>CM067221.1:100077583-101430194 GCA_034190945.1 Octodonta nipae
TTTTTCTAGTTGGAAAACTATATTATTAATCACATTTACCTGATTTAGTGGTAATTTGTTCTCATTATCATATTGAATAAGATAAACTAACATTCTATTTTATATTATGAAATTTTCTAATCGCCTCTTAGCGGTGGCAGTATGAATGATACTGAAATTTGTTTTGGCACTATCTATGGGTCATAAAAAGTAATTCCTAACGTAACCAACCTTATTCACAGATATTGGGGGAAGCGGAAGTAGTCGAAATACAAACAAATTCCCATCACCGACAAATTTTGTAACATATCTTGTGATTAAAAAATGATATCGATATACGGTTTTCAAAGGGTTGTTGATAATTTATTCTTCTTTCTGATTCCGTTGTCTAAACTACACGTTTGCATTTAATAGTTTAGAGAAAAAACATGTTTCTAAAAAAAATTGACAGCGCCCTTTAACATTTTGGTGGTACATTATAATTGTAATAATATATACTCGATAGATTAGTGGAAGCCAAACCAGAATGAAGTGTTTGTTTTCAACAAGTTTTTCACTTAGCCCTATCGTTTACTTGACAAAATAGAACCAAATATTTCTCATAAAACGTATACGGAATGTTTCTAAAATTACGATTTTTTAGTTTTCGGAATACTTTAATAAGGTAAATTTTATAGAAAATCAGCGATTTGCACTTTTGGTGTTGTGTTACGCCCTCTAGCGGTCATCGTACAGCATTCTAAATAATTTCCAGGTTTTTCTCGTGGCCACTCTAGTCTACGATATTTTTTCTCAAAGCTGTACTGCTAGCCGTTCCTGAGATATAGATTGCGGCCATTCTTATTTGCCCACCCTGTATACATGACTCGACCAGCAAGACTTAAAAGCAAGAATGCGTAAAACAATATCGCAACTGGCACATCTCTCGAAAAGTTAATTTAGATTCATTTTTTTAAATCTATATGTACGTCTCACGTAATAGAACTCTATAGTAGAAACAAAAATTGATGGATTCGACGGCTTTTCATTTAATGTAAGCAGAGTTATGCTCATTCCATAAATGTGTCGGTGTGTGTTGTCAATGTTGTTTTATTGTTTAAGGAAATACATTGTTCTAATTTACTTGTAAAGTATGTGTTAAAATCGACATCATTTACCAAATATACAAGGTGTACACTATATCAGTGCAAATATTTTGAGGAATAACTGTTCAGATGAAAATATTTTCAAAAACAGTTTTAATAAAAAGCCGTAGTTTTGTCAAACACACCTAAATATTACGAATTTCCACTCACTTTTACAGCTGTATATGGAGCCACAAACATACAGTTTTGTATTTAATTAGCATATTATGACTGATAGAGAATTCGCAACACCCAGAAGGAGATGTTAAATTGACTATTTTTTTGGTAAAACATTGATCTATAGTAAGGAATAAAGGATTAACATATGAATAAAAAATACCAAGGAGTTTAATTGTTTTTGTTAATAACATTTTTGTCCACCGTGGTTATCTGTACACCACCCAACAAGTATTGGCATTGATTCATATCAAATAAGCTGTTTGGCTTCGCCAAACTGATGAGACCCTGAAACACAAGGTTATGGTGAAACCTTAGGATTGGACCCAGTTTCGTAACGCCTAGATCAAAAGTCAAATGACTGGGTCCAATCCTAAGGTTTCACCATAACTTTTCGTTATGAGTCGATCCCATTTCGTTACGGTCAGCTTTCGACCTTTCAGTGTCTCATCAGTTTGGCGAAGTAGCCAAAGAGCTAATTTGATATTAATTTATCGTGTTGGTTCAAGAAGGAGTTCTCAAAGCAAAGAGCAAAGTTTGCTCAAATTGTCAAAGTGCAAAGACGAATTTTGTCTGCACCGACATCTGCTGAGTTCTACAAGTTGGCACCGACTCGAATTTGAGTTCTGGTATTTGTTCTTTTCCAAAATGTTCTATTGGCATTGATTCAATAAGATGAAATAGACTACATTTCTTCTTGAGGGATACTATCCGAAGCTACCTGTATTTCATGTCTTAGAACCTCCAAAATCCATGTGGGCTGGAGTAAATTTCCGAGCCTTCCACTTATCATATCCCAAGCATTTTGTATGGGCGAAAGATCTGGGAACCTGGGCGGCCATGACAACAGATTCACATGGGTTTCTTCATGAAGATTAAATTAGCTTAGGCAATATTAGGTCGAGCATTATCTTATTAAAATCATGGAAGCATGAGCCGATTAATGTAAGGGAGTGCATACGGCTCCACTACTTCCGGAAGATAACCTTGTGCTGTCATGTTGCCTCAAACAAAGACTAACGGTGACCTACGTTTATGTGCAATAGCACGCTACACTATAACGCCTACTGTTCGGGTTACATGTAGCTCAAAATAAAAATGACATTGACGTCTTTCTCCTCGATATCGTATAATGAAGACCTGATGCCATCCCACATTCTCTGTCACTGTTCGGACATAAGGTGGCCTTGTTCTCCCAACCACTCATCAGCCAAATTTCCAGTTAACAAAAATCGGTTTCTAAAGGCCATATGTCTTAGACATCGATCTTGATCTTCATTTATGGCACTTCGACGTCCTCCTCTTCTCCAAGTTTGGGTATTGTCAAACCACGCTTGACAACATCCCATAATCGTAGTTTCTGTTCGTGCGGTATGCGATTTTAGCGAAATGATAAATTCTCCTCCCGTAAACCAATATTTCAACGTTTTCAAATTCACTTTTGGATATTGTGGTTATTAAGGCCTGTAAACCATTTTGGTATAAAGGTTTTTTGAATTGGTCTATACTATCTACACCCAAAATATATGCACCTGTTTATACCATATATATTTAAAGTTCACGTCTTAATTTAATTTTTGATCAATTTCCAGGAAACCTACTGGACCATTTGCCAATGTGGAATTAAGTCATTATGCTACGACATGGACGCAATGACTCCACTTAAAAGAATGCAGAGATCTGTTTCCGAAGGCACATCTAGAACGATATTCACTGACGATCAGATTAATTTGTCGAAGATTGAAGGTATTGGAAAACGCAGTGACTCGAAGATATCGAGCAGCAGCCATAGCAGTTACATATCAAGTTCGAGTCGAAAAAATTCGGATCACCAGTGGACGCTTGAAAGAGAAACCTCAGATATCGAAAATGATAATAACAAAGATAAACATTTTTTACCATTTAAATTATATAAGATATTAAACAAGAAATACGTGAATAAAGATCAGGACATTTCAAAAAATGCTTCTTCAGTTGATTGTCCGAAAACAAACAATTGTTCTAATTTTGTAGGAAATAATGTAACAATAAATGAGAATTTTGTATATATTTCGAACGTTATTGTCTACACTCCCAATTATTGTTGTTCTGAGAATAATTCACTGAAGCAAATTAGGGTTTACATTTTAAGCCGCGTCTAGATTTAAAAAAATACTTCTAATGCGTTCGTACAGTGGGGCCGAATCCGAAAAAACTGGCCAAAAGTCGAAAGCGTTACAAATTCAGCTCAAAATCAGTACTCGGAGGTTTTCGGGGACGCTAATTATGAATCCGAAGTCAAAATTGGAAATAAAAACAAAATGGCGGATATGAAGTCCCAAAAAGCTGGCAAATGGTTGAAAGCGTTACAAATTCAGCTGAAAATCAGTACTCGGAGATTTTCGGGGTCACTAATTATGAAGCCGAAGTCAAAATTGGAAATAAATCAAAATAGCGCATTTGACATGAATCACTTTTATATAGAATGTACAAAATATATACATATGTTATATAATAGGAGAAACATACATTCAGTTGATTAAAAGTTCAGTGATCGTCATCTGAAGAATCAGATGATTCAAACTCAGTTGATTCATCTATTAAATACGTTAATTCGCCTGAATCTTGTGCGTAATTCTTCAGTCTTCCTTCGTTTTGTCCGGTCTCTAAAAATTCTGAAGAATCCCGACCCAAATTTGCAGATTTTTCTGAAGATTGTTCTGATTCTTCGAAAGAAATAGACACGCTCAACCACTTAGAATGTTGTTGCAGAAACCTGTCTTCATGTCTTGAGGTGCAACAACTTGCTTTGTCTGATAGAGCGAAGGAGCGTTGCAATTTTGTGGACATAAAATTTTCGATCACTGCATACGTTTCAAGCATTTCTCTACTCAGGTCACCTTTCATGATCGAAAAAATTTCCTCCCCTTGTTAAGCCACATCCTCCACGTTCATCAACGACAAATTCTAAAATTGAAAAATATAATATCTATATACATGGATAATTCTATAATCAACCTCGTTACTATTATTTATTTCATAATATTATTTGAGAAGAAAAAAAATATGCATAAAAAAGAATTACGGTCAATAGAACTCAATACACTAAACTCTTCGATATTCTCTCACCTATGTGGTTTGAACATATAACTAAGAGGCATATATAGATATATTTCTCCGCAACTCGACCGAGACGAGATCGAGAGTTTCGTGTACAATGAAGATCGCAGAAAAATTCAAGAAAAAGATTCAATTCAAGAAAGACATTCCACGTCGTTAATGTACGAAATTGAGAAAACTGTTTTACATTGCAAGAACTCGTACCAAAGCCACACACGCGCAGCTAAGCGCAGCCATTTTTAATGTTTTCCATTCAATAATACTTCCATCTACAAACATGTGTTGGCTCATATCGCGGAACACTGTGGACCTTATTAACTTTTCTCTACGTTTTCAAAATTTTCAGTTGTAATTTTCCGTTAATTTTCGTACAATTGATTCATTTATTATTTTCGGATGAACTGTTATTATTAATTTTAAGTTATACAATGATTTTCTACTCACTTTTAGCTTTTGATTCCATTCGTAAAAATTAGAATCGGTTGACTTGTAAAATTTTGTTCAATATAGCGTTGAAATAGTCACTCACTGCACGACACGTCCAGCTCGATAGAGGGCTCCCTTTCAAGTACTGTACAAAAGCAGGTATAAGGGCTAGAGCCCGCTGATCAGTGCTGCCAACTTTATTTTTCGAGGATCCTATCATAGACTAAAAAATAGTATTTTGCCTAGAAATTCAAGTAAATAGTAGTACGCAATGGAATTTTAATAAAATTACGTAAATCAATTAAAAAACAGAATGTAATCATAATTTTCAAGTAACATTTATCACCAATTAACATAATATGGCATTAAGATATTATTAATTGTAATATTTCTAAATTAGAAAAATGTATTAAAAAATTTTCTAAACCTTGATTAAAAACAACTTCAATATAATTTTTTAATTTACTCTGAACAAAAATAAAATTGCCTTGTAATGATAGAATAAAAAATTATTTATTGCACAGATTCACCATTTGTAAAAATACTTAGATACACATGCAAAATATTGTTGTAAAGTCCGTGGGTTCAATTTAAAATTATAAAACTAATATTTACTTTCACTTTTCTAGAAACTTTTATTTACATCGAATATACAACAGCTGATTCAAATATCACAATAACAATTTTACATATAAGCTCTTCGTACAACCAACTGAACTCGCGATCGGGGCCGGTTTCCTTTATAAAAACAGCGTCGAATTCTCCAATAAAATCAGTCATCACTCCTACAGGTGCCGAGTCTTTTCGAGAACCATTTTATATCTCAAAGCGATTGTTGTCGTACTGAAATGAAACAGGGTCGGCTTTGGGTAAATTTCGTAACACTGCCCCCCCTTTAATTCTGATCGATCAGAAACATCCCCTCCATGGTAGGGAGCAAGTCGATCTAAATGGATCACCTTCAACTTAGCCTTGGGGTTTCAACGGATCCGGTAGACGACGTCATTAAGCCTCTTGACCACCTCGTATGGACCATCCCAGGCGGGTGTAAGCTTTGGGGATTTGCCCTTGCTCCTTTGGGGGTTGTACAGCCAGACTTTGTCTCTGTCCTGGAACCAGACAGAATTGGCCTTGAGGTCGTATCGCGTCTTCATCCGGTCAGTGGTGGCCAACATCTGCGTTCGGGCTAATTCGTGTATTGCCAGCATGTTATATCGGAGCTGGTCGTCATATTCCTCGATGTCTTGGGAAGGTTCTTTGGGGGAGCCAAATGCCAAATTGCAGGGTAATCGCAGATCCTTTCCGAATAGGACCCTGGCTGGGGTCAGGCCTGTACTATTATGTACGGCAGAGCGATATGCCAACAGTAATAGAGGAATATGTTCATCCCAATCACGCTGGTTATTGCTGACGACCTTGGATAGGTGTTGTTCCAAGGTCCTGTTGAATATTTCCACCATTCCGTCTGGCTGTGGGTGCAATGGTGTTGTTCTCGTTTTCCTGATCCCTAACATCGTGCAAACCTTCTGGAATACTGTTACGAACTTTACCCAAAGCCGACCCTTTGTCATTTCAGCACGACAACAAACGCTTCAAGATAAAAAATACGATTCTCGAAAAGACTCGGCAGCGGAAGAAGCGATGATGATTTCTACTGGAGAATTCGACGCTGGTGATATAAAAAAAGCATGCCACGATCGCCGGGCAGTTATACCGCAACGACTAGCGTATATGAGAATGTATTGTGAATCAGCTGTTTTAAATAAAAATAAAGTTCTAGAAAAGTGAAAGTAAATATTAGTTTAATAATTCTAAATTGAGCCCACGGACTATATTGCAATTTGGTGATCAGAAGTAAAGGATTAAGTGCAGTGAAAATTGATTTATGGAAACTCGTAGTATGGAAAAGATAGACGAAAAAAATGCACAGATTCTAGAAAAACGTGACAAGAAGGAGAAACAACATCAAGAAGAAATTCAACAAAGGTTAGTGAAATCTTTTGATCATAAACTTAAAGTTGAGTTAGGAAATCTTGTCACTAATATCGATGAAAAACGTAAAATAGAATTAAAAAATCTTGTTTCTACAATGAAAAGCGAACAACAAAATCTTGTCACCGCCATGGAAGAAAAACATCAAAATCTTGTCACTGCCATGGAAGGATTATTCTCGAAATTTGTAGAAAAACAAGATCAAACTGAAGAAAAACGACAAAATGAATTTAAAATATTTGAACAAAAACAAGATCAAATTGAATTAAATCGACACGAAACTGAACAGAAATAACAACTGCAATTCGAACAATTAATGCAAATAGTAGGACAAGTTAATGAAACAGTTAATGAAAGAATGCAAATAGTTGAGTCAGATATAAAAGAGATAAATGATGACATTAAGATCAAAAAAAATACCGTGGATACTCTTGAAACAAAAGTAGTTGATCTCGATTCCATCCAAAGCCAGGTAAAATTTGAAATCAGTTCAATTCAAAACACAGTTCAAGATCAAATCAGCTCCATCAAGCAAACAGTACACAGTGAAGTACAAGATAAAATCAGTGCCATCCAAAATAAACTAGAAACAGAAATTAAAAAATACAACAGGACTTACACCGAGGAAAATACCAGAACACCGTGAGTACCAAAGGTTCCTTTAATAAACCACCCACATTCGACGGCAGTTCATCTTGGCCCATGTATAAACGGCAATTTGAAGCCGTGGCTACAGCTAATGGATGGGATAATCATCTCTGGTAGTTTCCTTAAGAGGTCCGGCTCTAGAACTCCTCCAAAGCATTCCAATCGATGAACAAGGTAATTTCGACAAGATCATCGCCATCCTAGACAAACGCTACGACAATCAATCCTTGAGCCAGGTATACCAAGTCCAACTCAGTGGAAAAACGCAAAGATCCGGTGAAAGCCTTCAAGAATTCGAAGCAGAGATTAGACGGTTAGTACACTTGTCCTACCCAGACCTGCCAGAGGAAACGAAAGACCAGTTGGCCACACAGAGTTTCATAAAGGGCATCAGAGATGTGGAAGTACAAAGAAATTTAAGACTGAGTGGCGTCAAGAAAAGTAGTGAAGCTCTACTTCGGGCTTTGGAAGTAGAGGCCGTCATGAACATGTCCAAGCCGAGGGTCCGAGCCGTTTCCTTCAACCAGGAAGAGTCAGAGTCACAATTTCAAGCGCTGCTGTCTGGTCTGAACAAAATATTAGACCGGTCACAAAGAACTGGCACCAGAGGGGCATGTTACCGCTGCGGACGGACAGGGCACTTCCAACGTAATTGTCGAGTGAGGCCACCTGAACGATCACCGACCAGGGGTAACCAACAGAACAGCCACATGTCCAGGGACCGTCAGTCAGTCAGCATAGGGGGGCGAATGCTGACTGTCCCTCTACCAGCCCCCAAAACGTTATCCATCGGGGGATTTTGCCGAGATAGCGGCAGCCTAGTCATCAGAGGCACCATCAATGGGCGAGCAGTTACCATCACCATCGACACCGGCGCCGCCAAATCCAGGGTTTTAAGAGCATCAGAAATTCGGCCAGTTACCAATAACATCCAGCTCAGAACAGTCACCGGCGAGTCCATGTCAATACAGGGTGAGGCAGATGTCGTGCTACAGATAGGGGACAACATGATCCGGCATAGGGTCCTGGTAGCGAATATTGAGGAAGATTTTATACTGGGAATGGACCTAATTAGCCAGCATGGATTTATGTTCGACCCGAGATATGATGTTCTTCGGTTCCTAAATGAGGAATTTGTATTGACACGGCCCGTCAACACATCAGTCACCCCCATAAAAATTGTGGCAAAGTCTTCAGCTAGAATTCCCGGTCAAACGGAACAGATTATCCATGGGCAGCTAGACAGCAATCCTGGGAGCTGCGTTGGAATGGTGGAGCCCGTACACTTAGCTCATGACTACTTGGTTGGACGGGCTATAGTTAAAACCGGACGAGATATACCAATCAGAGTCCTGAATCTGTCCAACAACGACATCAGAATTACCAATGGTCAAGAGATAGCATGTTTCGAGCCAGTAGAGACCATCATCAACTGCGAAGAAGAGTACCGGACGTCGGTAAAGGAGCCAGGGCCCGATAAAGAGTTCCTACAACAGTTTGCTGACCATTTGACACACTTGACACCAGAGAACCAGAAGAAAGCCAAGCAATTTATCACAAAACACTGGCAAATTTTTAACAGTAAAAATGGAACTACCGGTCGCACCAACATCATCCAGCATCGAATAGATACCGGAAAGGCTCAACCCATCAGAATACCACCTAGACGACTACCATTGGGGCAACAACAGGCAGTCGAGGAAAACATCGAGTCCATGTTACAAAATGGAGTTATTGAGCCATCCATCAGTCCATGGTCGGCTCCCGTCGTGCTAGTTAAAAAGAAAGATGGAAGAAAGACAGCTATCCGCTACCCCGAATCGATGACACTTTGACCACACTAGCTGGCTCCCGTTGGTTTTCCACACTAGACCTAAAAGGTGAGTGTAAACGAAATCTTAAATAGTAATTTTCATAAAGCAATATAACTTTTAGGGTCTTACTTCGGAGCCGTATATTTTTAGGTAAACATTTTTTTTAACCTGTAGACTGCTTGTATTTGGTATTTTGTGATCATAAAGAATTTGTAATTAAAATTAGAAATTGGAACTTGCTTGTCTTTATTAAAATACATATCAAGGTTCTAAGAGACGGGATAGCCAAGTAAAACCTAAAAAATTACGACTACGTCGTATGGTGCCTGCTGAGACTACAGGTACTCCTGTAAACGAGGAGATTATTCAAAGGAATCGTGAGCCATTAAGACAAAATATCTTCAGGAAACAAATAGCTCAAGATGCATATTACCAACATTGTCCAGAATTGTTAGGGGTAAGTCCAATGCTACGAAATGTCAACAGGAGACCAGTGAAACAACAGTTGGGTCAATTAAACATATTCATCATTTTGGTACAAATTCATCACTGATGCCACCAAAATATCGACTAAGAACCATGAACAACAGAATATATCTGAAAACAAGGCGCATTAACATTGCGCAGCAAAGGCTCTATAGAATAAGAGCTAGGCAACAACAGGTTGTTGCGAATCAAGTTCCAACAAAAATAAGACTAAACAGACCTATCCTCGCCAATACAGAACCAAAAAACCTTCAGATTCAAGTGGATAATAATGGTGCAACTGTTTAGGGCAGGTATAACATGCGCTTAAACTATCAGCGTCCTAGGAGGTTCAGACAAATTTTGAACACTGCAATTCAAATGCAAATTAAAAAAATGCAGTTGCAAGATACATGGTCTGATGTTCAACCATCAGAAGCTACACCAGAATGTACTCTGGTTTGCCCTATTGAAATAATTAACACTACCTGCTCATTCTGTTCTCTACCTTTGAATTGAATAGGTGTGTGACTTCAGCTACATAATACTAGCCAATATATTTTTGTCCATTGGCTCCTATTTTTTTTTTGTTTTGAGTATTTGTACAAATACTATTACACATTCTAGCATACAGGGTATTGTCAAAGTTGAATCATTGATTTCAGCTTGTACAACTCAGTCATTTACCAAAGATTGTGTATATGAATGTTGCAGAATAACAATCTTCTATTCTTTAGCTCTTTCTTTATCTTATCTCTTTATAATTAGATTATAAGCTACAAGTTTCAATGGAAACACCTTTGGTGTGTCACAGACATATAAACACAAAATTTTGTACCCTAAACCAAACCTGTATGCTTGTCTGCGGTCGCTTATATTTTTGGATTGGGCTGTAATTATTATTCTACTGGGCCTTATACCGCACAATATTTTTTTGTTGGGCCATATTTGAATGTTTGGCTATTTAACCGTTTAACCGACTGAGGTATTTTTGCTATTTAGTTATGTTTTTTTTTAGTTCCTAAGAGCTGCCATTTCGAACATGCGAATAAATCAAGATAGGTTTTTATTTGAAAAAAATTGAGTGTTTAGGTTCGATATCTATTTCAACAAAATACTTCAATTACAAATATAGTAGGATGCTACTGGGAAGAAACGTGCTACGAAAATGGAAGATACTTACTAATTTCGCTAGCTACAATAACTTAAAAAATATAAACTGTTTCTTCCATAAATTATTGATAACATAATCATTAATAGTACTTAAACTAGACAAACATGTATATACTAGCATATGGAGGAACGGACATAGGTTCAGACTACTATTTAGTCGTTACTGCAATTAATGTGTTTAAAATTAGAAGCAAAAGAACCTAAAATCAAAAGAAGAAAAAGGAAGAATCCTATAAAGTTTGCTAAGTGAGGAAAGCATAAGAAACCCCTACAACTATAGACTGAATAGATTTCTGGCACGGTTAGAAACTAAGGAAAACATGAATGAAGAATGGGAAACTTAAAAAAGCAATAGAACGGTCAGAATCAAAAAAAAAGTATTTAAGTAATCTTACAGAAACAATCAGAAAATATATAAACAGAAACGAAACTATGTAAAAAAGAAACTATAAAAAGCATTCGAGTAATCCTGAAAAAGCTTCATTAGCGAAATTGAAAATGACATACATTGTGGACAAAAAATAGCATATAAGATGATGAAGTACGAACAAGGAAGAGAGAGAGAGAGAACAAAATCTACACACGCTAGCAAAAAATAATAAGTCAAGTCCTAGCGATCGACAGTCACCCTTATATATCACTCAATAGCGCAAAATTGAAGGTATTTTAGGACATACAATTCAACAGAAAAAACGCCGATGTCATCGGATCAGTATTAGTACATAGGTGATATTTTACATTATTTTAGCAGCAAGTTTGTAGAAATAATTTATTTAAACTATAATAAACAAAAATATTGATTTTATTTGCTTTTGACTCGTATTGAGAAAAGTAATGAAGGTATCTTGATATTGTCAATGAGAAAGTTGTAGAGAATTGGAGTGCCTTCAAAATGAGCGTTTATATGTTCTGATAGGGCTATTTTAGGCCGAGAAAAGTTGGAATAAACGCGAAAAATTAACTTATTTTCAAAAATTTATAACTCTATTGTATTAAAAGCCCAGCCGTTTAAAGGGAATTGCGTAAGCTTGGTTGCTCGCTATTAGGGGCCAAGAATTATTTAGATGTAGAATGTTTTGAATGCGATGTTTGTATTCACTTCACTAGATTATTTATACTGTAATGAATAAATCTCGTTTAATATTTTAAATTTTGTGTGTTTTTTTCAAAATTTGATTTTATATAATTTACTACTTTAATAATATTACTGTTAATATTATGACAGCTAATTGCTTTTCTGATTCTGTAGTTTGTAGTTCAGCATGCCAAAAAATGGTGGGAATTCGATGTCATAACAAATAACGGTATTGTGCAGGATTGTAAGATTTTTAGATGAAAACACAGTTTTATTCAATTCATGTACATTTTTGTAAATAAACGAAAACAGATGTTTTATATATAATAGGTTCGTTCCTTCAGCCTAGATAAATGATACACAACGGTCGCGTACCTGCGCACAAGAAAAATAGCGTTCCTTCAAAACAATAACCGTTTAGTGAACGGTTCAGTTTCCTGTTCCAAGTGACACGGTGATTGATTCGCAACCAGTTAATGTACGGTAATTTCGATCACCGGCTTCAGGGTAGAACCGGTGGTGCAGCCACCGACTGGTACATGCATCGAGTTGGGCAATAAACGGTTCATGTACCGATGCATTAACCAATTACCGATCGGTCGACAATCGGTTGAAGGAACGAACCTAAAATATTGTTACGAGAATTCATCCGACAGCTGGTGCAATCGGCCATCAACCAATTCGTGGAAGGGACGTTATTTCGATACTTCTGGGAATCCGAAATGTTTTTTCTCTCAACAAGCCGACCGCTGCCATTACTGGGAATTCCCTTAAAGCTTCCAAGAGAAATATATAAATACGGACAGTTGGCGATGGGGGATTCAGTAGTCGACGGTCGTATTATTAAGTAAAGATAAATTGTAAATAGTTTCTGTGAATATAAATTGTGTTAAAGTAGTGGAAACAAATTAGAGTGAGCTGAGCTGTGTTTTTAAATAAATCCAAGAACTGAACAGAACCCTAGTGTGAAAATAAAAACATTACAGTGGTATCAAGTGTAGGTGTATTTGTGGAACTTTAGAAGTGAAAAATAAATAGACTGCAATGTTTAAAACAGTGAAATTGTACCAATTGAGAGTGACGGACTTAAAAAAAGAACAAAGGGATTTAGAAATTAGTGGGAAGAAAAGTGAATTAATACAACGGCTACGAGATGCCCTAATAAATGAAGGTAACGACCCCGATACTTATTTGTTTGAAGTTTCTGGCAATGGAGACATGAGTATGCTATTAAAAAAATGGAAGAATGTTTAAAAGAAAATATTCGAGAATGAGGCTCGGATGCAAGAGCTACAAGAGCTAAAACAAACAGTGGTCAAAGAGTCAGTCAAAAATGAGACGCGGATAAAAGAGCTAAAGCAGACAATGGTCGAAGAGCTGTTACAGACGCCAGACAAAAATGAAACGCAGATAGAGGAGCTAAAGCATATAATGAAGGGTGAGATCAGCAAAATAAGAGAACAGGTAGTCACAATACAAAAGGGAGAAACTCAATCAAAAACCGTAAGCAGAAACAGTCCAGAAGTATTGGATTCAAAAATTCACCTCGAAGGAGCAAGACACAAAATGAAACCTCCACAATTTGATGGGAAATCTCATGGATTAATTATAGGAGCCAATTCGAGGCTGCAGCAAAGTTAAACGGATGGTCGGCAGAGGAGAAGGCAATAGCATTAACTCTTGCCTTAAGAGGGGACGCTACAGATATTTTGCAAACGTTGAATACCTCTGAGCAAGAAGACTACGCTCAACTGGTCAAACATTTAGAACTGAGGTATGGCCAGACACATTTGGAGCACGTCTACCACTCCCAATTGAAAAATCGCCACTAGAAATCAAATGAATCCCTACAAGAGTTTGAAGCTGATATTGCCCGTCTGGTTCGCCTTGCCTATCGAGCCACGATGGAAAATGTGATAGAAAGATTAGCAGTGCAAGCGTTTTTTGATAGACTGTGGGACAACGAAGCCAGGCAAGCATTGCTCCTAGCTCGACCGACTCAAATGGAAGGAGAGTTAGAAGATGGCGGAAATAATAAGGCCTCTGTAAGGAAGATAATAGAAGGAAGTCCTTACAAAACAAAGACTAATGAGATGTCGGAAGTGTCGTAAGGTAAGACATATCCAGAGTCGTTGCAAAGAGAGCAATGGAGTACCGACTTCCTCCTCGGATAAACTAAAGAAGGCCAATGTAAAGGGACCGTCGTCGACCTGTAGCCAAAAAGCCCCAACTACCAACGCATATGTCGCTTCGCTACGCAACCACGTTAACAGTGTCTTTATAGATGGCCTTATTAATCAGAAGCAATATTGCTGGATACCGGTGCGACTAAAACAGTCATAAGGCCTAACATTGTTTTAGATGAGACCATGATAAAACCAACAAAGTGGCAATTGCGAACAGCGACAGGGGAAGCAGCTAAGGTCCATGATGAAATAGATGTTGAAATGGTCTTGGGAAATACAGCATTCCAACATCGGGCATTAGTGGCTGACATCGAAGACCAAGTCATCATTGGAATGGATGTCATGAGCTCCAAGGGATTCCAGTTAAACTTTAAAGATGGAATTCTGGGAGTGAATGACGAAGAAGTGGTGCTTCATGGGAATGACGACATAGTGCTTCGAGCAATCCTGGCAGAGGATGTCAATATTCCAGAAAGAGCTGAAATTATTCTAGATGCTGTTTCGTGCCAAGGAGATTGTGCCCGTACGAGTAATGAACTTGAACAATTACTCGGTTCCGTTAAAAAAGGGAATAACTTTGAGCATTGCTCAACGTTTCCTCTGTAGTCAGAAGCACACAGCATGTAGAAATACCACCAGGTAAACTATCTGAAGAGCTGGAAAAACTCATAAGAGATTCCTCCAGGAAGTTAAAACCAATCCAGAAAGCAAAACTGAGGGACATCGGTAGAAACTATCAGGATATCTTCGACGTAAGGAACGGAAAAAGAGTGCGAACTGATCTAGTGAAACATAAAATTAATACCTGGGACGCTCAGCATATTCGGCACTCCGCGAGAAGACTACCACTAGCCAAAAGAGAAGAAGCCGATAGGATAGTCCACAAAAGGGAGGAAGATGGTGTTATTGAACCATCCAATATCCCTTGGGCTTCTCCAGTTGGCTTGGTTAAAAAAAAGACGGTTCTACTCGATTTTGCGTGGACTATCGGCAACTAAATCACGCAACGAAGAAAGATAGCTATCCCCTACCAAGAATAGACGATACCCTAGATAAATTGGCTGGAGACTATGAAGAAGATTACCAGAAAAGAGGATCACTTCAAGTTCCTACGCTACGCCAGAGACCTAAAGATCATACCAAATGGTTTCAAACTGAAGTTGCCAATCACAGGAAACAACCACAGAAGACACTTGACAAGGCAAGCCATGCTTTAGTGAGGTCAGAAATCAACCATCATCGTTGGAAGAAATCCCAACTCCTGCAGGACGCGGAAGAAAGGGTTCAAGAAATCAAAAGATGCACACACGAGGAGGACCAGGTGCCGATTTTTGCTTCGATTCAAAAACACTGTGACAACATCAGACGAATCGGCCGCCAAAAGGTGCACACTGAGAAACTTAACAAACTTATCAGGAAGCAGTTGCCGAAAGATATGACCAACAGGAAAACAGTGGTGAACTTGTCATCCAGAGTTCTCACTGTACTAGATATCATCAGTTCCGTGGGGTCAGCAATAGGCAGCCTTTGTCTTTACACACCGCAACTGGAGGCATTCCGATGAAAAGTCAGAACCGCAATTGAGAAAACACAACACATCAAACAAAACATCAACGAATCCGAAAGGAGCATCATAAAAACACTTAAGGACGACAAATTTATCATTCTACCAGCTGACAAAGTAAATGCCACCATCCCGATGGACAGAATGGAATACAACAAGAAAATCGACGAAGTACTGTCGAAGGGAAAATATAAGCCACTGCCTACTGATCCAACTTCCAAAATAGAACGGAAAACTTACAACACTCTTAGAGATCATGCTGAATACAATTTACCCGAGATAAGGAGAAAATTGACGCCACACCACAGCAAACCACCACATCTTTATGGACTACCCAAGAAAGAAAAGGCTGGAGTGACTCTCAGACCCATTGCAACTTACCAACAGCAGCACTATCGAAATTCCTTCTACCAATCATCCAACGTTTGGAGGGCAAAACATCATCGCACGTCAAGGACTCAAAGCACTTTGTCGAAATCATCGGATCCATGGACTTGGGACAGAACTTAGTAAGTTTCGAAGTTGAAAACCTTTTCACGAACGTACCACTCGACGAATCTCAACATATTGAAAAAGAAACTTACTGAAGACGAAACCCTGATGGAGAGGACTCAATCATGGACTTACTTGAATGTTGCCTCAAGAACTGCTACTTTCAGGAGAAGACCGGTTCTTCATGCAAGAAGATGTATTGCCTATGGGTTCCCCGTTATCACCAACCATCGCCAAAATCTACATGGAATGGTTCGAAGAACATGCACTGAGGAGATACGAGAAGCAGCCTAAGCTATTGTTAAGGTATGTCGATGACACTTTCATTATTTAGCAACACGGAGAGACAGAACTACAGGCATTCCAGGAGGACCGGAACCAATCCCAACCATCCATTAAATTCATCATAGAGATGGAAGAGAGTGGGTGCCTACCATTCCTTGATGTAAACTGTCAAAGGACTGGGACCGGGATTCAAACAACAGTCTACATGAAGGCTACGCATACAGGATTATACCGTCACTACAATTTCAACCACCCATCAGCAACGAAAACTGGCATCATCAAAACACTAATCCATAGAGCCAAAAATATCTGCAGCACACCAGAAGCCCTCAAAGAAGAACAAGTGAAACTTAGAGAAGACCGTTTGGCAAATGGATATCCGGAAACGATCATTACCAAGGCGTTTGAAGAGCTGGACAAATCACCTAGGCAGGAAGAGGACACCACGGTAGCAACTCTACTATTACCGTATACTCAAGGCTTGTCGGAGAAACTTAGAAGAATTGCACACAGCTATGGAATCAGAATGATCTTCAAAAGCAACAACACCTTGAGGAGCATGATAACAAGAACTAGGCCCGACGCACCAGCAATACCAAATAACTGTATATACAGCATACCTTCTGAATGTGGCAATTTTTACATTGGAGAGACAAAGCGACCGCTGGACAGCAGGGTTAAGGAACACCGCACAGCTACTCAAAGGGCGGAAGTAACGAAGTCTGGGCTAGCTAATCACGTATGGCCCGAACACCATAATATCAACTGGGACCAGGCTAGAACAATTCACAAAGAAGAGCACTGGTACGAAAGAAAACTCATAGAGACATCATATACAGGGAGTAAATAGTTTGACTGCATATATTTTAGGTGCAGATAGTACCCACCAAACAAAACAAAAAACTCTTATAACACTATGGTCTAAAGGCCTTAATAAGCAAGAAAATTTGAAATACATGCTAAGTAAATTATTGTCAATGTGGCAACGTCGCGCTAAAAAGAGATTTGCTTGTAGCGTGAATAATAAAGGAATGAGTCACCACAACAAAATGAACACCTGTTATTTTTTTGTATTAAATAATATCATAGTTTCGAGTGCCGGTAGATTTATTTAGATACATAAAATTTTATGAAATATTATGATACAAAAATAATGCGATACAAACTATATTAAACAAAACATTTCTTATATGTAGTTCTTTTATGTGTTAAATTCTTCGAGAAATAATTGTTACTAAGAAATTAATATTACTTATCTTAGACAAATAAAAACCTTTGACCTGCAGGATGTCATTATGATAAAACTCTGGCGAGCAAACGGATTATTTATAGTAAATATTCAAAATCAAAATTCTTGTTATTACATTTGCTTTCCCCACAAATTAATGGCATGTCACGTCTTTACCTAATTGTATGATTGTCACTGTTTGTCACAAAATAATACACTTGAACTCACAATTCACAACAGATTTTATTTATTTTTCCAATTATATTTTAAAATGAAAATCAAATAACTTACACTATGTCGAATGTCCGCAAAAAATCACTTTCACTTTCTTAAAAGAACCGGGCAGCAAAAAAGCATTTATGGCAGCGGCCAGCTGTAGTACTGAGTATATGCTATGTTGCCACATCTGATCGGAGAAACGTAGGGCAAATTATAACAGAATATTTAGAGTTTAAATAATAATTTTCTTTGTTAATACAGTTATTAAAGGTGTATACACTATTGAGTATTTACATATTTAGCTTTACAATCATTTTGAAGCCGGAAATAATCTATTATTCACTGTAATAAAGGCTACAGAACTTCTAACTTTTTCATTTTTTTTTGGCAAAACTATAGTTTATTTCTGAAAATGTTATAAAGCTTTTTGATTTGTTTTGACCTGAAGTATTGATCCTCAAAATCTTTGCACTCAAACCGTTTACACCCTGTATAATCTCCAACGAAAATATAATTAGCGAGCCCAGCTTCTAAATTAAAAATATTTGGGGAGCTCTTCTTCGGCCTCTGCCGCTACGCATCACCGGCAACCAACACCCAGGTACGATGAAGCTGATTGTGCCAGATAAGACCCAATGTCCATGACGCATGATGCATGTCCGGTTAAGGGTATCAGAAAAATTATTATATAGCGTAGTCTATAAGCAGTTGCATGTATAAGAGTGAAATATAGAATGGAGCAGAGTTACAGTTAAGTGTTTAAAAAATGTTATATTTGGTGTTCCCTAAGCAGATGGATATACAGGGTAGTTGAAATATATTGGAAACTTATGGTTATATGAGATGGTTAAAAATCTGATAGACAAATAAGTTATAACGGTTGACTAATTGGCAGCAGTATAAACAGGATGGTTTAAATACAGATGGAAGTACAGTTGTAGTCATACAAGGCGGTTCAATAAGAAATTTCAATAAAATTGATTTATAGGGTAAGCAATAAGCAATTGCAGTTGAGGTGAAATATTTTGCGGCTTGGTAGATTTATAGTTGTGCAGGGTGGTACAAAAATGTTATAATGGGTGTCTGATAAGTCGTTGCACATACACGGTAGTTGAAATAGAGTGAGGAGTAAAATTATAGTTATACCGTGAGATTTAAAAAATTTGCTAATAAGCGGGTGTTGAAAAATAAATAAATTATACTTTCCAGGGTGGTCCAAAAAATATCAGAACAATGAATGGAGGGCTTAAAAACATGTTATATTTGGTGGTCCATAAGTACATGCATATACAGGGTGGTTGAAATATTTTGTAGAGTAAAATTATGGTTATACAGGAAGGTTCAAAAACGTAAGGACAAATAAGTTATAAGGGTTGACTAATTGGCAACCGTATAAAGCGGATGGTTTAAATATAGATAGAATTAGAGTTATAATTATACAAGGCTGTTCAAAAAAACCTTGAATAAAATTGTTATATAGGGTGGCCAATAAGCAGTTCCAGTTTGGGAGACATATGTTGGGGATGGGTGTATTTATAGTTATACAGTGTCGTATAAAAAATGTGACATTAGCTAGTTGTAAATACAAGATGGTTGAAATCGAAAGCGGAGTAGAATTATAGTTTTACAGCAGCGTGGATCAAAAATCTATGTGGAATACCTAAAATATGAAGCGACGTTACATAGTGTGTTTAACACAATGTTAGAAAAAGATGCATATAATGGGTAGTTAAAATACGTGGAAAGAAATTATACTTCAAAAGGTGGCTCAACAATTTTTAGACCGTAAGCAGTTGCATAGCTAAAATATCGGGTGAAGTAAAGGTATAATTAGAAGTTTAAAAAATATTATATTGTCGCAGCATATTCAGGATGGTTGAACTATAGGGTGAAGTAGAGTTCCAGTTATACAAGGTGGTTCAAAAAAATGTTTAATAAAACTGTTATATCGGGTGCCTCATAAGCCCTTGTAGTTTGGGTGAAATATATTAGGGATTGGTGGATTTATTGTTAGATAGGGTGGTTCACAGAAGTTAGAAATAGTTGTTATATGAGATAGCCCATATGTTTAATAGGGTATTTCTTTTTGAACAGAATTGTAATTTCCATACGCGGGTGAAACCGCGGGTAACGGCTAGTAATACTGTATAAGTCACCCTTTTATACACAGCACGACTGGTGAATATTCTTGTAGAGATCCAACTCGGACAATGTTCAAAATTGCCAGTTTAAATTTTGTTCCCATTACAAATTTCAAAATCTTTTCTGTTACAAAAAAAGAACTGAGGAGGAGAAATCCCAATGAACCATACACCAGTCAAAAGAGAGTTTTAATAGACATACAATTAAGCAGGAAACCGTTTACTCCACCACGTAAATAACAACACAGCTCCACAACCTAGACGACTATAACAATATATTTTCGAGATCGCTGAGTCTGAATCCGACGTCCGTTTGACCAGGTCATGATCAAGGTCATTCTAGGTCAAAGGTAGAAAAATCTACTATAGCAAAGAAATGCAAAGTAATTTATTTTTCTGTTCGCTGAGTCTAAATTAAAGTTCCTTTTGTTACTACCTGGTCAAGATCAATGTTATATTGAGGTTAAACTGAGTAACTTCTAAATGGGATTTAATGGGAATACCCCAGCCGTCGGTTGCCGCTTTATTGGGACTACATTTGATCTTATTTCATTGGGGTCAATCAAATTCATTTCTTAACTAGTATGTAATGAAATTTTTAGATGCAAACTATCCGAATATCTTTGCGTTAACGGACATAAATTATCTTTACTAACAAGATTAACCATATTAAAATTAATCAAGTGTTTTTACCAGTTTTTCCGATTTCTCTCGGGCAAAAATGATCTAATATGGACTTGTTAAGAAGAAGTTTTCATTATCTTGCGCATTATTACCTATTAACACGTTCATTAAATGTCATGATACAAACAAAAGACAAAAAATATATTTTTGAGGGTTTTTATTATTTAAATAATTTGCTTATTCAAATGTCCTGTTAACATCTTAACATTTATTCCCCCTAAACTTTTACCGAAGTGACGGTATAAGCAAACTGTGGTTAAATTTTATGTCCGAAAATGATTAAAATTTTGCTCTATATATGGTGTATAGCTAAGCTGACCCGTTTTGAACGGGACTGTCCCTTTTCTCGGTCACCTGTCCCGTTGTCCCCAAACAAAGTGCCAGGACGCTAAATAGTCCCGTTTTCCAGAACTGCGCAAAAGTTTTATATTAGGAATCTCCTGAGACACGCGTGGGCGAGGAATCACCGAATGGGATAATTTAAAAGTCTCCACAGAAACTTGTTGGGTGGAAGTCTTCAAACACTTTCGCACCAACAATCTTCAACATGATGATTTTTGTATTTTAATTGAATATATTTTATATCTACCAGGTACAAATGCTCCAATAGAAAGAGTACTTTCTGTTATGAATAAATAGTGAACGTCTGAAAAAATCACTTCTAAAAGCGATGTTGATAACTAAAATAATTTGGTAAAGTGCGAGTTGGACTCACATACTAAGGGTTCCGTACCACCTTCAAGATTCTAATATTCCAGTTTCAGATAAGTAGGGAATGAGTGCATTTTCTTATATTTACCCTAATAGCGTTTTAAATTTATAAAAAATATACACTTTGATTTTCCACACATAGACTTGTTATTTTAGCTGCTTCAGGATTCGCTTGATTTTTATCAGAATACATATGTATTTAATTTTCTAATTTGGCCCCCAAAAATTAACATTAGAGTTTTATTTTACTAAAATACTTTCACAGAAACCTTTTATAATCTACTGTCTGAGTTTTGATGCTCTGTATATTGGAAGATAAAGGGCAAAATAGGTCAAGTTTTTAATTATAAATTATTAATCTGTTATTGAAATTATTTAAAAATACATATTTTATTTGTTTTTTTTTTCAAAATTTAAATAGTGTAGTTTCTAAAGTGGGAATTAAATCGATGTTTAATATTTTTGTTAATATCTTTTAAACAAATGATTTAAAAATTTGATATATTTGGTAATTCACATAATGAGCCTTTTATCTGATATATTACAAGATGCGTTTGAAATATCAATTTTTATTTTCCATTTAATTGTATAATTTGTCCCTAAAATTACTATGGGGGTTTTCTAATAATTAATATAAATTTCAAGTAAGCCCAGTACCCCTAATTATTTTCAAAATTTTAGTTAGTATAATTTTTATATCTTTATGTTAATATCTTGTAAACAATTAATTTTAAAAATATGAAAAATATATATTTGTATTCCTCATAATGAGCCCTTTCATTTGATGTATTGCATGATTCTTTAAAAAATATTTTTTTGGCCCCCAATATTAATATTAGGGATTTCTTCATATTTTTACTGTAAACAAAATAATTTAGGTGTTATAGTTTGGGGAATAACGGTGGAAATGGGTGATTTTTTTTAAAGAATATTTTAACATATTTTAAAATATTCATTTAAAAAAATAAAAAAATATATTTATTTGTAATAATGAGCCCTGTGATTTGATATATTACGTGATCCGTTAGAAACAATTATAATTTTTTATTTATCATTTAATTTTATAATTTGCCCCCCAAAATGAATATTAGGGGTTTCTCCTTATTTTTCCAGTAAAGTTCAGGTGAGGGGCTATACCTCCACTTTGTTACAAAATTTTCCATCTTATGGTTTCGGAGATAAGGGGGGATGGGTAATTTTTTAAATATTTTTGTTAATATCTTTTAATTTATTTATTTAAAAATTTAAATATATATATATAAATATATAATATATATATAATATATATATGTTTGCGTCATAATGAGCCCTTTCATTTGATATATAACATGATGGGTTAGAAACAATTTTAATTTTATATTTTCCATTTAATTCTGTAATTTGCTCCCCAAAATTAAAAGTAGAGGATTCTCCTTATTTTTCCAGTAAAGTTCAGGTCAGACCCTATCCTCTATTTTTTTTCAAAACTTTACGATTTATAATTTCGGAGATAAGGGGGGAATGGATGAATTTTGGTATATTTTCGTTAATATCTTTTTAACTATTTTTTTAATTTGAACAAAATATATTAAGAATGGGACCTTTCATTTGATGTATTACATGATGCGTTTGAATTTTTTTTATATTTTTAAATTTTCATTTAATTCTATAATTTGCCCCCCAAAATTAATATTAATGATTTCTCCTTATTTTTCCTGTAAAGTTCGGGCAACGTTCTATATTTTCTATTTTTTTCAAAATTTTAGACTCAGTAGTTTCGGAGATCAGGAGGGGGGAACGGTCGATTTTTTAGTAGTACCCCTAAAATCAAAATTTCTTCTTTTTCGATATGTACTCCTGATCGGGTCACCAAACTATTCATTGATACCAAATTTCAACCTCTTCCGTCTAGTAGTTTAGGAATAGTGAATACTAATTCCATTAAGTTACACTTTTTCAAAATAAAGAAAATTAAGAATTTGTGTTTATTTTTATTATTAACCTGCTAATTGGGGTATAAAAACGTATGTCCCGTTTTGAGTTCAAAAATATATGGTCAGTTTATGTATAGCAAAAAAATTAAGGAATTAGTCAAAAATCATTTCTAAATTGGTTATCCGATTTAGAATATATCTGTAAAACGTTAAATTTTCAACGCTCATTTAAAATACCTTAGGTACCTACCTACTGAACTCTTTAAAGAGAAGGTTGTGTTTATGAAAACAAAAGAATTTATGCATGTTTTCTTTATTCTTCATTCAAATGGTATGCAAATTATTCGGTATAGTATAAATCAGTTTATCGGAAAAAATAGGTTGGGTTCTTCAGTTACTTGGTTCCCATAAGCAACGGTACTCGATATTTGAAGGTAAGAAATTTCTTTACAATTGAGAATGCATTTCATTCCGCAAAAATGAATTACCAACTAGTAAACTGATTCTGAGTACTATGATAACTCGACAACAGCAAGATTTACAATAACAAAGAGTGTTTAATATTTAGTTGGATATACAGGGTGTTTTGTACAAGGTTCGCCAAACATGGAGGGCAGATAGGTGGGCTCATGTGCTATATTATGTAGGAGATATAACATCTAGATAGTTTACTGTTTTTGTGTTTTTTAATTCAATTTTGTTTCTTAATTCTCAGATTTTTACCTTTAAACTATTGTAACTTTTTATTTTTCACAGTATCTTCACAGAATAAATTTAAATCGAATCTATTATGTTTGTTTGCTCATCTGCATTCGATATTTGATACAAATGATTGGTTGAAAAAATTATATGAGTCCACAAATGGCGAGGTTCCATAAAAAAGTAATTAATTTTAAGCACTTTATCACGTTACAAAAAAAAATAACAAGCACATCGAGAACTTCGAATGCTTACAAAAACTTTCTACTTCAACCCCTTTCCAACGATATATCACACGTATTGGAAAGTAATCAGTATCATAATAATATTTGAGATTGCAATTTACAAGGTGAGAACTACAAAAAATAAAACCTACACCAAATTGCAATAATTTGTTATAAATTTTGTTCAAACCGGCTTCTACCACTACGGATGCAATCGCGACACCTTTTTCTGATTCCTACAGTGGTAGTCTCTAGTCGCATCTAGTCCCATATTATTTCAAAAGTAACATTTATTCTTGCTCTTAACTGCTCCTTGCTTTTTACTTTTCTCTCATTAACGAGTTGCTTGGCCGTACCCATACGAAAAAATTAAAGGGAGTCAGGTCTGCAACCTTGGAGGTCAGAGTATAGGGCCAGTTCTCTCAATCCACGCGTTTGGGAATGAAATGTCCAGGAGCTCACTGTCAGTTCGCCTCTAATGTGCTGGACAGCCATCGTTTTTGAATATTTTTGGATTTCATCTCATAAGATCGATCATTCCTCATTTTTTGGAACTCAACATTGATTCTTTCCCTTAACTGCTTCTTGGTTTCTATCTCGTAAATGACTTGATTTTTTTATGATTTATCGATCTTATTAAATTAAGTCCTATTGGAAGACAGACCAAAAATATTCAAAAAAGATGGCTGTCCAGCACATTATAGGCGAACTGACAGAAACCTCCTGGACAATTCATTTCCAAAACCGTGGATTGAGATAACTGGCCCTATACGTTGGCCTCCAAAAGTTGTCAGACCTCCCTTTGATTTTTTTGTAGGTGGACTTACCAAGCAACACGTCAGCAGTTAAGAGCAAGAATAAATGTTGCTTTTGAAATAATATGGGATGAGATGCGACTAGAGACTACCACTATAGGAGTCAGGAAAAGGTGTCGCAATTGCATCCGTAGCGATAGAAGCCGATTTGAAAACCAATTTATAATAAACTATTGCATTTGGTGTAGGTTTAATGGTTTGTAGTTCTGTCATTTTTAAAACCTTGTAAATTACAATCTCAAATTTTGTTATGATAATGATTACTTTCCAATACGTGTGATATATCGTTGGAAAGGGGTTGAAGTAGAGAAGTTTTTGAAAGCATTCAAATTTCTCGATGTGCTTCTAATTTTTTTTGTAATGTGATAAAGTGTTCAACTTAATCATTTTTTAATGAACCTCGCCATTTGTAGACTCATATAATTTCTTCAACCAATTATTTGTGTCAAATATCAAGTGCAGTTGTTTTCTGAATGAGCATATTTTTTTAATGAAACAAACATCAAAGATTTGATTTAAGTTTATTCGGTCAAGATACTGTGAAAAATAAAAATGTTACAATAGTTTAAAGGTAAAAATATGAGAATTAAGACAAAAAAATGAATTAAAAAAATCTAGATGTTATATGGGCTACATAATATATCACATGAGCCCCCCTATCTGCCCTCCATATTTGGCGAACCTTCTACAAAACACCTTCTATATTAGCACTAGAATAATTGTGAAATAATTTTACATATTTAAAATTAATATTTCAAAGTATACACCGGGTCCGAGTTAAGAATGGAATAGCATTGAAGTCGTAAACAATAGAAGATATAATGTTAGTTAAATTTCCGAGATGTTTGTCATATAATATAAATCTTTAAAGAATTTCGATAATTTTGTATTTTCGTATTTCTAGAAAAACCTTAATCTATGACAAGCGTTTCTTTTAATGACTTAAAATATATTCAGGAACATAATTTAAGAAACAGTAGGTTTTGAAAATTTTAATGAACGGCAATTAATTTTTCCATAACGATTAGTCGATATGGAAAAATAAGTTCAACAAATTTAATTTTGTCAACAAAATATTATTTAGTGAAGTAAATATAATTGCTATATACAGTTGGCACCATTAAAGTCCCCAACATATGGAAAACTTTGTTATTTTTTTAATTTGTGCTTAGAATTTAAACAAAAATCAATCCTCAGCAAGCTGCTTTTAACAATTGTCAAAATTAACAGTTTTTCCAAGAACTCACAGAAATGGCATTTTTGGACGAATTTTGAAAAATTGTAGTTAAAAATTTTTTCTATTTTCCTTTGACGATAATTTGAGCCATTTAGAATAAAATTGATTTTTTCTCTATTTTTGCTATAACAAAAAATAAAAATAAAAGCAAATGAACCAAACTTAGTTGTTGTATTTATACTCAAAAAATTCATTGCGCTGTCCTGTTTATTATATTTTTTTTATTCGGAGATTTATTTTTTTAAGATATTCATAAATTCGGCAAAATTGCAATAGATAATTTCATTTTTTTTTAAATAAATGCCTAATCTCATATTGTTTCCGTTCCTTTTCTGCACGGCATTGTGAAAGTTAAGTTCGCATAATTATACTTCTGGTGGTTGGTACTAAATTATTCAAGACCGATTTCGATGAAACTTGTTAGCTTCATCAATTCTAGTTTGGGTCTGAAAAAGAACCAGCCATTTCTGGGAGGTTTTCTAAAGCACAAAAAACTCTAACCTATGTTATAACATAACTAAAAAAACTACTCTAGGTGTTATTTTTGATGAAAAAAAGATTTCGTAACCCAGTTTATTAAAACTATTCGGTCAATTTAAAAGGCCTACTATCATTGTTCAGAAATTAAACAGGATATCCGGTGTGTAGTTAGTCAATTGAATATGCGTCCATTGTTTGTTCATAACATTATCAATATCATTGCATCAACTATGAAAAATTACTAGATTATTGAAATATTGATTGTCTTTAATACAGTGGCTCATTGAAAAAAAAAAAGATTTCATTCTTGTTGTTTGCATGAATTTTAAAAATTTTAATTGGATGTAGGTTGCATTAAAATTCACCCAATAAATTTTTTTTACAAAACTACTTCATCCCCTTCAAAAACTAATACATTTGTACCATCGTCGATTCCACTGTTCGAGAATTTCTTTAGTAACCTTTAGAAATGACTGGCAGCTACTAGCTTATTTTTTCTTTATGTCTCCAATATTGTCAAATCTACGTCCTTTCATGCCTCCTTTCATGCGTGGGATTCAGAAAAAGTCGCATAGAGTTAGGTCAGGTGAGTAAGGTGGATGGAACCATGCCATTTTTAGCTAAAAACTGGCTAAAAGAGATGGCTATATGTGCAGGTTTTAGTGAAAGAATCAGTCATCTGTTTGCCACAGTTTGATTTTTTTGCAGAACACTATTGAGAAGTTTTCTTAAAACTTTCAACTAAACGATTTGATTGCCGCCCTGATCTGGGGGAACAAACTCTGCACGAAGTACGTCACTGACATTAAAAAACCAAGTCATCATTGTTTTAATGGGTATTTAATTTCACTTGGCGGTATTTTTTGATGTTTGACAATAAGCCAGTTTGATACTACAGATACCATTAAAACAAATAAAAAAATCACCGAAGAACTAAATAACGATATTAACTTCTTAGGTTTAACAACACAAAAAGTAAATAACATGATTAATAGTGTTACGAGAATTGATCCGATAGCTGGTGCAATCGGCCATCATCCAATTCGTCGAAGGGACGTTATTCCGATATTTCTGGGAATCCGAAATGTTGTTTGTCTATCGACCCAAGGCCGACCGCTGCCGATACTGGGAATTCCCTAGAAACTTCCAGAACACATGAAAAAAATTACCAGATGGTTCGTTGGCTTGCCAGGCAATTCCGAGAGAAATATATAAATACGGACAGCTGGCTATGGGATTCATTCAGTATTCGACAGCCGTATATTTAAGTGGAGACAAATTGTAAATAGTTCCGTGATTATAAATTGTGTTAAAGTAGTGGAAATAAATTAGAGTGAGTTGGACTTTGTTTTTAAATAAATCCAAGAACTGAACCCGAGTTTGAAAATAAAAACATTACAATAGGTTAAATAAAAGTTAGTTTGATACAGAACTTAACATGATAAAACAGTCCGTAATTAATTAATTAATGGAGATCCTGAAGACACATAATATCAAGTCATAAAATACGTTGGTCTATCGAGTGTTAGAATTGAACAGTTCTTATATCAACTAAATATTAAAAATAAAACTAACAACTTATTGGAAAAATTAAGGAAAAACAACAAAGTAAAAGCAGTAAACTTAAATCAACAGGAATATATTCCTAAGTTAATTTGTAAGACTGTCCCAAAAGGTATACAGGACAAACGTAGATGGTTCAAAAAAGAATCAAGGAACACCACACATCTTTCATAAAAGTAAAATCCGGTTCTAATTACACTAATTATCTTTAATCATTTTGATAATAATCCCCAGTAATAATAAAATTGAACTTATTAGAAAGTTTAGAAATAATGAAGTTGAAAATGTACTTAATTACTAACTAGACCTGAATAAATCACCAGTGCTAAACTTGTTCACATCATACCATCATTATAGATTGTATCATCAGGGATTCCCACACTTCAAAACTTTACCAAATTAACAACATTTTCTTCTTTAATTTTAAAACTCGCACATATGTAAGCAAAATAATACCTCAAATATAAAACTGCCTTCTTGTCTACATTGTGAGGAATCTTATCACTGGTAAAACAGCAATTAACATTATAGGGTTAACAAACATTTCAATTGCAGTTATATTCTCAATTATTGTACCGGAAGGAACTATATTAACTCAGCGAGACGTATGTCACAGTTTTAGTTTGAATAAAGTGTAAGTGTGTATTACTATTTATTACTAATTCACTATATTAATACTACTATATATTACTATGTCATCAGGCATCACAAGACCAACGTAAAGAACGAATAAAAGTGGGCCCAGTACTATTCCTTTGGGACCACTCGAAACGACATTTATTTTAATCGATGGACTAGTAGGTGCAGTTTTATTAAATGGCCAGCTCATTTACCAGATTTGAAGGCTCTCGATTTTATTTTGCGGGGATATATTAAGTAGAAAGTGTACGTTACGGAATCGGAATCATTAAACGATATAAAATAAAGAATAAAAGACATATATGCTAATATCGACATTTTGAGCAATTAATATATTAAAAATTGAAATAGCAAGCTAGTTATTTAGTAATTATAAGACGTAAATAAAAATTAACACATTATATATCATATCTCTGTAACTAGTGATGGAATTTTATCAAAAAAGGCATAAAATATACAGTAAAAATACATTTCAAATAATACCCTGGCTTAACACGGCCCGTGATAACACAAGCCGTGGCGCGTCGCTCTGCGCCGGCTTCAGCAAACTCGGGGATCTGGGGTACCTTTACGAGCGCTACGCTTCCCAGGGCCTGAGCCCAGTTTACTTTTTGGTGTTCAGGCGCGCGCTAGTCACTCAAAATGCAGGGAGAAGAACAAACTCTTGCAGCAGTCGCTGTGATATTATATAGTGGATATTATTTACTTAACAAGAAAAAGGAAAAGGAGAAAAGAGGCTGCTTTATATCTTCATAAATAAATAAAAACAGGTCGAGGTAAGTATTGATTTTTGTGGTGTGTACATTTCGTGTTCCACAAAGCCGGTTCATTTTCATATAAACGAATGAGTCAGCTTGAATGAATACTGAGGCACTAAAAAAGCCAAACAAGTGATCAAGCCTGTGCCGTCACAGCTTGCAGTCAATTGCAGTGGCCTCTTTGAGTCGGGCCTAGTCGCAAGATACCGATCGGCAGTGAATCACTGGTGCCTTCCTAAATTTTCTCGAGCCACCTCAAGCGGCACCCTTCCCATGGACTTTTGGCGCGAATTCGCGCGGCGCGGCCTGTGTTACCACGGGCCTTGGGAAGCCAATAATAAATCATTTGAAAACAAGAGTTGATTTTGCCCATTTGGCAGTGTGTAATGTGCCACAACTTTATTTTATGTAAAAACTTAGACATACAATACAGTTCTGATGGAACAAAATAAATAATTGAATCCTAACTACCTAATGAAATAATAGCATGGGTTATTATGTAAATTTTGTTTCTGCTCTTTTAAAGACCATGGAAGTAACCAATGCTCATTTGGATGTTGAGCAGACGGAAACAGATAAATACAGCTGCGAGAAGGAAAAACAGGCGCATAAAATCGGCACAGATTTGTCGTTCAAGCACAAAGTTGTATGGAAAAATGCTATTGGATTTTTGATATTACATTTGCTAGGGTTGTATGGATTATGTATGCTCTACTATGCCAAGCCATTAACCCGCTTATACGGTAAGTTGGTTTTTGTTTATTTTCTACGAGCGCAAATAGAAAGTAATTGTAGGAAGTCTATTGATTATATAAACCCAATTTAAGAATTCTCTCTCTCTCTCTCTCTCTCTCTCTCTCTCTCTCTCTCTCTCTCTCTCTCTCTCTCTCTCTCTCTCTCTCTCTCTCTCTCTCTCTCTCTCTCTCTCTCTCTCTCTCTCTCTCTCTCTCTCTCTCTCTCTCTCTCTCTCTCTCTCTCTCTCTCTCTCTCTCTCTCTCTCTCTCTCTCTCTCTCTCTCTCTCTCTCTCTCTCTCTCTCTCTCTCTCTCTCTCTCTCTCTCTCTCTCTCTCTCTCTCTCTCTCTCTCTCTCTCTCTCTCTCTCTCTCTCTCTCTCTCTCTCTCTCTCTCTCTCTCTCTCTCTCTCTCTCTCTCTCTCTCTCTCTCTCTCTCTCTCTCTCTCTCTCTCTCTCTCTCTCTCTCTCTCTCTCTCTCTCTCTCTCTCTCTCTCTCTCTCTCTCTCTCTCTCTCTCTCTCTCTCTCTCTCTCTCTCTCTCTCTCTCTCTCTCTCTCTCTCTCTCTCTCTCTCTCTCTCTCTCTCTCTCTCTCTCTCTCTCTCTCTCTCTCTCTCTCTCTCTCTCTCTCTCTCTCTCTCTCTCTCTCTCTCTCTCTCTCTCTCTCTCTCTCTCTCTCTCTCTCTCTCTCTCTCTCTCTCTCTCTCTCTCTCTCTCTCTCTCTCTCTCTCTCTCTCTCTCTCTCTCTCTCTCTCTCTCTCTCTCTCTCTCTCTCTCTCTCTCTCTCTCTCTCTCTCTCTCTCTCTCTCTCTCTCTCTCTCTCTCTCTCTCTCTCTCTCTCTCTCTCTCTCTCTCTCTCTCTCTCTCTCTCTCTCTCTCTCTCTCTCTCTCTCTCTCTTAATAATTAAAATTTTCACAGTCGATTTGGACTATTAAAATTGATATTTTTAATTTTTTTACTTGCCGTTACCCGCGGTTTCACCCGCTTACAGAATGTCTTCCAATCCCGAATATATTTCACCCAACCTACCTGCAAGTACTTCTACGCTACGCTAGTCTACGCTGTATGACAATTATTTCAGATATTTTTGGAACCACCTTTTAAACTATACTTTTTCTTTACCCTATATTTTAATCACCCTTTATATGCAACTTTTTCTAACATTGTATTAAACACACTCTAAAACTATAATCTTGCTTCTCCCTATATTTCGGATATTCCATATAGTAGAATGCAACTGTTCATGGTCTACCCTATATAACAATTTCTTTTGTAACTTTTTATTGATCCACCCTCTTGGAAATACCTGTGGAACCCTTGGTGTGTCACAAATGTAAAAATACAGTTTTGCACCCTAACACCAAACTTTTATTTAAACACTCACCTAAACTGCAACTGCTTATTGGCCACCCTATATAACAATTTTACTCAACATTTTTTTAAAGTGCCTTGTATAACTAACTCTACTTCCAACTAGATTAAAACCATCCTGTATACACCACTGCCAATTTGTCAAACATTATAACTTATTTTTGAACCATCCTGTATAACGATAATTTTACTCTACAAAATATCAAGCCTGTATGTGCATCTGCTTAGGGGCCACCAAATATAACATTTTTTAAACTCTTAACTATAACTCTGGACTACTCACTATCTTATATATGCAACTGCTTATGTATACGCTACATATCTATTTTTTTAACCACCCTTGAAAGTATATTCTATCTCCACCTCATATTTCAACCACCACTTATATGCAGCTTTTTCTGACATTCTTTTAATCAGACTGTATGAACTATAATTTAACTTCGAACAGCTGATGTTCTATCCTACAAAAAAATATATCCAACTTGTTTAACTATAATTCTACTCCACCTGCTATATGCAACTACTTTTCGGCCACCAAGTATAACATTTTTTGTACCACCATCAATTCCCAATATATTTCACCAAAACTGCAACAGTTTTGTGCAACGTGTTTTTTAATCACCTTGTATGTGTTACAACTACCCTGTATACGCTACTTCTTATTGGTCAACCAATATAACATTTTTTAAATAATTAACAATAACACTTCTCCACCCTTTATTTCAACTATCCTATCTCTGCAACTTATTATGAAATACGCTATTTCACAATTCTTCCTCATATTTTTTCAACAACTTTATAACGTATAATTTCTCTCCACACTTCATTTAAACCATCCTTCATTTGCAACTTTTTCTAACCTTGTTTGAATCAGACTATATAACTATAATTTTACCTCTCCCCATATTTCAAGTACTATATGCAACTGCTATAACATCCGGCAAGTGGAACAGCTTGTAGATCCTAACAATTCATTATAATATTTTTTAAACCCACCTGTATAGCTGTAATTATACTCAGCTATATATTTCAATCATTCTATATATGCAAATACATGTGGATATAAAACAAGTTTTTAACCACATCAAACTATATTTGCCTCCATCTTATATTTCAACAACCCTCTATAAGCAACTGCTTCTAACATTTCTTCAATCCATTTCATAACAATAATATCTTCTGAACATAATTCAAAGATCCTAACTGCTTAAATAAGACATTTTTTTCTAATATTTTTTTATCCAAACTTTATAAATTTCTACCCTTTTTCAACCACTTGGTATATGCAACTATTTATGGCCCACTCAATATAACTTTTTTGGACCACCCCGTATAACTAATTCCACTCCCCTTTATTTCAACCACATTGTATTTGTATATATGCATAGTCTCTTCGAGGTGTCATTCCTTTGTACGCAAGACAATATACATTATATATAACATATATTGTTTCTGGTCAGGGAACCTTCATCAGTTGCGCTTCCCACAATTGAATGTCCTCTAGAACACTTCTTTATGTATTTGATACATTTCGTTAAATTTGAAGATCAGTTCAGTAGTTCTTACGTGATGAGGTAACAAACAAACAAACAAACCAACAAACAAACAGACAACTACAATTTTATAATAGTGTATAGATTACATTAGTTGAGGATTATACCCAAAAATAGATAGGCTTGACCCAATACGTCATATTTTGCCGGTTATTCTCGGCTAGATCTCTCTCTAGATCTACTAGCCCACGTCTTTTTTTCGGGAGGGGAACATTCTAAGATTATTTTAGGGATGAGTCCATCACCCATCTGTTGTGTCCATACCGCATCATTTCTTGCTTTTTTATGTATTCTACTAACGTTCTTTCTGTTTTCATATGCCTCTTTTTCCTTTATTTCTTACATATTCGAGTCTAGATCTCCCTGCTGCTCTTCTCCATAAGTTCTTTGCAATTTTAATTTAATTATTTCCTCACTCCTATTGATGTTAATTTTATGCCTAGATAGGCTTGTTCCTAACAGATGTTAATTTTTTCTCCTTTCAGATATAAGTTTTCAGGTCGGTTTTCTCTTCCTTTGCATATATACATCTAGCTTGTCCTAATAACCGATAACATTTTAAATAATGAACACAGATTGGTTAAGTATTAATTAATTATTGTAAAAATACATGCATAATGACCACTATAAAACCTAAAAATATTTTTTTATTTTAGTATTTTTGGTATTTATGTTCTCATCAGAAGGAATTACAATAGGTGCACATAGATTCTATACTCACAGATCATTCAAAGCTACAAAAGCACTGAGGGTACTTCTTGTCATGTTACAGACTATGGCTGGTCAAGTAAGTATACATTTGTTTTAACAATTATTATGCTAAGTATTCCAGTCACTTTAATCAACGAAATAAATCTATCGTAGTTTTATAGTAGAATACAAATGTTTTTTTTTGTAATTTTTTAATTAAATTTAATTGTTTATTTTAATTTTTATGTATAGGTTAAATACGATTGTTTCCGATGACCACATTTCTGTGTGTAGCGATTTTGACTATCATTTAAATCAAAATTTTCTAGGAATAGAATTTTATGTATTGGAAATTTAAATCATAATGCTCTTTGGTAGTTTGCATGAAGTTCATTGTTAAATAGAGTCATTTTGGTTAGCTTCAATATCATTCAATATCATTCAACAGCAAACCACTTACGCCATCATGTAAATACTGGGTTACAAGTAATAACTGACATAATTTTAACAGTAAATAAATTATTTGGGCGTTATAAACCCCAAAATAATAAATGTTTCTTGCTTCTTTGAGAAAAGTGAATGGAAACGTTGTAGAAAATCAGAAAATCTTCGAAAATACTGTTCACAAATCTTGATCGGATTATTTTTCACAGAAATAAGCGGAAAAAAATTCTTACTGTTGTTGTAATTAAAGCTCAAACTGTATGTACACTTCGTCCTAATGATAGCTTATAGCGTTGAGATTATTTGGGCTCACGATCTATGTTATTCGTTAAGTAAATTTTGCGGAACTGCAATTTAAAAAATTTATAGAAATATTTACGCACCGTGTTAACCACGTTATTTCGATGGGGCAATACAAAATATATTTTGAAAGCCCATAAAATGCACTCTGTATTTTGTGTATCTTGACTTAATTGCTACAACGTCATCAATTGTATTAATAATGCTTGTGAATATTACTTAAAACGAGCGACTCTTATGTTTCCTCTGATGGCTTAAAAGTTGCCAATGGATAATTAATAAACAGTAAACAGGTAAACATTAACTTAATAAACCAATGGAAAAGTACAAAATATACCAATATGTAGAGATAATAGACAGGTAAATAAAAACATAGTAAACTGCGAGAAAAAAAAACACAATTCATCATAATTTTCTTCTTGTGCCCCCACCTCAAGAAATTCCTATATCCTCCCATGAATAGTGACAGCTATTGTCAGTACTCCGCTGACTGCCACATTTTCGCAATATTTAATACCATATTAAATCAACCGCTGTAATAACAAAAATCCAAGAAAGTCAGATTGATGGCATATGAGCTTTCAAAATACCCTTAACATATCTCAAATGAGCTTGCCTAGTTAATACGGCTCGCCTTGCAAATTTGCTGCCTAAATTAGTTAAATTTTAATTCTTCGAGAACACTTATTCGAGAATAGATCTATCTATCATGAGCCCATATAAACTTAAATCATAAACTATCGTTCTGGCAAAGATTAATTTTCCAGCGTGCAAAAGTCTGTTTTTTGTACGTACCAATTTTGGTAAAAAGAAAGTAATGAATTTTTGAAAGAAAAATCCACTTTTTCTCGTTAAAAAATTATCCAATCAGGACTCATAAATTCTCATTATGAAGGATTTCTGATTTTCACTAATTTTCGATTGACCACATTACGATTCATTTATTATTTTTCATAATATTAGGGAAAAAAGTCATTTTAAGGTTTTTTTTTATTTAAATAATTAATTTACTTCTACTATTAATTAATCCCTACGAACGGTTACTGTTACTGAAATATTAGTAAAAGGGAATTGCTGTTAAATTTTGTCCCAGAATAACTTCAGGTTTGCTCTATATGCTAGTAATGTATCTTTCACAAGAAACCTTTGCTGTTTTATTTTTTGGAACACTGGTTTTGTTAAAGCCGTAATAATAAAAGACCAATACTTTTATTATGATAAAGTCTAGTTATTTGGTAAAATGGAAAGAAAAACATCAAACCGAAAATTCTCTGTAGTTGACTGCGAGGAAAAATAAAAAATTACAGTTTCACCTCGTTTTTCTGGATTTCTATATCAATTAGAGATGAAGAAAAAATCATGGTAAAATAAATTTCAGTTCCACATTTTTAATTTAAAAATGGCTGAATACATAAAATGTATCTTAATTATTGTTCTATTAATAAAAGTAAGATTAAATATTTAAACGCCAAGTTTTTATACTGAAGTGATGCAGGCCATCTTAACCAGATTCTATGGGAATCAGAGAGGAATGGATTGCAGTAGTTCTTCGTGAAGGGTACTTAAATTTTATTTCTACGTTTGTAGTCATTACTAGATAGATAAAATGTATCATAATTGTTGTTCTGTTAACAAAAATAAGACTGAATAACCATTGGAATCAATAAAGTTAATCATGTAAATACGTACTATTCGTTAAGAGTAACCAACGTCATATTTGCTGCCAAAACTATTTGACACTTCAACATTTTTATCTTAATCCATCTCCAGTGAAATCTATGAATAAACTGCATATAACCAATAAAAATAATTTGTTTTTCTTTTTTTTATTTACTTACCTTACCTTACTGCAGCTTCATCAACTACTGAAGATTCATTTCTTTCTTGTAATCGTAATTTTTCAGCCCGTGAACCAGCATGAAGATTTTGCTTTTTTATATATAGTATATTGGAGGAAATATAGTGTAGTTGGATTGTAACTTTTGTTTTGTGTATTGTTAAATTTTTCTGCCCAACAAAATAGGCACTACAAATCATTGAATTTGTTTCTGGCTGAGATAGCTTACGTCACTTCTTTAATTAAAAAGTTGGTTGATAAATATTAGACCTTATTTTAAAATTAGACCAACACTTAAGATAAATGTTATGTATTCAATAATAATGAGTAAAAACATGGAAATGAAATTTATTTACCCGTGATGTCGAACTGATGCAATCCATCTTTACTTCACCTCTAATTGATATGGAAATTCAGAAAAACGGTAAAATTGTATTTTGATTTTTGCCTTGGTGTGTTTTCACAATAAACTATACATCACTTTGGGTCTGATGTTTTTCTTTCCATTTCATGGAGTAACTAATTTTCATCCTAGTACACGGCAAACATAAATTAGGTATTGACGGAACCAGAGTTTTAAAACTAAAACACGAGGTGGCGCAAATGTCTCGTGTCAAAGATACTTTCCTAACTTATAGACTGGTATATTCACCTCCATATTTCATCTGTTATTCTGCGTCAACGGTGTATTTCTGCTAGTCTTTTTTATGTACAATTTTTAGCGTTCTAGACAAGAGATACGTACTTCATGTTCCTGATTTGAAGTTATCATCTGGATTTCAGCTCTATTTTTTTAAATTGAATCATATACAAATAGAATAACATTTATTTCAATAATTTACATTTTTGACCGACTTCCAAAAAGGAGGAGGTTATCAATTCGTCGCGTATTTTTTTATGTATGTTACCTGATTTCTTATCCTGTGGTGAACCGTTTTGAATGAATATGGTGTTATTTAATATGTATCTAAATTGGTGAAACTTCAAATTTGGGAAAAGAATTCTATTGGTAAAGTGATGAAATTTGTGAATGAACACTTGCGTGCATAGAAATCCACCAATATCCCTAACATATTGGTCGATTTTTCGATATAGTTTTTTACCGTTTAATCTATTAAGGAAGATCCCTAGGTGATCTCAAATACTTTTCTGCGACGTGCAACTTGCAGTTTTGCAGATTATCGCGGAAAATTCCAATATTCTTATCAAAAATTTCATCGAAGTGACGTAACGGATATTTCCTAATAAATATTTTAATTCCAAAGTACTAGTGCGGGAATTGAAGGCACTGGAAGTTTTAATTGCGTTTAATACGTACATCTCAAGCAAATAGGTAGTAAAGCAAAGTATTTTCGGCTCGTTAAATCAGTGAGTACCAAGCTCATTTTGTTTGTATACCAGGCAAGTACCCATTTAAATGAACATTTTTCCATTTTGCGAAGACGGTGCTTTTGGTGTCACATTCTCCCGGCCTAAAAGAAAATTTAGTGACACCCCATGTCAAACTCTAAACTGCTATTTGGTGCGTTTATAGTTATAGCAACCAAAATCGCTAAATAAAGTGATAGAAGGAGTTGCATTTATATGATGATTGAAATATAGGACGGAGTAGAATGATAGTGGTCCATAGGCAGCCGTATATACAAGATGGTTGGAATATAGGGTGGAGTGGACGTCTGGTGGTATAAAAATGTTTGGAAAAATGTGGAATTAAAATTATATAGGGTGATTAAAATCTGTTATATGATGTGGACATATACAAATCATATACAGGATGGTTGAAATATATGCTGGAGTTGAATTATATTTATACGGTGAGATTAAAAATTTATTTATTTCATAGCCCATAATAAGTTGCATAAAGTGTGGAGAGGAATTTATGTTACACAGAGCGATAATATAAAATGTTAAAAAAATGATATATTTTATGGGGTAGCCCACAAGGAGTTATCTACGATGGTTGAAATATAGGACGGATTTGACTCCGTAAGTATGGGATGGATTCTACTCCGTCCTATAATTTACAGAAGGTGGCTAACAAATTTATGGTTGTCCATGGGCAGTCGTATATACAGGATGGTTGGTACATAGGATGGAGTGGAATTATCTATAGTTATACAGGGTTGTCAAAAAAATTGAAAAAAGGTTACATGGCCTGGTCTATAAGGCATAAATATATATTGGGCTTATTAAGTCAACGAGTACTAGTACATTTTGTTCGTAAATATTTACCTGTCAATTTAAATGAAAAAGTATCATTGTGTAATGTTACCTGGTCCTGTCTATTAAGGTTATACATACAAAATAAAAGATAAAGAATAAAAACTACCTGATTTCAAAAAAACATAAAAGTTGAAAATTAAACATTTTTTTTTAAATATAACCGACTTCCACCTATAACTAAAAAGCTGGAAATAATTATAACAAAATACAACTCTAGCAAATAAATAACACATTCAATGTTGTTAGGTACCTACCCAGGAAGTAAAAAATGTAAACATTAAAAGGTGCTCATTCTGTTCAAATTAATTACCTACCAATCTAGTTTATTTTTGAAGTCGGTGCCAAGCAACAATTAAGTTTGATGAAGAAGTAGATAAGTACGCAGTGGAGGATTTTAGATTTGCTTGGCACCGACTTCTAAATATACTAGATTGGTAGGTAATTATTTTGTACAGAATGAGCACCTTTTAATGTTTACATTTTTTACTTTCTGCATAGATACCTAACAACATTGCATGTGTTATTTATTTGCTAGAATTGTATTTTGTTATAATTATTTTCAGCTTTTTAGTTATAGGTGGAAGTCGGTTATATTTTTAAATGTTTTATGTTTGCTCAAACCAAACAAATTTTACGTAACAATACTAATTTTGAAAAAATTACAATAAATTAATGCAACAAGTAAACTCCTTGCCTTTATAATTTAAATAATGTAAAGATGTTTAAAAAATTTGTTTCAATAACGTGCGTACCTTTCATTAGTACAATTTGCTGCTTGACATCTTCATATGAGCATACGGGTGACTCTACTTAGGATATATTGTTTCCTTCTTCGATAAGGGCATTTGTTAGTTGTTAAAGGCTCTGAGGTAGATTTGGGCGTCCCCGTGCAAATCTATCTCACAATCCACAAATATGTTCTATGGGGTTTAATCAGGTCTTATTGGAGACCAATTTTGAAATCCGAGATGTTGAAGGTGATTTATTTGTGATGGCCGCGGTATAGGGCCTTGTGTTATCTTGCATGAACATAATACGTTTCTATAGGATATCCTTGATGGACCAAATGGACTTACATTATTATATATGGAATAGGAGAAATATCCTCAAGACTGTACTTGCAAATAAGAACAATTTCGTAAAATTTACCCCATTTTTTTTAACTCCAGGGTCGACTGTCTCTTAAGTGCACTCGTGTGCTAAACCACCAAATTTAATAAGTTATTAATAAGTTACAAAATGTTTAATAAATATCATTTCAATACCAACGAATTTATTATAAAACAATTTAAGCTCTAATCCAAACTCGTATTAAGACTTTTATTCGCTGGAAAGAATATTTCACCGTGCACTTCGGCTAGCGCACGGGGAAACTAAGACTAAGGCGTTTTTTTTTCGACTTCTCACATAGTATGCCACACCAGCAGTTTTTCACGCGCTTGAAAGCCAGCTCTACCCTGGCCACACACGCCGGTTGCAGTCATTCGCGATTCGCGCGCCTTCTGTTTGGTCGAGCCAATGTATTTACTCACTGGTCGAGCCCCATGACGAAATAAATACCGCGTTCTTTTCTACCAGTGTGGTCACACAATAGCGTGAAATAACGCAGAAAAATGGAACCGATCCTATCGTTCGGTGGCTAACCTTGAAGATGTGCTCGACATCGACGCGTTGGGTGGAAATTCACGCAGCGTCTGGCCACGCCGATTTGAAATAGTACGGGCTATTGTGTTTGCGTTTTTTGTTTCCTGCCGAAACACGATGTGAAATCCCGCCAGTTTGGCCTTAGCCTTTTACATAGCTTATATGAGATATAACACGCTTAAAGCGTGAGACAGAAGATAGTTAATGCAAACTATATGGAGCAATTGGCTGATTCTCGTACGCCGCACGGAGAATAACTGTGAAAATGAGTACCAACTTACACATTGACTATTTTAAAAACAATAATAAATTGTTTGTTTCAAAACAAATTCGACATAAAACTGGCTGGTCCACCTAGGCCTTATCTTTATTTAAAACAAGAGTGCTAAACGAGAAATAAAATGTTTACGCGAAGTTTTAAAAGTGAAATTCATAATAAATAGAATTGGTTGTGGCGATACTTTATTTTGCTTTCCTTATATTATTTATAGCGAGGAATCAATTTGGACGGAAACAGGAGTGAAGGATTAAAACGTTTCTCAGAGATTCCATGTCTCAGGACCGGCTTAATGCTCTTTCTGTTCTTAGTTAGAAAATTATTCAATCATAGTTTAATATTTTTTATAAATAAAATTTATAAATTTAATAAAGAATTTAATTTTAAATAATAAATAAATTTATTTATTAAATTTAATAAAAAGATCGACGAATATTTTAATTTATAAGAAATAAATGCAGTATTAGCAAAGCTATAGTTTTTCCTAATATTTGACCAGTAAAGTGCACCACCAGTTTCATAACCCACCAGCCGCCACTGTATAACAGACTGTTGCCTTCTTCAATAAACTATCGGTTTCAAATTGCATGAAACGAGTATCAAGTCTGATCACTAAAACGGAAAATTACACCACTCTTGCAGTAATTGAATTATTTCTTATCCATAACTTATATTTACCTCTGTTTCGGGTTCTATAAGCATTTTTTTCTTCAATCAAATGCAAAAAAATTATACTATTAACAAAGTCATGAAGATTGAATGCTTATAAAAATCTGGCAAATATAAACATGTGTAAAGATACGAGGGTGAATCAAATATGAACCGGGCTTTTGTTTTAAAAATTTTATTGGTACGATCAATACAAATTTTAATACATATTATTTTTTTACATAGTCTCCTCTCTTATGTATACATTTTCCCCACCGAATCGAAAGTTTTTTAATACCTTTCTCAAAGAATGAAACTGGTCGTGTCGATAACCAATTGCGCACAAACGTTTCTACACCTTCGTTGTCCTCAAAGTGGTGGCCCCCCAGTTCTTCTTTAAGTGGCCCAAACATCTGGTAATCACATGGCGACAAATCAGGACTGTAAGGCGGGTGTTCAAGGGTTTCACAATGCATTTTGTTCAATTTTCCTTGCGTCAATGCAGCTGTATGTGGCCGAGCGTTGTCATGCAACAGAATCACACTGCGGATAGACATATCCCGCCTCTTTTGCCGATAGGCAAGTTTCACTTGTTGGAGTAGTTCGCAGTAATACTCAGCATTAATTGTACGGCGTTCGTGCAGAAAATCGATCAGCACTACGCCTTTTGAATCCCAAAAAACTGTTGCAAGAATTTTCCCTGCAGAAAGACGGGTCTTGGCTTTCCGGGGTGCTGCCTCTCCAGGTTTTCGCCACTCCATGCTTGCACGTTTGGACTCCGGGGTATAATGATGCACCCATGTCTCATCACAGGTGACAATATGTCTCAAAAACTCATCCTCCTCAGCTCGATATCTTGCTAACAGCCTTTCACATACGGCAAGACGGTTTGCTTTCTGATCTTCCCTTAGAAGGCGAGGAACCCATCTTTCACACACTTTTCGGTAACCCAACTCATCTGAAATGGTTGATTGAGCACTCCCGTATGATATTCCAACGTGTTCAGCAATTGCCAATACTGTAAGATGGCGGTCACCTTCAATCAGCTCACAAATTGCGTAGATATTCGCCTCATTGAGGCTTGTCGTGGGACGGCGTGCATGAGGCTCATTTTCCACTGTCTCTCGGCCATCTGAAAACTTTTTGTGCCAGTCGTACACTTGGGTCCTTGAAAGTGTTTCATTGCCGATCTGTGCAGGTAGTCGAGCAAAATTTCAGACGGTCTAACGCCCTCCCGCGCCAAAAATTTGATAACAACACGTTGCGCAACAGACGTATGCACCTCTAGCTCTGACATGATGCTACTAACAGCGCATCGACTACACCTCGCCAAACCGACGAACTCCCCTCTTCTTAACATCCCTACCTAAAATATATCGAGACGTCACGCCACTCGAATTACCTACAGGGCGAGAAACAGAAAAGTCCGGTTCATATTTGACTCACCCTCGTATAAATGTCTAAAATGAAAATAAAAAAATCTCAAAAGATAAATGTCTAAAAAGCAAATATCACAAAAAAAAATATATTATGAAATTTTATTTTGTCATAAATGACAAAATGTCAAGAATCTCAAATATACAAAATGCAAAAAATGCCAAGAATAACAGCAATAAAAAAGTACACTTAACCTCAGATAACAAATGTTAAAAATTCAAAAATGTCAAAAAAATCAAAACCATCATTAACGTCTCAAAAATATCAAATATATCTAAAATGTCAAGCATGTCAAACATGTAAAAATTTTCTAAAATGTCAATAATGCCAAAAATGACAATAAAATTTACAAATGTAGATAAAAAAAACAAATAACCCGATTTGTCTACTCCTTATGAAGTTGGCGCAGGTTGGCTAGTATTTAGTAAAACATATGAAGAAAATTTTTTGTACATGTATACGTATAAGTGTTAAAATTGTAAAGAACTAATTTATCTCATAATAATCATTTAAAACATTGGTGAGTGTCTATAATAGCTGCATATTAAACCTGAAAGTTATTTATTTAATTTTCTTAACCAGAATTGTATGTGGGTTTGGGTCAGAGACCACAGACAACATCATAAATATAGTGACACCGACGCCGATCCTCATAATGCCACTCGAGGATTTTTCTTTTCGCACATTGGATGGCTAATGACAAAGAAACACCCAGAAGTATTTGCCAAAGGAAAAGGAATAGACATGTCCGATTTAAATGCTGACCCGCTGGTTATGTTTCAAAAGAAGTAAGCAAATAAAAAGTATGCATATTTCATATCCATGTCAAAAATCTTTGTGTTTCAGGTATTACAAAACACTGTACGTAATTTTTGCCATAGTAATTCCGACTGCTATCCCCGTGTATTTTTGGAATGAGGATCTTCTTGTTTCTTTTGCAACTGCTTACCTCTTTAGAAATGCCGTTCAGCTAAACATCACTTGGGCTGTGAACAGTGCCGCTCATTTGTATGGAACGAAGCCTTTTGATAAGTAAGTATTTCGTTAATTAATGGCACACAATTTAATACCTATCAAATCTACCTATAACTGGAAAACAAAATGTAAATATCTACTGTTTTTCTGAGCTTTTGATTTTAGCTTTACAACTCCCACAATTATCGTTCCTGTAGATATAGTATATCCTAACACAATCTAGTATTTTTCCTAATTCAGGTTGTATCTGTTCAGTTATCTGCCAATCCTATCTGCCTTTTTCACGTAATATATACAGATTGCTTCTTCTCAAAATCCATCAACAAATGGTGGACAAACATATTTAGCAAACCCAACCAAGTTTTTTTTATACAGGGTGTAAATGATTAAGCGAAAAAAAAATTAAGATGTGCTTCATCGAGTCATTTTATGACGAAAAGTTCCGATGAACATATGTCCTTAAATGCTTTCTTCTGACAACTAAAGTTTTCGAGATATTTAGTTCAATTTTGCAAGTTTTTTAAGGGAAGCCATTGTAATAACCACTTCAACCACATATGGGCGGAAGAAAATCCTCATGCTTTCGCTTAAGCTCACCACCAAGAACGATTTTCTTTAAACGTTTGGATTGGAACTATTAGAGATCACCTAATTGGCCTATATTTCCTTCCACCTACATTAATTGGAGATACATGGACTCAGTTTCTAAGCAAAGAGCTGCCAGTTCTACTTGATTTGATTCCTTCAGGTGTCAGAGCTGAAGGCACGAAGTATAGATACAAGGAGTCCGAACGGTATAGGCTTTTTCGCAGTATTCGTGGTATACAACATTAATCCCAGATCATAGTTCTCCATTCTGCCACTAGCTGCGCAAATGTTCAGGACGTACCGATGTTATTATTATTATCACACGTAAATACGCGCTGGCTCGCGAATGTCGAAATTATTAAAATTATAAAACTAAGTATAAAATATTAATGTAATTGTTTAAAAATAGTTTTAATAAAGAAATGGGAAGGTGTTGTGCTGTTCATGGTTGCTTCAGTGGCCGAAAGGCAAGTGGAAATGTGGCTAAAGTGGTATATAAAGTTCCGAAAGTGAGTAACCTAAAAATAATTTAAACATCAGTGTTGTTAATAAATATTATATTGTATACACTAGTGTATTTGTCAAATCTAAATTGTTTGGTATTTAAATGTTAAAAGTCTTTTATTTATAACTAATACGATTAATAAATAATATATTTGATTGTAATCAATTAATTACTTCCCTATTATCAAGCATTGTAATAGGTATTTAACCATTTTTGAATTTATATTTACTACTTAATTTGCAGAAACTATGTTTAAATTCTTTATTTCACTTACGGTTTGTTTAATAGTTTAACACGTAGAGACAAAAGATGAACTATAATTTTAATTCATAAAGACCTGTTGATAACATTAATTTATTTTTTTAATAAAATTGTTTGCTCCTGGTTAATTGTATTTATTTATTTACTAAGATCACACATTTTTAGCTTTGCAGATTATCGAAATAATATTTTCAGAGCTGTCAGGTGGCTGTCAGTATCAAGACGATTACCCGCGTAAGGATTTAAACGAGTACTTCCTCAAAAGTGGCGCGCTCTACCGGCAAAACATTCTGCCCCCAAAAATGCTACCATTTATTTAACATTACGTTCGGACTCCTTGTATCTATACTGCGTGGCTGAAGGAATCAATGGGCAGGAGCGCCATCGTAGATAGATGGCGCTCCTGCCCATTTTAGTATGAGAGCACGTCAATATTTGAACAAAATATATCCCTCGTTGGATAGGTCGAGTTGGACGTCAATTTAGCCAGCTGTTCACATCATTTAAATCCGATGAACTTTTCAACTTGATTACATTTAAAAACGTTGGTTTATAGTAAAACTCCTGTTCAAGACTTAAGAAACCGCATTATTATTTCTTGTAGAGTTATTCAATATTCTCCTGGGATTTTCAATGGGATACGAAGATCTAAGTTTCGACGTCTAGACTCCTGTGTTATTTATTCTAACTTTCAGTGTTCTATTTAATTCTGTAGTCCACCCCGTTCAAATATATTTTTCTTGCTTTGTTGTTTTTGTCCTCCCTTCCTTCCTAAGTGAATATCAAGCCTAAATATTTATACTAAACTCATATTTTTATTTTTCCATTGTCATCCAGTTCAATATCAGATGGTTCTTCACCTATACACAAATATTGAGTCTTTTCCACATTCATCTCATTTCGTGTATTTCGCTTTAACTTTCTGATCATGTAATCAATCTCGCTTGCACATACAACCCGATCGGAAAATCATACTTAGCAAAATTGTGAAAATTTGACCGGAAAGGGGGTAATTTGGACAAAATATTTTCACCTTGGCAGCACTTTCAGTTATACCGCAAAAATGTTTTTAAGTCAAATTCTAGACATATTTAATGTGTAATATCTTATACCTAACCTAAGTCTCACCGTTTTTGACGTATTTAAATGTTTATGGCAAATTTTACTTTTACAAACTCCAAAATAATTATCAGCTTTTTCCATAAGGAACCATTTATTATTTGATTTGGATTGGTTTTCTTGTATAAAAATATTGACTTGATTTATCTCTGTATGATATTTGATAATTCTTAATACAGGGAGATCCAAAACTGAAAACTTTAAATTTAACTTTGTATGAGGTTATCTGTTCCACAGATGTGTTAGTTTTCTAAATGTCATTTTTGAAACCTTTTAGATAGCAAATACTACTTTTAATTTCTAGATGACCGCTATTTAAACATATTAGAAAATTTTAACCAAACTCGCCTCTAGTTGATCGTAAAGATTTTATCCACATGATGGTGCACCTGCACATAAGAGTGAGTTCGTCAACAACCTTTAGCAGAAATTGATAGCCAAGTGTGGACCACGATTTTGGCCACCTTGCTCCCCAAACCTATAAGTACAGGATTTTTTTAGTTGAGGCACTGTCAAAAACAAAGTGTACGATACCGCATTAACCACCATGAAAGGCTGCCTGCGACGCATTAGAACAGTACATAAAGATCGACTGTTAATGAAACAGACACTTTTTCTATTGGATCCACCTTTTGGTCAGATATTAAACATAAATGGTTACCAGTACTTTATGTTCACACAAAGTAATATCTCGACCAGATTCAATTACTTCGAAAAAAGTTTCATGAAAAAGTCGTATCAAGTGGGGTATCAGATATTACGACTTCCGGTCTGGACAAGAAATGATCACTTCCTACCAGAATTATTTTTTAGTAGATGTACCCAAATTTAAAAATGAACTTCGAAAGAAAAATTGATTTTGATTTGTTTTTCGTTAATATTTCAAAATCCATGGTATAAATGGGGTACTTAAACTAATAATTACTTCCGGTCATTTTCTGACCAAACCGGAAGTCACAATATATACCATTTAATGGCCCACTTAGACCCTACAACTTTTATTTAAAACGCTTTTCGGGTTAATCGAATCCACTCGAGATAGTGCCTTGCTTCAAGATAAATGCCCCCACCCGGTAAGTTGGTGATCATACGTCATGAATAAATTTTGACAATTTGGGCAGTTCCATAAATAAACCTTTTGTATGCACTTGTAAAGACGAAATTGATAAAATTCTATAACTCTGTAATGATTTGGTCTGTTCATTGGGTTTCCTCACCTCAATTTATTTCTTCAGTATTTGAACATTGTATATGGAAAACAAAGTGTAGTAAGGCAATTTTGTACAATTGACTGTCCGTACAGAAATTCTTCCTCACAGTTATTCTGAGGGATAGAGATGTCTACACAATAATCAACCAGTATTCCTGTATATAAATAATATATTATATACTGTGTTATACTTATCTGTATTTGGAGACTTTTCAACTCCGTTTCTGGAGTCGTTGTCAATCGTATTGTTTTGTATTTCGAGGTTTTTTGTAAAAAAATTTGCTTTGATATTGATTTTGTTGTTCGTCAGAAATTTGACTGACAATTTGTCGTTTGGCGATTACTTGATACTCATTTACTCATTGTACCTTTTTCTGATCTCCTAGCAATAGATTTCTCTTTTTTTAATTTTCCTCTTTCAACAAGATCTTTGTTTTATCCCAGTCTGTCCTATAGCTTCCGGTGCTGGTTAATACATGGTTGACCAAATTTGATTTGTTCACATGTCTTCTGGAATTGTTATATTGGTGCTCTTTTTTCCATACGTCTAAAGGTCCTGAAGTTTCACTGGTATAAGTATGGCCACAGTGACTTACAACACTGTACACACAATATTTTAAATTCTGCATTGCCTTACATGGTTTGGTATGTGTGAGGATAGAGCACATATATATATATATATATATATATATATATATATATATATATATATATATATCTGTGTGTGTGTGGGTGTTTATTTAGAAAGCCTTGAGGATATTCATTTTGAAATAGATATGCTTTGATAATATCGACCTGGTCGTTAAATATTTGGCTAGATGAAGATATGTTTTTTGCTCTATCATATAAGCACTTTACAACACCTTGGGATGGTTGGAGTTAAAATTCAAATATCTATTCGCAGGTTTACGAAATAACCAACACATCGCTAATAACAAACCAAACACAAACACAAAATTAAATTATGAACATAATTCCATATGTCCCAGATGTGTCGGAATAAATTTAGCGGTTAGGAAATAAATACCATATTAAAACTGTTTTCAACACAAATAATACATTGCGCTCTATTCTCACACATAACAAACGCAACTTAGAATTCCAAAAATTGTGTATACAGTGTTGTAGGTGACTGTGGCCATATTTATCAGGGTGACTTTTTGTAGTGAGGAAAAAGAACATAAATATAACATTTCCAGAAGACATGTGGAAAAATAAAGTTTGACCAACCATGCATTAACCAGCACCGGCAGCCATAGGATAGACTTCCACCTATAACTAAAAAGCTAAAAATAATTATAACAAAATACAACTCTAGCAAATAAATAACACAATCAATGTTGTCAGGTACCTACCCAGGAAGTAAAAAATGTAAACATTAAAAGGTGCTCATTCTGTACAAATTAATTACCTACCAATCTAGTATATTTTTGAAGTCGGTGCCAAGCAAATCGAAAATCCTTCATTGTGTACTTATCTACTACTTTATCAAACTTGATTGTTGCTTGGCACCGACTTCAAAAATATATTAGATTGGTAGGTAATTAATTTGTACAGAATGAGCACCTTTTAATGTTTACATTCTTTACTTCCTGGGTAGGTACTTGACAACATTGATTGTGTTATTTATTTGCTAGAGTTGTATTTTGTTATAATTATTTTTAGCTTTTTAGTTATAGGTGGAAGCCGGTTATATATATTTTTAAATGTTTTATTTTCAAGTTTTTAGTTTATTTGAACTCAGGTAGTTTTCATTCTTTATTTTTTATTTTGTATGTATAACCTTAATAGACAGGACCAGATAACATCGAAAGCCTCAACATTACACAATGATACATTTTCATTTAAACTGACAGGTAAATGGTTACGAACAAAATGTACTAGTACGCGTTGACTTAATAAGCCCAAAATATATTTATGCCTTATGGACCACGCAATGTAACCTTTCTACAACTTTTTTGACAACTCTGTATACCTATAGATAATTCCATTCCACCCTATGTACTAACCAACCTGTACATACGACTGCCCACGGACAAGCATAAATTTGTTAGCTGCCTTCTGTAAACTATAGGACGGAGGAGAATCATCCCATATTTATGGATACAAATCCATCCTATATTTCAACCATAGTATATAACTCGTTGTGGGCTACCCCATAAATTATTTCATTTTTAACATTTTATATTATCGCCCTGTGTAACATTAATTCCTCTCCACACTTTATGCAACTTCTTATGGGCTATAAAATAAATATTTTTTTAATCACACTGTATAAATATAATTAAACTCCAGCATATATTTCAACCATCCTGTATATGATTTGTTTACGACCACATCATATAACAGGTTTTTAATCACCCTATATAATTTTATTTTCACATTTTTTCCAACATTTTTATACCACCAAACGTCGACTCCACTCTATGTTCCAACCATCCTGTATATACGGCTCCTATAGAACAATCCGTCTTATATTTGAGTCATCATATAAATGCAACTCCTTCTATCACTTTACTTTGTGATTTTGTTTGCTATAACTAAACACCCTGTGTATAAACGCACCAAATAGCAGTTTTTAGAATTTGACTTGTGTTGTCACTGAATTTTCTATTAGGCCGGGAGAATGTGACAACCAAAAGCACCGTCTGGGCAAAATGGAAAAATTTTTATTTAAATAGGTATTTGCCTGGTATACAAACAAAACGAGCTTGGTACTCACTGATTTAAGGAGTTTTCGAAAAATCGACCAATATGTTAGGAATAATGGTCGATTTTCATGCACACAAGTTTCATCACTTTACCAATAGAATTCTTTTCCAAAATTTGAAGTTTCACCTATCTGGATACACAGGGTGTTCCTAAATTGGAGGAACAAACGAAAAGGGGAGATTCCTTGAATAGTTTTAGGAAGAAAAAGTCCCATAAACATGAGTCCGCAAACGTTTCGTTTTCAAGATACAGAGTGTTAAAGTTTGAATTTTTTTCAAGTTTTTTTCTCATAGTATTTGCACTTCACAAGATATTCAAATGAAATTTAGCATAGATATTACAATAAGGACTAATACACTGTTGTCCTTCAGAACTTTTTTTGGATTGTTCAATAGTCTGTTGAGGTACCACTGACAAAAAATAATGCTTGGATGACAATCTCGAGGCAAGAGCGCCTGCACCCTCTGAATGTGATAAGGATGGAGCAAAGAATCCCGCAAGATCCGCCAAACAACTTAATGACTTGTATTTAAGGTAACACTAATTTTTCTTGTACTGGTTCCTGGATGTTCTTCTATTTCCTTCAGCACTGCCTCTTCGAGTCGTGGTGTTCTCACACTTCGTGGTCTACCTGCATTAATATTTTTCGCAGAAAAAGATCCAGTTTCTGAAAGACGCCTGTGAATATTAGAGAACATCCGATGACCAGGCATCACTCTATTGGGATAGCGTTCCATGTAAAGACGCTTAGCTTCTCTTGAATTACCATTTGCAAGACCATACATGAAATGCATGTCAGCCATTTCGGAATTCGTAAAATTCGGCATGTTTTGATATTAAAATGCAACTCTCTTTAATTTTCAAAACACAGGAGTTTAATTTGATGTGTCAAAACTAACAATAAATTTATTCATTCACCACAGCCTACTAGGTAGGTAACTAGATTTCAATGACAATTCGGAATTTTCTGAGGATTTCAAGAGAATCATTCAAAATTTTTTTCTCGAAACCGGTAGTAGATACGACAAAACTACAAGAGAACATAAAGTTTGGTATAACAACAAAGCTTTTCTTTACAATTTTTAAAAGTACCAGTGGCTCACCAAAAAAAGTTCTGAAGGACAACAGTGGACAGTGTTCCCGAATAAATATCACCCTGTAGATTTGCAATCGAAATTGGCATGTCACAAGGTGTAAACTCCTTATTGTAACATCTATGCTAAATTTCATTTGAATATCTTGTGAAGTGCAAATACTATGAGAAAAAAACTTGAAAAAAATTCAAACTTTAACACTCTGTATCTTGAAAACGAAACGTTTGCGGACTCATGTTTATGGGACTTTTTCTTCCTAAAACTATTCAAGGAATCTCCCCTTTTCGTTTGTACCTCCAATTTAGGAACACCCTGTTACTCTATTAAACAAGACCATATTCATTCAAAACGGTTCACCACAGCAGAAGAAATCAGGTAACATCATAGAAAAAAAAAAATACTCGACGAATTGATAACTTCCTTCTTTTTGGAAGTCGGATAAAAAACCTCGAAATACAATACAAAGCGATTGACAACGACTCCAGAGTCGGAGTTAAAACGTCTCCAATATACTATTTATATACAGAAATACTAGTTGATCATTTTGTAGAAATCTCTTTCCCTCAGAATAACTGTGAGGAAGAATATCTGTACGAACAGCCAGTAATCCGGGCAATTGTAAGAAATTGCCTTGCAACAATTTGTTCTCCATATACAATTTTCAAATACTTATCTGTCGCAGAAAAATTGAGGTGAGAAAACTTAATAAACAGGTAAAATAATTCAAGACCTCCTCAACAATTTTTTCGAAATTATCTCCGTAATGAGGCAAATTTTGCTACCTGGTACGGTTTTAGGGGCTCTGAATACTAATATCACCTTGACAACGGCTTCCGGAGTACCTGGACAAGCTTATTTTAATTATTTTACATTACTTTTAATAAAATGAATTTATTTTTTCAATCTAGGCAGACAATTGATCTCAAGCGTTTTTCGTAACTAATTCTTAATCTATTATTTCTTCGATTGCTAGATCTAGCTACATAATACCTAAAGAAAAAAGACAGACAAACAAATCATATATATTTCTTTCCAGGAATATTTTGCCAGTAGAGTCCATTGGTCCCGTTGCATTCATCACAGGAGGTGAAGGTTGGCACAACTATCACCACACTTTCCCTTGGGACTATAATGCCGCCGAATATGGATCCAAGTACAACATTACGGGATGGATAATAAGGGTCCTTCACTTTTTGAACTTAGCTTACGACCTAAAAACAGCCCCAGACCATCTTATCAAATCGAGGGTTACCAGAACAGGTGATGGTACGCACCACATCTATGGGACTAAGATTAATCAGAAGACTCAAAGTACGGAAGAATGCTGTACCAAAATGAACGGAGAAAATGTAAAAATTAGTAATACGGCGGATGTGATACACCGAAAATCTGCACAGGCTTGAGGTTTCTGACTTACTGTTTAGATAAACCTTAAATTTTTAAGTAATAGGTTATTTAATAAGTTTTGTCGGTTGATAAGGAAAGTACGATTTTGGAATTTAATTTATTATTCAGTATACTTGTTTTTCAGAAGTCTGAGTGTGCTGAATCTGGTGGGTGTTGCAACAATTCGTATTTAAATCAACTAACAATTACTTTTCTCCTGTAAACCTGAACTTTTCCCAGGAATTCTTTCATCCACTTCGTCCAAACGGTTACATTGACAGTATGAATGCATTATTCCTCTGTCTTGAATAGCTTAATTCGTCTCAAGACGTAAATACCACTATTGATAATGGACCATTTTGGCCACGACTTTTGGTACTAAAAAAGTACTAGTTTTAGTTTGCACTTGAATATTAGTGTAATGGAGAAGTGAATTTCCTGAAAAAAAAAATTCTAGTAATCTTAAAAATGTGAGATTTGGTTTATTCGATTCAGAATTTAATTCTGAAAATGTGGAAATTTTAATTTTTTTCCCATTCAAAATTTCAATTGTTACTAATAAAAAACGAAGAGAAAAAAGGTGGTCTCCGTTTTTAAAAGATCCTAAAAGAGGAGAAAATTTTATAGAAATAAGTCCCAATCACCGGAGTTGTAGCTCCATTATAATTTTAATTCCACGTTGAAAATGGTGTTCCACGCGGCCGTTCCGTGGCTGTCGGGTCGCCACGGAGCAAAGAATGCCTTAATTTTTTTATAATATTTAATATAAATTAAAAAATCTAAATAAATTAAATTAAATATTTTTAAGTTAATTTTTGTTAAAGTTATTCAATTGTTAATTAACTATTTTTTCCGTACTTCAGTTAACATTAAATCTCTTCTAAAAGTTTAAATAATATACTTAAAAATATTTATCCTCAGACAACCTTTTTTTTATTTATATAATACTCAAGATTCCGTTGCAAAAGTTAACTAAAGTCATTTGTTTGTAATGATTTTTCAAACTTAACAAAAAAATGAAAATTCGGGAAAATGTTATTCAAAAAATTTTTTTTCTAATATTTGTTCATTTTAACTGTTTTCGCTTCTATTAATTTCATTCAGAAGTTTAAGTAACAATTTTTTTACGTAATTTGTTTATAAATTTAAGCAAATATATTAAAAAAAATATTTTTTTACCATTATATTGTCCCGGTAAAATGATGATTTTAAAAAAAATTTCTTAAGAACATTTTTTTATTGTTTATAATCTTTTTTTAATCCGACATTTCAATTATAAATTAAGGAATCGTTTTATTTTCTAAATAATTAATATTTTCATTGTTTATTTAATAAACAATTTGTTAGAAACAAATTCTGAGTTACATTTTTTTTTCGTTACTATGAAAAATTACAAATACAAAAATGTGTATTAAAGTAATGAAAAAAATTTCTCCACATGAAAGTTGAAGTGGTCACCAGTTTTATTAGCTTATAAACTGCTATAACTTCTGAACTATTGATAATAACGTTTTATATATTCAGGATGAACTTTTAGACAACAAGTGGTTATAAAACTACAACCGTTGTAGATAATGATCCGGTTAAAAGCGAATTGAATAGATTAATTAATTGTCTAAAAGATCGTCCTCATTGTCTAAGACGGTATTATCAATAGTTGAGAAGTTATAGCAGTTTATAAGTTGAAAAAACCGCTGACCCCTTCAACTTTCATGTGGTGAAATATTTAAAAATTCAATAAAAAATAGAGAAAAAATGTTTTCATTACTTTAACACACATTCTTGTATTTGTAAATTTTCAAAGTAACGGAAAAAATAATATGTAACTCAGAATTTGTTTATAACAAATTGTTTATTAAATAAACAATGAAAATATTAATGAAAAAAATATATAAATCTATTTAAAATGACGAATTATGATTTTTAGAGAAAAAAAAACGATTCCTTAAATAATAATTGAAAGGTCGGATAAATAAAAAAAGATTATAAACAACAACAAAAATGTTTTTAAGAAAACAAAAATTAAATCATCATTTTACCGGGACAATATAATGGTAAAAAAATAACATTGTAAAATTAAAAACTTGTCTATTTGTTTAATAAACATTTATAAACAAATTACGTAAAAAAATGTTAGTTAAACTTCTGAATGTAATTAATTGTAATTAATAGTTGTAAAAAATTTGGAAAAAAAATGTTAAATAAATTTTTTTCGATTTTTCATTTTTTGTTACATTTGAAAAATCATTATAAACAAATAAAAAACCTTAGTTAACTTTTACAACGAAATCTTGTTTATTATATAAATAAAAAAGGCTCCCTAAGGATAAATATTTTTAAGAACATTATTTAAACTTTTAGAAGAGATTTACTGTTAACTGAAGTATGGAAAAAAATAGTTAATTAAGAATTTAATAACTTTAACAAAAATTAACTTAAAAATATTTTTGTATCAAGAATATAGTGTCTAGATAAGAATATAATTTATTTAGATTTTTTAATTTATATTAAATATGATAAAAAAATTAACGCATTCTTTGCTCCGTGGCGACGCGACAGCCACGGAACGGCCGCGTGGAACGCTATTTTCAACATGGAATTAAAATTATTAATAATGGAGCTACAACTTCGGGGAATCGGGAATTTTTATGAAATTTTCTGCTCTTTTAGGATCTTTTTTAATGTGAAGCTATCTTTAATAGTTTCATAGTTATTGCTAAAAAACGGAGACCACCTTTTTTTCTCTTCGTTTTTTATTAATATCAATTGAATTTTTTAATGACAAAAGAATCAAAAATTTCACATTTTTAGAATTAAATTCTGAATCAAATAAACCAAACCCCATATTTTCAAGACTACTAGAACTATTTTTTCAGGAAATTCACTTCTCGACTAGATTATATATATAGACGTAAATTGAGTAATCCATTAAAATTAATTTTAAAAAAGAAATATTTTTTTTAATGAAAAATGAAACTCATTAAATCAAACCTTTGAACCAAAAATAAGAGTAGAGTTTACTGTGCGGAGAATAGTTGTAGTAGTAAAAATTTAGAAATTTGTTTAGAGGCCATACCTAAACCTGGTAGTAGTTTTGTTTACAATCAAATTTTTTTCTTCGGAAAAATAGACTGGGTTTAAAGCCTGGCAATGTACTTTAAAATTAATAAATTCAAACACCCAAATGAGAGCGTGTTTATTACATTTAAAAAGGAATGATTCTGTCGTATCAGGTAAGTTGGCAATGTTTAACCTCAAAGATATGTATAAATGTAAATTTTAAATTAAATAAATTTTTAAAAAATTGCATGTGATTTTACATAAACGATGACTTAAAAAACAATTTAATAATAACTTTTTAATTTCTCACTGACATTTGAGGATAGATAATTACTTATCGATAACAATATACCTAATAAAGTCGACAACATCTGCTTATATTGTTTGCCCTTACCAGCCTTGCACGAGCATTCAACCGATTAAATTTTTCCCAATTTTGAAACTGAATACCCTGAGATTTTTCCTTTACATGTGATGTTTATAAACATAATTCTGTAAAAGATGCAACGACACTGCTTGGATTATCGTTATTTTCACCCCATATATCAAATGTCCAGCTTGTACAATTTTTTCTGCATCTCTAATATTCTGCTCAGCTGGATTTGATCCAGCCCAGCGAAAAATAGAGAACATAAATATTTAATATGAATTCAATGTAAACTTATTGTTAATTATTTGCTTGCACACTAAAACTAGTACTCTTTTTACCACCAGACGTCGTGGCCAAAGAGGTCCGTTCTCAATTAAGCCTTTTTTGGATCTGTTCATGGTAGTAGACCAAACTTTAATCCATAGTGATGAAATGACGTACAAAATCCTTATGAGTATTATCCAAATGTTGGTGAGGGATTCACATTTCAATGTATTTTTGTTACATTTTTAGTGAATATAGCACCCACTGTGCACACAGCTTTTAGAAACCCAAGACATATTGCTCATATTGCATAATGAGATACCTAGGGCATCTACTAATTCCTCTCTCGTTTACTGGACGGTCTTCTAGCACCACGAATTCTAGTGTTGATGCACTATTTGAAAATTCTTGGCGTTGATTACCTTCAAGACTTGTGCTACTGTAATTGGATAATTGGAAGTATAGCACACTTTAAGCCAATTCTGACTTTGAACAGGTGTAGATATATGAGGGATCTGGCAAATCTATATAAAACTTCACAAATGTAAACATAATATAACCATGTCTTATCGAATAACAAAACTTATTAAATAACTTTATATAATAGTTATAGCTTTGTGATCATATTTATTAATAGGTTTAGTGGAAATTAATTTGCTTTTTTTTTGTTTAGAGCACCGCTAAATAGTTATATCTGTTAAATATTAGCATTGTTCAATTCAACAAATAGAATAGTGTTGTAATATTGCAACCTAATATATAATATTATATTACTATTATCTAACCAAGACTTGGACGGTGTAGGTTCATATAGAAAGTATATTTTATAAAAACTTTTCTTCATTTTAGAGGCCGAATAGTTGTACCTCATTTTCAATCTCATAACTTTTCATGCAAAAGTAGGTAATCTTTTTTAACACACTTTTCTTAGCTTCACTTGTAATTTAAGACACTTTTAACCTACTTCTCATTATCGTATCACAATTAAACTTTGTCCGTATGTAAGATCGGAATGAAACTATAAATATTTGGTACCAAAGAGGAGCTCATCTGATATGCAAAAATGGCAGTTTACCTTCTTTTTCAACTTTTTTAGATCTATCGGCGCCTTCGCCATAATTTTGTTTATACTATATACTTTTAGCCTTCGTAATTTTAAACACATCGTCCACATTGACCGGCATAATTTTTAGAGTTTAATCGGTGTTTTTAGTTTTTTTTTCTTTTTATTGCACTACTAATCCTGCTGACCTGGAAGTTACTGGTAACTCTTATCAACGCATGACCCGAACTTATCCATCCCTTGCTTTCGAAGTTAGAGTTAGAGACTGTCCTTCATGGATGTTGTCTCTATTCTGTGCGTAAATTATTGCTCCATCTTTTTCTTGCCTGTTCTTGACTTCGTTTATCCCTGGCTTTTTTGCTAATCTTCCTTGTCACAGTCTTTTAATTTGGAAATTTCATTCTTTTTTTCCTATTATATGTCCAATTATTAATATTTTCGACTTCACATAATAGTTTTTCGCTTATTTCTCTATCGAGTAGAGTTTTGTCGGCAATTCTGCGAAGTATCTTCAATTCTTCTGTCTCCAATATCCGTTGTTCTTGTCTTGTCTCAGCCACAATGGTCATGATTAGTCTAATGGTCCTCTTATATCTTCTTAATTACTGTTTATGTTTGGATGCTTGGTCCTCCACAGTGTCGATAGTCAATCTAGAATTTTATTTGTTCATTCCTCTTGTTGGCGTATGGTCCTTTTCAAGGTTACCGAAAAATGATATTTGAACTCCCAGGACCTTACATGACATTACCTGTTCTACTATATTCTGGTTTAATTCCAACACATATGAAAGTGCCACTTCCGCTGTTATCATCCATATAGTTTTTTGAGCGGTTCTGGATATTTTACATTGTTTTGCTATGTTGTTGCACAGCTGTGGGTTTCTTTGTAGGTCGTCCCATTGTCCGCAAAGAGGACCGCATCATCAGCATAACAAAGGTTCATAAATTCCTGATCGCACATTCTGTAACCACTACTCGTCCAGATTCTCTGTAAGAGTTCATTCATTACAAATATAGAATTGTATGAGACCCAATGCGTCCCAATGTCGAATTCCAGTATTTACATACAGGTATTTCGAATAAATGTTTCTGGTGGTTTTGATGATTTTCTTATGTAAGTCAATGACACATAAAACTGCTGGTTTAATTAATTCAATTGATTTTTCTACGACTTGTCTCATTACAAACACAGCAGCTGTCTATGAACTTTCTGTTCTAAAACCGAACAACAATCTTCTGTCAGTATTGTAATGTAATAATCGAATTAATTTTATTTGTGATAGTGTTAGTTACTAGTTTCGGTATGGTTCTGTACTAGTTGGTTCTCTTTTATTTCTTCTTTGAACATATTTTCCTCGCGCTTTGTATCTTTTGTTCTGTTATTTTTTTTGTTTATTAGTGATGTTATCTCTGTTAATAAACTCCCTTCTCTATATTTTAATGATTTATTTGGGATCTCATCTTGACCTGGTGTTATTCGGTTTTTCAATTTCATTACCACTGCATTTATCTCCCATTAACCTTCTAATTTTAGTATGTTCATTAAATCTTACATTTACAAGTTAATGACGGGGCTGCAATTTACCTTTACAAAGGGAATATTGTTTTACTACTTTGGAGATTCTGATTCTAGAGATGTAACAGATTGTTTTTGCAAACAGATACTAGTTACTTAAGACTATTATCAGCAACAATAAATTAATTTCCAACTTTTAATTCTACATTTTGGCCTCCGTTTCTGCATAGGAACAGCTCGTACATTTTAAAAACTTGTTTTACTGTTGAGCAAGAAGAATGCAGAATTATCTAGTTGCATGTTTCTCCTAGTTAAGAGTCTGCATTGCAGAGCAATTCTAAATTAATTACAAGTTGAATGCATATCTGAAATCTGCATTTATATTTGTTTCTAATAAGCAAAGTATAAGCTATTCAGATAGTAATAAAATGCATTTGTTTTTGTCATTTCGAGTATATTTAGATAGTTGTGGAATTGTTTTTCTGGTTTTAATATATGTCACTACCATAGACTATTGTAAAAATCGTTGTAAAAAAATGAAACAAAACTATGTTTCTCGTTGACTGGTTGACGATTTCATTCTTTAATATTGATCTACTACTGGCAGACAGATTTCAATAATAAACAAAAAGAGAGATTTATCTTTGATTTTAATTTCTAGTTTGGAGAATTTAACATTTTAGAATATAGTAACAATAATATTCAAATATTATTGCTGTCACATATACAATAATTTATTTCACCCACTTACAATTTCTTTTAATTTTGATGTTTTTTTCTTCTGTTTTGCAATTCTAATACATAAGGGCCTGGGTAGTCTTCAACCTTAATTAATTCTTATTGACCATTTACCACTGTCGTTCGGTGTTTTTTTAGAAATATTATTTGGAAGGGTAATCTTTGTTGAATTGGACGTTCAGTCTTTTTCAATATATATCCTGGCTCTCAAAAACACTCCTTAAGGGTACCACGGTTAACGTACATTCCTCAAGATCACAAAAATGACATTCGTTTATTTAGTTTCATTTATCACTACTTAAACTTGATTACACTAATTATAGCATTTATATCTAATTCTTAAACTAACTAAGTTTATATACATGTGGTTAGCCCGGAAATCCTTGTTCGTAGTTTGTTTTTTTATTGCTTTTCCGACTCAAGTGTAACTTGAATTGGATTTACTTGTCAATTATGTCATCAATGAGCTTTTTTCTTGAAAATAGAACAAACATCATGCCTTTTCTCTTTAGTACAATGTTATTAAGGTGGCATAACTGAATTGTATTAAATTATTAAACAAATTAAATAAAATATTTTAGTTTTTCAACGTGTTTAGTTGATATCCTTAAGAAAACTGCAGCTTTGGGTTTAGAAAATTGCAAACAGGGCGTTGAAGCGTTTTTGTCATGTCATTGGTATTAACAATAACCGCTACAAAGTGTTTAGTTCTAACTAAGTTATTGTAACAATTTTGTTGAGTGACTTTTCTTTTTGATTGACAGAAAACCTAAAGTACCGTTGCTATAACAAGTGTGATACTTACGTTTCATTGATACAAATCCAGCAAATTGGTCTGCAGAATGACTGAATGTAAACGAAATCCAACAAATACTGTGTTTAGAAAAAAAGCATATATATATATATATATATATATATATATATATATATATATATATATATATATATATTCAACACAGTGAATAGTCCACTGTTGACAACGTATGCATTTGACAAATAACTTTATTATTGTAAATGATGGACCAATTTCTGAAAATTTGTAGTAATTAAAGGCACAAATCCAAAATGAACAACTTTATACCAATGGAAAGCGGAAGTTTCTAAGTTCAAAATAATATTAGCATAATAAATGTTCAATATGTCCACCGTCTGCTGCCAGGCAAACATCTATGCGGTAGTCTAACTCGTCGCACACACGATCAAGTGTGTGGGACGATCTACTCAGTGCAAAGTAGCTATCGCTGTAATTACAGTTCCGCAGATTGTCCAGAGTTATTGGTAGAGGTAAAACGTAAACAGCATCCTTAACATAACCCCTTAAAAAGTAGTCACATGGGGTGAGATCAAGAGATCTCGGTGGCCAGAAATGTAGTGCCAGGTTTTCATTTCCCCTCCAACCCAGCGCCTGAGGAAGATGGATACATTGAACATTTATAATATATTACAAAAAACTTTGAAACTTCATCTTTACATTGGTATAAAGATTGTTCTGTTTGGATTTGTACTTTAATTACTACGATTTTTTAAATTTGCCCATCACTTATAATAACCCGGAATTCGTAAGATATTTTCAATAAAACAAAATAAATATTTTTAACATTTTTTTTAATCAAAATTTTTGAATACCTGTCGAGGATATCAAAAGAAAAATTCTAATACTAAAAAGTGTACTTAAAAAAACGTTAATATGTTTGTTTGATTTACTTATTTTTAGTTTTCAATTGGAATTTAACAACTAACTATACCTGCTTGTAAACATTATTATAAGTAATATAAATGTAGAAATAAATTTAGTTTTATTTTACCTATAGTATAACAACCTGCTCTATTCGTTCCTTTTCAGTAACAGATAAGGAGTTTCTGATTGACTGCGAAGTCAGCTAGTTATGTTGAATGTTTATTTAGGTTTTCCCTCCTTATAACAACGATTTCTGAAAAATACCGATCACTGAAGTAATTAAAAACAAGGTGTAGTAGCTAAGTACAGTTGGTGAAAAAACTGGCTCCCATTAAGCAAGTCTGCCTTTACTGTTTCGCTTCTATTTCTGTAGAATTCAATCGTATATATAACAACGTATGAGACACCCCATTTAACCTTTTTTGTTTCTGTAAATCCACCAATCCCCAAAATATTTCACCCAAACTGTTACTGCTTATTGGTCATCCTATATAACAATTTTATTCCAATTTTTATTTACTATAACTTCTACTTCCATCTGTATTTAAACCATCCTGTATATACTGTTCCCAATTAGTCAAGTTCTACCCTATACAACAAAAAAATTTCTACCATTTTTTACCCACCCTGTATAATTATAATTCTGATACAACCTATATTTCAACAACCTTGTATATGCAACTATTTGTGGTCACCCAATATAACATTTTTATACTACCTTATATACTTAGTGTTCTACTCTACCCAATATTTCAACCATCCTCTATATGGATATAGATCATAACAGTTTTTTGTAATATTTTTTAAACCTATCTGTATATCTGTAATTAAGATGCGCAACATATTTCAACCATCCTATATATGTAACTACTTCTGGATATAAAACAATTTTTTAACCACCCTATAAACTATAATTCCACTCCATCTTATATTTCAACCACCCTGTATAAACAACTGCCTAACCTAACCTAACCTAACATTTTTTCAACCCATTTCATCTATATATAAATAAGCAAAGACAAAACGGTTCTCAACTGATTTGTTTTATTTTGTTTTGTTTAGTAGCTATTGACTACTTCAATGCAGAATATATAAATGTCTTTTAAAATAAGTAATTTAACGATAAATTATCAATAAAATCCAAGCGAGATGGCGCCAAGTATGAACAATTAGCTTAAGCTTTAATCTAATGTCCGAAATTTGACAGCAGTCAACAGTAAAAACGTACAATCGTGTAGCGAAGTATAAATATTATTGAAATAATCTACTTTTACTTACTAAGATGTATATATACTATTACAAAATGGATATTATTATAATGAGTATTTCAATAAATGTTAGGGTATTGAAATTAGACTGAATCATTTCATCTTAAGAAAATTTAACAAATGTCCGATTATATTTATATGAGTACCAACATTTTTGATGAACTCTTGAATTTACGAGTAAAGCTCAGTCACCAATGTACAAATAGAAATTGAATAAGTATTAGTAGCAAAATAAAACAGATTATTTTGCAATTTCTATTCAAATGGAATTATTACCTACGTTTAATTGTTACATATATTATTTTACTGGTTAAGAGCTGAGTTCTTTATCTTTAAGAAATTTTATGTTAACTAACTTTTTGTCTTTAATTTCCACCGGCACCGCCCCTTTGCCATTCCTTATATCATTAAGCTAAGCATTAAGAATGTGCAAATAATTACAATAATTACATACGCAAAACAAGTTGAATTGTGTTAAAAATTGACACAATTGAGCGAACTTCGACCACAGGCGATTCTAGTAACTATAATAACTCAAGAACATAATTCAAATATTCTAACTACTTTATAGAACTTTTTTAATTTTTATTGTGTATGCAATTACTTATGAGCGAAACAAGATAGCATTTTGTTGTCCACTCTATATAAATAAAAGTCTACTTCACCTGTTTTTCAACCAATAGAACTTTTTTAAATCATCCTGTATAATTAATTCGACTCCCCCTTATTTCAATAACATGATATATAATGCAGCTGCATACCAGCCGCCTATTATAACTTTATTAAGATTTTTTACACCCATATAATTCTACTCCGCTCTATGTTTCACCTCTCCTATATATGGAATATCCTGTAAAATTTCGCTTGATGTATCAGTTAAATTTTTTAAATCGAAACATGTTACATTGGCATATTCCGAATTTTTAATAAAAGCTAAGCTAATCCAAGTGTCTAAATATTTGGTGCGAGCTGTGGAACCAACAGAGTAATTGTGTGTTACCCAATATCGTAGAAGTACAATTTAATAATAGCATTTAGTTATAGAGTAATTGTAAGATTTTGAAATAAAATAAAAAATTATGTCACCCAAATATAATTCAGATTACTCATAGTTTACATATGTTTTTAGTAACAGTCGGTACCTACTCTGCAAAGTTCACATTAATTAAAGATAACAGCGTGTCCGTTTAATGATGCGTTTTATTACAATGATATGGAAACTAAGTGTAAACTGTAAAGAATTAAATTTTTAAAGTGTTGCAAAGCTATCAATTAAACTTTAAGAGGTTCGATTATCGAGCCAACAAGGACAGCAGAAGAAAAATCTATGTGGGCAGGGAAATCAATCAAGTTGATCAAGAAACCCTTTTCGTCTTGTGACGTATGAAGATAGAACTATATTGGAATAAAATTAGAACATGTAAGGAAACTGTATGTCTAGGTTTAAAATTGACAACAATCGGACGAGGAGAGGACACAATTAAAGACGGAATAACTATAGAAAAAAAGATAAAATGAGTACTGAGCTCAGGGTTATAACAGAAAAGAAATCAAAAATGCAATATATACAGCAATATATAACAATGTATATGGCTTAAGAAGTAATCAACAATAGAAACAATGTTGGTTGGTTGTTTCGTTGGTTTATGGCCTTCGCCTATAAGCACTTAGCATTTATTAGGACTATTTATTACTAGTGCATACAATATATTTGATAACTATATTTAAAAATGATAAAAAGGAACTATGTTTACCCAACACTTTGAAAGTTTTGACATGCGCATTCATACATTTGTAAGGGGGTTGTAATTTGTTTTTCAGGTTGAGTTAAAATTTTCAAAAAGCCAAAAAATCAATTTCATATTTATATTTTTTAACTTGTCGATTTACAATGAGGCCAGACTAAATATAGGTCTTTATGCCCATTCAAAAGGTGCAATAAAACGGCTAGAGAATTTGAACAGCAAAATTTATCTAGATTTTCTACAATACCATGTGTCAAATCTGTCAGAAGATGTGCCATTAAACATTTTACATATTAGTACCAAAAACAGGTTCCGACCCTGGTGTAAAAGCGAACAGTTGGTTTATAATTGAACTCCGGATTAATAATTTTGCCTGTTCATTGGGATTTTCTCTCCTCAAAATTTTTTCCTGTAACAGATAAGTATTTAAAATCGTATTTGGAGAACAAAGTGTAGTAAGACAATTTCGTAAAATTGCCCGGATTACTGGCTGTCCGTACAGAAATTCTTCCTCACAGTTATTCTGAGAGAAAGAGGTGTCTTAAAATGATCAACCATTATTCCTGTATGTAAATAGTGTATTGTGTTATACTTATCTGTTTGGAGAAGTTTCAACTCCGACTCTGTAGTCGTTTCGAGGTTTTTTCAAAAAAATTTCGCTCTGATGTGGATTTTGTTGTTTATCAAAAAATTTTGACAGTGACAATTTGTCATTTGCCGATCACTTGATACTGAGGGTACCACTTTTTTGCTCTTCTAGCAATAGATCTCTCCAGCCCAAATGAAAATCGATTGAAGGGGCCCCGATTTCCGTATTGCTTATCATCATACAGCTAGATTCTTTAAGTTTTCTCTTTTTTAAATTTTCCTCTATTAACAAGATCTTTCTTTTATCCCAATCTATCCTATGGCTGCCGGTGCTGGTTAATACAGGGTTCGTCAAATTTGATTTGTCCACATGTCTTCTTGAAATGTTATATTGGTGTTCTTTTTTCCTTACTTCTAAAGGTCTTGAAGTTTCTCCGGTATAGCTATAGCCACAGTCACACACAACCCTGTACACACATTTTTGGAATTTTGAGTTGCGTTAAATGGTTTGATATGTGTGAGGGTAGAGCTCAATGTATTATTTGTTTTAAAAACAGTTTTAATATCGTATTTATTTACTAACCGCTTAATTTTTTCGAATACACCGGGACGTATGGAATTATATTAGTACAGGATGACTCATTAATAGGAAAATACAATATATGCCTTCTCTAGCTATATTTTTGGCTCGCACTGTATATTATATGAAGCATATCCAAGATAGTATTACTTTAATGAGATATTAATTGTGCAAAAACATCTTCTTATATTTTCAACGTTGTAATAAAAAAATAATTTTTTCCAAAAGCACATGTTACGTATTTTTGAAATACCCTGTTATCCAGTAAAATTGATGGCAATTGTTTTGTGAAATATTTATGTCTAATAAAGTACAAATCACAATTTCTCCACTAACCGGAAATAAAACACATCTATCATGCGAAATCTGATATTTAAAATGCGGCATTTTCGATTTTTAACATCCTGTATCTCGAAAACTATTCATAGAATTTGTTTGAGCCCATGGATTCTTTTTGTCAGAACATCAACTTCTACAACATACCAAAATTTCAGACAATTTGACGGACGTCCATTTTTCCATGAGAAAGGTGCCTGGTCCTTTCCCCCAGATGTAGGTATCACTAAAATCAAAATTTCTTCATTTACGATATGTGCCCCTGGTTGGGTCACCAAACTGGACATAGGTACCATATTTCAATATTTTCCCTCCAGTAGTTTCAGAGGAAATATATCTGATGTAAAAGACGGAAAACTCAGGAGTGATTTTATAAGGGTTTCAGTATATTAGATGTACGGAACCCTAAATGTAGTCAAGTATTACATTACAACAACAACTTTCTGGCAAATATTGTATATGATTTTCTTAGACCTAGAATTATAACTCCCTGGTAATGTTTTTAATAAGATTACTGTTATCATTTGAGAACTTCGCATGAACAAAATAAAAGACGCTTATCAGTTAACTTGTCGATAAACATTTTCTAAACAATGCCTGGCTGCGTTTCTATAATCGCTTTAAATGTAGGTAATAGGTAACATTAATTTATGAACAACAGTATATTAACTAAGCAAAAAGCGTGGTTATCAAAATGAATTGGAATTCTGCACGGATATCAAACCGATAAAATTCCAAGAGTTAGACATAACATTGGGACTTATAAATAAATTTATTACGAATTCGGCGTCAATTCCATAAGGAAAATTTATGAAATATTTCTCTTACCTGTTGTTGATTACATTTTTGTTTTCAAATTAATTTTCTGTTGGTGAATCAATTTATATTTTTTTCGTATGTTTCCGAAAATAAATCATTTGTGACAATATTTAATCTCTATCTGTTTAAAAGTTCTTTGACTGGGCCTCATCAGAGGTAAAATAGTCTGGATTTTTCGATCTTAAGGACCAGATACAAGCACCAGTGAATTTTTCTTTTCAAGAATTGTCTTCATTATATCTGTTCATTCGAGTTTCCTCTCCTCCTGTTATCTGTAACAGATAACTATTTGAAATTTAGATAAGGGAAAAATTATAGTAGGGGTAATGGCAACTTTGATTACTTGCCCAATTTACGGTTTGTCCTCTATAGAAAGTCTTTCTCCATGGTGTTCTGAGAAAAAGAAATGTCTACAATATGTTAAACCAGTCTTCCGAGGTACAATTTGGAATACTGTATGTTGTGTATACTTATCTGGTCTGTAGACGTTTTAACTTCAAGCCTGAAGTATTATGCATTAAAAAGGGTTATTGAATGTTCGCAGAGATGTACAATTTATTGTGTTTGTCAAATAAATTTGAAAGTGACAGTTCTTCTGACTTTTCCATTACAATATACTTCCATGTTTCCCAAATAATAAAGAAGTACTACCTTCTCTATTTACGTGAATTTACTATGAGATCGCCATCCTGAAGTATGGAATTGCCCCCTGGAAGCTCTTGTATGGATCCGCCCCTGTTACGATCCTTAATCTCATGCCAATTTTTTTGTAGATTACTGACGATATCATTCAAAATCGAGGCATATTGTTACGTTTCCTTACAGGATCAAATCTGAAGTAAACACTTTGACAAAATGCAACACTTATGGCTATTGTTTTTAGTTGCTGCTTATATATTTTTTCAGTAAACGGAAAAGGAATTTTCCGTATCTTAACCAGACGGCTGTTTCATAAATTTCGGTACCTGTTAGTCAATAATAACACACTTTAAAGTCCTCTTCTAGGTAGAACCCAAAAAATGTTGGGGGCCAAATCTGTCATTTACTGACGGTCTCGTTCGTATGTCCCAAAAGATAGATTAGGCTTCTACTTGGGTTAAACTTCTATTTTTACATAAAGCTGATACATTTCCCAATTTAATTCTTTTTTTACTGATTTGAGCTATGCACCAACTTTATACGCCTTGGGGGGTCAAAGGCTAGAGAAAGAATTAAAATCTGGGAGAGTGACTGGCAAATCGAATAATAAACGTAATTTATTTATTTATTTATTTATTTAACCAGTAAAATATTACATATGTATTACGTTACAATAGCAAACATAGTACAACAATAATTCCTACAGAGGTATAGTAATACCTGTGCGTAGGACACTGGAAGCTTATAATCTAACAGAAAATACTTACGGACTAATTGACACCATTTACCTACTATAATTAATTAATTTGTATATAATATATATACATATATATATACACATACATACTCATATATACATACATATATACACGCACGCATATATACTTAAGTTTACCCATCAAAATAATATGTTACAGCAATTTATATTTAGATAGTTTAGAATTATTTATTGTTAGATATCCAAACCTTGATTTTCTTTTTAATATATTTATTATTAACTATTGTTTTTAAGCCGTTTGGTAGTCGGTTAAATACTTTGATAGCCACTATGTAATTATTTTTATCGCTACTGCTTTTACAGATTTGTGGTAAAAGAATGCTTTTATTCCTAGTTCTACTAGTAGACATTTCATATTGATTTTTAAGGTCCTTGTAATGGTAGACAATTGCTTCTAATCGGAATAATTGGGTTAAATTTAGTGTGTTATGGTTTATTGCTAGAGTATTTTTGTTTATAATTTTTAATAATCTATTTTGTAGCTTTTGTAATAAATTTAAATTGTTAGAAAAAGCTCCTCCCCAAGCAATTATTCCATAGCTTATAATACTCTGAAAAAGGGCATAGTAAATTACCATTAGAGTTTTAGTTCCCATAAATTTAGTTAACTTGTAAAAGATAAACGAAAGATACTTTGTTTTATTTATTATATATTCAATGTGATTATTCCATTTTAAATTATAGTCAAATATGATCCCTAGGTATTTACAGCTTTCAACTCTAATGAATAGTAGTTTATCCTAATTATTAAAAAAGAAAATTGAGAGAAAATTACACTTTCACAAATTATCCGGATATGTAAGTAAATGTGAATTAACAACTAAAAAATACCTAAATTATTGAATCAATCTTTAATTTAAATTATTTTTTAAAAGTAAGACAAATTTTTAGTACTACTTTATATCAAACTGTCAGTAATTTCTCTTAGTTACCTCAGTTTTATTGTCAAACATTTGATGTCAAATTGTCAATGCTAAATTTTTATTATCTTATTAAGTTGTGTTTATTTTTTTGCGATTGAAAACGGTGTCTGATTTAGACCCTGAAACGTTATGAGTTCTTATTTGAAATAAACACATTTCCCAGCAATTGTAGTGTTTTTCAGGAAAATACAAATTAAATGAGAAATTGATATGAAATATTTCTACTCTTAAATATATTCTAATATTACAAATTATTAAGGCCCCTATCACTATTTTCTACAATATTATTATATTTTTCAACAGAATTTATTGTCATATGGCACTAAAATATGATAGGAATGTTTACAATTCATTTCTTGACAAAATATGCGACAATGATAATGACATATTATGTAGTAGATTCCCATAATATCCATTGTTTATTAAATTGAGTGAATCATATAAGTATATATTTGTTGTTTGTAGCAAATAATATAACTTTTAAAAACATGTTTGCTTCATTAGAACTCGATCTAATTTGATTTTGTAAATTATTCTGATCATCATTCCCGTTTAAATAAATTTTATCAGGTTAAATCAGTTTGACACATCATTTTTTGTAACATTTTCAAAAATCATCGTTAGATTAATCAGTTATATGCAAAACCCCTTCCTCTGAATCACGGCGTCCACAGATGAAAACAGTACTAGAATCAGGTAGTTATTTAGTTTTATTTGTTTTACAAGTGTAGACAAGTAGCTACAATTCCAATTTTCGCGTTTCTAACTTTAAAGATCAAAGACTTTTATGCGAAGAACACGCTCCTCGTATAAACCCCCTGCCACCTCTTCAAGGTGAAATTTCTAGAAATCATTTCTTAGTGAATACTTATGTTATGAAATGAACTTGTTACAAATTTCACTTTTCTAGACTTATTATTGTGACTGTGTGTTGATGTCATCCACCCATTTCCCCACTTAAAGTTGAAAGTTCCTAAAACACCTACTTACTCACTAACAGCTGATAAATTTGCAAATAAACTGAAATCGTGGTATGGTGAAATAGAAACCTTACTGAGCTTCACCAAACCTGACGACTTTAACATAACAACGGATCATCTAAATGCTAAGATTGAACGGGGAAGAATAGATAAGCTGGTGGGAGATTATTATTTAGGGGAAACAGACTTATCAAAATCTGCTATGACCATAAAATGGTCACCACAATCACATGGTTCATCCCAGACGCTTATATACTTGGACATCGACACAACACAAGCCACTTTAAACAGTAAGGAACATTACTATTAACCAGAGTTATATAAATTCAACAACAAGAGCAAAAACCAATCCTGGAACCGACATAGGATCGGAACATACCCCAGTTGTAACTATCTATGCACAATACTGAAAACAATAATTACAAATAAAATGGAGCCCAAAGTACTACAGTGTTTAAAGGGTACATAGTAAAGCTTAAGGTTTCAGACGAATTGAATAAGTAACTATAAAATCTGATAATGGGGAATGACGTCAACGCTGATTGGAATACTGTATAAAAACATTGTGGAAAAGGTCACCAAGGATAATTAATAAACCTGGTAATAGAAAGAAGATAGAGTGTTGGACAAAAGAGATTCTCGAACTTTTAGGCAAAACAAGAACACAAAAAGGAAGAATTAACGATTAAACAGATACATGAAAAATTAAATTAAAACAGCCATGCAGTGTGAAGAGTCGGGGCCTTAACGCAAACACGACGCAGAACATGCCAATAAAGATTAAACAACTACCATACAAATAAAAGATCCCATAATAGACTAGACGAAATAAAGGGACAACATTAAAAAAATAGGTGTTACTGACAAGATCACCGATTAAATTTCAAATGTGATGCAAGACCGCCCATTCTGAACAGCAAAATACAACTCGCTATTATAAACTTCAAAAAGAACAACACCGCAGGCATTCAGTAGGAACTTCTAAAACTCATATAAGAATGAGAACAACATCAACTGCATTGTCCCTTTTTTTATCCACCATACAATACTGGTGCACGCCCACAGGAATGACTCTGGTCGACCCTACAAGAAAGAAAGCAAACAGCCGAACTTGCAATGATTATCGATTGATTAGTATGATGAGGTAATTCCTCAAAATCTCCCTAAAGATTATGTATATCAGAATAAACATGAAATGCGTAGCAACAATAGGAAACGAATAATTTGGGTTTAGAAACGGACTAGATACATAAGAAGCCTTATTTAGCCTTCAAATACTGGCGCAGAAATACGATGATTAGCAAAAAGACATGAACTGTGAAAAGGCGTTCGATTGACTACAACAAACAAAAACTATTTAAGACTTTTGAAAATATCCGGCTATTAAGAAGTTGGAACCAGATTGCTAAATCAAAATAAACAATAATATGTCAAATAATAAAGACATTTGTAAAGGTGTCAAATAACAATTTTCAACATTATATACCCTGACATAACTGTACATATGGCATTAAAATAACTGGTGAGAATATTGTGACAATTCGATATGCAGATGATACGATGGTACTGACTGACTCCTGACGAAAAGCTTCAACGTTTAATGGATCATATCAGAGCTGCTTGTGAGAAATACGTCATGTCTGTAAATGTACGGAAAACAAAAGTAATGGCAATATCTTCAAACCAAATTATCTCTATAGCTATTTTTATAAGTGATAAGTTACTGGACAGGGTATATCAGTGCAAATATTTGAGTTTAATTAATATTAAATATGACCTCGACATCAAAATCAAAGCCTGAATAGTACAACCCCGAGACAGTTTTATTCGGATGAGAAATATACTCTCTGACCAACCTCTAGACCTTGAACTCCTCTGTAGGCTTTCCAGATGCGCCACCTTGCTGTATGGAGCAAAATCCTGGAATCAGAAAATCAACTCAATGAATAGGCTAGAAGCTCTTTTGAAATGACGAACGAAATCGTCTTAGGACATATAAAAAGAGGAAGAGAACTTCTCCACACTGTAAAAGTTAAGAAAGCACTATATCTTGGGCATTTCCCGCGCCTACAAAAGGTGAGATTGAGATCCCTCGGTAGGACGAAGTTACTTTGTATGAGGAACATTAGGAACTGGACCGGCTAAAATTTCGAGGAACTGATTAGAACCGTTGAAAACAGAAAAGAATTCGAAGTGGTGGTGTCTTATGCAAATTTGATTGTTTAAACAGCATTCTATTACGAAATATTACAGAAAGGTCCCGCATAATTTTCTATAACGTGAGATTTACAGTTTTCCAGAAAATCTGTGAATTTCAATAAATCTACACTGTTTTCTCTAAAACGGCTAAGCCAATTTGAATATTTTCAATTGTATTCTACAAAGAGATGTTCCAGCTTGATTCCCTATAATTATCTATTACGTAAAACCTACAGTTTTTCCTGAAAATCGTTAAAATATTTGCAAAAAAAACGGTAACCATCAATGTAAATGTCACATTTTCATAATAAATATTTATCCCTAGCACAGAGTGTTTGTAACTGTTTTCATTATAGTCGCGTGAAATGCCACAAAATATTCCAATAGTGTATCGAAAAGAATTTTTTTAGGTGAGTGATGTTTTCTATATGAATTAGGGTGGTAGGTGTGTGTGTGCTTCGAAATTTAAGCAGCAAGTAATGTGCGCGATTGTAATATTGGACGAAGTACAATTACAACTAGACAGGTGGGTTCAAAAAATCTTACAAATAAAAGTGATATTGGGTGGTACATAAGCAGTTCCATATATACAAGGTGGTTGAAATAAGAGTGAGTAAAACTATAGTGATACAGAGTGGATAAAAAAAATCATTTGAAGAAAATTGTTTAAGAAACTCCTGCTCGTACTAGAGAAGACCTAATGCAATAACTACACGGAGTAGTTCGAGGATTAAAGAAATTTGCCATATTCGTAAGCGAGTAACGAAAGCAGATTAATTTATTATAAATGACAAACATTTCCGAAACTCTGTTTACATGGACTTTTCTCTTAGCTGTAAGTGACAAATCTTCAACTGTCCTTTGGCAGATGTGTTTTGAAACATAATATAAAGTAAATATCAAGTACTTATAGGTACACTTTAAACTACAAGGAGGACCCTATTAAATTTTATGTATTCCTTAAAATTTAACAAAAAATACGTCAGTATTAAAAAAATATGAGTAGATTATATAGTGGTGAAACGAAAAATATCTGTGACAGAAAATGACAATTTTGTTTTTTCTTGGTAAAAGTTGTAACTTTTAACAATGTACAATTACCTAATGATATTTTTATATCTTGTCATTTGACAATTGTGTACCCTCGTATATGAGAGAGTATAATATAGTTGCATAGTACAGCATTTTACCAAGGCCATGAAGATATACCTGCCAAATACCAGATAGTGCTTTGAAAATGGATAACAAATGTTTAACCCGAAAGACATAAGAACAAAGCAAGTTAAATAAAAGCTTAAAAAACAGAAACAACTAATTTTAAACAAAACCAATTACCTATTTAACATTTGTTCATTTTTTATAAATAATTGCCATTCTGCAGTTATTCATATTCCAAGAATTTCCTGAGTTAACTCGGTAAAGTTGGTTGCCTACCGCGTTATAAATACATGAAAATTTATAAACAGGAACAACACCCAGTAGAGTACTCAACATTTCCCACTACATTTTTTCACATTTTTACAACCATGAATATTAGTGAATTATAAACAATCTCCCCATATTATACTCGAGATGATTTTTAAATATTTTATAATAGAGAGTAAAAATATTATAAAATCGCTGACATTTCCAAATTACTGCCGCCACACTTCCCTCTAAATGCTCACGTACGCCATTTCCCTTCTCAATTTAATTTCCATAAGTTAGACTGAGAAACAAAACAAAATCTAAGGACGCTTCTAGAACCTCTTGCTCATTGGTTAGAAGTGGGCGTGCTTCCTTATTGGTGTGCATGACATAATGGTACTCTTTAAATATGGGGAACCTAGAGCAAGTAAACATTTTGCGCTATAGTCTTGTTTTAAATAAGTGAGCTGTGTTTTACCAACAACTGGAAGAAAAATTGCGATAAACAAAATGAAGTTTGTGTTGGCGCTTGTACTAATTGTTGGCTTTCGGTAATTATATTTCTTAATTTTGGATTATTAATTTTTCCAGTATATATAACCATTAAATTTTCTTTTTAATATGCAGTATACATGTAAAATATGTTCGATTTTTAGAAAGGTTTGATGTCATTTAATAGACATGTCTATGCTCTTTTAACCTGCTGAACTATAGGTATTAATTAAATGAACGTATGTTTTTAAAAATCTGTTACTTGGTTTTCGGGTGATTCATTTTAATTATATTTTTTAATTTTAAGGCAATAACATGATTCATAAACGTTTGATTATTCAGGATCATATTTTATTTTTATTTAATTATTTTGTCTTGATCTTCGTGAATATGGAATTTTTTCTGTTCCTAGGAGCCTAATAAGTAATCAGACATCTGGACTCTTGACAATCCGATCAAAACAGACATTAATTTTTGAAATAATTTACCTTTAACTAAAATTGATAAAATTCTAGGATATTCAATTGGAAAATAAATGTCAAAATTACGATTGTAGTCCAGTCAATGAAGGCACAAAACGGTTACACTGCAAGCAAGCAACACCGATTTTCCTAAAAATTTGGATTTAATTTTTACGTACCCTCTACATAATAATAATAATAATAATATATTTATTTCCTTTTGACAGTTATAAACCATATGGAAAAAGTCAGTTTTTTACATGGATACATGAAAATAAAAGTACATACATTTGTGTAAAATTCTAAATATATAAATAAAATAAAGATATAAAACAGAAAACAGTGATTTTAATGCAGGCTCATATGTTAATAAAGTCACTTATTTTATAAAAGCACTTTTCAGTTAAAAATAATTTCAACTTGCGTTTAAATAAATGTCTAGTAGGAATCATTTTTAGTTCCACGGGAAGAGCATTATACATTCTAGGGGCCATGTGACTGGGAAAACGCTTTGTAATTTGAAGTTTTCCAAATGGAATAAAAAAATCGTTTTGTCGTCTTGTATTAAAACTATATTGCTGTTTGTTTTTTACATACACGCAATCGTTGTTTGTAAATACTTGTAAACATAATTCTAATATGAGTAATGACGGAAATGTTAATACTCTTAGTTTCTTGAAAACGTCTCTACAAGAATCAAATTTTGAAAGACCTTTCATTGATCTTAAAACTCGTTTTTGGGCTATAAAAACATCATTAGCCGACGATGATAATCCCCAGAAAATAACACCGTATCGGAGTCTGCTTTCAACCTGTGCATAATAGAGCTTCATCAATTGATCAGTCTCTAGTACATATCTTAGATTTCTTAGCTGATAGGAAATCGAATTTAACTTTGAAATCAAATATTTACAGTGAGATTTCCAATTTAGATTGTGATCTATATGCCATCCAAGAAAGATAGTTTCATCTAAATTAGTTGAAATTATAGGAGATAGATTATTAACTTGAAATGACAACACATTACATTCTCGTTGATTATGATGAAATCTCAAAGCTTGTTTTTTTGAAGGGTTAAGATATAAATGATTAGCTGAAAACCATTCATTTAAAGAAAATAACGATTCATTACATTTATTTTGTAATAACGTGTCTGATGTATCAGATACGACTAATGAGGTATCATCAGCATACATCGTGAAGCTTGCCGATATCGGAAGTAGATCTAGGTCGTTGATATAGATTAAAAATAAAATTGGTCCTAATATTGACCCTTGAGGAACTCCTATATCTATTTCAGCTGTATGGGAGTAATGATTATTAATGTCAACAAATTGTGTTCTCTTAAACAAAAAAGATTGTATCCACGATAGTGGATAGCCTCGTATTCCATAGGTATACAATTTTTGCACAAGTATGTGATGATTGACACAGTCGAAAGCCCTGTTAAGATCACAAAAGATCCCAACAGGGCACTCCCCTGCTTCCAAATACTCAATTATTTTCTTGCAATATGCAAATACAGCACTATTTGTGGATCTGCGGTTTAAATAACCGTGTTGATTTTTTGAAAATAAATTAGTTTTCTGAGCGAATGACATCAACCTATTTAACAAACAATACTCGAATATTTTAGAAAAAGATGATGGTACTGATACTGGTCTATAATTTTCAAGAGAGAGGCGGGAATGTTTTTTTATATATAGGTTTAACTTTACTGCATTTTAACATATCTGGAAACGTTCCTGTAGAAAATGATAAATTCACTAAAAATGTTAGAGGTTGAAGAAGTTCAAATAAACTTTGTTTTAATAGTTGACCCTGTGCCGGGGGTTGTTTTTTTCCTGGGGGGGGGGCACTACCCCTTGTGGGGGGTGAAACATATTTCATGAAATCCGGGAATGAATGAATTAACTAATTTTAAGCGACTTTTGTTCCATAAAGTTTTTTCTGAAGGTTAATTCTATTCGAGTTAATCGCAAGTGAAATTATCGATTTTTCAACAAAAAAAAAAACATATTTTTATATGGTTTTTCGAAAATAACTTTAAAAATATGCACTTTAAAAAAAATCATTTAGATCAAAAATGTAGCTTATAAAAAAACAACCAATACCTATGGAGTTATAACTTGTTGAACTTTTATTTTTATTTTTCAGAGCAAAAATTTAAAGGTTTATCGTGAACTAACTGAAAAACAATGCATTTTTCGGAAAAAGTTTATAAACACTTTTAAAGTGCTTAAAAAATCCTTTAATTTGTTTTTTTATAAAAGTCTAACATGAAAATTAAGCGAGTTATGACATAAATAATATATTTTTTTTTAGACAAAAAAAATTTACAAATTACCCCTTAAATACCATCCCAGTTGAGATTAATTGCTACCACTTCACAAATCACCAATCTGTCGTTTTTTTTATTAGACCAATCAATAGAGATTTTTTCGTGCAAAAAATACTATCAGGATACTGCCTGTGCCATCACATTAAGAATGATTTGTAGTGATATTTTGCTATCTTTTCCACTCGCAACTATGGTTTTTTACTTTATTATAAACAAATGAAACAAGAAAATTGCGTTTTTTTTTCGTTGCATGTTTATAAAATGAAAAATAATAAACTAATCTCAATGATGTCAACAGGTGAATTGTAAAGCATGGAAATACCAATAAAATGAGCCCAGGATCGATCCGATAAGATCTTTAGTAACAGAGAAAAACAAAAAATACTGGAAAATTTACCGGTTTTCTTTATATTATTATAACTCCGTCACTATCGAAGTTTTAGAACTGGGCTTGTGGGAACTGATAGTAATTGGTATCTACCTTATGCGTGACTAAACCAGGCGCTATCGGTTTATTAGTTTTTGAATAATTGCGATCTGAAGTTTTTAGTCCACTATTCTTGTAGTGTGTCTCCATGCGACATGGATCGTCAAATATCAATTCAGAGTAGAGATGTTGAAAGTAGAGGTATCATTCTACAACTCCTCTATTTTCATTTTTCATTAAATGTCTGTGAAATATACGAAAAATGTTTGCAAAAATGAACAAAATTTGGTGAGCGTATGAATGTGTTCGAGTAGTGGGGGAACACGGTTGTTGAGGGGAATTGCTAACAATAATTATTGTCGATAGTAACTGTCACTCTGACAGATGGTGAAAGAATTCAATCGTTAAAAAAACTTCTATACAGAGTGATTTGTTCGATTTTATTATATCATATGAGAACTGTTTGTTTATTAATATATTTATATGTAAATGGTTTCTCGGAAACGTTTTTGCTTTAATTTTTGGGGATTTTGGGTTTACGGAACATGGAAGGAGAGTGGTCTTTAAAAAAATTCTTACTTGTGAGGATTTTAAATATGAAAACGATCTATGTATGTGCCTCTACTATATATTACTATACGCTTCCCCTCAACAACCGTGTTTCCCCCACTCTTTGGATACATTCATACGCTCGCCCATTTTTTGTTATGTTTGCTAACATTTTTCCGATATTTCACAGACATTTAGTGAAAAATGAGAATAGAGGCTTTGTAGAATGACACCTCTACTGTCAACAACTTTTTTCAAAATTGAAATTTGATTATCTATGACGCATGGGGGCACAATGCAAAAATAGTGAGCAGAAAATTTTATATCACAATTGTTCAAAAACTAATAAACCGATAGCGCCTGGTTTTGGCATACATAAAATAGATATAGATTACTATCAGTTCCTACAAGCCCAGTTCTACAGCTTCTAAAGTGACGAAGATACGATTTTTTTTGAAAAAATCCTCCAGTTTTCAGTATTTTTGGTTTTTCCCTGTTACTAATGATCCAATCGGATCTAGTCTGGGCTCATTTTATTGGTATTTTCATGCTTTACAATTGACCTGTTGACACCATTGAGATTAGTTTATTATTTTTGATTTTATAAACATGCTAAGAAAAAAAACGTAATTTTCTTGCTTCAATTGTTTATAACAAAGTAAAAAACCATATTTACGAGTGGAAAACATAGCAAAATATCGCTAGGAATCTTTGTTAATGTGATGGCACAGTCGGTATCCTGATAGTATTTTTTACACATTATCAGTTAATTTTTGCTCTATTGATTGGTCTATATAAGCTCAAAGCTCATGTAAATTGAAAATATATTTAACCCTTATTTTTGAACAGGCTTGGGCTGAAAGAGTGGCCTAATAGTACTTTAAAATAAGTAAGTCAACTGATTTGTGAAGTGGTAGCAATTAATTTCAACTGGGTATCTAGGGAGTAATTTGTACATTCTTTTTGTCAAAAAACAAATAAAACAGTCTTATTTATGTCGTAACTCGCTTAATTTTCATGCTAGAGATTTTTATAACCAAACTAAAGGATTTTTTTAAGCACTTTAAAAATATATTTATAAACTGTGCCCAAAAAATCTTCTTTTTTTTTCAGTTATTTCACGATATACCTTTCAATTTTTGTTTAGACATATAAATATAAAATTTGAACAAGTTATAACTCCGTTTGTATTGGTTCTACTTTTTTTTGGTTTTCAGAAAAAACTTTATGAAAGACAAGTTGTTTAAAATTAGTTAATTTATTCATTCCAGGACTTTTTTTATATAACATTTTTCACCCCCAAGAAGGGGTAGCATCCCCCCGTCGGGAAAAAAGCAAGCCCCGGCACAGGGTCAGCTTTGAAGCAGAAGTAGTCAAATCCAAATTTTTAGGAAAATCGGACTATTGATTCCACATCGACAAAAATTTATATTCCCGGTCAAATCTCAAAAATATTATTGTCACATGTCGCTTATTAATTACACCAGTGTCTTGACCAAATTCGTAGAAGTAAATTATTTCCATAATAAGATTTATATTGATTTTTGAGGAGTATATTATGAAAAGTGATAAAAATTTTAAATATGAAAACGATCTATGTATGTGCCTCTACTATATATTACTATACGCTTCCCCTCAACAACCGTGTTTCCCCCACTCTTTGGATACATTCATACGCTCGCCCATTTTTTGTTATGTTTGCTAACATTTTTCCGATATTTCACAGACATTTAGTGAAAAATGAGAATAGAGGCTTTGTAGAATGACACCTCTACTGTCAACAACTTTTTTCAAAATTGAAATTTGATTATCTATGACGCATGGGGGCACAATGCAAAAATAGTGAGCAGAAAACTTTATATCACAATTGTTCAAAAACTAATAAACCGATAGCGCCTGGTTTTGGCATACATAAAATAGATGTAGATTACTATCAGTTCCTACAAGCCCAGTTCTACAGCTTCTAAAGTGACGAAGATACGATTTTTTTTGAAAAAATCCTCCAGTTTTCAGTATTTTTGGTTTTTCCCTGTTACTAATGATCCAATCGGATCTAGTCTGGGCTCATTTTATTGGTATTTTCATGCTTTACAATTGACCTGTTGACACCATTGAGATTAGTTTATTATTTTTGATTTTATAAACATGCTAAGAAAAAAAAACGTAATTTTCTTGCTTCAATTGTTTATAACAAAGTAAAAAACCATATTTACGAGTGGAAAACATAGCAAAATATCGCTAGGAATCTTTGTTAATGTGATGGCACAGTCGGTATCCTGATAGTATTTTTTACACATTATCAGTTAATTTTTGCTCTATTGATTGGTCTATATAAGCTAAAAGCTCATGTAAATTGAAAATATATTTAACCCTTATTTTTGAACAGGCTTGGGCTGAAAGAGTGGCCTAATAGTACTTTAAAATAAGTAAGTCAACTGATTTGTGAAGTGGTAGCAATTAATTTCAACTGGGTATCTAGGGAGTAATTTGTACATTCTTTTTGTCAAAAAACAAATAAAACAGTCTTATTTATGTCGTAACTCGCTTAATTTTCATGCTAGAGATTTTTATAACCAAACTAAAGGATTTTTTTAAGCACTTTAAAAATATATTTATAAACTGTGCCCAAAAAATCTTCTTTTTTTTTCAGTTATTTCACGATATACCTTTCAATTTTTGTTTAGACATATAAATATAAAATTTGAACAAGTTATAACTCCGTTTGTATTGGTTCTACTTTTTTTTGGTTTTCAGAAAAAACTTTATGAAAGACAAGTTGTTTAAAATTAGTTAATTTATTCATTCCAGGACTTTTTTTATATAACATTTTTCACCCCCAAGAAGGGGTAGCATCCCCCCGTCGGGAAAAAAGCAAGCCCCGGCACAGGGTCAGCTTTGAAGCAGAAGTAGTCAAATCCAAATTTTTAGGAAAATCGGACTATTGATTCCACATCGACAAAAATTTATATTCCCGGTCAAATCTCAAAAATATTATTGTCACATGTCGCTTATTAATTACACCAGTGTCTTGACCAAATTCGTAGAAGTAAATTATTTCCATAATAAGATTTATATTGATTTTTGAGTATATTATGAAAAGTGATAAAGATTTCGTAATACCATCAAAGGAAAAGTTATAAAGAATAAGATATGATTCTTAAGAAGCGTTTATAATTACTGACTGAGGCATTTTTCATACTTTTAAAAACTTCCGGTAAGTAAAATCTTTACTCTCTTCGAGGTGTCATTCCTTTGTACGCAAGACAATATATATTATATATCAATATAATACATATTGTTTCTGGTTAGGGAACCTTCATCAGTTGCGCTTCCCACAATGGAATGTCCTCTCAAACACTTCTTTATGTATTTGATACATTTCGTTAAATTTGAATGCGCGAGATGTAATACCGACAGGATTTTCGAGAGAATTAGCACACAGAGGATCCGAATCTGGAGCCGTTTCGTGTAATTGCTGTTCTCCCTTAACTCAAAGGACAGAATCTCACGATAAAATTTTTAGGTTACTTCACCTGTCAGAGATATTGAGTACTCTCTTCGAGGTGTCATTCCTTTGTACGCAAGACAATACATAATATATATTGTTTCTGGTTAGGAAACCTTCATCAGTTGCGCTTCCCACAATTGAATGTCCTCTCGAACACTTCTTTATGCATTTGATGCATTTCGTTAAATTTGAAGACGCGAAATGTAAGACCGACATCTAGGATTTTCGAGAGAATCAGTACACAGAGGTTCCGAATCTTGAGCCGTTTCGTGTAATTGCTGTTCTCTCTCAACTCCTAGGACAGAATGTCACCATACATTTTTTTCAGGTTACTTCACCTGTCGGAGATATTGAATACTCTCTTCGAGGTGTCATTCCTTTGTACGCAAGACAATATATATTATATATCAATATAATAAATATTGTTTCTGGTTAGGGAACCTTCATCAGTTGTGCTTCCCACAAATGAATGTCCTCTCGATTTGATGCATTTCGTTAAATTTGAAGACGCGAGATGTAAGACCGACATCTAGGATTTTCGAGAGAATCAGTACACAGAGGTTCCGAATCTGGAGCCGTTACGTGTAACTGCTGTTCTCTCTCAACTCCTAGGACAGAATGTCACGATAAAATTTTTTCAGGTTACTTCACCTGTCAGAGATATTGAATACTCTCTTCGAGGTGTCATTCCTTTGTACACAAGACAATATATATCATATATCAATATAATACATATTGTTTCTGGTTAGGGAACCTTCATCAGTTGCGCTTCCCACAATTGAATGTCCTCTCTCTCTCTCTCTTTCTCTCTCTCTCTTTGTATTGTTTATACGGAGCATATGGATAAGTTATCCTTTACCCTCTTATTGTGCGTTTGTGTCTTGACTTTTGATACTTTTTTTAGGCAATTACTGTCGTGCCTTTGTTTAGCCCTCCGTGAGGACTAATTTGGGTCTTTTTATTCCCCTGCCGTTGTGTGGGTTGTATTGTAAAACTGCTCTTAGTTCTTGGTTTGGATGTACGAGGTATTTGGTGATGAGCGCTTCATTTCGTTTTTTGATTGCTTTTAGAATGGTATCTACTTTGAGTTCTTTCCTTATGTGTGTGTTTCGAATGTACCATGGTGATTTAGTGATTCTTCTTAGTATTTTGTTTTGTATTGTCTCTAATTTGTTGATGTGAATTGTTGCCGCTTGTTCCCATGCTGTTGACGAGTAAAGAATTATCGGAACGATGCAGGTCTTATAGAGTGTTAGTTCTGGTCTTCTTTTATTATCCATTTAGTTGCGTGTTGTTGACTATTGTGCTAATAAATTGATTAAAAGCTTTTTGGAGGTTGGCTATTGTGTTACTGTGACTGGTGTTGTTTGTCTTGGCTGTTTGTGCGTATGAGATTCCTGGCTGTACGCGTGCCTGACGTTGTATTAGTGTTGGTTGGTTACTTGATGGTCTTTTCGGGTAAAGTTTGCATCCTCTGTAGTTTGCAGGGTGGGCCTCCTTACAGTTGGCACAAGTGGCATTAATGTTTCGGGTTTTTTCGCAGTTTTGGTAATAGTGTCCTTGTCCGCATTTGACACATTTAGGTTGGAGTTGACAACGAGATTGGTGGTGGCCGAAGCCCTGGCATCTGTGACACTGGCTCACTTGGTTGCTGCTTTTCTGTGATTCTACTTTGATTTTTATATATTGGAGATCTGTGATGTTATAAATATTTTTACTTTTTTCTGTCTTTGGTAGCTCTATAAGTATTAATGGCATATATATTTTATCACCGGTGTCAGTCTTTCTGTATAATCTTGAGATATTTAAAAGTTCGAAGTTCATTGCTTTGAGTTCGTCTTTTACTAGATCGCAATCCACTTCTACTGGAACTCCGCGGATTACCACTCTCAGTGTTCTTTCATCTGGTCTTTTGAATGTGAAGTACTCAGTCTTATCCTGGTCTAGCATTTTAGTTAATTTTCTGTGATCGTCGATTTCTTTTGGATATATTTTGATACCGTTTTTGGTATTTTCTACTGGGTGAATTTTGATATTGGCCGGATTGATTTTGCTTTTCAAATGTATCCACATGCCTTTATTAGCTACCGTGATTGGGGGTACTTTTTTGTCAATTTGTTGTTGATTGGCTGGTTGGTCGTTTGGTTTAGGTTTTGGCAGGATATTTATTTTTAATAGAGGTGGTGTAACATCCATTGCATTGTCTTCTGGCGATGGAATATTGTTTGCCGATGTCGAGGGTATAGTTGGATTGTCAATCTTCATTCGTTTTTCCTGCGATTGGGTTATTGAGACATCTGAATCATTATCATTTTCATTTTCTAATCTGTAGTTGAGCATTTTAGCCAATTGTTTAAAAATTTCTATAATTGTTTCTCTCTCGGAGTTAGTAATGAAGTCCATTACCTGTTTTACTTTGTCCGTGGTGGATTCATAATCATTTTCTTCACGACTGGCTGGATTCTTTCTGTTTGTACCTGACATTTTTGATTTAGTATTGGCACTGGTTCTTGTCACTATTTCACTAATCACTAATTCGCGTTTATTGTCTGTTTTCAATGTTTGTTCTAACGGCGTGCGGTCGGTCGCACGCCGTGCTTTGTTTTGGTTATCACTAACACTGGCGATTTTATAATTGCGAATTCGGCAAGTAATAAAATTGTCTCTTTATCGTATAATAAGCTTTTATATAAATGAACTTAAAAAAAATTACACTGCTGTCAATGAAGTCACTTTGACAGTTGAATTCTGAACACTTCGTTATGCATTTGATGCATTTCGTTAAATTTGAAGACGCGAGATGTAAGACCGACATCTAGGATTTTCGAGAGAATCATTACACAAGAGGTTCCGAATCTGGAGCCGTTCCGTGTAATTGCTGTTCTCTCTCAACTCCTAGGACAGAATGTCACGATAAAATTTTCTCAGGTTACTTCACCTGTCAGAGATATTGAATACTCTCTTCAAGGTGTCATTCCTTTGTACACAAGACAATATATATTATATATCAATATAATACATATTATTTCTGGTTAGGGAACCTTCATCAGTTGCGATTCCCACAATTGAATGTCCTCTCGAACACTTCTTTATGCATTTGATGCATTTCGTTAAATTTGAAGACGCGAGATGTAAGACCGACATCTAGGATTTTCGAGAGAATCAGTACACAGAGGTTCCGAATCTGGAGCCGTTCTGTGTAATTGCTGTTCTCTCTCAACTCCTAGGACAGAATGTCACGATAAAATTTTCAATTATTCCCAGTTTTCCGACATCCCTTTGTGAAAATTGCTCCGATCAACACTTATAAATGCTTTTTAAAGATTTCTATTTGTCTACAACTTTTCCATTGACTCATCACTTTTCACAACAGCAAAAAGAAACAAAAAAATATTAGCCCAGGGTCGATAATTTTCGAAAAAAAATATATAGTAAGATGAAACGCATTGGAAAAAGAAGGGAATACAACTACAAAGTTAAATGGTAAAGTTGTAGGTATTAAAAATATGTACAACTTACATTTTTTTCACATAACCTTAAAATTTATGTGACAAATTCAAAAAATTTTATCTTTTCCAAACAAATTGCCAAGCACACGATAATTTTTTGATTAAGAATATTTATTGTTTCACCTTATTTTGACTCAAAATCTTTGCATTTTTAAAAAAGTCGGTGGGCTTTTTGTTCGTTGAAATCTCTACTTTCTGATGGTGTCAAAAATATATATACATTACTATGGTAAATGTTCTCAGAAAATGCAAAGAAACGAAAGAAACTCGAATCCGAAAATTAAGTACTAAAGTTCAGACCCTTCCTCAGTTCTCCATGAAATACCCTTTGATAGGATAAAATTTTCCGTGGTCACTCAGGTATCTAAGTATAATCTTAATATAGGCTTTATGTTACACATTTCTTCAAAATGTTTGAAGCACAGTTGTTTTAGTTAATCATTTTTAGATAAACATAAAGTTATACACATTCCTATTTCAGTTTTTATAATCTGAATTACAGCCCTTATAGGGCCATATTTTATCAAAATATACAAATTTAATTTTAGAAGTAAAATTTTAGAACCAATAACAACGAATCACTTTTTAAGTTAATAGACCGGGAGATCTGAATTGGAAGTTCAACCACGATTTTCTCAGTCCTGGCTTCTAAAGTAATGAAAGGTTATATGAGCTACTCATAATTCATGGAAAAATCCTAGAATTTTTTAAGGGATTTTCCTGTGAATATTGGATTTTCTAACCAAAAAAAGGCGGTGCTGCGACAACTTTCTGAGTACTGCCATGTTAATAAAACGATAGGTTACCATCGATTTTACCAAGAAATTTTTTTTGGCAGGAGGGTAGTAATAGGTCTAAGGGTTGAAATCGATAACAAACATGTAAGAAAAGTTACTTAATTTTGAATGGTTTTCTAAGTCCTGCCAACTAAATTAATCAAACATATTTATATCAAATTGACCAAAAAAAACTTTTCATGACACCTGCTAGGCAATAAATGAATTTTCAGTAAGAGGCGTAATGTTAATTTTTTTATCATTTTAAGATAAAAATTTGGTTATTATAGTTGGCAGGACTCAGAAACTCATTCAAGAATTAAACATTTTCCTACATGTTCATATATCCATTTCAACCCTTAGACCCATTACTACCCCCTTGCCAAACAAATTTTCGTGATAAAATGTACGGTAACCTATCGTTTTATTAACACCGCTGCACTTGGAAAGACGTTGCAGCACCATTTTGTTTGGAAAATCTAATTTTCACAGGAAAATCCCCTAGGAAACCCAAGGATTATTTTACGAACTTTATCTCATATAACCTTTCGGTACTCCATAAGTCACGACTCAGAAAATCGTGGTTGAACTCCTAATTCAGATCTCTACGTCTATAAATACAGTCGCAAAACAAAACTTCTATCGTCAGGTGGATCATCTAGTGCCGGGTCATTTGTTTATTAGTGGACCGTGGCAATATACGTATAAACTAGTCAATTCACATTATAGATCTCCAATATTAGAATTAATATTAGAGAAATTACATTAGTAATTAAAGAACGGACAATTCAGTACTCATAATAGTCATAATCCCTATTATTTGCAAAAGCAATTTTAAAATAAATTAAAGAAACTTAAGATTAATTTTTAAATGCTTAGATGTTCTCTAATACTAGAATAAATAGATTTATTAAATTTTTAAATTCTGGGTTTTATATTTATTTTTGAATGTTAGGAGTGACTAATTCCAACCAATTAATGTGTAGGTTTTCTAGATAATCAAGCACTTTTCTAGAAATTGATAAACAGGATTCTGGATGTCTACGATATTTTGAGACTTATTTAATGTTTAACTGCTCTTTCTATTTGTTTTTGTTTGTCATGTAACACCATAATTATCATTATAACTTTCGAGAAGGTGAGTTTCCTCACCTGATCTTACAGTGCGTTCTGACGTCGCTTGTTGCATCCCTATGGTCCACGTAATCTTAGGTCTGTTTCCCAGTTCAATATCTTCTAAGGTAGTCTTTGGAGCTTCATCCGTACCAGTTTAACTACCCTTTCTGAATGTCTTCGGTCAACTTTCAGGTTATTTTGATGATCTCTCTAACTCATTTGGTGTTCTTTTAAGTCTAGATATTACGTCTGAACTCTTCCAGAAAAGGGCAGATGTCTGTTTATTTTTGACAGCTAATATGTGCTCATCTAAACGGGCTGAAATTCTCCTGTTCGTTTGTCCGACGTATACCTTGTCGCACGTTCCGCAAGTTATACTATATACCCCTTGGTTTTCAAGTTTAACTTTTGGTTTGGGATTTCTCAAACTTGTGCCTATAGTCTGGTGTGGTTTGTATGCTGTCGCTATGGCATGCCTTCGAAGAATTCGGCCAATTCTGTCTGTTGTCTCTTTGATGTATGGTAAGACTACATTTTTTGTTTTTTCGGTGAAGTCATCGTTTGGTTTTGGCTCATGGTGTTGTTGTGCTATTGCCTTTTTGATTGTGTGGTTTGTGTTTCCGTTTTGTCGTAGAGCGATAGTTATCTGTTTTAATTCGTGTGTTTTGTTATTGTTGTCGGTTGGCAACTCCCTGTATTAGAAAAGGGTGGTGATGGGATTTGTAGTTTAAGTATCTGTTCGTGTGTACAAAGTGTCCATTCTGGGTTTTTTTTCTTACGAGGACGTCAAGGAAAGGCAGCTGGTTGTTTTCTTCAAGTTCTACTGTAAATTGATCCCTTGGGTGTATGGAGTTTAGGTGCTCTAGGAACTTACGCAGTTCTTGTTTGCTGAAAGACCATATGACAAATACATCGTCGACGTATCTTAGCCATAGCTTTGGCTTTAGGTTTGCAGTTTGTAGTGCCTTTTTCTCGAAATAGGTCATAAAGAGGTTTGCCCCCGCTGGTGATGGTGGAGACCCCATTGCTGTCCGTCTGTTTATATATGCGGTTGTCATACATAAAATAGGCACTTTTGATCCGCGAAACCACGTCAACCAAACCTCAGTCGATAGGAAATGAAAGCCCTCAAGACTCTCAAAGAATCCAAAAATATCACCATACTACCTGCCGATAAAGGAAACTCCACCGTGGTAATGAACACTATAGACTACCAGGACAAAATGAAGCAACTTCTCGACAATGACTCAAATTACAAACTATCATCCAGAGACCCGACCACCTACCTAGAAAAAACAACGAAATCCAAAATTAAAAATTCACCCATAGAAGAAGAACTACAGAAAAAACTGATCCCCAGAGAAAAGTCAAGTCGATGCCCAAAGCTCTACGGTTTGCCCAAAATCTATAATTAGTGCGTTTAACTCGCCAGTATACAACTTGGAAAAATATCTAGCCAGTCCTTACAACCAATTGTGGAAAAAGCAGATTCTTACATTAAAACTCGGAACATTTCACGCGCATTCTCAACAGGTTTTCCATAGCACCAGATTTATGTCTGACAACCGCATGGCATATATAAACAACCCGACGGAGCAGCAATGGGGTCCCCACTATCAGCAGCGGTGACAAACCTCTTTATGACCTATTTCGAGAAAAAGACACTACAAACAGCAAACCTAAAGCAAAAGTTATGGCTAAGATACGTCGATGATGTATTTGTCATATGGTCTATCGGTAAACAAGAACTCCTTAAGTTCCTAGAGCACCTAAACTGCATACACCCAAAGATTCAATTTACAGTAGAACTTGAAAAAACAACCAGCTGCCTTTCCTTGGCGTCCTCGTATGAAAAAAAACCCCAAAATGGACACTTTGACCACACCGAATATAGAAAGCCGACACCCACGAACAGATACTTAAACTACAAATCCCATCACCACCCTTTTCAAATACGGGGAGTTGCCAACACGGTAGTTTCCAGATCCATACTACTGAGCGACGACAATAACAAAACACACGAATTAAAACAGATAACTACCGCTATACGACAAAACGCATACACAAACCAGACAATCAAAAAGGCAATAGCACAACAACAGATTGAGCCAAAACCAAACGATGACTTCACCGAAAAAACAAAAAAAGTAGTGTTACCATACATCAAAGGGACAACAGATAGAATTGGCCGAATTCTTCGAAGGCATGACATAGCGACAGCATACAAACCGCAATATAGGCAGAAGCTTAGGAAATCCCAAAACAAAAGTTAAACTTGAAAACCAAGGGGTATATAGTATAACTTGCGGAACGTGCGACAAACGAACGGGAGAATTTCAGTCCGTTTAGATGAGCACAGATTAGCTGTCAAAAATAAACAGACAACATCGGCCCTTTTCCAACATCAACAACAATCGGGCCATAAAATCAATTTCGAAGTTGCAAACAGATCGCACAAACAACTCATTACAAAACCAGACTAATACGAGAAGCCATTGAAATCGAGAAAAGTGGACATCTAAACAAAAAAGATGACGCCCTGCACCTATCTAACACATGGAAGACAAAAAAAAAAACATCAAAATAAAACAGAATTCGCCACGCAAAATACAAACCCGCCAAGTGACACACCCGGCACGGTAGCGAAGGGGGCGGAGTCAACACCGACCAATCAGGCGCGATATGACCTCCGACGGAGGCATATAAAATAAAAAGCTCACGGAGATCACCTCTCAGTTCACCATAACAACGCATTGAGAATGCCAAGTGAGACCTTGTGTGTGTGTATGTGTGTATGCAAGTCGTTGCAACCCACGCTATAATACATTAATATTCTTACATTTTTGTAAACTCCTTGTATAACTAGAATTCCGCTCCATCCTATATATGCAACTTTTTATAGGCTACCAAATATAACATATTTTAAATCACACTCTATAACTTTAATTTCACACCACCATATATTTTAACTACCCTGTATATTCATTTGTTTATGGCCATCTATTGTATTTTTTTTGAACCACCATGTGTAATTATAATTCCAATACATCCTATATTGCAACTACCCTGTAAATGCAAATGTCAATAAGCTACCCTATAGGTATAAGATTCTATTAACATTTTTTTAGCGACCCTGCATAACAATACTTTTACTCCGCCCTGTATGTCAGCTGTCATTAATTTCCAACTGCTTATGAGGTACTCTATAAAATTATTTTTTCTTGCTTTTTTCTAACTATACTATTATTCCATTTGACGCTATTGTTTAACCATCCTGCATAGCAACTCTTATGGACCATCTAACATATTTTGAACGACCCTATATAATTATAATTTTAATATTATATGCTTCAAATTAACATGAAAAATCATGAGATCTTCCTCATTCAAAAATTGCCTACCGTGCCAATTTTTTAGGATCTACAGCCATCTAAAGTTGATTTGGTCCAGAATCCTTATGGGAAGTAGCTTCAACTTTAGAGGGCTGTAGATGTTAAACTATTGGCTCTGGAGTTTGTGCCCACAAGCACTTTTATTCTACTCTTCAAAAGCTATCACATAATTGAATTTGAAATTTTTTAGCCGAAAGCCATTTCCCATAAGGATTCTGGACCACGTCAAATTTAGAGGGCTGTAGGTCCTAAACTATTGGCTCTGGAGCTTTGTGCTCATAAGCACTTTTGATCTACTCTTCTAGAGCTAACACATAATTTAATTTGAAAAAATTTGGCCGAAAGCCTTTTCCCATAAGGATTCTGGACCACGTCAAATTTAGAGGGCTGTAGATCCCAAACTATTGGCTCTGGAGCTTTGTTCCCATGAGCACTTTTGATCTACTCTTCACATACTTGAATTTGAAAAAAAAATTAGCCGAAAGCTATTTCCCATAAGGATTCCTGCGGGGTCCTTTCATGTCCTACATTTTTCGATCGATAAATCGATAACGAAGCATGATATGCGAAAAATTTAAAAGACATAAATTGTAGAGCATGGAAAAAACGTTATCAAAATTTTCAAATAGCCGAGTCATTGGCAAAAAAACAACTTTACCCCTTTTTCAAAATGGTGGAAAACTTACATAGGAAATCTTGGTCAACAATTCAAGTTATGCTTTTCTAGACACCCCACACGTCATATAATTGGTACAGATAAACAAAAAGTAACGATAGTAAAAAAGTAACGATTAGGTTGAAATAGTCGGTGGTCGTTTAGTTCGTATTTGGTCAAGTAACGAGTGTTTGAAACGAATGACTTTTTGTTCATCACTAGATCATGATTTGCTTTAATATTTTTCTTAATTGATTTCTAGCATCTTGGTAGTAGAACCTGCCCCTCAACTAGAGGTTCCAGGTGTCGAACCCCACCACGTCGAAAAGAAAGATGATCCTGAAAAACCTAAGAACAACCCCCCAACACTTCGCCCTTTGAGAAAAATTGCATTGACTGAGACTCGGCGAGCTGCAGTATTGAAAGATGTGAAACCCAACGAAGATATAAAATTGCAGGTTAGCGTTGTTCCAGTGGAAATCACTTGTGCTAATGAGAATCAAGTAAGTTTTATTTAAAAGTTCTTCCTTTATTGAATTTTGATATTTCACTGGTCGTTGCCTGCAGTCTTGAGGCTTTATTTTTAGACATTTCACAGTTTATACAGGGTACCCTATAACTGATGGGCAGCGGAACTAATTGCGCAAAGAGGTGATAAAATAGGTCGATAAACATTGTAAACGCTTATCGCTGAATGAGGTAGGGGGCGTTAAATTTGACATGACAATTTCCTAGTAGTTTTAAATCTAAAAATTTGGACAGTATAGATTTTAAAGGTCCTAAACAAGAATTAGTCATATTAAACATTTATATAAAAAATAAACCAAATAACGTAACCCAAAACTCAAAAAAATGCATTTACAAAATTCGTTGTGAATGTCATAAATTTTATGATGGAGACACCTTCAGACCTATAAATGTTCCAATAAATAAACACAAAAATTATCTACAAAAACGAGAATTCAATAATTCATAAATGTGTGAACATGCATGGAACCTTGGTCATAACATTTAATTTTAAAATTCAGTCATAATACACCAAGAAGAACACAATACAACCCGAAAACCTTACAGAGTCTGCTTTAATTTTATTAACTGAAAGCGATTGTATCGCTAGTACTTCTGTAGAATTCAGGCATTCCTGGTTACCAGTAATAAAGGACGAAGTTAATAATGTCCTTTTAACAACCTTAGGATAGTTCATAAGATTTTCCCTAGGTATTTTCTTATGATCTTAATGGAATCTCTGGAACATCAGAATTTCTTAGTTCACATTTTTGGCGAATGAACTATGTCATAATAAAGTTGTACCTATAAGCGCCAGTTGAAATTTTGAAGATAACTCGTCAAAATTTGTTATTTCACATGATTTTTAGACTTTTTTAGTGGTACCCTATATATATCAAATTAGCAATAAGTCCTCTTAGTTAGATCACTTGTATTGTCAAACATTTAATGTCAAATTGTAAATGTTAAATTTGTCATTGCGAACTTTTTAATTTTTTATTCAGCTTTGGTATCTTTTTTTGCGATTGAATACGGGTCTGAAACGTTTAGGGGGTTTGCCATATACAGATTGTCCAGCAATTGTGGTGTTATTCCCAAGAACTCATAAAACTACTATCACGACATTGATCTCCATTCTCATTTGTTTTGAAAATATTGGTTAATAAAACATTAACTTTTATAAAAAATATAACATAATTCAGGAACAAAAAAGAAATAAATTTTGAAAGTGGACCCTATTTACTTCTATACATTTTATTAAACTATTAAACTATTTGAGGCTTGGCTAAATGTGTTATGGATTTAATTGTTGTGTAGTAAAGATTTCGGGTATCGATTTGCTTCTTCCAATCTCGGGTTACCGTCGGGCTTTACAATTACACGAACAGTTTGACGTTAACTGCTTAGACTAATTTCCAAATATGGTAAATATATTGGTGTCTTTTAAACTTGGAAGTTACAACCTACCAGTGTAATGAACGCTAATAATTCCACAGCTGATATTTGAAAATCCGTGCTATCTACTAATGCCCTTCTTTTTATTTATGGATATTAGAAGGAAATTTCTCTGCAAGTAAGATTCTTCATAAACCAGACTTTCTGCAGTAGCTGCCTGCAAGCTCTTAGTATGTACTTCTATCGGGATTTTCTGAAAATTTCAAATAAATTTCATCTTTATCGGCGGAATTCTTTTAGCTCGACCTTCAGAATTGTAGGTATAAAACAAACTTGCCTGCAAGCTCTTAGTATGTACTTCTATCTGGATTTTCTGAAATTTTCAAATAAATTTCATCTTTATCGGCGGAATTCTTTTAGCTCGACCTTCAGAATTGTAGGTATAAAACAAATTTATTTAAATTTGTGTAAATTAAATGTTTTTTTTTACAATTGGGCAAAATTTGATTTGATCATTTGCATATGATCTGAATTCAGCACATGAATTATTTACTTGTGCATTAACATAAAGTATATACCTTAGTTTAATAGCGTTCCGCATATACAATATACGGATACCCTTATAATATCACTCCGGATTTCTGCCTCTGTCACATCACAGCAATTTTCTCCTAAACTACTGGACGGAAGAGGTTGAAATTTGGTATCAGTATATAGTTTGGAGACCCGATCAGGAGTACATATATTAAAAGAAGAAATTTTGATTTTAGGGGTAGTTCTGGGAGGAAAAACTAAAAAATCGACCGTCTCCTCCCCTGATCTCCGAAACTACTGAGCCTAAAATTTTGAAAAAAATAGGAAATATAGAACGTTGCCCGAACTTTACAGGAAAAATAAGGAGAAACCATTAATATTAATTTTAGGGGACAAATTATAGAATTAAATGAAAATTAAAAAAAATCAAATGCTCCCATTCTGAGGAACACAAATATATTTTTCTCATATTTAAAAAAAAATAGTTGAAAAATACTAACGAAAATATACCAAAATTTACCCATCCCCCTTCCCCTTATCTCCGAAACTATAAAACTTAAAGTTATGAAAATTAGGGGTATAGGGTCTGACCTGAAGTTTACTGGAAAAATAAGAAGAAACATGTACTTTTAATTTTGGGGGGCAAATTACAGAATTAAATGGAAAATATAAAATTAAAATTGTTTCTAACCCGTCCTGTTATATATGAAATGAAAAGGCTTATTATGATGAAAATAAATATATTTTTTTCATATTTTTAAAATAAGTTAATTAAAAGATATTAACAAAAACATATAAAATTTTACCCATCCCCCCCCCCTTTATCTCCGAAAACATAGGCTGAAAAATTTTGAAAAAAAAGGAGGTATAGCCCCTCACCTGAACTTTACTGGAAAAATAAGGAGAAACCCCTAATGTTTATTTTGGGAGCAAATTATAGAATTAGATGGAAAATATAAAATCAAAATTGTTTCTAACACATCATGTTATATATCAAATGAAAGGGCTCATTATAACGAAAAAAATATATTTTTTTCATATTTTTAAAATAAATTAATTAAAAATATATTAACAAAAATATAAAAAAATTAACCCCCCCTTATCTCCGAAACCATAAGCTGGAAAATTGTAAAAAAATGGAGGTATAGTCCCTCACCTGAACTTTACTGGAAAAATAAGGAGAAACCTCTAATATTCATTTTGGGGTGCAAATTATTGAATTAAATGGAAAATAAAAAATATAATTGTTTCTAACGGATAATGTATTTTTTTTAAATATATTAAAAAATATTTTAAAAAATTACCCATTCCCCCCGTTATTCCCCAATCTATAAGACCTAATTTTTTTTGTTTAAGGAAAAATATGAAGAAACCCCTAATATTAATATTGGGGGCCAAATTATAGAATTAAACGGAAAATATTTTTTTAACGCATCATGCAATACATCAAATGAAAGGGCTCATTATGATGAATACAAATATATATTTTTAAAATTAAATGTTTACAAGATATTACCACAAAGATATAAAAAAATTTCATTACTCGCTTTATTTCCATACTACCTAAAATTTTGAAAATAATACTGGGGCTCACTTGAAATTTCTAAGAAAAATTATTAGAAAACCCCCATAATAATTTTAGGGACAAATTATATAATTAAATGGAAAATAAAAATTCAGTTTTCAAATGCATCATGTAATATATCAGATAAAAGGCTCATATATATTAACAAAAGTATTAAACATCGACTTAATTCCCACTTTAGAAACTACACTATATTTTTAAATAATTTGAATAACAGATTTAATAATTTATAACTTAAACTTTGATCTATTTTGCTGTTTTTCTTCCAATCCACAGAGCCTCAAAACTCAGACAGTAGATTATAAAAGACATCTCTGAAAGTTTATTAGTAAAATAAAACTCAATGTTACTTTTTGGGGGCCAAATTAGAAAATTAAATACATATGTATTGTGATAAAAATCAAGCGAATCCTAAAGCAGATAAAATAAAAAGTCTATGTGTGGAAAATCAAAGTGTATATTTTTTATAAATTTAAAACGCTTCCTTTAAAATATATTTGGGTAAATATAAGAAAATGCACTCATTCCCTGCTTGTATGAAACTGGAATATTAGAATATTGAAGGTGGTACGGAACCTTTAGTATGCGAGTCCAACTCGACCAAATTATTTAATTTATTATCTCTTCGGATTTTTAGTAAAGCTGATAGGGTGAAACTTCTCACAGTTACGCTAGTTTTTGTGGGAAACAGGTTAGTCCGGCAAGTTTTCCTACTATTACACTTATCACCTCTTTCTAACAGTTTACGTATTATCTGTTAGTTGTAGGAAACCCCGTATGTTTTCGAATTCTTCTTTGTCTTAATTTCCTCTTTAATTTTGCCTGGTGAATGACTATATTTAGTTGAGTATTATTCCCAGCGTAATACTAAAAAAAACAAGACAGAATACATAAATTGTTTCAATAACATCTTGAATCCACCAAAAAAAATCACTGGAGGTTTTAAGGTGCTTCTGAGTAAATTTAAATAAAAAGTTCATGTACCTCCACATCTGGAGACTTTTCGCAAATAATAACAAATATACCTACCACGATTTTTTAACTTGCTAAAATATTTTTTTATTTCAAGATAGTTTTTGAGCCCCCCCATACTATTATTCATTAAACATAGTAATTACATTTAACAAATTTACTTATTTATTTTAGTCAGTATTCATTCATTATAAAAACAGGTGAAGAAATGTAATAACCTAACAAGTTTGCTGCAAATATAAATGTCAACACATGCTTGAAATCGCAAATAGCGTTTTCACTTTTCTTTAATATTTGTCCAATACATATCTGAGATGAAGAAGCCAGTAACCTTGTGAAACAATTGTCAATAGTAAATAAATTTAAGTGAAAATTACATAAGTTTGTTTATTTTAATATAGTATCATAGCTCACAAAATAAATAATGAAGTTCATACATTCGTCATTCGAATCGTTTTTTGAGTTCATACAAAAATTCAGTAAAAGTAGCGCATTATGTTCTTTCCAAATTTTCCAATTTATCAGATGACTATCGTAGAAAATTACTCAGAATATTACGGACATTATAAAACAGCCTAATCCGTTCAGCTGCCCTCAAATTATGCCTTCACCAGAAAACTTCAATTGACAACTGCAAAGCATAAATATGCGAAATCTGATTTGAGGTTAAAAATGTACTAAAATCGATTTTCCCCTCTTGTCGTCAACACCAAAACCTAAAATTACGAAAAAATAGAGTATATAGGTCCCTACTCAAAGTTTATATCGTCAAAATAAAGCAAATAACTTTAAATTTGATGAAATAAATAAGCAAAGTAATTTCAAATAAACGCGCTCATAAGAGAAATTCAAATATATTTTTTTATAATATTAAAATGATTTGTCTATTAAAGGTAAAACTTACTCATTCCACACTTTATTTTTGGAACAGCTATGAGTCTAAAATAAAAAAAGAAAATAAGGGATTCCGCACATGTTTTGCAGGAAAAATAATGCTTACTTAATTCTTGCCTTAATTTTGAGGGCCAAATTACTAAATTAACTGGAAAATAGAGAAACCAAATATATACATATTGGTGTAATTTTATTTCAAATATATTAAGGGAAATATACAAAATGGACACATTTCCCGTACCTGATCTCCAAAATTAGTGAACTTAAAACGTTGGAATAAATAGTGAATATAGGGCCTTCCTTCATTCTCGAAACTGTTGCCAATAGGAATTTTATTATGCCATTATTCCCAGTAATTCCTATTGCACGAATTCTACGGTCTGTCAGCCATAAAATCATAAGCTTGTGAAATAATTATCAAAATATACAGTGTGATCTCTGGGATTGTCAAATGTTTGTAAGAAGTCAAAAACCACTCCATAACCCAAGGGCAATTGTTTGTGAGATAATGTATAATTTTTTGCCTTCTGAAAGTATCGACGCTATGACAGTATCCACTCACAGTGCAGATCCTACAGGTTTTCCTCTTATAAATTGGTGTACTGGGGTGATGGCCTAACTATTCTACCATAGCCTCGCCTATAGGTAATTCCTCCCCCACATTTTGAAATTCATAGTAAGTTTGTCCGTCAGTGTTTTTATCTTGAATATTTTATCATATTTCGTTATATTAATGTTGCCTACAAAATGTTAATTTGATCTGACTTCTAGACTTGCTCCTAACCATAATCAGTAGAACCATGATTCCAACAACTCCGTTCTCTTGAAAGTTTATATTATTTTGCGTTGCCACATGATGGAGTGTTGTTCATGCAGGCATTCCTATAAAAATGTTCATTTCCTCAATAGTAACAGAAATAGTGGCTGGCGGCATTACTAGCATATTTACTGCTTGGTCTAACATATAGTCAATCATAAAACCGTTCGAAACTTTTTCTAAAACTTCTTCACGGCTTAGTTATTCAATTTCATTTACTATTGTAATTGATTGAGATATCAGTCGAAGATTAAAATCCATTACTGGATGAGACCAAATACTATTACTACTACTACTAAATATTATTTCTACAAATTAATATAGTGCTTAGTCCTGCAAATGCTATTTTTCGTATAATAATGTACCTTCCTCCATATTCCTCTTCGTCTGATAGGTTGTAAAAATTGGGACATATTGTCAGGTATATAATCAAGAGTAGGGTAGCCCGTAGCCCCTAAATCGGAGCTGTAGGGAGGATGACCAAATTGTTGCCAGTCAAATGAGATCTATTAGCATTGTATGTATTTTTCAGAATTGACTGTTTGTATGTATGTTTCAGAATTGACTGTTTGACCTCGAACCAGAAAGCAACATACAATATCTCCTTTCGCTCGCAGTATATGGTACATATGATTTTTTAAGCTGAGTTTGCCTAAACTTCACTTTCGTGAGTTGTGTTGAAAATATCGCCATTCTATGGGTTGTGTAGATTCCGATGTAATCTAGATCACCCACGTTTCATTCCCTTTGACAATTTTGCTTAAATAATCGTCACCTTCGGGATCATAACGTTTAAGAAAAGTCAAGGTGTTGTCTAAACGTTATTTTTGTAGGTGTCAGGCAAGATTTTTGGTACCCATCATGAGCACAACTTTGGGTTTAAACGTTCAGGAACAACTTCATAAACAGTACTTCTTGAAACTTGAAGTACTCGTAACAAGTCTGATAACGAGGAACTCGCCTGTTCTCTGACATTTTCGTCCACTTTCTGCGTCAGTGATCACTTATCCTTATCGTGAACGTTCGTGCGGTCATCTTTGAAAGTTCTAAATCATTTTTTACACAATGCCATCACTAATAGTATTTTTGGCCTTTGACACTCAGAAAACGAATACTTCTTTCATAGTCGGTGAGACTCTCAATCATTTAAATAGTCAGAAACAGCTCTAAATACAATCGATTGTTGCCTAAATGGCTTATGTGACAGATTTACGTACACAGTGCGCATGCGCGGAACACCGACCATACCGCTTCAACGGCGAAAACTTAAAACGGTACTTACTTAAAAAACACGACTCTTATTGTTACGAAACTTACTGCACTACTACGGTATAACCCAGTCATCTTGAGCTTTTTGTGGAGATTAAAGCTTTCATGTAGGGAAGTGAGATTCTCACTCCTCCATCTTCTATGAGCCATCCTTTTAGACACTCTAGGTTTATTACGAATTTCTCCTTGAAGGATTTATCTGTTATAATTAATCTGGAATGTCTTCGTTCTTCATCAGTTTTAAAATATCTTTGCCCATACCCACATTTTCCAGTACTTTCGAGATAATTTTCATTATTGTCTTTTAAAGATTCTTACACGAAATATTAAAAACATACCATTTCACCTACAAACTGATGACTAATTCTTTTGTATTGTTTCAGACGATTACATGTACATGTGCAGCACGCATGTTCCCCCTCTTAGCACTGCTCCTGGTGATGTTGTTTGATTTAATATTGTACGAACTATATCCATTGGTTTCGAAGCATACTAGTAATCTCATCCATTTCTTGTTTTGGGTAAACCTCGGATTGCTACATGTCTGCACTGTCCTTGTAATGTTCAGATTACTTAAGGATATTATAGAAAATTAGGTTCACTCAGATTTCTCACTATTGCAGTTTGCTAGAGCAAACTTTAACCGTAGAGTTAAGTTCAATTTATATTAAGTTTGGGAGGCGTTAGTATTTTTTGTTTGAGGAGGTCATTCCGGAACAAAATTGAACAATATGTATAGATACATAATCAAAATAGCTACCAGAAGCTCTGGAACTAGTATTCTTATCATACTGATAAAATCTTTAGAGTTCAAAATGAACATGAACAGGTTTTCTGTTTTTTGCCGGCCATACTTGTTCATACAACCATATCCTCTTTTGTATTATGGCATTAGTAGGTACATTATTTAGTTTGAGCTAAAATTATGAATAAAGATACTCCCGCCTCCCGAACTTTTAGTAGTTTTAAGATAAGATAGGTTATTGTTGCTAGAAGTGTAGGTACTACTAGCCTAAATAAAAAAGTGTAAAAAAACTAGGATGTTTTATTTCACCAAAAATCAAACATTTGAGTTAATAAAGAATTAAATAGTGTAAGATGGAAAGCTCATAACTGCTTGACCGATTTGGCTTTTTACATGTTCGTAATAGTTCAAATGTTTGGATTAAAAAGAAAAGTTGCAAAAGTTGCCTTGACAATTGAAAAAATTGAGAAAAACAGTGGAATATTTGTATGAACTCAGTGTCATAACTCAGTATTTGAACAATATATATATGTGTTTCTTTTTAGGGTTCCGTATATCCAATATACAGAAACCCTTACACAATCACTACTGATTTCTACGTCTTTCACATCACAGCAATTTTCTCCGAAACTACGGGACGGAAAAGGTTGAAATTTGGTATCCGTATATAGTTTGGTAACAAAATTTAGATTTTAGGGGTACTTCTGGGGGGAAATTTTACAAAAATCAACCATTCCCCCTTATCTCGGGAACTGTTAAGCCAAAAATTTTGTAGAAAATAGGGAATATAGGACGTTGTCCAAAGTTTACAGGAAAAATAAGGATAACTCCTAATATTAATTTTGAAAGGCAAATTATAGAATTAATTTTAAATAAAAAAAACGCATCATGTGATATATCAAATAAGAGGCTCATATTAACAAAAATATACAGAAATTTACCCATCCATCTTGATCTCCGAAATTATAAGACCTAAACTGTACCGAAAAAATAAAGAAAAACTCCTAATATTAATTTTGGAAGCAAATTACAGAATGAAAATATAAAGGGCTTATTATGAGAAATACAAAGGTATTTTTTCCTGATTTTTAAAATAAATTGTTTAAAAGATAATAACAAAAATTAAATTACTCTCTTTATTTCCGAAAGTATACATCGTAAAATTTTGAAAAAAGAATTATAGGGGCTCACTTGAACGTTACAAGAAAAATTAGAAGAAAACTCAAATATTAATCTTCGGGGAAAATAAAAAGTATACTTTTTTCAAATGCATCATGTAATACATCAAATTTCCAATTTTTAACATAAATTGTTTAATAGATATTTACAAAAATATTTTAAAAAATACTCATTCCACCCACTTTATTTCCGAAACTATAAGATTTAAATTTTTTTGAACACTTCAACACTTTTTACGTTATTTTCGGGGGCACATTATAGGAATATATTATATAGTACATGAAATGAATAATAATTATAATTTAATTATAAGGAATAAAATATATTTTTTCATATTTTTAAAGATATTAATAAAAATATTTTAAAAATCGACCTATTCCCTTTATTTCAGAAACTATATGACCTAAAATTTAAAAGAAAATTAGAAATATAGGGCCTCATTTGAAATTTACAGGAAAATAAGGCAACACCGCTGATATTAAATTAGGGGCCAAATTACAGAATTAAATATTTCAAATGCGTCAAGTAATGTGTCAAGTGAAAAGGATCATTCTGAGAAAGGAATGCGAATATATTTTTTTCCTATTTTTTAAATAATTTGTTAAAAAGTTATTAAAAAAGATACAAAATTCGACCTATACTTCCTATATGTGCGAACTACTGAGATCAAACTTGGAAAAAATGGAGAAAATTTACCAATAAAGTAAAACCGAAATTTTAACATTAATTTATAAACTTAAATAAAAAATAAAACTTTGTTTTTTAAGAGCGCTACTAACGTAATGTATCAAATAAAAGGAATTGTCAAAAAATACACCTGTATATATTTATTAGTTTTTTTTTAATAATTTGTTTAAAATATTTAATAATTTATTATTTATAATTTGACCCATTCTCCCCTTTATCTTCCAAACTTTTAAGCCTAAAATTCAGACCTAAGATTATATAGGGGGTCACTGAAAGTTTATTGGTAAAATAAAGTGAAAATTCTAATTTTAATTTTTGGGGGCCAAATTAGAAAATTGGATAAATATGTTTATAAAAATCGTCATCGTGTAGCACTAAAATAAACATTCCCGTTGTTTAAAATAAAAGTGTATATTTTTTATAAATATAAAGCATTTAGTTTGAAAGATATTAAGGAATATACAGTTATGGAACAGCCAAATGGAATAAATTCAATAATGAATAAAAGAGGGCTTGTAGGAAAAAAACGCTTGGACACGTCGATTAGTATTTCTAATGCGCATTTTTTCAATAAATAAAATATATAGGGTGTGTCATGTGACAGTGGGCAATATCAACTTTCTTATTTTAAATGCAAGCGCCCCTGTATACATATTTTTTTGATTCTTCAGAAAATTCTAGACATAATTGATCTACAATGTCCTTCAACTGTTTCCGAAATATTAAGTGTTTTCAGATTTATTACAAAAATTAACATTAAAAAAATATTTTATTTCACAAATTCGCTACATTACACTCAATACTTAATTCCCATTTAGCTCATGATATTGAGTTAGTAAGCAAAAACCATTCCTGCGTTTCTTTTTACTGATATTTAAAAAAAAAGAGTTTTGTTTATTTTGGTCAAAACGCCTTAGCATCTTGTTGTCTGCCTGCATGACAGTGGTGATCAGTGTCAGTGCTATTGTCGTTTGAATTTCGTTAACTGTACGAAAAATGGTTCATTTAACAGAAATGCACAAAGTAAGCATTCTACAAATGATTGGTTATTAGATCAATCAATAGAGCAAAAATTAATTGAAAATGTGTACAAAATACAGAATACCGACTGTGTCATCACATTAACAGCGATATTTTGCTGTGTTTTCCACTCGGAACTATGTTTTTTTACTTTGTTATAACAACTGAAGCAAGAAAATTACGTTTTTTTTTCTTAACATATTTATAAAATCAAAAATAATAAGCTAATCACAGTGATGTCAACAGGTGAATTGTAAAGCATGAAAATACCAATGAAATGGGCCCAGAAAGACAAAAATACTGGAAAATGTAGCATTTTTTAAAAAAATCGTATCTTGGTCACTTTAGAAGCTGTAAAACTGGACTTGTAGGAACTGATAGTAATTTACATCTACTTTATATATACCAAAACCAGGTGCTACCGGTTTATTAGTTTTTAAACAATTGTTTTTGTCCACAATTTTTGCATTGTGCCTCCATGCGTAATAGATAATCAAATTTCAATTTTGAAAAAAGTTGTAGAAAGTAGAGGTGTCATTCTATAAAGCCTCTTCTCATTTTTCACTAAATGACTGTGAAATATCTGAAAAATGTTAGCAAACATGTCAGAAAATGGTCGAGCGTATGAATGTATCCAAGGAGTAGGGGAAACACGGTTGTTGAGGGGAAGCATATAGTAATATATAATAGAGGCAGGCTGGCTGTAATTTATAAATATTCTTAACCGAACCAAAAAGGAGGAGGTTATAAAATCGTATGCAACTTTTTTTATGTATGTGGAGCGATTATTCAAAAACGGCTTGGGCTGCATTATATTAAGAAACATTACAGAAAGCTCCCATATAATTGTCTATAACATGAGATTTACGTTTTTTTTTTCTAGAAAATTAGAAAAAAAAAGTGAATAAGGGACTAGATATCAGCGATTGTCAATGAATCTTCTCTATTTTCTCTAAAACCGTTCAAGAAATTTGAATATTATGAATTGTATTCTACAAAGATATGTTCCAGCTTGGTTCCGTATATTTGTCTATAACGTAAAACTTACAATTTTTCTGAAAATCGGTAAAATATATGCAAAAAAACTGTAATTATCTTGGTAAATGTCAAATTTTCATCATAAATATCTAGTCTAAATGTTAAGATTTGCCATGAAAGTATATCCTACAGGGTGTTTGTAATCGTTTTCATTTTGATACGTTTGAAATTAAAAAAAAAATAAAGGATATTCTTCCGTTAGTTTATTGAAACGTAAACTTGTTTCGTCGGCGAACTCTTCTATATGATATACGGTTGAGGTGCGTGCGTGCTTGCATGTGAAATTAAGTGGTACATAAGCAGTTGTATACATAGGATGTTTAAACTATAAGTTGGAATTGAATTAGTTATACAGAGTGGTTCTAAAAATCTTGTATTGGGTGGTACATAAGTAGTTGCGTATACAAAGTGGTTGATATAAGAGCGGAGCAAAACTATAATTATACAGAGAGGGCATTTGAGTTATAGAACGAAGAATAATTACATTTATACAAAAGGCTTTAAAAATTGTCAGAGTCAGTTAAATATACAGGATGCTTGAAATATAAGGTTGAGTAGAATTGCAGTTAACAGGGCGGTTTAAAAAAGTTCCATAGTTTTGAACATAGACTAACATAGTTGCTTATACAAGGTGTTTGAAGTAAGGGGGAGGGGGTAAAATTATTTTTATTCAGGGTGTATCAAAAAATTTGTTATATAAGCATAAGCAGTTAGGATATTTGAATTATAGGAGGTTGAACGGGGTATAATTGTATACATTTGACTGTTCCAAACTGTATAAGAAACTCAACTCATTCTCTGCTTGTCTGAAATTGAACTATTGGAGAAATACATAATTTGATCTACAAATCAAAATTTTTGTATGCACCATAGGGCGTATCTGACGATAGGAATAACATAATAGTTGATGCTTTACTGTTTTCTTCAAACGAAGTGGTATATTATTAGGCTTATTGGTGAATCAACTTGTGTAAGACTTGAAAATGTTCTTTTAAACTAAAATACTTCAATTATCTGCCACTACCAGTTATACCAGAAATTGACTTACATTGTTATTTTAAACGTACTGGGAATTTTTTTAGAATTAATTCGTTTGTAACTCAAAAATATAAGGTAAGTTTCATAGCATCTTTATAAGTATATTTATATTTTCTGAGTTCTTTGGGAATAACACCACATAAACTTGAAAGTCTGTATATTTCAAATAGTCTAAACGTTTCAAGGTCTAAATCAAACCCCATTTTCAATGGTATAACTTAACACAAACGAACAAGAAAAAATTAAAAATTTAAAGGATTCTTAATGGCAAATTTAGTAAATCACAATTTGACATTAATGTTTGACAATTAAACTGATGTAACTAAGGGATTTTACTGCAAATTTGATATATACAGGGTAGCACTAAAATTCTAAAGATCATATGAAATAACAAAGCTTCTTTCAAATTGGAAGAATCTATATATAAATAGGCAAAGACAAAACGATTAGGTACCATTTGTCCTCTCTCAACCGATTTTCTTCATTTTTGTTTTGTTTAGTAGCTACTGATGACCTTCAGTGCAGAATGCTGATATTACTTTATAATATTGGTTCATTCATTAAATAAAATATAATAAAAATTCATTATATACAATCGTCTTCATTTAATAAAATTAAAGCAGACTCTTTCAGTTTTTGTTTTGTGTTGTCTTCTTCATTGTCTAATATGATTGAATTTTAAAATTGTATATTATAACCAAGGTTCCAGACATGTTCACAATTTTTTTTACTTTTCGAATTGTCGTTTCTTTATATAATTTTTGTGTTCATTTATTCGAACATTTTTATAGGTCTAGAGCTTTCTCCAATATAAAATGTGTTATCTTCGCAAGGAATCTTACAAATGCAATTATTTGAGTTTTGTGTTACGTTATTTAGTTTTTGATATAATTGATTTCCGTGCATTTCTTGTTTTGAATGTTGTTTTAATATTAAATCTGTTTCCTACTCTTTTCAGTCTTTCTGAAAGACCCTGTATGCATGGTATGTTTGTAGTAATTTGGTTATCAAGTGTATGTATTGTTTGGAGTAAATTGGCGTTAAATGTTAGTGATTGTTATTGATGGACTTTTTAGGATAATTCTTAGCGGATAGTATATTTTTTCTTCATTAAATTTATCCATATCAGAACAGTTGGTTTTTGTTCTATCATATAAAGATTTAATTATGCCTTATTAACGGTATTTGGATGATTAGAGTTAAAATGGAGATATCTGTTAGTGTGAGTTGGCTTTCTGTAAACTTGTGTATCAAATGACGATTGTGTTTTAGTAATTAAGATATCTGAAAAAGGTAGTGTGTTATTTTGCTCAATTTCTAATGTGAATTGTATAGTTGGTTCCTTGTTATTGATGTCGTTTAATTATTTATGTAAGTCTTCAAGATAGTGTTCACAAATAGAGAATATATCGTCGACATAACGCCATCAAATTAAATGTTTATTCTCTTTTGTAAAGATTATTTGTTCTTATTCATATAAGTCTATGTCGAATATTTCCTGAGATAATTTAATTTATAGGAAAAATCTACATTGCAACCCAAACTATAAAAAATCATAACTTTCAAACAAAATGACGTAATATTTATTAAGACTTAAGGCACATAAATTCAAATTTACCTTATTAATTTATATAGAGGATGCGGAAAAACCCCAGAGGTAAAAAACCTCAGAGACGAACACCTTCCTTTTTCAAATGGCATCTCATCTAATTTTCGATTGTACTAAAATTTGACTTAAAAGAAATGTGCCATGGACAAATGGCAGGTAAAGGTAAATTCTCACAAAAGTCAGTTAAGGTTAAATTTAAAATTTCTACATAACGCAGTGAAGTCAAACTTACATCATAAATAATATACCTAGCTAAAGCTGTTATTTTCAAAAAAAAACACACTGAAACTAAACGTTCCTTGTACCCACATTCCCTTAAAGCAGATAAATTTATAGAGTTTTCATCTTCCTGGCTTGGATTCAACTGTTAATTTATTCCTGGATCTGTTCTGAAATGTACTTTACAACACAATGGCTAACCACACGTTGAAGAAAAATAGTACTTCAGTTATTTTTTACAGTTTTAGGTTCCGAGAATGCCATTTCAAAATTATTTTATATCTTTTTCTGCGTTCTTGTGAATTGCATACCATAACCGATCATTTTCATTTGCATCCAAGTAGTTTCTTAAAACGAAAAAAAAATGTTGAAAAACCAAATGATGATTATGAAATTTTGAAGATATTTCATTGCTTATTGCCTAAATTATTCCTCAAAGCAGTGAATTATTGTAAATATGAAATAACGATCAATCCGATGCAAGAGAATGAATCAATAAAAATTGGAACACTTAAATTCAAGTGTTCAAATATAGTTTTTTAATAAATAGTTTTATTTTTTGCTAAAGACAAACTCACGGAAAAAGAAAGAACGGACTGTTGGTTTGAAGCCGAGAGTAGTAAATCCAAAAGCACACTATGAAAAAAATTAGAAAAAAAAGCAGAACAAATTTTTTTGTCAATATAGTTGGTACAAGAAAGAATCTTTTGATTTGGGAAAAATGTGTGATAAATATTATTGTCAAACATTTAATGTCAAATTGTCAATTACTAAATTTGTCATTTCGAACCTTTTAATTTTTAATTTTTTTATCCAGATGTGTTAAATTTTATTACCATTGAAAACGGGTTCTGATTGAAATATACAGACTTTCCAGCTATTGTGGTTTTATTTCCAGAAAATCAGAAAAATACAAGTAAATAAAGTGATAATTTTATGAATTTAGAACATCTTAAACTACATCGGTATCGGTACTATTTAAACATTTTCGGTCAACTATTTGTTTAAATTTAAATTTGGCATTATTCAAAATACAATCTGAAGATGAATAACGTACCAGAAAAGTTTTCAAACCTACCGCTTGTGGCACGCTTGCTTTTGGTTTTTCATCCCAGACCTATTACACCAGTCAATAGAGATATTTAAGTGACATAAAATTCAACAGCCAACCGCTTAGGTATGCCATCACATTAGTAATCGTTAATAGACTATAACTGATCTGATTTTAACAGCAAATTCAAAGGTTATTTATACAATAAAAATCCATAAAAATATGATTTTCTTTTGTTTTTGCTTGTGCTATGAAAACGTATGAAAGAATCGTAATACTGCCTATGGAAACGTTGTAAGGAGTCGGAAAACCTTAAAAATGAGCGTTTACAAGTATCAATCGGAGGAATTTCACTAAGAAGTTCCAGAAAAAAACGATAAAAAATGATTTTTTTGGAAAATTATAACTTTTTTGTAATAAAAACAGCAAAGTTAATTTTCCGCTCAATGACAGAATACAATATTAGAATTAATTAAGCTCAACATGGATTTTGTCAGATAAGTTTCTGCAGAATTGTTCTTTCAACAATTAAGTGAGATATTTCTGCAAAAGGTACAAAATACATTTTAAAAGTTCGTATTATGTACTCCAATTTGTATCTCTTGGATTTTTGTTTAAATGCTATAAAAATGGGTAAAAAATGCATTTTACGTGAGAGTTCGTGCCTGAGGGGAAAGAGAAGAAAATGTGGTGGGGATGATCAAGCTAATTTAGGGTAACTGAAATTGTTGCGCGACGGGTTGCTGAATGCCGCAGGTATATATATATATATATATATATATATATATATATATATATATAATTCATGGAGCATTTTATCTACTGAAATATGAAGAATAAGGAATTATTTTTAAAATATCTTAATTGTATTCTTTTAATTAACAAAAAGATTGCTCATTACAAATATATTATAATTCTTGATTCAGTTTAAAAACATTGTTAAAAAGTACATACTTACATACTACATATATTTACTCTCTTTTATTTACGAAAGTGTACATCAATTGAATAAAAGTGTTTTCATCTAAAAAATCTTATAATCCTACATATCACCGTTATTTGTGCTAAAATATAATATGTTCCTACTATTTTTTGAAATGCCTGACTATAACCTACAGAATCAGCAAAACAATTAGCTGACATAATATTATCAGTAATTGTCTTCTAAATGTCATTTGTGGCATATTCTTGATTGTATCGCTTCTACTTCTGTGGTATACAATCGTAACTGGTTATCGACAATTGAGGAAGGATTATTAATGGTCATATCCTTTTGAACAACCCAGTATCGGGATAGTTCATAAGGTTTTTCCTAGGTTTTCCCTTATGACGTTAATGGGATCACTGAAAGAGCAGAATTCTTTGTACGCATTTTTGGCGAATGCGCTATCTTATAACAAAGTCGTACCTAGGACCACTTATAAATTCTAAAGACAACTCTTTCAAATTCTTCCAACTTGAAAGCTGTTTAACCATAATACATGATCTTTTTTGTACTACCTGTATAGACAGTGATAGACAGATGTGTGGAACCAAGCAAATATCTCTGGAATTATTAGAGATATCAAAATGAAATTTGGAAGGTGGATACTGCAGTAGATTGCCTATTTGTTTCCAATTTTTTTTACAATTTTGAACTTCCTGTTTTACCGGAAGTAATGTCGATTTTAAAATTTGCAATGAAACACCCTGTATAGTATTTTAGTTTCTGATGTAACATTTTATTGCGAATACAAAAATATCGGGTTTGATATTGTTTATTTCAATACCTACCGAGATATTTACAGAAAAGTAATTAAGGAAAGGTAAAATCTAATATCCATGAAAGAAATACATAATCATAATTATTAACTAAATCTAAGTGATTTTCAAAACATTGAAACTTAACTAAACTTAATGTTAGTCTGAAGTTGGTAAAGTTAATGTATTAGATGTTCAAACTGAGCACCGTTAACTTCTGGACAATAAGCAAGTCGGTTTTTAAATTCTCTGGATGTCTTGAGTTATTCTTGCAGCTAATTATTGCAAATTATTTGGTCTATCAACATAAACCTTAGACTTTAAGAACCCCACAGAAAATAGTCTAGTGGATTAAGGTCGGGACATCGTGTAGTCTATTCATAAGTACCCCTTCTTCCAATCCATCTGTGATGAAATGTCCTATCTAAATGATCTCGAACAATGCGAGCGTAATGGGGTGGTGCTCCATCCTGCTGAAACTAGATATTATTTGGTAATTGTCCATTTACCTCCAATGCCGGAATAACTTGTGTCTCCAAGAACTGTAAATACCTATCTCCGTTTAAAGTTTCTTGTAGGAAGAAGGGTCCCACGATTCTGTTATTATAAATGCCGACTCAAACGTTCAATTTTTGGGGATGTTGTGTATGAGCCTCTTGTACCCAATTAGGATTACTTTGCGACCGGTAGCGGCAGTTATGTCGATTAACCGTACTATTTAAACAAAATGTAGCCTCGTCTGAAAACACCACAAATCTTATAAAAGTATTATCACGGTTACAAATATCCATAATCGTTTCACAAAATTGCAAACGTCTATCGAAATCGTCTTCGGAGAGTTCTTGCACGAGGCGAATTTTGTATGAATGATATTTTTCTCGCCTTAATATCCTTCCTACTGAACGACGGCTAATTCCATGCATATTGGCGAGGTCGGTAGTGGATAAGTGAGGATTTTCTTCTAAAGATATAGCAACATTTTGAGCTACACCTTCATTACTTGCACTTTTTAACCGTCCACTTTTTTGGTAACTTGCTAACTGTTCCAGTTGTGTGGTACCTTCGCAAAGTTTTCATCACTACTGAACGGGATATTTGTGTATTCGGATGAACAATGTTAAAAAGACCACAAACTTCTTGATGCGTCCTTTTCCTCTCCCAATACCCAATCATCATTAATATTACTATTTTTTCTCTTTCACTTAATTCGGCAATTTTACGATCAAATTAAAACAATACAATCTTTTTACCTTCAAATAAAAAAAACTAATAACTTATTTTGACAACTACTGTCACTTCTGCAATGAATTTCACGGACTACTAAACTTGATTCAGATTTAATTTGCACCTGATTTAACCAAAAGCACGTGTATTCGACTATGGAACAAGCAGTGCTGTTGGCTGTGACGGTAAAATGCCACCGATTGGACAATAGAAATACAAATCCTTACCGAGCGGTTTGTTTTATCGGGCGTAAATGAAGTCTGAACCGAGTTTAGCTACCATCGAATTTTTCCTTTCCTTGGTTACTTTTCTGTTAATATCTCGGTAGGTATTGAAGTAAACAATATCAAACCTGATATTTTTATATTCGCAATAAAATGTTTCATCAGAAACTAAAATACTATACAGGGTGTTATTGCAAATTTTAAAATCGACATTACTTCCGGTAAAACAGGAAGTTCAAAATTGTAAACAAAATGGAAACAAATAGGCAATCTACTGCAGTATCCACCTTCCAAATTTCATTTTGATATCTCTAATAATTCTAGAGATATTTACTTGGTTCCACACATTTGCCCATCACTGTATAAAAACAACAAATTTTTTTCTTATGTAAACTTTAATGTCATAATTCAAACTTTCAATATATATAAAGCCATTGACAACGAAGTCAGAATCGCCTTTGAAACGTTTGTTTTTTTTTTACAATATACAGCTTTTTATTTCAATTGTGGTGTTATTCCCAAGAAAACAAAAATAATTAACAGTAGTATTATTAAATGAGTAGATTATATAAAGTCACATTTTCAATAAACACACAAATTTTATAATATAAAACGAGATCTATTCATTACTGTATAAATAATCCATTGAACCGAATACAAACATAGTTTAATGAAATTCAAGACGTCCACATCTAAATAATTCTTGGTACCTAATAGCGAGCAACCTGGCTTATCCAAGTCTCCTTAAATAGCTCTGTCGACTGACGCTTAGCTCCCCAACTTTCACGTAGGTACTTGTGCCTATAAGCCGTTTTCACAATCGCTTTAAACCACCTTTACAGGAATTTTAACAAAAAAGATTGACAAATTAAAATTCATTTTACTGACTTTCAAAAGATTCAAGTAACACTCCAATAGAATGAGCGTGGTTACTATAATATAGTTTGTAAGATATCCATCTAAATTGTTTAAATTGAAATTCTGTAAAAACCCTTTATTTCACAATACCCATCTTGAGAATAGTTAATGGTAACATGATAAAATGTCATTTTACGAAAACTTAATCTTTTATTTTTTATTACAACAAAGTTATGAATTTTTTAAATAAGATCAATTTTCCCCGATTTTTCCAACTTTTCTCGGCAGAAAATACTGTCAGGACCTATGAAGGCTCATTTTGAAGGTTTCCTATTTTCTACAACTTTTCTATTGACATGATCACGATTCAAACAAAAAAAATACTATTTTTTTATTGTTTAAATAAATTATTTCTAGAAATATGCTGTTAAAATCATTTAAGATATCACCAATGAACTACTCCTGAAGTGATGGCATTGGCGGATTGCTGTTGAATGCCTTCAATTTTACTCTGTTGACTGATGTATATATGTATAATTAATTCACAGTCCAACACTGTAAATTATAAACCAATAACTAATCTTTTTGTATTGTTTCAGGCGATCCAAGCTTCCGAATACATATTTAATCTCTTGGCACTGCTCCAGCTAATGTTGCTTAATCTATTAATTTATCGAGTCATTAAGCTCGTTGTGAAAAATCAGATTATTCCGCATGGTAAATTTAAGACACGTTTATTGGTAATTAAACATAGGAAACTTTAATCACATATACATACCTATATAGTAGTTTGGCAGACCAAACTTTAAGTTTAGAGTTAAGTTCAGATTACATTAGGTTTCAGTATGGGAGACGGAAATCATTTGCTCTTTGAAGATTTCGTTTTAGGACAATTGTAGGATCTCAGTTCACCTTCAGATTTTTGTCATCATCATGGTTGCTTAAGCAAGATAGCTACCATATTAGATATAGCCCGTGTTTTCAACATAAGAAAGTATTAGGACTTCAGAAACAACATCAGAAGGTAGTCCGTTTTCTTGGAGGTCATTCTTGATTAGGCAACCATGTACTGTTTTAGAACATCAAACTCATATGTTATTTCATTTTGGCCAAAATCGGCTTAAAAAATTCCAACGTCTTCCGTACTGATAGTAGTTTTTAAGTGAAACAGGCTATTGTTGCTGGAAGTGTAGGTACTGCTAGCCTCAAAAATAAAAGTTTAAACTGTTGAGGTGTTTTATTTCAGAAAACTTATGTAAAACTTAAGAGTATTTAGTATTTTGCATCGAATTGCCATGAACATGTGGAGAATAATTTGTAAAGTATCTTTGCACAACTGAAAAATTTACTTTCATTGAAAACTATATTCACTTAAGGCCAGATGCGTATATATGGGGAGGACGGAGGTAGTTCCCCTAAATAATGTTGACTATACAGGGGTCCCGTATGGCGACGTCAAGCCGGAACCTGGTGAAGAATTTCAACTGAAAAATTTACTCTCATGGCAAAACTATCTTCACTTAAAAGCCAGAGGCGGAAGAGGGGTGGTCCCCACAAAAAAACCCATTTACATTACATAAAATTATACAACAAAGTATAAGAATACAAAGAAACGGTACAAAAATAAATTAACAAATTAAAATAAAACAACACTTAAATGATTAAGAATAATTAAATATAACTTTTGATTTAATACTAACATTAGCAACATTACAATTATACAAATCAAGCCACGAACAGTTATTATTCATAAGTTCCGATATTCTTTCCATCGGCGATAACCAGTGATATTCAGATTCATAAAAATAAGAAGTGTGTCGTAGATGTCGCTTAGGAACGTGAAAATTAACCTACCCAACAAGTCAATACAATTTCCTTTGTTGTTAATAATTTTAAAACCAAAAACAATATCAATGATGAGTACAGATCAGGAATTTTAAGTGTTTGTGCAATGTTACAGTAGTTGTGGTTTGTAAAATGCATAGGCTGGCCACATTTGAAACAAGAATAACGAAGAAAGGATCTACGAGGTCTTTCAAGTGATTTAATTTGGTAATCCCAATGGGGTCTCCAAATGACTGAACAATAAGATAGAATAGGATATACTAACGCGTAATACAAAATTCTGAAAGTTTCAAACCTAGTGAATTTACTTGAAAATCTCTTGATGAAGTTGACTAGTGGCTTTGATTCGACATAATCCAAGTGGAATTGAAATTTTAAATTGGAGTCGATATATACCCCGAGATCCTTAATTACGTCTACCTTCCCAAGATTAGCTCCATTTAAATTATACGTAAACATATTAGTGGAGTCTTTACCAAAAGTCATGACAAAGCATTTTACTGGGTTACATGTAAAACCGTTAAAAGAACACCAATTTAGAAGGGAGTCCACATCACTTTGTAGGGAAATTCTGTCTTGAATTGACTTAATGCTTTTATATAGTTTCGCATCGTCAACAAATAAAGAAATTTGAGAATTTTTGATCTCTTGATTTAAATCATTTATAAAAAGTATGAATAGAAGGGGACCAAGATGGGAGCCTTGAGCGACTCCTGATGTGACATAAAAGGGTTCAGACACGAAATTTTTAATCTTAACAATTTGACTTCTATTTGTTAAAAAAGATTCAAGCCAATGTAGTAATGGTCCATGAAAATCATAAGCCGACAGCTTCCTAACAAGGAGACCGAAATTAACGACATCGAATGCTCGTTGAAAATCTGTATAAATAGAGTCCACAATACAATTTTTACTGATTGCATCATTTATATATTCTATGTAGGTACAAAGATTCGTCTGTGTGGACCTGGAAGGATAGAAACCATGTTGCATAGGCGTAATAAATTTGAATATAAATGAAGATATTTTATCGTATACTAACTTATCAATAAGCTTGCCAAAAACACAGTTTTTTGTAATATGTCTATAATTATTCAGATCTGTCCCCATTTTTAAATAAGGGTGTGACAAAACTAGTTTTCCAGGACTTTGGAAAAGTTCCTATAGAAATAGACCAGTTAAATAATTTAGTAAAATAAGGAACAAAAACATTTATACAGCCCTTTACCAATTCAGGGTGTATACCATCAGGACCTGGGGAGTTACCATCAAGGTCAGTTATGGCTTTTATAATGTCAGATTCCAAGAACACCAATTTGCTAAAACAATCTAAAAAATCAAATTTAACCAACGTCGATGATAAATCAAGATTATTATATTCACTACTAAATTTTTTTGTGAATAAATTGGCAATATCCCGACCAGAGTCTGCTATCTCATCGTTCAGATGCATTACTCCAGGGAAATCCCTATTACGACAAATTGAATTCACATAGTTAAAAAAGTTCTTGGAATTATCAGATAGTGATTCTTCTACCACCATGTTAAAACTAGTTTCGTCACGTAAGACCAATTTATTACATAGAGCCCTTTCAGTTCTGAATAAATTATAGTAAAAAGAGGAATTATACATTTTAAAAAGCTTATGAAATTTTTTCTTCCTACAAATGGCCAGTATGAGATCCTTAGAGAACCATTTGGGAAATTTATCTCGTCCTGTAGCCAACTTAGGAACGTATTGATTAATAATTTTACTTAAAAAACCATGAAACTGTCGGGTATGCGATTCAATATCAGATCCTTCACAATCTAATAAATTCAAAAATGATGACTCCAGAATCAGTTTACCAATATTATTGTAATTGGCATTCTTAAAATAGAAGATATATTCAGTAGATTGCAGTTTAGGGCAACTACTGTATGGTAGGTCTATATCCAGAGAAAAATGATGCTCATCAGTCAAAAATTGATTCAAGTGCTGCAACAACAGAGATCATAGAGATATTAGAGAAAACTAGATCAAGTGTATTATTGCTAGTATTTTTAAGATTATTAAATTGAGTGAGGCAATAGTTGGAGCAGAAATTTGAGTAAAGTGATGCTGTATTGCGTACTTCAATATTTTCATGAAATCCATGAACAACTGATGAGTTGCCAGATTTGACCCAATCAAAACCTGGGAGATTAAAGTCACCTAAAATTAAAATTTTGTCAACAGCGTAACTGTAAACAAAATTAACCAATGAATTAGTAATGCAGTTTATAAACTCATAGTGATGAACAGATGAAATAAACGTTACATAGATAGATACATACATACACATCGACTTAATAAACGCGTATTAAAAAGATGGTTACATGAACCTGCATAACTTACATGAATAGCATGTACAAAATCCCAATTTCATGAGAGAAGGCAGCTGACACACTCAGTTTAAAGTAAACATGCGGAGCGGAATTTTAAATCGAAAAAAAAACGGGCTTTTTGAGCTGCCAGAAGACTTGAATGGTGAAGTCTACTTTGATTTTTTGCAACAAAATTGGACATGCCTTTAATTATTTTGTCTGTTCATTGGGTTTTCTCTCCTCAAAATTCTTTCCTGCAACAGATAAGTATTTAAAAATTGTATATGTAGAACAAAGTGTAGTAAGGCAATTTCGTAAAATCGCCCGGATTACTGGCTGTCCGTACAGAGATTCTTGCTCACAGTTATTCTGAGAGAAAGAGATGTCTACAAAATGATCAACCAGTATTCCTGTATATAAGTAATGTATTGTATACTGTGTAATACTTATCTGTGTTTGGAGACGTTTCAACTCCGAGCCTGGAGTCGTCAATCGTTTAGTGTTGTTTTCGAGGTTTTTTATAAAAAAATTTCACTTTGATCTTGAATTTGTTGTTTGTCAAAAAATTTGACACTGACAATTTGTCGTTTGGCGATCACTTGACGTTGAGGTTACCGTTTTTTTTTTGCTCTGTTAGCAATAATTTCCTCCAGTCCAAATGAAGGTCGGCTGTTGTTTATCATCATACAGCTGGGTTCTTTAAGTTTGCTCTTTTTTAAATTTTCCTCTTTCAACAAAATCTTTGTTTTATCCCAGTCTATCCTATGGCTGCCGGTGCTCGTTAATACATGATTGGCCAAATTTGATTTGTCCCCATGTCTTCTGAAAATGTTATATTGATGTTCTTTTTTCCTTACTTCTAAAGGTCTTAATGTTTCACCGGTATAAGAATGGCCACAGTCACACAAAACACTGTACACACAATTTTTGGAACTCTGGGTTGCATTAAACGGTTTGGTATGTGTGAGGATAGAGCGCAAGGTATTATTTGTTTTAAAAACAGTTTTAACGCTATATTTATTTCCTAACCGCTTAATTTTTTCCGATACACCTGGGACATATGGAATTATGTTCATAATTTGGTTGTCTGTTTGTATTTGGTTGGTATTAGTGTGATGGTTATTTGGATTGGAGGAATTTATTGCTAAAGCAAAAAAACGGTAACATCAGCGTCAAGTGATCGCCAAACTACAAATTGTCAGTGTCAAATTTTTCGACAAACAACAAGATCAAAGCTAATTTTTTTTAGAAAAAACCTCGAAAACAACACTAAACGATTGACAACGACTCCAGACTCGGAGTTGAAACGTCTCCAAACACAGATAAGTATTACACAGTATACAATATATTACTTATATACAGGAATACTGGTTGATCATTATGTAGACATCTCTTTCTCTCAGAATATCTGTAAGGAAGAATCTCTGTACGGACAGCCAGTAATCCGGGCAATTTTACGAAATTGTCTTACTACACTTTGTTCTACATATACAATTTTTAAATACTTATCTGTTGCAGGAAAAAATTTTGAGGAGAGAAAACCCAATGAACAAACAAAATAATTCAAGACCTCCTCAACAATCTTTTCGAATTACTTATGCCTTTAATCATTTATAGGGATATATGGTTTCAAACAGACGGTTACCCAGTACACTATGCTTCCTCAGAAAATATCTCGTCCAGGAATATTCCGATAGATGGATAGGGCGGTCTTGTGCAATCTCGTGGTCAGTCCGTTCGCTGGATTTAAATCTGTTAGATTTTTTTGCTGGGAAGCGGTAAAAGGAAGAATTTACCTAAATTCAATGAAAATTTAGTTCAGCTAAAGCACAGATTAATAGCGGCAACCGAATTTGTTAACTTAAGATTCGCCAATTTGATAACCCGATATTTTTAAAGAAGATTTAATTTAAATATAAGCTCAATATGTCATTTTTAGTTTAATTAAGACATTTAGGCACATTTATTGCAAATCGCATAGATCTTTGCATTCAAATTATTGACGTTTAAGTTAATAAATTAAAACTTTCTACAAAAATAAACTGATATTGCTAATATTACTTAAATAGGATTTTTTTGTCTCGTACACACATAGTGAAATGACTCCCACGTGTCACTCAAAGTAGAATCTTGAAGTTACGGCGTTAAGGAAATCTTTGAGTAGGTTCACTAAAATTATTTTTAAGTAAAGAAAAAAAATCAAAATTGGATTTCATTAAAAAATACAAAATTGTCCATAATTTAAGAAATTGTCTTGAAAGTTCATATCATTTTGGAATCGTTGTTAAATGTCCAGCTTTTCAAATTACTTGCCAACCTCCAGCAGTATTTACTTTCCCAATGCAGTCACTTAATATTGGGCAAAGAAGTATGCGTTTTGAATACTTGGTTTTGTCAAAGATGTCATTTTCTTTCAAGCGGAAGCAGTTGGGTATGAATTTCGAACAACAGTTTACAGAAGCATTATTCAGTAATAAATCATAACAAAAAAAAATCAGAAAAGTAAAGTATTGCACCAATAGGAGTGAGAGGACCCCCACAGGATGTAGATTTTTTTTAAATTCTAATAATTTTTAAAACATGTAACTTAGATTTTTCTAATATTTTGCTGATAACTACTATCACGGCTTATCAACCAGTTTTGATTTCACGTCTACATAGTGACACCCTGTATAATACATTTAAACCATTTTTTCCTTCCGCCCCCCCCCCCCTAAAAAAAAGAAATGTTATTCTATATTTCTGCTAGAATCAATAATAATATCAAATTTATTTATTCTTTGACTTATTTTAAAGCCCGCTTATCTCTTTGGCATGCAGACCTTACAGTACAAATGTGCATAAAATGTATGTTGTCAATTTTCATGCATTAATCTGTTTTTATTTTCTTTCTAAATCTAATTAAATACTAAAATGATTCAAAAGCCAAAAAAAAATTGAGTGGTTTAATCATAGAAGAATATAGGCATCGCAAAAAATCCAATTGTTTAATACTCTTTATCTTAAAACTAGAGTATTTATATATTTATATTCTTCAGTCGAACGTTGGCTCATGTTTTTCTAATTATCCTGCATATTTCGTACATTAAGTTGAATATTTCGTCGTGAAAAAAAGTTGATAACAGGCTTTTAAAATACAGCTATTACTTCGCTGTACCTACCTATTATTCGTTAACATCACTAAATCTTACCACTGTGGCCACATTCTGAAGAAGTCAGGGAAGCTAGAGGTGGTAAGGAAAAGTCAGTGAAATCGAAAGACACATGGAAAGTTAGAAAAAAATAAGATTTTACACTATGTGCGTTCCAAAATAATCCTGCGGGATTGTTATGGACGATGGCTTTCCGATAACTTACTTGAAACAGTAGATATTTGATAGTGCTCTTTAGAAGTTTTCAAGTCCTTGGTTTTCAGTGCACAGGTTCAAAAGTGTTTTTTACCCTCACATTTGCATAGCCAGAAAATGGTAATCAGCTAGTTTTATTGAAACTCTTGTCTTATAGTTCTCAACCCGTGGATTAAAATTCTTAATGAACACAAAGTTTGAAGGCCTTTGAATTTTAACTCTACAGCAGGTCCAGTGGATTGACTCAAGGACTTTCAAAGTGTGTGCCTCTGGAGACTTTTAATCCATGCAACTACCAAATATCAGTGTTTTAATTTGACCATTATTCCAGAGTATTAAAGCATTTATTGTTTGGGTTGGAGTAAGCTATATTATGACATCCAGTTTTAGAACTAGCAGAGAAATACACCAGCTAGGTGATGTACAGATTCCTACTTTATCGGCAATTGTTTAAATGCAGATTACTGTAACTCAAATTCACATGTTTATTTACCCGGAAGAATCATAGATGGCTAAATCCGCCATTTTGTGGACACAATTTTCAACACAGAGTTTCCTATCTATTCTCTATTGTATGATCTGTGATGACATCGTTTTTTTTTAAGCGAAGGCTTCTTAACGGACTTACACATACGAAAATAAATTAGTATATTAGTGAAATCCCTAAATAGCGGCAGTTATTTGAGAATGAACAACGGAAGCGAAAGCTTCTGACGAAACAAACTTCCCATCGTCTCGTCTTTCTGTATTTCTGTTTCCCTTTCTTTGTGTCATTATTGGCAATAGATATAAATTTTAGTTACAATTAAAATAATTGTCACTAAGTATTTGGTTACGACTCAAGTATTAATCCTAATATATAATTTAATTCCTAATTTAATTATAACTGCAAATGAGCAAATAACGTGTACATTAATTTTTAATTAAAACATAATTTTGTTGAATTACAATATTTCAAAGATACTTTAATGTTCTGGCAATATATATCGAGGTCACTTTAATTATAACAGATAAAATTATGAGAGCTTTATTTAAGTAGATAATTTTTCAATATCACCGCATCTCCAGACTATTCTTCAAACTAACTGTTGTAATATAATTTAATCCAACACATATTAAAAAAGTGTCCCTTAAAATGCATTATGTTAGGAAATCACGGCTGTATAGAAGTTCAAAATTATAGATTGTTATCGGGAAACAGCCAACATATAAAAGTATATTCTTTTAACTATAGATTTTGAGAGCTTTCGAAATCATTTATTTATTTATCAGTCAAAAAACTACAATTATTAACACAAAAGTTGAACTATTATAATATTAAGATAAAATGAGAGTTGAGATTGAACCAAACTGAATTTTATCACTGCTCATTTAAAGAGACTACAAGAAGTTGCTATTCCATCCTTTTTCCGTTATTTAAGTCATCGATTTGAGTATTCGCCAAAAAAGTTATCTTTCTACAACCGTACTACGCTTTCAATTCGAGTATTTATCAAAAAAAAACATTTATCTTTTTTATATGAACTACTTGTTTATATATTACTATTTTTTTTTAATTTCGAGTAATTTTTGAGTAAACGCGAAAAACTATTTGAAAACGTGCCTTTTTTCAATCGTGAATAGCTCAAAAAATATTGATTTATCATTTATGGATTATTAAATAAAAATTGTATCCACCAGAAAGGAAGGCAACCACTTCCAGGGTAGAAGCGTTAATCAACGCTATGTTATCAATGTCTGACATGACTCATTTGCTACCTGTGTACAAAATTTAAAGTCAGTTGGTTCACTTTATAAAAACATTTAAAAAAAACAAAAACCGACTTCAAAAGAAAATTAACTAAAAACTATGAAATAATATTTTGCTACAATTAAATACTTTTTATGTAGTCGGTGCCAAGCGAAAGTGAAAATATTTTGTGAGGTACATTGATGAGTTATACTTCGCAACTTCGCTGTTCAAATTGGCACCGACTTCATAAAAAGTATTTAATTGTAGCAAAATATTATTTCATGCTTTTTAGTTAATTTTCTTTTGAAGTCGGTTTTTGCTTTTTAAAAATGTATTTATTTTACAATTTTCAGTGATGCAATGTCTGTAATTGTTAATGATTTATCCTACAGCTGTAACATTCTATTAACATTTTTTTAACCATCCTTCATAACAATATTTGTACTCCGTCCTGTATGTCAGCTATCATAAATTTTTCGAACTGCTATGAGCTACCTTATATAATTATTTTTTCTTGCTTTTTACTAACCATCCTGTATGATATAATTACATCCGACGTTATATTTTAACCATCTTGCATAGCAAATCTTATGGATCACCAACATTTTAATAACTACTAAGCCTTTATTACCCAACAGTAAAAACCATTTACAGAGTAATTAAAAAATAAATAAATATGACAGAAAAAAGTATATAAAAAATTATACTAACACTAAAACTAATTGGAATACAGACATGTATAAAAGAAATTAAAAAATGACCAAAGAAAAAGAAACAATTAGTTATAAAGTAAATACATACATATGCACTTAAAATTGAACAATGGGTTACAACAGATATAGAGATTATTTATAAATTGAAGAATTCGTGCATCTGGATGAAATATTCAATGAAATGTCCTCTATAAAAGTAAATACCTACATATGCACTTAAAATTGAACAATGGGTTACAACAGATATAGAGGCAATTTATAAATTGAAGAATTCGTGCATCTGGATGAAATATTCAATGAAATGTCCTCTAAAAGTACAAGCGTGCTTTATTTTTCAGTTCGTACGTTGAGCAGTTGAATAAATCACACACCTCTGAGATTCTATTAGCATTATTACTCATCAGATATATTGGAGCTTTAAATAAGATATTAGTTCGAGCTCGTTTGCACTCAAACGGTCTCGTATGCCTAGATACAACCCTAGGAATGACAATTCCAACCTGAGACAATAGCTCTGGACAGTCAAGCATGTTATTCAATAACTTGTACAAAAACATAACTGACGCCTGATCTCTGCGACTTTTCAAGGACATCACATTGAACTCGAGTAGTAATTCTCCTCTTTGGGGATAAACTCCACGATTTTTAAATGTTAAATATTTAAAAAAAAAATTTTTTGAACCCTTTCTATATCCAAAATGTATCGCTCGTATATAGGATTCCAGATTATAGAACTATATTCTAATTTTGTTCTAACTAAGCAGTTGAATAGAGATATTAAAACTGAAGTATTAAAATATTTGCAGTTTCGCATGATGAATCCATATTGTCTAAAGGCTGATTTTATTGTGAGGTTAATGTGGAGCTGAAATGTAAGTTTAGAATCAAAGTAAACACCGAGGTCTTTTATGGAGTCAACCCTTTCAAGAATGGTATCGCTTATACTGTACGGAAATTTTATTGTATTCGTTTTACGGCTAAATGTTAAGACCTTACACTTGGGAATGTTTAAAAAAAAGTTTATTATTTATACACCATTCTTCCAACATACTGATTTCTTCTTGCAGAGCAAGACAGTCATTCCAGCTTGAGATTGTAGTATATATTTTGAGATCATCTGCAAACAATAATCTGTTACATTTTAACGTGCTGGCCATGATTACTGTTTATGTTTTAGACCATGTAAAAAATCTGTTTGTGAAGAATAACTTTTTTCTCTGAAAATTATGAATAAAAAGAAATCGTTTGATTTATGAATACACACTGTATATTCATATTAACTGACACTTATTTTGATTTTGAGTAATTCATCTTATTTACAATTTACCCTAAGTTCGGAATAGTTAATACCAGTAACTCCATCTAATCTTATAATACCCGCGACTCCACCAAGACATAGAATATAAGGAAATAGGTAAAAAGTTTTTCCCCATTCTATAAGAAACGGTAGAAGCTATGTTATTTGAAAAAAAAGTTCTGGCCACTTTGAGATATCACGGAACTAATCCAATCCCTTTTCAATTTGCCCCACGTTCCGAATAACATTTTTCAAATTTTATTTAATAATACCGGTTCCTCCACCATGGCATAGAGTATATGAGAATAGGTAAAAATAGTTTTTCCCCATTTTCTAAGAAACGGTAAAAGCTATTTTAATGAAAAAAATATGGGACCACTTCGCTATCCCCCCAAACAGGATCCAGTAAAATGGTCGAAATTCCTCGAGCCGTTTCCGAGTAATCGGTGAACAAACATAAAAAAAACAGATACAGACGAATTGAGAACCTCCTTCTTTTTGAAGTCGGTTAAAAAGAATTTGGAGGTGAAAAGCTTACATTGTAGTCACCCACGCGATTTTGTGAACTTACTATATCTAAAATAGAAAAACACCATAAAGAAGACAGAACGTATGATATGACCATGTAGAGAAAATTAATGACACGACTATGAATAATTGTAAGGGTGAAGTATTGTTATATAATATTATTATAAACACAGGTTATCTTTTATATGAAAGAAAAATAATTTAAGTTTGTAGTATAACAATATATTGCAAAAAGAACACACCAAACTCACACAGAGACCTAATAAAAATCTATATTGTACTTAACTTTCAAAAAAGCGCCGTGCCTATCTTTTCAAAATAAGAAATATTTTAAAGACTTAATAGAACTTGTCTACAAAAACTTAGCCTGGCCTGAAGAAAATCTGTCATCAAGTAACTGAGCCTTCTTCAATACAGCTTTCTTTTGGGCTTCATCAAACTTATTGACTTGAAGATCTATATCTCGACTGAATGGTCTCCTTTCAGCAGGTTCATCGTCCTGTTGAAAAATAATTTTGTGACAGTTAACAGAAAAAAATAACAGCAATAATTTTTAAACAAATAGTTTACCTTTTTCTTCTCTTTTAATTTCTTTCTATGTATTTCCAACAAACTATCATGGGATCTTTTGCTCTTTTTCACTTGTTCTTCCTGCTCTTGGTCTCTTTTTAGTGATGCCTTCAATTCAGCTTCTTTCTTTAAATCTATTTTTTCACCTTTATTCTTTTTCGATACTTTATCTTGAGGCGTGTCTGTCCAAGATGATCTAAAGGAAATACATATTCTAAACTCAGTTAAAATCTAATACATATTATAACAAAATATAACGACGCTGCTGGATTATCAAAAACAGCTAATAATATCTTGACTATCATATAAACGACGTTACAATCAATAGAGAACGGCACAAAAGATTTCTTGTCATGAAAACTTTTGAATCCAGTATGTAAGAAAATTGCATGTATCGACTGGTAACATGGCGCCATGACGACAATTTCGAGTTTCGTTCGTTCATTTTCACACATCACGTTAGACACTTTCATTAAAACGAATGGTCTTTGTAACCAGACTATAGACTTTAGGTACCGAATGGCAAAATGTTGGACGTAAAGTTCCATAGACTGAAAAAATTCCCATATAACAAATTTTGCAAAGCATTCAGTGAGATTGATAAGAAACAATGTATGATCTGTTGTGCTAAATCAAAGGTAAGCGAGAAACCGGTCGAAGACTAATTTCCTGGCTACGAAACATTAGGCAATGTAAAAACATGGACTAGCCTATTTTAATAAGTACTACTCAGATAAAAACCATTTTGAAAATGTTATTGCTAACCTCCGCTAGGATGCAGCACTTTAAGAAGAAGAAAACAAAAAAAACTGTAAATAATTTTCTTTATTTGTCACGGTTTTAACAGGGTTTTAGCAGATAAATTTTAGGGAAGAGATAGGTTTTTTTAGAGAATATGAAAATTTTCATTCCAGATGTTGATATTTGATCCAAGTGGGGAAGTAAATCTGATCTATTTTTTAGTATGGTACAGAAAGTTATTTTTACGTTTTCTTGGGAAATAACCCCACAATAGAAACAAAAATCTGTATATTCAAGGAAAAACCAAACGTTTCCAGGTCTATTCTGACTTCGTTTTCAATGGCTTTAAACATGTATTGAAAATTTAACATGCAAAATGAAAGTCTGATATATGACATTTAAGTAAAATGGAAAAACTGGAAAACTGTTCGGTTCTTTTTCTTTGTTTTAAAATTTGGAAAATTCGACTTAAGAGGTTTTACGCTTTAGCCATGGCTATATTACTTACCTATCGGAAAAATCAGGACCTCCTTTCATTTTGAACGATCTCAGGCCTAATCCAAGATTAGCGGCTTTCACTGCCGGAAGCTCTAACATCCATTCCTCCCTTTTCGGATCTTCATCTCCGTCCGGGTTCAACTGATCAATCTTCAATTGCCACGCTCTTTCTTCGAGTTCCAAATGTGACTTTGACATGGCAGCTCCTATTGGTAATGGTCCATAAGATTCCTCTTCCTCCCCTCCACTTTCATCATGAGTAGTGACAGAACTTTGTTCTGCTAATTGTTGCCTCAAATGCGGGGGAAGGGTAGGTCCAATTACTTTTTCTTCCTCGATATTACTCGTTTGTAGATGTTGAGATAAGGCAGAGCCAACAATATCTTGCTCTTTGGTGGTCTCTTCATCATGTGTGGTGTCATATTTTTTCCTTAAATGAGGTGGTAATGCTGGTCCTAACACTTTAGGCTGTACTACGCCTTTATCGTCACAACGGTCTGCGCTCATATTATCCAAAGATTTCCCCATTAGATGAGGAGGTAATACTGGACCAATTACGGTGTTTAGATTTTCAATGGCGTTTGATTTCTTTTTTAACTGTGATGCCAAAGCAGGCCCATATTCGTCAGTTTCTTTAGCTTGTGATTGTTCTTTCTGTGCTTCTGTTTGAGGCCTTATTCCTATCACAGGTTTCATATGTAATGAACCAAGTTGAGGGATGCTACGACTTACTGATGTACTAGCGCCCTCTACAGGTTTCACATGTTTTGTTTCATTTCTATGTTTTCTTTCTTTTTTCCTTTTACGTTTATTTTCATCAGATGAAGAACTATTACTTCTCCTTCTGGAATGTTTGTTTCTCCTAGAAGATTGGATGTTATCAGAAGAATCATTTCTTTTAGTTTTATTCCTAATGCTATCCGTTTTATATCTGACACCTTTGTCTGAGTCATCAGAAGATTCCGAATCTGAAGAACGAGTCATTTTTATTGTAACCTAAAATATGATTTAGCTAATTATGGAGTACAATTAGACTAACAAAGGAAAATGAAATTAATATTTAAAGCTAAAATATAGATTTAATTTCATGTAAACAAAACCAGTACTATTTTTGGATCTCGCACAATTCACTTTTGGCTACTTTTATGTATGATAGTTCAGTACGCGCGGGTAATAGTTGTAAGGGTACAAACTTTCTTTTGTATTCGTTGTACATTCTGCTGATATTACTGGCAGCATGGTTCAATACCCATAGCATTAATGAACAAAAAGTTTGAGAGTCTGTTGTTTTTTGTCATAATATATATTTGATTTGTATACAAAAATCAAGATTAGGATTTTCGCTTTATTTAGCCTCTAAAGTTTGAGTTTTTTATTTTCTTTCTGGCTCAAGTTATAAACATTTTCCTTATATATTTTATAAACTATTTTTAAAATTTAATATTTATATATTGGCGAAAAAATGAATGATTTATTTTTCAACTAGTTTTATAATTTATCTCTCAATATTAATATTAGGAATTTCGATTAATTATTTCTGTAATCTTTGACAATACTGTCCTATGTTAAGTTTCGAAGACAAATGGGGAGTGGGCCAATTTCTGTATACTTTCGTTAATTTTTTTTAAAGACAATATTTTTAAAATATGTAAAAAGTTTATTTGTATTCCTCATTACGATCCCCTTTTTGAGATATTACATGACGCGCTTTAATTTATTTTATTTTTATATTGAATTTGATAATTTGGCTCCCAACATTAATATTAGGTTTTGGCTTCATTTTCTTGTAGTGTGAAAAAAAACCGATATTCCCCATGATTTTTGATATAATTCATCTTTATAATATATGAAGTAGTTATTTCACATTTATCAAAATTCATTTTCCAAAAATACCTTGCTCTGTTCTGAAATACAGGGTGCGGCAAAACAGACAGGGCAGTTTTGATGGGCTATTAAAAAAAATTCGCACAACTTATGAAAAATTGGTTTATTCTACTTGAGTCAGTACTACACACTCCATTTTTCACTTAAGGTTTAAAGATCATATCAGCAAGACGATGTCCTCCAGAAGCGATGGACTAATGCAGACGATTGCTAAAGTTTTCAAATGCGTTCTGGCACATATCGATCATATAGCGGCGATTTTCTCTGTAAAACGGATCTTCAGTTCTTCCAAATTGTGAGGACGATGCTTAAAAACCTTTTCCTTAAGGGAGCCCCACAGGAAAAAATCGCAAATGCTCAATTCCGGTGATCTTGCCGGCCACCCTAGGTCTTTCCTCAGAAAGACGAGGCGCTCAGGGAACATCTGCCGCAGTTTTGCCATTGAAATCTGCGCTGTGTGGGCCGTAGCCCCGTCTTGTTAGAACCAAATACACCCAAGGTCGTGTTTTTCAGCCAACCATGCCAATTCTGGCTCAAAAAAATTTTCGAGTATAGAAACATAACGCCAAGCGGTGACGGTTGTTGTACGCCCATCCTCCCCAAAAAAGTACGGCCCAATAACCCCAAATTTGGAAATGGCACACCATAGAGTGACTTTCGGGGAGTGGAGAGGCCTCTCGTGAACTTGTCGCGGGTTATTGTCCGACCAATAACGGACATTTTGCTTGTTACGGCTCCATACAGATATGGGCTTCATCACTACTGAAGGCGGTTGGTGGGTTTCGGACTAATCTATGCAAAATCCTCCTTACAGAGCGGTCAGATATGTTTAATGCAGTTGCATGTTTCCGGGCAAAGCGTGTTGGTGATTGTTCAACAGCTGCTCTCACTAGAGAAACATGTTCGGGAGTTTTCACTGTTTTGGATCTTCTCATACCCCTAGGCCTTTCTGTTGAACCAGTTTCTTCCAACGCACGAACCCAACTCGCGATAACATTGAGGTGCGGAATGGGATTACGACGTGGAGTGTTAAAGTTGCCCTCGGAAGGTCCGCTGAGTAATGATGAAAGAACGAACGCTTTCAAAAAACGTGCGAACGGCGAAGCCGCGTTGCTCTTCGCTCCAAACCATTGCTATGACTGAAAACGGAGTGAGTGACCGGGCACAATGAATCCCCTCGTAGGTTCCCATCCTCACCACAGCAGATGTAGTCGCCCAACTGCACAGTTTGTTTTGCCGCACCCTGTACATATGTTCATGTTGCATAAGTCCCAAATTACCCAGTGACTACCAGTATTGATTTTTTGTATAATTATTAATCATGATCAGACTAACCATATCATATCAACCACATTTTGAACATTTTCTCAAAAATGACATGACCAAACTAGGTATATAGCATACTTTTAATTGCAGCTTAATAACACCAACTTATCAAATTTGTTGAAGGGTACGAAAAATATCAGAACCTGAACATCAACCAAAAGGCCAGATTGGACCTACTAAATAATCTGGTCCTGAAATATCAGGCCACATTTTGCATTAGTAAAACACCTAGGAACTTAGGAGTACTAGGTGTGGAAGAGTTAAATATAGAAAGAACATAGATATGTAAAAACACATAAAACAAATCAAAAAATCAAAACTCTTAGAAAAATATGATTCATGTATAAATACAAAGAGAACTGTGAACTATAAAATTAAGAAAAATCCATAATGAAATATTGAAAGCAGTGGGAAGAAATGTAAGACAAATCAATATGACAATATTACAAGTTATTCTGTGACAGTTCCATACAGCATAAGAGAACTTATGAACAACAAAATAACTAATGAAGATCCAATAGAATTAGAAGCAATAAAACAGTGAGTAATCACTCCACAAAGCCATTTGCGAACTTTACAGGCTGTCTAAGAACAATTATCAAACCCTAAACTCTACTCCTCACAACATAGGTGACATAACAAACCTGAACAACTATCACCTGATTAGTTTGTTTTCACAGTTGCATTAGTTGCTTCTAGAAAATATCCTAAATTAATAACAAATCAGCCAAAGAAATGAGCAATATGGTGTCAATCCAAGTTTATAATGAATGACCTTTTACAGGTACTTAGTGAAAAATGTGTTGAATATAAGTCTGTTGAACTAAACAGGACATGTAGCAAGTATGAATGACAGAAGCATGTGGGATCAGAAGTTATCTCTCAGTAAAGTAGACTGACAATCTGAAAATGATTCAAAATAACTAGATAAGTGTAGTTCATGATGAGAAATTATGGAATACTTTAAGTGACACATATGTTCAGCCATGGACAGCGATGGGCTGACTGATGATCCTGGATACCATTAACTAATTACACAATTTACAGTACAATATCTGAGATTGAATTCAGACAAGACCTACCTACTGTATTTTAATATTGAACATTTTATTATTGTTCAGCTATCATCTGTAATAATTAAGTAAGGATTTGGTTTAAAAAGTATAAAAACACATATATGAATGATGATGTTTTTTATAGAACACATTCTTAGTATTGGACTATAGTTTCCTAATAGAGATAAAACTTATTCATAATTGCAATCAGAGTCAATGAGTGAAAAACTGCATTACTTTTTATGCTCTGTTTGCTTGTATGTTACCAAATTAGTTTCATTGTTTGTGAATTTACTCAAGAACAAACAAATATTATAAAAAATATATTATAAAAACATTAAGAACTGGGCACACTAACAAAATCATATTCTCATATTCCTCATTAAACATTATCTCATGCATTACCACATAATAATTAACAAAAAATCATCTGTACACTTCACTAATAATGCTTCCGAGAAGAATGCCAAATATTATATTTCTTGAAAAACTTACAAATTTGAAAACAATTTTATTACTTTATTATTAAACAATTACAATATTAAGCTCATACTAGATTTAATTTTGATGTAATACTGGGGCTGACGATTTTAAATTTACATATGTAACATCTTCTTAATTTTTCTACCACTATACTTCACACTTTTAAGAAATCCCGCAGTCAAAATGCCTTTTACGCTCTGTCCAACTGAAGATTTCCAAACAATACCATTAATACATTGTTGCACAATAAGACCACAATCAGGATCATAAGCAATTGCCCTCAACACATCCTCAGTGTCTCTTTTCAATGTTCCTTTGTTCCAAAACCTTGTGAGGGCTTTCTGGGGCCATCTTGGTAGCTGATTTAAATGATGCAGCCTTGCTAAAGGGCTAGTATCTTGTAAACATAATACGTCTGACTTCCAAAGTTCAGTTTCTCCAATTATAATTTCATCCCCAGGTTTAGTTTCCTCTTTTAAATCAGGAAAATCAACATAATCTTGCATTGGTGAGATAAACGGTTTATACAGTTTCCTAAAGCCTAACATTTGTGGTTTAACAATATTTTCTACTTTGTTTTTAGTTTCACCAAAGGTCATACGGAAATCTCCAGCATAACTTAAATTTGATACAGTGTGATAAAACTGATATTCAGTGAATGATTCAGGCAAAATGAGTAAAGCAGCATGAACTGCTGATTGTAAATTTAATTGTAGAGCAGTTTCGAGTTCAGAACTCAAAGGTTTTAGCACAATTTCAACTGGTTTATGTAACCTGCCAGCTAGATATAAATGGGACCACTCAAGTAGATCTGTAATCAAATCTGTTGCTCCCACAACTCCATACTTTATCAAAATATCATCAACAGTTACAAGTGGATTATAATAAACTTTTGCTCCGAAATTCTGTTGGTACTGAGACACAAAATTATGTCCAAGGTATTTAAGTGCACTGTAGTGAGAAGGATTGTGTTTTATATTAGCTTCATGCCAAGTACATGGGTTGTTCACGCAAAAAATAAGATCAACCATATCACCAGTGGATTTGTTTTTATTTTGCTTCTTTACTTTAGATCCATAGGCAAATGCAAATATGAAATTTTGGGGGAATTTGGAAAGAATCCTCTTGTAAAACGGAGGTATTATAGTAACTTTTGTCGACATTTTTTAAAATAAGGTCAATATATAATATTAAACGATAGTATGTAACATTGTATTGCTGCAAATGGTATGACCAATTATTTAATACTTGAAGAAACAGATTAAAACTAACCTACATCTACAAAAAATAAAGTAAATAAATACCTGTGACTGTCACACTGACACAGAGTACAAATAACCATAGACAAGAAGACAAATAACCACAGATCTGACAGATCATACAATTAGAGAACTAAAAATTAACAGAACAAAATCACTGTCATCTGTGACCTTAGATCATTTACCATCTAGATATAGCTTGTCAAGCATAAAATCGTGGCAACGCTAGAACGAGAGGGCAATAGAGACAGTAAGAGGCTATTTCACTTAGTGGGTGTAATGAACAACATACTCACTCCCAACCGAGTGAAATAGCCTCTTGCCCTCTCTATTGCCCTCTCTCTCTTTAGTCTTACCACGACGTTTGTGTACTGCAGGCTATCTCTAGAAAGTAAATGCTCTAAGTCTGTGACATGCCCTTCGAGTACATATGCCCAGAATTTTTTTTAGAGCATGCACATCTGGAGGTAGCGTACCATACACTAAAGGTACATTTTGAGCTACGCGACCGAGACAAGCGACAGCGACAAGATACAGGAGGTTGCGACAGGTCTGCTTTCTGTGCCATTATATGAAGAACATTTGAACCGCGAGACAGAGACGCGCGACCGCGACGGGAGACATGAGACAACTTTGATGCGACTGCTTCGGAAGCAGTAGTTTCGCTTGTCGCGTCTGGTTTTGAGCTTAAACAAAGTCAATCTTCTGATTCATTTAATCGCAGAAATAGATCACAATCATAGAAAGACCTAAGCGTAAATGATAAATGATTACTAATTAATAGAGAATAAAAATCTTCTGCATCATCTGGTACAATCAATGGATTTGTTTCACAATTACTTCTTCAAGAAATTTTGGCCTTGCTTCGACGCTATTGTAATAATAATAATAATTTATTTTGCACATTCAAAATTTATTATACACAATATGGTAAGTATAAAAAAAGAGTAAGTATAAATTAAAAAAAAACAAAAAAGTAAAATGCAAAATTAGAGCGCCAAAACAGTAAAAACTTATATAAAGTGGACACCATATCACTTATAGTAATTACAGTTTCTTATTAGATCACAATATGTACAAATAATAATAATAATGATAGTCGGTGGCAGGGTGCCGAGGAGGCGGGCCCCTGCCGTCCAAAGAGCTACAGCCCAAGAACCAGAAGAAACACAACCAATACAGCCAGAATCCCCAACGGAGTCAAATGAGAACGAGAACTCCACCCGCAGAAAGTGTTGCGCAGGATCAACAGCCAGCGCTCACTCAAGCGGGAGTGAAAAGACAGCGCATGAAATGGACTGGCGCCATGAATGAATTTATAATGCGCACGTTTTACAGAATTACGAACCTTGGCCAGGACAAGACTGGATATCGCCAAAAACTCCATCAAGAATTCTGTGGTGAGTACCCAGAGCTTCAAGTTACTGAACAGAGAGTCGCAGATCAATATCGTGTTATCTTGAGAAATGGCCTTATTTCGCCTGAACAACTGGACAGAATAAAGAGCGAAGTGGAGCGCGAACTATTTGGTCGAAATACAATCGATCCAGAGCGTGAAACAACTTTGGTACAAAGAGCGGACGAGACTCAAGAACTACAACAAGAACAGCCAACCAACGCTGAACTGCTTAAGAAGATCCAAGCAGAAATGGAAGAAGCTCTTATAGAATATAGTGGAACAGATCCACTGACTAGACCAGCTCTTCCCAAACTAAGATCTTCTAAGAAATTGGGTATCGTCTTGCAGGCTATGAACAAATTTGTCCTGCCAAACTATGTTTTAGGTGCTAATATGTTAGAGTCGCTACGCACAATCATCTACTGTGCTGGAACTTCCATCTGCAGAACAATTGGGGTCGCAGTAAGACCAAAGCAAGACCCTTCCCAATTTATACAAACACCTCGAATACCACCTTGGCAAAGAAGACTTACCAACGAGGAGTCAGGAACAACAGAATAGAAAGGCTTGTCAATACTATCATGGACAATAACCGAATACACTCTCAGTGGGATGGAGAAAACATCACATCTCAGCAGTGTCTGGACAGTCTACGACAAAAGCTCTCCGTCTACACAAGCCGATTGAGAAGGTACAAAACCAGGAAACTAGAGAACACACTTTTCCGACAATCAGAAAAAGGGTTATATAGAAAACTTAACAACACCAATGATAATGAAGCCCCTAGTTACCTCAGTAAAACAGACATCGAGGGATTCTGGAAAACACAGCTTTCCACAACAATCTCCTATAACTCCAGAGCCAGCTGGATTAATAAGGAGGAGGCTGCACTTCAGAACTGTGATGCCATGCAACACCAACCATTTACAACGGAAGACACATCCAACATAATGAAGCACCTCTAAAACTGGAAAGCACAAGGACCAGATGGTGTACAAAATTACTGGATAAAGAAACTGTACGCAACCCACGAAACACGAACAGCCCTTATAAATGACGTAATTACCCACCCACACAAGATGCCTAGTTTCCTTAGGCATGGTGTTACATACCTCTTACCAAAGGACAACCTATGCGCACAGGACCCAGCAAATTACCGACCAATCACTTGCCTTCCGACCTTATACAAACTCATAATATCGTGCATTAATCATCGCATTTTCAAACATTGTGAGCTGAACGACGTAATTACTCAACAACAAAAGGGATGCGCGAAAAATTCGATGGACTGCGGAAAACAACTGATAATTGATTCCGTTGTCTGCAATCAAGCCCACGCCAAACGTCGAAATCTCTCCATGGCATATGTGGACTACAAAAAGGCCTTTGATTCAGTTCCACATGATTGGCTCATTAAGATACTGAAACTCTATAAAGTGAATAATTGTATTATTAACTTTTTAGAATATGCTATGTCCACTTGGCAAACCAAAATCTCACTGAATGAAGCCAACTGTTCGATACAAACTGACCCCATTCCAATCAAAAGGGGTATATTCCAGGGAGACTCTCTTAGCCCGCTGTGGTTCTGCCTTGCCATGAACCCTCTCTCAAACTGAACTCGACTAATTTTGGGTTCAGTCTCAACCACAACAACGTACAAGCATTAAAGATAAACCATTTGTTATACATGGACGAGTTAAAGTCGATGGCAGCTACGAAACAACAGCTGCATGATATGCTTAAAATAGTAGAAGGGTTCTCTAGTGACATTCATATGAAATTTGGCTTGGACAAATGCCGAATTATTAATATAGTTAAAGGCAAAATAAAACAGGGGCACTTCGAAATGGGAGATGACACCTCAATTGAATCTATAGGGGAAGGTCATACTTATAAATACCTTGGAATAAAGCAGGGTCAACGTATTGATCACATGACTATGAAAAAGGACCTAACAGCAGAGTTTTATAGAAGGGTAAGACGACTGTTGAAAACTAAATTAAACAGTAAAAATCTCTTTCAGGCTATTAACACCTATGCGTGTTCAGTGCTCAGTTACTCTTTTGGTATAGTTAATAGGTGCAAGACTGACATTGAACAATTACAACGAAAAGTTCGAGTTTTACTAACAAAAGCTCAAAATCACCACCCAAAGTGCTCTGTCGAACGTACAACTTTGCCACAGTATGAAGGAGGAAGAGGATTGACAGATCTAAGCAAACTATTAGATCAACAAATTTCCATTTTGCGTAGTCATTTCCAGAAACTCGCAGAATTTTCTGATCTACCCAGAGTGATGTGCCTGGTTGATGACTCAACACCACTGCGACTGACACAACAACATGTCCAATTACACCACCAGACCACAGATCAGAAACTGCTGAAATGGAAAGAGAAGCCCCTTCATGGAAGACATATAAATGACGTCAACCAAGATTATGTCGACAGTGCAGCGTCGAACTACTGGTTGATCTCTGGTCATAGGTTTCCTGAAACGGAAGGCTTTATATTGACAATCCAAGATCAAGTAATTCCAACTAAGAACTACCTAAAGTACATCGTTAAAGATCATTCTATTAACAACGAAAGATGCAGGTACGGTTGCCAAACATTTGAATCTATCCAGCATATCACAGGAAGTTGTCAAGAGTTCGCTGCAACTGAATACAAAGAACGACACGCTGCTGTGGCAAAAATACTTCACCAGGAACTAGCACTGGAAGTTGAATTATCAAAGTCGGTAAGATTACCATACTATAAATACAAACCAGAATCTGTTTTAGAAAATAACAACTACAAGCTGTACTGGGACCGCACGATACTGACCGATCGGACAGTTGCTCACAATAGACCAGATATAGTTTTGGTAGATAAAGTTTCTCGGAAAACAACTTTAATTGACATAGCAATTCCTAACAACAATAATATAAATATCAAGCAATCTGAGAAATTAACTAAATATAGAGATTTGGAATTTCCTATAAAGACTCAGTGGAACATGAACAACACACGAACTGTACCAATTGTTATGTCAATGACAGGATTAGTCCCAAAACATATATTAAACAATTTAAAATACCTCGGTCTGGACGAAAATCTTTACAAACAAATGCAAACAGCCGTCCTGTTAGGAACGGCCCGGACGGTCAGGAAATTCATGGGAAACTGTCGCCACGACTCCAACCACGGGCCAGAAAACTTGGCAAGAGCTCCCACAGAGCTAAACCCTTTTGATATCTAGGATATCTGGGATTTAGTGAATTTTCCCCTAAAGGCACTCATAGCGTGCCTTAGAGGGAGTGTGATACCATACTTTGTATGGTCAAGTCGGGAGTTTATTTCGCACATTAAGTTTTTTTTATATACAATGCGTAATAAAAACATAAATACAAATAAAGTAAAGATGAAAAATTACAGTGCCCAAACAATAAAAACTGATAACTCATTTTTGGTTCACAAATTGGAATACATGTATTTTTCACGGGGTACACTCTTCTACCCACTAGTTGTCGCTTACGTTTGTCACGTTCCTCAAAGAGGTACATATGCTACGCAGCGCCATCTAACGACTAAAGACTTAAATCCTCTTTAAGGGAACGCGTTTATGGTATTGTAGGAATAAGAAGAACCTTTTCATCTGCCTGCAATGCACCAAATCGTGGGAAGGCTAGATTGAGAGGGCAATACAGACAGTAACAGGCTAATTCACTTGGTGGGTGGAAGCAGCCAATGAACAACAAACCATTCGTATTTCATTAGAAGCCGCATCCCAATCGAGTGAAATAGACTCTTGCCCTCTCTACTGCCCTCTCTCTCTCTCTCTCTCTCTCTCTCTCTCTCTCTCTCTCTCTCTCTCTCTCTCTCTCTCTCTCTCTCTCTCTCTCTCTCTCTCTCTCTTTGGTGTTACCACGACATTATTGTGCACTGCAGAAGGTACAAGCTCTAAGACCATATACAAATATCGGGACAAGAGTACAAAGAGAGGACAAAAGAGAAAACAAGAGGCTGTTTCACTCGATTGGGAGGTGCAGCCAGAGAGGGCAATAACCACAGCAACATGTTATCTTACAATGTGTGTGGAAGCAGCCAATGTACTCTGTAATGGACGTAGCCATTGAGCTAATCTACTGGATGTAGCTCATTGGAAGGCGCTCCTCATCGAATGTTCTAGCCTCCTGCTCTCTTTGTTGCCCTCTCTTTCTAATCTTGTCATGATAATATTGAATTGCAGGCTGCTTCCAGAAGTGGAAGATCTAAAACGGTACCGGAGGTTAATTTATACATAGCTTTCTTGCTTCATTTATTTTGAACCCGAAGTTCCTAATCATAATTCTAAACAATTTTGGCGGTCATGAAATTAAGGAGTCTGTATACTTAAAAATACAGATTTCAAACAATTGTTATACTTAAATAAAACCAAATTCTATCATAGTTGTGTTGAAAAAGTTAACTCTGCATTACCTTTCAATAGATTATATAAGTTCCGCAATATGTTTATAACAGATCATTCGTTTGTCTTTGCTAATTTTTTCTATAAATTGAGACTCTTCCTTTTATCTACTATCTGGTATCAATCTCTGTTCTGCAACACTTGTTTCAAATCCGGTATTACGAAATTCATGAATCTAGCTACAAAATGAACACAAAGTAACTTCAGGTAATAAGAGATCCATAAGTGTATTTATTGAGGGGGGGGGCAAAGAGGGATAAGTTGCCCCCCACAATTTATACGGAATGGAAGGTGTGTACCTACCTACACATATTATATTTTTCTTGTACCCCCTCCACAATGAATATGCTGGAATATGTTGAAGATACGCCCCTGCTAAGACAGTCTTATTGGTTAGATCAGTCCTTTGAACTTAACGAGGAATTAGCCCTTTGAATTTCATTACAACAATTATAAATTTGCCGTCGAAGGTTCACTTGCGTAAAAAAAATGTAAATTCTTAAATAATCTTTAATCTAGCCTTTCTGAGTGATCATAAATTCGACCAGTTAAATATGCTGATGTGTAGATGTTTTTTACTCACTATTGACAATAATCTTGAAAATTATGAATACATGTGATTTTGAAGATTCATTTATTATTTTGTGTTTCATTACTTACTATTTCTTTTTTGTTATTGTTATTTACATTCCACCGTCTGTATCAACCAATGTCGGTATATATATATATATATATATATATATATATATATATATATATATATGTTCTGAGAGGCTTCCGCGGTCATTATTATGAACTAAGCTAGGTTCCGGGTGAGAACCGCGTCTGAATTTATTGAATACTCGACGTTTCGACTCCTGCTTCGGAGCCATTATCAAGAGACAAAAGTGAAAAAGAGTTTCAGAGTCTAGATCGAACTCGGGGCCTCAATCTGCCTACTCCCCAAGAGTCACTAGGTAACTGAACAGTTCAGTAGGCAGATTGAGGCCCCGAGTTCGATCTAGACTCTGAAACTCTTTTTCACTTTTGTCTCTTGATAATGGCTCCGAAGCAGGAGTCGAAACGTCGAGTATTCAATAAATTCAGACGCGGTTCTCACCCGGAACCTAGCTTAGTTCATATATATATATATATATATATATATATATATATATATATATATACAAATTTCATAGATGCACTTGTTCAGTGGAATATCTGTTATATACATAAACTGCTGATACTTGGAGATTTAAAGGTGCAATATGTTAATATGCACAAATTAAGAGTGGATACTTTGTGGTTAATATGTATGGGATTTGGAATGGGGTCATAGGTTATAGAAGAATATTTGTAGAGGCGAAATGTAACGACAACATCTTGGATTTTCTGGAAAACTAGCACTCCGCAGCAAACACCCAAGTCAGTAAGGTTTTAGTTTGAATTCTTTCTAAAGACTTGTTCAAGAAGTTTTAGAAATAACTCTTAACTAAGAGCTCCTAAAGACCTATTTTTTTGATCTCTGAAGATATGAAATCTTGAAAATGTCATTTTTCTGACTTCTTAAGAAGTCGAAGATATGAAATCTCAAGAATCTTCTTATTTCTTAAGAATTCAGAAAAATGAAATTCTGAAGGAATCTTCTTCTTAGACTTCACTTCTGAAGAAGGTGTCATTCTTTTGTACGCATGACAATATATATAATATATTATTTACGGTCAGGGTAGCTTCATCAGTTGGGCTTCCTACAAGAGAATGTCCTCTCGAACACTAATTTATGTATTTGATTCATATCGGTAAATTTGTGGACGCAAGATGTAAACACGACATTTAAGATTTTCTGGAAAATTAGCAATTACATGGAACGACCATCGGGTCATTCACCTGATGACGATAGCAGATACACAGCAATTGAAAGGTTTTGAGATCAACCACTTCAAGACGAAGACTTTTCACGAGGAATGATTAACTTTTTGACGTCGTGTGTTGTTGACGATTTACTTAGTCTCTTTCTCTAAGAAAGTAGTAGGATTATTGTTCATTATTTCGTAGTCTGCAGTGTGGAGTAGGAAATTCATCTTGTGAACATAGTCCTTAGTATTGAGAAGAACGGTCGCGTTACCTTTGTCGGCAGGAAGAATAGTTATGTCATCATTGTTACGTAGTTGTTTTAGTGCATGTCTTTCGTTAGAAGTTAGGTTTGATTTTGGTGGCCACCACTTACTTAGAGAAAAAGACTAAGGAAATCATCAACAGGACACAACTTCCTCTTGACGTCAAAAAGAAAAGTCTTCTAAAATTCCGTAAATTTACGGACTACCCAAAATTCATAAGCCGGACATTCCTCTTAGGCTCATTGTCAGTTCGGTACAATCCCCGACCCAAGAATTAGCCCGGTACTGAGCCAAAACCCTTCAACCTCTAGCCGAGCAAGCATCCTCGTACGTAACGAACTCTTCTTCCTTCATAGATATGCTTATATAATTTCAGAAAATGATATCCTAGTTAGCGTCGATGTTGTATATCTTTTCACCAATTTCCCCATTTCAGAAACGTTAGATATTCTAAAAACAAAACACAATATCTCTTCTGACATCATCAAACTTGTACAACACTGTTCTTCTAACAGTTATTTTTCATTTCAAGACACTCTGTTCAAACAAGTCCGTGGGGTCTCCATGGGTTCACCTCTTTCTCCAGTGCTTGCTAACATTTTCATGGAACAAATCGAAACCCAGGCCCTAAACTCTTCTAATTTAAAACCTTCCTGTTGGCTTAGATATGTAGATGATACTTTTGTTATTTGGCCTCACGGCAGAGATTCATTAGACTTCTTTCTACAATACCTCAATGGTATACATTCTAAGATACAATTTACAATGGAAATCGAGTCCGATTCTTCTCTCCCGTTTCTTGATGTCCTCATAACAAAAAACCAACAATGACAGATTCTCACATACCGTCTATAGGAAACCAACCCATACCAATCGATACTTAAATGCCCAATCACACCACCACACTGCCCAATTGAGTTCTGTAATGAAATCTTTGACTCTTAGATCTATTCGTTTAACAGATATTGACAATAGACAAAACAAACTTAATAATCTTCAACAAATCCTTCGACAAAACGGTTATCATCCGGACCACATTGCGCGTATAATTCATCAATCTCAACAACCCCCAATCACAGCAACCCCGTCAGAAACAGAACAGCAACATCGAAAGCGGTCCTTCCATACATTCGAGGAGTCACTGACAAAATAGTACGGATTTTACAACGACATCAAATAAAGACTGTCTTCAACACCACTCAAACTATACGCAACTTAACCGGTAACCCCAAAAACAAAGTACCTAACAAGAATCGAAGAGTTTACGAAATTTCATGTCGCGATTGCCCACAAAGCTACAACGGTGGTACCAACAGGCGCGTTAACCATCTAGAATATGAACACTCTCTGTCAGTTCGTAAAAAAGATCCGACTCTCGCGCATCACCATATCCAAACAGGGCACTCTATCAACTTCGAAGACTGTAGGACTATCATATCTCTCAATTCTCTTAGGGCATCCACCATTCGCGAAGCCATCGAAATAGAGAAAAGACCTCTCTGTCTAAATAGACGCGATGACAGCACTCGCCTTCCCACAGCTTGGACCTCCGTAATTGCCAGATTAGATAAACCAGACATGCCCACCAACACCCAACCAATCACCGCACAGCCCCTTCATCACACGATATCCCCTCCTAATCGACCGATAACTATAAATAAAAGAAGCAGCGCAGACTCATCTTCAGTTCAGTTACCTAGTGACTCTTGGGGAGTAGGCAGGTTGAGACCCCGAGTTCGATCTAGACTCTGAAACTCCATTTTATTTGTTGTCTCTTGATAATGACTCCAAAGCAGGAGACGGAACGTTAATAAATTCAGACGCAGTTCTCACCCGGAACCTAGCTTAGTTCATAATAATGACCGCAGAAGCCTCTCAGAACATATATATATATATATATATATATATATATATATATATATATATATATATATATATATGCACTCAAATAATGTCCTATTAATTGCATATGAAATACAAGTTCAATTTCTCTTTATTTACATGATTTTTATGATTTGTACAATTATAACTTTAAATTATTCTACATTCAATAAGGTAATTTGTCATTAGGCTTGATACCAACTTTCACCTGAAGCAGTTATCCATCGTCCACGCCTCCGAAAATGTTGTTAAGTGCTCCACAGTAACAAAAACGAAGTATCTTGTAAGCAACATAAATATGCGATTTTAAGTGCAGAATAAAACAATCCGAAACCATATTATTTGTATCAACTGAAAAATCTATTTTTTTATTCAGTCAGAACTGCTTTAATAGATGGTAAAGATAAAATAAATAACATATTTTAATTAAGTACTATATTTTTATCACATTTCGGAATCGGTAGTTAAGTATAATATTATATTAAGTATTATACATACAATATCATTATTTACGTGAAAAATTCCTCCCAAAGTATTATTTCGCACCGACGGAGATAATTGTCTCATGAACAGCCTTGGCTATATAATCAATTCTAGATGGAATCATTGCAGAGATATTTACTCTTCCCGATGGCAGTAGGTAGATGTGGAATTTACTAGCCATATACTCCACTTGTGACTCTAGAATTAGTTGTACAAAGGTATTAAAAATGATTAAATATATATTTATAAAAACAAAGTCATTAAGAATGTTATTAACAATCAGTGGCTTTTGAGTCGAACTTTATTGTGATTAATTTGACAATTTTTAAGATTTTCAAAAATACCTTTGGTGTTTAGGTAACATACATATCACATAAGCCAGCTAAATTGGCCATGTATAGTAAATTATCATTGAAATTGGCCCTGTGTTAATTTGTTCTAGTTTGTGAAGAATCAACGTGGTAAATCAAACAAAAAAGACTTAAATACGAGGGCTGCCTTTTATATTTCAGGATTGGACAACCCTAGTGTTGCAATCTGACAACTGACAGCTCTATCGTAAAGTTTGAGGTTATACGTACTCAGAACGTTTTGACATACGAGCGCTATGTGTTGTTTACAGTAACTTAAAGGATTCATCTCGGCCAAAAAATGGAATTAAATCGTGAACATTTTCGTGCGATTATTTTTTACAACTTTCGACGTGGATTAAGTCAGCAAGAGTGCATGGATGAACTTAATTTAATTTTTGGCGATGAAACTCCATCAAGGACCACTGTTTATCGATGGTATGGTGAATTTAATCGAGGTCGTAGTTCACTCCAAGACGAATTTCGTGAAGGTCGTCCAAAAACAGTTGTTGTTCCGGAAACCATTGATGCTGTGCGCGAATTGATATTGCAAGATCGTCATGGGACCTATCGTGAGATTGAGTCAACCTTACACATTAGTGGGACCAGCATACATTCAATATTGCATAAACATTTAAATGTCAAAAAAATTTGTTCGCGTTGGATCCCACACAATTTGTCAATCGTTCAAAAAAAGGCTCGTGTCGATTGGTCGAAAGAAAAGTCAAAAAATACGATCGCGGTGCTTCAAAACACGTTTATGACATAGTGACATGTGATGAATCATGGATTTACGCGTATGAGCCCGAAAGTAAACAGCAATCAACTGTATGGGTGTTTCAAGATGAGCCGAATCCAACAAAAATTGTTCGCGCACGAAGCACTTCCAAGTAAATGATCGCCTGTTTTTTCGGAAAAACTGGACATGTCGCAACCGTACCACTAGAACAACGCAGAACAGTCAATCCTCAGTGGTACACAACCATTTGTTTGCCAGTTGTCTTCCAAGAAATGAGGAAAACCAACCGCCGAAGACGGATCACTCTTCACCACGACAATGCGAGCTCTCACACATCGGCTCAAACAACTGCATTTTTGACCACTCAAAACATCGATTTGATGAGTCATCCGCTCTATAGTCCTGACTTGTCACCAAATGACTTCTTTTCATTTCCGTACGTAAAAAAACAAACTGAGAGGTCAACGTTTTTCGACAACTGAAGAAGCGGTTGCTGCGTTCAGAATGCATGTTTTGGAGATACCTCAATCAGAGTGGAAAAAGTGCTTCGACAATTGGTTCAAACGCATGCAAAAGTGTATAGATCTTCATGGGGAATATTTTGAAAAACAATAAAGCGATTTTCGATGATTAATTTTTGTTTTTGTTCTCTAATCCCGAAATATAAATGGCAGCCCTCGTATGTTGTAGAAACTGGCAGCCTATGACAACAAGAAAGATTACAACCCTAACAAAAGTCACTGATTTTTGAAATAATAAAAATCTCGATACTAACTTTTCGAGATAAAATATTAAATTCAGTTATGTGTAGGTACTAAATACATAAATAATTATTCGAGAATTCAATCAGTTGAGGGGAGCGCATCTGATAAAGGTGTTCGACTAGAAACAATATATTGTCTTGTGTTCAATGGATTGAAAATTCTCGAAAAGTAGGATCGTATTTTCTTTGACCGGTTTTAGTAAACCTACGAATTTTTTTTGTAATTTCTATCCTTGAAATCACAGGGAAACGACGTTACACACATTACGACTCCCAATTTGGAGTCTCTGTGAGCTAGATTTTCCTGAAATTCCTGGATGTCGAAATTCATTTAGGGATAAAATAATAAAAATGTCGCCGAGGTTGCTATAGAAACCTTGACGAGTACATACCACTTAGTCCAATCAATGAGCTTACTCCATTTTGTTTAGTTATGAAGCTCCATTCTCCTGGAGTTCCCAATCGCTCCAGAGCGGCCCTCAGCTGCTTTCGAGCTTCTGAAACACGAATTCGCATAACTTCTAGTTCTTCCTCCCTAAAAGAAAATATATTAATTTAAGAACATTCACAAGACTTGATTCAAGTTTCATTATAATGCACTAGCTGACCCGTCTCGAAAGGGCTAGACAAATAGGCGTAGTTGGCGTATTTATCTTGAACATTTTTTGATTTGGTGATTTTCACTTCCCGCACATTTTTTGATTTTTTTTTTAACTTTTTAACATTATCATTCACTAGCGAAATTTATGTGGCAACACTGCTTACATTATTTTCGGATTTAACTGAAGAACTAGACGTACTTGACGTTTTTGAAATTGTTGACGTTTCATATTTTGGTACTTCCGTTTTTCATTTTAGGCTTTTTGACATGTGTTGCCACTGCCATTTTTGACATTTGTGATATTATTAATGGCTGTTTTCTAATTACCAGAGCACACAGTGTTTTTGTGTCGCACTGTGCCGTAGTTTTCGGGCGTTAATTTGAACAAACTTCATGTTTTATGATAAGGTTTTATGTTTACTTAGTAAAGTTACATAAAGCATCCCGAAAGCACAGATATTTCTTGTGTCCATTTGTGCGAGCCAGTGCTGTAATTGGAACACTTAGTAATTGGAAAACAGCCAATATCTTTGGCATTTTGACATTTTTGAAATATTTGACATTTTTGATATTTTTAACATTTTTTACTTTTTGACTTTTTTATCATTTTTGACATGTTTGGTTATATCGGTGAGTTTGTCATTTTGCAAATTTTATCACTTAACTTTGGTTAATTTATCAATTTTCATGCAACAAATAAATATATGAATATTTATTTGTTCGAGGTGTCATGCTTTTGTATACAAGAGAATATATATAATATATACTGCTTCTGGTTAGGGAACCTTCATCAGTTGCGCTTCCCACAATTGAATGTCCTCTCGAACACTTCTTTATGTATTTGATACATTTCGTTAAATTTGAAGACCGACATCTAGGATTTTCGGGGAAACTAGCAGATAGAGGTTCCGAATCTGGAGCCTTTCCATGTAACTGCTGTTACCCGTAATTGTAATTCCCGCATTTTCAACAACTCTAAGTTGTTGAAACGGCGTTGAGTGCTTAAAATAAAGTTTTGGTGTTAGGGTGCAAAACTGTCTTTTCACAGTATTCAATATCTCTGACAGGTGAAGTTAACCTAAAAATTTCATCGTGACATTCAACCCAGGAATTACGGGTAACAGCAATTACATGGAACGGCTCCAGATTCGGAACCTCTATGTGCTAGTTTCCCCGAAAATCCTATATGTCGGTCTTTACATCTCGCGTCTTCGAATAAATACGCCTCATAACATTATTCGGGTACTTAATTTTTGCTGATTTAATTAATTTGTAGGAGAAGAACATATATACCAGCTTTCAGGCATGTATCTGTTTTTATTCCCTAAATATTACAGAGTAGGGGGATGTCATTCAATAATCGAATTTTCGCAAAATGTCACACCATATCTCTATTAATCTAAAAAAATAATATCATAGAAGTAGTGAAGTCCTCTTAAAAAAATACTCCACTTGTTCCCTGGATAAATGAGTTTTTGCTAAAAGATAAAACAAGCTTGTTGCAAATTAACTTTTCTACAACATTGACGTCTATAACTTCTATTTGTAAAATCAAAAATATTAAAGTTAGTAAAAAAAATTTGGGAACAAATTTTCTTTTGGTCGTTATAACTTTTTTCTAGTCATTTAAAAATAATGATATCACAGTATTTTGCTAGAGTTTTCAAATAATAATTTTCATTTTTTTACATTTTAATTAGTTATTAAGGGTTTACAGCCATGGAAAACTTACATTATTTTTGGGTGCTCATTAATATGGATGAATAGGTATATAAATCGGTTACTTAATCCTTTTTATCCTGCCCAGTATTCTCGGAGATAGATAGTCTGATTAAAAATTATTGTAAAAACCAATGATTTCAAAAGTTTTGTTATGGAGAGTAAAGATTATAACTATTTGTTAACAACATTGCAATATAAATCACTTAAATGTTTCTTATAAAAGTACTGGAAAGATGAAAGTAAACTTTCTAATCATTCATATTAATATATACATATGAGTACTGGAGAATAGCGTTTGGCATCGCTGCAAAACCGTAATAAATAAATAAAAAATTTGGAAAAAAAATCGAAATGACAATTATTGTGTCAAAACCCCTCTATCAAAATGCTCTGATACCATTTTTTTTTTGTGTAAAATAACTCTAGAAAAAGTTATAAGAAAACTTGTTCTCAAATTTCTCTCTATTTTCTTTAATAAGTTTGTTATTTTCTGTGCGATGAATAGTTTGCCCGATATAAAGCAAAAACCATTCGCACCACTTTTTCACGGGACAAACGTTGCGACCCCAAAAAATTGGATTTAAATTTAAACTAACTAAAAAACTACTAAAAACTCGATTTTATTTATTTTATAAGTGTATGAGTATCAAGATTCACACCAGTATTAATTTCTATTTTGAAGGTACTTTATAACTTACCATTGTTTCCTTAGTTCTGATCTAGACCAAACTATACCGAGCACTCTGTTTGCATATGACGCAGCTACCAAAAATGTTCTTCTATTAAAAGCAGCTATATAAAACATCACGTTATCTGGGTGACGACTGCTTTCAGTCACAATCAATAAGTGACCAACTGGTTCACCTAAGACATAAATTAATAACATAGAATGTTGCCTGCCAATGTAAGAGGTTCATCAAATATAAACAAGACTGTTGCAAAAATCACACATAGTGCTTTCCTTAATAATGCGTAGTTTTTTCCTGCCGTTTTTTTTTTTTTCGACGAATGAATACTGCCGGGTATTCAACCAATTACAACACAAACGGTTCAACCTGGTGGTTGTTCGCTCTCCTCCAAGTGCTTCCTTGAAGGATCCAAAAATATAGAAATGGCATGATGACAGCTCAGGACTGTACGGAAAATCGACAAGTATAGTCATTTCAGGGAATTTGTAGTAACAGACCCATTTCGTCGAGATTTGTCAAGGTTTTCCCCAACGATGACCTCTCAATAATGATCCATGATTTTTTACTCACATCTGCTACAGTGAAAACACGTTCTATTTCAATGAACATGCAAACATCTGTGAGTGAATCATCTTTTCTTCTTTCCGAATGTCGGCTAATTTAACGCCTTCGTTCATTAACACTTTCTTATTATGATTTACGCAATCTAAGAATGAACTTGAGCCCACTGTGAAGACAACTAAAAAACCAGTCGGGCCACCAAACACATATACATCCTCCAAAGATCCGGAACTGAAACAGGCCTTCAGAAACTACCGTAGAAAACTTTCAGTCCCCTTTCTAGTACCCTGGACAACTTTAATATCTTCACGCTATGAAGTCCCCATCCTGCCTAGCGTTGTCCTTTCTTGTAGTAGAAATTAGCTGAATTGTTGACTTTGGTTTTGATCTTCTATTGAATTTGAAACCATGGCCTACTGGATATTTGATCATATCTCTGGTTGCTGCCCCTAACAGCTTATCCCTTCACCATCTTGTCTTTGTCTGCGTGTGTGTGTTTGTGAGGGTGAGTGTGTTTTTATTTGGTGTATTGGGACTTCCATGTCTTGGCGATTTTTTTAAAGACAATCCTGACAGAGAAACCTGCAAAGAGAAACTTGCAAGGAAATTGGCATAAAGTTAGTTGAGGCTGACCCCAATCATCTTGTTCTTGAAGGTCTTCATCCTTATATAGTTGATTGTTTGGCATATTATATTCTATTATATCGACTGATGAGTCTGAGGTCGTGGTCGAGCATTTGTCTATGTGCCGATTTGGATAGTTCTCCAGTCAGACAAATGTCTTTCAGATTCGCTCTTACAGAATGGGGGATCCCTGATGATAGTGCTGACGAACCACCAAGATTCAGGCTCTCTTGGCTATGTATTTTCTTTCTTTTGGTCTTGCAAGTATGGCGTCATGCTACTCAAGCATTAGTAAGCAATTATCGGGACGACTGCTGATTAGGGTCAGCTTTTGGTTCGGGAAGCTCAGCTTTTGTCGATGATTATCCCCGAGCATTTGATTTCAATTTATCATGGATTTCCAAGTATTGCGTTAGAAGGATGGTCTATATTCGACCCCTGATGAGGATGATTTTGCTTGGGTCTAGGTTAATGACGTGTTTTCATTTCACCATCATTCCGCTGTTTCATCTAGTTCTGCTTATACTTTTTCTAAGTTGAAAGATCTGAATTAGTTATCTATCAGGGAGATACCTGCATACTGTGCAAGTATCTCACTTCTTTATTAGGGATTTTTGCAGTGTAAAGTACATACAACTGCGGAGCTGGGACGTTGTCTTGTGGGACTCTAATTTCAGTTGGCTGGTAACCTAATCTCTTGGCTTATTTTTGACAATCGTAAAATAATTATACAATTTATGAATAAATGTTTCACCATTTACACTCATTAACTCCCCCATGCGCAAAGCTTACTCTATAAACTTTGAGGAGTTAATAATAAGAATAAAATAAATGAATGAAAAAGAAATTAAGAAATTGCGGTGGACTGGGATACAAACCATTCAAAACATTCCAATGAGTAAATTATGGAACAGTTAACGTAATAGACATAACAATAAAAAATGAATAAACTTTGATACACGTTGCCATTATTCACCTAAGTATTACCTTTATTTATAATTTACAGAAATTTACTTACTATACAATGTACCATTTTCAGTAAACGACTGTGCACAGAAGAATTCTAGACCTTCTTCAACGAAATACCTAATAGCCCAAGCATCTTCATCAACTCCCTTGGTTAATCCTTGACCAACAGAATGGAAAAACGGCAGTAACCTTTTTTCTTTTATGATCTTTGCGAGTTGTTTCCACTGATCTTTGCTTAGGTCCATTCCAGTAGGGTAATGCCCACTGGCATGAAGAAGAATCACTGCTCCTGCGGGTGCATTTCTGAGATCTTCAGTAAGGCCTTCGAAGTCAATTTCGCGTTTTGCTGGGCACCAGTAACGATATGGTTTGGCTGTTTTAAATCCGATGTTGTTGAATACTTGTAAATGGGCTTCTGTGTAAATAAACAGTATTATACAAATTGTTTCACTTTTTGTTTAAATAAACTGTAGCAGAAAGTTCAAAATGAAATAATAAGTTGCAGACCTGGGCATGACATTTTAAACTCAGCCAAATTTTGTGCAAACATGTTACAATTCTAGGTGGTTACTTTTCTGAGGAGACGGGCAACTTTTTAGGTACTGGGGGTAGACGCAAGAGTGACAGTGTTAATTAATAGACTTCAGAATATGAGAAAACTCACAATTCGTGGTATATACAATGTGTATACTTATGTTGGAAACTTTTATTATTAATATTATGAAAAACAGTTATACTTCATAAAAATTTATCATAGATTGAAAACTAAAATGAAATCGTAACGTCATTTTTTGTATACGCTGATGTGAAGCTTCCTTAAGAGTAACTTTATTTTTTTTTAATATTTAAAATATTTAAAATATTTTTTGAAAAAAAGTTAATTAGAATTGAAAATTGTGGCAAGGTATACGTTATATTCATCTTGTGACAAAACTTGCTAAACTTCCAGTACGATATGTTTTTCTTATTTAACAGAAAAGTTCTCATGGTCACCGAGTTCTAAAATGACTCCTTCATGAAATGTGAGAGGTCAAAATGTTGCATTCTGAAACGACCATTTTGTCTATTTAATAATAATAATTCGCAGAATTTTCTGATCTGCATGGTGTCATAGCCAGGTAGATGAATAACCAGTCAAATGAACAGAAACTGCGCCCATGAAAAGAAAAGCCTAATCATGTAAAATATATTAACGACGTCCACCAGATATGTGCATACAGGGTACTCAGGGTAGCGTCGAACTACTGGTTGATCTCTGGTCATAAGACTATATGAAGTACATGGTTAAATATGTCTCTATGAACAACGACAGATATGTTTGCCAAACATCAGGACCACACCAGCATACAAAAGATTGTCAGGCATTTGCTGCAACTCAACATAAAGAACAACATGATGTGGTAAAAATAGTGCACCAGGAATTAGCACTAAAATTAAGCTATGACAGTCGGTAAGATTACCTTACTACATGGTAAACAAACCTTAACCACAAGATATTGATCAAATATGGCTCATAATAAACCGGACATTGTTTTAGTATACACATTTTCTAGAAAATTGAAAGTAAGCTGAAGAAATTAGCAAATACAGAGAATTTGAAATAAAAAGGCACTGAGACATGAGCAACAAACAAACTGACTCATTTATTCTGTCCATAACAAGACTAGTTCCAAGACGGTCATTAAACAGTTTAAAGTCTGGACAGTTCGGACATACACCTCTCCCGCTAACGCCTAAACCTGTTATCCTAAAAGTTGTTCTTGTTATAGAACGGAATAATCAATATTCTGCGGTTATAGCTAGCGCTAAATTCTCCGAGTTCCGACTATAAGGTATAAATAGGCAACATACCTTACAATAATAGTATCTATACATAAATAGGCAAAGACAAAATGGTTCGGTGCCATTTTCTCCTCTGTCCCTCAACCGATTTTGTTTATTTTTGTTTTGTTTAGTAGCTACTAACGACCTTCGGTGCACAGTGCTAAAATTAACTTATAATGTTGGTTCATTCATTAAATAAAATAATAATAAATATACATTATTCATGTCAATACTGTTAATGTCAAACAGATATAGTGACAGTGCCGCCAGATTGCTTGGAGAGAAAATCGTAAGATGGATTGGCTCAAATGAAACAAACTAAATTAAACGGAAAACTAACAAAATTTTATTGAGTCCTAAAGTTATTCAACATTATCATGCTACAAAAATTTATATTATATAAGAACGACCATTTATTCGCTATTCGAAAGTGAATCTTTCGATTCTTTCAAAATATGGTTTGTCAACTGAAATTAGAATTGTGTATTGTATGACAACTGATCAATGTGTTTCAATATTTTAGTATTTTAACATTATACTTTTAATTTATATTGTTTCTGTCTTAAGGGCTAACAGTTTCATACAATTTAACTAAGATTACAAAGCCCATGATAAGAATACAAATTGTGAGATTTAAGAAAAATGGTTAGATCTGACATCATGGCAATAATTCTAATGTTCACGTCCATCGTCGTTGTAGCCAATGACTTCAATTTGACTTTTCATAACACTGTTAGTCGTTAGGTTAAAGTACCTTTTCAATTCAATGTGCAAATTATGAATGTATTATTTTCAAAATTCAATTTCAATACATTTACAAAAATTGTCAACGAAAAAAGGTATTATTTAACATTAATTAACAATAGGTGCATTGTATTTCTTTACATTTTTTATATATTACAGAAATAGTCAAATGCCAAGTTGGTGTGTTTAAATTAGTGAAATTATACTGAATCTTAAAATATATTGCAGTTCAAGGTGTACTTATATGTAAGTACCTATATATACCTAGTAATTATTTATACTACACTTTCATAGTTACTTATGAAATCGTAATTGTGAACTATCTAAATAGCCGCAAAGCATTTTGGAAAAACTAAAGTTTAAAAATATTATATTTAATATTAATTTATTATTTGATATATCGTTAAGATTTTTAAACGAATTTATTTTTTTTATAGTGGAAATGTATTTCCTGCCATTTTTAGGTAAATACTCTACCAGTCAGATACTGTTTTCTGTCCTTATATTTTATCTTTATATTTTATCTTATACATCCTGCAACATCCTGCCTTTTAATACAGGGAGAATGACATTTACCTGAACATGAACATTTTAAACATATGTATTTTATTACAAATTTATATATAAATACGCAACTGCAAAAGAGTTCGGTACTATTTCCTTCTGTTTGTCAACCGGTATTCTTGAGTTTTTTGGTGTTTTAGTTGCTAATTGACGGCCTTTAGTGTTATTAATTTAAAAATTTGGAACAAATTTTCCACCACTAGAGGCCAAAATTATTTGATATTTTCAATTTAATTCAAATCAAGGCTTTTTATAAATTCTTGATTTTTAATGATGTATTTGAACTCTTCACGTGTTTTCGTATTTCTAATTTATTCAATAATAATATGACGGCATGCAAATTTTTATATTATTTTTTATTCAGAAACAGAATGTTATTTTATTCTGCTTATTGAATATACCTTAGCGTCGTTCATGCAGATTAACTGGAACCGTAAGGCAACAAAATTGAAATCTATTGTTTGCCAAATATTTTTTTATTGAATGACAATGGTAGCCAACTATTTTATATAAGTACACAGAGAAGTGTATAATATTAGTATTCTAGAGATATGCAAATTCATATAGGTATATGTATTATCTTCAAATTTTTAACCGACTACCAAAAAGGAGGAGGTTATCAATTCGTCCCGTATTTTTTTTTTTGTATGTATGTTACCTGATTTCTTCTCCTGTGCTGAACCGTTTTGAATAAATATGGTCTTGTTTAATAGAGTATGTATCCGGATTGGTGAAACTTCAAAATTTGGGAAAAGAATTATATTGGTAAAGTGATGAAATTTGTGAAAGAACACATGCGTGCATGGAAATCGACCAATATCCCTAACATATTGGTCGATTTTTCAAAAACTCCTTATGGATGTGTATAGTTTTTTTAACGTTTAATCTATTAAGGAAGATCCCTAGGTGATCTCTAATACTTTTCTGTGACGTGCAACTTGCAGTTTTGCAGAAAATCGCCGAAAATTTCAATATTCTTATCAAAAATTTCATCGACATTCAACGGACATTTCCTCATAAATATTTTAATTCCAACGTAATAGTGCTGGAATTGTAGGCACCGAAACTGAATTTGAAAATTTTATATGTACATCTCAAGCATATAGGTAGTAAAGCATAGTACGAGTATTTTCGGCTCCTTAAATCAATGAGTACCAAGCTCGTTTTGTTTCTATACCAGGCAAATACCTATTTAAATGAAAATTTTTCCCTTTTACGAAGACGGTGCTTTTGGTGTCACATTCTCCCGGCTTAATAGAAAATTCAGTGACAATACATGCCAAACTCTAAACTGCTATTTGGTAAGTTTATACACAGTTTAGTTATAGCAAACCAAATTACAAAGTAAACTGATAGAAGGAGTTGCATTTATATGATGGTTGATATATAGGATGGAGTAGAATAGGCAGCAGTATATACAGGATGGTTGGAATATAGGGTGGAGTGGACGTTTGGTGGTATAAAAATGTTGGAAAAAATGTGGACTTAAAATTATATAGGGTGATTTAAATACTGTTATATGATGTGGACGTAAACAAATGATATACAGGATGGTTGAAATATATGCTGCAGTTTAATTATATTTATACAGTGTGATTAAAAAATTATTTATTTCATAGCTCTTAAGAAGTTGCATAAAGTGTGGGGAGGAATTAATGTTACACAGGGCGATAATATAAAATGTTAAAAATGAAATAATATATGAGGTAGTCCACAAGGAGTTATATCCGATGGTTGAAATATAGGACGGATTTGATTCCGTAAATATGAGATGATTCTACTCCGTCCTATAATTTACACAGAAAGCAGCTAACAAATTTATGCTTGTCCCTAGGCCGTAGTATGTACAGGATAGTTGGTACATAGGGTGGAGTGGGATTATCTGTAATTATACAGGGTTGTGGAAAAAAGTTGAAAAAAGGTTAGGTGGCGTGGTCTATAAGGCATAACTATATTTTGGGCTTATTAAGTCAATGCCTACTAGTACATTTTGTTTGTAAACATTTACCTGTCAATTTAAATAAAAAATAAAGAATAAAGAATAAAAACTATCTGAGTTCTAATAAACTAAAAAGTTGAAAATAAAACATTTTTAAAAAAATATAACCGACTTCCACCTAGAACTAAAAAGCTGAAAATAATTATGACAAAATACAACTCAGAATGAGCACCTTTTAATGTTTACATTTTTTACTTTCTGTGTTGGTACCTAACAACATTGAATGTATTATTTATTTGGTAGAGTTGTATTTTGTTGTAATTATTTTCAGCTATTTAGTTATAGGTGGAAGTCGGTTATATATATTTTTTAATGTTTTATTAACAATGATTTTGGTAGAATTTCGCCAACTGGGCGAACGTTAGTTTATTTTTCAAGTACATAAAAAAGAGCTTACCATATGTTGGATTAGAATAATAATATACTGATTTGCCCAATATAGTTAAAAGGAAGTGTGCTCCCAGTCGCAATGCTCCAGTTCCAGATGGGGTATGAATTGAGCATACCTGAAATATTTCAAGAAATATGTGAGCAAACAATATTATTGACATGAACTATGCAAAAATAAACTGTGAAATCTTGGTAAACGATGAATTGCCCGTCAAAAAGATCTAGTCAAAGCAATATAATACGGGGTCTAGTTATTTTTGTATTTTTTTCATAATGATGAAATAGGCCAAATTTTTGTATGAAATTAAAAATATTGTACTATACTCGGGTTTGATTTAATTTAAAAATACACCTTTGAACGAGTAATGTACATTAATTACTACAAATAACATCAAAAATACAAATAACAATAGCTATTGAAATATCTATACCTACTTAACAAATTAGTCCCTATAAATATAAACTGAGGAGTTTTATTGTCCCCTTCCCACCCCCATATAACTTTTAAACAGACCAAAATGTCGATCTCTAACATAAATCGCGTAAAATATTTGACATGCGGCACATTTCCCAGTACCAAATAAGCATTTAAAAATTTTTCAAATGGAAATGGTAGAATTAAGGTGTAAATATCTCTTATATTTGGGACAAATATCTACTGCAATAACCACAGACCTAAGAATTGAATTTATAGGTCTGTGGCAATAACTAATAACTTACCCTGCCGTCTTCACTGAACATGGATAGAAGAAGTCGAACTAATAATTATATCCGAGAAATTTGACTAATTAAACTGGCATTCATAACTTTTGAAGGGTGTGAAGAAAATAAGGATTAATAATTAAATGTTAAAGACTTCGCGTACATAATATTTTATATAAACTTCTCATTGCTACCAAAAGCTTACGAACTATCAGATTTGAAGAAATGCTATTTTTCTCAATTGTTTAATCAACATTGGTCCCATACCTGCCTTGGAATATTACAATCCCAGTAAAATGAAATCGGATGATAAAGTTTTTGAATTGGTAAGAAATAAGGGTTTCAAAAAATTATATCATTCATTCCAGAAAGGAGATCAATCTATCAATTTCAGAATAAAAACAGATCGATATTTTCGGGTCTGTTGCTAATAAACCTAAACCGTTAACCTCCACAACTGACTTGTATTGAGAATTGTCATAAATCACGGTGAAAAAAATATTTGGAAACATAAAACATAAGTAACCCTACAAACTAATAATTTATATTTAAAAAAGAACCGACTTGTTTAGTCTTCTTTTTTATCTGATTTAAGGTAGAATCCAATTGAACATTTTAGCGTATTCTTATCTCTCTCTCCTTTTATTCCTTTCTCTTTCTCCCTCACTAATTTGTATTCTTTGTCTATATTTGCCAAAGGTATTTTAACTTTTTTATTTGTTTTAATACGTATATATATGTTAAATAAATATATATATATATATATATATATATATATATATATATATATACATATATAACTTATTGGTCTATCATTTCCTGAATCACCCTCTACAACTATAATTCAACTCAATACAATATCACAACGGTCCTGAAATCTTTAAAACCACCCTGTATAAGTATAAATTCTCTCCACACTATTGAATCTTCCTACTTTTCTATTGTTTAAATTATTCCTGTATACCTATGATTTTATTCGCCCCATATGTCTAGTATTCATTTATGCAACTGCTCATGATCTACCCTATATAACAGAATTCACATTTTTGAGCCACACTTTATGACTATTATTTTTACTGTACCATTTATTTCAATCACCCGGTATAGGCAACTGCTTCTAAAATTTTTTGAACCCCTGTCTATAATTATTATCCGTCCTATAATTCAAATATCCTAACTGCTTATGCTTTTTGATACACTTGAATAACAATAATTTTACCCTTACTTCAGACACCTTGTATAAGCAACAGAAACTGACTTTCAAATGCATCAAATTGAAAACCATTAAAAACACCCTGTAAGGTATACTTTCATGGCATATCATGATATCTAAACTAGACATTTACTATGATGTTTACAGTTTTTTTTGCATATATTTTTCCGATTTTCAGAAAAATGGTATGTTTTGTGTTATAGAAAAATGTACGGAATCAAGCTGGTACATATTGTCATAAACTCCGTGGGTTCAATTACATTAAAGTTTAAAAACTAATATTCACTCTCACTTTCTAGAAACTTTTATTTACATTAAATATTCACAACAGCTGATTCGAATATCTAAATAATAACACGAAATAAACTGACTGCTGAGATAATGGGCCGACCCCTTTTAAAATCAGCATCGAATTCTCAAGTACAATCTAGTGTCAATTTTACAGTTGTCGAGTTATTTCGAGATAAGTTTTTGTCCCATTCAAACCTTCTAGCGCTCCTTTTTTTCTATCCCAGCGATTTATGTCTCACGAAATGAAACCAGGGACGGACTGGATAGATTTTATAACACAGCCCCCCCTTTAATTCTGATCGTCCCGATCAGGAACATCCTCTCCATGATAGGGAGTGAGTCGATCTAAATGGAACACCTTCAACTTAGCCCTGGGGTTTCGACGGATCCGGTAGACGACTTCATTAAGCGTCTTGACCACCTCGTATGGACCATCCCAGGCGGGTGTAAACTTTCGAGATTTACCCTTGCTCCGTTGGGGGTTGTACAGCCAGACTTTGTCCCTCTCTTCGAAACCGACTGAATTGCCCTTGAGGTTGTATCGCGTCTTCATCCGGTCACTGGTGGCCAACATCTGCGTTCGGACTAATTCGGATAGTGCCAGCATGTTATGTCGGAGCTGGTCCGCATAATCGTTGATGTCTTAGGACGGTTCTTTGGGGGAGCCAAAAGCCAAATCGCACTGTAATAGCAGCTCTTTTCCGAATAGGACCCTGGCTGGAGTCAGGCCTGTACTATTATGTACGCCAGAGCGATAGGCCAATAGGAATAGGGGAATATGCTTATCCCAATCACGCTGCTTATTGCTGACGACCTTAGACAGATGTTGTTCGAAGGTCATGTTGAATCTTTCCACTATTCTGTCAGACTGGGGTGCTAAGGTGTGGTTCTTGTTTTCTTGATTCCCAGCATCGCACAGACCTTCTGGAATACATTGAATTCAAAGTTACGCCCTTGGTCTGAATGTAACTCCAACAGGACACCAAACCTATCAGCACTGTCGCCACAGTGGTTGCCTCCTGATTCGGTATAGCAATCTCTATTAACCGGTGTGGCAGTACCGGAAATTGCTGCAGCCAACTTTATTGTTTTATAGGTGTAGACTCAATAGATTTGGTACGAGCAGCTAGTTTCTGCTTTTGTTTGTCGCTCCACTCACGACGAGTAAAGTTTCTAAAATCCCTAATAATCTTCTTCTGAGAACTCGGGGGAGGATTTGGCTACAAGTACTACTGACGCCACTGACCCTCTACGGTTATAGACTGCATTTCAGTGAATTTTAATGCATCTTCCCTGTTTTCTCTAAAACGGCTCAAGCAATTTGAATATTTTAAATTGTATTCTACAAAGATATGTTCCAGCTTGATTCCGTATATTTTTCGTAAAAACATACCATTTTCCTAAAAATAGGAAAAATATGTGCAAAAAAAAACTACAAAGATCAATGAAAATGTCAAATTTTCATCATAAATATCTAGTTTAAATGTTAAATGGTTTTCATTTTGATTCATTCATTTGAAGTCTATTACTTTTTTTAGTGGTTGTAGGTGTGTGCGTGCGTACATGTGATATTAGATGGTACATAAGTAATTGCATACATAGGATGGTTGAAATATAAGGTGAAACTGAATTAGTTATACAGAGTGATTCCAAAAATATTGTATTGGGTGGTACATATGTAGTTGCGTATATAAACTGGCCGAAATAAGAGTGGAGTAAAACTATAATTATACAGGGTGGATATTTGCGTTATAAGACGGAGTAAGATTACAGTTATACAGAAGGCTTCAAAAAATGTTAGAAGCATTTGAATATACATATGGTTGAAATATATGGTGGAGTAGAATTACAGTTATATAGGGCCGTTTAAAAAAGTTGTATAGTGTGTAAAATTATTGTTATTCAGGGTGTATCAAAATTTATTATATAAGCAATAAGGATAGTTGAATTATAGGATGGGGTATAATATAATTATAGATATGAGTTTAAAAAATTTTAGAAGCAGTTTCATATACCGGGTGGTTGGAATAAATGGTAGAGTAAAATTATAGTCATAAAATGTGGTTCAGAAATGTGAATTTTGTTATATAGGGTAGACCATGATCAGTTGCATAAATAGAATACTAGACATATGGGTCAAAGTAAAATCATAGGTAGGTATACAGGAATAATTTAAACAATAGAAAAATAAAAAGTCAATAGTGTGGAGAGGATTTATACTTATACAAGATGGTTTTAAAGATATCAGGACTGTTGCAATATTGTGTGGAGTTGGAATATAGTTGTACGGGGTGGTTCAGAAAATGATAGATAAATATGTTATATAGGGGTGACCAATACACAGAAGCATATACAGGGGGATGCAATATATAGAGTGAATTAGAGTTACACTTATAGAAAGTGGTCCAAATAACAAAACAAATAAATAAAGTTAAAAAATATTTGGAAAATATAGAAAACGAATACAAATTAGAGACGGGGAAAGAAAGAGGAAGAAAGAGAGAGCGATAAGAATACACTAAAATTTCAATAGAATTGTACCTCAAATCAGATAAAAAAAGAAGATATGTCAGAAACTAGTGATTGATTGCACTCGGTTTCTAAATGTCAGCTGAAATCGGTTCTCTTATAAATATAATTAATATAATATATTATTTTATATTAACACGTTAATAAAGTTAATAAATTTAATATTAAAACGGGGTCATCTTAACCATAAGAGCATAGAAGAAGGTCACTTCTATGGGTTTAAACCTCATAACGACTATTTTTAATGTAATATTCCTAGAAATATGGGATAAAATTAAATTTATATTTTTATTTTGATAAATTTAGTACAGGATACCCCCCCCTGAAGCATGAAATCGCTCCCCATGAAACACGTGTCTGGATCTGGACCTGGATTTGTCTTGCCTGTGTGTGGACAAAAGTTTCATTCTGGTTCTCAACTGGTTGCAATCTTAACTGGTTTGCAATCGCAATCTCGAAACAGTTGCTCCGTCTGCGCTGGCCCTTAGAATTACACATTTAGTTGCTGATGTTTATGTGATACGTTAAATAAGATATTAAATGGTTTCGTGTCATTGCTGTCAAGTTATAATTTTGAGGTTAAAATTGCAGGAAAAATTGTTGAGTTTAACCGAAATTTCAGAAAGAAATGTGCCTTCAAATTGCGCTTTCCATTTCCGAAGTAGGGAATTTATTTTATAACCGATTGTAATTTTTTGCTAAACACAGACATATAAGAGAGTTTTTAAAATAGGGTAAATAATCCACATAATGAACACCAAACATTTACCCTATTTTCCTTTATAGCGGGACTATCTTCACCTAGAAGAATTTTTGTAGCATGTTCTAAAAACAGGTGGGAATTTGGGTAATAATAATCAGGTACGATTGGCTCCGTGTCGTGTATTTGTTGTTCGGCAGTTTTAACTGATGGCAAAATCCAAATATTCCCTTCCACATCTCGGTATTCTGAAAAGTAGCAAATAATTAATTAGCTGTAGACAGGTTATGCAAATATAATAATACGAAAGATAAACAAACCATTTGTGAGTATTTTTTATTAAAATTGATGCAGATAACTTTGTGGGACACAATAATCTCATTAAAGTGTGTATTCATTTTTTTTTCAGACAATAAGAGCACTCGCCCGTCATATGATTTATAATTTGGAAAATTCAAACTGTATTGTAAAAAAAAATTACAATTTGTTCGTTATTGTGACAAGTTGAATAAAAATGAAGTTTAGAAGGAAAGTAACATTTGTTTTGTTTTTGGTCTCATCCTTGAAAAAGCCCGTTATAAGTGTGGGCGAAACGTCGGAAACCTTTGTTTATATGCCGGTTTAGGTATATAAATAAATTAATTCGAAAATTCCAATTCCGGAAAAAGCAGATTCAGCTATGAACTTTGGCCAGGACAAAAATGGATATCGCCGAATACTTCATCAAGAGTTCTGTCGTGAGTCCCCAGAGCTACAAGTTACCGAACAGAGAGCCGCGGATCAACATTGTATCATCTTGAAAAAGGACGAAGTATTTGGTTAAAATACAACAGATCCAGAGCCTGAAACACCTCTGGTACAAAGAGCAGACGAGACTCAAGAACTTGAACAAGAACAGCCAACCAACGCACGTTTCTCAATTTCTATAGCTTCGCGACTAGGGGATGCCCTAAGGGAATTAAGGGATATAATAATCCTACTGTTCTCCACGTTGATAGTGTCCTATTTGGATATGATGATGAGCGAGAGCTGAAGTCGGATCTTTTTTACGAACTGACAGAGAGTGTTCATATACTCAATGGTTGACACGCCTATTGATACTATCGATGTTTTTGGTCTGTTTCTGAGGGAGTTGGTGTATTCGGGAGTTGTTGAGATTGACGAATTATGCGCGCAATGTGGTCCGGATGATAACCGTTTTGTCAATATCTGTTAATCGGATAGATCTAAGAGCCAAAGATTTCATTATCGAACTATATAGAACTATATATCGCTCTAGTTACTCGAATACTGGCTATTAGTAGAAGGCTACGAGAATTATGCGAACCGACCTGAAGAGGGCAGATGTGACTCTGCCGAAACGTCGTCATTTTACCATCGATCCCGGCAGGGATCAGTTATCAACTACGCGGCTGAACTCCCGGAAACCACCTAAAACATTTAGTGCCCGCGAAAACTTAAAAAGAAATATATATATTAGACCATGCAAATCTGTTTATGAAGAATAACTTTTTCTCTTAAAATTATTAATAAAAAGAAATCGTTTGATTTATGAATACACACTGTATATACATATTAACTGAGATTTATTTTGATTAATTCAATTTATTTAAAATTTACCCCAATTTCCGAACAGTTAATACCAGCCACTCCACCAAAGCTTACTGTATAAGAATGTCGTTAAAAAACTTATTCCCGATTTACTAAAAAACGGTACAAGCTATTTTATTGAAGAAAATATGGGACCGCTTCGGGATTCTCCGGAACTAATCCAATTTCGTTTTAATTTATTATATCCCATGTTCCGAACAGAAAATTTTTCCATATTTTTAATACCACCGATTCCACCAAAGTTTACTATTTAAGAAAGTCGTTAAAAAGTTTTTCCCGATTTTCTAAGAACCGGTACAAGCTATGTTGTTGAAAAAAGTATAGGACTATATGGGATATTCCGGTACTAATCCAATTTCTTTTCAATTTATCCCATGTTCCGAATAGAAAAATGTCCATATTTTTAATACCGTCGACTTCACCAAAACATACTATACTATAAGAAAACCGGTGAAAAAGTTTTCCCCCATTTTCTAAGAAAAGAAAAGGATCCAGTATAAACGGTCGAAATTCCTTGAGCCGTTTGCGAGTAATGCTGAATAAACATAAAGAAACATAGATACAGACTAGTTGAGAACCTCCTTCTTTTTGAGGTCGGTTAAAAATCGTTGTTATATCTCAAGTTAGACGCCCAACTAATATCAAAAGGTATGTTTCGGAAACTAAAGATAATTAATTATAAACATTTTTCCGTCTATTCAAAATAGGAAAACCCTTCTAAAATCACTTCTAATCTCTCCGTCTGTCACATCACAGCCAATTTTTTCCGAAACTGCTACAGCGAAAAGGTTGAAGTTCTGATTTTAGGGAGATTCCTGGGGGGAAATGTTACAAAAAACGACTATTCCGCCCTCTTTATCTCCGAAACTATTGACCCGAAATTTTTGAAAAAATTAGATAAAATAGAAAGTCGCCCAAAATTTACAGAAAATAAAAAAAATAACTTTTTTCAAAAGCATCATTAAATACTTCAATGAAATGACTCATTATGACAAATAAAAATCTATTTTTGTTCTATTTTAAATAAATTGTTTAGAAGATAATAATAAAAATATTTCTAAAATTCCACATTCCTCGCCTTTAGTTAACTAACTATATGACTTCAAATTTTGAAGAAAAAAAAAGTAGAGGCATAGGGCATCATTTGATTTTTGAATTTTGGGGGTAAATTATAGAATTAAACGGAATTTTTTTTTTCTACACACATCATGTAATATATCAGTTGGGCTTACTATGAGCAATACAAATCTGTTGACATATTTTCAAATATAAAATAAACGATATTAAAAAAGATAATAAAAAAAAACATTATCCCGTCTTTATTTGCAAAATCATAAGATCTAAAATTAAAAAAATATAGAAGTAAAGAGCCGTAATTGAACTTTACAGGGAAAATAAGGACAAAACAGCCGTTATACGTGAGAAGTGTATCTTTTATTATTTCACAATATCACATTGCAATAATGATATGACAATTCTCAGTATAATCTAAAAGACGCTAATTTGCACATTTTATGATATTTGAGATTGTATAAACACAATATAATAAACGCTCTCCTTGGAAATCATCTTGTAAAGTAGTGCAATCCAAAACTCTGTCCATTTTTATAATTTTGAATTTCGGTTTTAATAAAATATTTTTCACAAAATAGTGAATTATAAAAGTGTATATATATATATATATATATATATATATATATATATATATATATATATATATATTCTTCAATAAAATAGCTTGTACCGTTTTTTAGTAAATCGGGAATAAGTTTTTTAACGACATTCTTATACAGTAAGCTTTGGTGGAGTGGCTGGTATTAACTGTTCGGAAATTGGGGTAAATTTTAAATAAATTGAATTAATCAAAATAAATTTCAGTTGATATGTATATACAGTGTGTATTCATAAATCAAACGATTTCTTTTTATTAATAATTTTAAGAGAAAAAGTTATTCTTCATAAACAGATTTGCATGGTCTAAAACATAAACAGTAATCATTCCATGTCACGTTTTTAACTGTAGACGAGGTTTGGTATCAAATAGGAATCTTGCTTACATATTAAAGTATCTTTATTTTTGTTAATATCTAAAATTGCTATCAAATAGAAGTAATCAGAATTAAAGACAGCATCTACTTATACCATTGCACTAAAAATTGTATAATAAGTATTTATGTAACTTTTCCAAATGTATACTGGGTTTCAAAAAATATATTAATTTTGTTTAAAAGGAAGTACTTTCATTAATTTATAATATGTCAAATTGTAAACAAACGAAGTTTATTAGAATTGAAAACTGCATCCAATTGTGCTGTATTATTAAAAATTATAATAAATTGAAAGTTGATTGGAAATAAATCGAAATAAATGTCAGTTAATCAACTTAAAGGTGGAGGTTCTTAGTTGGTTTCTATATACAGTGTGTATTCACAAGTTGGATTTAAACGGAAAAAGTTCTTATGAATATTATTTAGAGAAAAAGTTATTCTTCATAAAAATATTTGCGTGTGCAGAGAAACGTATATTGTAATCATTACATATTTCTTTTTCAATTGTATACGAGGTTTGTCAGCAAATATGAATTTTACTTAAAAGTAAATACCTTTATTTACATAATATGTAAAATTCTTTTTTAACACTGGTAATAACAATTATAAAATACATCTAATTATGACACATTACTAAAAATTGTATAATAAAATCTTCATGTCACTATTCCAATTTTTGTACTAGGTTTGATAAAGAATATAAATTTTGTTTAAGTTAAGTACCTTTATTTTTAATAATAACTCAAATTGTTATTAGACTTTGTTTTAGAATTGAAAACTACGTCCTATTATCCTATATCAATTAAAACTGTATAACGATTTATTATAAGATTCCGCGGCGAGGAGACTATATATTAAATGCATGTCAGTATAATTAACAGACCTAGAGAATGATGATACTCAGATCGTCTACATTATAGTGGTTCCACGTAAGTTAAAATAATATAAAAAAATTTCTTAATACATATACATATTTAGAAAAAAAGTTATTCTATTCAACAGTATACGAGGTTGGTCAAGCTAATAAATGATGCTTAAAAGTAAAATACCTTATTTTAGGCAATATCGAAAAAGTTAATTCGATTTGAAAACTGCATGGAATTAAGCCATTGCATCACTAAAAATTGTAAAATAAATACATTTAAAAAAAAATAGACTTAAAAAAAATTAACTAAAAAGCCTGAAATAAAATTTGGCTTCAAGAATTAAATATTTTTTCTGAAGTCGGTGCTAATTCGAACAAAGAAGTTGCGAAGTACCACTTATAAATGTACTTCCCAAAATAGTTTCACTTCAGTTTGACTAAGAGTGGGTTTTACAAAAGTAATCATCTTGGGAAAAATACGTTTTTATGTAGCTAACTTGGTGAAATTTCGAATTCCAAAGCGATGCTTGATCGTCCAGGTACTTTCATTATTCAGGTTTGCTCTAAAACAGATTCTATTAAACTATATTACAGCAGCCCCTATTTCAGATAACCGAAAAACAAACTAATTATGTTAATTAAAGATAAAAAGCTTAATTATATTGTTTCCATGGACTTTGGACCCACTCCTTTATATCACTGGTAAATCATGCACTTAATTTTTGAAAAATCTCAAGTGCAACTTTTTTGTCAATTTTACTTGTAATTCTTTAATTTTCGATTCTCTCATCTTCAATGTTATCATTATTTCTTAATCGTTTCCTTAAGGTGTTAATTTCGTCTTGTATTATTTGTGTGCTATACGCATTTTGTTCATTTTAAAATTATTTAATAAATTAAATGTATTGAAATAAATAAACTAAGAAAACTGTAACGGTCACTCGGTAAAAGTCAATCGTCAAGTAAACAAGAGGAATGTTTTGAACTTACTGCGTCGGCTCGTATGATAGCACTTGAAAGGTAGAAAAGCGAACAAGCACTCGCCAACGACTTAAACCTATTTAAAGCCTTACCCAAGGCCGTAGCCAGCGGGGGGGGGAGGGGGGTTGAATCCCCAGACCCCCAAAATTTTGGAATATTGGGTTTCAAGAATCAATTTTAACCAAATAATCATCTTTTTCATGAGAATAAACTTTATATTTAAACATTTTTATATATCCTGGATATATATGAATACAAATACAGATTTTGCAGTACCAATTAGTCCACCACCAATCAAAACAATTATCCAACCCCCACTGAAAATATTGTCCAACGCACCCCGAAAATTTTTTCTGGCTACAGCGTTGCTCTTACCATTCAAAATTCTCGTGAATTTGAGTATATAATAGGTTTGTTCCTACCCGATGCGAAAGCGTACATGTGACGATCACCGTCATGCGCATTCAAGAAAACCTGTTCCTGCCAAGTTATGACGGTTTAGTAAACGATGCATCACGGTGTTCCAACCAAATAATGTACCGTTTCTCGATTCGTCATTTCAATCCTTGGTGAAGAGCAAGAATCGTTTGGTGATTCTTATTAATCATGCGCAGTAGAAACTGTCAATAAATTAAGGTTATGGTATGCAGGTCGCAGAGTTCAGACAATGGTAGTACGTTGAACCGTGCTAAATTCGCAGTTGCGCACAAATTCGATGCAGGAGATTTCGTGACAGTTTCATGGCGGTACGGATAATGCAAGTAGGAACAAACCTAATATAGATCAAGTGCCTACATTTTCAAAGTACATCTAAATTTCGCGTTTTAGTATTTTAAATTTTAACAAGTGACGTCACAAAGTTTTGTAACCCTCCTGCCCTTTGTCACACTATGTCACATTTCGGTGACACCCACCTCCCCATTAACGTGTGACGTAATTTATGGATGACCCCTAACAAAATAGTGCCAATTATTTTAATTTTCCTAAAATTTATGTCCATTACTAAGAATGACATAAAGAAAGAGAAACTGAATTAGGGAAATAACGAGACACAGGAAGTATATTATTTCCTAAGAAAATTTCCCTTCTATAGTTCAGTCAAAAATGACGGCCGGTCTTTTTTTCCAAATAATTTACTCCTTCGAATTTACTGTTAAAATTACGTCAATTATCGGGTCTGAATTATAATTAAATCATTTCATAAGCACAGATTTTCAATCCCTCTACAATCTCCTCCAATTTCGGTCTCCCTTTCTGACTTGCATCTTAAGTTTTCTATGAAAACATAAAAATATTTACTGCTGATTTTATAAAAAAAAAATTATCAAGATCTTTATGTACTTTTAACGAAATGTTTTATCTAAATGCTTTTGTAAATGTTTAAATAATTAATTTGAATTGTATCTGTATATGGAAAACTGTTACTAAATAGATAAAGATATTCGTAAGTAATACGCTATCATTTAGATAAATCTAAAAATGTCAACAATTAAATATCAAACAACTTAATCAAAATCATCTCTCATAAGACGATTTTTACGAGTATCTATTGCTATTTTTTCCCAACAAAGTAAGTTCAAAGATCTTTTAATGTTTATCAAGTACCTAGTGACAAAGAGTCTTCGAAAAATAGTTTAATGTCTTTACTTTCTTTTCTCTTATTGCGAATTACGAGTATATAGTATATGTTTGAAAGAGACAGTCTGATTTCTTGTCATTTGGATAGAACTATAATCTCATCAGCTTTCTTCATTTTTTCAAGATAGGTCTCCCCATTTTATTTTATTTGTTTCTTCTTTCTGTTTTGTTAATTTAACTACAAGAATGAAAATAACAGAAAAATATTCAATATAATAAAATAACCAAACAGTTGAATTTTCCAGTGTCAATACAATACAAGATTATGTTTCCGTAGCAACAGCTGTTTTTTTTTTCAGCCTACTTAGTAGTTTTTAGTAACCAGTGTAAGAGCAAAAACATTACATTTTCTGTTACTAGCAAAGTACTTCACAATTTCTTTAAAAGAAATTTAATATTTTACCACAATTCGGAATACCCAGAATAATTCTCTTATGACGTTTTGCTCTAAAACTACACGTATTAGTGTCTCTTCAGGTACTTTTAGATTTTCTCTCCCTCCAAGAGCCTCAAAGGTAGTCAATTTAATATTAAACACGAGGTAATCTTAAATCCAAAAGCCCAGAAGAAGGTCATTTCTATGTGATAATTGTTTCAGTCTTCACTTGATGAAAATTCATTTTTAAGAATACTTAAAAACAACAAGCACTTTTTTAAATTTTCACTATTTATTTCTTTAAATTTGACATGTTTCGCCAAGTCTGTATTGTATTTCCAATTTCTGATGAAACCAGACTTGGCGAAACAATAGTTTTTTCCATTTGTAAGAAACTTTTCAGGACACGCTGTATATTGCTATATGAAGTAGGTTTGGAACTTTAAATTATTATAATTTAACATATTTACATATTTTATATTTTAATTAAAAATTAATATGTTCCTTTTCAATTATATTTAAATTAAAAACTAAATTACACATTAGGATTAATACTTGAATCGCCACAAAGTAGTAAGAACTATTTTAATTTTCCTGAAATATATAACCATTACTAAGAATGACACATACAAAGGGAAACAGATGCAGGGAGATAACGAGAGACGGGAAGAATGTTCGTAAAAAACTTTCGCTTCCACCGTTCAGTCTAGAATCATTGCTGTTCTTTTTTTATTATATTTCTTATCATTGGATTCCATATATTCAATGAACGTTTATGCAATCTCTCCTGCGTCTGCCGTCTGTCACAGCCTATTTTCTTCAAAACTACTGGACGAAGAAGATTGAATTCTGGCATCAGTACCTAGCAGGTACATTTCCTGGGGTATCCTTTGGGGAGAAATTTTATAAAAATAGACGATTTTCGCACTGCCTTATCTCGAAAACTACTAAGTCTAAAAGTTAGAAAATATAAGCAGACATATATGACGCTGCCCAAAGCTAACAGGAAAATATACGGAACATTCTAATATTAATTTTTGTGAGCAAATTATACAATTCGATGAAAAATATATAAACCTTTTTTTTTCAAAGGCTTCAAGTAATATGAAAGGATTGGTTATAAGTAGACATCGGATTATTCCTGACTGACATCCGCTTTGAAGTGTAGGCCCCTCTACTTGCGGGACGCTTTGGCCCAGTTTTAGGAATAACAGCCAAGAGGTTGGCAAAGGGCTCTAGTCTCGAATACTAGGTCACGCCCCATACAGGGCGATGACCCCACATCTCAAGCGACGGTTCCACTGTTACCCGCAAGGTCGTCTGATCGCCACAATCCCGAAGGAAAGCGACGACTACTTGTATTAAAGGCTTAACAAGTCGGCCACAAGTGTGTCCGGCGAACTACTTGTGTAAAGTTTTGACAAGTCACACTCGATGGTGGGGGCCCTCTCCTTTTCTAGTTACTAACCGACTTGTCGCCAGAAACGAGATCTGGAATCGACTGCCATGATTCCGAAAGTTTTATGGGTAGCCACCGGGAAGTATTTTTGACTACCCCGCTTCTGTGCCAGTCCTTGGAAACAATAGAAAAAATGATTGAACAGAGTAACGCCCTTCCGAGTTCACTATGGCAAAATGTTCGTGGCAAATTAAATGCAGTTTAGTAAAAAAATCCCGGTTTTGAAGGCATAAAGAAAGTTGACGCGTTTATCAACGTCACCGGTCAAACTCTGCCTGAAGAGGTATCTGCAGAAATGGGGCCAAATTTTAATTTCTGTCCGGTAACGTCAGTTGATGTTGAAAGGTCATTTTCAGGCTATAAATTAATATTAAGTGAAACCTAGAAAATATATTATTGTTTACTTTCACAAGTATTATAATAAATATGTTTATTATATACATAATAATAACTTATAGTTTATTAAATATTATATTAAAAAAAATATTCATATATATTCTATTTTTTATTATGATGTGATAATGATATTAATAATAAACATCACAGGAGGTTGCCAAGCGTTCGCTGCAACTGAATACAAAGAACGACACGATGTTGTGGCAAAAATACTGCACCAGGAACTAGCGCTGAAACTCGAGCTATCACACTCGATAAGAACACCCTACTATATATACAAACCACAATTTTAGAAAATAACAACTACAAACTGTACTGGTAAGTAATACGCTATCATTTAGATAAATCTAAAAATGTCAACAATTAAATATCAAACAACTTAATCAAAATCATCTCTCATAAGACGATTTTTACGAGTATCTATTGCTATTTTTTCCCAACAAAGTAAGTTCAAAGATCTTTTAATGTTTATCAAGTACCTAGTGACAAAGAGTCTTCGAAAAATAGTTTAATGTCTTTACTTTCTTTTCTCTTATTGCGAATTACGAGTATATAGTATATGTTTGAAAGAGACAGTCTGATTTCTTGTCATTTGGATAGAACTATAATCTCATCAGCTTTCTTCATTTTTTCAAGATAGGTCTCCCCATTTTATTTTATTTGTTTCTTCTTTCTGTTTTGTTAATTTAACTACAAGAATGAAAATAACAGAAAAATATTCAATATAATAAAATAACCAAACAGTTGAATTTTCCAGTGTCAATACAATACAAGATTATGTTTCCGTAGCAACAGCTGTTTTTTTTTCAGCCTACTTAGTAGTTTTTAGTAACCAGTGTAAGAGCAAAAACATTACATTTTCTGTTACTAGCAAAGTACTTCACAATTTCTTTAAAAGAAATTTAATATTTTACCACAATTCGGAATACCCAGAATAATTCTCTTATGACGTTTTGCTCTAAAACTACACGTATTAGTGTCTCTTCAGGTACTTTTAGATTTTCTCTCCCTCCAAGAGCCTCAAAGGTAGTCAATTTAATATTATCACGAGGTAATCTTAAATCCAAAAGCCCAGAAGAAGGTCATTTCTATGTGATAATTGTTTCAGTCTTCACTTGATGAAAATTCATTTTTAAGAATACTTAAAAACAACAAGCACTTTTTTAAATTTTCACTATTTATTTCTTTAAATTTGACATGTTTCGCCAAAGAATACAAAGAACGACACGATGTTGTGGCAAAAATACTGCACCAGGAACTAGCGCTGAAACTCGAGCTATCACAGTCGATAAGAACACCCTACTATATATACAAACCACAATTTTAGAAAATAACAACTACAAACTGTACTGGTACCGGACGATATAGATAGATATAGTTTTGGTAGATAAAGTCTCTAGAAAAACAACCTTAATTGACATAGCAATCCCTAACAACAATAATATAAATATTAAGCAGGCTGAATAAATAGCCGAATACAGGGATTTAGAATTTCAAATACAGAGACAATGGGATATGAACAACACTCGAACGGTGCCAATTGTTATGTCAACAACAGGAGTAGTCCCAAAACATCTATTAAACAATTTGAAATACCTCGGTATGGACGAACATCTTTACCAACTGATGCAAAAAGCCGTTCTGTTAGAAACAGCCCGGACGGTCAGAAAATTCATGGGGAACTGCCGCCACGACGCCAACCACGGGCCTGACAACCTGGCAAGGGGTCCCACAGAGCTAAATCCTTTTGATATGTAGTATATCTGAGGTTTAGTGAATTTTCCCCTAAGGGCACACTATGTGTGCCTTAGAGGGAGTATAATGCCATACATTGTATGTTCAAGTCGGGGACATAAACGTAACTTCTAATTGTAAATGTTTCTTCATTGTGCATATTTTACGCTTTTTTCTTGCATATTTGCATGCATATTTTGGCATTTTGATAGTGCATATAATCCGATGTCTAGTTATGAGGTTGGTAATAAAATATATTTTATTCATATTTTAAAAATAATCCTTAAAAACATATTAAAAAAATATATAATAATCTCCGAAATTATGAGACATACAATTTTCAATAAAATTGAATAAGTAGGACATCTCTTATAATTAAACCCCGGTATTAATTTTCGGGAGTAAATTATAGAATTATACGAAAAATCAAAAAATAAATTTCATTATGTAATAAATATCAGTTGAAAGGTTGATGTTTACAGGATAGAGTGGAGTGGAATTATACTTATACAGAATGATTAAAAAAATGTTAGCAAAAATGTTATATTGATATATAAACAGGACATATGCAGAATGTTTGAAATATATTACAAAGTGAAATTATTCTAATGAGTGTTTCAATAATCGTTAAACAACTGAAATTAAACTGTTTCATTTCGTCTTGGGGAATATTGGTTTACATAACAAATGTCCGTTTATTTGGATATATGTACCCAGATTTATTATGAAACATTAAATTTACGAGTGAAGCTGGGTCAACAATGTACTTAATAATGAAATGAGAAACGGAAAAAAATATTTAATAGTTATATAATCCGTGAAGTTTCAGCTAGTCTATTTTATTATAGAATATTTCGTTTTCTTCTTAATTTTAAGAAAGAAAAAATAGTTAAAAACAAATAGAGAGTTGTCTACATAAAACACGGAAATGAGGAAAGAAAAGAAGATACGAATTCATCTCCAACAAAATTTTGAAAGTTTCTTATTCAATTTTCTAATTTTCTGTAACAATAGTTTAACAGTAAATTACGAAATACCTTCACTTGCTAAATCAATCTTTTCCTTTGAGGGATCACGTTTGTAATTGTTTATAGTTTCCGAGTAAACATCTGGTGCAACAGCCGGCACTTCACAGAACGCGGACATCATAACTAAATCAATTTTCGCTTTCGCTGTTATCGCTGTTTATAACTCTGAGCTCCTATCCCCACGTGCAACAAAATTAAAGTACACTAAGTCGATAACAAGCAATGCACTTCACTCAATGACCGAATTACCTTATAATTTTGCCTAACAACACGGATTTACATGAACACTAATTTTAAGCAATTTTTTTTCTTCAAAGCTTTTTCGTAACGTCAATACTTTTTGACTCATTCGTGATTGAAAATGTCAATATTTCAACCGAAAAGCCTCGTTTTCAAATTATTTTTCACGAATAACTCATAAACTAAGCAAAGCTAAAATCCTGCATAGCGTACTTATCTACTACTTCATCAAACTTGATTGTTGCTTGGCACCGACTTCAAAAATATGCTAGATTGGTAGGTAATTAATTTGTACAGAATAAGCACCATTTAATGTTTACATTTTTTTTTTCTCAGTAGGTACCTAACAACATTGAATGTGTTATTTATTTGCTAGAGCTGTATTATGTTATATTTATTTTCAGCTTTTTAGTTATAGGTGGAAGTCGGTTCTATTTTTTTAAATGTTTTATTTTCAGGTTTTTAGTTTTTTAGAACTCAAGTAGTTTTTATTCTTTATTTTTTATTTTGTATGTATAACCTTAATAGACAGGACTAGCTACCATCGAAAGCCCCAGGATTACACAATGATACATTTTCATTTAAATTGACAGTTTACGAACAAAATGTAATAGTACGAGTTGACTTAATAAGCACAAAATATGTTTATGCCTTATTGACCACGCTATGTAACATTTTTTCAACTTTTTTTGACAACCCTTTATAACTACACCCTATGTAAAAACCATATTGTACATACGACTGCCTACGGACAAGTATAAATTTGTTAGCTGCTTTCTGTAAATTATAGGGCGGAGTAGAATCCATCTCATATTTACGGAATCAAATCCGTTCTATATTTCAACCATCGTATATAACTCCTTGTGGGCTACCCCATAAATTATTTCATTTTTAACATTTTATATTATCGCCCTGTGTAACATTAATTCCTCCCCATACTTAATGCAACTTCTGATGGGCTATGAAATAAATAATTCGTTTAATCACACTGTATAAATATAATTCAACTCTAGCATATACTTCAACCATCCTGTATATGATTTGTTTATGTCCACATCATATAACTGTTTTTTAATCACCCTATATGATTTTAATTCTACATTTTGCCAACATTTTTATACCACCAAACGTCCACTCCAACCTATATTTCAACTATCCTGTATATACGGCTGCCTTTGAACCACCATAATGTTTTTAACTCCGCCCTATATTTTAATCATCATATATATGCAACTCCTATCACTTTACTTTGTGATTTTGTTAGCTATAACTAAACATCCTGTGTACAATCTGAATTCTCTATTAGGCCGGGAGAATGTGACACCAAAAGCACCGTCTTCGCAAATTGGAGAAATTTTCATTTAAATAGGTATTTGCCTGGTATACAAACAAAACGAGCTTTGTACTCATTGATTTAAGGGGCCGAAAATACTATGCTTTACTACCTATATGCTGGAGATGTACATCGAAAATTTTCAAATTCGCAATCAAAATTTCAGTGTCTACAATTCCCGCACTATTACGTTGGAATTAAAATATTTATGAGAAAATGAGCGTTACGTCGCGTCACTTCGATGAATTTTTTGATGAGAATATTGGAATTTTCGGCGATTTTCTGCAAAACTGCAAGTTACAAGTCGCAAAAAAGTAAATGAGATCACCTAGGAATCTTTCTTAATAGATTAAACGTTAAAAACATATCCATAAGAAGTGTTTGAAAAATCGACCAATATGTTAGGGATATTGGTCAATTTCCATGCACACATGTGTTCATTCACAAATTTCATCACGTTACCAATAAAATTCTTTTTCCAAATTTTAAGTTTCAACAATCCGAATATATAGTCTATTAAACAAGACCCTATTCATTCAAAACGATTCACAAGAAATCAGCTAACATACATACAAAAAAAACGAAAAAATACGCGACGAATTGATAACCTGCTCCTTTTTGGAAGTCGGTTAAAAGTCACTAATATTCTTACTCCGTACCCGACAAAAACATGTAAACATGCCAACGTTTTGTTCTATTATTGTTATTAGTATGAGACAATCAGCAGCCGTGTGCTGTAACAGGATATATTATAACGTTACGATAGAACGCAAACTTATTCAAAGTCTTATTACTCGGAATCGCTTATGCACGATTTTTTTCATTATAGTGACATAACGTCCCGTTTCGTTTCAACCAATGAATTACAGAATCCCACCTGAGGAGCCGTACATCTACCAAAACTTATATCATGATAATTGTTGAAGAAATATCTTTTTGAAAATGTAAATATGAATAGGGAGATCTTTTTAAAAAACCTACTGATTTCAGCTTGGACCTGTACTTACTAGCTCAAATTCATGTTGTTTCCATTTCGCTTTTCACATTCTTTTTTACTATTTTGATTTTATATTTGGATTTTTACTGTATTCTCTTCGTTTCTTAAGAAGTTCTATTCGTCTTTTCGATTACCCTACAATGTTTTCTGGAAGCATCCAACCCAATCTACTTCTTGTTATTTAAATTTTTGGTGACAATGCTTATATAGGCACGAATGATCAGGGAAGAAACATGTCACATTATGAAAGTATAACTAATGAACGTTGGGAGGTGTCATTTACTTCATTTTAATTGTATTTTTTGTAGTATTTCTTGTTTCTATAACTCAATATGAGTCACCGGAGAAAATGCATTTTCCACATTTGCTACTGTGCATAAGGAAGAGAAAAATTATCTATAATCACACTATAGAAAGCAGAATGTGGGAGCAACAGTCACATGCTCATAAGCCACATGATAAATAACTAAGTAATAAAAGAGAAGATGTAAAAAGTGCACGAACGGGACTAGAAGATGCAAAGGAAAACTGACATACTGAAACGATTTAATATAATAAAAACAATGAAGTGTTTCCAGACGAAATGAATGGGCATTTGAAGAATACGTTACTAGAAATAGATGGAGAAGCTTTCGAAATTAACGTAGTTATTCAGTAAAATAACAGCAACCAGGAAATAGTATCAAAACCTAAGAAAACAAGTAAAGGAAAGGGTGAAGGACGAAAAAGAAGAACACTGTCTTAGCCAACATAGAGGACATAGACAACAGTTTACCATATAACAGATTATTTGTAGTATGGAAGACAATCAAAAAATAAGATATGACACAAATTCTAAAGGGACGATACAACCAACATCACCGAAACAAACAAGCCTCAATAATGTTCACAATTTGATGAAATAGGGTCGAATTTCGACCACTAGGCGACCACTAGTATTTATTAAGAACTAACAGAAGAAAACCAACAACAAGAAGACATATTTAAATATGGGAAGGTATCAGGAATGACAGAGAATGATGACTTATATGAGACCCTGAAAAGAGCTAAAAATAACAAGGCTTAATTCAGGAAATATACGAATTGAACTATTCAAATATGGAGGCAAGAAAGTAATAAATTTTGTATCGAAATTCTTTAATAAAATAAAAGAAGGCGACGACATTCCTGGGGAATGGAATGAATCTTATTTAACCCCATATACAAAAAAGGGGACAAACGGGTATGTTTAAACTATAGGGGTATAGCGGTTGTATCATCCATAGCCAAATTATTTGCAAATACGATCATGAAAAAAAAATAGAAGAGAAGGGTGTAAACGTGTAAACCTTAGAGGAAGAACGAATGGTAGCTGAAAAGAAAGATAATAATGTTTTGACCATATTTACTTCATTAGACAATTAATAGAGAAAAACAGAGCGAAATCAATAGAAACACACATGATCTTAATAGACCTGGAAAAGGCTTATGACTATATGAGGTCATCAATATATTTGGAAGAGAATGGGAACAAATCAGTCAACAAAGACACTGGAAAATCGGGCGTTCCAATGTCATGGACATGTTAAAATTATAGAGTGGTCGCAAAGGGAAAAAGGAAAAGAAGCCGACCTGTGGAAACAAAAAACGGTAAACCCGGGAAGGTAAAAAACCGAAAAAAGAAGAAGAGTGTAATGAATTAAACCGTACCAACTTCTTTGTCTAGGTCTACATGAAACCTTTATTGTACTAAACCATCTTCCAAAGAGAATAATATACAGGGCGAGTTTTTTTGATGATCAGTATGGAGATCTCGGAAACTAGCGGAGATAGAGCAATGGTTAAATTGGGAAAGATTTGCAGTTTTACTGGTCCAATTTAATGACACTTTCGGATTTTTGTGAAAAGTCATGGCTTACTAGATATTTTGAAAAAAACGAAATTCTGTCGATTTAGTCAAATCCCTCTAGCTCCTTCTTTGTTTTTGATTTTATAAAAAAAGTGTAAATATCAAAATTGAAGGGAATTGGATCCCGAATATTACTGTCATGTCCTCGTTTGCGTGACAGCTCTCGTTTTCGAGATATGACACAAACTTATCTTTTTTTGAATGGAAACCATAGTTGGCTATGACGTCAAAAAATCGGTCATTTTTAGAGCTTTTCAACGGATGCTTTTCTCTCTTATTTTCACTTTTAACGTAGTAAGCCATGAAATAGATTGATTTATTAATAACTATTCCAAAAAACATTGAACGATTTTTTATTAGGTATTTGAGATATAACGAAAAAACTAAATAAGTAGGTACTTACTAAAAACTTAAGAAATTAAAGTACATAATAATGGTTACAATTTATGTTCGAACAGTCCACCATTGTTATTTAGACAAAAATTGCATCTTTTTAAGATTGACATTACCGCTTTCCTCACAGACCGCCTATCAATTTGTTCAATTGCTTGTAATACCGCCTCCCTTAGGTCACCAACTGTCTCATACTTCTTTTTGTATACTTTGTTTTTTAGCGCACCCCATAAATAGAAGTCTATAACTGCCAAATCGGGAGACCGGGGTGGTCATTCGCGTGGGCCATTTCTTCCTATCCAAGAGTTTGGATAGATATTATCTAAGTGTTATCTTACTAAGAACGAGTGATGAGCAGGTGCTCCATCATGTTGGAGCCACTCAATTTCTAAACGAGTTCTCAAATTCAGATTATGCAACATGTCTTGAAAAGTGTATTGCAAGAAATGCAAGTAGCGATCCCCAGTAAGTGATTCGTCATAGATAAAAGGCCCCAGAATAGTAGACCCTATGATACCACACCAAACATTAAAACCAAATTTTATCTGGGGTCGTCTTTGTTCTACATGGAAAGGGTTTTCTTTAGCCCAGATATGCTCATTGTGTCTATTGAACATACCGCAGTTAGTAAATCTACTTTCATCTGACCATAACACCTTTAATGGAAACTGTGGACTGTCAAGGCACATGTCTCTAAACCATGTACAAAACAAAATACGTCGATGTTCGTCACCAGCACGCAAAGGTTGAGAAACTGAAAGTTTGTACGGGTGGAACTTGTGTGCTTTCAATACCTTAACTACAGTTCGTTGAGATGTGCCAGCTTCTGCCGCAATCTCACGAGTTGATGTAGATGGATTTTGATTTATCATTGCCAAACATTTATTTGTGCTGCTTCGATAATTTTATTACGTTCCTTTGGTGGTTTAGTAAAAGATCCATATCTGCGTAAACTATCGTAAAGCCTCTTAAATGTACATAGAGCAGGTTGACGACGATTAAAATATCTATGAAAGTATTCCTCAGCTGCACGAACCGAATTTTTATGGCATATGATATAACATTCCCCCATATTCAGTTTTTCTTCATTAGAATATTCCATTTTATCACGAAAACTTGTCAATATCGACTGTCAGTTCAGTACTACTAATGGAATTACTCTCAAATGAGGAAACGTCAAAGTGAAAACAATCTTTTTCATGGCTACCTACGTTAAAAGTGAAAATAAGAGAGAAAAGCATCCATAACTCCATTATTTTTATGAATAACTACATCGAGTATTATATCGTTGAAAAGCTCTAAAAATATCCGATTTTTTAGGTCATAGCCAACTATAGTTTCCATTCAACAAAAGATAAGTTTGTGCCATATCTCGAAAACGAGAGCTGTCACGCAAACGAGGACATGACAATCGTATTCGGGATACAATTCCCTTCAATTTTGATATTTACACTTTTTTTATATAATCAAAAACAAAGTAGCTAGAGGGATTTGACTAAATCGACAGAATTTCGTTTTTTCAAAATATCTAGTAAGCGATGACTTTTTACAAAAATCCGAAAGTGTCATTAAACTGGGCCAGTAAAACTGCAAATTTTTCCCAATTTAACCATTGCTCTATCTCCGCTAGTTTCCGAAATCCCCATAATGATCTTCAAAAAAAAAGCACTCCGGGAGTGCCGGCAGAAGTGAAAACTTCAATATTAACGTTGTGTTTAATTATAAGTACAAAAGTACTATCATTTATAAGGTAGAACACAATATTTATTAAAAACCTACACCGATTATTTATTATTATCTTATTTCATTTATTTTTAGTCGAAATTATTTTTTTGGTAAACCTACACCGCAAATGGGCTTATTGTGGTGTCATGAAAATGTAGGTTAATGCTATAAAGTATAAACATATTACAAATACTACATCTATTATGTGTAAATACAGACTCGATCGAAACCTAATCTTATTATTAAAATTGTATTTATTACTATTATTATTATTCGTTTTTTTACGTTTTATAGTGCTCAGCTTATAGCTGGTTTTCTTGACGGCAGTTACGGGCTAAAGCCAAGTAAGAGTTTTTCATCTAGTATATTTTTCATCTAGTATATTTATAAAGTACTCACTCATTTTCTTTCACTACTTCATCATCACTTTTTTCATTAATAGATGCACTTTGTTCAATTTCCATAATTTAAACAATTCACATATACGAATACACAACAGTCAAGCCGACAGCTGTCACCATCCTTAGATACGCGTGGCACGCTGTACATAAACACACACGGACATTCGCGCAAGCGCCCTGTGCCGCCTAAACGGAGCAACACACTCAGGCACGGTAGAAAGAGTGGGAGATACTAGTTCCTCTCCCTTCCCCTCGATCAGCATCACGTGACCCTGACGCGAGTTTGGAAATTTTTACCCATACAAAAAAAGTGCTCAGCGCCGCTAAAGAAGTTTTCACTTCAAAAAGTGTATATTAACGCAAACACAAGCTGCGGAAGAACACATTTATATCGATCTGGAGTTATTCTTAAAGACACCTTTTTCAGTGAGTAAGCGATACTGAATTGGCTTACAAGGAAAGGGCAAGGCGTACGTATGAAATAAATTTGTTTGAGTTAAATATTAATTTTGTTATTGTTGTCATACAGATGCATGAATTTAATTCCGATAACTTCTGAGCTCTTCTCTCTTTTTTTAATTGTTGCAACTAGTCTCAGAAATTAAACGAATAAATAACTCGCATTTCTTGTATGGATAAAAGCAAATACCTAATTGTTTTCCAAAATGCTGGCAGACGCCGCAAATTCGAAAAATTATACAAAACAAAAAATTTGTTAATTTTATTTTTACACAACGTTGTTTCACCAGCCAGGCTGTCATCTTCATGAACTAAACCAAAATTTCAGTTTTCCAAGAGGATGCTAAGCAATGACAGTGTTGAGTCTTATAGAGGCATATATCGTAAACAAATATCTGTTACTTCAGTATAATAATTTATTTACTGTTTTTAGATAACCCAACAACAATACTTATGGAGCTGCTTTTATATTTTTTGCGTTAATGCGGTATATGGGTTACCGTGTCTCGAATAGCTTCAGCAAAGTACTGTATTCTTGGTTGCGTCAAAACTGAAATATTCGCTCTACCATTTTTTCGCACGTATATATGATGTCGTTTTGCTAAATATTCAATTTGAACACCTGAAAGAGAAAATACACAATATTAGCAGGAGATAATTACTAGTGAGTAATATGCAGATCGCAGCTAAAAAATTAGTCAATTAGCCAAGCGAAAAACGTAATATTTTATTTATTGTACCACTTAATCCAATTAAAGAAGAAATTCCAACTTGTCTTGTGATAAAGCTCCAATCGCCAGGAGTTCCCAAAGATTCTAAAGCATCGCTTAGTTGTTTCCTGGCTTCCGAAATTCTATTTTTCATCGTTTCAAGGTCTTTTATCCTAAAATAGGAAAAATAAACTTAAATTCCGTGCTTTAGTCATTTAGTCATCAAATAAAAGATAGAAAGTCGAATTTTGAAAAATACAAAGCTTATATATTGACCATAATTAAGTAAAAAAATATATGAAATTATACAATGTTAAGCTAATTTCAATACAGGGGTTTAATATTAACCGTTAATTTTATGACCTCGGATTCTCTGTGTGATTCTGATAGACATAGTGGGTTAGAACTACTATTGAAACACTGGAAAACTATTGAAAATCTACGAACACAAAAATTATAAGGCATGGAACGCGGAGATTTAAGTGACCGCTGATTTGATTTTAACGATATAACCTGTAAACCTGGTAACAATCCAAAATCCAATCAATTTGGACTAGTTTTGTTTTTTTTTCGAGGGGGGGGGGTGAAGTCAATACTCAAGGTCATGTTCTATTACTATTCGGTTCAGAAGTATGCCTTCCCACCTAAAAAAATAGTTTGACCACGATCCATCTTCTATTGGTGATTGTCTTCTTTGGATGTTAGTGATCACGTTTGTCCAAATAAGTGTGTTGACGGCTGTTCTGAATAGTGTAACAGATGTCATCACTGTCCATCGCCTGTAGTATCAGTTGGAGAAGGCTAAATTTCTCTGATTTCTGGTCCTTATTATTGTTTGGATTTCTACAACCTTGCAAGAAGTCATGGTCTAAGATCCTTCACTATATAGAAATATGGCGGAAATGTAGAAGCAAAAGCATCCTTACATGTTCATTAAGAACAATATTACACAGGACCTTTCTCATTCTGTAAAAATCTTTCTAACATTATTTTGTCTGGTTTTAACTTCTTGCGAGTGATCTCATTCTGTTTAAAGTTTATATCCTAAATATTCAGTTCTATCTGTTTCATTTAATGTTGTGTTAATAGTATGGCATGTTGTTATTTGGAATATTGTTTTTGCGAAATGACGATTTTAGTTTTCGTAACGTTAAGGTTCATCCCATATTTATCGCTCGCGTTTGTGAGTTTATCTATTAGCCTTTAGAGTCCTCAGCGCTATCCGCGAAAAAAATGGTGTCATCTGCATATCTTAGATTATTAATTATGTCTCCATTTATGATATCATGCAGTGCTACTTTAAATAGTTTCTTGTATTATGCGTTGAAGAGTACTGGTGGAAGTATACAAAGCTGTCGCTCTCCAGACACTTCTTGTTATACACAGATCACTTCTCGTTGATACCCATAAGTTCGTTGATCATTATCGTCCAAGTCGACTGCATGATCAGCCCAAAATTTCTCATTCTACCTCGTATATTATCTGTAAGAAAAATTACCCTTTGTAGCTGTCACTTCAAGAGACGTAGCATACAGTTTAAAGATGCTGCTGGTGCGGAAAGAAGGCATTATCTGGATCTGCACAAGTTGTCAACAAGCAAGCATTTGTTGCCAGGATTTGTGAAATCAGATTTGTGTCTATAATTTGGATATTTTTGAAATTTGTAGAATTCTTTTGTGGAAACACTTTGGACATCATCTAATACATTCGATATTGAGAATAAATTTCGAGAAAAAAATTGCTACCTCATGTCTTCCTCGTAATTTTTCCGTTTGCGGTATGACGAAACTTTGAAAGGGCAGCTCATAAATCACTTGTTACACCTGCATGATTTTGGTGTTCCTAAGAAAGTTAATATTCCTAAAAACATCTCCCCGATCCAAACATAAGAAAATTGAATTTTAGCAAATCCCTGGAACTTGTGTTTATTCATTTAAGATTTATAATGTGGTCTACCAATAATCACATCTCAGTCATTGAGTTTTGAAGTATTAATTCAATACGATTGTTTATATTTGCTTCCTGTTGATACAGAACATTTGCAGCATAAGAGAGGTGAAAAAAAAATCATAAAAGCTCAAAACAACAACAGATAACATGTTAACCTCAATAACACGACGGGTGATTCAGCCAAGTAGTCATCAAGAAAAAATTAACGAATGTTAATTAATCACAGCTAACTGGTATCAGATCAATAAACTATTATAATTATTTCCCCGTTGCAATTATTTTTTTATTTATAAAATAAGAACTATATTTAAAGAATTTTAAACTCGTAATGCAGTCAAGTATAGGAAAGTTAGATGTGATTTTTACGTATAGTGTGGAACAGCCAAATGGAATAAATTCGATAACGAATAAAGACGGGCGTGTTGGGAAAAACGCTTGGACAAATCTATTTGTTTTTTTCACAAAAAAAATTATATAAGGTATGTCATTTAACAGTGGCCAATACCAACTTTCTTATTTTAAATGCAAGCCCTTGTATATTCTTTATATTTTGGATTCTCCAGAAAATTCTAGACATAATTCATGTACAATGTTCTACGCCTATCTTCAACTGTTTCCGAAATATTAGGTGTTTACACATTTATTATAAAAATTAACATTAAAAAAAGAAAACAAATTAATGTCAATCCTCGCCGTGAACGTCTTGGCAACATGCTAATCTGGTATAGAAATGTCTTCTAACGTTACTCAATATCGCAGGCGTGACAAATCTAATCGACAGCTTGAGTCGTCTCTTTAGGTCATCTAAGTTGAGGGGTTTAGTTTTGTATACAGTACTTTTGACATATCCCCACAAAACGTAGTTCAATGGCGTCAAATCAAGAGATCATGCTGGCCATTCTATAGATCCGTGCCTCCCAATCCACGGATTTGGAAAAATTTGGCTCAGGTACTGCCGGACATTGATTCCGTAATGGGGCGGTGCTCCATCTTGCTGAAACCATATTGTATTGGCAGGAATTTGTGGGTTTACTGGATCATGATATAAGTTTGTCAAAGTTGGCACGACATTATTTTGGGCCAGTTGTAAACATTTATCTCCATTCAAGTTACTTTAAATGAAAAAGGGACCTACGATATGATTTCCAACAATTCCTGCATAAACATTTTCATGATATTGCGTATGTTTCTCTGTAATCAATTGAGGATTCTCATTACATCAATAGCGGCAATTCTGAGATTCTGACCGTGAAGTGTAAATGTGCTCTCATCAGAAAACAAAACATCTTCTAATTGGATCACATGGTTATCTAACCTTACCATCATTTGTTCACAGAAATACGTTCTCTTATGAAATCATTTTATAGTGATGCATTTTACTTTCTATTAATACTCGAAAAATTGATGCGTGGCTAACGTTGAACAGTGGGGCTGATTTCAACCAGAATTATGTGAGTTTTCTTGAAACTCAATCATAATATACAATTTCGTATTATCACTTAGAGCATTGGTAGCTACTTTTTTATGTCTTACATGACCAAGCTCGCGAAAATACTTTTCTATTTTGCTAATTATTCCTTGGGATACAGGCGGCAAAATTGTAAACTTGTCGAATAAGCCAGAAACTTCCATTTGTGTCCGTGTGTTTTCTCCATAACCGATTATTTGTAGAATAGTTATTTTGTGCATTTCTGTTAAATGAACCATTTTTTTGATATTATAACGTATAGTTAACGAAATTCCAACGACAATAGTACTGACAGTGATCACCACTGTCATGCAGGCAAACAATTATGAGTTTTGACGAAAATAAACAAATTTTTTTTTCAAATCAGTAAAAAGGAATTCAGGAATGGTTTTTGCTTACTATATCAATATCAAGAGCTAAATGGGAATTATGTATTAAGTTGTTTAGTGCAATGTAGCGAATTGGTGAAATAATTTTCTTTATTTAATGTTAATTTTAGTAATAAATCTGAAAACACTTATTATTTCCGAAACAGTTGAAGATAGGTCTAGGACATTGTACGTGAATTATATTTAGAATTTTCTGGAAAATCCAAAAAATAAATAATATAAAATAAGAAAGTTGATATGGGCCACTGTCACATGAGACACCCTATATAATTTTTGTTGTTGAAAAAGTGTGAATTTAAAATACAACTCGACGTGTTCAAGCGTTTTCCCAACACGCCCTCCTTTATTTATTATCGAATTTATTCAATTTGGCTGTTCCACACTGTACATACTATTACATACAGAGAACAGTTAATCTTTAATGTATATTACTGCCTTTATGTACACTGCTTGCAAATTTATTGGGAAATTTGTTGCCCATATTTCTGCGAAGCAACCTTCATGATCAGATATTTATATTTTTTACAAAATCTTGCAGGAGTGAATGGAAACTGTCTCCATTCAAATATCAACTGGTTCCACCAAAGCACATCTATATAAAATACTAAAATAGAGTAAATGGCCGGTCAATTCAACAGATTTTACACCTGTCTTTTTTTTGTTTAACTCAAATGTCGATGACCTTATGAACATAATACTGGGCCAAAATATAAACATACAGTCCAAAGAAACAAAGAAAAATGTATTTTGTTTTATTTGAATATTTCAGTACTAACTTTGTTTTAGTTCTGTTCTGACGTTTTAGTAGCTATTTTTAAAACTAGAGTTTTGTTAAAAAATCATGATTTTGATCTGTAATTCAGAAACCTTATTGAAATATATTTTTTTCTTAAGAAAGGTAGATCAGCAAAGTATTTTAACAAGTCACCTGGTATATAAAAAATTAAGTAGAAACAAGGCTAAATGCTAGTATAAAAAGTACCATTGCATAGTTAAATCCGGTTTGCTCCAAATCCTTGTTATAATCCTGCTTCCAAATGCGGCAGGGAATAAATACATCGATCCCCTGATGGGGCCTAGTTGCCCTTGAACTAAATCCTTGGCTTTTACGGAGTTGGTTACTACAAGAAAATTACCGACGCGTTCACCTGAAAATCATTGAGTAAGTCACTGTTTAATTTAATTAACTTCGGCTTCGGGCAAAAATCAGCCGAAGCTTTAGCCGAAAACGGACGAACTTGAACGAATGAACGCGAGTTGAATAGCAAGAATGGTGATAATGTATGAATATGAACGGAGTGTAGAGAGAGATGCGGCGGTGACGATTGAGAGAAAGTCTAGCAATAGCGAATCAGCTGACGACTGGCAAAAGATACAAATCTTTTGCCGCAAAATTAAGTCGTCTCAAGGAATTTCATAAGTAAGTATTTTGCGTTCCTCAAGTTTCGCCAATTTGATATAATTGATATAAATGCGCTTCAGTTCTCTGCAACGGAAATTTCCATAACTATTTCTAATGTCTTCAAAAAAATATATAGTCAAGGTTACCGATTTGTACAATTTCCAGAAATCCTTAGTGTCCTTGAAATATACAATGGGGAACAGCCAAATGGAATAAATTGGATTAGGAACAAAGGAGGACTTGTAGGGAAAACACTTGGACACGTCGATTTTTATTTTTAAATGTGCATATTTTTAACAAAAAAATATATAGGGTGTGTCATGTGGCAGTGGCCAATACCAACTTTCTTATTTTAAATGAAAGCCCCTGTATATTATTTATTTTTTGGTTTCTCCAGAAAATCCTAGACATAATTCATGTACAATGTCCTACAACTATATTCAACTGTTTCGGAAATATTAAGTTCACTACATTACACTCAATACTTAATTCCCATTAGGCTCTTGATATTGAAACAGTAAGCAAAAACCATTCCTGCGTTCTCCTTTACTGATTTAAAATAAAACAGTTTTGTTTATTTTCGTCAAAACTACTAGCCTTAGCATCTTGTTGTCTGCCTGCATGTCAGTGGTAATCAGTGTCAATGTTATTGCCATTTGAATTTCGTTAAATGTACGTAATAATATCAGATAAATAGTTCATTTAACAGAAATGCACAAAATAACAATTCTACAAATGATTGGTTATGGAGATAACACACGGACACAAATGGAAGTTTTTCGCTTATTTCCCGAAAATTTTCCAAATTTGTCGCCTGTATCAGAAGGAACAATTAGCAAAATAAAAACAAGTTTCGTGAGCTTGGTCATGTAAGACAGATAAAAAAGGTAGCTGCTAATCCTCTAAGTGATAATAAGAAATTGGATATTATGCTTGAGTTTCAAAAAAACCCACATAATTCTGGCCGAAAAGCTGCGCCAGAGCTCAACGTTAGCCACACATCAATTTTTCGAGTATTAAAGGAAAGTAAAAGGCATCCATAGAAAATTATGCCGACTCAGGAGCTCATGGAAGACGATTTCGATAGGAGAACGTATTTCTGTGAACAAATGATGGTAAGGTTAGATAACAATGTGATCCATTCAGAAGATGTTTTGTTTTCTGATGAGAGCACATTTACACTTCACGGTTATGTTAATCGTCAAAAATTTCGCTGTTGATCTAATAATAATTCTCACCGTATCACACAGGAACATACGCAATATCTTGAAAAAGTTAATGTTTGGGCAGGAATTGTTGGAAATGATGTCGTAGGTCCCTTTTTTATTGATGGCAACTTGAATGAATATAAATATTTAGAACTGCTCCAAAATAATGTCGTGCCAACTTTGAGAAAATATATCCTGATCCAGTAAAGCTACAAGTTCCTGCCAATAAAATATGGTTTCAGCAAAATGGAGCATCGCCCCATTACGAACTCAATGTCCAGCAGTACCTGAACCAAATTTTTCCAATTCGGTAGATTGGAAGGAGCAGATCGATAGAATGGCCACCACGATCTCCTGATTTGACACCATTGGACTACTTTTTGTGGGGATATGTCAAAAGTACTGTATACAAAACTAAACCTCTCAACATACATGACCTAAAAAGACGAATCAAGCTTGCGATTAGATCAGTCACGCCTGAGATGAGTAACGGTAGAAGACATTTCTATACCAGATTATCATGTTGCCAACACGTTCGCGGCGAGCATTTTGAACATTTCCTACATTGACATTAATTGTTTCTTATTTATTTTTTATATTATTAAGAAACAATTATACATCACTGTTACACATTTCTACAAGATCAGCTTAGTTAAGTAGACAAACAGTTCATAAAACCTTTTTTCTGTAGTAAAAATATATCGAATTACGGCGCAACCACCTATAATTGTCAGTTGGTTAGTTGGAATGAAAAGTGCTAGACAACCCAGTACTTTAAAAACCAAAATAACTGAACATTACAATCATTTTCAGAAATTATTTCCAAATTAGTTACCAAGACAATAAACGGCATTACCACTTTTAAAACAAGGAAACCCTCATTTCAAATTTCTTTGATTATGTAATGAGCTTAATGTTTTTGGCAGTGAATAAAAGGTGCAAAATTATATTTAATTACATTTTTTTCAAATAAAAAACTAAAAATATACATAGTGAAGACAGGGATCTAAAACAGATTTAACTATTTTATTTTTTACAGTATTACTTAATATTGCCGGAACAGTTGAATATAGGTGTAGGACATTGTACATGAATTATGTCTAGAATTTTCTGGAGAATCCAAAAAATAAATAATATACAAGGGCTTGCAGTTAAAATAACAAAGTTGGTATTGGCCACAGTCACAGGACACACCTTATAAATTTTCTTTTGTTGAAAACATGCGCATTTAAAAATACAAATCGGTGTTTTCAAGCGCTTCTCCCAACACGCCTTGCTTTATTTGTTATCGAATTTATTCCGTTTGGCTGTTCCACACTGTATATGATGGGAAAATGGTCAGAATAGGACAATAAAGTTTACTCTTAAATGCTTGCCGGCGGTTTGGTTTTATTAAATAAAGCTGCATCAGGGCTGCACTGTAGAAGGAAAATTATTCAATCTCAACTTTCGCCAATTTGTATAAATGTGCTTCCATTCTCTGCAATTTCCTAATAAATATTACTATAATTTCCTTAGCGTTATTTTAAATATTTCTTAAAATACTATCTTACGGTATTGTAAATATAATTACCTATACTTCCAAATAAAAGCATAACTGAAAGAAAATATGTCCTAAAATATTGTGACCGGAATTCATCCGAAGAGTAAATAAAAACATTATAATATTATATGTCTATGGCTAATCCAGAATCGGCAATATTTTGCAAAACAATATCTATCACAAATAATTTCTATACAATTGCAACGCGATTGCCGGCGCCTTTGGCTGTCGTCACGTGACCGCCGACTTGCATTATTATTTATTTCCAACATTTTCCAGAATAAGGGACACGTCTTGTTAACAAATTATTATTTTGTTGTTTCCTGAAAGATAGTTTAGGCATTGTTTGTTAATGTTTAAGCACTTTTTGGAAAATAACACCACAATTCACAAAATTACTGTATATTTCCAAACGTTTCGGGGTCTAGGTCAGACAAGGCACAATTCTGAAATTAAAAATTCTTTTGTTGTGCCTTTGCTTCTGTGGTCAACCTATTTAAAGCACTTTGCCTAAAATTTGTGACTATGCTTGGGACATATGCCATAAATTACAATTTGACAAAGAAAAAGAAAATGGTAAATAAAAAGAATCTGGTGATAAATCGTATCTCAATGCCGTTATTAAAGATGAAATTGATAATGGCCATCCCTTTTGAAACAACCCTATATTAGTATAGTTCATAAAGTTGTTCCTAGGGATTCCCTTATGACGTTAATGGGATTAATCTTATAATAATGTCGCCCCTCGGAGCGCCACATTTAGATTCTACAGACAATGCTTTCAAGTTCTTCCATCTTGAAAGCAACTCCTGTATTTTTGTATTGTAACCTGTATATGTCAACTACAACAATTATTCTATTGTTAAGTCATGCAAAATTGTCAAAACATTCTAACGTTCAATTTCCAATTTATATTTTATTCGGAATTTTATTGCTTTGAAAGCGCAGTCAGAATTAGACTTTTGAAGCGTTTGGATTTTTTAAATACACAGCTTTTTTCTCAAGTGAGGTTTTATTCGCGAATATAACCATTAGAAAACCTGGTACAACTTAACCTAACAATAAATTAATAACTTCCAGGAATAAATGTTTACTCTGAAACACACATACGAAGTTCTGCATTCAAATAGTACCAAATTTAGTTAGAATGCGTCCATTAATTTCGTGAGGGGTTTTTTCTTTGGATTTCCCTCGCTTTTGGTGAAACTTAGTAAAATTTGGTAAGACCTCCTCTACCACGGGTGAGAATTACTATAAACTTTTTGAACAATGGAATCTAATTCAATTTAGAATAAGTAGTATATAACATTGCCTATGCTTAGGAATGATTTTGTAATACACAATGTTGTCTAAAGTATAATTCTGAACTCAAGAGTTGATATGAGATTTTTGTTGATACCCTCCTACCTTGAAATAAAAATGAAAGACGCATTTCAACATTTTGAACAGTAAGTGTTCATATTATGTTATAAAAAACATAATTGTTTTGGATGTCAATAAGAATGCTGAAGTATATCCATTATGAATCTGTAAGATTATTATTCTGTAGTCAGTAACAAAGTAAAACGACCAAGATAATTTGGAATTCGTGGCAGAAAAGCAGATCAAACAATGAGAAAAATTAGGAATGCAGATAAACGTAGAAAAGACGCAGTACATGTGCACGATAGGATAAGACACCACCTTATAACTGGGAAACAAGGAAACCATAAAAAGGTATAAGGACTAAAATCTCTAGTAGTAAATTTTAATAACGAAGTCACAGGCTGTATACAAACAAAATATAGAATAAACAAAGCAAGTACTGTAATTAGGTTACTAAACAAATTACACTGGAAAACAATGTAAATTGAGAATCTATACTTCTTGAGTTATTACTTTTTAGTTTAGTAATCTTAGGAATTTAATTTCAATGCTATATAATTATACGGTTTTATTTGTGTTATTGCTTTTTCTACCTTTTGCCCCAATATGTCGGGTCCATGATTACACCTGAGGCTTGGTCTTTCGTTATGGAAATGTGTCTCTAGATACTATTCCCACTTGCTTTTACTATCTTGTTTGTTAACGGTTTTCCTTTCTTTATTAACTTCATCTGTTGACTTTGTTTAAGAGTTCCTGTGGCGACAATCACCTTACTTACAAAGCACTACAAAAATTATATTGTTACGAGAATTCATCCGACCGCTGCCGTTACTGGGAATTCCCTTAAAGTTTCCAGAATACATGAAAGAAGTTTCCCGATAGTTCGTGGACTTACCAGACAATTCGGAGAGAAATACATAAATATGGACAGCTGGCTATAGGAGGCATGGTCGTATTATATAGTTAAGATAAAATGTAAATAGTTTCTGTGAATATAAATTGTAGTAGTGGAAATAAATTAGAGTGAGTTGGACTGTGTTTTCAAATAAATCTAAAGAACTGAACTGAACCCGAGTGTGAAAATAAAAACATTACAATATGTAATTTAAGTAATCAGGTAGGATGCAATTATTAAAGAATTATCGATAGATGCCGTGAGGAAAAAAAATAAATTGACGATATATGACTAAAGTTAAATAAAAAGAAATAATTTCATGTACTTACTATATAAACCGAAATTTTTAGAAAATGACTGGGCACAAAACAGCTCAAATCCTTGCTGTACGAAGTATCTAACAGACCAGGCGTCCTCTTCTAAGTCTTTAGCTAAACCTTGAAAAGCGGAATCAAAAAATGGAAACAGTTTCCGTTGCTTCATGACAACAGCAATTTCTTTCCATTGGTCGTTAGTAAGGTCAATCCCAGTAGGATTTTGGGCACATGCATGCAGTATCATAACAGCTCCTTCGGGGGCATTCTTGAAGTCTTCTAGAAGACCAGTATAGTCTATATCTCGTTTGTTCGGACTCCAGTAACGATACGGTCGACCTTCTTTGAAACCAGCCTTGTTGAATACACCGAGTTGTGTTTCTGAGGATACAGTATAGAGTAAAACAAATAAGGATTAAAAAATAAAAGCATATTACGAAAATTTCTAGACATAAGTACCGTATTGCTCTCAGTCACCTAGAGGCGCTAGCTCCCAAGTAAGTACAACAAGTAGTTTTTGAAAAGAAACTTCTTAATGCGCAAGTTGTGGGCTGTGATCGAAACTGGCCCATCAGTAGGTAACGCCTACACAATATTTATAGTAGGAGAGATAGAGCGGGATTTTGCTCGTCATCCTGAAAATGGACAGAATGTATCGTATTAAGTTCAATTCCTGAACTACATCACGTTTCTAGGCAGGCACCAGTGGAAGTGATAACCGAGGATAGTTATAGGGTGTGAAAATGCTAATTTTTGTTTGGTCATGTTCATCATCGAGTTAATGTTCCAAAATTGGCTGCATACAAGATTGTGATATATTTAATATATCTATATATAAATAGGCTAAGACAAAACGATTAGGTACCATTTTCTCCTCTGTTTCTCAACCGATTTTCTTCATTTTTGTTATGTTTAGTAGCTACTGACGACATTCAGTGCAGAATGCTAAATCTTAATTTATAATATTGGTTCATTCATTAAATAAAATATAATAAAAATTCATTATTTACGTCAATAATGTCAATACCAAACAAATGAATGTGCCGCGTGCCGCTGCCGCCAGACTCAAACCATTGAGTAAATATATATAGACAGACCAATGCTATTATATACTTAGAGCATGTACTTCTAGAGGTGGCATGCAAGCGTTGTTATTGTTTAGTGGGTAAAGTAATCGTTGAATATCATAATTATACAGGGCGATTCCATATATGTTAGAAATAATTTTTTTAATGGGTGGCACATAAGCAGTTGCATATTTAGGGTGTTTAAAATATAGAGTAGGGTGCAATTATAACTAATAAAATAATTATATAGGGAAGCCCATTAGCGGTTGAATTTACAGGGTTCTTGGAATAGAGGGTGCAGTAAAATTTCAGTTACACAGGGTGGTGCAAAAAATGTTATACATAGATGCATATACATGGTGGCGGAAATGGAAATGCAACATTTCGTAACCCATAAGCAGTTGTATATATAGTTAAGATGAAATATAGAGTAAGAGGAATTATAGATATACAGGATGGTGATAAAAAATGTTAGAATAGGAAATGATTTATAGAGTAGACCACGAAAAGTTCCATATATATAATGATTGAAATATAGGTCGGAGTAGAATTATAGTTACAGAAGATAATTAAAAATTTCATAAACAAAAAGAGTAAATATGGTGGGTCATAGGCAGTGGCATATACAGAATGGTTTACCCGGTGGTTGAAAAATGTTAAAAAATATTATGCGTGGTCCATAAGCATTTGCATATACAGGGTGGTGGAAATATATAATGAGATGGAATTATTATAATGAGGATTTTAATAAATGTTAGAGAATTGAGTGCAATTATAGCTATATAGGGGTATTAGAAAAAATAAATATGTAGGGTAGCCCATTAGCAGTTGAATTGTTGTCATATTAAATTAAGAATTACGAATTTGAACACAAATAAAGGTCTATGAATTATAGCTGAAAAAAACTTGAATTTCGTTACTTATTTGTAGAAGCGAGATGTAAGACCGATATCTAGGATTTTCGAGGAAACTATCACACAGAGGTTCCGAATCTGGATCCGTTCTGTGTAATTGCTGTTCTCCCTAAAGTCCTAAAATAGAATGTCACGATAAAATTTTCATGTTATTTAACCTGCCAGAGATATTGACACAATTGGTCGAATTTCGACCACTGGGCGACAGCTAGTTTAAGGAAATTCCCGAGAGGCGTCTGCCTAGAGCGTTACCATCAAGGTGGCGGACAGGGGTAAACTTGTCAAAAATGGGGGTGAACTTCGTCATTAAGTAAAAAGAACGCCATTTGCAACATTTTTTTGCTTACACAAAAGAAATCATAATCCAACAGGACGTACAGCTAAATGACATAAATAGATTTTTCATGACGTCATTAATGTGGTATGTATGACGTCATACACAATTTTTTTAAATGCGAAGCCACATTTTTTATTAAGGATTCGGAAAGAGCGGAAAATTTCATTTCTGAATATGACTTTAACCATGACCTTAAACTTTATCTTCCGGGCATTTCCAAGATCAAAGTTTTTTTGAAAAATCAACCAATTATAGCTAAATTAGGTGTAGGGGGGTTATCGACATCGCTGATTTCGAATCTGAAATCAGTTTTTCATAATTCACAATCCAAGATGGCGGACCATTTTTTTTTTAAGTCAACCAATTAACGGTAATCGATGTTTTTAATCCTGATCCGAAAGATGACTGATTCAAAGAGGGTTTTCCAAATTAAAAACAAATTTGACGTTGAACTTGGCCACTACTTGTTCTGAAAATTTTCAAAAACTGATTTCATATTCGACATCGAAAACTTCGTTATACCGAATTGATTGGGAGTAGGTTGGTTGATTTTTTTTCAAATTACCAATTTTCAAAATCTGATTACGAATCTCAGAAAATCAGATTTTCGCAATCCAAGAGGACGGACCAGTTTTTGAAACAAAAACTGATTTCAGCGACGTCGAAAACATCCCGTATACCTAATTTGGCTATAATAGTATAATTTTTCAAACTAACTTTGATCTTGGAATGACCTTGAAGGTCAAGTTCAAGGTCATGGTCAAAGTCAGATTCAGGCCTGGAATTTTCCGCTCTTTCCAAATCAGTAATGAAAAATGTGACTTCGCATTTACAAAAATTGTGTATGACGTCATACAGACCACATTAATGACGTCATGGAAAAAATGTTTATGTTATTTAGTTGTACGTCCTTTTGGATTATGATTTCTTTTGTGTAAGCAAAAAAATGGTGCAAATGGCGTTCTTTTTACTTAATGACGAAGTTCACTCCAATTTTTGACAAGTTTACCCCTGTCCGCCAGCTTGATGGTAACGCTCTAGGCAGACGCCTCTCGGGAATTTGCTTAAATGCATCACAATCTTGTATGCAGCCAATTTTGGAACGTTTACTCGATGATGAGCATGACCAAAAACCAATTACCACTTTCACCCCCTGTAACCATCCTCGGTTATCGCTTCCACTGGCGCCTGCCTAGAAACGTGATGTAGTTCAGGAATTGAACTTAATACGATACATTCTGTCCAGATGACGAGCAAAAACTGGCTCTATCTCTTAGACCGCGACGCTTATATCATTCTTGACGAATTTGATTATTAATCAGTTATTGGGATGTTATTTTTCCTAAAATTTTGAATTTTGATTAATTTTATTTTGCAATTTGTAGATCATGTGGAAAAGTACAAAAGATTTAGAAGGATTTTTGTTAATAACTATTGAAAATTAGTATGTTACATAAAACAAACAATACATTTGTTATTTTATATTACGGCTCAAAACAATTCAGGTTATTTAGAGGAAGTGAGGATAGAACACACCATTACTTGAGGAAAAACTAATGACTAGTCACCCAAAATTTACGATGTTAAGCTCGCCTATAAAATAATTTGATAAAAAACTCGAGGAACCTTCTGCCTGACAAATATGTTTTTATTTTTAGTTTTTCGCTCTCAAAATCTGATTTTTTGTGGAATCTTGAGCCAAACTAAAAATATAAATAGTAGTATTACTGACAAAATTCATAGGCAGTTTTATCAATCTGATAAGACAAAATTGTACATTTAACGTAACAGTTTTGGTAATAGACCGTTGTTGGTTTAGAAGAAAGTCAATTGGCGTCCTCATTTTTCACAAAATAAGTAAATAACAAAAAAATACAGAATTTTTGGGGTTTGAAATGCTCAAATAATAATATTTCTACTTTTCTGTTAAAATTATGTCAGTTATTGCTTATAAACTATTATTTAGGTAATAGCGTTAACCGTTTGCTGTTGAATTGTATATTACTTAAAAAGCTCTATTGACTGGTGTGTTAAGGTAACAAAATTTGACGCATTTGACGCACGAAATGAAACAAGGACTACGCCTTCAAGGGGATTTTATAATACGCTAAAAAGCGATATTTAAGTAGTAATAATTTGGTCAAGTGCGAGTTGGACTCGCATACTTAGGGTTCCGTACCACCTAAAAGATTCTAATATTCCAGTTTCAGACAAGCAGGGAATGAGTGCATTTTCTTATATTTACCCGTATATCTTTTATGAAGCGTTTTAAATTTATAAAAAATATACACTTTGATTTTCCACACATAGACTTTTTATTTTATCTGCTTCAGGATTCGCTTGATTTTTATCAGAATACATATTATTTAATTTTCTAATTTGGCCCCCAAAAATTAACATTAGAGTTTTATTTTACTAATAAACTTTCAGAGAAGTCTTTTATAATCTACTGTCTGAGTTTTGAGGCTCTGTAGATTGGAAGATAAAGGGCAAAATAGGTCAAGTTTTAAATTATAAATTATTAAATCCGTTATTAAATTATTAAAAAATACAAATAAAATATATTTTTCAAAATTTAAATAGTGTAGTTTCTAAAGTGGGAATTAAGTCGATGTTTAATATTTATGTTAATATCTTTTAAATAAATGATTTAAAAATATGATATATTTGTAATTCACATAATGAGCCTTTTATCTGATATATTACATGATGCGTTTGAAAATTGAATCTTTATTTTCCATTTAATTGTATAATTTGTCCCTAAAATTACTATATGGGTTTTCTAATAATTGATTTGGGGCCAAATAATATAATTAGGGATTTTTTCATATTTTTCGTATAAACAAAAAAATTTAGGTCTTATAGTTTGGGGAATAACGGGGAGAATGGGTAATTTTTTGAAAATATTTGTTTAATATATTCATTTTAAAGAAATTTAAAAAAATATTTGTATTCGTCATAATGAGCCCTGTGACTTGATATATTACATGACCCGTTAGAAACAATTATAATTTTTTATTTTCCATTTAATTCTATAATTTGCCCCCCAAAATGAATATTAGGGGTTTCTCCCTATTTTTCCATAAAGTCAGGTGGTGGCTATACTTTCATTTTTTTCTAAATTTTTCAGCTTATAGTTTCGGAGTTAAGGGGGGGGGATGCGTATTTTTTTATATTTTTGTTAATATCTTTTAATTAATTTATTTAAAAAAAATGAAAAAAATATATTTGTTTTCTTCATCATGAGCCCTTTCATTTGATATATAACATGATGGGTTAGAAACAATTTTAATTTTATATTTTCTATTTAATTCTATAATTTGCCCCCCAAAATGAATATTAGAGGTTTTCCTTATTTTTCCAGTAAAATTCAGGTGAGGGGCTATACCTCCATTTTTTGTCAAAATTGTCCAGCTTAGGGAATTGGCAATTTTTTTTATATTTTTGTTAATATCTTTTAATTAATTTATTTTAGAAATATGAAAAAATATATTTGTTTTCGTTGTAATTAGCCCTTTCATTTGATGTATAACATGATGGGTTAGAAACAATTTTAATTTTATATTTTCCATTTAATTCTGTAATTTGCCCCCCAAATTAAAAGTAGAGGTTGATCCTTATTTCTTCAGTAAACTTCAGGTCAGAACCTATACCTCTAATTTTTTTTCAAAACTTTACGTTTTATAGTTTCGGAGATAAGGGGGGGGAAATGGGTAGATTTTGGTATATTTTCGTTAATAACCTTTTAAAAATATATTTTTTTAAATATGAAAAAAATATATTTTTGTTCCTCAGAATGAGACCTTTCATTTGATATATTACATTATGCGTTTGAATTTTTTTTTATCTTTAAATTTTTATTTAATTCTATAATTTGCCCCCCAAAATTACTATTATTGATTTATTCTTATTTTTCCGGTAAAGTTCGGGCAACGTTCTATATTTACTATTTTTTTCAAAATTTTAGTTTTAGTAGTTTCCCCCCAGAAGTATCCCTAAAATCAAATTTTTTTCTTTTACGATATGTACTCCTAATCGGGTCACCAAACTATACATTGATACCAAATTTCAACCTCTTCCGTCCAGTAGTTTAGGAGAAAATTGCTGTGATGTGACAGAGGCAGAAATCCGGAATGATATTATAAATAATGATTTATAGTTAAATGAAAGAGTCCCTGCTCGCCACTCCCTAATCTCACCATAGTAAAGTAATATTTCGTCGAATACACCGTGTGAGCATGGTTCTTGGAAATGAATCTAAAGGCGGGTCCATATCAGCTGAGTCAGCAAAAGTAAAGTGCTCTCTCTTGTATTTTTGAGTGATTGTACTCTCAAAACGCCTGTCACGAATGATGATAATACCTTATTTATAACAATAATTAAGAGTGTATTAAAATGCAAAAATAACATGGTACTCATGCTGAACCCAACGTTACGTGAAGCTACTATCTACGTAATTAAAAAATGCAAAGAATTAAATAGATATAACATTTTGTTTACTTACGCCATGTTGGATCGGAATAATAATAAATTGACTTTCCTAGCAAAGATACTAGAAGTTCAGCCCCTAGACGCAATGCTGCTGTGCCTGACAAAGTTTGAATGCTGCTTACCTATAATAGTTCAAAACAAAATTTAATATTGTTTTATCATTGAAGTAATTATGGCTCCAAAGCAGGAGTCGAAAGTCGTGATGATTTATTGCGGTGTACATCCGTTCGTCTGTTGTATGCGGTTAAGAACTACTTGACGTTTCGCCAAAATCATACTTGGCATAGTATCAGAAAGCCAAATATGATTTTGGTGAAACGTCAAGTGAGTTCTGAAATAGTTTCAAATAAAAAGAATTTGCATAAAACTTAATAAATATCCGTAAACGGATATTAAATTAGTTTACTTGTGGTTTTGAATTGTTCTGAATTGCTTTCGATTTCAGGAAGATTTACGTCAATCTATCAACGGTATTAAGAGTATGGACAATGAGGTCCAATGATGATAAACGTTGGCATAGTACAAGTACTACAAAGACATGAATTACACCGTGCCAGACTTCTTGCTCTCAGAAGTAGAGGGGACATAAAATACGAGATGATCCAATTTAGTTGCAGCTCATACAAAATGGTTTCTTATAATATCCTGGCGTAGACTTTGTAATGGGGTACGAGATATGGTAGGTCTTAGAACATAAACATTGCCTTTTATTCAAAGGGTAGGTCGGAATCATTCAATCAAAACAAAGTCATAGTACAAGACATTTCAGCCTTGTTCTCAGCCAGGCTGGAATGCTTTGCAGGAAAAACCTAGTGAACCGAGAAACAGGGTCAGTTAATTAAATGTAAATGTAATATAGTGTGAAAGTAATCAATTTTAATATTTATAGAAACCTAACGAAAAAGCCAATGCACCAATGCAACGTAACCGACAAAAGCGATTAAAGAACCATTATAAGTTCTCACAAACATGAACTTCAGAGTCCACATGCATAAAATATACCATACAATAAATAACATCTATATACAGGGTATCCCACGCTCGATGGTACCTTACAAATTTACGGCAATCGGAACATGGGATGGTTCTTAAAATTTATTACCAAAGTAATTGCTCCAGATCTATCCATCTAAAATATTTTTAACGATGCGATGTTGCCGCTTATACCAAAAAGTAGTAACGTTTTTAAAGTTTAAATGAGATTCTTAATTACTTTCTGATTATTTTGTCTTAATACTTCCCAATACCTTTCCCTAACGGTTTTCGAGTTATTTATTGTATTCTATATTTTTTGTTCAAAACATCGCTCCAATTAAATGTTTGTTACGGCGGTATTTGAATTCATAAAAACTTAAAATTTTGTAACACCCTGTATATTATCAACTAACCTGAGAGGCAATCAAAATCCCTTTCAAATGGTATGTGAAATTCATATACCTAAATACTAAGGTTTTGGAAATAAACTCAAGTTTGTGTAATTATTTTGGGATATTTATCTAGATAGCCTTAAAATGTCTCGACGAGAAATGTCGTAAGGAAAGTGACTCGAAAACGATTAAATTGGAGGGAAATAACTATTCAATGGAAGTTTTTCTTAATCTTATTCTGATTCATGGACAATGTAGCAAAATTCAATAAAATGTACCTCGATCTATAAACAATGGACAAGAGAAAGTTTCTAGGATTGTAAAATAATTTCATTAATTATGGATAAAAAGTGACAACAAACCAATTTCAGTGGATCAAATAACATAAATATAATAAAATCAAGAATTTACAGTACTAAACAAAAGCATATTATACAAAATTAGAAGATTAGTTTAATAAATGTTCAAAATGACGACCTTCGACTTCCCAACTTTTTAGAATCTGGATACCCGTAATTGTAGCCCTCCTTATAACACTGGCATCTAGCTCTCCAATGAAATTGGTCACTCATTGGCGGAGGTCTTGTTTGCTCAGTACCTGTGTCCTAAATTCGAACATTTCAAACAACTCTGAACATCCATCCATCCAGTTGAAACCAATTGGTTAGATATTCTTCTAAGGGAAGATTTTCCAAAAACTTATTCACCACTGACCTTAGAATTTGGAGGTATTTATCGGAGGTCAACGGTTCATCGTAAAAGAGAAAATGTATTTTGTCATATTTCACGACACCAAAAACGTTAATACTAAACTTTTCCTGGAATCCCATTTCGTTGATGACATGTGGATTTTGGTCATCGCAGAAATGCTTGTTTCTGAAAATTACCTTCTCTGGAAAATTTAGCTTCATTTGTCCAAATTATTAGGATCATCTTGGGTGAGGATTAGAACAGTTTCACAAAATCGAACCCGGAATTGATCATCTTCTGGTTTCAGTGCTTGAACTTTTGTAAACTAGTTCCAAGAAACGTCGTTCTGATTTCAGTTTTGACCCATAATCACTGAAATTATTTTGCAATCCTTGTTCACTGGTTGTAGGTCGGAATACATATCATTGAACTTTCTGCATGTTTTTCCTGTATTTTTTCGACATTGTCCATGAATAACAAATAGGTTCATCAAAACTTCATTTGAATAGTTATTTCCTTCCATTTTAATCGTTTTCGGGTCACTTTCCTACCGAAACCAGTAAATGTACCTATCGAACTATTTGTCAAAATTTTACTAAAGACATTTCTCGTCTAGACATTTTAACGCTAACTAGATAAATATCCCAAAATAATCCAAATGTCCAAAGGTCTGTAGAGAAGTGATATAATAAAAGATTACAAATTATTGCCAAAAAGGGTGGGGGCTTCTCCAAATTGCTCTATTGAAAAAGAAATGACAGACGATGGAGCCCATAATCACGGGTTGAAATTGCGATGTTTAAAGGAAAGTATGTTATAATTTAAATATTTAAGCAGCATGTGATTATTATGGCACCAGGTTGCTCTGGCCTTGACTCTACAGGGAGGAGTTACTACCTCAGATTGGTTTTCGTGGCTACAACGGTAGAGTACTTTTTGTCAAAAGGGCAGATTAATTTACAACCAATATTCTAAATGAAACTAAGAATGAGAAAGATTATAAAAAATATAAGAAAAGTTAAGAAAATTCGATACAAATAGAAAAAGAATATGGTAAATTGAAAGAGGAATAAGCTAAAGAAATTAATGAAATGCATTAAAGGGAAGACGTAAATGGAAAAATCAGGAAAGTATACTGAAAGTACCCCAGTGGGTAAGGTTTACTTCTGTATCTTCTGTGTCCTAAGAATTATAGACATCCAATTAAATTTAACAGATCCCCTCTTTAGTTTAGTTCATTCTCGCATGTGATAGCGGAAATAATCTTGTTACATAGTAAAAATAAAAGCAGTAGGGCAAACGGGTCATTGATTAATATATTAATGAAACTTCTTAATAAAATATTACTTACCTTATTTTCATGTAACGCTACACTATTATCGCCCAAAATTAGTTTTGTTGCCAACTTAGTGAAATGACCAGAATTTGGGTAAAAATATTCCGGAATTATTGCTCCTTCATCGTGTATCTCTTCTTCAGCAAGTTTTACTGATGGTAGAACCCAAGGTTTTCCGTCAAAATCTCGATACTCTAAAATGCATTTAAACATTGAGAGCCATTCATATTAAATAATCAAACATGCCTCTCAAATTGTTTAAACATTTATCGGAAGGTTTTGCTCTAATTGAAAATGATATCAGTTCCGGAAATTTTACTGTTATTTTTCCATCTAATCTAGTAGTATAATTTGGTTGCCCTATCGAATTCCAGTTCAGATAAGAAAAATGTGATTGATTATAATAATACCGCAGACTACCCAAGGTTTTGGAAAAGCATTAGATTCATTCACCTAATGACATATTGACAAACGAACTGTCTTATACAGACAGAAACTATCCACCTTTTAACATAATAACCAGAAAGTGATTATACAGCTCGATCAAGTAATAATAATAATTTGAATAGGTCATTAAAGATCCTTCTATAAACTACAACAATGGCTCGTGAATACCACACGAAAGTAGCAAATGTGTCAACAACAGGAACAGTCCCAATGGATTTATTAATCAAATTGAGAACAGCCCGAACATTCAGAACGTTTATGGGTAACTTTATTTACGGTGTGATAGCGTGGCAAGGGCTCCCAAAGAGCTTAATTCATTTGATGTTTACTTTGTCTAAGGTTTAGTCAATTTTCACCTAATGGTCTGGTTACACAGTGAGAGCTAGCATCAATGTTGGCCTAATGGATTACTGCAGTTCAGTAGTCGGTCAGTACCTCGCATCCGAGTCCCTACAAAGTATTTGCTTTATTCACCTCTAGCATTGCGACATACCCAATCCACGTAAAGAATACTTCTGACTCCTCCCATTTTTATTTTGATATCCTAAATTGATTCACGACGTTATTTTATGCATATACCCTAAATTATTCAATTACAATCAATTATCAGATCTCATTATAAGCTTAACACCCATTAAGTACACCTTTTATCGCTCTAACAGCCCATTATTCGACCCCATTAATCATATACTCTGACAGGTGGCACGAGACCGCGGACCACCCGCGACCCTGCTCTAATTACGTGCTTAGCATCTCATTACATGCTTAACACCCATTAATCATACCCGCTGACAGGCGACCGCGAACCACCCACAACGGTGCTCTAATTAATCATACATCAAAGGATGCCGCGTTTCAAAATTTTCCCACGCCCAAGTATCGCAATTTCTACTCATAAGCTCGGGACCACCAACGCCGACTGCTTTCTTCCATGCTGCATGTGTTTTTGCATTTCGAGTAATGCTTGAAGATAATAATAGTGGGTAGAGTTCCTCGGATCAAAATTCATAGTTTGTGGAGTTATATAAGGACCAAACCAACTTATGGACCCTAATAATAAGATCCCAGATTTACGTAAACCGTTATTTTGCATCGAATTTCTGACCAAAATCGTTGATTTTCTTCTTTTTTTTGTACAGCACTTTCAGCTCGAAGTATTTCAGATTAAAAAAAATGTTGTAGCCGCTTTTATTACGATATGAAGTAAAATAGATGCAAATACACACGTGAAGCACCTCTCTATTTTCACACCAGCTGGTCGCAGTTGTATGATCGGGCGAACCAAGTAGAGCTACCGTGTGAGCACACAGGTGCAATAGCTATCTAGTATCATGTCAGTAACTCGTTTTGTTTAACTAGTTCCTTAACTTAACTTAATTAGTAGTAGTTAACCTAAGTAATAGTTCCGCGAAGGGTGGCAGTGCAACTCAAAACAGTCGCAAAACAGTTGCGCCGCGCTGTCTACGGTGGCTCTAACTTTTCTACATTGTAGTAATACCAGCCCAATTGCATGTTTTGACTTTTAAACTAATGAGTTTGTTTCTGTAGTAAAAAAAAATCATATCTAACATCGGGTAAGTGTGATTAAAAACTAATTTTCAATAAAAGTTTACTAATTTTTGTCTTCAAAAGTGTATGACAGACGTATAAACGTTTCTTGAATGTTCTAAGATTGTATTCACAAAATAAATGTCCATTTCAATTTGTACAAAAATAAAGGGTGTCCCACGAAGGTAGGCGGTTACCTGGAACTCAAAAAATATCTTTATTAAATTTGGCAACGTAGGTAAGCCCATAAGTTCTCTGTGCCTAAAATATTTTCAGATATGTGGCACTTTCGGTTATACCGGAAGTACGAAACAACTTTCTTCAATCAAATAGAACACCCTGTATATGTTGTTGGATATTTGGATGCTTCGTTAAATTCTAGATAAATTTTATTAACCACATGTTATCTCTAAATTTAATCATTCTCAAGATGTTTGCATTTTTATGTTAAAAATGAGAGACGCAGTCCTGAGGGTAATCGAAAATTTTCGCTAAACAACGGTTTTTTGGCACCTCTTATTGGAAGACTTAAGCCAACAAACAGCGCCCCCTTCTTCTAAAGGGTTTTCTTAAAAAATAGTGAAAACGACATTCACAATATGCTTATAACTCAAAATTTTCAAATGGAAACTCCCTAATTTTTATAGGAAACTTATTCAGCATTAAAAATGAAGGTAACTCATTTGGATTAAATTTTAAAAAATCGTAAATTTCTTGGAAAAAAAAAATAGTGAAAACGACATTCAGTCTTTCAATATGCAAAGATTATAACTATGATTTATGAAGAGAGTAATAAAGTCAAAATTTGCTGCTTTCCGGAGAAGCAGAGACCATCAGAGAAAATAATTAAATGAAAATGACAATTTTAAGAACTTCGGACTCAAGCCCAATATATAAACCTTTTTGATAGGTAAATCTCAACTTTGGGTTATTCAAACAGCAAGTATAGGCAATCCAAACCCGTAAGCGGGGGGGTCTGGAATGAAGGAATAAATTTTATATTTATACAATTTTATATATCATAACTCAAAAATATGAATTTTGTATTTGCACATCACCAATCAAAAAATTTCCAACCCCCCCCCCCAAAAAACCCGCCCAAAAAAAATCCTATGAGGGAATCTAAACTAAAAGCTCACTCGTGTTCGTTAACTTTAAACAAACCGATCCGAGACGCGTAAATTCTGCGTTTTAAAAAATCATTTATTTTAGATTTTCTTTTCCTCAGAGTTCCTTGTGTATATTAAAACCAAATACTTAGCTTGTAAAATTGAAAAATAAATCAAGTTAGATAAATTTCCGTGCACAAGAAATTCCAAAGCAAAATTTTTTCAAGTTGGAAGCTAATTGTCTTCAAAATGGCGCTTTTTAAGATACGAAATGTCATTCTGATAATTCAGTTTTTAAGGGAAAACCAAAATTGTCAAGGGTTGTTCAATGTTAATTTCCTTTAATTATGCACACATCAATACGGAAGTAGAAGCGACTCCAACAAAGATTCTTTTAATTTTCGTTTTTACTTCAAAATGGCTATGATTTATGACGTTTCTTTAGTAAGAGTTCATTTATTCGAAATAAGAGGTCTAAGTATTACATTCACACTTATAAATGATTTTTTGACATGTGTTATAATAGACATTTGCTGACAGGCTAGATATGTGGTTTTCTGGTTGTCGGAGAAGTTGTTTTGTGCAGAGGCCATCAGAGTCTTTGCTCTGAAAATAACCTCTTTTTACCGTATTTGGATGGTTCGAGTTAAAATGAGAATCTGTTAGTGTGAGTTGGTTTTCTGTAAATTTTAAGTTATTAAAACTTCGATTTCTAATGTAAATTTTATGGTTGGTTCTTTGTTGTTTAGTCGGTTAATAATTCCTGCAAATTTTCCAATTTTGTTCCCAATATGAATGTCGTCAAATAAACCTGTTCTTCAAATTTGTCCAGAAAGATGACGCCAACAGGACAAATTTAAATCTCAAAAGAAAATAAACCGTTGGTGTGGTGGCGTTATTTGACGACATATTCTTTGCTTTCAAACAGAAGAACAAAATAACAACCTTTTTTGGTGAAACAGAATTAGGCAATCCAAATCCCCTTTATAGCCAGCTGGGGTTCTAACTGTTGGAATTTTTGTTAAATTTTCAAGATTCACCAATTTTAACCAATTATTCATGTTTTTCATATTGAGAATAGGCAACAAATTTTATATTTAAAACAACAAATACAATTTTATATATCATGGAAATACATGAACAAAAATATGAAATTTGAAACCTCTAGTCCTAATCAGCACATCACCAATCAAAAAAAATGCTTATCCAAGGCCATAAAATACAATTTCAAAACCCCCCCAAAAAACAAAACGAAAATTAAAAGAATCGCCCTGTTAAAAAAAAATCGCTGGCTACGTAGGTCATGTCTGGTTGCCGATAATTAAAGATGAAATTAACAAGGGAATCCTTTTCAATATTCGAAATGGGTTTTTCCTATTTTCTAAAAGCTGAATTATCGAACTTTGATCATTTTTTGGTGTTCGTTAGTACCAAATCTTAAACAAACCGATTTTCCGAGACGCAAAATAATTGTAAAATTCTGTTTTAAAATATACACGTATCTAAATAAACTTATAACATTAACATGGTTTCATTTATTTATGGACATTATCATTTGGTCGCATGCCTATTTAGGCACAATTCCCATTACTAGGGTGACTCTAATCCTCATGAGTTCCGATATAGAAATTTCCAAGGTTTTAATGTTTATTGTGCAGTAAGAAACGACGGAGTGGTAAAACTATATTTATATGAAGAAAATTTAAATGGTAAAATTATAAATATGTTTAACCATTTACTTTATGCCCTGCTTTTTTACTTTTATAGGTGAAGGTTATTTGAATATTTTACGATATTTTGAAGCCACATATCTAGAAAATTTACCATTGGCCGCCAATTAACGTGAATTATTTTATCAGCATGACAGGGCACATCCCGATAATGACTACTTAGTGAACAACTATTTAGAAGAGGTATTCGTTGACCAACGGATTGCAAACAACCGTCCTTTTCCATGGCCACCTCGTTCCCCTGATTTGTCCGTTCTGGATTATTTTGTATGGGGTGCAAACAAAAATTAAATTGTTAGTCCTTTAACGACCAAAGAGGATTGTATACATACATCAATTAGAAATGCTACTCATCGGGAACTGCTTAGAACATGCGAAAAGTGATAAGAAGTTCGAGAGCGTAACTTTGAACATTTACTAAACTAAGTTGTCTAAAATGTCCCTATACGGTAGGTTTTGGGTGTTGTCTGTTATTGCATATGTTATTTTCTAAGAAAACAATATTTAATAATTTTAGATATTTCATAATAATTGTTAATTTGACTGATTCGAAATTTTCTAGGCTAGTATTATTCGATTAATTGTTTTCCGTAATGGCCTCTGCTTCTTTGTTAATTTAATACACTCGCTATGAATAATAAAGAAATTGAAATAATTTTCGTTGAAATAATTACTCCTATTGCGCTTCATGGTGGCCACCAGTTATTTTTCTAATAGCCACGGCTAACTTGATTTTTCCAAGCAAAGTCGAAATTATATTTTAATGGGCGGAAACCGGTTTTACGTAATTTAATCGAAAGTTATGAGGTTTAGAAATAGGTAATTTTTATGTTTTTTGGGCAATAACACCACAATCGAAATAAAACGACGTACATTGATGGAAAACCAAACGTTTCAAAGTCTATTCTGACTTCGTTGTCAATGGCTTTATATTTATTGCTTTAAATTGCAAAATGAAAATTTGATTTATGCCATTTAAATTGACATTAGAAAATTTGCTGTTTTTAGATATACAGGTAGCACAAAAAATTCTAAATATAATTTATTAAAGTTAAACAGCTTTCAAATTAGAAGAATTTCAAAGAGTTGTCTTAAGAATTTATAAGTGGCGTTCCTAGGTACGACTTTGTTATAAGATAGCGCATTCGCCAAAAATGCGATCAAAGAATTCTATTGTTTCAGTGATCATTAACATTAGAAAACCTTATGAATAATTTCTTCTTCTTCTTCTTCCTTAATTGTCGGTAACCAGATACGATTAAATTCAACAGAAGTAGAAGCTAAACAATCGTCTTCATTCAAAAGAATTAAGGTAGACTCTTTTATTTTTCGTTTTGTGTTATGTTGTTCTTTGTGAAGTATAGTTGAATTGTCAAATTGTATTTTATGGCCTAGGTCCCAAGCATGTTCACAAATGTTCGAATAAAGAAGACGACAATTGTGAAAAATCGAAAATTTCTGTGAATTTAATCGTATCTGGTTACCGACAATTAAGGAAGAAATTATTAATGGTGTCCTCCTTTTGAACAACCCAGTATCGGGATAGTTCATAAGGTTTTTCCTAGGTTTTCCCTTATGACGTTAATGGGATCACTGAAACAATAGAATTCTTTGATCGCATTTTTGGCGAATACGCTATCTTATAACCAACTCGTACCTAGGAACGCCACTGTAAATTCTAAAGACAACTCTTTCAAATTTTTCTAACTTAAAAGCTGTTTAACTATAATACATGATCTTTAGAATATTTTGTGCTACCTGTATATTTAAAAACAACAAATTTTCTAATGTCAATTTAAATGTCATAAATCAAATTTTCATTTTGCAATTTACATCAATAAATATAAAGCCATTGACAACGAAGTCAGAATAGACTTTGAAACGTTTGGTTTTATTTCGAGATTTAGAGATAACATGTGGTGTTATTGCCCAAAAAAACATAAAACTAACCAGTTTACAGAGCAAAATTTAACTCATTTACGTACATAAAATTCAACAGCAATTCCCTTAAACCAGTGGTTTCCAACATTTTTATACCTGCGCCCACCTTTAAAAAAATTGTTGCGCCCCTTAATTTTTCTAACAATCTAATTTCATAAACACTCAACTGATATTATAATTTATTTAATGGGCTACAAACTAATATACAATATTAAGTAAAAATATACATAGGTCCCAAGCATGTTCACAAATTTGCTTGGGATCTAGGCCATAAAATACAATTTGACAATTCAACTATACTTCACAAAGAACAATATAACACGAAACGAAAAATAAAAGAGTCTGCCTTAATTCTTTTGAATGAAGACGATTGTATCGCTTCTACTTCTGTAGAATTTAATCGTATCTGGTTACCGACAATTAAGGAAGAAATTATTAATGGTAACCTCCTTTTGAACAACCCAGTATCGGGATGGTTTATAAGGTTTTTCCTAGGTTTTCCCTTATGACGTTAATGAGATCACTGAAACAATAGAATTCTTTGATCCCAATTTTTGGCGAATGCGCTATCTTATAACAAAGTCGTACCTAGGAACGCCACTTATAAATTCTAAAGACAACTCTTTCAAATTCTTCTAATTTGAAAGCTGTTTAACTTTAATAAATTATATTTAGAATTTTTTGTGCTACCTGTATATCTAAAAACAACAAATTTTCAAATGTCAATTTAAATGTCATAAATCAAATTTTCATTTTGCAATTTAAATCAATAAATATAAAGCCATTGACAACGAAGCCAGAATAGACTTTGAAACGTTTGGTTTTCCATCAATATACGTCGTTTTATTTCGATTGTGGTGTTATTGCCCAAAAAAAAAACATAAAAATAATCAAGAATATGCCACAAACAACGTTTAGAAGACAATTTAGAAATAGGGTTACGTAATATAAAGTTACCTTCATTTTTAGTGGAGATTTCAAAAATTTTGAGTTTTAAGCATATTGTGAATGTCATTTTCACTTTTTTAAAGAGCTCCCTGTAGAAAAAGGGGTCATTTTTCATCTCTGTTTGCTGGCTTGAGTCTTCCTAATAAGACATGCCAAAAAACAGTTTTAAAACAGATGGTTGTTCAGCGAAAATTGTGGATTACCCGCAGTACCGCGTCTCTCATTTGTGACATAAAAATGCAAATATCTTGAGAATGGTTAATTTTAGAGATAACATGTGTTTAATAAAATTGATCTAGAATTAAACGCAACATCCAAACATCCAGTAACATACAGGGTGTTCTATTTGATATAATAAAGTTGTTGTCTATTTCCGGATTGCCAAATTTTCAGAATTTTAATATCGATATTTTTTTAGTTACAGGTAACCGCCCACCTTCCCGGGACACCCTGTATAGCGTCTTCTGAAAAATGAGAGCTGAAAGGAGATAGAGGCATTATAATCCCAACAAGTTTTGATGCAAAAAGAGGACTACACCTGTTTTTTTCCTCAAGATGAGCTCGAAAAAAGGTTTAAACCAAAACGGAATTAACTGAAAAACTACTCAACGGATCTGTTTATATGTATAATTCATGAATGTTTTGTGTAAATTGGCTGAAAGAATAACGTTGATTGTTAAAGCCGAAAAATCAAGACTGTTGAGAGCTTTGAAATATAACAAAACAATGAATGGTCAGTCGTCTTTAGGTCTACAGAAAAGTCCATGTTATCATATGTCCATCTTAAAGGATATACATTTTGATGATTGTTTCAGTCTTCACTTGATGAAAATTCATTATTAAGATAAGACTTAAAAACAACAAATACTTATGGTACTAGGGAAATAAAGGTCCAAACCCACGATCTTTGAATAATTTATTATCAACGCCTAGTTTCGGGGTCTATAAGTTACACCCCATTATCAAGTCCAAAGCTGCAAATATAATTCAAATAAAACAAACATACAGCAAACATAGTACGAATACTTACATATAAGACAAACAAAGTAAATTATTTTCACAAATACATTAAAACAAAATTGTTAAAAAAACGAATTTACAATTTAAATTAAAATATTTTCTTGGAAGTTAAGTACGACAAGACCGTATGCCTTCAAATAATTCCAAATTGTATTAGCAAGAATAATAAAAATTCAGATAGATGTTTTTATTATAGAAACTAGTATAAACAGAAATATAGATTTATTTAGATAGTATTAATAATTGTAACCCTGGAGACTAGATGGTCAATCACATTTAAATCGTAATCGAATAAACCGGAAAAAAATCTAAATTGAGTTGTGCATTTAAAATCTTTGCACGTTGATTTTTACATGATCTCAAAATTTCAAGTTGTTCTAAATTGTTACGGTACAATCCCTTATTACGTCGGTGTAAAATGTTAATCCCATTTGTCTCATCAAAACTGTGTTGGTTATCTACTAGATGTTTTGCAAAATGTGAGAAACCAGAAGAGTTTTGGTTTAGACATCTAAGATGTTCTTTTAATCTTATCTTGAAACATCTGTAAGTTCTACGGATGTAGAATGATCTGCATGTATCACAAGTAAGTTGATAAACACCACTGCAACTCATAATATCATTTGGATCTTTGTTGTTCAAAATAGTATTTTTGGCCTTAAAGGAAATGTTTACATAAGGTTTGAAGAAGTTGGCTATCCTGTAAGAAATGCTACCGTGGAATGATAATGATCTATAAGGTTTCTGTAGCTGTAAGTTATTACGGTCATGTGATTTTGGTAGGTAAACCGAGCATTCAACCATTCTTTTTATTTTTTTGTTCAACAATTTGTCCACAAGTGAAGTACCAAACCCATTCAGAGTAGCTATTTGTTTGATAGTATCGAGTTCACGATTATAGTTGGATTCATTTAACAGTAATTTTATAAACCTATTTAAATAACTATGTAATGCCGCAAGTTTATGTTGAAACGGATGATTGGACTCATTCTGAATGATAATACCTGTATGGGAAGGTTTTCTGTAAATATCCTAACATATACTATCATTTTCCAACGTTAAAGTGAGATCTAGGAAATGTGGTGAGTTATTCTGTTCTATCTCTATGCTGGGAGGAGTGAATTTAAATGTTAAGAAACTGCGTTAAGTTGACGTGGGAACCATTTCAAATTATGAGGATATCATCCACGTACCTACACTAAATATATTGAAAATACGTATTGTTGTTGTTATTAATATGAATATTTTCAAAGTTATTCATAAAAATGTCAGCTAAAATAGAAAAAGATAGGGTGAGCTATCCATGAAGTAGACAAATAAGTTCCATGTATTCCGATGTGTTAGCTATTATCTTTACTCATCCAAAGCTAGAACAAATAGTAAAATTTCGTTTGAAGTAGACTCACACCTATTTACCAGTTCCCATGTATTCCCGATAGTTCTACTGCAGAGAAGGAGGTATTAAGTTCTCTTTCTCTAACTAATCTCCAGACAACCTCGGGGATTGGTATTATTTGTGAGACATAATTAGACACATCTAGAGAAATTAGGATATCATTGTCTGCTACTGATATATGTTGAAGTTTGTCAATAAGTTGGGAACTGTTGTTCTCTATGGTGAAGGTAAGTTTGTCAGTGTACAATTGTTTTAAATTCTGGTTTAACCATTAACCAAGGTGTGTGTAGGTGAAAGTATAAATGAAACTACAGGTGGTGCGTTCCCGCAATTTGTTTAGTGTATTGTTTTAAATTTGATTGAATTACTTCATTGATTTTTAAACTTCTGCACCTTTTCCAAAACCTTCAGTCGCGCTAATGCTAATTATAAGTGTTTTTTGCATGTAAAATATAGACAGTATTCGCTAGTCCTGTATTGTATTCCAAGCTATTTGGACGCTTTTGATACCATCTTAAGACGGCCGCTTTTTGTTGTTATTGTGTTACGATTCCGTAACGAGTTATTAGTTCCGGTCGTAACAACCGCTAAACCGCTTTCGTTTTGTTTCTTTTGTCTTTACAAAAGCGCATCATTTGTTGTTAAACCCGCATTTTTTGTTTGCTCAGTCAATGAACATTACGTCGCTATTTTTTGTGTAACGTGTTGTCCAGACGAAGCTCTAAAAAACAGTTCCTGCCGCTGCGGGGCTAGCCTTTGAAGAAAGAAGAACCAAGAAAACACCACCTGCAGAGTTTCGACGTAAAAGGTTAGTGATTAACTTTTATTTGGTGATTCATTTACGCGGCGGCACTTATTTTATTGCCTGTTCCGCTAAAGGCATTCGTCAATTATATACTTGCAATGAACCAGCATTGAACTAAAACCGCAACATCTAATTCATACATTTTTTTTGATATTATATGTAATGTGCCATCGAAGACATTACAACAGGTCTAATCGGGATCTCCAGGAAATTATATGATTTATGGATTTTTAAAAGGCCATATAATCTTGGAACATTGTTTTGCACCGGTGTAAATTTTTTGATATGGAAAGGATCTAATATGTTAGTACACTGTTTGTACATTACCTTTATCTGCTTTGGTTATTGTTAAATTATTAGTTGTTATTTTTTCAGTAAGGCTATTAATCACTTGTTTATTAACAATATCTGATTAGTTGTTGGGGAGACGGTTCAAATCTTTTTTTAATTCTCTCCTTATAAGTGATTTAAGGTTATATCTTAGATCAGTTTTATTGATAATGTCAGCAGACTGTATAATTGCTTCACATCCTACCGTGAGTGTTTCAGCATTATACATATGTCTTTTAATTGAATTGTTACTGGGTGGAAAATTTTAACCGTTGATTAATAATATTTCTTCTTCCCGAGAGAAATTAGTTCCTGAGCAATTAACGAAAGGTTTATGAAAATTATGCGGGCACGTATTTTTATGATTATCCTTAATATTATCCTTAATGAATCTAATAGATTTTAAATTACTAATTTGCTTTTTTTATTCAATTGTCTAAATCTTAAAAAATCTATGGTTATATGTATTTCTTGTAAAATAGAACTCAATATCGGAATACATGGAACTTATACTATCTACTTCAAAATTTTTTCAGCTTTGATAGTAAAATATATGAGTTAACACATGGCCTATCAATGGGCTCACCCCTTTCTCCTCTTTTAGCCGACATTTTTATGAATAACTTTGAAAATATTCATATTAATAACAACAACAATACGTAATTTCAATATATCAAATTTTACTGTAGGTACATAGATGATATCCTCATAATTTGGAATGGTTTCCACGACAACTTAACGCAGTTTCTTTAAATTGACTCTATCCCAACATAAAATTTACACTAGAGATAAAACAGAATAACTCACTACATTTCCTAGATCTCACTTTAACGTTAGAAAATGGAAGTATGTTGTTACGAAACTTACCAAAGCCGACCCTGTTTCATTTCAGTACGACACCGATCGCTTTGAGATAAAAAATGGTTCTCGAAATGACTCGGCAGCTGTAGTGATGATTGGTTTTGCGAGAATTTTCTATGCTGGTTTTATAAAGGAAGCAGCCCACGATCGCAAGTTAGACAGGACGACGAGCGTATATCGTAATGTTATTGTGAATCAGCTTTTCCGTATAATTTGATGTGAATAAAGTTCTAGAAAAGTGAAAGTAAATATTAGTTTTATAATTTTCAAATGAACCCACGGACTATATAACAATATGTTACGATATTTACAGAAAACCTTCCCATTCAGGTATTATCATTCAGAATGAGTCCAATCATCCGTTTCAACATAAACATGTGGAATTACATAGTTATTTAAATAAGCTTGTAAAATTACCGTTAAATGAATCCAACTAGAATCCTGAACTCGATACTATCAAACAAATAGCTACTCTGAATGGCTGTGGTACTTCACTTGTGGACAAATTGTTGAACAAAAAGATAATTAGAATGGTTGAATTCTCGGTTTACCTACCAAAATCACATGACCATAATAACTTACAGCTACAGAAACCTTATAGATCATTATCATTCCACGGTAGCATTTCTTACAGGATAGCGAACTTTTTCAAACCTTATGTAAACATTTCCTTTAATTATATTTTGAGTTGCAGTGGTATTTATCAACTTACTTGTGATACATGCAGATCAATCTACATCGGTAGAAATTACAGATGTTTCAAGATAAGATTAAAATCTTAGATGTCTAAACCAAAGCTCTTCTGGTTTCTCATATTTTGCAAAACATCTACTAGATAAGCAACACAGTTTTGATGAAACAAATGGGATTAAGATTTTACACCGAGCTAATAAGGGATTGTACGTTAACAATTTAGAACAACTTGAAATTTTGAGATCATATAAAAATCAACGTCCAAAGTTGAATGCACAAGTCAATTTAGATTTTTCTTCGGTTTATTCGTTTACGATTTAAACATGATTGACCATCTAGTCTCCAGGGTTACAATTATTAATACTATCTAAAGAAATCTATATTTCTGTTTATACTAGTTTCTATAATAAAAACAGAGATGTCACAATCAATCTGAATCTTTAACAAGATTTCCATTTGTTTGTTTCCTTCCTTTTTATTATTTTTATTCTTGCTAATACAATTTGGAATTATTTGAAGGCATACGGTCTTGTCGTACTTAACTTCCAAGAAAATATTTTAATTTTAATTGTAAATTCGTTTAGTGTTTTTAACAACTTCTGTCGTTTTGTTTTAATGTATTTGTGACAATAATTTACTTTGTCTTGTATGTAAGTATTCGTACTATGTTTGCTGTATGTTTGTTTTATTTGAATTATATTTGTAGCTTTGGACTTGATAATGGGGTGTAACTTATAGACCACGAAACAAGTCGTCGATAATAAATTATCCAAAATTTGTGGGTTTGGACCTTTATTTCCCTATTACCATAATGTATATGGACCCACACATACCAATTTTCCAGACTAACAACAAACACTTATCTCAATTTTCACTTTTTCTTTCATTAATTTATATGACAAATTTAAAGAAATAAAAAGTGTTGTTTTTAAGTAATCTTAGATATACATTTTATTGTTAAAAAATAATCACATATGATGCGGTGATTGGAAAACTAATTAAACGTATATGCTGTTAATTCACATTACATTAAATACATTAGTTATCTACCTTTGCCGGAAAGTTATATAGTTATATACAGTATGTTTTCAAACTGATTGTGTGATCTAAGTATACAGGCTGTTGAAGTACATGCAGTAGTTCATATGGTATGTAAATATACAGAGTCGAAGTATACCGGAAATAAGTATACAGAGTTATAATAAACACACTGTAGGTGTATACGTTTTATAAGTACATGGTGAATTATATGCAATATTATATGGGATATAAGTGTACAGGTTGGTAGTATATAGGGTACAAGAATAGGTGATTTTTGTAAACAAGGTGAAGCTTCTGTGGCAATATACAAAGTGTAGGTTTGAGCTACAGGTGTTATTAAACTGATTGTAATTATACTGGGTGCAAGTAAATAAAATAGCATAGATAAGTCAAGGTCTAAATATAAACAGGGGGTAGATATACAATGTGAAGTATATGCATACGAAGTAAAAGGTGCAGGCTTACAGTATACACGATAAACGAATAGATTTATTGTTATTGTAGTTCTCCTCTCAAATCAGTCTAAAATGACAGTCAGTGAAATCATGTCTGATAATGAAAAAAATGTTCACAAATTTATTTCTTGGATTAAATGGATTTAATTTGTAACTAAACACAAAATTATTTTTATTCATAATACAATAAAAAGTAATTTACCTACGGTAACTTAAAAAAACAAAAAAAATATTACAATGTCACTGAAGACAGACTAAGTACATTAAAGACTAACATAATATTACTGACTAAAGAAACACCTAATATTTTCCATTTATTGCAATGTAATACCTTATATCTATAGTCTGGCAACACTGTGGTCGAGAGAAGCAAGTAAAATGCTTAATCATATATTATATATTCATGTTTTGAGGTTAGCTCTAATTATTAAATATAACAAAATATCTGAAAATCATCTTACCTCCATTTACGAGATCTATTTTCTTATCTGAAGTGTCAGCTAAGTATTTGCTGAGTATTTGTACAACGTCTGAAGGACCAACAGATTTCAAGTCGTCAAACAAAGACATTGTTCACTTAAATTTTATTCAACGTTTAAATCGTTATTGTAGTTTAATATACTTTGGCGAAAAAAAATAGTACACTGAAAATTTCAATACTGATTGTGAAACAACATAAACGGGTATAAGTTATTGTCGCTCTATAGGTTTATTTATATATTTATGTTTGTTTTATCTACATAAATTATATGAAAGAGAGCTAATTATCATGACATAGCATTATCGTTGAATTTGTTTGAATTTATAGTACCTTCCTTCCAAAGTAAAGTGAAAAAACAACCATTATAATTCTGAGATTTGGTTTGATAAGAAATACGACAAAGTAAATAAAGTTAGATTTACTACACCTTGAAATTGCTGTGCCGCACTGATATGGTTTTTGCAAAAATGGACCATTGCAGCGGTGGCGAGCATTTGGCCGATATTTTGTTTCACACAGTGTTGCCATGAACTATACTATCGTAATTTCAAACTACTCATTTACCTAACGAATAATTTAATTTCTATGATTTTATTATTTTAATTATCTTAATAACTGTCAAACATAAGTTTCATACAAAAGGACTACACTTAACTAAAAATCTTTATTGGGTCTGTTAAGCAGTGAGTGGTGCCCCTAGTGTGTTCTACTTTTACTTTTTAAAATACCCTTACAGGTTATTTAAAATTTTTCGCTTTCAGATTTAGCAAACAATATTCAATAAATCTTCAAAAATGCTCGGACCTAAAAGAATATAAATGCATAAGTTTGTGTAATGATACCTACCTCACTCATGAAAACTATTTTGCTACATGCTGTCCCTTCAAATCCATGCATTTGTCCTCATATCTTACTAAGATGATTAAACCTAACAAAAACGCTTTTTAAAAATCTGATTACATCCCAATTATGAACAAAAAATGAAGTTAGTCACAGTATAAAATCTAATTATTGTAATATTTATTTCATAAGGAATACCTTGTAAGAAATCAGAATTTTGTAAACACAAAAATAGTATTCCAGTTAAATTATTTTCTCATTAATTGTTGCACAAAACGTTGGATTTAGCACTGTAATCGTTTTCGCTTTGCACAAGGGAATCTTCACCCTTTAAATGTTTAAATATTTGTTTTAAAGATATCAGGCTTTGAAAACTCGTTAATTATTCACTTCTATATTATAGTTAAACACATTAAACTTTGTAAACTTAAAATAACTAACAGTATGTATGCATGATGTATATTTGAATATCGGCTGTTTTTTTTAAACTACTTAAGGATATTAAAAATAGTATGATTACAACTGACTATTGTATCACTCACTGATTAACAGGGCAAATATGTAATTATTGAAATCTAAATGTATCTATATATAAATAGGCAAAGACAAAACGATTAGGTACTATTTTCTCCTGTGTCTCTCAACCGATTTTCTTCATTTTTGTTTTGTTTAGTAGCTACTATCGACCTTCAGTGCAGAATGCTAATATTACTTTATAATATTGGTTCATTCATTAAATAAAATATAATAAAAATTCATTATTTACGTCCATATTGTCAACGCCAAACAACTGACACTGCTGCCGCCGCCAGACCGTCAGAACTCAAAACATTGAGTAATTATATATAGAGAGACCGATCGTTAGATGTTGTTATGTACTTAGAGCATGTACTTCTGGAAATGCCATGCAAGCGTTGTTATTGTTTAGTGGTAAAATAATCAACGTAGTAGATCAGTATTGATTTTTCGGACGCGTTGCCGTAACTTTCATATTAAATTAAATATTATGTTTTTAATGTGAATTTAATTATTTTGTGTAAAAAATTGTCAGACAGCGGACAATAGAGAATGTATTAAAATTTAAGTTCCCCTAGGGTTGTTGGTCGTCTCTTTTCTTTAATATTCCTGAACTTGATGGAAACCGCAAATGACGAAAACTTTTAGGTTGCAAAAAACAACCTTCCAATTATTATATCGAATATTTTGCCAGAAGCGGTTCCAGCCAAAATTTGGGGTTTCATTCATTTGTCAACAATATTTCGAACACCGATATTTGTGATTACATTTTTATTTTCTTTTTATTTCAATAGATTTGTCAATATGAGAACAATTTTGGTCATTACATCGACTTCTCCGATTTCTCCACAACTCTGTTTCTTATAAAAACATACATTTACAATTTCATGAAATAGGGTCGAATTTCGACCATTGGGCGACCACTAGTATTATTTAAGACTCATTTCACATATCCACACCGTACTTGAAATTTTGGTAATGAACTTGCTTCACTATCAATAACAATTATTTTGTTTTCGCACTCCTAAATGGTCTTGCACTACTATTTTTCCATCTGATGAGATAAAGTTGAGACGATTTATTAATGTTTAATACTGTACAATTCTGTATTTATAAGTATTTACAATGTGTACATGTTTGTTTTTAAGAACTTAAAGAATATTTAAGAATTTCTACTGTTTTGGCAACCTTACATGCATAAAACAGGAAAAATATGTCGTATTGTGGTATCTGGAACTTATGTCATTTCAGGATACCCCAGATAGAGGATTACGGCCGCCTGAAATAGACTTAGAACATTATCTTCATTTTGCCTGTAAATTTCGAGTTTAAGTCCCTATGTTCTCTGTTTTTTTTCAAATTTCGATTTGGAATATTTTCTTTAATATCTTTTAAACAAAGTATTAATATATTAACATAATAAGCCTGAAAAAAACATTTTTCAATTTCAACCTCAAATAAGGTTTTTAACATTTTCGTTGAAAGGAGAAAGGGTCGAATATTACCCCCCTCCCCTAATCGTTTCATAGTGTGTTTGTACAAAATTGCAACAACCAGTTTACTGCACAGGAGGTACCTGAAACTGTTTTTTTTGTCGGGTTGTTTCTGGAGGTTTTTTTAGTTTATAAACAATGAAAATACCTACGTTGCTTCTTAATGTAATATTTAGTGCAAAATGACAGAATGCTTACATGGACTTACACTATGTCTAGAGAAGGGGTACCCAACAAGAGAAACTTTTTATTTTTATTTCTAGGGATAAATGTTGTTGATAAAAATTCGCCTTCTTCTAAAACCCCATAAAATGAAATAAATTTTTTTTTTTCAAAAACTTCATTTTATAGTAAATTTTATGTAAATCCCTATGCAGTTCCGAAATGTAATAAAATTGCAATGAGTGATGTTTAGGTCATTACCTAAACAAATATAATGTTGAGAAACGAACAGTAAATAAAAAAAAATATTCGACACCAATTTCAAAACATCTCTCCCCCAACCCATATTTCTAAATTCTTTATACGCGTTTCTGAGCATGTCTGGGAAGATTTCATTTACGACACTAATTATAGCTTTTGTCAAATCTTCAATACTATATTTTCTGTTTAGGTTACCTCATAAAAATGTGAAATTGTTAAATCTGGTGATCATGCTGAAAATACATTTTACGTCTTTGCTTTAAGGGAAGGTATTAAAAAGTTGTGCAGCAAATATAAATACACTTTCTGATTTAACATCTCCTAGAAATACGGTTTTAGCAAATTTGCTATTACTTTGAATCCTGTAATAATGATTTTCATTAGCCCAATACCAATTTTGGAATGAAACAATTCCATTTGTTGTAAAAATTCATAGAGATTTACAAAAAATACTATAAAGTAAGACGTTTTATCAGGAATGGCATTTTTTGATAAAAATAAAAATAAAAATCGATCGACAGAGTGTCAATGAGATATAGATGTGACATATTTTAATTTTCATTTTCATTGACAACTAATTCTGACCTAAATCTTGATACTCCAGCTACATTAGATACCAGATCAACGTCTTAACTTTAGCTACATGCTAACTGTTAAACATAATATAGTTTATTAAAAAATCCAGACAAGTATGGTATGTATTTCAATTATATTAGAAATTTTTGTATCACACTTTATTATCACATTTGACATTATTCGACCAACTTATGTCCTTATTAAAGAAACCTTTTTTCTTCTTACTTCTAAATTATATTTCAATTTTGATATTGTGTATAGTTTGTAAAACATATGTACTGTAGTTAAGTTAGAAAGATACCATTGAAAAATTTCATCTGTAGTTGAATGAAGTTAATTTTGTGTTATTTTACATTATACATCTGAAATTATATGTAGGTTTACCATATAAATTATATCAGCAAAATTGTAAATATTTTTTACCTTTGGAACTTTCTTTCCTGTATTAATTTGACTGTATTTAAAAAAGTACTTCCCATAAATGCAAGCTTCTCCTTATTGTTTTCATTACCTGAATATATGTATGACCTAAAACAATTTGTGCAAATAAGATGACTTTTTCTGTTTATTTACTTCTCAGTTACTTCTGAAACTCCATTAAATTTTCTATTGCCCAGACTAACCATTTTTCTGTGTTATTGTTTGGACTTTCAAGATAAAAACTGCTCTTTTCTAACTAATGTTTCATTCTAGCGATGCGAGGTTATGTTTGGTTATGTTCGGTTAGATTTGTCATTTATTTGAAATGTTTAGACTGAATTATTCTGAAGCGATGTCGATATTAGGCAATGTAATATATTACAAAAGGTACTGTATTGGGTAGGGCCACAATTTTCCGTTTGCTTATTAAATTTGATTAAACAGATGACATCCTATATCTCTTGCTGAATGACACGCGTTAAATTAATCAAGGGGACAGGATATTAGAATGTAACACACTCAAGCAAAGCGATCGGAGTATAGTGCGGCTCGGCACGCGCTACCTTTTAGTTACAGAAGAGTGTATCCATCCTTGCGATAACAATTGAACCTTTGAAGTAACATATTTTTAATATTTAAATTTCTCAATAAAACGATTTTCCTCAAAGATGAGACCTTCACCAATCGATTTCTATCCATCAAAACTTCAAAATGAGAAAATTTATATTTTATTATAGTATTAGATTAGATTCACATCGGCCCTTATTAGTGGTTCAGCCTTTATGTATAAATATCACGACTGAAAATTAATTTTTGCACAACCAAAATCTGCGTACTGCCTTTCCACACAAATTATGTCTTGATCAGTTTATCATTCAATAAACTCTAAAAACCCTATCTATTATTCATATACTATTTAGTAGAAAGAAAACCACATTAAACCTCAAATATTTAATAAAAACATCATAAACTATTAGAAACTCCTTTCTGTTGTTTATCAGAAAACATTTTTAGGATAAACTATATTTACAATAATTTTAATGTATATATTTACTTATTTGCTAAGAATGTAATAGTCTCATGTATAGCTAATGCTATGTCATCTATTCTAGATGGAACCATCGCAGAAATATTAGCTCTACCTGTGTGCAATATGTAAATATGGTGCTCGTTGGCTAAACGGTCAACCTGTCTCTCTAGAACAAAAAACGTTTTTTACTAAAATTCTTCCAACAATAATAATTAATTTAAGATAGTTACATAAAGCCTATCGACACAAAACATTGCCACAAAGTGTATTCCTCTCTTGAATTCTCCCTATCATCTCCTATTTTGACATACCGTTATGAGGAAAACTCAAATAGTTATTAGTGGTGGGGTTCTATTATTCGGTTAATACTTTTATTGAGTCATTAAACTTCTTCTTTTGTCAATCTCTGGATATACGATCCACATCAGACTCAGGACATTTTTTTGTATTGTTTCCGACCATGGCACTGAAGAGTCGTCTCCCCAAATGGAATCTTCATGTCAGGTTATATTGGTCTACTTTTCATCCATATCTTTTCTCACAAGACCTACATATGCTCTCCCGTTTTTGCTTCGACGATATCATTTATTATTATTATTAGGTTTCGTATTAATTAAGAAATTATTATGAATGTCTTTACTGTCCTGTCAAAATAACTTTTTGCAGCATCCCTTAAATAAATTTCGTCAGTGACGAGAGATTGCGTTCTTGTATCTCAGTATACTCTAATCGGTCTGGGGTTTTCATATAGATTTTTTATACGATTTCTCTAGTCCCTTTTGCTATTTCTATATATTTTTGTGTTTACTTTTGTTTTCTTCTATTTGATTTTTACTATTTTAGCTCAGTCTTTCTAGCAACTTTTACTCTAGTTGGCTTTATGAGATTTGTAATACTGTTGTTCGAGCTCAACTCTTACTTATTGAGTTATTTGTTTAGCTCTTTTCCATATTTTCATTTGTGATTTGTTTTCTCAAGACTTTGTTTTCCTTTTGTATTTATTGAAGTCTCTAATTATTAGAGTGTGTCTAGCACTGGCGGATCCAGCGGCGGGAGCTAAGGCTAGAAGCCCCCCAAAATCATCTGAGTGGTAGGCTTTTTTAGTGTTTATTGGGCTCAGTGAGGTCAAGCCATTTATTCATGGCAGGAAAAACTCCAAAATTATTTGCAACACCTAAAAAATTGAATTTACCGTCCAGTCCAGTGAGAGAACAAACTCCTATTTGCTTGGTTATGAAACTCCAATCTCCTGGAGTTTTCAGTTTTTCTAGAGCCTCCTTCAGTTGTTTCCTGGCTGCAGCTATTCTATTTCTCATTGTCTCTAAATCTTCTAGCCTAAAATTCATACAATTTAAATAAAGACCAAAATGTCACAAAGAAACTTGACTCACCATTGTTTCCTGAATTCAGGTTTACTCCAAACTCTAGCAACAATTCTATTCCCATGTGCTGCAGGTGTCAAATACATTGCTGAAACTAAGTTGCCTAGGTTACCCTGAACAAGATCTCTCGCGTGAGTACTGTTTGTTACAACAACCATGTTACCAATTCTCTCACCTGTATGAATATTTAGCTCATTAGATAATCTTGAAAATCCATCTATATGTATGTCAAATATCATAAATTGATGGCTTGGGAGGATAAAGGAAAAATATTCATTTTTCTATTAATTAAAAGATTTGGGTCGCCCACTGAACACATGGTTCATGACAGAATTGCATATTATCCTTGAAGAGACGATATGGCTGTTTTTCGGCTTAATAATATCCTAATCGAGATTTCAAGTTCTAGGATCTTTGGCCTCACTTGTCATCGTTGTCATTATCTTCGGTCCAATACAGTTTCAGTTATGCAATTTGAATGTTACTGTAAATACGCAAGGGCATCGCCAGGTTTTGTTTTAGGGCATGGGGTGATAGGTGTAGACGTTGGCAAATCAGGAATTTTCTATTGATATCGCCAGAAAAGTGCATTTAATTCACTAGGTGCTCTCTGAAATAAATAATTATAGCTTTTATATAACATTTAACTAACGACAAGGAAGGTTTAGAGGAGAGCAGCTACACCACCCCGTTGTAAAGAAGTTTTTACTGTTCGTTGAACTTTTACTTGTGTTTAACATAACCTTTTATACCAGTTGAATTCACCTGTAGTCTGGCCTTCAACATTGTACTTACTTATATATACTCGATCTGCATACTCTTCCTTAAAATTACTTTGTTATGAGTACATTACACCCACTTGAAAGTTCATGTTCATCGTAACGCCTGATTTTCTTAGCAACTAATACGACTTCGTCAGCAGAATCTAGACGATAGTGATTTATTTATGCCTGCTCTACTCCAAATTAATATTTTAGAGATTTGCTCTATCGAATGGTTTTGGGAAAATAATATCTACTGGGTATGAATAGCTACGCCTAGGATTGAAACCGTGGTAATTTGCAATTCAAAGTAGTACAACAGTCTATAATAATAATTTATATTTAAAAAAGAACCGACTTCAGCCGACTTAAGAACAGTTCAAAAACCGTGTGCAATCAATCACTATTTTCAGACATATCTTCTTTTTTATCTGATTTAATTGTATTGAATATTTTAGCTTATTCTTATCTCTCCCTCTCTCCCTCGTTCTCTTTCTCCATCTCTCTTTTTCCCTCTCTAAATTGCCTTCTCTTCTTTATTTAACTTAGTTGTCTATCATTTTCTGAACAACTCTGTACAACTGTAATTCAACTCCACATAATATTGCAACGGTCCTGATATCTTTAAAACCATCCTGTATAAGTGTAAATCTTCTCCACACTATTTACTTTCTATTTTTCTATTGTTTAAATTATTCCTCTATACCTATGATTTTACTTCGCCCCATATATCTAGTAATCTATTCATTCAACAGCTCATGTTCTACTCTACCATTTATTTCAACCACTTGGTATATGCCCTGTATAACTGTAATTCTACTCTAGCTTATATTTCAACTATCCTGTATATCCAATTGCTTTTGACATTTTTTAAGCATTCTGTATTACTCTAATTATATTCCGTCCTATATAGCAAATATCTACAGTTTTGCTCCAGTGTTATTTCAGCCCCTTGTATACGCAACTACTTATGTGCCACCCAATACAATATTTTTTGAACAACCCTATATAAATAATTCAATTCCAGCTTATATTTCAATCATTCTATGTATGCTATTGCTTATGTACCACCTAATATCACATGCACGCACGCATACACCTACAACAGTATACCATATAGAAAAGATCGCCGGCATAAGACAATTTCATTTCAATGAACTAATGGAATATTTTGATGCGACTATAAGCCCCGTAACTTAACTTCGTCTCTTAAAAAAACTGACTTCAAGTGAATTAAAGCGAAAACCATTACAAATACTGTGTACGATATACTTTCATGGCATATTTTGACATTTAAACTAGATATTTATGATGAAAATTTGGCATTTACATTGATATTTACAGTTTTTTTTTTCCACATATTTTTCCGATTTTCAGAAAAATGTTTTACGTTATCAGAAAAATATACGGAATCAAACTGGAGCATATCTTTGTAGAATACAATTTAAAATATTAAAATTGCCTAAGTCGTTTTAAGAAAACAGTGAAGATTCCATTGCAATTCACTGAAATGCAGTCCCTTAATTACTTTTTTTTCTGATTTTCTAGAAAACCGCAAATCTCATGTTATAGACAATTATATGGGACCTTTCTGTAATGTTCCTTAATATAATGTAGTTTAAATCATCAATATTGCCAAAGCCGTTTTTGAATAATCGCTGGTCATACATAAAAAAAGTTGCCGACGAATTATAACCTTCCTACCTTTTTAAACTGTATAGTCCATTACGAGGGCCGACAGCTTTGTTATCTTTCATGAGTGTCAAAATTCAAGTTATTCTAATCAGGAGAAATTATTAAACGGCCTGAATATCATTGAGAACGAAACGTGCAAGTCATGATCAATGAATAAAATAGACAATAGTTGCGAAATGAAACAAGCACCAACACATTTTGTGTCAAACCATATTTCGTTTGATATTACGGATCACACTCTTTTACAGAGAGGAGAACAAGCCCATCTCAAAAAAAAACAGCTGGGAATAATGCACAAATCTGTTATTGTAACCAAAAGTCCAGACAATATTTTAAACACAAAGATGGTTTTCAGGTATTCATGTTATAGAGTTCATTACATAATTTGGAGATGACAATATTACAAGCCTGTTGAGATTTTAAGCCTACAATGCTTTACTATTACACAGGCGTTGCTTTACATAATTCGTCGGAAGGTGCTATAAAATTCTACAATAAGCTATTACGAGTGAAGAAGCTAACAAGACATTTAAAATGTATTAAAGCAAAGTTTAAGAGTTTTTTTATTGAAAAAGAGCTATACAGTGTAGATGACTTCTTAGGGCCATAGGCCCAAGGTATTTTATTTAATTTGCATTGATGTAATTTTTTCTTACGTTTTCTTTAAGTAACACTGCAAGTATTTCTTGTAAGGAAGTTTTTAAACATTTCTATAAAAATAAAGAGACTTGTATTATTATTAATACTGTCACTAAAAAATAAACTTTATATCGTGAATAATTGTACAACAATTATTACTTACTGTAAAGTCCTAAATTTTTGGAAAACGATTGAGCACAGAATAGCTCAAATCCTTGCTGAACAAAATACCTCACCGACCAAGCATCATCTTCCAAATCTTTTGCAAATCCTTGAAACGCGGAATCGAAAAATGGAAAAAGCTTCCTTTTCTTCATGACCACAGCAACTTCTTTCCACTGATCTTTGGTGAGATCGATTCCTGTGGGATTTTGAGCACTGGCGTGTAAAAGGATAACGGCACCCTCAGGGGCGTTGTTAAGGTCTTCCAGAAGTCCTTCAAAGTCGACATCATGTTTCTCAGGGCACCAATAACGATAAAAACGGGCCTCTTTAAAACCGGCTTTACCAAACACAGCTATTCTGGGCATCTGTATGAACAAAAAAGTTTTAGGTCTCTAATGTTGTTTTATTTGAGAATTTACTTTGAAGCTAAGAAACAATTTACGAAATGGCCCACACATATAATGGTAAAATCGATTTTAGCAAATTATTATTTAGGAACAATGCATAAAAACAATTTTGCGGAAACTTAGCTAGCGTGAGTAACTTATTTAAGCGATATCATCATATCTCATATATTTGTAAATCTGGCCTAAGAGAGGTATCAACAGAATCTTCTTCAAAGTCTGACCTCATTATGTCAGTGAGCATTCCATTCTTTGGTTTCTCTCTACTTTTAATTACTTGCATTTCTCCTTCCATTATTCCCCCTTGAATACAATTTCTCTTTAAAATGCTATCCGATCTAGTAAGCTTTCCTTATTCTTATAGTTTGCGTTATTGATCTAACTTCCTTTATTCTTATCAAGATTTCTTCATTTCTTATTTATCTGACTATTATCAATTCTGCTCCATAGCCACATTTCAAAAGTCACAATGTATTTTTCTTCTTTTTCGCTAATTTTTTCTTATTTGGTAATCATGGTAATCTTTCTTCCTGTTAACAGGTCCTTTTCTTTGACAAATGATGATTCGCCCATGCCTATTCTGCTCATGATTTCTTCAGTGAAACTTCCAGTTGAATTTATTATTCCTCCCGAATATTTTTACTTACTTGTTGCAGTTATTGGCCTGCCAGCATAATACTCACATCTTCTACAATTTTTCTATTCGCATTACCTTTATTTTTTCCAATATTTCATATCATACATACCAGTTTCGCTTATTTTCCAGACCATATTTTGTAATTCACTTTCTTTTTCTGCAAGGACGGCTTAGTCATCAACATACTTAATATAAAACACACATACATTCACCTTTCTTCTCAATCAGTCTCTCTACTAACATTCTGACACACCCTCGTATAACACCGCGAGTTCCTCCACCCTGATCCTACATCACAACTGATTTACTTTTAGGTTTTCTTCAATTTTATTATGATTTGATTTCAACAGTATCCTTGTTATTATTTTGGTGAACTGGCAGAAAAAGCTTTTATAATCTTTGCATTGAATTGTCTTTGTTTTCTTTTGGACCCCAAATACAGAAATGTGATCAGTACCTGTATTAACAATAAACTAAGTTTAGGTCAATCTGATGATTGTTAACAGAGTCAAAATTGCTTTTGATCTTACTTAAACAATAACAATGCAGGTTTCAATTTAGGTATATAATAAAACTGACAATTAATTCTCTTGCTCATTCTGGTGACTACTACTTCACAACTTTGCGAACTCAAGAATTGTTTTATTAAGTTTTTATTTTAAATGGAAAAACCCGTGTTTCGTCATTTTCGAAAACTGAATTACACGTTGTGGGATACTGGCAATTGGTATTAGGAAAACACACTATGCCAGGAACCAACAGTGATAGAAACGGTAAATAGCTATTCCTCATTAAATTCATTTTTTTTCCTCGTTATGAACTGTGGCAATCACAGAGGTATGACTTTATATACAGTGTGTCCGGTTATGGACTAGCAATAATCTAAATACATGTAAAGCAACTATTTTATTACACAAATACACTATATACTAGGGCTCAATACCCTACCCCGTCATATGGCAGCCATTTTGTTTTTTTGATGACTCATTCTCTACGTGTGAACAAAAACTTTTATATCTCTTAAAGTTTTGGTCTTACTGAGATAAAAATAGGCTTATTCGACGGACAATAAAATTGTCTAACAACAAAATTTCAAAACAAAGTGTTAACGTTTTCTTAACTTTTGAAAAAAAGATGAAATGCAAAAAAAAGGGTCAAAAAATTATGCAAATCAACAAATTATTGCAAATCAATGCAAAAGTAGTCCCGATTACCTCTCATTTTTTTTTCACTAAATCGAAAGTTTCTGAGTTAAGCTACAATACAACATTAATTTCATAACTGTATGTTTATTACTTTAGGAGTTATTGTTTTTTGAACAAAGCGTATGCGCAAGCACAAAAGACCTTTATTAAGTGACATCTGACATTAGCTGCGTGCTGTTCGAGAAAAGGCTAGCAATGCTATCGCGACTAGCAGGAGTAAGCGAAATGGAACATATTGACTCTACCTGCAAAGAACTTACAGGATAAAGACAAGTTACGTTAGTTGTACCTTGCCCTGCCTTGTGATCCCTACTTTTACTTACCGTCCGTGCTGTTTACGTTCTGTATTAGTGGTTATCTTGTGATATGAATATGGAAAATCGTCAATATTCAACGCAACATATTGCTGACATACTTCGTTTATGGTTTCAGCAAGTAATAAGACTTTAATGTGGTTTTAATGTTTACCTACCTGTTTAAAGTCCCGAGAAAGGTCTTTTGTGCTTGCGCATACGCTACGTTCAAACAACAATAACTCCTAAAGTAATAAACATACAGTTGTGAATTTAATGTTGTATTGTAGCTTAACTCAAAAACTTTTGATTTAGTGAAAAAAATTAAAGGTTACCTTTTGCATTGATTTGCAATAGTTTGTTGATTTGCATAATTTTTTTACCCCTTTGTTTTGCATTTTATCTTTGTTTTGAAATGTTGTTGATAGACAGTTTTATTGTCCGTCGAATAAGCCTATTTTTATCTCAGTAAGACCAAAACTTTAAGAGATATGAAAGTTTTTATTCACACGTAGAGAATAGGTCATCAAAAAAACAAAATGACTGCCATATGGCGGGGAGGGGTAATGAGCCCTAGTATATAGTGTAATTGTGTATTAAAATAGTTGCTTTACATGTATTTAGATTATCGCTAGTTCATAACCGGACACACTGTAGAGTAAGCGAAGGAAAAAATGTAACGAGAGGTGAGTTAAAAAAAACGAATGGGCGTATCTGTCTCTAAGCTCGTGTCTGATTGGTGCTTGATTACGACAGTCAAGTGTCGACCAGCTATTGCTTGCAGCTCTAGACAGAGCGAGACACATCTACAAAGGTTCCTTCCTCTCATATAGCATTACGATTCCACCTGTACATGGGTTCATACCTGACTCTATCTTTAGGTATTACCTCTAACGGAGCAATACGGAAACTGATTTTAAAGAAATACATAACTGTTTTTAAAAATTTGTAAGCAAAAATTGGAAAAAAGTGTTCATCATCTTGGGTAGCGATAACATCGTAAACGAATTCCAAGGCTAGCAAATATACCTACCGTAAGCACAGTCTATATAAACATAATCTAAACTAGATCTTTGGCTTTTTATTTGTTATCAAATCTTCATTCAGAAAGAATTATTATAAATTAAAATGTGTACAGTACAATTCCTATATAGTCGCCCTGACGGAAAATGACTTTAAAGAAATTTTTATGAACTTACCCCACGTGGGATGAGAGTAATAATAAATAGTTTTCCCCATTAAAGAAACTAGAAACTCAGCCCCTAAACGTAGCGCTCCTGTTCCTGAAACAGTTTGCTTAGTAGCTGCCTGAAAATATATTTAATATGTAGGATAATTTATATTAAAATAAGATATAAGAATATATTTCAAGATATACAACCCTGTCAAGAATATTTATCTAGTTAAACCTTTTAAAGATTTTCAATTTATAATCTACTTTGCTTAAAGGACAGTTGATTTATTGGTCAATCTTTAATGTAAGTATATAAATACAACCAAATTTATTTTGAACAAGGGTCTCATATGGTAAGAACATGCACTTTCAATTATTACATTTTTCATAAAATGACAATATATAGGTATTATAAACTAATAGTTCTACTAAGAATAGAAATCCGATTAAGGGAAAGAAAAACTCAAGGTCCAACCACTGGCAAGGGTTACCCGGTCAATCCAGATTTAGGCCTTTTTCGATAAAATCCTCAATATATATATATATGTATATAATATATATATATATATATATATATATATATATATATATATATATATATATATATATGAACTAAGCTAGGTTCCGGGTGAGAACCGCGTCTGAATTTATTAAATACTCGACGTTTCGACTCCTGCTTTGGAGCCATTATCAAGAGACAAAAAATAAAATAGAGTTTCATAGTCTAGATCGAACTCGAGGCCTCAACCTGCCTACTCCCCAAGAGTCACTAGGTAACTGAACTGAAGGTGAGTCTGCGCTGCTTCTTTTATTTATAGTTATCGGTCGATTTGGAGAGGATGTCGCGTGATGAAGGGGCTGTGCGGTGATTGGTTGGGTGTTGGTGGGCGTTTGTTCAATCTCAATTACGGAGGTTCAAGCTGTGGAAAGGCGAGTGCTGTCATCGCGTCTATTTAGACGAGAGTGGTCTTTTCTCTATTTCGATTGGCTTCGCGAATAGTAGATGCGGATAGAGAATTGAGAGATATGATAGTCCTACTGTCCTCGAAGTTGATAGAGTGCCCTGTTTGGATATGGTGATGCGCGAGAGCTGAAGTCGGATCTTTTTTACGAACTGACAGAGAGTGTTCATATACTCGATGTTTAACGCGCCTGTTGGGATGACCGATGTAGCTTTGTGGGCAATCGCGACATGAAATTTCGTAAACTCCTCGATCCTCGTTAGGTATTTTGTCTTTGGGGTTACCGGTTAAGTTGCCTATTGTTTGAGTGGTGTTGAAGACAGTCTTTATTTGATGTCGTTGTAAATTCCGTGCTATTTTGTCAGTGACTCCTCGATATATATATATATATATATATATATATATATATATATATATATATATATTAAATTAATTTCTAAAAACCAAATAAATACTAAAATCCCATAGTTCAAAATGATTTGTATAAATTCAAAATGATTTGTATATTTAAGAAAATAATTCACTTTCTATTTAAAAAATCAGACACTAAAGACGAATGTTGTTAGGATTTAAGTAAATTGATTACAATTAACATTTCTTTGACAAAATATTGCCTTCCGTAAAAATCTTTTCGGCGGTCCCGGGATTAAAATTGCTAGTCTTAGTACTGAAAAGATCAATTTCATTGGTACTCTGAAATCCCCAGTTTTGTCGTTTCATCGAGTCTCATAACATTTATTGTAAACAACACATAAACTAGTTTGAGTAAATGTGGATGATTGTAATTTTCTCTAACTTCTTGGACGTGTCAATGTGTATATAATAGATATTATATGACAAAGAAGGTACTGTGAAAAAAAATGTTATAAATACATTGTACACTCTCATAAAATATTTTTTTTCGTATGCAGCACATTCATTAATGTTTAAGTTTAATAATTGTGGATGATTATATTTTTTCAACATCTCGGAAATATCAGTGATATCTAAATATATATTATATTACAAAATACTATGAAAAAACTATTATAAATACGCTATATAATAACTAATTGATTCTGATGTTTCTTTTTGATGTTGTTTTGACTTGACTTGGCCTTGCAGTCTGTGTGAACCGGTTTTTTAATATTAATATTAATACTTTCTTCTGTTAGCCATAAGTAAAAATAGCAATTATATCGTGAGGTCACAAAAATACATTTTTTATTTTATATACTTTACCCTATTCTCTCTGATAGCAGCACTGTCATCACCAAGAATAAGTTTCATTGCCAAATTACTAAAGAGTTGGAAACCCGGGAAAGAATATTCTGGTATGATCGGTGCTTCGTTGTGGATTTCTTGTTCGGCAAGTTTAACTGACGGTAGAACCCAAGGCTTCCCTTCAATATCTCGATACTCTGTAATAATGACAAAATATATGAATCAACTTCTTTGAAAACTTTAATCTTACAATGCTCAACTTATCAACATATAAAAATGGTTACCTACTATAAATAAGGTATATTGTTGATTGTTTCATACAGTTTTGTTATACCGGATTGGTCTCCAAGAATTAAAAAGGATTTTAACAAATTTTCAAAACGTAAGGTAAGGATCTTTTTGTACAACATAAGATGAGAAACAGTTTTACACCTCTGAGTTTTCCTAACGAATTAATTATAAATTTGCATTCAAAGTTATCTCACACAAAAAATGAAAAATGAAAAACAATGAAACGTATGGAGCCAATAAAGATTTTCACTATAATAAAATTTACCAGTAAACCGCTTATACTAACACTTAAGTCTATAGCGCATACCTGATCTAACAGTAAATTTGTGGAAGTAAATTATATGAACATATGTTTTTCAGTCATTTACTTATATTTTTTAAAATGATGAAACTATCGTAACGCCGGCAATGAAAAAATTGTAGAGAATCAGAAAATCTTCTAAATTAGTGTTTATAAATCTTGAGCGAAGTATTTTTCACCAAGAAAAAAAAGAAAAACCTAATAAACTGCGGAGAAAAACTCATACAATAAGCCAATTCATCACAATTTTCATCTTCTGACTCCTCTTCAAGCAAATTCTAGAGCTGCCCCTATATCTTGATAGCCAGTGTCTTTGTTCCACCGGCTTGCTCGTATATTGGCGCTTTTAATTAATTTTAAATCAATTTTCGGGCATTATAATGAAAATCTAAGAATTTTCAAAACTATCTTTAGTATAGCCGAATCAGACTAGCCTGATTAATGCGGTGCAAAATATTTCTGCTTCCTTCAGGTGAATTATCCCCTATTCTTACATTCTGTAATCAAGGTCGTAACCAGAAAAGTTTTTAAAGATGGATGGTTTCATTACAATAGCAAAATTTTTTTTCTCTTCCAATATTTCCAGAATGTAAGAAATGTATAGACTAAAAAATATATTTTTTATGAAAAAATTGTTAATTCGTTAAAATTGAATCTTCAATTCTAAATTGAGGGGAACCCCTGACCCTCTCCTCTGCTGGCTACGGCCATGTTTATTATATCCCATTCTCTAGATATGTGCCTTCAATTATTTCTTTCTAATGAGTGCCCATTCTCCAATATTTTGTACGTTCTTGTTATGTTTTTGCTACTTTCTCTATCTAATTCTTCGAAGAACTTTCATCTTTGCTGTTTTTAATAGTCCATTCGTGTTGGAAGTGTCTGGATCTGGTTTAGAGTGTCAATGTCATTATTGGTCGAATTCGCATATTTCTGATTATTTTATTAGAGACAAAATAATCATAAAACTTTCCGAACTACTTACTTATTTTTGATTTAATTTTCGAATTTTTTTGATTTTAAAGATTTGTTAAAGTGACTTGTACTATTTGGTGGGAGCGGCTGATGAGTAGGGGCACGAAAAAAGTATCGATACTTTGTGGTATCGAGTTCTTTTTTTTTGGTACCGATACTTTGTATTCGATATTTTTACTCATTGAGTACATTTAGGTAGGTATCGTATCGAATAAGTCTTAAAACTGTACTATTAAAAATTTGATATTATGACTCATGTTTACGGCGTAGAAGAGATAGCCTCCAATGCATAAATACCGTGCCAAGACTAGAAAGAGAGGGCAATAGAGGTCAAGAGGCTATTTCACTTGTCACACTTTCTATTCTGCTCTACGATCCATCGAAATGGAAAGTTGGTTAGCTTTTTTGGGTCATTCTGGACATAAAGGGTCTCTTGTGATGTTTCCTCAAAGATGGTAATAAGCCAAGCTATAATAAACTTTATAAGATAGTTTGTTGGTAACATATATCTTAGATTGATTATAGCAAAGTATGCATTGTTTAGTTGTTTGCAAACGTGATTTATATGTGAGATCCATCTTAGGTTGTCGTTTAAATAGACTTGGATATTATCTATATTAAGTATAGCTGATGGGGTATATTTCCTATTATAAAATGTTAAGCCAACATTGTCAATGTTCAAAACAAGGTTGTTTTTGCACATCACTTTCTAAAAACTTGGACAATGTGACACATTTTTACTTGTAATTGCTCGGGGTTCTTTGCTGAGACCGCTATAGAAGTATCGTCAGTAAAAAGCACAATTTTTATGTCATGTAAGTCATATTGAGAGGCATATCATTTATATATAATAAAAATAAGAGTGGACCCAACACAGACCTCTGTGGAACACCCATATGCATTTCTGAAGTTGTATCATGTATTTTGACACAAATTTCTCTATTTTTCAATAACGACATAATAAATAATAAAAAATCACCTCTAAAAGCTAATCTGTGCAGCTTATGCTCAAGAAAATTAAAATTCAAAAGCACGACACAGATCGAAGAATAGACCTGCAACGTGTTCACCCTTCTCTAAGGTTTTATACACATAACTGAAGAAATCACAAGTTTTAAAGAAACCATGCTGATTACCAGTGTAGTGTTGTTTATACTTAGTTAGTAAGACAAGCAAAATAGATGCAACTGTCAAAAACATAAGGAAAAGTTACTGACAAAACCGATAAATTTATAAGATACGCTATTGGATCAGCAATATAGCCACAAACTTTTTTAAAAAATGTTGTTGTTATACCATCTAGCCCAGCATTCATTTTATTTTTTAGTTGCCTTATTACATTGGTGACCTCAGCAGCTGTACTAGGTTCAAAAAAGAAAGAATTTATTAAAGGATTTGTTAAAGTACAATTTTTTGATCGATTGTCTCCAAAATGATTATTATTTTATTAACTATATTTGAAAAATAGTTGACAAATAACTCAGCTACATCAGCCGGTTCAGAAATTGCGTGATTATTTGCATCGTCCTTGTGAGTAATTCCAGCATCAGTGTTTTTAACTTTGCCGATTTTTTTGTTTACAACATTCCGTGTTTTCTTTTCTTTAATGGAAGATGTTGCTGTTTGGTTACAGTAATTAGTTTAAAATATGCCTGTTTTAAATTTTTGTATCTTAATTTAATATTAGGATCTCCTGTTTTTTTCAACAACCAGAAAGTATCTAACTAATTTGCTAGCAACTTTAACCTCTTCTGTTGCCCACCGACTATCAGATGTATTAGAATTAGAAACATTAATATTTATTAAGAGACAGTTGTACTCAATTGCCCGTCAAAATTTACATAAACTTATAAAATGCCTCATCAACATCATTAAAATTATAAACGGTTTCAAAGCAAAAAAATTACTCAATTCTTCATGAATCGTATGGTTTGTTTAAAACATACAGAAAATTGATACTTAATTTTTTATTGAAGGTCTCAAAATGTGTCAAGACTATGAACATTTAAACTCTTGAAGAATGTTTCAAGGAAATAAAGAAACTGTCTTGAATAATAAATATCGTATTAGCTAAGAAACTTTTTGATATAACCTCGTAGGTATAAACATTAAAAACTTACCTCCACTTGCCATGTCAATTTTTTTGTCCGAAGTATCTGCGTTGTATTTCTCCAGTATCAGGTTTATATCTGCAGGTGTAGCGGGCTTCAAGTTATCAAACATAGACATTGTGTTGTGTTTTAGTTAATGAGGATTATTCGACAATATACTTTAAATAATGATTATACAAAATATGTACCAGCGATTGGATATCACTACTTTATAGTACGTTGTTAATAGTAAATGAGTTGTAAAATACGGAAACAATGAGCCGTTTCATTCATTGGGTTCGTTTATATACTTTTGGATTTAATAAAAATGTTGACACCAAAATAGAACCCTCATTATCATAATGACGCACATTATCTGAGGCCTTGAAGGGGTGACATTTAAAAACAATTAAAAAGTAAAAGTGTCCCTCAAAATAAATAATCTCGACATTTTTGGAAGATAAGGAATTGGACAGTCAGTGAATATATTCAACGCATATATAAGAGTATATATTCGTTTATTAATTCAGGGGTTTATCACACACAATTAAAATTTTATCATAAGATAAACCCCTAAATCGGCCTCAAGTTTACTGACCCGGAACAAGATACAAAGAAAGATAATCATTACTAATTTTCTAAGATCAAATGAGATCAAATTAATTGTTATATCAAACAATGGGCATATATATATATATATATATATATCCGCCTAGTTATATGAAACCATTTATACATTTATATATATATATATATATATATATATACAGTGATGGGTAAATGTGTGGAACCAAGTAAATATCTCTGGAATTATTAGAGATATCAAAATGAAATTTGGAAGGTGGATACTGCAGTAGATTGCCTATTTGTTTCCAATTTTTTTTACAATTTTGAACTTTCTGTTTTACCGGAAGTAATGTCGATTTTATAATTTGCAATGAAACAGCCTGTATAGTATTTTAGTTTCTGATGAAACATTTTATTGCGAATACAAAAATATTGGGTTTGATATTGTTTACTTCAATACCTACCGAGATATTAACAAAAAAGTAATTAAGGAAAGGAAAAATCTAATATCCATTAAAGAAATACATAATCATAATTATTCACACATTCGAGGAGTCACTAACAAAATAGCACGGATTCCACACCGTCATCAAATAACGACAGTCTTCAACACCATTAAGTTTAGTTAAGTTAACTCTTAGATTTAGTTAATAATTATGAAACTATAGTTCCTTTCCAACTTTTTTGTTAACCGGGAACCCTAAAGATAAAGTACCTAACGAAGATTGAGGACTTTACGAAATTCCATGTTTCGATTGCCCACAAAGCTACATCGGTCGTACCAACATATATATATATATATATATATATATATATATATACGTTTATATATATATATATATATATATATATATATATGAAGAAATATTTATCCGGGAATTCATTTTTGAATCCTGCAGACGTTTCGCCAAGGTCTCACTTGGCATTCTCAATGCCTCCTCCTCAATATTTCAGCTGGCTCTGGAGTTATAGGAGATTGTTGTGGAAGGCTGTGTTTTCCAGAATTCCTCGATGTCGGTTTTACTGGGGTAACTAGGCGCTTCATTATTATTGATGTTGTTAAGTTTTCTATAAAACCATTTTTCTGATTGTCGGAAAAGTGTGTTGTCTAGTTTCTGTTGGTTACTAGTTTTGTACCGTTTCAATCGACTTGTGTAGACGGAGAGCTTTTGTCGTAGACTGTCCAGACACTGCTGAGATGTGATGTTTTCTCCATCCCACTGGGTGTGTGTTCGGTTATTGTCCCTCATAGTCTTGACAAGCCTTTTTACTCTGTTGTTCCTGACTCCTCGTTGGTACTCGGTCAGTCTTCCAACGTCTTTCCGAAGAGAATTGATTTTCCCTTCAAGTCTTCTTTGCCAAGGTGGTATTCGAGGTGTTTGTCTAAATTGGGGAGGGTCTTGCTTTGGTCTTACTGCGACCCCAATTGTTCTGCAGATAGAAGTTGCAGCACAGTAGTTGATTGTGTGTAGCGACTCTAACGTATTAGCACCTAAAACATAGATAAATTTGTTCATAGCCTGCAAGACGATACCCAGTTTCTTAGAAGATCTTAGTTTGGGAAGAGCTGGTTTAGTCAGTCGATCTGTTCCACTATACTCTATAAGAGCTCCTTCCATTTCCGCTTGGATCTTCTCAAGCAGGTCAGCGTTGGTTGGCTGTTCTTGTTGTAGTTCTTGAGTCTCGTCCGCTCTTTGTGCCAAAGGGGTTCAGGCTCTGGATCGATTGTATTTCGACCAAATAGTTCGCGCTCCACTTCGCTCTTTATTCTATCCAGTTGTTTAGGCGAAATAAAGCCATTTCTCAAGATGACACGATATTGATCTGTGACTCTCTGTTCAGTAACTTGAAGCTCACGACAGAACTCTTGATGGAGTATTTGGCAATATCCAGTCTAAACGACTTGACCATACAGTGTATGGCAGCACACTCCCTCTAAAGTACGCATAACGTGGCTTTAGGGGAAAATTCACTAACCCCAGATATCCTAGATATCAAAAGGGTTTAGCTCTGGGAGCCCTTCAGGTTATCAGGCCCGTGGTTGGAGTATGGCAGGTTCCCATGAATTTTCTCACTACTGTGGGCTTTAGGGTAGAAACTATTGACACAATTGGTAACCACCAGATATGGCCTGCTAGATATGTCAGGTAAGAGGGTGTTCCGAGTCTCGTGCGGTGTACAGCTTGTAGTTGCCCTTGCCAGGTTATCAGGCCACCGCATCGTGTCATTTTTTGTATTCAGTTGCAGCGAACGCTTGACAACCTCCTGTAATATGCTGGATAGATTCAGATGTTTGGCAACCATATCTGCATCTGTTGTTGTTGATAGTAGGGTCTTTGACGATGTACTTTAGATAGTTCTTACTTGGAATTACTTAATTTTGGATTGCCAATATAAAGCCTTCCGTTTCAGGAAACATATGACCAGAGGTCAACCAGTAGTTCGACGCTGAACTGTCGACATAATCTTGGTTGACGTCATTTATATGTCTTCCATGAAGGGGCTTCTTTCTCTTTCCAGCAGATCAGTTGTCTAGTGGTATACGTGAGGTTGTTGTTCTGTCAGTCGCAGAGGTGTCGAGTCATCAACCTGACATATGACTCTGGTAGATCAGAAAATTCTGCGAGTTTCTTGAAATGATTACGCAAATTTGAAAATTTGTTGATCACGTAACTTGCCTATATCTGCCAATCTTCCTCCTTCACACCGGGGCAACGTTGTATTATTATTATTATTTAAAAAATGTGTTTCACTTAGTTAGCTGTAAAACAAAATGTCTATCCTTGTAGGAGTGAATATCGTTGTGTGTTTTTTATTGTAGCTATATTAGTTCTATTTCATATAGACAACACTGATTGATAAAAGTGCAAGGTAGAGTTTTAGCCCCACAAAGTCATCTCTACAACACTCTCTGTATTTTATTGCTGCTTTAATTCTAACAGAGCTTTGTTACTTCAAAATTTGAACAGAGTACGGAGAATAACACCAGTTTAAAATTGCATAGGTCATAGAGCTAAAGTCCCCATGATTTATACAATATGATGAACCAGTCTTCATGTTTACAAATTTGTATATTATATATTGTTCTCTTGTGTATACTTATCTGTTATGGAGACGTTTCAACTACAAGTCTGGAGTCGTGGTCAATCACTGTAAGCTGTAAATCATCGTAACATTTGAAGGTATACCCATAAAAGAGCATTTTCGTTTCTATTAATATTAAATAGATAGGGTGATACGGAGCAGCATTATGATAGACTTATACATGGTGTAACATAACGCAATGCAGATATTCTGGTAGGTGATAGGACTGATCATCATAAATATGGAAGTCTTATGCAACATAATGTCAAACAGTATATGGTTTTTGAGAAAGTTCAAAGTTGCCAACTAAAGTAAGCACTTGAGTGCGTAGTGTTGTAAAAATTTATCCAGTCCGTCCCTGGCCAAAGATCATAAAAACATAAATTTCTAGAGTCTTCAAGATGAGCAAGAACTATCAACCTCGCTGGGCAACAAAAGCTAGAACGACCAGAAAATTCTTCGTACGCTATATAAAGGGATATTAATTTCAGTATTTAGTTGGTAGAGCGTATCCTTTTTTATGATTTCGATGTTATTGTTATATAAGTTCCAGAAAGTGCAGTAAATATTAGTTTTTTTTATTAACTGAACCCACGGAGTTTATAACAACTTGGTGTCAGAAGTGGGATTAAGTGAAGTTAAAATAGCAATTTGATTTATGAAAACCCGAAGTATGGAAAAAGAAAAAATGGATGAGACTACCAAAAAAATATTCAAACAGGTTACGGATGCACTAGATGAAAAAATAACTCAGATCCTGGAAAAACGTGACAAAAAAGAGAAACAACATCAAGAGGAAATTCAACAAAGGTTAATGAAATCTATAGATGAAAAACAACATAATTTAATTGAAGGATTATTCTCGAAATTTGAAGAAAAACAATAACAAACTGAATTAAAGAGACAAGATGAATTTAAAACACTAGAAGAAAAACGACAAAATGGTTTTAATGTATTTGAAGAGAAACAAGAACAAGTTGAATTATCCAAAAAAAGCGAATCTAAAATATTAGAAGAAAAAAGACAACTGCAATTTGATCAATTAATGCAAATGGTATCGCAAGTTAATGAAACATTCAATCAAAGAATGCAAATAGTTGAATCAGACATAAAAGAAATAAACCAAGACATAAAGATCCTAAAAAGTAATGTGGAGACTCTTGAGATCAAAGTAGATGACATCGATTCCATCCAGAACCAGGTGAAATTCCAATAAAAAAACACAGTACAAAGTGAAGTAAGTGAAGTACAAGATAAAAACCGTGCCATCCAAGAAAAGGTAGAAACAGAAATTTAAAAAATGCAGCAGGACTTACAGCGGGGAAAATACCAGAACAGCATGAGTACCAAAAGTTCCGTTAGCAAACCACCCACATTTGATGGCAGTTCATCTTGGCCCACGGATAAACGGCAATTTGAAGAAGTGGCTACAGCTAATGGATGGGATAACCAAGAAAAATCTACCTCTTGTAATTTCCTTAAAGGTACGGCCTTAGAACTCCTCCAAATCATTCCAGTCGATAAACAAGGCAATTTTGACAAGATCATCGCCATCCTGGACAAGAGATACGACAATTCCTGAGCCAAGTATACCAGGTCCAACTAAGCGGAAAAACGCAAAAATCCGGAGAGGGCCTTCAAGAAGCAGAGATTAGACGGTTAATACACTTATCCTACCCAGACCTGCCAGAGGAAACTAAAGATCAATTGGCCACACAGAGGTTCATAAATGGCATCAGAGATGTGGAAGAAAAAAGGAATCAAAGGCTTAGTGGCATCAAGAAGAGTAATGAAGCTCTACTTCAGGCTTCGGAAGTAGAGGCCGTCATGAACATGCCCAAGCCGAGGGTCCGAGCAGTTTCCTTCAACCAGGAAGAGCCAGAATCACCACCATTTCAAGCACTGTTGTCTGGTATGAACAAACTATCAGAACAGTCACAAAGAACAGGCACCAGAGGAGCATGTTACCGTTGTGCACCAACGTGATTGTCGAGTGAGGCCACCTGAACGATCAACAACCAGAAGTAGCCAACAAAAAAACCTCACCAACCAGGGAAACTCCGATCAGTCCGCATAAGGGAGTGAAAGCTGACTAACCCACCAGCTCCCAGGACAGTATCCATCCGGGGATTTTGCCGAGATAGCCGCAGCCTAGTAATCAGGGGCACCAACAATGGCCGAGCAATTACCGTCAACATCGACACCGGCGCCGCTGTGTCCATTGCCAAGTTAAGAGTTTTGAGAGCATCAGAAATCCGGCCAGATTATTCATGGGCAGCTAGAAAGCAATCCTGGGAGCTGCGTTGGAATGGTGGAGCCCGTACACTCAGCTCATGACTACTTAGTTGGACGGGCTAAAGTTAAAACCGGACGAGATATACCAAATAGAGTCATGAATTTGTCCAACAACGACATCAGAGCCAATGGTCAAGAGATAGTTTGTTTCGAGTCTGTAGAGACCATCATCAATTACGAAGAAGAGTACCAGACGTCAGTGAAGGAGACAGGACCCAGTAAAGAGTTCCTACAACAGTTTGCTGACCATTTGACACACCTTACACCAGAGGAACAGAAGAAAGCCAAGCAATTTATCACAAAGCATTGGGAAATTTTTAACAGTCAAGATGGAACCACCGGTCGCACCAACATTATTCAACAACGAATAGATACCGGAAAAGCTCAACCCATCAGAATACCACCTAGACGACTACCATTGGGGCAACAACAGGCAGTCGAGGAAAACATCGAGCCCATGTAACAAAATGGAGTTATTGAGCCATCCATCAGCCCATGGTCTGCTCCCGTCGTGCTAGTTAAAAAGAAGGATGGAACCACTCGATTTCGCGTGAATTACAGAAAGCTGAATAACGTCACCAAGAAAGACAGCTATCCACTACCCCGAATCGATGACACTCTGACCACACTAGCAGGCTCCTGTTGGTTCTCCACACTAAACCTAAAGAGTGGATATTGGCAGGTTGGTCTACACGCAAACGACAGAGAGAAGACAGCGTTCTCCACCAGCAAAGGGCTGTGTCAGTTCACGGTCATGCCCTTTGGGTTATGTAATGCACCCGCTACATTTGAGAGGCTAATGGAGTATGTACTGAGCGGGTTAACATGGAGGACGTGCTTAGTATACCTCGACGACATTCTAGTCATGGGTCAGACATTCGACGACCATCTGAAGAACCTGGGCGAAGTATTCTCCAGAATTAATAACGCCAACCTGAGACTCAACCTAAACGTTCCATGTTCCAAAAAGAATTAAAGTTTTTGGGCCATGTCGTTTCCGACTTAGGAATCCGCAACAAACGAGGACAAGATAGAAGCCATTCGTGATTGGCCAGTCCCAAGAGACAAGCATGAACTCCGAAGCTTCTTGGGTCTCTGTTCATACTATAGGCGATTTATTGAGGGATTTGCCACCATTGCCGCGCCTCTACATCGGCAGACCACTGAGAAAGAGACCTTCCGTTGGAATCAGATTTGCGAAACATCATTCAGACGACTGAAGGCGGCACTATGTTCCAGTCCAATCCTAGCATTTCCTCCGCAATTCGGCAAGTTCATCTTAGACACCGACGCCAGCAACACAGGTTTGGGGGCCATTCTATCCCAGGTGCAAGATGGTGAAGAGAGGGTGATCAAGTACTACAGCCGCAGACTCTCGAAATCGGAAAGAAATTATTACGTCACTAGAAAAGAACTTCTTGCAATAATAAGGGTGGTAGACCATTTCCACAAATATCTCTATGGTCGTCATTTCCTAATCCGAACAGATCATGCCGCCCTCAAATGGCTGCTGGACATGAAGACACCGGAAGGACAACTGGACAGGTGGATGGAGAAATTACAGCAATACGATTTCAAGGTTGAACATCGTGCCGATCGCTTGCATAATAATGCCGATGTCCTATCAAGAACACCCTGTAGAGCAGAATGCGGACATTGTCTGAAGACGGAATAGCGAGAGGGTATCTCCATCAGACAGATCCGAGTGTAGGCCAATGAAGACTGGACAACGGAACAGTGCATCCAGGACCAAATAGCAGGTACCAGCTATCTTGACCGAAGTACATGGTGGGATTACCGGGGGCTATTTGGGCATGAATAAAATCCTAGACAAAATTCGCCAGCGGTACTACTAGGTAAATTACTTCGAAGACGTCAGAACGTAGTGCCGCAAATGTAACACCTGTGCAGCCACTAAGGGCCCGAAGACCCGGACCAAGGGCAGAATGCAGCAGTACAATGTGGGCGTACCATTTGAGAGAATTGCCATTGATGTCGTCGGTCCGTTTCCCAAGTCTGAGAGGGGGAACAAATACGTTCTGGTCAGCAAATGGCCTGAGGCATATGCGATACCCAATCAAGAGGCAACAACGGTAGCGACGGTGCTAGTAGGACAGCTATTCAGCAGGTTTGGCATCCTGATGGAACCACATTCAGACCAGGGGCGTAACTTCGAATCGAATGTATTCCAGAAGGTCTGCACGATGTTGGGGATCAGGGAAACGAGAACAACACCATTGCACCCACAGTCAGACGGAATGGTGGAAAGATTCAACAGAACCTTGGAACAACACCTATCCAAGGTCGTCAGCAATAACCAGCGTGATTGGGATGAGCATATTCCCCTGTTCCTGTTGGCATATCGCTCAGCCGTACATAATAGTACAGATCTGACTCCAGCCAGGGTCCTATTCGGAAAAGAACTGCGATTACCCTGCGATTTGGCTTTTGGCTCCCCCGAAGAACCTTCCCAAGACATCAACGATTATGCCGACCAGCTCCGACATAACATGCTGGCAATACACGAATTAGCCTGAACGCAGATGTTGGCCACCAGTGACCGGATGAATACGCGATACGACCTCAAGGCCAATCCAGTCGGATTCCAAGAGAGGGACTGTATAACTCCCAACGGAGCAAGGGTAAATCCCCAAAGCTTACACTCGCCTGGGATGGTCCATACGAGGTGGTCAAGTGGCTTAATGACGTCGTCTACCGGATCCGTGGAAACCCCAGGGCTAAGTTGAAGGATGTTTCTGATCGGGACGATCAGAATAAAGGGAAGGCAGTGTTATAAAAATTTATCCAGTCCGTCGCTGGCCAAAGAACATTAAAACATCAATTTCTAGAGTCTTCAAGATGAGCAAGACCTACCAACCCCGACGCTGGGCAACAAAAGCTAGAACGGCCAGAAAATTCTTCGTACGCTATATAAAGGGATATTAATTTCAGTATTTAGTTGGTAGAGCGTATCCTTTGTTATGATTTCGATGTTACTGTATTAGAATCAGCTGTTGAGAATATTTGATGTCTAAGGGCGATGCTTGTTTGAAACTGGAATATTCGAATCTTGAAGGTGGTACGGAACCCTTAGTATGCGAGTCCAACTCACACTTGTGCAAAATTATTATTCTAATTGTCGCTTAATGATATAAATTCTTTAATGCCTTTATCAGAATTTGATTAATATTTGTGTTCTGAAAGATTTCCCAAAATTACCACAAGGTGTAAGCCTTGGTAAAGTCTAGAATGCGTTTTGTCAAGTTTACCCAAACATTGTTCACAAAGAATTGCTCGACAGATGGACATTTTTCCGAACGTAAGCGTGACAAAGAGGCTAATATTTGCACCTTAACCTTTTCTAATTAAGTTGTTACAAATATCACATTAATCGGAAGAGAAAAAATCCGAAAAAGTCTTCAACTGGCAAGGATTCACAACTACTTTTGGGGGGGGGGGGGCAAACATGGTGAAACATCACTAGGTGTCTGATTTTATTCGAAGTTTTTTGACATTAATTAAGCAATCGTTTATCTTTACCTTAAAGCTTCTTTTTTTCAATTATCTGTCATACAGAACACATTCCCGTGCCTTCATCCTCTGGCTCTAAACCAACACTGCTCTTCCTCTTATCTAAATTCATTCACGTTAGCTATAGTTCTAAATATTGTACTACTAATCGGACTCATGGGAGAATCCAGAAGAGGAGGGGCAATGGGGAAAATCACTGATTGCAATACTAAATCAAAAAAAAATTACTTCCAAGAGCTTAAAACAAAGTACTTTCGGTGAGTTTAGACAGAAGATCGACGATTTTTGATACAATATGGAAATACAATATATTCAAAGCTACAAAGAAGTCCATCCTTACTAAGTTAATTTCGTACGAGTTTGCCACCTCTCCCCTAAAGCTGGTCGGTGGATCCACCTCTGTTCGCACTGGTAACTAACTTCAGAATTTCACCTATTTGAAAAGAATCCAAAAAAAATAAATACCCGTGAATTGAAAATCATACCTATTAAATATAATTGAATATATATACTCCACGACAAAATTCAGAGTACTTAAGCCAAAATAATATGTTTAAGCTACAATTAATCAACAACTTCTATGAATAACATTTGTCAAAAAATAATTCTAATTTTATAGATTATGTTAATCCCACAAACTTAAATTTCTAAAAAGGCATAAATTTAAAATAGTTTATCTAAAAATTACATTTCTAAATTCAAAGAACTTAGCATAACAAAAATACAAACAATTTATGTCAATAAGATTTAGTGGTTTTCACATCCACTGAATGACTTAAACGGCTTTTGAAAAATCAGCTACTACTATTAAAATATCGTGTTTGAGATAGTTTTCTCTACAATTTTTAACCCTTAATCTTGTAGCTTCTTTCATTCTCTACAATCCTTTTTTGCAACAGTTTCATAGCGATAACAAAAAATCTTATTTTGCTAAAATATGTTTACAGAAATATTCCTCAATGAATTCGCTATAGCTAAAACTGACAGGTCCTTAAAATTATATTTAAATGCAATTTTCGCAGCATCCAAAATTCGAAATTAATGTTGATTTCATGACTTTTTACATAATTCTTCTTGCCTAACATTAGAACTATTCCTGTTAACAAAAAATTACTATTTGACATTTGTTACAGCTTGGTGAATAGCTTTGGCGACGTATTCTAGGTTCGATGGAGTGAGGCCATACAGACTGATGCGACCTGTTCTCAGCATATAAACATGACAATTCTGAGTCATATAGATAGCATGAGATTCTGAAATAAAAAATTGGCAATTAAAAAATTTGAAACGGTTATTAGAACTAACAGATTATAATTAAAATATACCAAAATGAAACTTTAGAGAAACACGCTACCACAAATTCAAAATAGTGCGCCATTCTATTAATGCCGTAATTCAAATCTTCCAAAGCAATATAATAACTAATTTTCGAAATTCTACTTTATTTTGTACTTAAGACAATATATTATTCCTACCCAAAGACTATTATTAGTAAGGCTTCCTAAAACTAATTAAATTTAAACCATTGTTTATATATTAACTTCATATGACAAGTAGACACATTATATATATTATATGTTTTAGGTGGTTTCCGGGAATTCATCCGCGTAGTTGATAACGGATCCCTGCCGGGATCGATGGTAAAATGACGACGTTTCGGACGAATAAAAAATCACTAGAAGCATTTAATCGAACAGTGCAAGATTTACGTGGTAATCAACATCTTTTTGGTGGTGCTTTGATATTACAGGGATTTGCGTCAAATATTACCTGTCATTCCTCGATCAACTCCTGTTGATGAAATAAATGTCTATTTGAAGTCATCAGTTCTTTGGAGATATGTACAAAAATTCACACTGAACATTAATATGCGTATTCACCTACAAAATGATCCAGCTGCCCATGAGTTTTCAAAACAATTGTTAGAAATTGGTGACGGCAAAATACAAATCGACAGTACCAACGCATTGATCGCTGTACCGAACAATTTTTGTACAATTGCGCAATCGATAGATGAATTGATTGAATGTGTTTTCCCGAATATTCTTCAGAATTACAGAAATCATGATTGGTTCAGAGAACGCGTCATTTTAGCACCAAAAAACATTCATATCAATGCCATTAATTTTCAAATTGAAACGAAGCTACCAGGTGTAGTCACAACATATAAATCAATTGACAGTGTTATGAATCAAGATGAGGCAATAAATTATCCAAGTCAATTTTTAGATTCATTGGAACCGGCTGGTATGCCACCGCATTGCTTGAATCTGAATGTTGGTTCTTTGTTTATTGCGAAATATTAATCCATCAAAACTGTGTAATGTTACCAGATTGGCATTGAAAAAGTTATTGTCAAATTTGATTGAAGCTAAGTACTTAACTGGTAAATCAAAAGGAGAAGTTTGATTGATACAGCGTATCCCTATGTTTCCAACAGATATACCATTTGAGTTCAAACTATTACAATATCATGTGCGTTTATCATTTACCATGTCCATCAACAAGGCCCAAGGGCAAACACTTCAAGTTTGTTGTGTGAATTTGGAGGAATCATGTTTTTCACATGGCCAACTTTATGCTGCCTGTTCCAGAGTCGGTACCACCAGCCGTTTGTTTGTTCATGGTCAAAATAAAAAAAAATATATTGTTTATCCAAATGTTTTGGATTAAGTTTTAAAATATTTTTTTGTTTGAATAAATGAATTTGATGTTCCAATTATTTTTTTTATTATTTCACTTTATACGTAGTGAAGCACGTACGTTAGTTAATAAAATATAACTATCAACCAATTTATATTAAAAATTATTCTGAAGGAATTGGAGGGTATGACTTGAACAATAGAGTAAGTATAGAGAATATGTTCTGCCGTTTTTTTCTTAAGGGATAAATATGGGAATGTGATCTGAACATAGAGGGTGTTTCAAAAATAGGGTTCTGCTGTGTACAGAACTCATTAAAATGAGCCAAAAAGTCCCTATTACCATGTGTCCTAAAACGCATCCTTAGAAAGTTATATGCCCTCAAAGGGATCAAACAAAACTGTTTTTTCTGTTATTGATAAAACGGTCGAAAATAAATAGAAAAAAATACATAGGTCTTACATAACTTTTTATGTTAAATAACATGTGCTACTCCATTTTTCGACATGCAAATCATAAACGTCCTATTTAAGTTGGTGAAAGGGGTTTTCGGCCCGAATTACTGTCAATTCAATTTTATGTAAAAAATATTATGTTTGTCCAAATCGATATTTCCAATGGTTTTCGAGTAAATCCAGTTAATTACTGTCGCATTTAGCGCCATAATTAATTAATATTAATAATAATAATTCAAGTTTGTTGAAACATAGTATAAATGTCTTTCTAATTATTTTTCTGCATTTAAATCCATGTCATCTCCAGCGGGAATTGTATTTATAAATTCTAGGTGATGTTTATCGAATTCCTTTTGTATATTATTTAAATTACGACAAGCTACGATAAAATTAGATTAATCAAATTCTCCTTGTATAAATTTATCTGCAATCTCCCCAGCTGAATCAAGTTTATTAATTTCTAAATTTCGTTTAATTTATTATCGGCCATGATAACGTATAGTTAAAGTATTTTATTCAAATCGAAATCGAATTCCAGTTTCAAATTCGTAAATATATCTTCCAACAAGCAAAGTAAGAAGACACCAAACAACAAAGTGTTTGTAAGAAAAAGTTTCGTCTTCGTTCGACGACAACAAAGGGTAGCTTATAAAAAGTAAATAAGTAAACAAAACCTTATTATCTGCTCAATTGTTATATATTCGTTATTTATATAAATTGTCTCTCAGTGCAATAAAACGGAATGACGGCGCATGTTGGAAACACCTTTATAAACTTTTAACTTCTTTATAATAATTTGTGGCTTTATAAATCAATTATCAATAGCTCGGCAAATTATTTATATAGCAAAATAAGATGAAAATTAATGATATAATCTAAATCAATTATTATACAATAACCACTGAGTAATACTCACTGACAATAACACATCCTTGAGTCGAAAGGATCAAATTTATGATATAATCTGAACTAATATAATCGATTATACACAAAAACAAATCAATCCTTGGGTAGAAAGGACCAAATTTATGTCGCATTTAGCTCCATATATTTATAAATGTTATGTAATTAAGCGGACTGTAATTGTAAAGTTAGGTGTTGCTTCAAGTTATATGCTTGGAGAAGTTAAAACCTTATATTTTATAGAATATTTCCAGCATATAAGTATGTAAATATGTAAAGGTACTATTAACAATTTTATGAATACAAATTAGGCTGAGGTACCGGAAAGGTAAAAGGGTGTAGTAGTACTATGTGTAGTTCACGGCTCGGAATTGTTGTAGAAATATTCGAACTGTTTCGCTCAAGAGACGAAGCGAAAGTCTGGTTGATACATTCAACGACGTAAGATGTACTTTTTCCCAACAAATACTTCTAGTACAGGAAAAGAAGGAAAATAAAAGGAATTTAAGGATATCAACATCTAATTCCAGTAAATAAACAAATAATACATTGAGTCTAATGTACTTGAGTATTCAACTTATATAACCCGCAAAAAACTAAATAAATATTCGTTAAATAAATACTAAAGACGAAACAATTACTCTACTCTTTAAATTATTAGGCCCAAAATGCGTAGTCTTGCAGATGAAGACATGGCGGGACTAAAATTGGCGAAACTCGTTTCTGACAAATTAATGTTCAATAAAGTAAGAGGATACATAAATGCAATTGATACAGAAACCAGGGCACTAGGAGCGTTAATTACGGCTAACACCAACACCAAAGTTGAGATTAAAGAAAAAGCAAAAGGTTAAGAAGTATTAGCAGCGCGCTTATGACGGTCGATATGACAGCACTAATGGGAAAAGTAGAAGATTTATTTGGACCGAGGGACAGAAAGGAAGATGTATCAAAAAAAGATATGGGTACCCAAACTTCGGAGACAGTAGAAGAACACCTACAAATGGTAATCGAGAGTTATATAGACGACAATATGAACAAAGAAGACCTAGAAGAAGTACTACAAATAAGATGGCCAGAAGATATGTTTAAAGTTCAAACAGTGAAGGAAGAAATAACGAAAAGTGCGGAGGACAGGGCGTTAATAGCAGATTACATGTAAAAAGATAACAAATTAATATCAAGAATGATAGGGGAACCGAGTAAAGTGAGAAACTATATAAGACTAAATAAACTAAGGAATCGGAAATAATATTCAAAAAGGCATTTGGGATTGAGTAGCAAGAAGAAACAGAAGAGCAATATACTTTTTACGCGAACTATGCAGACGAAGACGACAGATATATTAGAAATGGAAACAAATTTAGAACGTTAGTGAACCTCAAAATGATGTGTATCAAAAAAGAAATTAAGGAGATACATATAGCCATTATTGGAACGGAAGAAAGAACGGGAAGAAATAGAAAGCTGGTATACTGCGCCTTCAATGACTATGAAGGGAAAGTAGTGCTCCATGAAAAAAATAGAACAAAAAAATAAAAAGAGGAATCCGGAGTACGAAGCTCTTATAATTGATGCAGGGGAACAGACATATGCAGACCTGGTGAAGCAAGTCAAAAACACATTAATCAATAAAGGGGCAGGAGACAAAAATTAGAACCATTAGGCAAACTAGAAACGGTAACATACTAATAGCGACACAAAAAGGAAAAGGAATTGTGGCTTCTATAGCAGAAGTGCTAAAAGGAGCACCTGGAAAGAAACCTGGCCGAGGAGAAAAACAAGAAGAAGGCGGTCAACATTGTCAATCTGGACATCACAACGGACAGAGAAGACCTTGAATTGGAACTTAAGACAGAACTGGAATGCAAGGATTTAGAAGTTAAAGCTCTTAGACCGCAAAATGGTGGTATGCAGATGGCAACTATCATAGCGGACGAAAAGACAATTGAAAAACTGTTGGAAATGAAAGAGATTAGGATAGGGCTAACAACAGGCTTAATTAAAAGGAAAAGAGAAATGCAGACATGCTTTAAATGCTGGGAAAGTGGGCACGTGTCCAGGGAATGCAAAGGGGAGGATAGAATGGGCTGGTGTAGAAACTGCTGCAAGACGAGCCACAAAGCAGCTGATTGCGGAAACGAAGAATACTGCTTTAAGTGCGAATCGAAAGGACATAGATATAATGATGGAAAATGTAGAAACAGGAAAAAACAGCAACTAAACAGAAATACAGAAGAAATAAAAGATGCAGATTCGGATACTGCAAAGTAATCTAGGAAGATCGGCGAAAGCCCATGATGAGGCTAACGAAATAGCCCTCAAAAATAAAATAGACGTAATAGTAGCTAGCGAGCCAAACATAAGAATAATTAGAAAAAAAACGGAAAATTGATCGTAGACAAGCAGGAAAGCATAGCTGTCGAAATTAGGAATAGAGAGACGGGTATTGAGGAATACGAGACATATAAAGGTTTCATAGTTATTAAACATAGAGATGTCAATATAACATTGCTATATTTCTCCGAATATAACAATAGAAGAATACAGAAGTAGGATAGATGATATAGCCCAATCACTAAGGAAATTACCACGGAACAAAATAATGGTATTGGGAGACCTCAACGCAAAATCCCCGATATGGGGCGCTCCTAAGACGGATGCTAGGGGAGGAACAATAGCCGAATTGGCTGCTACATACAATTTAGAGATATTAAATAACGGCAACCCAACTTTCGTTAGAGGTAGTACACAAACACACATAGACGTCACCATGTGTTCGAGCAACATGGTACGGCACATTAAGAAATGGGAAACCATAGACGAAAACATATTTACAGACCACAGATATATCCTGGTCCATTTACAAGAGGGGGGAAAAGCGAGAGAAATCCTTAAAACAAGAACACAATATAACATCGAATAATATGAAAAAATGTTTAACACAATAACCGGGAAGATAAACAAAGAATTGACACCAGAAAAAATAACGGCAGAAATCAAAAAATGCCTGAAGGCCAACAGAAGGCCGATAAACAGAAACGAAAACAGAGAAATCCCATACTGGTGGACAGTTGAAATATCGGAAGCTAAAAGGAAGTGCGTAGAGATACGGCGGAAAATCACAAAAGAAGCAAAGAAAAAGAGAACAGAACTACCGGATATGATGGAGGAAATGAATAGGAAAAGGAAAGAATTAAAGACACTCATAAACGAAAGCAAGAGGAAATGTTGGGAAGAATTATGCACACAGCTGGAAACAGACGTATGGGGAAGTACAGAGTATAGTACAGAGAAGAAAACAGAATTAGCAAATACCCTCTTTATAAAGACCAGAGGTGAATGGAAAGAGCGAATAAAAATATCAAGAGATTTAGTACTCGAAATAACAGAAGAGGAATTTAAAATAGCAATTAAGCATATCAAGATGAAAAAAGCACCTGGACCAGATAATCTACCGCCAGAAGTCATAAAAATAACATTTCAAAAGAACCCAGCCACAATAAGGGATATGTATAACGAATTAATAAAGAAACAGGAATTCCCTACAATCTGGAAGAAGGCTAAAGTAATATTTCTGAGGAAGGGCGCTAAACCTATGAATGACCCAACATCATATAGACCCATTTGCCTGTTGGACGTTATGGGTAAGGTATTAGAAACACTAATTAGAAACAGAATAGACAAAGAATTAGGAGATGAAAAAATTTCAAAAAGACAATTTGGGTTTCGGAAAGGGAAATCAACAGTAAAAGCAGCAAACTGGATTCGTGACAAAACAAGGGGCACTAGAGCGGGCTGGGTGATACTCATCACTTAGATATGACGTTAGAAATGCATTTAATTCGGCATCATGGAAACGTATTGTTAAGGAAATGGAGAAGAAAGGGATTAGTGAATATCTAATAAGAATAATAGAGAGTTATTTCTCCAAAATAAGTATTACACTCAGGAAAGAAAACATGTTAAAAATGAGCACAGGCGTACCACAAGGATCAGTACTAGGACCGACGTTATGGAATATATTGTACGACGATCTTCTAAATCAGAAGCTGCCAACTGGTGCAAATACGATAGCATTCGCAGACGACCTGGCACTATATGTGGAAGGGCCAAACGCTGACAGACTGGTTGAAAAAGCAAATGAGGCAATAAGAATAATAGGAGACTGGATGAAAGAGGCAAAGTTGAAATGGGCACCGGAAAAGAGCGAGGCGGTGCTACTCAAAGGTACAAAAATGCAGAAAATAAGAGAAAAAATAAAAATAGAAATAGGGGATCTAAATATAACACCACAAAAGAGCGTAAAGTATCTCGGTATATTTATCGATCACCAAGGTACATACGGGACACATATTGTAAGTGCAGTAAGCAAAGCGGGTGATAAGTTAGCAAAACTTGGAAAAATTATGAAAAACATAAAGGGACCATCACATGCAAAGAGACGACTGCTTTATGGAGTGGTACAATCAACACTTTTGTACGGGGCACCAACATGGCACAGAGGTATGAAGATAAAAAGATATAAGAACATTATGTTAAAAATTCAAAGACAGGCGCTGCTGCGGGTAATAAGCGGATATAGAACGATCTCGTATGCGGCAACGGCAGTTATAGCCGATATTCCTCCGATCCATCTGACGGTAGAAGAACTTAGAGAAAATTACAAAAATAAAAAATACAGAGAAAACAGGAATAATACGCTAAAAGAATGGCAAAAAGAATGGGACGTGCTACCGGGAAAAGCGAAATGGACAAAGAAACTAATACCAGACCTAACACAATGGGCGAGCAGCAAATATAGAAGTACAGATTACTTTATGACACAATTTTTGTCTGGGCATGGTAGTGTCAAAGCATACCTGAAAAGGATAGGGAAAATGAGGGATAACTGTGATATGTGCCAAATTGAGGAGACAATGGAGCACGTGGTTTTTGACTGCGAAAGATATGCAAGGAATAAAACAAGAACAGAAACAACGATTGGTGAAAGGATAACACCATCTAACGTGATAAAACTAATGATAGAAAGTAAAGAGAACAAGGTAATTATATACAAATGGATAAGGGAAATTATAGAGGAAAAGGAGAAAGAAGATTTAAACAGAATGGTGTGATGAAAGAAAGGCAGGAAGGTGGTGACGCAATTTAGAAATAACAGTACCACCACCTTCATAAACTGCAGAAACAACAAGGTGGTTTTAGTGGGTGTGAGTCCCACACTAATTTGAGTGATAGACTCTAAGCTCAAATTGTCCATAATGGATTTCCACCTTCAAAAAAAAAACTGAGCAATTCTTGTAATTTAACTAATTATTACTAATTTTAATCCCATTATTTTCTATTTCACATTTAGCTATGGTCTGAATCAGAAATTAGTTCTTTAGTTAGTAAGTGTGACCCTAAATTTAAATAGTCTTAGTGTATGTCCTAAATTATATATTAAATGATCGGAACCTTCAGTACTGCAATTTATTTAAATAATGTTACTGAATTTTCAAACTCAATTTACTCTAAAAATGTTGAAAATATCGATTTGGACAAAGATAATAATTTTTACGTACAATTGTTAAGATTTTATAAGTCTGTAGAGACAATTGTAAAAGCATTAAAATGAAAAAAATTAAGGCCGAAAACCCCCTTCACCAACCTAAATAGGACGCTTATGATTTGAATGTCGAAAAACGGACTGGGACATGTTATTTAACGTAAAAAGTTATTTAAAACCCATACATCTTTCTCTATTGATTTTCGACTGTCAGAAAATAAAACAGTTTTGTTTGAGCCCTTTTAAGAGCATATAACTTCCTAAGGATACGGTTTAGAGCTCATGTACTTTTTGACTTATTTTAATGAGTTCTATACACAGCAGAAGTTTGGAACCCTATTTTAGAAACATCCTGTACGTTTCACGCAAATAAAGTGACTTGTCTATTGACTTTATTATTGCTGTCAATGGCAATACAACTGCTGTGAAATAAAAGTTATACCTTCAAGATTATTAGAATCAGTGCTTACTAAACACATACTGTGTTGAAGTCATACGGCTTAATGTTGAGCAAGATATTATAAGTCGAGCTTGGAGTTAATATTTAAAAAGTGCATCAGCAGTATACATACATGGTGGAAGACAAAGCACAGTAATAACTCGTGCTCAAGACTATGTCTTGAAGGCCAAAAGATACACGACACACACAGCGTCAAGAATTTCCAGTCAGCCTATTAGAAGACGGTTACATGAATCCCTTTTGAGGGCCAGATGATGTACAATACACCCACAAATAACCGCAGAGGACGAGAAGACTGACTACAATACAATCAATTAGTTTTCCTTAGTACGCATAAATATTTGGTATAATTATCTGCTTGTAGGTGTTTCAACGATTCCAAGTCCGGAATCGTTGTCATTTACAGGAAGACTGGTCGATAACATTATAGATATTTTATTTTCCTGATAATTAAGTGTCAATTAAAAATAATTATATACAATATTGACAATAACCATAATGAGCTGAAAATTAAAATAGATCTATATCACCAAACAGAACAGTTTGATTTGTCCGAATCAGTAGTTATAACTTCAACTTTCCACCATGAAGATTGTAAATCGTAAATTACCGTTACCGGCTTTTCTTATGTACTAACGGCAAAAAGTGTATTAACAGTTTGTATAAATAAGTTACCAGTCAATCCACTAAATGAGAACCAGCCCTTCTGCTCAGTAAAATGACTCCAGTCTCCAGGTGTACCCAACTTTTCCAACCATTTTCTCAGCCCCCTCCGCATTTCAATGATCCTCGAAGCCATTGTTTTCACACTTTCTTTCCTACAGACAAAATAACTTAATTTTAATAATAGCACAATTTATATTTTTTAAATAAATTAGAAATAAAAGATATTTTAAAAACAACAAGTAGAAAATAAATAAGTTTGATTTGCCATGTATGTATATGTATACAGCAGGTATATTCTAGGTTCATAATAAACCCTCTCTTATTAAGACATCAAGATAATATACGCGTACTTTAGATAGATAAGTTTTAGGGACTTCTATAATTATAGGTATTTTCAAAATATATAAAATATATAAGTTGTAAAAGTTTGAGGCGTCATACAACTTTCTCTTGTTTAGGGCCTCAAGCTTTCAAAATTTATATACATTTTTTATTTTGAAAAAATCTATATTTATATGTGTCATTAGAATTTACCTATCTACGTACCCCTATATTATTATAAATTACCAAGAGAAGGATCTATTTGTTAATAATAGCTTGTTAACCGACTTCCAAAAAGGAGGAGGTTATCAATAAGTCGGCAACTTTTTTTTATGTATGACCAGCGATTATTCAAAAACGGCTGGAGCAATTTTGATGATTAAACTGCATTACATTAAGGAACATTACAGAAAGGTGCCATATAATTGCCTATAACGTGAGATTTACGGTTTTCCAGAAAATAAGAAAAAAAACTAAATAAGAGACTACGTTTCAGTGAATTTCAATGAATCTTCATTGTTTTTTTCTAAAACGGCTCAAGCAATTTTAATATTTTAAATTGTATTCTACAATGATATGTTCCAGCTTTATTCCGTACATTTTTCTATAACTCAAAACATACCATTTTTCTGAAAATCGGAAAAATATGTGCCAAAAAACTTAACATTAATGTAGATGTCAACTTTTCATCATAAATTGTTTTCCTTTAGAGTCAGTTTCTTTTAGAGACGAAGTTAAGTTAAGGGGCTTATAGTCGCGTAAAAATGACAGAAAATATTCCATTAGTTTATCGAAACGAAAATTTCTGATGCCCGCGATCTCGTCTATATGGTATACGATTGTATAAGAGTGAAGCAAAACTGTAGCTGTGCAAATAACACTGGAGCAAAACTATAGTTATACAGAGTATATATTTCCGTTGTAGGACGGAGTATAATTACAATTATACAGAAGGCTTCGAAAAATGTTACAAGCGGTTGAATATACAGGATGGTTGAAACATAAGGTGGAGTAGAATTGCAGTTATAAAGGCGGTTAAACGAAGTTATATCGTATGGAAGTAGTTGCTTATACAAGGTGTTTGAAGTAAGGGTGGAGTAAAATTATTGTTATTCAGGGCGTATAAAAAATTTGTTACATAAGCATAAGCAGTTAGGACAATTGAAGTATAGGACTGGGTATAATATAATTATACACATGTGTTCAAAAATTTTTAGAAGCACTTGCATATACCGGGTGATTGAAATAAATGGTAGAGTAAAATTATAGTCATAAAATGTGGTTCAAATATGTGAATTTTGTTATATAGGGTAGACTATGAGCAATTGCATAAATGAAATATTAGACATATGGGGAGAAGTAAAATCATAGGTAAACATGAATAATTTAAACAATAAAAATAAAAAGGAATTTATGCTTATAACGGGTGGTTTTAAAGAGTTCAGATCCATTGCAATATTATGTGGAGTTCAATTATAGTTGTACAGGGAGGTTCAGAAAATGATAGGCAAATAAGTTATATAGGGGTTACACTTAAAGTGGTCTAAATAATAAAGCAAATAAAAATAGTTAAAAAATATTAGGAAAATATAGAAAAAGAATACAAATTACAGAGGGAGAAAGAGAGAGGGAGAAAGAGAGAGACAAACATATATAAAAAAGGCTAAAATATTCAATAGAATTGTACCTTAAATCAGATGAAAAAGAAGATACGTCTGGAAATAGTGATTGATCGCACACGGTTTCTAAACTGTTTTTATTTTAAGTCAGCTGAAGTCTGTTTTAAATATAAATTATTTTTAAAACCATTATTTTACTTTTTAATCTTAATTTCTTGGAACTCATTTATTAGCTTGTCGGAGTACTTTAGACGCCAACTGTGTTACTTTTTCGTAATAACTACCTATATATTTCATGCTTTACCGAATAATTTTTTTTTCAAAACCTAGCATATAGCATTTTTATTTAACACACCATTATTATTATTTAGAGTATTTATAACTTCAGTGTGCACGTAAAGTATGGAACATACCAAATAAAATCTATCCTGATAAAAGAAGGAAAAAACCCTCGGACACATCTAAATTAATTTAATAATGCGTAAATTTGGACATAAAAAAATTAAATACAATACAATACTTTTCAATACAATCAAAATTATCTACAGTTCAAGTCTATCTACTGCCAAGTTTGACATTTAATATGGTAGGAACCCAAAATCAACTTGATTATTCACTGCTCGGGAAAAAAATCCATGTTAAAAACTAGCAAAACATTGTTCTTTACCAAAACATGAAAAGTAGATTTTTTTTTTCAAAAAAAAAACACTACTGTAGTGTTAACCAACAAATTTGAAAATCGGATTGCTCATTGTTAGCTAGTAAATGGTGGCCAATTTGAACACTTGCTTGATTTTATTCTTATTCTTTTGTTACATTTATACCGTTCAGTTGATTCTTCTGGTTTAATTAGATATAAGAGATTTTTTTATAGGAAAACTGGTTATGTAACCAATTTGAAATTTAAACCTACTATATGTAGAATATTGGAGTTGCCAGTTAAAAAAACACATTAATGACATCACCAGAAATTTATTTATGTCCAAATTTGTGCATTATTAAATTTAGGTTGAAGTGTATGGATTTTTTTTCTTGCTTCCTCTGGATAAATTTTATTTAATATGTTCCATAGATGACGTGCACACTGTATTATCTACACCATTGTCATTATTTACACCATTTACATCATTTATGTCACTGACATTATTTAGTAATATTATTAATATGGTTGGTCATTTGTTCTGTAATATTTGTTATTGTGTTCATGTTAGTTAGTGCGCTGATGTTATATGTTGTTTTTTAACCGACTTCCAAAAAGGTTATCATTTCGTCACGTATTTTTTTTGTATGTATGTTACCTGAATTCTTCTCCTGTGGTGAACCGTTTTGAATGCGTGTGGTCTTGTTTAATAGAATATATATTGGTGAAACTTCAAATTTACGAAAAGAACTCTATTTGTAACGTGATGAAATTTGTGAATGAACACATGCTTGGAAATCGACCAATTCCCTAACATATTGGTCGATTTTTCGAAATCTCCTTATAGATGTGTATAGTTTTTTAATGTTTGATCTCATATACTTTTCTGCGACGTGCAACTTGCAATTTTGCAGAAAATTCCAAAATTCTTATCAAAATTTTCATCGAAATGACATAACGGACATTTCCTCATAAATATCTTAATTCCAATGTAATCATGCGGGAATTGTAGACACTGGAAGTTTTAAATGCGAATTTAAAAATTTTCAATGTAAATCTCAAGCATATAGGTAGTAAAGCATAGCATTTTCGGCTCCTTAAATAAATGAGTGCCAAGTTCGTCTTGTTTGTATACCAGACAAATACCTATTTAAATGAAAATTTTTCCATTTTGCGAAGACGGTGCTTTTGGTTGTCACATTCTCCGGGGTTAATAGAAAATTCAGTGACAACACATGTCAAACTCTAAACTGCTCTTTGGTGCGTTTATACAGTGGGTGTTTAGTTATATCAAACAAAATCACAAAGTAAAAGGATAGAAGGAGTTGTATTTATATGATTATTGAAATATAGGATGGACTAGAATATACAGGATGGTTAGAATATATGGTTAGAATAAAGGGTGGAATGGACGTGGTGGTACAAAAATGTTGGAAAAATGTGGAATTAAAATATATAGGCTGATTAAAAAACTGTTATATGATGTGGACTTAAACAAATCATATACAGGGTGGTTGAGCTATATGCTGGAGTTGAATTATATCTATACAGTGTGATTAAAAAATTATTTATTTTAAAGCCCATAAGAAGTTGCATAAAGTGTGCAGAGGAATTAATGTTGCACAGGGCAATAATATAAAATGTTAAAAATGAAATAATTTATGGGGTAGCCCACAAGGAGTTATATACTATGGTTGAAATATAGGATGGATTTGACTCCGTAAATATGGGATGGATTCTACCCCGTCCTATAGTTTACAGAAGGCAGCTAACAAATTTATGCTTGTCCGTGGGCAGTCGTATGTACAGGTTGGTTGGTACATAGGGTGAAGTGGAATTATCTATAGTTATACAGAGTTGTCAAAAAATGTTGATAAAAGGTTACATGGCGTGGTCCATAAGGCATAAATATATTTTGGGCTTATTAAGTCAACGCATTTACATTTTGTTCGTAAACATTTACCTGTCAACTTAAATGAAAATGTATCATTGTGTAATGTTGAGGCTTTCGATGTTACCTGATCCTGTCTATTAAGGTTATACATACAAAATAAAAAATAAAGAGTGAAAACTACCTTAGTTCAAAAAAACTAAAAAGTTGAAAATAAAACATTTTTAAAAAAAGTATAACCGACCTCCACCTATAACTAAAAAGCTGAAAATAATTATAACAAAATACAACTCTAACAAATAAATAACACATTCAATGTGTTAGGTTAGGTAAGGAAGTAAAAAATATAACCATTAAAAGGTGCTCATTCTGTACAAATTAATTACCTACCAATCTAGTATATTTTTGAAGTCGGTGCCAAGCAACAATCAAGTTTGATGAATTAGTAGATAAGTACGCAATGCAGGCTTTTATAGTTGTTTGGCACCGACTTCAAAAATATACTAGATTGGTAGGTAATTAATTTGTACAGAATGAGCACCTTTTAATGTTTACATTTTTTACTTCCTGGGTAGGTACCTAACAACATTGAATGTGTTATTTATTTGCTAGAGTTGTATTTTGTTATAATTATTTTCAGCTTTATAGTTATAGGTAGAAGTCGGTTATATTTTTTTAAATGTTTTATTTCTGATAGTTTATTGCAAAGCAAACATTCCAGGCATGTATATGTAAAGTTTATTGCAAACGTTAGGGCCATGTATATGTAAAAGTAACCTATTGACTAAAGCTTTAAATTTCCTTATACTAATGTCTTCAGATATTTTTATGAATCAAAAAACATATTAAATAATTATGTTTACCTGTTACTAATATATAACCTATGTAACCGTTAAAAATATTTTTTTGATAAATTTCGATAAATCACAAAACTTATACAAACAAGCAAATTATTTCATTCTAGCTAATTCCAATAGCTGCAGCCCGACATAGAGTTATGCAGAGACAAACACCAATCCAGATCTCATTAACGCATATGTAGCCGAAAATCGAACCAAAACACAAATCCAAAAGTCTGCTTTACTGGCACGGACCTTAAGGTCACAAGCACCAAGATAGTTTAGAAATTTGATAGACTGGTGTACATGTAAGACTACAAACGATATTGTTCAGAAAATCTTTTGGAAGGCAAACAGAACTCGCTTCGCTGAGGTTCTGAGTGAGGCCGTGGATAGACTGGAAGCTGTTATCGAGAATTATGAACACACCGTCGAAAGGGTGAAAAATTGTTTCAGGACAATCCCCAGGGGCTGCAAACAACAAGACAAACAAGTACAGTTGTTTTATAAAAGCTGAATATATCCCATGGAATACGAATAAAAAACTCAAAAGCGCCCAAAACAACCCAAACAAATTAGGTTAAATCCCTCACCAAATAATTGCATTATTAAAATTTGGCAAAAGTCTTGATAACGCAAGCAGTTATAGATCCATCTCTTCCTTCCATATCCGCTATTTAAACGCTCTTACAACCAGGAAGATTATGTAGGAATCAAGTATGTAGCTCAGACAGAGCACATGGACAGCCTTCGAAGAGAGGAACCTAATCGGGTTTCTCTTTATCGACATATGACAGCGTAAATCAAATAATCATGTTGACTAAAAGGTTTAATAATAATTTGGTGGGCAAAACTTCTCTGTGTTCAATGTTATTCAACATAGACACAAAGGAACTTTCTGGTTGCCGATGATCTGGCCATCGTGGCTCAAGGAAAAAAACTTTTCAAAGTCAAAGAATACAAACATCACGAACAAATTTCCTGCGCGTAGTTCCTATGCGACTACCTGACCATTAAGTCTACTGAGTGAAGAATCCCCGAATGAGGGCAGGTACAGACTATGGCACATCTTTTAAGCTGTAAGAACTGCCCGAGCCCCTGCTACTCTGAAGATTTATCGCTCCCGAAAAACAATGCTCTAGATATGTCCCGAAACTGGACGGACCCAATTTGATGCCCTTTCAAGCACTAAAAAGTAAAGTAACATGGTTAAGCAAGTAAAAAAAAAGAAAATACAAAGTAAATTCAGATCGGTGAATATTATCAATTATTACAGTATCCGAACAACAGATATTCAAGTAATGTTTTACCTACCATTCGGCAAATATTTCTGGATTAGTTAGAACATATGTAACGATTCTAGCACCATGACTGGGTGGATTTGAGTACATTCCTCTTATGATTAGGGTAAGTTGTGATTTCACAGCCGCGGCCTTGTCGGGATTGTTGAGAACAACTACTAAGTTGCCGATACGTTCACCTGAAAAAAATTCAGAAGACTGTAACAGCTGTTTTAATGTTTTAAATAAAATTCTGTTGTTTTAGAGTCAACAAGAATTTCTGTGATTTGCACGACAGAATTTTTAACGTACTTGAATTAGTCACTGTTACTGGACGGAGTATTGGGAATAGAAATGTACTACACATCTTCAACACCTTTAGTGCCACCACGTAATTAAAAAAACACAGTTGCCAAAGGCCAACATCTTCTTTCCATAAATATTACTTCCTATAATTTACCTGCGACTTTGTCAGCAGAAATAAATGCCTTAACAATATTCGTTTTCCATGTGTTAGGAATGGAGAGTATCATTTACTATGAAATATGGCAAGTTAAGGTTTTCACCATACTTTTTCGGAAACTTAACGATTCCTCAATAAGAATAAACGAAATTCCTGATTCTCCTACATGTTTTTCCATAGAATTTGATTTCTTCTGAACTACTGTCATATCAAACTTAATTTTTATCCTACCAAAAAAAATTAATCATTTTGTACTCTACAAAAATTTGTCGTTTTTTAAGTCATTTTGCAAAAAAGACAATTTTTTGCAAAATTACAAAACTGCAATATTCACTTGAGGCTCGACTTTTTTCAAAACTACTTACTTTAAACCGGTCAAACTTTCTGAGCCTATTTGAAATAAGTAAGTCAAGTGATTTGTGAAGTAGTAGCAATTCATTTCAACTGGGGTGGTATTTAGTGGATAATTTGTACATTTTTTGTCAAAAACAAAAAAAAAAACAACCTTATTTATGTCATAACTCGCTTAATTTTCATGCTAGATACTTTTGTAAAAAACGAAATTAAAGGATTTAAAAAATTATTTATAATTTTTTCCCGAAAAACGCGTTGTTTTTTAATTTTTCCAGGATAAATCATTCAAGTTTTATTCTGAGAAATAAAAACAAATTTTCAAAAAACTATAACTCCGTTTTAATTGGTTCTACAGAAACCACAAATCCAACCTTTTTTTTATTTGTTTTATAAACTACATTTTTAATCTCAATGATTTTTTCTTACGGTGCATGTTTTTAAACGTATTTACGAAAAACCGCATGTAAACTTTTTTTGTGAAAAATCGATAATTTCACTTGCCATTAACTCAAAAAGTGAATTTCAGAAAAAACTTTATGGAAAAAAAGTTGCTTAAAATTAGTTAACTTATTCATTCCCAGACTTTTTTTCATATAATATGGATCACCCCCGAAAAGGGGTAGCATTCCCCCCTCCCTACCGGGAAAAGCAAAGGGTAAGTGTTTCTCAAATCCAAATTTTTAGGAAAATCGGTGCTGCTTGGACAAATTACCCGGGAAAATGGTCATTGGCTGGATTATATTCCTTTAACATTTTTTACTAGTCCTAAACTGTTATGTACTTCTCTTATTATATTGAAATTAATGTTTTGCGTGACTTTCAACCATTCAATTCAACGAACAATAAAAAATTAGTATTTACGAAAAAATCGACCTTTCATTCTTGTTTGGTTTTTTCAATTTTTGTCGATGTTGTTCCAGTAACAGTATATTTTTTACACCACCCTGAAGCAAAAGTTTCATCAAAATTTCCAAAAATCAAAATTTTCTTCGTAAACCTTTTCGATTTAAGTTAATAAAGTTAGGCGTGTTATTACATTAAATTCCGAAAAAAAATCGAATTAATCGCTATCAAAAAATTAGTTTTATTGAGGAACAAAAATGTATTTATTTCCCGAATTTCAGTAAGATCCAATCGTTTTTGTTAAGGACAAAAAAATGAGTTTTAGTGTTTGCCTCAATTTTTTAGACGTATAAAAATAGTTTAAACTAAAGTTGTGTAGAATTTTTGCGTTAAACTTTTTTCGATAATAAATCTCCTTTTTACAGAAACGGTAACAAAGAACATTTTATACATAAAAACACATATTTCCACACCTCCTCCCCCTTCCCATTATCCGTTGCGGTCCAATCGATTATTCCCAATTTATGTACCATTAGTCCAAATTTTTCCCACCGCCCGTATAGTGCTAATAATTATACAAATATTTGGCCTCTAAAAAGCGGTTCAGGACTGATCTCTCACTATACATTTATACGTTTTATTTTACTCATGATTTTCTCTGTGGTTGTTCCAAACGCTAAATAAAACAAAACTTTGACACAGAAAATGAAAAGCAACAATTTCAGTGAGACTACCCTTACTTACTGTAAAGCCCCAAATTTTTAGCAAATGACTGTGTAGAGAACAATTCAAAACCCTTGTTGGCAAAATATCTAACTGGCCAAGCATCTTTGTCGAAATCGCCAGTAGCGAACCCTTGATAGATGGAATCAAAGAAGGGAAACAGTTTCCTTTCTTTTACGACCTCGGCTATTTTTTTCCACTGTTCCTCTGTGGGATCACAACCAGTGGGATTGTGAGCACATACTTGAAGTAAGACGACGGACTTTTCTGGAGCATTCCTCAAGTCTTCTAACAGGCCTTTGAAGTCAATGCCGTGAGTTATAGGTGACCAGTAACGGTACTCTCTGATATCTTTGAAGCCGGCGTTCTCGAAAATTAATTTGTGGCTCTCTGAAACAAAATGAATAAATAATAAAACTATGAATCGCATGCTCATTTGTTATCTATTGCCGTATTAGTTCGTCATTTGTTGGCCCAAAACTAGAGGAGACACTATCAATTACTGGAACGATTTTAATAATTATTTAATTATCTCCGACTAGAATAATACTATCTAAGGGATTTGAGATGATTTTTTTTCAAATTAAAGTGTAGTAAAAAGTTTCGATGACCAACATTTGACCTTGAAAACTCGCTTCAAAGGACCCCGCACATTCCTTATGGAAAGTGGCCACCGGTGGATTTGGCTGAAATTTTGATATTTTGTGGATCTCAACAAAATGGACAAATGTCTTCATGGCCGCAGAGTCCGATGACTGATGGTTTTCAAGTTATGGTTAATTTTATATTTATGGTCAGAGTATACCACGAAGAGCTGAGTTGATATGTATATGAGGAAATACTGAGATTATTAATGTGAAAATTAATATACAGGGGGTTTTCGAGGAGCCAGTGTTAGTTACAATATCTTCAATTATCTACGACTTCCGGTTCTACCGGAAGTGGACCCAAACTTTGTTTTTTAAAATGGAACATCCTGTTTTTTGTAGCATTTTTAGAATCTATGATGAATTTTAAGATAACTTTATTGAAAACATCATATGTCTGAAGGGGTCCGGTTAAAAGTTATTTCAACTTTTTGAAAATTTTGACAGATCCAGCTCTTCACAAAATATTATTTTTGTGGAAGCAAATAGGGCCAGATAAAAAATTACAAGAATTTGCCTGAATAAAACTTTAAGCATCCTATATCTTTGAAAACTGTTAAAAAAAACGGAGAGCTCAGACAATCCGAAAATTGTATAACTCATTTTTTTTTTAAATTTCAACTCCATTTTTCCCCAAAACTATTGGAATCTAGGCCAAAAAGTATGAGTTTATACTTACAAGACTAAATGAAACAGTTTTTATATACACTTAGAAACATTAAAATTTCCGTGTAGTTATTAGAGATATATAAATTATTAGTAGGCTTTCTTGAAGGAACCTTCAAGAAACGTATATACATTACTTTCTTAACCATTTATGTAGAATTTGAAATGGTTATAAAAAATATGTGAAACCTTTCCTTTGTGATCTCCGCATATACCAAAGCATACTCATAACACCATGACGCAGATCATTTCGTAGCAATCTACCTTTGTTGTTAGCGGTGCAGCATTGACAATATTAATTATTCCACCCCAATTTAAAAAAGCTAAGGAGTGAAATCGGGAGAACGAGGGAGCCGTCAATGAGCTCAATTATTCTCTATCCAACGATCTTCAAAATGATTGTCTAGAAAGTTATTCACAGGTGCAATATTATGAGGTCGTGTTGCGACCACAGCTGATTCTAATGGATGTAAATCATTTTCTAAAATTTCGAGATATCTCTCACCTAAATATAATGTGTGGATTAGTATCACTCCAGTAATGTGGTTGACTATTCAATAAATTTTGCCTCATCCCTCTAAATCATTTGCTGTAGAAAATGTTCGTCTTCCTGAATTTTGATTAATATGAATTCGAAAGATCATTCAGTCTTTGAACGTCACCTGCTCTTAAATTCTTAACTAATGAGAATGCAATCGGGTGGTTCTTATGTTTTTTTTAGGATCATCTGAAAACTATTCATAGATATTCCCACATTTATTTCTGCATCTACTGAGGAATTTTCTGGACATGCTTTTAAGCATGCGAAAACTTTAACTTAATTATCTTTATTATATACAACAGGTTTCCCTTTTTCTTGCTTTTTCAAAAACTGTCCATCTGTTTTACAATTGTGAATGAGCCCTGTCAGCGTGTCACGAGTGGGTCTATCCGACTATCGCGAACAGAACTTAGTTACTAAATCCTAAAAGGGACATGACAAATGCTTTCCATATAATTGTGCTTTAACACCAAATTATTAACAAATATTGTTTGTTGACACTTCAGCATTTGTTTCTTTTCGATTCGTTCAAAAAAGCCTAGTGATAATTCAGATATCTCTCATAATCGCAAAAATCCTTTAATTTAGGTATGGGGATTCAAATATAAAATTCAATTGAATAAAATGAGTTAACACTATTTTCGAGATAGTCGAATTCGGGGCTAATTTCTGAACACCCTGTATATTCTTGTGAAAAGTTTCCAAAGATTTAGGTTTTATTCAGGTAAATTCTTGAAATTTATTACCTGGCCCTCTTTGTTTCCAAAAAAATATTTTTTATAAAGCTGCATCTGTCAAAATTATCAAAAAGTTTAAATAAGTTTCAACTGGAGCCCTTCAGACATATGATACTTTTAATAAAGTTGTACTGAAATTCATCGTAGAATCTAAAAAAGCTTTAAAAAACAGGGTGTTCCATTTATAAAAACAAAGTTTGGATCCACTTCCGGTAGAACCGGAAGTCGTAGATAAGTCAAATTATTTTAACTGAAACCAGCTCATCGAAAACCCAGTATATACTAATTTTTAGACAAATAGTCCTAGTAGTTTGTGATATACATATCGACTCGGCTCATCGTGGTATACCCTGACATTAAATATAAAATTAACCATAACTTGAAAACTATTGGTCATCGGACTTTGCGGCCATGAAGACATTTGTTCATTTCGTTGAAATCTACAAAATAGGAAAATTTCAGCCAAATCCACCTGGGGCCACTTTCCATAAGGAATGTGCGGGGTCCTTTGAAGCGAGTTTTCAGGGTCAAATGTTGATCAGCGAAACTTATTATTATTAGAAAAAGTGATGTGTCAGAAATTATTTTTCTCTCCCATTCCATTGTGTTTTCGACAGAAATTCCTGTGTTTTTATAACTAATATTAAAATTAGGGAAGATCGATAGGTCACTAGAAGATCACTTGCATTTAAAACTATTTAAGATAAATACCAGGCAATCGAGTTTTATTGCCGGTTGACCGGAAGATGGACTTATAGTTCAATTACTGTGGCCCTTTCACACTAATTTTTTTATAACTGCACCTATTTGTGTGAAATTTTCACATTGGTAAAAAACTACTCAAAAAATAGTAGTTATTATGTGCCGATACACCTCATCTCGGGGGTTGAAATTTTACACTCAAAATAACTTCAGGAATTGATAAAGAATCAAATTTGAAACATAAAATGTCATAGATATCATTCGGTGGACTTTTCGTTACAAAAACGTGTTTTTCAATGATTTTTTACGAATAACTCAAAAACTAAGGATTTTATTCAAAAAAGTGTGATAAGCCAAAATAAAAAACTTATAAAAAAACAGATTGTTTTTTATTGAGTTTTCTGAGTACAATACTAAGCGATTTATAGTTAGTTAAAGATGAGTTTTTATTTTTGGGATACTATACTCCATGTATTTAAAAACTCATATATCCTTTTGAAACGGTTTGAAAAAACCTTTGAAATGAGCCCCGATAAAAGTCATTTCGATTACGCCGCTATTGCATTGTCAAATATTTGATCAAAATATAAAAGATAGACATGAGGTTAACTGCCTACAATGAAAATTGTTAGGAGCATTATGTGGACGTACAAAGACTATTGAAGAAAACTCTAAGGATTGAAAAGTTAATAAGTAATAAGTATACTGAAAAAAAATTAAGTAATTTTGTGTGTTGTTACAGCATATCACAAATCTATATAGATAATGAAGCGCTGTGTTATTGTCGACTAAAATAATGTAGCTGGATCTTCTATCTAATACAATTTCTTCATTTATGTATTTCTTTAGCAATGCACAATTATAGTATTGTAACAAATTTCTCCGAAGCCGGCCCTGGTTTTATTCCAGTACGACATCGCTCGCTTTTAGTACAAAAAAAGATCTCGAAATGCCCCGGCAGCTGTAGAATTGATAGTGGATTGTACGAGAGTTTTCGATGCTAGTTTTATAAGGAGCAGCCCATTATCGCAGTAGTTAGTTAGTTAAGTGAAGAGCTTATGTTGAATTATTATTGTGATATTCGAAGCAGCTGTTGTGTATATTGGATGTATATAAAAGTTCTAGAAAGTGGTAGTGAATATTAGTTTTTAAAATTTAATTGAACCCACGGAGTTTATAACAGTATCAAAATCTTAATGTGATCTCATCCATTCAAAAATAATTATTTTGCCATTCTTGCCATCTGTCTCAGCTGTTTTAATAAGCTGCTTGCTGCGACGGTTTGGTGGTTATCGGCCCCTTTTCTATTCTTGTATGAAGGATCACCTATGCACTTTTGGAAAAAATCCAACAGTTGAACCAATAACAATCGCAAAATTAACATTTTGCTTAAACTACTAATAAGAAGTTTTGCTTATCAGGTCCACTATTAATAAACTATCCCTTTCTAGGCGCCCATTACTTTTATTAATTCTGAAATTGTAGCCAAAAAAGCACACCACGATGGTACAAACAATCATAAAATTACATACATTCCCCACTTTGAAACGAAAATATTTGATCAAATATTTGATGTAGTGTAATATCTCATTTAATGAAATTTGTTCTGATATTCATATCAAATATTTGATTAAATGTTTTATAAAAGATTTGATCAACGATTTTTGACAATGTAATACCGGCCTTAGGATTACTGTAATTTTTGAAAACAAGACCAATATAAGTAGGTAACACTATTTTTATCACAATTAAAATCAAACGTATATCTTCCAAAATTCATTTTATTTTAGTGTTATTTATTAGATCGAAAAGTTTAACCGGTTTAGAATGCATATTTGTCGAAAAAATCGTGTTTAAATTATTTTTTTGTATTTTTCTCAAAAAATGCAAATACAGCCGATTGAAGTTCAAGTTAAAGCGGGTGACTCACCGTAATCAGCCTTTTGGCACTTCACTATTTAAAAAGAAATGGTTTTAGAACAATTTAACGTACTTAGTGTTGTAGCTTTTGAAATTAGCTTTAAGATGTTGTTTTAGTGGATTTGAAAGTTTTCTATGTACTTCTCAAGCATATAAGTAGTAAAGCGTAGTATTTTCGGCTCCTCAAATCAATGAGTACCAAGCTCATTTTGTTTGTATACCAGGCAAATACCTGTTTAAATGAAAATTTTTTCATTTTGCGCAGACGGTTCTTTTGGTTGTCACATTCTCCCCGCCTAATAGAAAATTCAGTGACAACACATGTCAAACTGTAAACTGCTATTTGGTGCGTTTATACAAAATCACAAAGTAAAGTGATAGAAGGAGTTGCATTTATATGATGATTGAAATATAGGACGGAATAGAATGATAGTGGTCCATAGGGTGATTAAAAAACTGTTATATGATGTAGACACCAATCATATATAGGATAGGTGAAATATATGCTGGAGTTGAATTATATTTATACAGTGTGTTTAAAAAACTATTTATTTCATAGCCCATAAGAAGTTGCATAAAGTGTGGCGAGGAATTTATGGGGTAGCCCACAAGGCGTTATATACGATGGTTGAAATATAGGACGGATTTGACTCCGTAAATTTAGGATGGATTCTACTCCGTCCTATAATCTACAGAAGGCAGCTAACAAATTTATGCTTGTCCGTGGGCAGTCGTATCTACAGGATGGTTGGTACATAGGGTGGAGTGGAATTATCTATAGTTATACAGGATTGTCAAAAAAAGTTAAAAAAAGTTGATATGGCGTAGTCTATAAAGCATAAATATATTTTGGGCTTATTATGTCAACGCTTACTAGTACATTTTGATCGTTAACATTTACCTGTCAATTTAAATGAAACTGTATCATTGTGTAATGTTGGGGCTTTCGATGTTACCTTGCCCTGTCTATTAAGGTTATACATACAAAATAAAAAATAAAGAATGAAGACTACCTGAGCTCAAAAAAACTATAAAGTTGAAAATAATTTTTTTTTAAATACATAACTGACTTCCACCTATAACTAAAATGCTGAAAATAATTATAACAAAATACAACTCTAGCAAATAAATAACACATTCAATGCTGTTAGGTACCTACTCAGAAAGTAAAAAATGTAAACATTAAGAGGTATTCATTCTGTACAAATTAATTACCTACCAATCTAGTATATTTTTGAAGTCTGTGCCAAGCAACAACTAAGTTTGATGAAGTAGTAGATAAGTACTCAAAGCAGGATTTTAGATTTGCTTGGCACCAACTTCAAAAATATACTAGATTGGTAGGTAATTAATTTGTACAGAATGAGCACCTTTTAATGTTTAATTCTTTTACTTTCTGGGTAGGTACCTAACAACATTGAATGCGTTATTTATTTATTAGAGTTGTATTTTGTTATAATTATTTTCAGCTTTTAAGTTATAGTTGGAAGTCGGTTATATATTTTTTAATGATTTATTATGTCTAGTACTTTATTTATTATTCAACTTGATTTTTTTATCAGTATAGTATTTTACCGTCGGCATTGTATATTAAAGCATAAGTATTCATGGATCATGAATAACCTACAGAACTATACCCAAAATGTCAGTGACGTGGCATGTCTGATTTTCGTTTTTCAAACTAAATGTAAAAATGTCTGAACAGTCGTCTTATAATCTAAAGTTTAACTTTTGTAACTAAAATCTATTGTATAATTCATCCAATTATACTGCAATTATACCCCAATATTGATTGGTAGAATGGAATAATTTAACTAATGTTATTTGAAATTCCACTGTTAATAAATTTTGAAGATTGTTAAAATCAAGAAAGAAAATACCGTAAATCTCTCTGTATGATTATCAAAGTCCTCTAGTTTATTATTTGTTTAATTATTTTAAGAATTTAAAGCAAGTATTTTGAATATTTCATTTTGGTGTCAGTACCATGGCTGTGCAACTTTTAATTTTTGTTGTAGTTTCTTTTCTATTGAACATGTAGAACTACATCATAGGCTTAATTTTGAGTATAATAAAACAGTAGCAACCAGAACACAAGTTTTAAAGCATATTTGATTTTAAAAAATGTTGAATTGTTCTTATGTATTAACAAACAATAATTGTTTTCAGGGCTTCGGTGAAAAAACTCTAATTGAGTACCACTGAGCAAAGATAAAATATGGTGTGATAGAGGAGAGGTGTATGTGAAAACAGGGCCGGATCAACAAAACTCATTTTGTTCACTCGCATAAGGACCCCGCCAACTATAGAGCAAAATTTAAAATATATAAATATAAAAATGGGCGAAATTTGAAGCGTGTACAACTTGCCCCAAAATTCAACGTCAAGCCGAAACCTAGGAGTGGACCAGTTTATGACTACCCAGGGAAAAATAATTTAAAAAAAATGGAATCATTTTTAAGGTTCCGTTTATACAGTATACGGATACCCTTATAATATCACTCCGGGTTTCTCCCTCTTACACACCTCAGAAATTTTCTCCTAAACTACTGGACGGGAAGGTTGAAATTTGGCCTCAGTGTATAGTTTGGTGACCCGATCAGGAGTACATATCGTAAATGAGGAAATTTTGATTTTAGGGGTACTTCTGGGGGGAAAAACTGAAAAAAATGACCGTTCCCCCCTTATCTCCGAAACTATAAGACGTAACATTTTAAAAAAATTTTGAGATTTGGGGCCTCACCCGAATTTTACCGGAAAATTAGGGAAATATGAAATTAAAATTGTTGCCCTTTCATTTGATATATTAGATGATGAGGTACATCATGTAATATATCAAATGAAAGGGCGCATTATGACGAAAACATTTTTTTTCATATTTTTAAAATAAATAATTTAAAAGATATTAACAAAAATATTTAAAAAATACCCATCCCCCTTATCTCGGAAACCATAAGCCGTAAAATTTTGAAAAAACGTGGTATAGGGCCTCATCTGAATTTTACCTGCAAAATAAGGAAAAAAACCCTAATATTAATTTTGGGGGATAAATTACAGAATTAAATAAAAAATATTAAATTAAAATTGTTTCTAATGCATCATGTAATATTTCAAATCAAAAGGGCACAGTATGGTGAATACAAGCATATTTTTAAAGTAAATTATTTAACAGATATTAACAAAAATACAAAACAATACCCATTCCCCCTTATCACCGAAACTATAAGACATAAAAATTTCAAAAAAATAAAAATTAGGGACATAGGATATAGATTACCTGAACTTTACTGGAAAAATAAGGAGAAACTCCTAATATTAATTTTGGGGGGCAAATTTCAGCATTAAATGGAAAATATAAAATTTAAATTATTTTTAACGTACCGTGTAATATATCAAATCAAAGGGCTTATTATGACGAGTACAAATATATTTTTTCAGATTTTTAAAATAAATATTTAAAAAATTAAATAAATTTTTTTTCAAACGCATTATGTAATACATCAAATGAAAGGGGTCATTATGAGGAGTACATACATATATTTTTCATATTTGTAAAATTAATTGTTTGCCAGATATTAACAGATATATATTAAAAATTCTCATTTCCCGTTTTCTTTACAAAACCATACTACTTAAAATTTTGAAAATAATTAGGAGTACTTGGGCTCACTTGAATTTTATAAGAAAAATCAGTAGAAAACCCCAATATTAATTTTGGGGGCAAATTATAGAATTAAATGGAAAATAATTTTAAAAATTCAAACGCGTCATGTAATATATCAAAAAGGGGTTATTATGAGTAATACAAATATGTTTTTTTCACATTTTTAAAATTATTTGTTTAAAAGATATTAACAAAAATATTAAACATCCCTCTTTATCTCACAAACTACAAAATTTAAAATTTGAAGAATATTGTTATTTGTATTTTTAAATAATTTGTCTAGAAGATAATTTATTATTTAAAACTTGACCCATTTTCCTGTTTATTCCAACCTACTGAGACTAAAATTCAAGCAATATATTATATAGGGCTTCACTGAACGTTTATTAGTAAAATTAGACTCTAATATTAGTTTTGCGGTCCAAATTAGAAAATAAAATACATATTTTTACGAAAATCAAGCGATTCATGTAGCAAATAAAATTAAAAATGCTTCGTTTAAAACATATTCTGCTTGTCTTATTAAACTGGAATATTAGACAAATATTTACTTTGATTCACCTACATTGTATCACATCTTAAAGGTGGTACGGAATCCTTATTATGCGAGTCCAACTCGTTCTTGACCAAATTATTTTAAAGAACATTATTGAAAGAAAGAATACCTCACACTATACATTTTTCAGTACCATATCTACAATTTTGAAAATACGATGTTGAAATATTTTTATAGATAATCTAATTAACTAAATAGGTATATCTAAACTACTATGGCAAGTTATTACAGAAGTTGTCACCACTAATGAAGTAGTAAAATGGTATAATACTTCTTCCAGAATTCCAAAATAAAAATTCATGTAGATATTTTTCTTAGCAAGAACCAACTATTAAAAACATTCCAAAATTCTCGAAGGATTTGAAAAAAACACTAAAGCAAATATGTAAGCTGTTTGCCACAACCATTAGACCATTTCTCTAATTGTACATAACATCGCGAATAGATGAGTTCCTTGACGTAATTTATGAATTGTTGATATGGGTTTTGACTAAATCTTGTCTTTCAGGTAACCCTAGTAAAAAAAGTAAAATGGGTTTAGATTGGTGGAGCGTAGTGGGCATAAAATTGGACGAATATGCCCGATCCAACGGTTTGCATACTCTTAGTTCAGATATTCTCGCATAGGATGGGTGTAACGAGCAAGGCAACTGTCGTTTTGGCACCACATTGTACGCAAAATGTTTAATGGCATATCTTCTAACAGATTTGGCAGATGGTTTTGTAGAAAATGTAGGCAAATTTCAGTATTCACATTTCTTAGCCATATTATAGGACCTTTTGAATTGCCAGGAAATTTAAATATTGAAATTTATCTTGATATGTATATGTAATCGGGTCAGGAGTGACTTTATAAGGGTTTACGTATTTTGGATACACGGAACCCTAAAAAAATGATCCGATTTTTTAAATTATTTTCCCTGGTCCACTCCTGAGTTTCGCGTGATGTTGAATTTTGGGACACGTTGTATATAAATTAAAAGATTTTTTTAGATATGTGGGCAACCCAATTATTATTTTTCACTTAAGTTATTTCTTTTATTTTAATACTATATAAATTTGGCTTAACTTTATTTATGTTTACGTATTTTATATGAGTATATAAAAATCCATTTATATGACATGTTTTATTAAAAATAAATGTAAAATAAAAAATGACAATTGAATCCATTAAGTAGACTAGTTTTGTGCCCAGGGGCCCCCACCAACTTATATCAGGCCCTGGTAAACGAACTGCAGGGAAATATTCAGTCTTTTTCCTTCTCCGAGGAGTTGATCCTCAAGGAACTAAAATTGGGCCCAAATTCAAAACATACATGTAATAAATCATAGAAAAGTTGTCAGTGCCTCTGACAGTAACAGACAAGAAGTAAATATATTGTTAATTCATTCATCAGTTCGCTCTTGTTTCATAATGAAATAGCCTCTTACCGAAACTAGTCACAGTAAAGTGAAAATAAAAAGTGATATAAAAACTAAGTTATATTCTGTTTTCTTTCATTATGAATATGATCACAAAGTAACATCTTCCGCAATCAAATATATTGTTATAAATGTAGCCACTACGGTCCGGGAGCAAGCACCGTAACACAGTATTCATTCCAAAGAGCATCAAATTCTGGAATCTTCAAAAGCAGCAAGAAGTAGCAATGGATCGCTGCGTACCAAAAGTCTAATAATAAACAGGAAACTAAAGTATACTATATAAGACGATTGAATTTGAGTAGAGGAGAGTGGACTTTATACGTTCAGTTTAGTTTGTAGTTATGATTTCGGTGTCGTTGTACTCGAATCAACTGTTATATAGTTTATGATGTTTACGTGGAAATAAATGTTCTAGAAAGTGAATATCCGTTATTGATTAAATCAAATTGAACCCACGGAGTTTATAACAAATTTGGTGATCAGAAGTGAAGGATTAAGTGAAGTTAAAATCGCAAGTTGATTTATGGGAACCCGAAGTATGGAAAAAGAAAAAATATTCAAACAGATTACGGTTTGACTGGATGAAAAAATTACCCAGATCCTAGAAAAACGTGACGAGAAGGAGAAACAACATCAAGAAGAAATCCAGCAAAGGTTAGTGAAATCTTTTGATGAAAAAACAACAAATCTTGTTTCCACGATGGAAGAAAAACAACAGAATTTAATTGAAGGATTATTCTCGAAATTTGAACAAAAACAATATCAAATTGAATTAAAACGACAAAATGAATTTAAAGTATTTGAAGAAGAACAAGAACAAGTTGAATTAATTAGATAAAATATTATAAAAGAATATTAAAAGAAAAACGACAACTGCAATTTGAACAATTAATGCAAATAGTATCACAAGTTAATGAAACAGTTAATGAAAGAATGCAAATAGTAGAATCAGACATAAAAGAGATAAACGACGACATAAAGATCTTAAAAAATAATGTGGAGGCCCTTGAAACCAAAGTAGATGAAATCGATTCCATACAGAGCCAGGTGAAATTTGAAATTAGTGCTATTCAAAACAAAGTAGAAATAAAAAATTTAAAAAATGCAAAAGGACTTGCAGCGAGGAAAATACCAGAACACCGTGAGTACCAAAGGTTCCTTTAGTAAACCACCCACATGTGATAGCAGTTCATCTTGGTCCATGTATAAACGGCAATTTGAAGCCGTGGCTACAGTTAATGGATGGGATAACCAAGAAAAATATACGTCTTAAGTACTCTAAAGTTGTTTAATTTACATCACTTGGATTGTTAATTACTGATTCAGTTTCATGCATAATTAAATTTATCCGGGAAAGGGCATCAGCATTAATATTAAGTTTGCCTTTTTTGTACACAATTTTGTATTCATACTCAGCAAGTTTCAGTCGCCATCTAACAAGTTTGTAATTGGGTTGTTTGATGTTAAAAACCAAATCAAAGGGCGGCAAACACTATAAATCGTAAAGGGTCTACCAAATATATAAGGTCTGCAATAAGAACAACTAATACACTTATTAAAACACAAAGCTATGAAATAGTTAACCAGCAAATACAGATTGTGGAATCGGCCACAAAAGAATTAAATGACTAAATAGTGACACTAAAAATGACTGTTGATATTCTGAAAACCAAATTAGAGGACATCGATGGTATACAAAACAGAGTAATCAGTGCTCTCCAAAACAAAGTAGAAATGCTAACAAAAGTTACAAAGAAGGAAATATCAGCGAAGAACGCGGTTATTGTCTAGAAATGAGTTTCATCCATACAAAGTACAAGAATTACTTGAAGATGATCCTGACAGAAGGATGCAGACCTGTCAGAAAATAATGGATAACAAACAATACTAATACTACTAATATTGTATTTTCTGATGAAACACCATTCTACCTAACTGGATTTGTTAATCTGTATAACTGCCGCGGCAGGGCTAATCAGAACCCTTACTGGAAAGATAGATAAGGTTCAATTAGAGGACACAGAATTGCCCCAAGCTTTCTTAAAGAAATTTAACTGCTAATGATTATTTACAACTTCTATGGGATGAAATTGTCCCTGCAGTAATTGGTAACTTTCAGATGATGTCAATTCCTAAATTGTTATAAAACTTTAATTTTCGCTAATATCTACCACAGACGGAAATAATAATTTTTCAAAAAGTTTTGTTAAGGTCATTTTTCAACAGAACTTGTATGTTAACCACAATTAAGGTGTTTCAATATATTATTATATATTCAGCAAATCATTACAAGCAACTATATTTTCACTGAGACATTTTTAAAACGCAATTAATTTCCTGTTAAGTGATGATATCTGCAATAAACAGAATCACATCACGCAATACATAATAAAAAAATATTATGTTGATCATAATATAATCATTTATTGCGTGTGGGACAAATATATTTATAAATAATTAATTTAATTCTTAAATGAGTTAAATGTTTGTTCTTGGAATATAATGCTGTTTTATAATTATACGTAATTACTGATCTCAATGTTATAGAGTTTTTAAAAAATGTAAAATATAATTATGGTTATGTAAGGAAAATAGTTAATAATTTTATTTTAATAATAAACTAATATTTCTCTCTTCGATGTGTCATTCTTTTGTATATATATATAAACTAGAAAGGAAGTCACGGCTGTATAGAAGTACAAAATTCTAGAATGCTATCGGGAAGCATATAAAAAATTATACTCTTTTAACTATATTTTGAGAGCTTTCGAAATCAGTCAAAAACTACAATTAACACAAAAGTTGAATTATAATATTAAGTTAATATGTAATAAAAACTTACGTTAGTTGAGATTGAATTTAGAATTAACTGTACAGCACAAATTGAACATTGGAAATGTTATCCAATAAAAGATAATATTTTTATATTTGAAAAGTATAGGAAAATGGCAATGTCAAATTGAAATTTACAAAGAAGTTGATTACTATAGAAATTGTTGACAAAGAAAGCTGCAAATTGTTGGACACAAAAATTTTTAATACCAAGTTACTGAAAATGAATTAACCAAGATTAGAATTAGAGTGATTAGATTTTGAAATTTTGTTATCGATTTCAAGCAAATTGCAATATATAACTTTAAGGTTTAACAGATCAGTTTTTTTATTTATATTATCATCAAAGCTATTAATATATACCAACTACAAAAAAAATCTTTTAAATGAATTTCTCTCTATTGAGAAAAAAAAAGAAAGCGATTATATTCATTAAAAATGCGTAAAAGTTTTAAATTACTACGAAAAGGGATTCCACAAATAATATCGTCTACATATTTCTTTAAAAACTTGACTTCAAATTCAAGTCTAGAGTTCTTCTTAAATTCACCAATGAAGAAGAAGGCCATAATTATAGCGTACCTTTCCTTGATACAAGAGTTTTTAGAGATGATGACACCCTCAAGTTGGACTGGTACAGAAAACCACCCAAGCTCGGGGAGGTATATGAATTTTTACTCTAACCATCCCTTCAAAATGAAAATTAACCTTGTTAATGAGATGAAAAATAGAATTTTAAAAATTTGTCATCCAACTTTTATTGATAAAAACTTTAAAATTTTGTTTCAGTTATTTTTAGATAATTCTTATCCTTCCAAATTGTTAACTAAATTATTATTCAATAATCTACAAATTCTAGCCGTCGAAAGATTTACACATAGAAATCAGATACCAATTAATCCCTTATTAAATAACAATTCTAATGTAAGCAGTGATACAAATTTACAGAATTCCAATTACGTATAGGTGTCCCTTCCTTACCTTAAAGAGATCACCCCCAAGATCTTGAAAAATTTCAATAATCAGTCTAACATTAAATTTTCTCACAAATCTCTTAAAACTATTAATGATTTGTTCAGTAAAATTAATGATAACATCCCGAAATTTCTACAATCGAATGTAATACATCAAATTGATTGTAGCAATTGTACAGCCATTTATATTGGACAAACTTCAAGGAGATTTAAAGATCGAATAACTTCTCACAAAAGCGATATAAGATTGAACAAAGATTATTCAGCTTTAACTAGTGATTGTATTGATAATTGCCATACAGCAAACTTTGACAACGCCAGCATCCTTTTTAATTTTTTTTTGGAGATGGTATATATTAATAGCTTTGACGATAATATAAATAAAAAAATTGATCTGTTAAACCTTAACGTTATATATTGCAATTTGCTTGAAATCGATGACAAAATTTCAAAATCTAATCACTCTAATTCTAATGTTGGTTCATTCATTTTCACTAACTTGGTATTAAACATTTTTGGTCCAACAATTTGCAGCTTTATTTTTCAATAATTTCTATAGTAATCAACTTCTCTGTAAATTTCAATTTGACATTGTCATTTTCCTATACATTTCAAATGTAAAAATATTATCTTCTACTGGATAACCTTTCCAATGTTCAATATGTGCTGTACAGTTAATTCTAAATTCAATCAATTTAAGAGTTTAGGGCCTGGATTTCGATTTGTTCCATAAAAATGTTAGCATGATGGGTTCACCCTGTACTTGCGCTTCTAGTTAGCAGGAGACGAGTATCATGCGAACCAACCTGAAGGGGGCAGATGTGACTGCCGACACGGCGTCATTTTACCATCGATCCCTGCAGGAATCAATTATCAACTACGCGGATGAACTTAAGAACATATATTATTTTAGGAGTTGACCTCTCCAAATAAGAAAAAAAATAACACCAATACAACGTCTCAGGAAGACATATAGGCAGACAAAGATTGGCAAAGCTTGTACGACGGGCAATGGTATACACAAAATGAATAGGGGAAATAGGGAAATAGGAAAAGACAAAAATATTACTTGAAGAAGAACACACTAAGAAAAGGAAAATAAAAGAATGTTTAGTTAAATTATGAAGACATTGGGACACTCACGTACAAGAGTGGCAAGAGTACCATCTACATTTAACACTGCAATTTTTAAATGACATTTTCATGGGCGTCAAATTAAACGTTATTGCAGAAATGCACTTAATACATATTTCATTTTTCTGCTATTAATAAGGAATCAAGAAAAGTAAGTGCCTCTTACTGAAGAATCTTCTGTGTTTTATAAATGTTCATAAATCTTATGACTAAATATATGTTGATTGAAAATATTTTTTAACCTGTATACAACAATATAATCTAAAGAACTCCATTTTTATTCTGATAGCCTGCAAGTTTAAGTTTTAATATTAATGTTAATTTTAAGTGTAATTTTACTGCTTAGAGTTAATATAGATTGTACTATACCAGTTCCTAAGTACAGGTACCTGTGTGTCCCTCTTTAGGAATTATATTACTTACATTTGTATTGTATTGTAATTTTTGGTAATAAATAAATAAATACAACTGTATGAGAGACGCACTAAGAGCGTAAAATCGGGCGGGTCCGTGAGGCACCTACGACGTCTGCCCCCACCCTAACCCTTGGAAAAAACCTTTAATTTATATTACGATTGCCCTTGTAAGTACCAAATACGTACACAAAGGGTATTTGCATTGCAATTCATCAATTTCCCTGTATCTGTATTAAACAATATCTGAAATTACACAGTTATGGTCAAATTATTCTAGACATATGTTTGTATTTTATGTTTTAAACTAATTTGTTGAGAGAGTAATTGGCACCTAGATATAGTGATATCATGGCAACAGGTTCTGTCAAATGAATAATTCTACAAGTTGATTCAGACAAAAACATTGTTGGACATCGATTCCTCATAAGAAATCCAAATGTCACATCACACAGATAAGTGTCATACAATATACATCCAAACATATTGTTGATATTGCGATCGTGGGCTGCTTCCTTTTAAAACCAGCATCGAAAATTCTCGTAAAATCAATCATCAATTCTACAGCTGTCGAGCCATTTCGGGAACCATTTTTTCCTCAAAGCGATCGGTATCGTGCTGGAATGAAACCAGGGCCGGCTTAAGGAAATTTCCTTATAATATTATACAGGAAAAAAAATTGACAAATCTATACATATGCTTTCTCTCAGTTCATCCTTCGAGAGAAATTTTCTATAAGAAGGCGACAAGTGGTCGACAAATTGCTCTAAGGTACTTCACTTATCTTTCAATTTCCTAACTTAACTATCTGTATTTTTCCGAAACCATTGTGAGGAGGGAAAATGCTAATGAACAATCAAAATAGCAATTTACTACCTCAATTATTCAGAAACTACTTAATAAACAAATAAACTCAATACCAATGTATCACAGTATAAAAACAATGTTAGCACTTACCCCAAGTTGGTTTAGACATATAAATAACCTTCTGTCCCAAAACTCTGATAAAGAATTCACCTCCAACCCTTAAAGCACCGGTACCAGACAGACACTGAACATCAAAAGCCTGAAATAAAATAATTTGCAACGTAAATTTTAACAAAACCTTTATTTAATTCCGTATAAAAATTAATTTTTATTCATAAAACTTCAACAATTCATACTAGCAGACAGAAAATATATCCTTCTTTTAATCAATGTGCCTTTTCAGTTATCAAATTATTTGCGTTTACGAGGGCTGCCTTTTATATTTCGGGATTAGAGAACAAAAACAAATATTAATCATCGAAAATCGCTTTATTGTTTTTCAAAATATTCCCCATGAAGATCTATACACTTTTGCATGCGTTTGAACCAATTGTCGAAGCACTTTTTCCACTCTGATTGAGGTATCTCCAAAACAAGCACTTTGAACGCAGCAACCGCTTCTTCAGGTGTCGAAAATTGTTGACCTCTCAGTTTGTTTTTTAGGTACGGGAATAAAAAGAAGTCATTTGGTGACAAGTCAGGACTATACGGCGGATGACTCATCAAATCGATGTTTTGAGTGGACAAAAATGCAGTTGTTTGAGCCGATGTGTGAGAGCTCGCATTGTCGTGGTGAAGAGTGATCCGTCTTCGGCGGTTGGTTTTCCTCATTTCTTGGAAGACAACTGTTAAACAAATGGTTGTGTACCACTCAGAATTGACTTTTCTGCGTTGTTCTAGTGGTACGGTTGCGACATGTCCAGGTTTTCCGAAAAAACAGGCGATCATTTGCTTGGAAGTGCTTCGTGCGCGAACAACTTTTGTTGGATTCGGCTCATCTTGAAACACCCATACAGTCGACTGCTGTTTACTTTCGGGCTCATACGCGTAAATCCACGATTCATCACCTGTCACTATGTCATAAACGTGTTTTGAAGCACCGCGATCGAATTTTTTGAGCTTTTCTTTCGACCAATCGACATGAGCCTTTTTTTGAACGATTGACAAATTGTGTGGGATCCAACGCGAACAAATTTTTTTGACATTCAAATGTTTATGCAATATTGAATGTATGCTGGTCCCACTAATGTGTAAGGTTGACTCAATCTCACGATAGTTCACATGACGATCTTGCAATATCAGTTCACGCACAGCATCAATGGTTTCCGGAACAACAACTGTTTTTGGACGATCTTCACGAAATTCGTCTTTGAGTGAACTACGACCTCAATTGAATTCACCATACCATCGATAAACAGTGGTCCTTGATAGAGTTTCATCGCCAAAAATTAAATTAAGTTCATCCATGCACTCTTGCTGACTTAATCCACGTCGAAAGTTGTAAAAAATAATCGAGAATGTTCACGATTTAATTCCATTTTTTGGCCGAGATGAATCCTTTAAGTTACTGTAAACAACACATAGCGCTCGTATGTCAAAACGTTCTGAGTACGTATAACCTCAAAAATGTCAAACTTTACCAATCCCGAAATATAAAAGGCAGCCCTCGTATTAGCAACTTTATGCAGCTATTGCTTTTGCTTTTTTCGAATGTTATAATTCTGAGACTTCTCTTAAACTTCTGTCGATCAGTAGCAATAGATGTGGCTAGTGGCGATTTGAACAATCACGATCTTATACCCCCATACTATTTCACCTTGAAATGCAGGCATACGAACATACGAGCAGTTCTAGAGAAGTCCTCCAAATATCAGCTGATTGGTGGGCCTCACTTTCCCACGCTCATAATGTACTGATTCTCTCTCATTCCATTTTGCCATCTGAGCTGTATTTGTTTGATTTATGCTGTAGAAATTACATAAGTCAAGAGATGGATAGACCAAACTAATTATCTGTCTCAACTCAAAGGTTTTATTATCACACTACAGTGACTTGTATGCAAAATACAATTTGATGCACTTGCAACCATTAATGCATAGAATAATCATAAAAAAGACACAGATCAGTAACTTCTTTCAAAGACTCAGGACTAGAATGTTGTCCTTGGTATATTCTCGTGGTCAGCATGCTGTTCTTGCCGCTACAACCAAGTACTAATTCATATCAATCATTTCTTCAGTCATCAAATTCATGTTTAAAAATATACCTATAAAATTTTCATCGAATACAAACTATTAAATACAAATTTGGAATAATCCAATTTGAAATATACTCACTGACAAAAAAATCGCAACACCTAGAAGGAGGTGTTTAAATTTAATATTATTTTGGTAAAACATGGAGTCAGGAGTAAATGATTAAAATTTGGTAAAGTTTGGTGAATGTTTTTTCACGTAAACTTTTTTTACAATTAATATTGTAGTCGTTTTTTGCTTTTTTTAATTGGCCGAAAAACAAATTCCAAATCGATGTTTAGCAATGTTAAACTCCTAGAATACGTGTAATGAATCGCCGTAAGTGAACTTGAAAGTGGTCGAATTATTGGTTTACGGAAGGCGGATTTTTCATTTTTCAACTGTTATGAGATGTTGTCAAGCGTGGTTTGTTAATATCCAAAATCGGTCAAGGGTATGCTCCGGACGTAGACGGGGTACAAATGAAGTCCAATGTCTGTCTCATGATAATTAAAATGCAAGTTGTGTTCGCCTCTTCGATCCGCAAAGAAATAAATCACTCGTTGAAATTTTAAGTGTTTGGTCATATACGAGGGCGGTATAATTATTTATGTTTGTTTCTTTAAATAGATTGCTGTATATTGTGCTTAGATTTTTGGTATCAAGTTTTGCATTTACAGTACATGGTTGTTTCTGTATATATATATATATATATATATATATATATATATATATATATATCATTTCATATATTTCCCGTTTAATTTGATTTGATTCACTTTGCAAAATTTTAGTTTTTTCATAGTCAAAAGTTTGTTTTGTTTCCATCATGTGATTAGTTAAGGGGCTTTTATTTTTTTTTGTCTTACTTATGACCGTTAAGTCTATTTTTTAATAGCTGCGATGTTTGACCGATATATGTCCCTTTATAATTTTTACAAGGTATTGACTCTTCTATATTCTGGGTCTGATAGAAGTATGGATCTGTCGGCTAAGTTTGTAATGACCGATTTTTTGTGTGATATTGGATGTTGTGATTTAAAATGTAAATATCTTCTAGACCATGTACATTTTGTATATCATGACGTTCTAATGTAGGGTCAAATCAAGAAAATTGATGAGCCCATCTTTTTCTATTTCTATGGTGAATTTCAGTTTTTCGTGATAATTATTGAAGTGGTTTAATATTACTTGAGTTTTATTTTTGGGAATTGCCAATATGCCACATATCTGAAAAAGAAGGGTAGATCAAAATCCAAGTTCCCTATTACTGTTTACTCTAGGTCTTCCAAGACTAGCTGGGCAATTACACATGATATTGACGCACCCATTGCGCAACCACTAATTTGTTTATATGTTTTGTTTTCGTAAATAAAATACGTTGAGTTTAGCGTTGTTTCGATTGCATTTAATAGGTCATTTAGTGGGATGTCAGTGTATTTTCTTAACTTGTTCCAGTTTTTTTCGATTAGTTTTTTGCCAGCCCTGTTGGAATATTGGTGTATAGGGAGATTACATCTAGAGAAATTATTATATAATCTTCTGGAATCATTATGTTTTTAATTTTATTTTTGAAGTCTCATAAATCCTTAATGTAATATTGATTCTTATTTGTGATGTTAGCGAGTATAGATTTTAAAAATTTTGACAATTTTTCAAATGGAGATTGAGTACATGATACAATAGGTCTCAGTAGTATACCAGTTTTATGTAATTTAGGTAATCCATATATTCGTTTTTAAACTTTTTACTATATTAGGAGAAATATATGATTTTTTTCCCAATCATTAATTAAGTTGATATTTAGTTTTTGATAAACATTTGTGGGATCGTTGTTTAGTTCCTTATATGTTGTGTTATCTGCAAGGAGTTCGTTTATTTTTGCTTTATATTCGGAGGCATACATAATTACAGTTTTATTCTACTTATCCGGTTTCAACACCATTAGTTGTGGATTTTGTTTTAGAAAATTTTTTGTTTTTTGAAGATTCCTGGTAATTGTTTTTTGATCTTTACTAAAATTTGTGTTTTTGAATTTATTCTTATGATTTTTTAATATATTAGAGCATTTTAATCTTATTTCATTTTTCTCATCCGTGGTGAAGTTAATAATTGTTTGTTCAATATTTGCTATGTATTCAGAGATTGGTATTTCTTCTGGTTTTGTGTGGGTACTGCAAATGTGGAACCGAAACTAAGGATGTTGAGTACACTGTCGGGTATATCACAGTTAGTTAGGTTTTCTATCCAGTCATCCCACTAAATGACCTATTAAATGCAATCGAAACAACGCTAAACTCAACGTATTTCATTTACGAAAACAAAACATATAAACAAATTAGTGGTTGCGCAATGGGTGCGTCAACGTCAAGTGTAATTGCCCAGCTAGTCTTGGAAGACCTAGAGGAAACAGTAATAGGGAACTTGGATTTTGATCTACCCTTACTCAAGTAATATTAAACCACTTCAATAATTATAACGAAAAACTGAAATTCACCATAGAAATAGAAAAAGATGGGGTCATCAATTTTCTTGATATGACCCTACATCATAAAAACTAATGCATTAGAACGTCATGGTATACAAAATGTACATGGTCTGGAAGATATTTACATTTTAAATCACAACATCCAATATCACACAAAAAATCGGTCATTACAAACTTAGCCGACAGATCCACATTTCTATCAGACCCAGAATATAGAAAAGAGTCAATGTGGAAAGCAAAAAAGGCCCTTCAAGAAAACAAGTATCCAGCTGACCTTGTTGAATCAATTTTTAAGAAAAGAATACATAAATTTTATAATAAAGGGCATGCAATAACAAAACTACCTCTACAAAATAAAAAATTTCTAACATTACCATACATTCCTAAGTTAACAGAAAAAATAAAAAATGTTTTTAAGAAAAAGGATATTACTATAAGTCATAAAGGATACAACACATTAAATAAACATTTCATAAAATTAAAAACGAAAATTAGGAAAGAAAGAAGAGTAATGTCATATACGAAATAACTTGTAAAAGTTGTAAAGGGACATATGTCGGTCAAACATCGCAGCTATTAAAAAATAGACTTAATGGTCATAAGTACGAGAAAAAAAAAATAAAACCGCCTTAACTAATCACATGATGGCAACAAAACACACTTTGGACTATGAAAAAAATAAAATTTTGCAAAGTGAATCAAATCAAATTAAACGGGAAATATATGAAATGATATATATATATATATATATATATATATATATATATATATATATATATATTTGTTTTTAAGTTTTCGCGGGCACTAAATGTTTTAGGTGGTTTCCGGGAATTCATCCGCGTAGTTGATAACTGATCCCTGCCGGGATCGATGGTAAAATGACGACGTTTCGGCAGAGTCACATCTGCCCTCTTCAGGTCGGTCCGCATAATTCTCGTAGCCTTCTGCTTTCGCTTCTAGTTACTCGAATACTGTATTCGCCCGACTACATAGCACCGGAAGTTTTCCACCAAACCGGTTACGGACCGGCGTGCGACTGGTGGTCGTTGGGCGTCATCATGTACGAAATGCTCATAGGTTACCCACCGTTCTGTTCCGAGAATCCACAAGATACTTACAGGAAAGTGATGAATTGGAGAGAAACGCTCGTCTTTCCAGCTGAGGTGCCGATCTCAGAGGACTCCAAAGATACGATTGTTAAATTCTGTTGCGAGGCAGACAGAAGGTTAGGATCTCAGAAAGGTTTAGAAGATTTAAAATTAAACCAGTTCTTCCGAGGTGTAGATTGGGAACACATCAGAGAGCGACCAGCCGCAATACCGGTGGAAGTCAAGTCGATAGACGATACCTCAAACTTTGACGATTTCCCTGATGTCAAACTCGAAATTTCTTCAGCGCCGATGCAGCAAGACGGCGAAATCAACTACAAAGATTGGGTGTTCATTAATTATACTTTCAAAAGGTTCGAAGGACTTACTCAACGAGGGACTCCAACCAAGAAATAGTTCCGTATCGGAGTTCTCAATCTTGATGAGAGTTCATAGCTTTGATTTTGTGCAAAATGAGAGATTTAGTGCCTAACCTAACCTAAAACATATATATATATATATATATATATATATATATATATATATATATATATATATATATGTATTAGATGGTTTCCGGGAATTCATCCGCGTAGTTGATAACTGATCCCTGCAGGGATCGATGGTAAAATGGCGACGAGTATTCGAGTAACTAGAAGCGAAAGCAGAAGGCTACGAGACTTATGCGAACCGACCTGAAGAGGGCAGATGTGACTCTGCCGAAATCATCGATCCAGGCAGGGATCAGTTATCAAGTTATCAACTACGCGGATGAATTCCTGGAAACCTTCTAATACATTTAGTGCCCGCGAAAACTTAAAAACATATATATATATATATATATATATATATATATATATATATATATATATATATATACAGAAACAACCATGTACAGTAAATGCAAACAAGTGATACCCAAAATCTAAGCACAATATACAGCAATATGTTTAAAGAAACAAACTGATAAATAATTATACCGCCCTCGTATATGACCAAACACTTTCAAACGAACGAGTGAATTATTTCTTTGCGGCCGGAAGAGGCGAACAGAACTTGCATTTTGATTATCATGAGACAGACAGATAAATTTGGTTGTAGTGGCGCAATACTTTTCAAATGTGTTAATTATATTTACAGTGTTTAAGTGTGTGTAAAATTATGTAATTATGTAATTTATTTTTCGTTTTGTGTTATGTTGTTCTTTGTGAAGTATAGTTGAATTGTCAAATTGTATTTTAAGGCCTAGATCCCAAGCATGTTCACAAATTTTTGATTTTTCAAATTGTCGTTTCTTTATGTAATTCTTGTGTTCATTTATTCGTACGTTCAATGGTCTCAATGTTTCTCCAATATAAAATTTATTGTATTCGCAAGGAATCTTATATATGCAGTTTTTTGGGTTTTGTTTGTTGGTTTTGTTTTTGATATTAAATATTTCAGTGTATTGTTTGGAATGTTATTTTAACATTAAATCTGTTGCCCACTCTTTTCAATCTTTCCGACAGACCTTGTATATATGGTATAGTTGTAACTGTAATGTTGTTGTCTTGAGTAGTAGTAGTGTTAAGAGAAGTTCTGGGTTGATTCGGAAGGTTTGTTGTCTGTTCAAGTCTGTTTAACTCTTTGTTGATAAATTTTGTGGGGTAATTGTTTCCAGTGAGAACATTCTTTATAATTATTTTTTCTTTGTTGAATTTATTATCATCAGAACAGTTGGTCTTTGCTCTATCATATAATGACTTAATGACACCTTTCTTTACTGTATTCGGATGATTTGAATTGAAATTTAGGTATCTGTTTGTATGAGTTGGTTTTCTATAAGATATATAAGATTCCTTGCGAATGCAATAAATTTTATATTGGGGAAACATCTAGACCATTAAACGTTCGAATAAATGAACACAAGAATTATATAAAGAAACGACAATTTGAAAAATCAAAAATTTGTGAACATGCTTGGGACCTAGGCCATAAAATACAATTTGACAATTCAACTATACTTCACAAAGAACAACATAACACAAAACGAAAAATAGAAGAGTCTGCCTTAATTCTTTTGAATGAAGACGATTCTATCGCTTCTACTTGTGTAGAATTTAATCGTATCTGGTTACCGACAATTAAGGAAGAAATTATTAATGGTAACCTCCTTTTGAACAAAGGTTTTTCCTAGGTTTTCCCTCATGACGTTAATGAGATCACTGAAAAAAAAGAATTCTTTGATCGCATTTTTGGCGAATGCGCTGTCTTATAACAAAGTCGTACCTAGGAACGCCAATTATAAATTCTAAAGACAACTCTTTCAAATTCTTCAAATTTGAAAGCTGGTTAACTATAATTCATGATCTTTAGAATTTTTTGTGCTACCTGTATACTAAAAACAACAAATTTTCTAATGTCAATTTTAAATGTCATAAATCAAATTTTCATTTTGCAATCTACATTAATAAATATAAAGCCATTGACAACGAAGTCAGAATAGACTTTGAAACATTTGGTATTCCTGCAATATACGTCGTTTTATTTCTATTGTGGTGTCATGCCCAAAAAAACATAAAAGTAATCAAAAATATGCCACAAACAACGTTTAGAAGACAATCATTTGGGGTCAAATCCAGAGACCTTGGAATCTATTTAATTGGTCCACTTGTACAATTCTAACTTCCATTAAAGGTGGTGTCCACCACCATAACGCAGCGGTGCCCTATATCTGAAAAATAATCGAAGATTTAAATGTTGAGCATTGGTGGGAACTGGGGCTTGAATGAAATCAGCCGGCAGAAGCTCGAAATATTGCTCAGCAGTCAAATTGCCATAAAAAACTAAAGTCCTATCACTCTGTTGTTTATTATGCCTGTCCAAACTTTGATATTTTTTTGGATTTTGGAAGTGCATAGTTTGTACCCAATGATGATTTTCCTGAAACCAGCATGGGAAATAGTAACGATTTATTTTTACCATTTAAATAAAAAGTAGCCTCATTGTAAAATACCACATAATTCAAAAATAGGGAATTCTCGTCACATTACTGCATACAAATTTCCCAAAATTGAAATCATCAATCATGATTTCCTTCTGTCATCTGGCGAATGAAGTGCACCTTGTAATGATGGAACATGATGTTCTTTAAATATTTGCAGTTTTCTTGTCGACCAAGTTCCGTTAACGTGTGAGAGTTTTCTCGTAACGTTAATAAACCGGTTATTTGGTGCGATGATTATTACACTTTTAAACCTTGAAAGAATTTCAGTAACATGTAACTATTATGATTTATTTTCTGAATAGCGGTCAAGGATTTTGTTGTAAATATATAATGGTAATAAAATTTTCGTGAATTACAAATAACGTTGTCACCATGGTTTTAGATTCATCACTTTCAAATTAGCATAAAATAATTACAATTCAGTTGTCAGGAACTAGATAACATTAGCTGTTTTCGCGGTAACGATCCGTTATCGATCCAAGATTGAGCGCTTGCGCACACTCATTCACGACGTTCGTGGTAACAAAAAATCGAATACCAGATGGGAAATTCAGTGTTCGCGGAGCTCAAAGGATGCATCTTGGATCGATTCAGGACGAGTGAAATGAATCCGCTGACGTGAGGAAGAACGAAGAGTTCGAACATGCGCATTATGAGTATTTTTTTTATATTTCTGTGACTTTGAAGCTTTATACTAAAGTACAGAAACGTTTAATTTAGGATCCATTCCTCTTTGTATGATCTGTAATCCATTGAAGGATTCGACTAATTGTATTCATATTTGTCAGATTGTTTGATATGTGTTAGCTAGCTTGTGTCTTGTGTTCACAACCTCTTTTATTTGAAGTAATAGTGGTGTTGTATGTAAATCCAAAATTTGCTTTTTCGAATTAAGTACTACTAGAGTGTCGTTTGATTACAGTTCTGAAATTGTTCGTGGTACAGAGAAGTCTAGTACGTGTTCGGAACTGCACTTGCGCATAAAGCAGATCCGGGATTCGTCACGCATCTATTCCGGATGCATCCTGAATCGACACCGCTAAAACAGGTATTATTTGAAATTTTATATAACTTTGATGACATTTTATTTAAAATTGATAAAAAAATTCAGGAAAAATGTTTAGGAAATTATGAGGTTAATAATTTAAAATTATTTTAAAGTATTCAGGGTAGTACATTAGTAACCAAAGTTATAAATTTTTAAATGATTGCATATTATGACATTCTTAAATTCTACTCTTTTTTCAGCATATCATACAACTTTATTATACAGACTGATTTAGAAGTTATAGACATTTTTATAATTAATTTGTAGTAACTTTGCAACCCAACTTTGTAAGGAATTTACAATAGAGCATTTTATACTAACAAAATATTGATACCGCATTTGTACTTTTTTGTATAGTAATTGTTGGGTAATTGAACATAGAAAAAACAATTTACCGAATTATTTCAAATGCAACATCGTTATATTTTGATGCCATTGTAGTTACTTAAAACCACTTTTCAAAGTTTTACAAACCGTTCCCTATACCGAAATGAAATATCTTCTAGGTAGTTTTTAATTTTTCGGAAAGAAGCGCCATCTTAATCAAATTTTCAAAGAAAATGCCTGATAAATAAATTTACTTGTTCTATTGCAATTCAGTATTTTTGGATAAACGTTTGAAATCCATCTCAGACAAATTGTGTTAAACATTCTCTATACTTAATTGTGGCATCTCAAAAACATAACCTAATTTATGTAGTTATAGTTATAACGTTGGATAACAATTTCTCTGGCTACAGTATTTATTTTTAGAATATGAATTGGGTATAAGAAGATCTAATACAGTATTCGAGTAACTAGAAGCGAAAGCAGAAGGCTACGAGAATTATGCGAACCGACCTGAAGAGGGCAGATGTGATTCTGCCGAAACGTCGTCATTTTACCATCGATCCCGGCAGGGATCAGTTATCAACTACGCGGATGATTTCCCGGAAACCACCTAAAACATTTAGTGCCCGCGAAAACTTAAAAACAAACATATATATATATATATATATATATATATATATATATATATATATATATATCATTTCATATATTTCCCGTTTAATTTGATTTGATTCACTTTGCAAAATTTTATTTTTTTCATAGTCCAAAGTGTGTTTTGTTGCCATCATGTGATTAGTTAAGGCGGTTTTATTTTTTTTTTCTCGTACTTATGACCATTAAGTATATATATATATATATATATATATATATATATATATATACATATATTTGTTTTTAAGTTTTCGCGGGCACTAAATGTTTTAGGTGGTTTCCGGGAAATCATCAGCGTAGTTGATAACTAATCCCTGCCGGGATCGATGGTAAAATGACGACGTTTCGGCAGAATCACATCTGCCCTCTTCAGGTCGGTTCGCATAATTCTCGTAGCCTTCTGCTTTCGCTTCTAGTTACTCGAATACTGTATTAGATCTTCTTATACCCAATTCATATTCTAAAAATAAATACTGTAGCCAGAGAAATTGTTATCCAACGTTATAACTATAACTACATAAATTAGGTTATGTTTTTGAGATGCCACAATTAAGTATAGAGAATGTTTAACACAATTTGTCTGAGATGGATTTCAAACGTTTATCCAAAAATACTGAATTGCAATAGAACAAGTAAATTTATTTATCAGGCATTTTCTTTGAAAATTTGATTAAGATGGCGCTTCTTTCCGAAAAATTGAAAACTACCTAGAAGATATTTCATTTCGGTATAGGGAACGGTTTGTAAAACTTTGAAAAGTGGTTTTAAGTAACTACAATGGCATCAAAATATAACGATGTTGCATTTGAAATAATTCGGTAAATTGTTTTTTCTATGTTCAATTACCCAACAATTACTATACAAAAAAGTACAAATGCGGTATCAATATTTTGTTAGTATAAAATGCTCTATTGTAAATTCCTTACAAAGTTGGGTTGCAAAGTTACTACAAATTAATTATAAAAATGTCTATAACTTCTAAATCAGTCTGTATAATAAAGTTGTATGATATGCTGAAAAAAGAGTAGAATTTAAGAATGTCATAATATGCAATCATTTAAAAATTTATAACTTTGGTTACTAATGTACTACCCTGAATACTTTAAAATAATTTTAAATTATTAACCTCATAATTTCCTAAACATTTTTCCTGAATTTTTTTATCAATTTTAAATAAAATGTCATCAAAGTTATATAAAATTTCAAATAATACCTGTTTTAGCGGTGTCGATTCAGGATGCATCCAGAATAGATGCGTGACGAATCCCGGATCTGCTTTATGCGCAAGTGCAGTTCCGAACACGTACTAGACTTCTCTGTACCACGAACAATTTCAGAACTGTAATCAAACGACACTCTAGTAGTACTTAATTCGAAAAAGCAAATTTTGGATTTACATACAACACCACTATTACTTCAAATAAAAGAGGTTGTGAACACAAGACACAAGCTAGCTAACACATATCAAACAATCTGACAAATATGAATACAATTAGTCGAATCCTTCAATGGATTACAGATCATACAAAGAGGAATGGATCCTAAATTAAACGTTTGTGTACTTTAGTATAAAGCTTCAAAGTCACAGAAATATAAAAAAAATACTCATAATGCGCATGTTCGAACTCTTCGTTCTTCCTCACGTCAGCGGATTCATTTCACTCGTCCTGAATCGATCCAAGATGCATCCTTTGAGCTCCGCGAACACTGAATTTCCCATCTGGTATTCGATTTTTTGTTACCACAAACGTCGTGAATGAGTGTGCGCAAGCGCTCAATCTTGGATCGATAACGGATCGTTACCGCGAAAACAGCTAATGTTATCTAGTTCCTGACAACTGAATTGTAATTATTTTATGCTAATTTGAAAGTGATGAATCTAAAACCATGGTGACAACGTTATTTGTAATTCACGAAAATTTTATTACCATTATATATTTACAACAAAATCCTTGACCGCTATTCAGAAAATAAATCATAATAGTTACATGTTACTGAAATTCTTTCAAGGTTTAAAAGTGTAATAATCATCGCACCAAATAACCGGTTTATTAACGTTACGAGAAAACTCTCACACGTTAACGGAACTTGGTCGACAAGAAAACTGCAAATATTTAAAGAACATCATGTTCCATCATTACAAGGTGCACTTCATTCGCCAGATGACAGAAGGAAATCATGATTGATGATTTCAATTTTGGGAAATTTGTATGCAGTAATGTGACGAGAATTCCCTATTTTTGAATTATGTGGTATTTTACAATGAGGCTACTTTTTATTTAAATGGTAAAAATAAATCGTTACTATTTCCCATGCTGGTTTCAGGAAAATCATCATTGGGTACAAACTGTGCACTTCCAAAATCCAAAAAAATATCAAAGTTTGGACAGGCATAATAAACAACAGAGTGATAGGACTTTAGTTTTTTATGGCAATTTGACTGCTGAGCAATATTTCGAGCTTCTGCCGGCTGATTTCATTCAAGCCCCAGTTCCCACCAATGCTCAACATTTAAATCTTCGATTATTTTTCAGATATAGGGCACCGCTGCGTTATGGTGGTGGACACCACCTTTAATGGAAGTTAGAATTGTACAAGTGGACCAATTAAATAGATTCCAAGGTCTCTGGATTTGACCCCAAATGATTGTCTTCTAAACGTTGTTTGTGGCATATTTTTGATTACTTTTATGTTTTTTTGGGCATAACACCACAATAGAAATAAAACGACGTATATTGCAGGAATACCAAATGTTTCAAAGTCTATTCTGACTTCGTTGTCAATGGCTTTATATTTATTAATGTAGATTGCAAAATGAAAATTTGATTTATGACATTTAAAATTGACATTAGAAAATTTGTTGTTTTTAGTATACAGGTAGCACAAAAAATTCTAAAGATCATGAATTATAGTTAACCAGCTTTCAAATTTGAAGAATTTGAAAGAGTTGTCTTTAGAATTTATAATTGGCGTTCCTAGGTACGACTTTGTTATAAGACAGCGCATTCGCCAAAAATGCGATCAAAGAATTCTTTTTTTTCAGTGATCTCATTAACGTCATGAGGGAAAACCTAGGAAAAACCTTTGTTCAAAAGGAGGTTACCATTAATAATTTCTTCCTTAATTGTCGGTAACCAGATACGATTAAATTCTACACAAGTAGAAGCGATAGAATCGTCTTCATTCAAAAGAATTAAGGCAGACTCTTCTATTTTTCGTTTTGTGTTATGTTGTTCTTTGTGAAGTATAGTTGAATTGTCAAATTGTATTTTATGGCCTAGGTCCCAAGCATGTTCACAAATTTTTGATTTTTCAAATTGTCGTTTCTTTATATAATTCTTGTGTTCATTTATTCGAACGTTTAATGGTCTAGATGTTTCCCCAATATAAAATTTATTGCATTCGCAAGGAATCTTATATATCTTATAGAAAACCAACTCATACAAACAGATACCTAAATTTCAATTCAAATCATCCGAATACAGTAAAGAAAGGTGTCATTAAGTCATTATATGATAGAGCAAAGACCAACTGTTCTGATGATAATAAATTCAACAAAGAAAAAATAATTATAAAGAATGTTCTCACTGGAAACAATTACCCCACAAAATTTATCAACAAAGAGTTAAACAGACTTGAACAGACAACAAACCTTCCGAATCAACCCAGAACTTCTCTTAACACTACTACTACTCAAGACAACAACATTACAGTTACAACTATACCATATATACAAGGTCTGTCGGAAAGATTGAAAAGAGTGGGCAACAGATTTAATGTTAAAATAACATTCCAAACAATACACTGAAATATTTAATATCAAAAACAAAACCAACAAACAAAACCCAAAAAACTGCATATATAAGATTCCTTGCGAATACAATAAATTTTATATTGGAGAAACATTGAGACCATTAAACGTACGAATAAATGAACACAAGAATTACATAAAGAAACGACAATTTGAAAAATCAAAAATTTGTGAACATGCTTGGGATCTAGGCCATAAAATACAATTTGACAATTCAACTATACTTCACAAAGAACAACATAACACCAAACGAAAAATAAAAGAGTCTGACTTAATTCTTTTGAATGAAGACGATTGTATCGCTTCTACTTCTGTAGAATTTAATCGTATCTTGTTACCAACAATTAAGGAAGAAATTATTAATGGTAACCTCCTTTTGAACAACCCAATATCGGGATAGTTCATAAGGTTTTTCCTAGGTTTTCCCTTATGACGTTAATGGGATCACTGAAACAATAGAATTCTTTGATCGCATTTTTGGCGAATGCGCTATCTTATAACAAAGTCGTACCTAGGAATGACACTTATAAATTCTAAAGACAACACTTTCAAATTCTTCTAATTTGAAAGCTGGTTAACTATAATTCATGATGTTTAGAATGTTTTGTGCTACCTGTATACTAAAAACAACAAATTTTCTAATGTCAATTTTAAATGTCATAAATCAAATTTTCATTTTGCAATCTACATCAATAAATATAAAGCCATTGACAACGAAGTCAGAATAGACTTTGAAACGTTTGGTATTCCTGCAATATACGTCGTTTTATTTTTATTGTGGTGTTATTGCCCAAAAAAACATAAAAGTAACCCCAAATGATCTTGTGGGGTCATGCAAAGAACTGATTTTATAGAGACCGGCAAGAAAAATTGTACTGTTTAATGGAGCATAGACAAAAAGCTAATTTTAATTTTTAATTTAAAATTCAGTTAATTCAGTATTTTGATCAAGTAATCATTGTCATATTCAGAGCCTGATTTAAGTTGGTGGGGGCACCTGGGCACACAACTGGTAGGGGCTGACTTAAGGGTTTGAAAATTGGAAGTATTTTTTTTTACTTTTAATAAAACAAATAAAGTTAAACCAAATTTATTTAGCATATTATAAAACAAAATTTTTAAATGAAATAAATAATAGGGCTGCCCAAATATTTAAGAAAATCTTAAATTTAACTTATGTATACGCTGGAGAGTACCAAAACCTACTAACAAATTCTCAAAACCAATATTATTACAATATAAACATTTTATATTTGTTTTTTTTATTGTAAACTTCTGGATTTATCTGTTTGGATAGACAGACAGACAGACATCCAAACAGATAAGTATAACACTATACCATACCATACACTATTTATATACAGGAATACTGGGTGATCATTTTAAGACATCTCTTTCTCTCAGAATAACTGTGAGGAAGAATTTCTGTACGGACAGTCAGTAATCCGGGCAATTTTACGAAATTGCCTTACTACACTTTATTCTCCAAATACGATTTTAAACACTTATCTGTTGCAGAAAAAAAATGAGGAGAGAAAACCCCAATGAACAGACAAAATAAAAAACAGTCATTAAGGATGTACAGTTCAGTGAATCTTCTCTGATTTCTTTAAAACGGCTCAATAAATTCGAATATTTTAAATTGTATTCTATAACATAAATTATACCATCTTTTCGAAAATCGGAAAATAATAATAATAAACGTCAAAATAAATGTCAAATAATTTTTTTTACAAAAATGTCTAAATAAAAAATAATAAATTAAATGTCAATATTCATCATAAAAACAATGTTAATCCTACAGAGTGTTAATAACAGTTTTCTTTTTCATTTATTTGAAATTAGTTTTTTTAAAAGTATTACAAATTGTTATATATTAAGGTGGATTTAGAGGTGATTCTATATATATTTCTATAACGTAAAACACATTATTTTTCACTAATTGGAAAAAATAAAGGCAAATGTTTGTTTAAGAAAATATCACATAAATTTGTTAAACTATTTTCCAAATTTAAATCTGAAAACCTGTTAAATAAATACTGATTTCACTCAATGTTTAAACTGTTTTATTTTGATCATTTGAAGTCCATTTCTTTTTAAATATAAATTATTTCATAAACCTTTTTTTTAATTTTCAAACAGGAATAACACTAAAGGTGGTGAGTTATCTAAAAACTGTATGTAACATTTTTTGCTTACACATAATTTATTTATAGATTTCTGAGGAAATATTTAATTTTCACCCCCGGAGGGGGTGGTGGCATTCACCCCCGGGGGTGGAAGAACATATCGGCACTATATAACTCTTGTCATATTGTTATTTTACCACTACTTCAAATCAATAGTTGTAGTTTTAGAGTTTAAGTGGAAAAAGTTATTGAAAATAGTAAACTTAAATTTTGCTTGCTTACCAAATTGTTAATAAAATTGTAAATAAAAGAGAAATTTACTATATAAATACTATTTACATTTTCCAAGAATTCTTTTTATTAAAAACAATAATTCAAAAACTCTCCAACGATAGGTTTTGTTTAACTTCTATGGCAAACAGAAATTATGGAATCACTTTTTGCGATTCGATAGAAAAAGTGAAGTGAAGTTGTTTACTACATGCCAATAGGCCTTCTCATATTCGAAAATTTTTAGTGGGCATGCCATTTTCAACTTCTGTCATTTTTTTTTTCAGAAAACCTTGGAGTGACATGCCAATGGTGTGAAAACTGCTGGAAAAAAATAACGCACGGGAACAAAAAATTTTTGAATATGAACAGGCCTGTAGGGCTATTTTATTAGATCCAGCTTACCTTATTTTCACGCAGTACTATACTGTCGTCCCCTAACAGGAATTTAGTACCAGCATTACAAAAAGCCTCCAATCCTAACACTGGAAGATATTCTTTATTCAACGTATCATCATTCGCAAGAACCTTTTCAGCCTTTCGGACAACTGACAGAACCCTTGGCTTTCTATCGTTAACTCTATATGCTAAAATTCTGTCAGTTAATAACAAAAATTTTACACAGTTCGGTAATGTAAGACTTACTTCCAACTGCAATGCTTACTTTGTCTTCGCAGGTATCGTCAAGAAAGATTTGATTGAGTGTCACTCCCTCAACTGGAGGGTTGTACTGGACTTTGCTAAACATTGTGTCTTCAACTAATGTGGCTCCGAACAATTGAAGTTCGATATGTGTTGCACTATTTCACAATGCTGAACAAACCGAACGCCCAGCATTTTATAACTTTTCCGGGCTTAATTATGCAACAAGTGAACAAAGATTAATATTATCCCACGTGACTGTTTTAAATGAAAAAAGAGAGGGAATATCAGCTTTGTGAAAGTTCCGAGTATGGTACATTTTGACACAGCTTACAGGATTTTTTAGGTTGAATTTATAGCTAAGCGATTATTTTTTGTTACGATTAGTATGCGGTTCTCTTTAAACGGGAATCGGACTAATTACACTACAGGAAAAAATTGAAAATTACTGGTCCAATAGGTTAAAGAGTTAACTGCTATCTGCTGCAGTGAAGGAAAATAGCAGAAAAATCCGAATACATAATGAATTAAAAGTACTATTTTAAACTGAGGATATAATTCAATTATATTCTTGTCACAATTAATCCATTAGTGTATACCTAGAATTATAATGTCTACAACTCATTGCTTGTTTCTTTTAATGGTTTCAGGGGTAGGTATATAACACCAAACTTGTGAAAAAAGGCTGTATGATCCAAAAAATCTAAACATTTTAAAGTCGTAATCTGACTTCGGTGTCAATGGCATTAAATCTGAGTTACTATTTTAATATTTAATAGTGAAGCTACCTTCAATTGAAAGAACATGAAAGAGTTGTTTTCAGAACTTATATGATCCGCTCATAAGAACGACGTGTTGCAAGATAGGGCATTTGGCAAAAATGCGGTGTGATTAGTGATCCCAGTAACCTCTTAAAGGAAAACCTAGGAAAACCCTAGTGAATTATCCCGATATAACAGTTGTTCAAAAGGAGATGATCATTATTAGTCCCCTCCTTAATTATCAGCAACCAGACATCATTGAATTGTACGGAAGTAGAAGCGAAACAACGGTACAATGACGGGAATTCATCCGACAATTAATGGAATCGGCATTTATCCGATATTTTGGAGAACCTGATCTCTTGTTCGTCTGGCATCGAGGTCGGCGGCTGGCTTTGATCAAGTTCGCGAAGAATCGAGTCCATGAAGGAAATCTCTCGGCGGCTCTATGACCTCCTAGAGAATTCCGAGAAATAATATACAAATACGGAGAGCTGGTGGAAGCATTTATTCTGTATTCAATCGCAGTGTAGTAAACACACGTGTTCAAGATAAATTTTAAATAGTTGTATCTACATAAAATTAGTGGAAATAAATTAGAGTGAGTTGGACTGTGTTTTTAAATAAATCCAAGAACGCGATTATGTGTAGCAAGAAAAATGAATTAATACAACGGCTATGAAATGCCCTAATAAATGAAGGGAATAATCCCAATACTTATTTCTTTGAATTTCGGATAATGGGGACATGAGAATGCTATTAAAACAAATGGAAAATTAAAAAAAAACATTACACGATAAATTGCTAGAAAATTCCAAAACTCTCAAATCCTAGAAGACAAATTACTAGGAGATTCTAAATCCTTAGAAAACAAATTACTAGAGACTTCAAAAACACTGGAAGGCAAATTACTAGAAAATTCTAAAAGCCTTAAAGAGCCCTTAGGAGCCCAATTACTGGAAAGTTCTAAATTCTTACAAGAAAATTTGAACAGAACAGAAATGCTGGCGGAGAAAATAGTCGAGACTGAAGCTCGGAGTGAAGAGATGAAGCATACGACAGTCATAGATCAAACGCGGATGGAAGAGCTAAAGCAAACAATGGTCGAAGACCTGAATCAGACGACAGTTAAAAATGAAACGCGCATAGAATAGCTAAAACAGATAATGAAAGGCGAGATCACCAAAAACAAAATAGCAGGTAGTCACAATACAAAGGGGAGAAACTTCACCAAAGACCGAAAGCAGAAACAGTATGGAAGTAGTTGATTCGAAAATTGGCCTTGACGAAATGAAACCTCCACAATTTGATGGAAAATCGCATTAACCCTTGCCTTAAGATGGGATGCTACGGATATTTTGCAAACGTTGAATACCTCGGCGCAAGAAGACTAAGATCAACTGGTCAACCATTTAGAACGGAGATATGGAATGGACATACCCATTTGGAGCATGATTACCACTCCCAACTGAAAAATCGACACCAGAAATCGAATGAATCACTTCATGAGTTTGAACCTGATATTGCCCGTCTGGTTCACCGTGCCTATTTAGTCACACCGGAAAATGTTATAGAAAGGTTAGCAGTACGAGCGTTTTTGGATGGATTTCGGGACCACGAAGCCAGACAAGCATTGACACTACCTTGACCCACTCAATTAGTGAATGCACTAGCTCGAGCTCTGGAACTCGAGACTTCGAAAAATACCTGCAGATGTAAAGCCAGAGTCCGAATTGTTGACAGAGAATTAGAAAACGGCGGAAATGATGAAGCCTCTAAGAAAGATAGTAGAGAAAGTTCTTACCGAAAAAAGAAACTGAAATGTGGTAAGGTAGGACATATACGGAAAGCAACGGAGGCCCGACTTCCTCGTCGAAAAACTAAAGAGGGTCGATGTGAAGGGGCCATCGTCGACCTGTAGACAACAAGCCCCAATTATCAAAGCATATGTAGCTTCGCTACGTAACCACGCTAACAGTGTGTTTGTAGAGGGCCTTAGTAATAAGAAGCAAGGTGCAATGCTGCTGAATACAGGTGCGACAAAAACAGTTATAAGGTCCAACATCGGTTTAGAACAAACAATGATAAAACCAACAAATTGGCAACTGCGAACAGCGACAGGAGAAGCAGCCAGAGTCCATGGTGAAATAGAGGTTGAAATGGCCTTGGGAAATACAACATTCCTATAATGAGTGGCATTATTGGCAGACATCGAAGACGAAGCCATAATTGGAATTGGTGTCATGAGCTCGAAGGGATTCCAGTTAAAATTTGAAGATGAAATTCTGCGAGTGAATGATGAAGAAGTGGTGCTTCATGGAAAGGTCTACATAATGCTTCGAGCAATCTCAGCAGAGGATATAAATGTTTCGGAAAGAGCTGAAATTAGGTATTGTAGATACTTGCCTAGAGGGGCAAGCTAAAACTTATTTTAATTAGTGCTATTCCAACACCACAGATCGTGTCCAACACCACAGATATACTGTGGATACACCACAAAGCATTAACCTATAGCGGTTTAACGAGATACCCCAAGGTCAAATATTTGTATAATGTACATACATTTTTGAATTTTTTAATGAAAATGAGATATATTTTTTAATCTCAAATTGGGAGTGCTAAATAGAAATCTCATATGAAATATATGCTTTCATGAAACAATTACAAAATTCTATAGGTATTACAGTTTCCTGTAATTTTGCGTTTAGTGATGTACCCAATCAAGAGATGGCGCGCAGAACTTTCGTCCATTGTATAACAAGGACGTTTGTCCTCTATAAGTGAAAACTTTGTGGGATACACGGAAGGCTGTGTTTATTCAGTATGTATGACGTTTAGAAATTATGTATACACGGTGTATCGGCGGTGTTTTCACAGTGCTCCCAATGTATTTCAACCGTGGTCTCCAAACCTTAATGTATACGAGGTATACTTTAATTCCGCCTCACTTTGCCTGTAGAATATTTTTTAAGAATTTATTTAATATATTACACATTACACAAAAAATCTCGCAGGTAGTTTGATGAGAGTATCATGAATTGCTCTGGAAACGTATTCAATATTAGTTTCATTAATTCCACCCATACTGATGCGTCCACTTCTAAGCATGTAGCAATGAAACTCCCTGCACATGTGGTCACATTGGATTTCTGTAATTAAAAACACAATGGAATGATGTGACTAAAAATTAACATTGCCGTATTTAGTAATCGGTTCACGATACTAAGGAAAAAAGTTGTTTAAACTTTACATGCAACATTTGATCGATCTTCTGAATTTTGAGTAATGGGGATCTTCTGAAAAGGGTGAATGTTGACTAGTAGCGCCATCTGCACATACAATGCCTGATTTTCGAAATATTTTTGCCTTTTCAACCTATATCAGAGATCAGATTTACGATTCACCTTTCAATATTCAACAAACCGCTGAAAACCTTTATAAAAAACTGTCTGAAAATGGAAAATTTTTACTAGTGGGGCAGTATACACATGAGATACATAATTTCCGAAGTATTTTTGCGTTCGTCTAGCTAAAATGTGTATAACATTAGATATAAGACAAAAGATACAAGGCAACATATATGGAAAGGTATAGCGTTCTGAGACATAATGTCCGACCCTATTGAAAATATCCAATAGAGTCCCATACATAACTATAGAAACTGTAATATTTTGTATGCAGTCTATCTGGAAAGAAAACTTGCCAGATAAAGAAAATTTTTGAATTTATCGGAATTTATCAGCTAGTACAATATATCCAGTTTTCTTTATTGTAATTAATGAGATTTTAAAATATCCCGTAATTTGATGGGTTCTTTATGGACGTAACCTGTGGAATGGTATCTGTTTCTGTTGTAGTCCGATTACAATTATTAAGCTTATGCTTATTTACTAATACAGAATGAAAATGGATTTCCATAAACAGTAAGTTTAATCTTTTCTAATTGTAAAAGCTATATTGAAAATATAAAACTTCTATAAGTATATATATATATATATATATATATATATATATATATATATATATATATATATATATATATATGGATTGAACAGCGACAAAAACACACAACTTTTTAAATGGATTGGGAATTTTTCCACAGGGGATGTGAGACTAGATTAGCAGGTTCGCCTACGGTTTTAACGATTCCATACCACCGAAAAAAACATGTGGCAAATCTAAAGCTATACAGTGTAAGTTACACATGCACATTAAGCAAACAGTTCTTAACTACAAATTTGTCTGCACACACAAGGTGATCAAAGCCGACTGCTTTTAACAGGGATGCTTCATAGATGTATATGCACAATTGTTTTCTAATTACAAAAAAATCTATTGTCTATTTTGTTCCCAGTGACTAATTATTTGAAATAATATACTGTTTTCTGTAAAATATATTTTTCAAAGCGTACGTCTCTGTTTATGATATTATTTATTGGCAAACATCTGTCGAAAGTGCTTAAAAGGTCGAACGTAGTAAAGCCTATCAGAACCGCAACGGGGTTCATCGCCACACACACACACACACCGGTCGCCGGGCTTTCTTGATTCACCCTCATTCGTCCTCTAGCGCTTATCGTAGATGTTCCTACTGATAATTTGTATTGGGCGATGACAAACTGACCAAGCGCACAGTTGTAGGAGAACTGGAGTAAAATCTCCGGCGCCGGGTTGCAAGCAGGCTGTGTGTGCCGATATAAGGAGTACGTAACCCATGCTTCTTTCTTACCGGTGAGAACTTTTTGATCGGCGACGCGACGCTGGCCGGTTGCTAACTGACCGGGCGTTTTTGCCGTTTTGAATCGGTAGGTATGAGTCGAGTGGTATATTTTCCATTGCGTTTACAATTATTTTCTGTTCTTTTCTTATAGAACCGAACAGAATCGGTAGGTCTGTGTCCGGCTTAAGTTATCGATAGTAGAATCGAACCAAGGATAACCTAAAATACAGAAAAATACTAATTTCCCTAAAGGCGAATGTCGTCAGAGTATTGGAATCATATTACTCAATAGCAAAGTATATGATCGGAATGATGGACAAGTATCGATACTGGGCAAAAATACCGATATAGGTATAGCAAGAAAAATATCGATACAAAAAATACCCGGTATCGATACCAAGGTATCAATACTGATATCATTATCGCAACATCACTATGCAAGTCGTACGGTGGTGTCTACAGCAGCTTTGCCAATTTGTAAGGAATTCCCCAAACTGAGAAGAACCTGAAGTGAATTGAGGATTTTGTGGGGTTTGGTTGTATGAGGAGAAAATGCGGATATTTTTTATCAATTAAAACTGATTAATCAATAATTTAGTGGTAAAATATTAAAACATCAATTACGATATTACTTGAAACATCGCACATACCTAGTTTGTATTCTATATTCTTGACTCAGGTTGTCTTATTTTCATAGTTTACATTTTAATTTAGGCTTTACCATTTACGATGTGATAAATGTTAGTTGTTTCTCTTAATATTGTATGTTAAGCTAAGGCCAGACTGGTGGGATTTCGCGCTGCGTTTTCTACGTTTCTTTTCGAGATCTCACATAGTAGGCCACATGAATGGTTTTTCACGGGCTTGGAATCCAGCTCTACCCTGGGCACACACGTCGGTTGCAGTCATTCGCGTGCCCTTTGCTTGATCGAGCTCCATGACGAAATGAATACCGCCTTCTTTTCTACCAGTGTGGCCACTCAACACAGCCTGAAGCAACGCAGAAAATGGAACCGATCCTATCCTTCGGCGGCTAACCTTGAAGATGCGCCCGACACCGACCCGTTTGGGAGAAATTCAAGCCGCCTCTGGCCTCGCCGATTTGCAATAGAACGACCTATTGTTTTGGCGTTTTTTCCTGTCGGAACGCGACGTGAAATCCTGCCAGTCTGGCCGTAGCCTCAGATTTATTTAGGTAAATCAAAGTTTATGAAATATTATTTTCAAAAATGTATGTTTTTAACAACTATGTATAGAAATGAATATATAAATATTTGGCGATTTACTTTATACACCAAGTTGAAGAAGGAAGAATAAAGTTGTTTACATTTAAGTATATTAAACAAAATATTTCTTATATGTAGTTCTTTTAATTAATCTTATTTATGTTAAACAAATAAATACATGTACTTACAGGATATGTCATCATGATAGAGCTCAGGAGAACAAACGGATTCTTTATAGTAAATATTCAAAATTCAACATTCTTGCTATTACATCTGCTTATCCCACAAATAATATGTCAGGTCTTTCCCTAATTCTATAACCTGTCATTATTTGTCACAAACAAACACTATCGCACTTGAACAGACAATCCACAACCGATTTTGTTTTTCCAATCTATTTTTCAAAATGAAAATCACAAAGTCTACATCGAATATCACGCAAATCACTTTCACTTAGATATCAATTTTCTCACAAGAAGCGATACAGAAAAAAACAATCGTGGCGGCCGTCAACTGTAGTTAAAGTAAACATGTACTAAACTAGGCATCTTTATATGTCACGTTGCCACATTTATTCGGAGAAACGTACGGCAAAGTATAACAAAATATTTAGAGTTTAAATAATAATTCTCTTTAATGCATTTGTTAAAGGTGTAAAAGCTATTGAGTATTTACATATTTAGCTTTACAAGCATTTTGAAGCCGGAAATGGCCTATTATTCACTGTAATAAAGGCTACCTATCTATAGTATATTTCTAAACATGTTATAAAGCTTTTTGATTTGATTGATCCTCAAAATCTTTGCACTCAAACCGTTTACACCCTGTATATAGACGGTTGATAGTAATATTACATTTGTCAACAAAGGACATGAAAACATTAGGACACCACTCAGTAGGTGGTCAAATTACATCATAGCCTCTGGGAGTTATGTGGCTCAATTGCCTACCCCAGCTAAGAGCATTTCAGTTATTTTAATAGACCAATCAATAGAGATTTTTTCGTGCAAAAAATAGTATCAGGATACTGCCTGTGCCATCACATTAAGAATGATTTGTAGTGATGTTTTGCTACCTTTTCCACTCGCAACTAATCTCAATGGTGTCAACAGGTGAATTGTAAAGCATGGAAATACCAATGAAATGAGCCCAAGATCGATCCGATAAGATCTTTAGTAACAGGGAAAAACAAAAAAATACTGGAAAATTTAGCGGTTTTCTTTATATTATCATAACTCCGTCACTATCGAAGTTGTAGGACTGGGCTTGTGGGAACTGATACTAATTGATATCTACCTTATGCGTGACTAAACCAGGCGCTATAGGTTTATTACTTTTTGAATAATTGCGATCTGAAGTTTTTAGTCCACTATTCTTGTAGTGTGTCTCTATGCGACATGGATCGTCAAATATCAATTCAGAATAGAGATGTTGACAGTAGAGGTATCATTCTACAACGCCCCTATTTTCATTTTTCATTAAATGTCTGTGAAATATACGAAAAATGTTAGCAAAAATGACCAAAATTTGGTGAGCGTATAAATGTGTTCAAGTAGTGGGGGGAACACGGTTGTTGAGGGGAACTGCAAACAATAATTATTATCGACAGTAACTTTCACTCTGACAGATGGTGAAAGAATTTAATCGTTAAAAAAACTTCCATACAGAATGATTTGTTCGATTTCATTATATCAAATGAGAACTGTTTGTTTATTAATATATTTATATGTAAATGGTTTCTCGGAAACGTTTTTGCTTTAATTTGTGGATTTTGGGTTTACAGAACATCGAAAGAGAGCGGTCATTAAAAAATTCTTACTTGTGAGGATTTTAAATATTAAAACGATCAATGTATATGCCTCTACTATATATTACTATACGCTTCCCCTCAACAACCGTGTTTCCCCCACTCCTTGGATACATTCATACGCTCGCCCATTTTTTGTCATGTTTGCTAATATTTTTCAGATATTTCACAGACATTTAGTGAAAAATGAGAATAGCGGCTTTGTAGAATGACACCTCTACTTTCACCAACTTTTTTCAAAGTTGAAATTTGATTATCTATGACGCATGGGGACACAATGCAAAATAGTGAACAGAAAAGTTTATTTCACAATTGTTCAAAAACTAGTAAACCGGTAGCGCCTGGTTTTGGCATATATAAAATAGATATAAATTACTATCAGTTCCTACAAGCCCAGTTCTACAGCTTCTAAAGTGACGAAGATACGATTTTTTTAAAAAATGCTACATTCTTCAGTATTTTTTGTTTTTCCGTTACTAATGATCCAATCGGATCGAGCCTGGGGTATTTTCATGCTTTATAATTGACCTGTTGACACCATTGAGATTAGTTTATTATTTTTGATTTTATAAACACGTTAAGAAAAAAAAAACAATTTTCTGGCTTCAATTGCTTATAACAAAGTAAAAAACCATAGTTGCGAGTGGAAAACATAGCAAAATATCGCTAGGAATCTTTGTTAATGTGATGGATTTTTTACACATTATCAGTTAATTTTTGCTCTATTGATTGGTCTATAACAAAACAAATTCAGGCCTTAAAGGTTCTAAGGAAGGGATCTTATAAAAAATATTTTAAAATTTTTCAGTAAATTTTAGTCTTGTGACAATTCTCAACGTCACAAGTTGTCAGAAATTGTGATTCGGTACTTTGTATATCCACTAGTTCACGTATTGCAAATAAAGTTGTATTCGGTTCATATAATTTAACTGAAGTTTGTTTTATTTACCATAAAATAGTTAGACCAAGTTAAGACAGGGCCTAAAAAATATTTGACTATGTGTACCTTACAAGTTAACAGCGATGCTGTGCCTTACTTTTGCGGTCCATGGGGTAGGGGCTGCGGAAAAGATCGTTGCAGACCTTTTCAACATTACCCAACATAAGTTCAACTAATATTCTGACAAACTAGACTAATTTAAAAAAAAAACAACCATGTCATTGCGATAATTCTCCTATAGGTGCAATTGAAAAAGAAAGATCAGACTGTTATGTCTTTGTGTTAAAATAGATGAAATTGGGTTCTAAATTATGAACTGAGATCAAGCAGATGTCCTATCTACAGCACATATTTCTATGAGGTGTAATAATAAAAAAAAACAATAATTTACATTCGTGTATATTTGTATAAGGGCAATTGTATCACAATAATAGGAGTATATATTTACAAATTACAAGTTATCCTTGAGTTGTGGCTATCTGTAAATAAAATAAACAATAACAGAAGATAATTAAAATAAAATGCAATATAATTAGTGTCTCCATTAAATGGAAACAGCATAACAAAAAAGCAGTGAACACCAAAAACCATCATGATTTAACAAACAATTAAATCAGTCTGCATAACAACATAATTTTAAGTGGGTAAACAATGTAACTTGCAGCTCGTTGTTTCCTTGGAGTTACATCCTCTTGAATATGAGTAACCTCACAAAGTTCGATTACGTTAGATCTGCTATAGAAACATTGTGGATCAATCAAATGCAAACCGAAGGAAATACAAAATCGATAGGTGATGATGAAAGTCCAAGTAAACAACGTGCATAATAATTTCTTTAATTTTTTTTAATAAATGCTTAATTTTACAAAATCTCTTAACAAATAGGGAAATGCTGCAAATATACGTCTAAATGTTCATTCTGCCAATAAAAAAAGTATATTTTCCATTTTACGTGACATTCGTCGCAATTCAGATGTTTTATTCATATCGAAGTAACGGGTTATCCATTTTGTAGTCTGGATTTGGCAGCTCTTTTACAGTGGCATATGTCAAACAGAACAGAATAAAGAAAACTACAAAAATTGAGAATCTGTAGTTAAGTACATTTCGTTCATTATGACACAACTATTAAAAAAATATTGTCAAAACCTAGACTTCATCGAATCGCACATTCGGTCGAAAATATTGGAGCTGTAAAAGTGTTGAAGATCAAAACATATTTCAGCACATCATGGCGTATTTTGTAAACGGTTTTGCAACTCCAACCTTATAAAATTCAGCTAACATAAGATCTAATAATTCAGTGCATAGTACATGCGCTCATTGGATGCTCGAACATTTGGATGACGAATTCAGTGCTGAGACTCTCGCTTGGGGGATATGTTAACAAACAAAATTGTTGCATCTGAGGCAGTGAAAATTTACAAGTAACTATCGAAAGACGATTGCATACACAAGGTCACTTTATGGTGTATTTGATCGGGAAGAGTGATGGGTCCGTTCTTTAAAAAAAATAAAGTAAACCACAAACCTTTCATTCAGATCACTACAATCACATGATTTCTGACTTTCTTGACATAAAATTAAAGATATATATGGTTGTGGAACATATGTGATTTCAATAAGACGTGTCAAAGGCCACACAATACGTCACGCTTTGGGTCTGTCAAGCGAGCGACTTCCCGGACGTGAAATTTGACATTTTGGTAATGTAAAGTGCCCATAAAGACAACGCGATTTGTCAGCGCTGGACTTTTGTGTCGCTATGCAGAGGATTGTATTTATATAACAAAACTCTTGATACTTGAAAACAAATATCTATCAAAATATGAACAAGTTTTGGCCGCTATATGTTGTCAGTCAACCAAAATTACCGCAAAAAGATTCGGTCCTGTCTCGTAGAGGACATTTGAATGATGTGGTCTTCAACACATAACGGCAAGGTTCAAAAAGTACATCGAAATAAAAATTTGATCGAAATATCATTCAGAAGTGTTTTATTTACATTAACACCCAAACCATAAATGGATAACCCTGTATTTCAATTAACAGCTACATCATTCAGGTAAGCGTAATTGACAAGAAGTCACATTTCGCAAAGGTCGTCATAAGTTAAGGATGTAACTATCACAAAGTAAATTTTATATAAATATGGCTTAAGTTCGATTTTTTTGGCAGTCGTGTTTCTAATATTGCTAATCATTAAGTTGTTCAATATCTTAGTTTTAGTGTCAATAAAATACACAATTTGGTTGTTGCTTCTCGAACAGAAACGGTGAAAATTTGGTACATTTTCCTATTTCTCAAGACCCCATTCCATTAAGTATCCTTCTTAAAATAAACCAATTGCCGCTAACATTTGAGTATTCCCGTTGCAAAAATTTTACTACTTAACATTTGTTACAGTTTCGTGAATAGCTTTTCCGACGTATTCCACGTTAGATGGAGTGATGCCGCACATGCTAATACGACCGGATTTCAGCATGTAAACGTGATGTTTCTGAACCATGTGAATCGCCTGAGTTTCTGAAAATAAAAAAATACATTTGTTAATTGAAATTTTTTATGTATTATTTAAATATATTCAAATAATAAGTGGATACTCACAAGGATGTTTGGGTTGCAGGGATTTGAGGAAGTCCATGGAACAATGGGTGTTTTACAGGATCAACTATTACGCTCACACAATCTGGATGCGGGATATATTTGGTTACAGTTTTCTTGTACGGTTCTTTAAAATAACTATCAAAGCGTAATAATAAGTAGTGACGAATAACTGATCATCCGAATATCGAAATGTTCCGAATATTTACAAATCCTCCGAAGATTATTCGTTTTCGGTGACGGTGAGATAAGGCATAATGTTGTATGGTCACAGAATAGATGCATAGACTGTATTGACATCCAAGATTGGATGCCCGAATAATATTCTACGTAGTCATTTCCAGAAACTCGCAGCATTTTCTGATCTACACAGTCATGTGCCAGGTTTATGACTCAACACCACGGCGGCTGACACAACAACATGTCCAATTACACTACCAGACCATAGATCAAAAACTGTTGAAATGGAAAGAGAAGCCCCATTTATGGAAGACATATAAATGACGTCAACCAAGATTATGTCGACAGTGCAGCGTCGGACTACTGGTTGATCTCTGGTCATGTTTCCTGAAACAGAAGGCTTTATATTGGCAATCCAAAATCAAGTAATTCCAACTAAGAACTACCTAAAGTACAACGACCCTTCTATTAACAACGACAGATGCAGGTACGGTTGCCAAACGTCTGAATCTATCCAGCATATCACAGGAGGTTGTCAAGCGTTCGCTGCAACTGAATACAAAGAACGACACGATGCTGTGGCAAAACTACTTCACCATGAACTATCACTGAAACTTGAATTATCACAGTCGGTAAGATTACCATACTATAATTACAAACCAGAATCTGTTTTAGAAAATAACAACTACAAGCTGTACTGGGACCGCACGATACCGACCGATCGGACTGTTGCTCACAATAGACCAGATATAGTTTTGGTAGATAAAGTATCTCGGAAAACAACTTTTAATTGACATAGCAATTCCTAACAATAATAATATAAATACTAAGCAAGCTGGGAAAATAACCAAATATAGAGATTTGGAATTTCAAATAAAGAATCAGTGGGACATGAACAACGCACGAACGGTCCCAATTGTTATGTCAACCACAGGACTAGTCCCAAAACATCTATTAAACAATTTAAAATACCTCGGTCTGAACGAACATCTTTACAAACAAATGCAAATAGCCGTCCTGTTAGGAACAGCCCGGACGATCAAGAAATTAATGGGAAACTGCCGCCACGACTCCAACCACGGGTCTGAAAACCTGGCAAGGGCTCCCACAGAGATAAACCCTTTTGATATCTAGGATATCTCGGATTTAGTGAATTTTCCCCTAAAGGCACTCATAGCGTGCCTTAGAGGGAGTGTGATGCCTTACATTGTATGGTCAAGTCGGGTATAAAACATCAATCTGTTTCAGGTTATATCCGAACATATATGACATAAGGCCTTTGTTGTATGGCCCCAGCATGGGTGTATGTATAGCCCTTACTGACATCAAATACTGTATGTCCGAATTATATTCGAGTTAAAAGTTATCAATCTGTTTCTGTTGTAATAGAATATTTACAACATAAGGCATTTGTTTTTATGGCCACAGAATGGGTGTTGGACCCGAATTCACATCGAATATTGGATGCCCGAATAATATTCGAGTTACAAATGTTAATCGGTTTCTCTTCCGCTATATAATCGAATAAGACATATCATAAGGCATAAAACATATGTTGGATAGTTATAGACTGTACTGACATCGAATATGGCATGTTGAATTATCATTTGCGTTTATTATAAATTATAACAATAACAAACGGTTGTTTTTCGGTAAATAAATGTAAATCGATTTGTGAATGTAAAAAGAAAAACTTTTACAAATTAATGAATACATTACAAACAGATAAAAGTACAACGGAGTTCCTTGATATTAGATTTAATATAAGATTAAAACAAATACCTGTATGTAGTAATTTCTCTAGTTTATAAGTTAGCTTCAATAATTTAATTCATATAATTATATATTAATAAAAGTAATTGCTATTAATTTATAGAAAAACACGAATGAAAGAAAATTATTTGATCGACCTTACTAGCTGAAAATACTTGTAATTAACCCAGCTTTTGAAAATATTGTGTCTGATGCTAGCTACAGATGTTAGTATTTAATGTTGATGTTTACGCGTTTCAAGCATATATGGTGGTTATGCAACCATATATGCCAACGTCAAAATAAATGAATATTAACTGAATATTATTCGAATATTGAAATATTCGAATCGGAAATAACCGAATATCAAAACCAGTCGAATAGTATCATCATTAGTAATAAGGCCATGGATATACATTCATTTTAGCAATAAAACATTTACCTGTGGTTTTCCAACACCTCTTCATCCTGCAAAGTGAGGACTTTTATCCCCCCCTCCCCTTAACTTAGAACGGAACAATATTCGACCTCGAGCAAAAACCATATAAAATGTTGGATGTGTGGATGTAAGCAAATACTGGAAACGAGTTTAATAAGCAACGAAACTTTTTACAATAGATGGATTAGAAAACACGGTCCTACTGAATGGAAGGCACGTTCACCACATTTGTACCCTCACGTTTTGGAGATATTTGAATGCCAAGGTGTACGATACGGAACCGGAATCATTAGTCGACAAAAAATAGATGGCACAAAGAAAACACATTTGCAATTAATATAATTAATTTTCTCGTACCCCCTAATGATACGGAAAAACTCAAATATATTTCCTTTATCTCTATCTATCCCTTTCTAAATGGGCGAACTGAACACCCTACAATAAAGGGCATAAAGAACAAGAGATAAAAAAGTTAAACCATTTTTCACAAGCCACCATGGGGAATCATCTGAATCTACAATATTGAACGCAAAACTAGGAGAGATGAGAATAAGATATTGAATTTATTAAGTTGAAAATTAGAGTTAATTAGCTTAAAAATCCTATTAGAAAAATGCTTATAATGTAACAAACCGCTTGTGTTGGTATTCTTAGATTGGAAAAAACATTTAAAGGTGAATTTACATTTATCTTACGTGTCGTGATACTCTCTGACGTGAATATTACTGTTCCCTTGTTCTAACGCCTTCTGACGATATTTTGAACCAATACACTAATAGCTTTAAAAGAGCTTAGGTTAAGTCCCAATGTTTTCCCCAGAGTTGTCTGATTCTGATTCAGATTATGAAGAAAAGATTCAATTTATAGTATTGGCTACTCTTTTATAGAAAAAAAATAAAATAATGGATTAATAATCAATCATTTAATAGTAAAAATTATAGTTAAAAAAAACGCTTTAATAGCAGACCGAACTAATAAGCAGAAAATAATTTTTAATTATGAACAGTTTATATTACAGCAGTAGAAAGTAAAAAAATCAATCATGATTACTCAAAATAAAAATATAACAGAAAAATTCGATTCTGAGTAAAAAGCGTGGGGTGCATAACTCTCCTCTTATAAATAGTTGCCAATAGAATAATTGTAAAATTTAATATTTCAAGCGTATTTTTTAGTTTTATTTTAGCTATAATTATTTTCTAAGTTTTTAGTCTCATAATGTCTATAGTTTTATAATTAAAAAGTTTACTTCATGTTTGCGTAACCTTTCCATTTTATTACCTCAAGTTCTACTACTGCCAACTAGATGGCAAACGCAGCGATAATAGAGGAATTTGGCATCTAAGCAAGAACAGTGACAAAAAGAGAACAAACGGAAAAATTCAACTTAAAGAATTGTATTGACATCGGCTCTTGACACGTGTGCCAATTTTCAAGTTAATCAGACTTCTTTAAGATGAAAATTTCCGTTACAATCACACATGTCAACCTAATAAAAGCGTATTAAAAAGAGATGTTAACTGCGAGTTACACTGTCTCTTTAAAGCTCCCCTGAAGAATTTCACAGGTATTTTAGATTGTCTAGAGCACAATATGAACAAGTACATTCTTTGATTAACGAGGACATAGAGAAAATAGATAAGATAAAGGTAAAGATAGCGCAGTCTATCTTTACCTGCAATCCAAACCGCAGATCATACAGAGAGCATAAATTATACAGAAGCTCTAAACACAACTCTAAAAATTTGGAGCATGCATATTTTTCATAATTGTCATATATCATGGTGTGACCAATACTCCATTCTGACGCAGATCAGAATCGCTTCTGATGAGACACAACACAAGCCATCCTGACACATCGCACATTATTAATATAAGCAACACAAAATGTGGAGGAATGTCGAATCAACCATTGCTTTAACATAATAAAGAAAATCTATAAAACTACCAAAAGGTATGTTGCTGATACTGGTGAATTTTAACTACTAATGGAAATTGGCATAATTTTTTCATATTTACCATTCAATCCAGTATACGAAAACATTCCAATCTGCTGAGTGATGTGACTCCAGTCTCCAGGTGTACCCAAACTTTCTAGGCATTGTCTGAGTTGCTTCCTCATTTCAATTATTCTCGAAGACATTGTTCTCACATTGTCTCTCCTGGAAAATATTAAATGTATTAACTGCTTCAGAACAATAAATTTATAATCAAGGGATTTTTGTTTTTATTAGTAACTGCTCAACCCTTGTTCTTCGAAGTCCTTGTTATACCGGGTTATTATAAATGATGGACTCATTTTTAAAGATTCGTAGTAAAGTACAAATCCAAAATGAACAATTTCTATATCAACGGAAACAGGAAGTTTCAAAGTTTCGGCGGACAATAATGATTCAATAAACGGCCGATAGAGCTCGCGCCATTACTTTTCCTCTCTGTTGTGAGTGAGAGGGTTCCCATGGAAGACAAAGTTTTCTGCGTTCTTGGGTGCGCAAGAAGTGAGTCACAAATTTTAGTGCAGCGGGCATTTCGTACGAAATTTGGTATTGAAGCACCAACTAGAAAAAGCGTAACCGTATCACAGCTGCCGTGTACTCAGTAACAGTAGATACATTTGCTCGTGTGTGGGCTGAGTTCGGCTACCGTATAAATATTTCCCATGAAGCAGACGGTGGACACCTTGAACATTTATAGGCTACGTTCCACTTAGCGACCACAACGACCATGCTCACGGAGGAGGTTTTTCCTATTCCACTTGCTTGTGAGTGGTTAAATCATAAATTCAAGTGGAACGGTGTATGAAGCGTTTTGAGCGTTCATGTAAATAGGTTAACTTGATTTATATTAAAAAATATACAATTTATTTTTTTATATTTCATTTTAGTGGAGCTTTTAAACAATTCGAGTTTGAATTTGGTTGATGCGTCGCAATAATGCTCCGGAAACTACTTCATCTAGTTCAGATGAAGAATGGAATGCAATTTTACAAAATTATAATCGTGAAAAGCGAAAACTTAGGCCACGTATTATTGATTACGAGAATGTAATTAATCTTTATTCAGATGAAGAATTCAAAAGTCATTTAGCAAACAACATATCTTAGTATAAACAAAAAAAGTTTCGTGAAAGAAATGTTTTCACAACGATAATGAACATTGTTTATTTACCAAGTTAGGTTATGTTATTGATAAATGTGGACAAATGTATAAATGAATGTTGAATATGAACTAAAATTAATTTTATTAAACTTAACATAAGTACATTTATCTGTCTTCACACGTTCTGCATCCGCTTGAGAAACATAAGCTTCCACAGCAGTATCTCTTTCCGAATAATATAAAATATAATACTATTTTAGTTGTCGCCATCTTTAAAAGTTTAAAAATTGCGCCAAACTTCTCAACGTCCACTTCGACACATATCTTCAGATGGGTCGTTGTGAGCGTGGTGTGAGCGAAAATAATGACGTCATTAGTGACGTTTCGCCGCGCTCACAACGACCGGAGTCGTCATGTGGAACGGCTGAAGGACTATTTTGAGCGTTGTGATCGCTAAGTGGAACGTTGCCATAATGTATTACAAAAAAACTTTGTTTCCAATACATTATACATTGAAACTTCCACTTTCCATTAGTATAGAGATTGTTCATTTTGGAATTGTACTTTACTACGAATTTTTAAAAATGGGTACATGATTTATAATAATCCGGTATAATAAATCACGCATGATTTATTGTGGAGTAAAATTCACTTACTTTTATAAAAATGTGGAACACCTAGCAGTTACAGAGATATTTAAAACATATTTTTACTTACCACTGTTCAAACAGTTCTGCGTTATTTAGAACATAAGAAACTATTCTTGCTCCATGACTTGGTGGATTCGAATACATTCCTCTTATGATGAGAGTAAGTTGTGATTTCACAGCTGCGACATTCTCGGGATTGTTGAGTACAACTGTTAAGTTACCTGCTCGTTCATCTGAAAATTTTTATTATTGTTAACTTATATTTCATAAAATTCTGAGTTCTGTAATTGAGAATCAAAGGCTATATGTGCTTCAGTAACAATCAACTCAAAATAAAATTAAAATAAATAGCAAAATACATTTTTGCACACTTGAAAAATTTACTTCAACTTTAAAAGTGCCTATCTTTGTCAATAAAGAAGAACTGGTCAATTTTTAATTTACTACAAAGTCAAATTATTTCTTTCGCATACATACATTATAAATCTGCAACAATAAAGAACCTAACGAAAATAATTGACGGGGCAAAAAGAGCGGCAGTCTGACCCATGATACAACATGAGTCTGTTTCTCTTTCTTTGGGTCATTCTTAGTAATTGACATAAATTTCAGGAAAATTAAAATAAATGTATTGATTCTATATAAACGAAGAGACTCTTAATATATAAGCTCGTCCTTGTTTCTTACACATCTATTTTCTTATGAGTAAGTGTGGATCTCTGTTAAAAAGCTTTCGCCTCAAAAACTGATTTGTAAAATATTTGATGTTATATTATGTCTTATGTCTCTTAAAAGACTTTCCGGAAATACCGTTAAAGTTTATTCTCAATTCGCATTTATAAGTATTTAAAATGCTCATATTTACGCCCGATATTTTCGCGACGCTTCTGAATTTTACGTGTTAGGCCTAAACATCAACATCACAAATCATATCTAAGGGTACGAACATGCCGAAGGTACATAGATGAGCGCGATGAAGATCCCGGTCGCGATCTTTACATCGAAGATAACACAAACCTTTATTTTCTTATGAGACTGCATATACCAAAGATGCTTCACTTGTTCACTCTCGCCGCTTATCATCGCGGTTTACAGCGACGTCGATGACAAAACAAAATAGTGTGTTTTAAACGGCGACCGAATTGTTGGTCGCGAGGTAAACTTGGATGTTTATTGGTGCTTTGAAACCATGTGACACTCACTGAAGTTGTGAGACGGTATGGTATTCCCCTAGATATTGTCTTTTTTGGTTTACAGGATGACTACTAAACTGGCGATTTGAAGAATTAATATAATCCACTACTTTTCACTTGGAGACAAGCAATCACTGTTGTCACTACTGATGCTTTTGTACCTAGTAAACTATTTTATAATAAAATTTATCAAAAACACGCCAATCTCTTCAAAAAAAAAACTCAAAACACAATGAAATTTAAGCATCTTCGATATGTTTTGCCTGCCGTCCATGTAAACTGCGACCGCGCTCATCGATGTATCTTCGGCTTGTTCGTACCATAATGTGGGAGCATGTAAGTTATATTCTCGTGTAAGACTTTACTCAAAATTGAAGAAAGATTAGACGTATTTTGATAAACAATGTATTTATGTTTTTATTAAAGATCAACGAAATTCTTTTGACTCATGAGCATCTTAAAACATTAGAAACAACAAACCTTACTTACTGTAAAGGCCAAAGTTCTTAGCAAACGACTGCGCACAGAACAATTCAAAGCCTTCGTTGACGAAATACCTGACTGCCCAGGCGTCCTTGATCAAATCACCGGAAGCGAAACCCTGATAGGCCGAATCAAAAAAGGGAAACAGTCTCCTTTCCTTGACGACTTCGGCGATTTCTTTCCACTGTTCTTCGGTGGGATCACAACCGGTGGGGTTGTGGGCGCAAGCGTGAAGTATGATTACGGACTTTTCGGGAGCATTCCTCAGGTCTTCCATCAAGCCTTCGAAGTCGAGGCCACGTTTCTCAGCCGACCAATAGCGGTATTCTCTGGCTTCTTCGAAGCCGGCGTTCATAAACACTAACCTGTGATTTTCTGGAACAATTTTTTTATATGAAATATAGGTTAGCTAATACCTAATGATATTTTTTTAATTCAAAAATCAACAAGAGGGGTGAGCTTTTGATTTGAAAACTATTTCAAATACATCAAAGTAAAAATATAAATTAGTCCATTACATGACTTATGTTCTTGATAAAGACCAGAGACATTTCCTTCCACTCACATGAGCATAAGTTTGAGCGGTGACATCGTAACCACTAAGTACCTTCTGTAAAATTACCTAAAGTTTCAGCAGAAACCCGGGCTAAATTGTAAAAATCTTTTGCACGTGCCATCTGAAACAGTTTCTCCGACAAGGAGCGGAAATAATAGGGACAGTTACAAATCAATATGCATCAGTGACTACATGTTAAAGTTTGGGACTTGTTATCCCATTATCGTCGTCTGAAATTAACAACAGAAAGTTCAACAAGCATAAATGCAGTAACTATAGTTATTTACGTCCCATATTTAACAGATTAACCAATATCAGGTATCATTTCTAGGACCTCATGATTAAAATATAGATTTTTTTGAGTTGTCTTTGTATTTACAAAATTCCTTGCGAATATAGCAAATTTTACATTGGAGAAACATCTAACCTCTAAATGTACGAATAAATGAACACAAAAATTACATAAAGAAATTACAATTCGAGAAATTTAAAATACGTTAACATTCTTGGGACCTAGGCCTTAAATTCGACAATACTGCGGTGAACACAACAAAAAACTAATATTAGAAGAGTCTGCCTTTTATGCTAAATAAGGACGATTATTTGGGTTCTACTTCTGTCAAATTCTGTTGTAACTGGATACCGATGATTTATTTTCCCTTATGACGTTAATGGGGATTACTGAATTAACAGAATATATGATGGCATTTTTATCGCAAAGTCGCCCCTAGGAGCGCCATATATATAGACACCTTAAGACAACTCTTTAAATTCTTCCAACTAGAAAGCACCTTGACTAAATCGATTAGATTCGCCTTATAGTTGGAAAAGTGATAAACATGACACCGGGCACAACACAGAATTTTAAAAGGTATGCCTTAGAATGCAATATAAGGGTACGTGAATCCTCTGAAGTGGACACTGTGAATATTGATCCTATCACAAACAACGTCAATTTATCACTAAACGCAATGCGCATGAAGGTCATTATGGTTATGCTGGAGGTTTTTTCAAGAACAATCAGAATCGTAGTTGTTGCGTCGAAACTGAGATAGACACCTCGTCCTCCTCCACATTTCTCCGCTCGGGTGGAAGCTTCTGATTGATTAGTTCAAATAATAATCAGGTGGACTTAAAGGGCTTTCGAGTCGTGGCCTGATCTGTTACTGATTGAAATATTCTTTGCCTGGTGCGTTGATGTCAGTCCGTCGAATTAGATACTGAAAAGTTAGGATACAAAAACATGAAACCAGTAGAGATATCTGAGGAAACATTTGCAGCTCATATATTATTAATAACTAAAAGAGAAACTCCCGAACAACTTTAATAAATGCAATAAGGAAATGGAAAATAATAATGGCATAAAGCCCCTTCATGGAAGACATATAATCCAAAATTATGTCGACAGTTCAGCGTTGAACTACTGATTGATCTCTGGTCATATGTTTCCTGAAACGGAAGGCTTTATATTGGCAATCCAAGATCAAGTAATTCCAACTAAGAACTACCTAAAGTACATCGTTAAAGACCCTTCTATTAAATATTTTAATGTATTCTAGGGAAATATCACCACATCAACATAAAAAGCTGTATATTGAAAGAAAATATCAAACGTTTCAAAGTAGATTCTGACTTCGTTGTAAATAAAATATGTATTGAAAAAGTAAATTGCAAATTGAAAGTTTGATTTATTCTATTAACAACGACAAATGCAAATATGGTTGCCAAACATCTGAATCTATCCTGCATATCACAGGATGTTGCCAAGCGTTCGCTGCAACTGAATACAAAAAACGACACGATGCTGTGTGGCAAAAATACTACACCAGGAACTAGCACTGACACTTGAACTGTTGCAGTGGGTAAGAGTGCCATACTAAGTATACAAACCAGAATCTGTTTTAGAAAATAACAACTACAAGCTGTACTGGGACCACACGATATTGACCGATCGACTGTTACTGACAATAGACCAGATATAGTTTTAGTAGATAAAGTCTCTAGAAAAACAACCTTAATTGACATAGCAAATCCCTAACAACAATAATATAGATATTAAGCAGGCTGAAAAAATCGCCAAATACAGGGATTTGGAATTTCAAATAAAGAAATAGTGGGACGTGAATAGGATCCGAACTGTACCAATTTTTATGTCGACAACAGCAGTAATCCCAAAACTTTTATTCAATAATTTATAATTCATGAGAAACTGCCACGACTAAAACCGCGGGCCTGATAACCTCGCAAGAGTTCCCGCAGAGCTAAATTCTTTTGATATCAAGGATATCTGGGGTTCATTGAATTCTATTTTAGAGGGATTGTGCTGCCATACATGTATGGTCAAGTCGGGGCGATGGAATAATAATAAAGGAATAATAATAACGGGGAATCTAAATAAACAAGCAAGATGAAATACCTAAGTAGAGTAATAAATATCTCAAGAAAAAATAACAAAAGGAATTAATTATAGAACCCATAAATGACTATACAGAAGGGATAATGTTTAGTTAGTGGAGACACTTACTACAACGAATGAACGACAGAAGACAAGTCAATATCAATACGTATGGGATAAATCGCAGAGTCGAAGTAGAGGATCAAAAGTACCTTGGGATTACGCAATAAAAGAAATCACGAAGAAAAGAGGAATATCAATAAAAGAGACAAAGTACTATCAAAAAATAAAAAAGAGTGAGCAAATTTATAGATAGAACAGAATCACCGACCGTGAATACAGAATAAAACAAAATCAGCCACACACCTTGACACTGCTAAACAAGTTGGATTGAACTGTATAAAAACAATCCTGTTTCAAGAATATTATTGTTGGAATCTATTTTTGTACTAAATAATAGGCTAAATAACAGTAATAAAATTTTGTTGATTTATAAATTTGTTTGCATGAGCCTTGCAGGTAGTTAAGAATTGTATATACGCATCAGGCAGTGACCTAGTCAAAGGTCTGGAAGATTTCGAATACGACTGTCGAAGGGCTGAATGAACTATAGCGTTCAGATTGACAATTTTACCATCTAAAGGGATGGCTAGTGAGGAACCGAGACTCCTTGAAATCAACTTTAATATGATGTATAAACATAGTCGTAAAGTATACTGTAATTAGATAGTTTAATAAATAAATATGGTCGTTGCTGATTTAGAGGTTTTGTATTTCCAAAAAATGAGACAATAAAGTGCAGTGTATCGGCTCTATTATTCAAAGACAATTTGTGATATGACACAAGAAATATTCTATATAAATATGTTAGTTTTTGGGATGCGAACAGACAATTCTGATTGGCAAAATCACTTTAAATAAATGGTGTCCTTAGTACTATTACACAAATCCTTTTACATCATATATTATGGAGAAAACCTGTCTTCTAGAAAATATATTTCAACATTTGTCACCATTCGTAACAAACAATGACTACTAATATAAATGGACCTGTCTGTTTACATTAAAAATGGGTTGAAACATCTTTACCGGAAAATAGTAAACAAATGCTTACCGAAGCTTACAGGTGCCAAACTTCTTTCAATTGTAACAAATAATACTTAAATCTAGGTATTCTACACATGATGCTCGAAGATTCTACACTGACGCATTACGGAATCGTTACGATTCATGTGGGGAGCAGGCAACAACGCACTTTGCCGACAGTTGGCTTTGTTTATGTTTGGGATTGGAATTAATTTCAATTTTGGTATTATTTAGCATGTTTTAGTGTTGAAACCAGTGATTATCTTGTGTAAGTGTAAAAAAACAATAAGACAATGGTATTTCAGTGCTATATATGCACCAAAACCGCATATTGTTTTGGCGAATTATCTTTTCACCGGTAAGTGTCAGATCAGGGTCCATTTATATCAGTAGTCATTGGTAACAAATAATAATGCCATTTATGGTAATTCTTAAATCCTACTGCTTAAAAACTATAAATAACTATTTTTCCCATTATAAATAGTTAAAGATCAAAAGAATATTTTGTTGGTTTACTTTTGCCTGACCATATATGTGGTACTTACCCCAAGTTGGTTTGGAGTAGTAAAAAACCTTTCGTCCCAAAATTCTGGCCAGGAATTCAGCTCCAACCCTTAAAGAACCGGTTCCTGAGAGACATTGAACACCGAAAGCCTGAAATAAAACGTTAAGAATATAGATTTTAAGTAAAAAAATGATATTAATACAATTTATATAAAAACATGTTTACCTTTAAAGGTACGAAAAATTCGTCTTAAGGTGTCGTCAGCATTTGGCAATTTGAAAACAAAACTTATTGGTAACAAAGAATTTAAATGTTTTCAGAAATCCAGCCAAATTCACAAAATATCCCGATAAATGATTAAATAAATGTCATACGAGGGATGCCTTTTATATTTCGGGATTAGAGAACAAAAACAAATATTAATCACCGAAAATCGCTTTATTGTTTTTCTAAATATTCCCCATGAAGATCTATACACTTTTGCATGTGTTTGAACCAATTGTCGAAACACTTTTTCCACTCTGATTGAGGTATCTCCAAAACATGCATTCTGAACGCAGCAACCGTTTCTTCAGGTGTCGAAAAACGTTGACCTCTCAGTTTGTTTTTTACGTACGGGAATAAAAAGAAGTCATTTGGTGACAAGTCAGGACTATACGGCGGATGACTCATCAAATCGATGTTTTAAGTGGTCAAAAATGCAGTTGTTTGAGCCGATGTGTGAGAGTTCGCATTGTCGTGGTGAAGAGTGATCCGTCTTCGGGGGTTGGTTTTCCTCATTTCTTGGAAGACAACTGGCAAACAAATGGTTGTGTACCACTCAGAATTGACTGTTTTGCGTTGTTCTAGTGGTACGGTTGCGACATGTCCAGTTTTTCCGAAAAAACAGGCGATCATTTGCTTGGAAGTGCTTCGTGCGCGAACAACTTTTGTTGGATTCGGCTCATCTTGAAACACCCATACAGTCGACTGCTGTTTACTTTCGGGCTCATACGCGTAAATCCACGATTCATCACCTGTCACTATGTCATAAACGTGTTTTGAAGCATCGTGATCGTATTTTTTGAGCTTTTCTTTCGACCAATCGACACGAGCCTTTTTTTGAACGATTGAAAAATTGTGTAGGATCCAACGCGAACAAATTTTTTTGGCATTCAAATGTTTATGCAATATTGAATGTATGCTGGTCCCACTAATGTGTAAGGTTGACTCAATCTCACGATAGGTCACATGACGATCTTGCAATATCAGTTCGCGCACAGCATCGATGGTTTCCGGAACAACAACTGTTTTTGGACGACCTTCACGAAATTCGTCCTGGAGTGAACTCCGACCTCGATTGAATTCGCCATACCATCGATAAACAGTGGTCCTTGATGGAGTTTCATCGCCAAAAATTAAATTAAGTTCATCCATGCACTCTTGCAGACTTAATCCACGTCGAAAGTTGTAAAAAATAATCGCACGAAAATGTTCACGATTTAATTCCATTTTTTGGCCGAGATGAATCCTTTAAGTTAATGTAAACAACACATAGCGCTCGTATGTCAAAACGTTCTGAGTACTGATAACCTCAAAAATGTCAAACTTTACGATAGAACTGTCAGTTGTCAGATTGCAACACTAGGGTTTTCCAATCCCAAAATATAAAAGGCAGCCCTCGTACAATTGCTTTTACTTAGAACTGTTTCAACATTTAATTTGTACGCTACTAAAAAAGAATGGTTCTCGAAATTAATCATCTATAATAAAAACAGCCTCTGTGAATAACTAAATTGGTGACAAAAACTATTTTCCTGAACACACGATTAATGATAGAAAAAGTACCGAAAATTCCAGTATTTTTCGAGAACAGAAATGATATACGTATAAAAACAGAATAACTACGGGAACATTTGGAAGTGAGTAGAGTTGAGTGATAATCGGAGACGCGAAAGTGATGCGAGGGTACAGCCACCTTCTAGTCCGTGGCTGTTTTCCAATTACCGCAAAATTAAGCACAGTGCGGCACAGTGCTAAGCATTGAGCGTTCTAATTACAGCACTGTACAAGAAATAACTATGCCTTTGGGATGTTTTATGTAAATTTATTAAGTAAACATAAAACTTTATAATAAAACATGAAGTATGTTCCAATTAACGCCCGAAAATTACGGCACAGAGCGACACAAAAACACTTTGTGCTCTAGTAATTGGAAAACAGCCCGTATTTAGTGTAAATACTTTTCAAGTGATATTCAGTGTACCAACAACGAATATTATTTTCTGGAGTAAATTAGTTGCTTTAGAATTAACAGAAAATTCGTCACAATATTTATAAATTTCTTTAGTGGCTAATTTTTACCGAACAATACAAAATACTATGTGATCCATTTAAGGAAAATAAAATGATGTATATATAGATTTTTCAGGGAACACATGACTCAATAAAGAGTTCAAAATGAATTATTTTGAACTGTTATAAAATTAAACAATGGCAGTTTGCACATACCGCATGCTTGAAAAAAAAACTCAATTGAAACCATTTGTGCCGCCAAGCATCCACCCAGAAAAATTGTCAAATATTTTACACTTTCTTTAAAAAATATATTTCCCCATATAATGTCTGAGGTAAAATCTTAACACCACTCGTGTAATACAAGTCTGATGTTTAAACAACAATAAATCTGATGTTCTATCAAAATAAATCACGAAACCCTAATTTTTTTCTAGATCCTTTGTTATGTACAATTTCTGTTAAATAGATATTTGATCAAATTCTAAAAATATATTTTAAATAAGATTGCATGAGCGGCATGAGGCAAAAAGTAAATTCAAAAAGATACATGAAATGACCTCAGGAGGAACAAGAAACAAAATACGATGTAATGTTCTCTGTTCGTGAAAAAAAAATTCTCCACTGAACTAATAATTAGAAATTTTTAACTTACGGTTGCATTTAATAGTTCTATCATCTCATTCTGAGCCTATTTGAAAAAAGAATATACCAATTCGTTAAACATGGAAATCACTATTCTAGTAGCACTCACAAACACCATATTAATAGAGAACAGATATATGTCATATGCCTCGGAATAATTGGTAAAAGTAAAGATTACACTGTACTATAGTGGTGATACTGCTACATGCATAGTTGGGAGTAAATGAGTGATGCCAGAAAGATGGTAATAAATATCACCCCAAATATCAACCCCACTCACGAAAGATGGACATCTATACGGTGCACCCAGCGGGATAACAGACCAGGCTTTGGAGAGTGATAGACATCCGTTTGGGTAATTGAACGAAACTTAAGTAAATATCAATCCCAAAGTGTGGTCAAGGCAACAGGAAACCACAAAGCAACACCAACTTTTTCTGAATGAGTATCTATAAGGCAGGCAAAACTAAAGTAAGGGAAAAAATCTTAACTAGTCAAAAAGTGCGAGAAGACCCCGTGTCGAATAAAAAAACTCCTCATGAACTATTAATTGTTATTACAACTAGAAAAATTTATACACCAAAACTTCGTACAGGTGTTTTCACAACTCGCTGCAAAAAATGAGGAAACAGTAGACTAAGTAGGTACTCAAAATGACAAAGAAGGAGGATATTAACATAATCCCAATTTCAAGGCTATCGTTACCAGAGGCGAGACGAATTCGTTTTGTATGAGTATATATGGACTCACATAGAAGACGTACAGCCAATTTTACGTAGATGTTTTGTCAGGTTTTTTTTGAGAGCGGGGACCTCCGGCCATTTTTGGCACTGAAAATTTGTCTGGAACGCTGTTAGTTATTTTGCAAAGAAAACGTTCACCATATTTTACACGAATGTTTTATCATGTTTTTTGGGATAATTTCCGGCACATTAATTCTTGCCTGCCACGGTATAACGGTATATTTGTTTTACTAGAAACAATATACATACGAGTTCATTCAGATGTTTTATGACGTATTTCAAGGGCATTTTCTCTTATGCGCCGAGGGGTTTGGTGACGAAAACTTGTCTGGCATTTTTACACCTCCTTTAGTTAGGTTGAATGAAGTACAAAAAATTTGGTTTTTCTGGGGTGTTTTCATACATTTTCTTTTTTCTGTCGATGAGTTTGGCGCTGTACATCCGCCAACGCATTTATGAAGGGTATCTTAAGAATAAGAAAGACACGGACGTGCCTGGAGCAATAACGATAGGTCTGGCAGTACGAGAGTAAAAGAAAGTTCAGAAATACTTAAATCATTTATTTCAATTAATATACGTTCAACATAATTTCATCCGTGCAAATAGATAAGCAAGGCTTCATTATTTTCAAAATGAAGTGGAGCGAAAAATTTGTAAATAATGTATAAAGAATGACTTAATAAAATCCTAATAATATATGAGTGAAAACGAAAATTTATGACTTTACTTTTACAATTGTTATAATACGAATAAAAAATTGTGAATTTTTGTCATGACTATTTAGAAATTAAATTGAAGTTGTAAAACAAATAGTTGAAGGACATACCAATTAACGTAATTCACTAGTGCGATATTTAAATTAACATTGTAATAAAAGTAACTGTAGATAAATATGACATTAAGGTTGCCAAGAGTATGTTATTTTCTCTTTCAAGAGTATAAAGAAATTTCAAATTTCAATTAGGAAGAAAAGAACTTATTTACAAAATTGGAATTAAGAAAATATCGGATTCAGTAAAAGATTAAATTTATATAGCAAACGATATGAAAAAAGTTTTAAATTATACAATGTTTACTTATATAGCCAAAAGACTCCTACGGTTTCCAAGATTACCTATGGTACCAGACTATTATTTTGGACACACAACGCAATTGCCAAATTATGAAAGTGAATATGCCTTACATTTGCTGATGCATGGCTAGAATATAAACAACATGATTAGCAATTACATATTCCTAAAAAGGAAATATTAGACTAATTGCATTTCAGATGATAAAACTCGTTCGAATGAAAACAACCCAAGAAACACGTCCTTAAATAAATAAATTAAACCATACACTAGCCGTGTCTTTATGGTGTAAATTCACCTAAAAACACCATTTGTAAGAGCAAGTGCATTTCCGCCTTACAAATACAAAAAATTGTTGTTGTTGTTTTTTCATAAGCAGATGTTTTTAAATCGTGTAAAAACAGAATTCATTTCAGTACATGCTATCGCCACTAGGGGAATGTAGAAATATGTTTAAGGTGTCACAAATCTTAAGGAATCGAGAGGTTCTCAAGATTGAAAATTTTATTTAAAAATAAATAAATGAATCATCACTTTTTTATATTTTCTTTTGTTTATGAACTATCTTTCACGGTAAGGATATAAATATATACCCTATATATAACACTGATTTATTAAACGTAAAAGATATTTAAAATATATAGATAAATATTTTACAATTAAAGGACTCCATCGAAAATGTTTCCTAGAATTTTCAAAATATGAACTTTTATTTTAAAAAAATGAGAGACAACCTTGAAACGTTGGCATTTATACTTTTATAAATTTAGAGGTCAATTGATGGTTAGATCAAAATCAAGCAGCTACTTCAACCATCACATTAAAAATTTTCCCAGATAAAATCCACAATGTTGACCTTTGCTTCATTTAAGTCGATTTTTTATCAGAAATTCATAATTCTGTTTCAGAACATTTAAAACCCAACCAAGGCTTGAAATTTTCCAATTTGCATACCTAACTAAGGTATTAATATAGAATTTAAATTACAATAAATTAGTTGTCTTCTGAATGATAATTGTGGCATCTCTACTTTGTACGTACATTTTCACATAATTGCCATTGGGAATGTTTTTCTTTGTCTTTGTCTTTGAAAGGTTTGAAATATAAAAACTTTTCCTCAAATGTGATGTTATTCCCAAAAAATCCATAAATGCATAATAAATTTCATAGTTAAGTGTGAGATGAAGATAGATCAGGATACCTTTTCTTTCTTCTGCCTTCAAGTGCTATGAATATATGATTAGTTATATCTCCGAAAGGAGATACATTTAATGTGTTTTTATTTCTTGATAAAGTATGACACAATGTTTTTTTTTGTTGTTTATCGTATGAGCAACAACTAATAATTCAAACAAAAGTATAACTATATACAGTGTGTCTGCTTAAGTTCGCACCATACGGGAAACTTTTTTATTATTGGTTTTATGAAAAACAGTTATTCTTTATAAAAAGTTCTGCATGGTCTTAAACCTAAAATGTAACCATCACATATTAATTTTTTTCAGCCGTTTATAAGGTTTGGTAGAAAATATGAATTTGGCTTAAGGGTAAAGTAAATTAATTTTTGAAAATATCGGAAACTTTTATCAGTTATCTCTTTATTCGATGAAAACTTGATAACCTTTACGTCTCTTAACCTCCATGTTGCATTATTTTGATGATTCATTAAAATAATTGATCATACCAAAATTATTTATTTTACAATAATTATCAACTACAGAATACAGTGCTAATAATGTTAATTGCATAACTAGCGTGTAATACTTTTATCATCAAATTACTATTGCTTCAGCGTATCCGCCTTCTCTTACAATACAGGTTTCCGTTCTAGAAGAAAATTCCCTCAAAACATTTCTAATTATATTCGGAGTTATACCCTGACTTGTTTCCGTAATAATTGTTTCCAAATGTTCTACGTTTGTGAATGGCCTGTGTTGGTATACTTTTTCTTTTAAGTAACCCCATAAGAAAAAATCTAATGGGGTTAAATCTGGAGACCTAGCTTACCAAAAAATATCGGAATGTCTATGAATTAACCTTCCATTAAAGATGTTTTCCAGCTATTGCCTTACTTCCATTATACTATGACATGTTGCGCTGTCCTGCTGGTACCATACCTATTGCCGTTCATGTCTTGGAAGGTCACGAAGAAAATCATGCAACTGATTTTGTAAAAAATTTAGATATCGCTGAGAAGTCAAAGATTGTCGAAAAAAAGGGTCCACTTATTTTATCCTTGTAGATGCCGCACCAAACGTTAGTTTTAAAATAATATTGATTGCGAGTTTTAACCGTAAAATGAGGATTGGACATTAGAAGTAAATGTAGCTTCGTCAGAATAAATTATTTTCCTAACCAAAAAAGATCGTCTTCTAGCTTTCCTTGGATGAGAAAACAAAATTCTAGTCGTCTGTCGTAGTCTCCTGGTTTTAAGGTATGGATATATTGTGGTTTATATGGATGAAATTTGTTTAAAAATTTTTCATATTGTATCTTTACCAACTTCATCTGGAAGCGAAGATGCCCTTTTTCGCAGACACAATTTAGGGTTTTCCACTGCAAATAACATTACATTTATCTTCATGTCCTCACTTGCAATAGGTTTTCGACGTTTGATTGTGAATTTATTATTAACATCTCCACATGATTTGAATTTTTCCATAATTCTCATTACTGATGTATGGTGTATATTTTTCCCTGGATGTCTGTTGTTAAATATTTCAGCTGCTTCACGATAAGTTTTATAATTCTCACCAAAGATTAACACAATTTCTACTTTTTCTTCCACACTAAATGTCACCGGCATGTTAACAAACTATATTTGACGTTCACTGTCAAACAATTCTTGTTGTCAACAAATCATTCGTAAATCAGCGCATCCTAGATTTCACGTTACATTGGCTTTGTCATTGTAGATTTAAAAAAATACATTTAATTGACTGTAATTGCATAGTTGAACGTCTTTTTCAACTCTAGCCCCTCCGAAAGCTACAAAGTTCGTAAATTTAATATTAAAATCAGGTAATCTTCCAAGAGCCTAGAAGAAGGTAACTTCTATGGATTTAAACCTCATAAGGACTACTTTTAATGTATCAACCCAAGAAATCTTGGTTTCAAATTAAATTATTAAATTTAGGTGAAAGCATGAAATAGCCCACCGAGAAGCAAGTGTCTGGATCTGCCCCTGGGTCTAGATCGTTCAAAGTGGGTGAATATGTAAAACAATATATAAAGATTTTAATTATTTTTAACATCTTGTTTAACGAACATGTAGATTTGTATGATTCTCTTTGATTAACTATGTCTAATTGAGTAGCAAAATCATATTTTTTGATGAGTTATACCTCTTGATTTATGAATCCGTTATAAACAGTTTCATTTAACAATAAAACATACTTAGGAAAGACCAGAATATAAATACCTATATTATTAAATTGTGAAAACATCTGCACAGATTTACTAATATGACTTTCCCTTTCAAATTTTCTCTTCCAGAATATTCTTTTCAGAATTCTCTTTCAGGAATCATAGACACACTGCAAATCCGGGTCCTTACCCAAGAGGACCCCACACACACACAAAAACAAACAACAGACGGTAATCCCGCAAAGGGCAGTGTGCTTTATCACAAGCAATCAGAAAGATAATCGTTCACCCAGAAGACAATGGCTTTAAAGCCCTAGAAGGCCAAAGCCAACAAGAAACCAAGCCATAGAAACCACAAGAGAGGACGGCGCTGTACAGGATGGTAACTGAGTAGCGTGAGGACCAGGATGGTAACTGAGTAGCGTGAGGACCTGGACTTTAGTCCAGGGGGTGGTGGAAAGGGGGCTGGGGGTGCTCCTCGAATAAACCGAAGGGTAGCCTCAGGTCCCGGGCTCGCGTAAAGGGTGTATGTGTGCACAGATTTATTGGCGTAAAGACTTGATCAACAATCATAAATGAAAATGTTTCTTCATTACTGACGACCTCTCAAAATAAATTTAAAAAAAAAATATTTTTTAAACTCAGCCTAGATCGCAATATTTACATCTCCGTTTTGTGAAACTAATCTATTAGAATTGTTGTACAGTTTACTATCACATCTTGCAAATTTCATAATTAACGAGATTAGACTAATTTTTATCAGTAAATTTATCAGACTCAAACAATTGTAACAATTTCTTAAACTGCGTTAATATGAAAGTTCAAATTATTACGATAAAACCATCGATGTCACAATTAAAATTACATTGCCATCATTCTATGTTTACGATATAATCCTTTTCTATACTGATAACCAAACACATTGTATCCTAATGAAACAACACTTTCAAGTTTAAAACGCGAGGTAAAAATATAATTTTCAAATGCAAGTGAAAAACTAACCATGCCAAAATATGTTATGTAAATATGTCTCACGTAAATAGGTGCGAGTAAAATGATTTATTTTTAAGCTTTACTTTTATTATCTCAGCACTGAACAATTTTGAAAATCTAATATTGACAAGAATTCGGTAGATACCGAAAGGGCTATTGGACGGAATTTCATTGGAATGCTAAAGCTGGCGGCCAAGACACACAGCGGCAGCATAGAACCAGGGCCGAAACGTACGCCTCGTTCTTTGGAAATAATGATTCAATGTGATTTTGTAAAATAGAATTAACGACATTTTTTCTACGTAATTGGAAAATTCTGCTGAATGAGTAAGATTTTGGAACGATTTATTTTCGAATTTATTAAAAGACAGGAAGCCTGCTGGGCCGATTTAACATTGAATTTTTCGTCTACAAGATTTTGCATCTTATAGTTTTTCCTTGCATTTTTCAATGTGAGTGCTGGATAAATGAAATCGTCAATCAAAGCCGTTCCCAAGTTATTCGATTTATCAAACCAAGGTCAGTCTGAATTTCAGACGTCATTTCAGAGTCTGAAATGACGTAAAAACGTTGTATTTTTTAACTGACTTCTAAAAAGGAGGCGGTTGTCAATTCGTCTGCTTTTTTTTATGTATGTCGAGCGATTATTTAAAAACGGCTTAGGGAATTTTGATTGATTGTTTATAACATGAGATTTACGGTTTTATTAGAAAAAAAAGTAAATAAGGGACAAAATTTCAGTGAATTTCAATAAATTTTCAATGTTTTCTCTAAAACCGCTCAAGAAATTTGAATATTATAAATTGTATTCTACAAGGAAATGTTCCAGGTTGATTCTGTATATTTTTTTATAAGGTAAAACAATTTTTATGAAAATCGGAAAAACATATGTAAAAAATCTGTAAACATCATGGTAAATGTCAAAATTTCATCATAAATCTCTAGTTTAAATGTCAAGAGATGCCATGAAAGTATATCGTACAGGGTGTTTGTAATAATTTTCATTTTAATTCGTTTGAAGTAAGTTTTTTTAGAGACGAAGTTAGGGCGGCTTATAGTCGCGTGAAATGGCAGAAAATTGTCCGGTAGTTTATCGAAACGAAAATTTGTTATGTCGGCGAACTCCTTCTATATGGTATACGGTTGTAGGTGTGTGCGTGCGTGTAATATAAGGTGGTGGTTCATAAGCAGTTGTATACATAGGATGGTTTAAATATAAGTTGGAATTGCATTAATCATACAGGATGGTTCCCAAAATATTATATTGGGTGGAACTTAAGTAATTGCGTATACAAGGTGGTTGAAATAAGAGTGGAGCAAAACTATAGTTATACAGAGTAGATATTTGCGTTATAAGACCGAGAATAATTGCAGTTATACAAAAGGCTTTAAAAATTGTCAGAAGCAGTTGAATATACAGGTTGAAATATAATGTGGAGTATAAGAACAGCTATACAGGGAGGTTTAAAAAAGTTATATAGTTTGGAACATAAGTAGTTGCTCAGACAAGTTGTTTCAAGTATCAAACATTTGTTATATAAGCATAAGCAGTTAGGATATTTGAATTATAGGACGTAGGACAGGGCATAATTGTAGACATGGGTTCCAAAAATTTTAGAAACACTTGCATATACCGGGTGGTTGAAATAAAAGGTAGAGTTAAATTATAGTCATAAAATATGGTTCAAAAAGGTGACTTTTGTTATATAGGGTAGACCATGAGCAGTTGCATAAATGGAATACTAGACATATGGGATGAAGTAAAATCATTGGTATACAGGAATAATTTAAACAATAGAAAAATAAAAAGAGTCAACAGTGTGGAGAGGATTTATATTTGTACAGGGTGGTTTTAAAGTTATCAGGACCACTGTAATATTGTCTTGAATTGAATTATAGTTGTACAGGGTGATTCAGTTGTCATTTTTTATGTGTTCGACCTTTTCGAAGTTTTTGACATTATTGACGGTTTCAATGATTTCTATGTTCTCGGCATTTTCGACAGATTTGATATTGTTTAAGGTTTTGACGGTTGTCGACATTTGTTACAATTTTGACATTTTGGCATTTAGGTATTTTACATTTTTGACACATTTTGGCATTTTTAGCAATTTTGACTTTTATATTTTTACATTTTTGACATTTTTCACTGCATTTTACAAACACACAAACAAACAATAATCACTTCTTTATATATTCATACAGATAATTGTAAATAAGTTTTTGACTTTGACTGAATTTCTGAAAAATGCTTAGATATTTTCCAAATACAAAGTTATCTGACAGTCAAATTGTATAACAAATCAGCAGCTAGGGTTTGTTTGTACAAACTTTGGTACCTCTTTTCATCCCTATGGGGTTGACTTTTAATACAAAGTAGCCTATGTCTGTCCTGAAATTCAACCTATGTCCATGCCATTTTCTCTTTTGTAAATCAGTATGGATCTTATAATGTTTTTTTACTTATTATCTAAAAGATCCTATATTATATTTAAAAAGGTCTCATTTTCTAAAAATGTAAACGAGGCATTTTCTGGCCGTTGAATGTTTCCTATATACCAATTACTGTAGATACTTCAGTACCTCCACCTCAAATTTTATCAATATCCATCCAGTAGTTTTCATAGGATGTTTGTTCAAGGTGACAGACATCATTTAAATAGGTTAAACAGATTGTGTACTTTCCATTTCTTCTGTATTTTCCCTTTGAAATAAAATATTTTATTGTGATAAAAATTATCCCACATATTAACTGGAGCACTAAGGAACTTCTACACCAAATTTCATCATATTCCATCTGCCAGTACTTGTGTGATGCATATCCAGACAGACAAAAATTCCAAAAATGGGAGTGTTATATTCTAGACAGATGACTATCAAAATTATCACGAGAAAAACAAAAAACTATCGGAGACATTTAAAATTTCTTTGTGCCTCCTTTATAATATAGGTAAATACAACATATACATGTTGACAAATAAATATATTTCTTTCATAACAAATGTTTTCAGTTATATTTTAATAAAACTAACTTACCTTACTTTCACTAACTGCTGCACTATCAGCCCCCAAAAGCATTTTTGTTGCAGCATTACTGAAGGCTTCCAACCCCAACACTGGAAGGTACTCTTTATTCAGTGTGTCATCATTTGCAAGTACTTTTTCAGCTGTTCGAACAACAGGCAGCACCCAAGGCTTGCCCTGGTCATCTCTGTATGCTAAAATTTAGTCAGTGTACTATAAGATAAATCCATTTTCGAGAAAAAAAGACTTACCTCCTACTCCAAGGCTTACTTTGTTTTCAAATTTATCATCTAGAAACATTTTATTGAGGGCGAACACCTCAATTGGAGGGCCCTGTTCGACTTCGCTGAACCAGGACATAGTGTCGTCAATTGCTGTGATCCTGAAAAATGTTTATCCGATATGAATGTACAACTTGATTCACTAACAGCACTGTATCAACTGAAAACACTTCAAACTTTTAACCTTTTCGACCTCAACTTTACGTAATGAAACGTCAAACCAACAATCACCTGACTTTGACAGGTCGGTTTATCTATAGTTACCTTCATTTAATTTTATTAATTTGAAAGAATTATTTAATGTAAAAACTAATAATGTTCAAAAATCATAAAGCAGTAAATAAGCCTGAATATCCAATATTTTAAAATTGAACTAACCAGTTGTTTTTTCCTGTTCTATATTAGAGTTAGTAAATTTCAGCAGACATCAGTGTATAATGGGTTGCGGAATATTTGCATAACTGCATATTGAAGTAAATCGAACTCCAGCGATCTACTGGTTCAAATCACGGTCAGGGTATATTACATAAAATTTGTGAACGCATTTCGTGAAAATGTTATAAATTAACTTTCTCATATCTGTCAGTCGAAAGATAAACATAATTTAAATCACACATTGTAGTAAAAATGACAATGACTGAGAAAACAATAGTAATAATATATTAATTAAATTTGTAGTTTTTATTACTAATGTTTATTTTATTATTAGTATATTAATTACTTTAAACCTAATATATGTATTATTTATGTCCTAACCTCTCAAACATATCAGCTTTATTTTCGTCTTGTGAACGAAAATAACACTTTAACAACCCTTGCAACTTAATACAATTATGTATGTGCTTTAATTCAAAGATGTACAAATAAAGCCCCATCAATTAATATTTTATTTAATGTCAGTGAAAAAAAAAGTAAGGGTGATAATACTTAATAGTTCCCTATGCATATTTGTGAAAAGTGCCCGAAACTTGCAATTCCCGCCATTTAAAAATAGCGAACGCGCCTGCGCATTACAAAGATGTATTGCACATCAAAACTAATATACCTATGACACATTCATTTATAGAAAGTTTAATTATTTTTTTCTGGACGTTATTTAATTATAACATCACTTAAATTTCTACAATAGTTTAGTTTAGAAAGAACATAAATGTACAGTAAGTAACTTTTTAACAGACATTAATAGATTATGATTTAATTATCATAGTGAAGAAAATTAAAATTTATAATTATCTGTTATTTTCTCTTTATATTCGTTGGGGGGGGGCGAACATGCGCCCCTAGTGCCCTCCTCTGGACTCACCCCGTACCAACACATTGAAGTATTTTATAGTTTCCACTTTTAAAGGTATTTCAATTCTGAACGCGTACCGTTGCCGCCGTTTCTCGAAAAATTTTTGTTGCCGTGCGTCATTTCTTTGAGCAGTTTTCACACCATTGACATGTAAATACAACGTTTTTTTGTCCGAAAAAAAGTTGACGCATGTCCACTAAAAATGTTCAAATGAAAAAGGCCTAATTTTCTTGAAGAATTAAAAGCTTATTTAGAAGTCCTATATCTACACTGTAACGTTTTAACAAGTTAACAAGGCCGTAGTCCGAAATGCATATCGTGGGGGGGGAATGTTTTTTAGAAAGGTCTGTAAGTCGATTGAGCTCAAAAAATCCAATTTAATCTTAGATAACAAATGTTAAATGGTTAAAATTAGTCCTTTACACCTAAAAAAGATAACATAGGACCTCAGTTTATAGTTTATTGGCAAAATAAAGTGAAAATCCTTACCCTAATATTCGTACCACCTTTAAGATTCCATGCAATGTAGGTGAATCAAAGTATAGATTTTTCTAATATTCCAGTTTCAGACAAACTAAGTATGAGTGGATTTTCTTATATATATACAGTGAGGATGCGTGGGTTAGAACAAATTCATTTAAAATTCAGGTGTTGGTTTTTTGGAAAACGCTCGGGAACGTCGTTTTTTTTTTTGGTCTGCGGTTTTTGTGATGATAAACTCATTTATACAGGGTGGGCAAGAAATAAATTGCAACCGTCAACTTAATTTTTTCAAATGGGAACATTTGTTTTTTATTTTATTTTTGAATTCTGCATTGAATTCGAAGTATTTTTCATGTACAATGTCCAATACCGAAAATTAACAGTTATTAAAAAAACATTTATTTCACTTATCAAATTAAATGTTCAAATTGTTGACCATTAACTTCCTGACAATACCCAAGACGGTTTTAAATTCTCGTAACACTTCATTTAGCGTTTGTTGCAGGATTCAAAATTTTAGGTCGTATGGGAATAGGTATTTTTTTTAAATGTTTTTGTTAATATCTTTTAAATAATTTATTCTAAAAATATAAAAAAATGTATTTGTAATCCTTATATTGAGCCCTTTGATTTAATATACAGCAAGATGCGTTTAAAAAAACTTTATTTTTTTTCCGTTTAATTTTATAACTTAATATTAGAGATTTCTGCTCATAATTCCTGTAAACTTCAAGTTACACCATTTATGCCTAATTTATTTAAAACGTTTGGGTCTTATAGTTTCGGAAATAAAGGGGGAATGGGTAAAAATATATATTTTTACTAATATCTTGTAATAATTTATTTTAAAAACATGAAAAATTATATTTGTATTTGTCATAATGAGCCCTTTAATTGGGTATATTACATGATGTGTTAGAAATAATTTTAATTTTATATTTTTCATTTAATTCTGTAATTTGCCCTCCAAAATTAATATTAGGGGTTTCTCCTTATTTTTCCTATAAAGTTTAGGTGGAGCACTATACCTCTATTTTTTTTCAAAATTTTACGTCTTATAATTTCGGAGATAAAGGGGGAATGGGTAATTTTTTATATATATTTGTAAATATCCTTTAAATAATTTATTCTAAAATATTAAATAAAAATATTTGTTTTTTTTTTCATAATGAGCCCTTTGATTTGATGTATACGTTATGCGCTAGAAACAATTTTAATTTTAGATTTTTCATTTAATTCTGTAATTTGCCCCCCAAATTTAATATTAGAGGTTTCTCCTTATTTTTGGGTAAAAGTCAGGTCCCTGTCTCCATTTTTATTTAAAATTGTACGTCAAATAGTTTCGGAGATAAGTGGGGGAATGGCTAAATTTGTATATATTTTTGTGAATATCTTTTAAACTTAATTATTTTTGAAAGTTGAAAAAAATATATTTGTGTTCCTTACAATGAGTCATACAATACATCAAAATGTATTACATGATGCGTTTGAAATATTTTTTATTTTTCAGTTAATTCTACAATGGGCCCCTAAAATTAAAATTAGAGATCCTTACTTTGCCTGTAAGTTCTATATTCCCTATTTTTTCAACATGTTATACTCAGTAGTTTCGGAGATAAGGGGGGGTCGATATATATTTTTTAATTGCCCTAACCCACAAATACCCCTAAGATAAAAATTTCTACATTTACTATATGTACTCCTAATCGGGTCACCAAACTATATAGTGATACCAAATTTTAACCTTTTCCGTCGAGTAGTTTCGGAGAAAATTGCCGTGATGTGAAAGACGGAGAAATTACGAGTGATATTATAAGGATATCAGTATATTGTGTATAAGAAACCCTAAATAATATTAAGTAAAATATAAGAAAATCCAGTTTTCCCACCTTATCGTAAACTAGAAAATTTCATTTACCCAAATTATAAGAAATCTAAAAGTTTGTACGCAACCATTAGTATACGAGTCCAAATTTATTTATTGTTAATTACAATTAAAGAAGAAAAGTTATGAGAAGAGACCGTTTATGGCCGCATGCAAACTCCAGTTACTTATTAAAAATATTAAAAATTCAAAACTTACGTTCTCATCTTTTATATAAGTTTGTCTACAAACCAGTATGGTAAATTATCGACTAAGGTATAAAAACATTTGTAGACATATTTATAACACGTGGCCAATGAACCTATCCCTAAACCGCATACTCTTATTTACGTTTATTATCAACTATAAAAATAAATAGGAGAATTTATATTTCTTGCGGATAGATACTCTTAACTCAATAACAATACCAATGAAAAACAATTTTTTTCCTGTAATTCATTTTGCGGTTAGAATTTCTTTTTAAGGAGTTTGCTCACCTAATCACGAGTGCATAGCATAAATGAACCAATTAAGATTTTGGAGGGTCCTTTTGGTCAAAATTTTAGAAAAAGCGACCCATTCCCCCTAAAACTATTGAGGCACACAAGAATATGCCGTGACTATCTTAATGTCAAAATACAGGGCAAATTATAAAATTAAATGAAAAAAATCAAACTATTAGAAAATAGTCCCATTCTCCGCTTAACTTCGAAACGAAAATGTAAATAATGTCATAAAAGTAAAAAAAAATTAAAAACGCCAAAATGTAAAAAAACGTTAAAAATGGCAGATGGCAATGTGCAATGTAAAAAACAGAATGGAAAATGACAGAATCACAATATCAAATGTCAAAAATCTCTTAACACATCAAAAATGTTTAGCTCATCATATTAAAAAATAATTTATTTTTAGAAGCGGTTGTAGCCATATAAATTTCACTCATGAATGATGATGTCAAAACGGTTTTTACAAAAAAAAATGTAGGGTATGTGAAAATTACCAAATGAAAAAATATGTTCTAGATAAATACGTCAAATACGCCCATTTGTCTAGCCAGTGCGAAGCAAAGACGGATCAGTTAGTATAGAATATTAGAGACGAAACATTAGAGGTTAATAGTAAAAGTTTGGAACACCTTTTGAGCTAGAATTTCGAATCTTTAATATTTTACATAAGCAATGCAGGATTTTCGGTTTGCTTGGCACCGTCTAAAAAAATATACTAGATTGTTTGTTTGTTTAGTTATTTACGGACCGACCGTTTAGAATAAATTTAAAATTTAGATATATAAATTTAAAATAACATCAGAAACAATCAATATTGTTATATACTCCGTGGGTTCAGTTAAAATTGAAAAACTAATTTTCACTCTCACTTTCTAGAAACTTTTATTTACATCAAATATATACAACAGCTGATTCGAATATCACAACAATAACGCAACATAAGCTCTTCGCCGTCTCACACTAACTGCAGCGATGATGGGCCGCTCCTTTTAAAACTCGCATCGAATCTTCTCGTACAATCCATTATCAATTCTACTGTTGCCGAGCTATTTCAAGATGACTTTTTTTGTCCTAACAGCGATCGACGTCGTACTGGAATGAAACCAGGGCCGGCTTAGGTAAATTTCGTTACATCCTCTCCATGGTAGGAAGCGAGTCGACCTAAATGGACCACCTTCAACTTAGCCCCGGGGTTTCGACGGATCCGGTAGACGGTCATTAAGCCTCTTGACCACCTCATATGAACCATCCCAGGCGGGTGTAAGCTTTGGAGATTGACCCTTGCTCCGTTGGTGGTTGTATAGCCAGACTTTGTCCCTCTCTTGGAACCCGACTGAGTTGGCCTTGAGGTCATATCGCGTCTTCATCCGGTCACTGGTAGCTAACATCTGCGTTCGGGCTAATGCGTGTATTGTCAGCATCTTATGTCGGAGCTGGTCGTTGATGCCTTGGGAAGGTTCTTCGGGGGAGCCAAAAGTCAAATCGCAGGGTAATCGCAGCTCTTTTCCGAATAGGACCCTAGCTGAAGTCAGGCCTGTACTATTATGTACGGCTGAGCGATATGCCTACAGTAATAGGGGAATATGCTCATCCCAATCACGCTGGTTATTGCTGACGACTTTGGATAGGTGTTGTTCCAAGGTCCTGTTGAATCTTTCCACCATTCCGTCTGACTGTGGGTGCAATGGTGTTGTTTTCGTTTTCCTGATCCCCAACATCGTGCAGACCTTCTGGAATACATTCGATTCGAAGTTACGCCCCTGGTCTGAATGTAGTTCCATCATGACGCCAAACCTGCTGAATAGTTGTTATACTAGCACCGTCGCTACCGTGGTTGCCTCTTGGTTGGGTATCGCATATGCCTCAGGCCATTTGCTGAAGTAATCCATTGCGACCATAATGTATTTGTTCCCCCTCTCGACTCGGGAAACGGACCGGCGACATCGATGGCAATTCTCTCAAATGACACGTCCACATTGTACTGCTGCATTCTGCCCTTCCTCCAGCTCTTCGGGCCCTTACTGGCTGCACAGGTGTCACATTTCCGGCACCAAGCTCTGACGTCTTCAAAGTAATTTACCCAGTAGTATCGCTGGCGAAGTTTGTCTAGGGTTTTGTTCATGCCCAGATGGCCTCCGGTAATCCCATCTTGTACTTCGGTCAGGATGGCTGGTACCTTTTTCTTAGGAACTACCAGTTGGGACTTGGTTTCTCGGCCATCAGTGCTTTCCCAAACTCGCTTGAGCATTCCATTCTCAACTCTTAGAGAGTCCCATTGGGCCCATAACGATTTCAGCACGCCCGAGTATCTAGCTACCTCGTCCCATTGTGGCCTGGGTGCCCCTCTCGTTTTGAGTAACAAGATTGGTTCGATGTCTGGATCAGCCATTTGGTCCTGCATGCACTGTTCCGTTGTCCAGTCTTCATTGGCCTGCACTCAGATCTGTCTGATGGATATACCCTCTCGCTGTTCAGTCTTCAGACAATGTCCACATTCTGCTCTACAAGGTCTTCTGGGTAGGGCATTGGCATTATTGTGCAAGCGGCCGGCACGGTGTTCCACTTTGAAATCGTATTGCTGTAATTTCTCCATCCACCTGGCCAGTTGTCCTTCCGGTGTCTCCATGTCCAACAGCCATTTGAGGGCGGCATGTTCTGTTCGGATTAAGAAATGACTACCATAGAGATATTTGTGGAAATTGGTCTACAGCCCTTATTATTGTAAGATGTTCTTTTCTGGTGACGCAATAATTTCTTTCCGGTTTCGATAATCCACGGCCGTAATACTCGATCATCCTCTCTTCACCATCTTGCACCTGGGATAGGACGGCCCCCAAAGGGGTGTTGCTGGCGTCGGTGTCTAAAATGAACTTGCCGGACTATGTAGGAAAGGCTAGGATTGGGCTGGAAGATAGTGCTGCCTTCAGTCGTCTGAATGATGTTTCGCAATCCTGATTCCAACGGAAAATCTGTTTCTCAGTGGTCTGCCGATGTAGAGGCGCGGCAAGGGTGGCAAATCCCTTGTCTCTTGGGACTGGCCAATCACGGATGGATTCTATCTTGTCCTCGTTGGTGCGGATTCTTGACTCGGAAACGACATGGCCCAAAAATTCTACTTCTTTTTGGAACAAGGAACACTTCTTCGGGTTGAGTCTCAGGTTGGCGTTATTAATTCTGGAGAATACTTCTCCCAGGTTCTTCAGATAGTCGTCGAATGTCTGACCCATGACCACAATGTCGTCGCGGTATACTAAGCACGTCCTCCATGTTAACCCGCTCAGTACATACTCCATTAACCTTTCGAATGTTGCGGGAGCATTACATAACCCAAAGGGCATGACCGTTTTCGTGTAGACCAACCTGCCTATATCCACTTTTTAGGTCTAGTGTGGAGAACCAACGAGAGCCTGCTAGTGTGGTCAGAGTGTCATCAATTCGGGGTAGTGGATAGCTGTCTTTCTTGGTGACGTCATTCAGCTTTCTGTTATCCACGCAAAATCGGGTGGTTCCAACCTTCTTTTTAACTAGCACGACGGGAGCGGACCATGGGCTGATGAATTGCTCAATAACTCCATTTTGTAGCATGAACTCTATGTTTTCCTCGACTGCCTGTTGTTGCCCCAATGGTAGTCGCCTAGGTGGTATTTTGATGGGTTAAGCCTTCCCGGTATCTATTCGGTGCTGGATGATGTTGGTGCGACCGGTGGTTCCATCCTCACTGTTAAAAATTTTCCAGTGCTTTGTGATACATTGCTTGGCTTTCGTCTGTTCCTCTGGTGTCAGGTGTGTCAAATGGTCAGCAAAATGTTTTAGGAACTATTTACTGGGGCCTGTCTCCTTCCCCAATGTCTGGTACCCTGTTCTTCTTAATTGATGATGGTCTCGACAGGCTCGAAACAAGCTATCTCTAATTGGTATATCTCGTCCGGTTTTAACTATAGCCAGCCCAACTAAGTAGTCATGAGCTGAGTGTACGAGCTTCACTATTCCAACGCAGTTCCCAGGATTCCTTTCTAGCAGCCCATGAATAATCTAATAATAATAAAAAAATTACAAAGTAAATTACAAATAAAGATATTGAAATTAAAAATAGAGAAATATCACACAGTTTTTATTTTTGAGCTAAACACATTCAATGAGTCATTAAAATAGTCAATATTGTCTGTTTATTCACAGTCGCCGAAAAACGTGTTACGGAAGATGATACACCATAATTTGTGCTATGGAAAGGAACATCAAATAAATTGTAGTCTCTTAGGGTTCTCTGTGGGACACTTATATTTATCATAGAAAAAAGCTCAGGACAATCTATTAGAGCATTTATTATTTTATAAAAGGTTCTCATATCAATATAACACGTTCTATCCTGTAAAGATGACAAATTGATTGACTTCAGAGTCTCTTCATATAAAATTTCTTCATTAGGAATTCCCATCTTGAAGCCTATAAACTTAATAATCTGTACCCTTTCAATTTCATCTATATAATGGGCATAATGTGGAGACCATATCTGAAACGCATATTCTATAACTGATCTTATATAGAAGCAGAATAGAATTTTTAAGCAAGCTGTATTATGAAAATCCTGTAGAGTTTTCTTAACAAAGCCTAATAATTGTAATGACCTATTGGTTATATGATTCACATGGAAGTTAAAACTCAAATGACTATCAAAAATACTTAGGTGTTTAGCAACTTCTTTATTTTCAAGTAGAACCTTTTGAATTGAATAATTATAATGAATGATGTGTTTAGTGCTATAAAATCTTACAACAAAACACTTATTTATATTTAGATGCGTAGGTAATGAATTTGTACAGAATAAGCAGTGATTTTGCAATTTATTGTACAGTGTTGTTTTGTTAATTATTTTCAAGTTTTAATTTTACCTTGAGGTCGGTTATGATATATTTTTTAAATGTTTTATTCACGTATGCCCTTAGAAGTACAATACATGTCTTAACGTAATGAATATACATGCATAATATACTAGATGGAAAAATATCGAGTAGGTATCTTTGAAAAAGGCTATGCTCACAATTGGTTCCAATAACATTGTCAAATAAAAATCAAGGTATTCGATATCTTATCTTTGAAGTAGCCCCGAGGTATTATAAAGGTCTGAGATAACAATAAAAAAATATTCTACATGTGATAATCAACTTATTCAATAGGTAAGTAAGTAAATAAAATCGTAATGGCTACTATTTATACAATTTGTTATAATATACTGTTAAATTGTTGAGATAGAATAAAGTTTTACAAAGTATTTTATGCTAATAACGGTTTTTAAGTGTCATTCTACTGAATAATATGAGTGAGATTAAAAGATGCAAAATGATCTTAAAACGTAAATAATCAAGATGAGAAGTTGTGTTTTTCTTTTTATATTGATTTTAGTCGGTATCTCTTGAAATATTTCAAGTTTATAAGTTTATAGCCAGAAATTTTGGGGGGGGTAGATGATTTTTATTTGATGGGTGATGGATTGATTGAGACTACACAATTTAAATTATTGTTCATGTATTTCTAGGATATATAAAAATCTATAAATATATCATTTATTTTTTTGAAAAGATGGTTTATTGTTTAAATCGAATTTTTAAATGAAATATTCAAAAACTAACCTCCCAGACCCCCGCTGGCTACGGACTTGCTAAAATGTTCTGTCAGCTGCTTTGTTCATTTGATCGACGGTAAACTCTGTCTTGCATATAACAGAAGGCAGGAAGGTAACTTTTAGTTTAGGTTTAATCTTTGGAAGCTGCGTATTACCTACTTACAAAGTCTTTAGTTCTTTTTGTGTTAGTGAGTGCCTGACATCCATTGGCAACAGAAATAATTTTTAAATAAAACTAATTGTTTACTCTATTGTGTGTCCATCTAGATTTTTTTTCTCATTTTTTCTGCAACAGTAGTAAATAAGTATACAAAATTTGTAATGGAGGCAAAGTGTAGCAATCACTTTATACTCAAAGCCCGCTTTAGTAATATCTGTTTCGAATGTCTGCTGAGCTCTATTGAAAGAACTCAAATTTCAGCATTAAGCTTTCCCTTTTTCACCTTTATATCTTTCGTTAAGATTTTAGTGTTGTTCCATTCCACACAATGGCTCCCTCAGCATATTAGTATACAGTGCCAGTCAAAAGTCCCCTCCCTATCGTATCTTTTGAACGGTTATACTTAAATTAATGAAATTTGGAGGCTGAATATAAACGATTGTAAATTTTCCTACTAGTGGTAACCGATGACGTAACGGTAATTGATGACGACTAAGAGCCACTGTGGCCACTAATTTTAAATAGGACCTTATGGAAAGTATAGCTCATTTGAAAGGCATTGACAATGCCTACTCAGCCAACAAGAGAGTGCTTCTGAGAAATATATTCTACCAGTAAATCGTTATCTGGATGAAAAATATCGTGATGGTTTGGATAAGGAATTCTCCGGACCTTACACCATTAGATATTTTTGTGGGGGCTACTTAAAATCGAAGGTTTACGGTATGGAATTCGACTATATTAATGTTTTAAAACAACGAATTATTGAAGAATGCAGAGCAGTTTCAGCTGATATGTTCGAATGAGTACGACAAGATTTTAATAATAGGATGCATTTATATCAGCAAGTAGACGGAGCGCATTTTGAACAATTGCTGTAAGAATTCGTTTAATTAATTACGGTGTAAATCCCTACTAATATTATAAATGTGAATGTAATTTTGTTTCTTACGCTTTGACGCCAAAACTTCTCAATTGATTATAATGGAATTTTGTACATATATTCTTAGAGGTATTAGAAAGGACATATGATACTTTTTATTAAAAAGAAACTAAATAACGGAGCGTAAAAAAATTATTTTGGCAGGCAAGATTGTTTACCAAAAAATTTGAAAATCTAGCAACTTCAACTCCAGTAAAGTTCAAAACCTGCTGTATTACTGACGGTCAAACTAATATCTTATTGACTATAGCTTTAACTATTATTTTGTTCTGTCACTTATATAAACCCTTATAGAAGTCACGCTTTATGGGTGTAGGTGTTTCCCTTTAATGCGACACACATATATATACTATCTTAAAGAAGCATCACAAAATAAAAGGAGTGGTCGATTGTGTAAGGCTGCTATTATTATGCTCTCGGGTTCGAAACCCACTATATGATTTTTTTTTTTTTTAAGCATATGTCGTTATTAATTAATTTTATATATCAATTTTATATACCATTTTTATTGTTGGCATGCATAAATTCCGTTAATATTGACAAAATCAGATCATATGAAATATTTAATAATATAGGAATATTCCTGTTAATAAAAATGGAGAGAAATACGATTGAGCAACGCGTGTTTATTATTAAACATTATTTGAAATTTGGTTAAAGTTGTACTACAGTTGGAAGAAAATTTCATACAGAATATGGAAGAGAAACTTGTCCGCCAAATGTTACCATTGAAAAAATTCTTCAAAAATTTGTGAAACTGATTCAGTAAAAGATGAAAAAAAGCAAAACATATCATCGTAGTGGACGTTCAGAAGAAAATATTGCAGGTGTTACTGCTAGTGTTGTTGAACAAACAAAAACATCAATTCGTCATCATGCACAGCAATTGAACATTCCAAAAACCACTTTATTCCGAATATTGCACAAAGATCTTCATTTAAAGGCTTACAAGATTCAGATAACGCAAGAAATAAAGCCAACAAACTTTGGTTTACGTCGTCAATTCGTTAATTGGGTCATGCAACAGAAACTTGAAAATGTAAATTTTTTCAAAAAAATCATCTTCAGCGATGAGGCACATTTTGAATTCAGTGGATTTGTTAACAAGCAAAATTGTCGAATCTGGGGTGAAGCAAATCCACGAGAAATAATGGAAAAACCGATGCATCCACAAAAAGTAACTGTTTGGTGTGGTTTTTGGGTTGGTGGAGTGATTGATCCATACTTTTATGAATTTGAATTTTTGGAAATGCTGTTACTGTGAATGGTGATCGATATCGAACAATGATTACTAAATTGTTGTGGGATGAATTGGAGCATATTGATGTGCAGAATATGTGGTTCCAACAGGACGGTGCGACATGTCATTCAGCAGCAGAAAAAAGCAATCTTTTGAAACAGAAATTTGGTAATCGATAATTGCTTGAAGAAAACATTAATTGGCCCCCTAGATCTTGCAATCTAACACCTCTAGATTTTTTCCTATGGAGCTATTTGAAAGAACAGGTCTATTCAATTGATGACCTAAAGGAAGGAAAGGAAAAAAGATTAGAAGCTTGTTGTACAGCAGCAGGTGATCACTTACAAGATATTGGACTATCATTTGAAATAAAAGATTTGATCATTCACAAATAATTTTATTAAAAATTTAAAAATTAACCTCAAATAGGAACACCCTTAGTTGTAAGTTGATAGTCTTAGTCAATGTGAGCGCAAAAATCGCAACAAATTATTAGCTTTTTATTGGCACTTAATAAAACTGCATATCATGACAGTAGATATATATATTGTAAAATCATATAGCAGAGATTTAATATTTAGTAATACACGTTTAGATATTATGTTCTTATCTGGGTTACAAAAACTATAGAGCGAAAAAAAGTTTTTATCCTTTTCTCTTTTTAAATTGTTAGAATTCAAAATTAGTCATTTTTGTTGTAGTGAAGTACATTTTAATTTTTGTATTCAGATCTTGAAACTTCATTTTATGTACTAATTTATAAATAGTGGATCACGTTGATTCAATGTTTAAGCACTTTCTGGGAAATAACACCACAAAAGTCACGAAACTGCTGTATATTTCCAAACGTTTCGGATTCTAGGCCAGATTTTGTTGTCAATGGCAAAGAAACTATGAATACGCAATTCATTTTAATTTTACATTTAGAAAACACCAGTATACCGTTTATTTTCACCCTACAAATTTCATAGTGTAAGTATAACCGTTTAAAACATACGAGATGGGACTTTTGACTGGCTGTACTATAGTTGCCGAAGATTCTAACATGTGTTTGGGAAATGTTTTATTGGTGTTCGTTTTTTGTGAACTTTAGATGACTCGCAACTTCACTGCTATATGTATGACCATAAACAAAAGGGACATGTACACACAATTATTAAACATTTGGTCGGTTTAAACGGTGTCTGAGCAGTGCTTTCATATTTGAGGGGCCTTAACCCAAATGCTGAACAACAAAGTAGTTTGACATAACTGCCATACATGGCATGGAATGAACATCGACATAAAAGGTTTCCCAAAACATAGCTTTAATTTAAAGATAAAACATTTAAAAATATATATAACCGACTTCTACCTATAACTAAAAAGCTAAAAATAATTATAACAAAATACAACTCTAGCAAATAAATAACACATTTAATGTTGTAAGCTACCTACCCAGGAAGTAAAAAATGTAAACATTAAAAGGTGCTCATTCTGTACAAATTAATTACCTGCCAATCTAGTATATTTTGAAGCCGGTGCCAAGCAAACCTATAATAATTCATTGAGTACTAATCTACTAATTTATCAAACTTGATTGTTGCTTGGCACCGACTTCAAAAATATACTAGATTGGTAGGTAATGTTTATATTTTTTACTTCCTGGTTGTATTTTGTTATAATTATTTTTAGTTATAGGTAGAAGTCGGTTATATTTTTTTTAAAATGTTTTATTTTCAACTTTTTAGTATTTTTGAACTCAGGTAGTTTTTATTGTTTATTTTTTATTTTGTATGTATAACCTTAATAGACAGAACCAGGTAACATCGAAAGCCTCGACACTACAAAATGATACTTTCTCATTTAAATTGACAGGTAAATCTTTACGAACAAAATGCACTAGTACGCGTTGACTATATAAGCCCTAAATATATTTATACCTTATGGACTACGCCATGTAACCTTTTTTCAACTTTTTTTGACAACCCTGTATAACTATAGATAATTCCACTCCAACCTATGTACCAACCATCCTGTACATATGACCTTATATAATTTTAATTTCACATTTTTTCCAACATTTTTATACCACCAAACGTCCAGTCCACCCTATATTTCAACCATCCTGTATAGACGGCTGCCTACAGACCACTATCATTATAGTCTGTCCTATATTTCAATCTTCATATCATTTTACTTTGTGATTTTGTTTGCTATAACTAAACACCCTGTCTATAAACGTACCAAATAGCAGTTTAAAGTTTGACATGTGTTGTCACTGAATTTTCTATTAGGCCGGGAGAATGTGACAACCAAAAGCACCGTCTATGCAAAATAGAAAAATTTTCTTTTAAATAGGTATTTGCCTGATATACAAACAAAACTAGCTTGGTACTCATTGATTTAAGGAGCCGAAAATACTATGCTTTACTACCTATATGCTTGAGATGTACATAGAAAATTTTCAAATTCGCAATTAAAACTTCCAGTGCCTAAAATTACCGCACTATTACGTTGGAATTAAAATATTTATGAGGAAATGTCCGTTATGTCATTTTGATGAAATTTTTGATAAGAATTTTGGAATTTTCGGCGATTTTCTGCAAAACTGTAAGTTGGACGTCGCAGAAAAGTATATGAGATCACCTAAGGATCTTCCTTAATAGATTAAACGTTAAAAAACTATACACATCCACAAGGAGTTATCGAAAAATCGACTAAAATATTAGGGATATTGGTCTATTACCTTGCACGCATGTGTTCATTCACAAATTTTACCACTTTACCAATAGAATTCTTTTCCAAAATTTGAAGTTTCACCAATCCGGATATATACTCTATTAAACAATACCATATTCATTCAAAACGGTGCACCACCGGAGAAGAAATCAGGTAACATACATACAAAAAAAGCGATAAAATACGCGACGAATTGATAACCTCCTCCTTTTTGGAAGTCGGTTAAAAATAATATGCACGCCATATGTTTTCCATTTGTTAATATTTGAAATATTGCTCATCAAAACCAATAATCCACATTTGTTTTGCTATATAAAGTCAATCACCTTGTATTTTATTGGGTAAAGATAACTCAATGACAGTTTAAATAAAAATTAATAATTATTGATCTTGTTCTCACATATTTCTAACTGAATCAGCTATTTCCCGTTACATATTGGTTTTATTAACAATATGATATTTGGCATGTTTAATATTAGTATTACTTGTATGTAACTAAGATACAATGTCTTCTTTTTTTCTTCTTCTTCTTTTTCTTCTACCTTTCCAAAATTAAGTAATTTGCTTGTACCGTTATTCTCGATCTGCCGACACTTCTACATCCTGCGGCATGATAATTAATTTTTTTTGGGGTATTCGTTCAGGAGACATCCCCATTACATGCTCTTTTCTTTCATCTATTCTTGTAGTATCTGCAATTCTTGCCCGATATATTCATTTCTTATACAGTCTAAACATGTACAACCCTGTACCGATCTTAAAATTTAATCTTTATCTTCTACGTATGTGATGTTCCATCCTATGTATCTGAAATGTGACCCCTGCTTTAAAGTGTGATTACCAATAATAATAATCGGATCTTTTCCCCAGAAAGGCCATAGTCTTCGTTTTCTGTATAGATATCTTCAGAGTATAATCCACAGCAAATTTAACTTTGTATTGCCAGTTGTAGTTGGTCTTCTGTGTTTTGTATTATAACTTTATCATCAACAAATAACATTGTCTTTATAAAATTCTTGAACTTATTCTTTATTCCAGATGGTGCGGTTTTCTACCATTCTCTCACGATTTCCGCATTTATAAAATAGTGAGGAGATCCCACATAGCAAAATATATTGCAGAAATATTGCAATACTGGCGGTAATATATAAATAAGTAATATTTCTTCAATATTACAGTAATATTTAATATCGTAGGAATATCGCAGGTGTATGCTAGCAATACTACTGCAATATTATTAGCAATATAACTGTAATAAAATACTAGCAGACGTTTAATATTTCTGGAGTCTGACAGTAATATTCTTGACAATATCCCAGCGAATTTGTGACATTCTCGTGATATTGTTACAATAGATTTTGCTATGTGGGAAGGTGCATCCTTGTCTAACACCTTGATTTGTATTTATTTCTTTAGTAATGTCAATGTCCAAAGAACCGGTTTTGTATTACGCTTATTAACTGAATAGGAGGATAGGTGTGTTCTAGATTGAATTCTCTGCGTTTTTAAATTATTTGCTTTAGACTAAAGACATCGGCAATACAGGACTTTCCTTTACGGAAGCCTCTCTGTTTTTCTAATAGTATAACGTCTGAAATAGTTTGAAGCCTCTGTTTAACAATTTCACTATACAGCTTATAAACAGCATTTAGAAGACTAATGCCTATATAATTCAGTGTTTTATTTCGTTGACCTTTTTTGAACAAAGAAATAACCTTGGCGCGTCTGCATTCATCTGGGATATCAATATTTATCCAGCGCATAATTAATAAATGTAGGTGTCGGAAAATATTTTATATTTTATGAGTCCAAAGATGATACTATCTGGGCCAGGCGTTTTTCGGCTCTTTGATTTTCTCAATGCATTTTGAATTGGTCTCATATCTACTGGATCTATCCCAGTGGTATTATATTTAGTTGCGCTATATCTCGTTCTGTTTTATTTAGGTGTTTCAGCATGTTGTACGCAAATTCTTGTCGTCCATAACCATAATTCTCCACACGACTTATGAAAGTATCCCATGAGATCATAGGTGCTTATCTCACTTCTTGATTTTATTCTATTTCTGACATCATGATCATACTTCCAATTGGCGCAATAATGGACACAGCAGGGCAGGGGGCAGGCCACCGATGACAGGTGATAAATTGTCCTAGGATCGTAGTTAATGCGGTGCGTTTTGCAGAATATCTCTCTAAATCAGTTAAATTTGGATTCCTAAAAAAATACAGATTGTCGTATACTTTAAGATATTTCTGATTCTCTACAACTTTTCCATTGACCAAAATACACAAAAAATAAATTCAGCAAACTTATGTAAAAATCTTGGAAATTATCTATCACAAAATACTACTAGTGAAGTGATGGTAAATGCAAATTGCCGTTAAATTGTATGTCAAAAAACGCTTTCGATTTTCCTCTTTTCGCTAGTGTATATCGATGGGGAATTTTTGTATAAAATTCTTTACATTTTGAAATGCATTATCACTTGTTTATCCAAAATGTCCAGACTTGCCCAGCAAAACTCAAAGCATGTACTCCATTGATTGCTTTCATATAAAAGATGACCAGAGAAAGAAAAACAAAAAACGTACAGACATTTACAAATCTGTTTTCAGATAATATCCATTAATCATAATGTTGCATACTCATTCTGATCTAGCTTCCAGTGTTTTGGGAATTCAGTATTTAATGGCCTATTTTTTTTTGTATTATTCTACATAGTGCATTTATTATGTACATTTTATTTGTTACAGTGAACATGATTAGAACAATATCCTTCTTTTTGCTGGCTTTGGCTGTAGGTTATCTTTCAGCCTCAGACGAATACCAAGAGCGTAAGTATTATTGAACATAGTACAGTTTTTGCAAGAAGTTAATATCCACATAAAAATAAATATTTGCATGAAAAATATCAGATGGATTAAAATTAAGAGAGTGTTGATTACAACAAGAAGTTTAAAGATTTTTTGTCAACTGTTGATTTTTTTGAATATATAGGGTGTATCAGGATTTATGAAAACTTGTTTTTCACTTTTATGCAAGTACATATTAACAAAAATTTAAATATAGGAGCTAAATTCCAGGTTTTTTTTTCCAATACAAAATAATTCAGTTTAATATTAATTCTATAAAATTTATTAAAGCAATCTTTATAATAATTCCACTGCATAACATATTTCAACGACCTGCATATGTAACTGCTTATGGATGGCCCGATATCAAATAAAATTGCTAACATTTTTTCAACTATGTATAACTATAATTCTACACCCGATTATATTTCAACCACCCTGTGCAACTGCTTATCGGATGGCCCTGACCTATTCCAAATAAGCCATCCTATAAATTTCAACCGTTACTCCATTGCTAACATTTTTTTGACATCTACCGTCAATTGAGTAATTTAAGTATATGAACATACAATGTATTCTCGAGTGTTTTATATAAAAACACTACGATATATATCCACATATTTAGAACTATATCATTTATGACATTTCGAACCAGTTCTCGTCAGATACGCTTCCTTGAATGACAAGTTCTAAAGTGAAATTCTGTTATACACTGTGCAGTGTATTGAACCTAATAGATGTCAGTGACATCTATCAATTGAGTAATTTAAGTATATGACCATGCTATAACATTACCATACTCTTGACAGTGGTTCGAGTGTTTTATATAAAAACACATAAGTAAATATATATACAGATATATATCCACATATTAGAACTTTTTAACGTATGACAGCCGTTTCGAACCAGGAGTTCTGTATACGCTTCCTTGAATGACCTAGAATATCCACAGTAAGACAACAGTCAGTGTATTGCCAGATGTCTCATCAATTGACGGTAGATGTCACTTCTATTAGGTTCAATACACTGACTGTTGTCTTACTGATGTGTATATAAATTTCACTTTAGAACTTGTCATTCAAGGAAGCGTATCTGACGAGAACTCCTGGTTCGAAACGGCTGTCATACGTTGAATGATATAGTTCTAAATATGTGGATATATATCTGTATATACACTATAAATAATTTCGTATAATCACTTTGTATAAATATAATTCCTCTTCAACCTTTATTGCAACTATCCTATATATGCAACTGCTTATGGGCTATTAAATATAACATTTTGATTTTAACATTTTTCAATCACACTGTATAACTATAATTCTACTCCAGCATATATTGCAATCACCCTGTATATGCATCTGCATTTTTGAACTGTAATTCCAGTCCGCCCTATAAGCAACTGCTTATTGACTACCATATATATTTATATTTTCTAACCACCTTGTATAACTATGATTGCATATTTTAGCCACCCCCCCGTGTATACAACTGTTCAGAGTCAGCCAATAAAACATTTGGTTTCTAACATATTTGTAACCGTATTTATAATTATTATTCTTCAGTCCCTGACGTCTCAACCAATTTATACATGCATATGCAACGGCTTATGGGCTACATACATCATTTTCTTATCCTAATATATAACTATAATGGTAAGTATTGGCCTCAAATGATAACATCACACAAGACTTAAAGTGGGCCTCAAATTCACATGCGAAATCATACGGTTTTACCCATCCAACTTACCAACCTTTTCGCTTTGAGGACTTGAAAATATTCTTATACATATACTGAAAGAATATTTACAAGGGCAGTTTAACTTTCAAGAAAGTCACCAAATCACCCTGTATTCTACGCCTAGAAATTTCATTGTTAGGTAATTAAAAATACAGGCTATTCCAAGAATACGTGGGACACTATCAAAGGTTTTTTTGATGGAACACCTTATATGTGGATGTATTTTGGAATTGCTCTACGTAATTAAGCTCAGGTTCCATAAACGGGATTGTACCTAAATATTTCAAGCTCTATAATATTTTGAGCAGAAATGGAGACCCAATGAGTCCTTTGCGGTTGTTTGTTACAGTGTTCTAACTTGAATTCAATGCTTAGTTTGGTTAGATGCAATGTATTGCTTTCTGCAGGTTATTTATGGCACCTTCTAGTTTCTTTTGAATAAATTGTTTTGAAAATCACACATTTAAGATTATTAGGAAACTGATTTAATCAAAAAATTCAGTCAAAACCAGAATGATCTAATACCAATGATTTCTAAAACAAAACCAAAAAAGCACAACTCAAAAAATTGTTATACTAAAATTCGCTGAGCGTATAATAACTTTTATACTGAAGAAATATCACTATACCTACGTTCTAGTAAATGAACACACAAAGTACATAAAAACGACAATTCGAAAAATCTCAAATTAGGTTATAAAATACAATTTGACAATATTACAGAATAAATACCATATTACAAAAGGGACCTTTCAAGTATTACGTAAGCACAATAGGGGAGCGGGGGGGTCTTTGCTTTGCTTATTTTTGATGACATGGGGGTAGGGGGTCTAGATGGTGATTACGTTAGCACTGTTTTTTTACTTTTTTTACACATGTTTATGCTTGAAAACCAAACGCATTTTCCAGGATTTCCACAAATAATGAATACGTTTAGGCACTCGCTTAGAACCGAGTATGGGAATTACCGCGCGCTATTCACTTCATCACTTATCTAAATGTCTACGGTCAATCTATTGTTTCTTTTCTTAAAACAGAACCATGAATTGAGGTCTCATGGACTGAATAGTGATAATTGGATTTAAAACATTTATTAGAAGGTTGTTTTGTTCGTTATATTTCTTATAAAATTCGTACCTTACCGTGGCAATAAAGTATGTTTAAATGTGAGAACCATAGTTGCGAGTGGAAAACATAGCAAAATATCGCTACGAATAGTTGTTAATGTGATGGTATCCTGATAGTATTTTTTACACATTATCAGTTAATTTTTGCTCTATTGATTGATCCATAAAGGTATTTTCTTATTTCTAGAATTATAACTGCTGTCATAAACCAATAAAAAACAATACATTAAAAGAAAAATGCATATATCAATGTTTACGTAAGCATGCTTATACATGCTTATACCTACCCTGTAGGAAAAAGAATTGTCTTAAATGAACCCGATTGTATCACTTCAACCTCGGTAAATTTTAATAGTGCCTGGTTGTGATAATTAAGGATGACATTAGCAGTTGTCACATTCTTTCTGAACGTAGAGTTTTTGGTAGGTTTTTATTTAATTAAGGGGATTACTGAAATAACAGTTTTACTAGAAGTTCCACTTATAGATTAGTAGATACCTGTTTCAAGTTCTTTCAACTGGAAAACATGTATATGAACTTTTGAATAGTTTGGTACCCTGTATAAAAACAAATAGTGTTTATTGTAAAACTGTCAAATCTATATTTCATTATCATTCCATTGATAAAGACCCTGACCTTGAACCGTTTGGGTTTTTAAACATACAGTGCATTTTTCATCTTGTTAGCGAAGTATATCCCCAGATAAATAAAGCAACCCAATCCACTCCTGCTTAGCATGTATTCTTTGCTAAACTGTACCAAAATTGAATGTATATATTGAATAGTATACTGGACAATTGTTTGCCTAGGTAGAATCAGTGAGACTTCGTATAATCCAATCACACTTTTTGCGTTTTGTATCTGGTAGTTTGGCCTGCTTATTTAGCATTTCTGGAAAATTCATTTTTTTCCTCAAACATGTATCCCGTATTTTATTCTTATTACTATGGGAATCGATAAAATGATAAATCCTTTCTGTTTTCAACGTCAATTACTTCTGAATCACTTTGTACAGTCCGTGAATTTTCTTCCTTGCGAGATTTTTGCTTCAGTATCAATGTCTTCACCGTCAATTTTTCTATCAGGTTCCTTATTCTTCTCAAACGAAAACAAAATATTATTTAAGAGTGTATATTTGCAATATTTGCATAAAACATTCTTTTCTGTATATTTCCTTCTATTTATGTCACAATATTTTTGGAGTATCGTATATTTGGTAGTATTTGGAATGATCTAAATATAAAAATGGGTGACTATCAGATAAAAGAAGCTTGATAACAAAGTTTGTAGGTTGACTCAAAATGCAAAATTTTTCAGATGAGTATTGTTTGCAACTTCGGATACCTTAAAATTTGTTTCCCGCATTGAATAGGTAGATCTTGTTTCTTCTGGATATATTTACCCTATTCTCATATGTCGTCTATCAAAGAATCCTGGTCATTCAAGTGAAAATGGTGAAGTTATGTTGTTGGGTTAAATTATTAACAAACTATGAATGAATTAATTAATGACTGCGAAACCGTAAATATGGAAGTAAAGATGTGGAGACTATAATTTTATTTCCTCACAGATAAAGTCCACAAAATACTTTTAGATCGCAAAAACTGAAACTGAAAAGTTTATGCAGGTAGCTATCTTACTTGTTTGTTTATGAGTTCAGCGAAATATTTATGGATCGCAAAAATTAATACTGAATGTCGGAGAACTGCCTTATTGGTGATAATCATAACTTACGCAAACATTAAAAAAACTAAATTTAATTATGGTGAAAATCATCAACATAGTGCCGAAGAAATAGTTATCAGTGAAATTAAGCATTTACTGGGCGTTTTTTACATCCTGAAAGGACCCCGCACATTCCTTAGGGAAAGTGAACCCCGGTGGATTTGGCTGAAATTTTCCTATTTTGTAGATTTCAACGAAATGAACAAATGTCTTCATGGCCGCAAAGTCCGATGACCGATAGTTTTCAAGTTATGGTTAATTTTATATTCGATATGTATATCAGAAACTTCTAGGACTCTTTATCTGAAAATTAGTATACAAGGGGTTTTCGAGGTTCTGGTTAATTTCAGTTATCTACGATTTCCGGTTCTACCGGAAGTGTACCCCAACTTTGTTTTCATAAATGGAACACCCGGTTTTTTTTTAAATTTTTTTATAATCTACGATGAATTTCAATATAACTTTATTAAAAATATCATATGTCTGAAGGGCTCCAGTTGAAAGTTATTTAAACTTTTTGAGAATTTTGACAGAGGCAGTTTTCTAAAAAAAAATTTTTTTTGGAAACAAAGAGGGCCAGGTCAAAAATTCCCAGAATTTGCCTGAATAAAACCTGAAGCTTCCTAAATCTTTGGAAACTTTTCAAAAAAATATACGGAGTGTTTAGAAATTGGCCCCGAATTCGGCTATCTCGAAAATAGTGTAAACTATTTTTTTTTCAAATGGATTTTATGTTTGAATCCTCATACGTAAATGAAAGGATTTTTGTGGTTATGAGAGAGATCTGAATTATCAGTAGGCTTTTTTGAACGAATCGACAAGAAACAAATGCTGAAGTGTCAACAAACAATATTTGCTAATAATTTGGTGTTAAAGCATATTTATATGGAAAGCATTTGTCATGTCCCCTTTAGGATTTAATAACTAAGTTCCGTTCGTGATATTCGGATAGACCAACACCCACTCATGATACGCTGACGGGGCTCATTCACAATTGCAAAACAGATGGACAATTTGTGAAAAAGCAAGAAAATGGGAAACCTGTCGTAGATAATAAAGAGAATTAAGATACAGTCTTCGCATCCTTAAGAGCATATCCAGAAAATTCCTCAGTAGATGCAGAAAGAGATGTGGGAATATCTATGATTAGTTTTCAGAGGATCCTAAAAAAACATAAGAACCATCCGTTTACATTCTCATTAGTTAAGAATTTAAGAGCAGGTGATGCTCAAAGACGGAATGATCTTTCGAATTCATATTAATCAAAATTCAGGAAGACGAACATTTTCTACACAAAATGATTTGGACGGATGAGGCAAAATTATAGAATAGTCAACCACATTACTGTAGTGATACTAATCCACACATGATTTTAAGGTGACAGATATCTCGAGATTATAAAAAATGGTTTACATCCATTATAGAGTTGACTCAGAATTAGCTGCGGTCTCAACACGACCTCATAATATTGCAGGTGTGAATAACTTTTTAGACAATCATTTTGAAGATCGTTGGATAGAGAATAAAGGACCTCATCGACGGCCCCCTCGTTCTCGCGATATCACTCCTTAGCTTTTTTTATTTGGGGTCGAATAATAAATATTGTCAATGCTGCACCGCTAACAACAAAGGTAGATTGCCAGGAAACGATCTGCGTCATGATGTTATGAGTATGCTTTCGTCTATGCGGAGATCGCAGTGGACAGGTTTCACATACTTTTTTTATAACCATATCAAATTCTACATAAATGGTTAAGAAAGTAAAGTAATATATATATACGTTTCTTGACGGTTCCTTTAAAAAAGCCTACTAATAATTCATATATCTCTAATAGCTACACGGAAATTTTAATTTTTCCAAGTGTATATAAAAACTATTTCATTTAGTCTTGTAAGCATAAACTCCTACTTGTTGGCCTAGATTCCAATAGTTTTGAGGAAAAATGGAGTTGCCATTTGAAAAAAATGAGTTATACGATTTCGGATTCAGTACCAATTTCTGAGCTCTCCGTTTTTGTTTTTGAACAGTTTTCAAAGATTTAGGAAGCTTTAAGTTTTAATCAGGGAAATTCTTGTAATTTTTGATAAGGCCCTATTTGCTTCTACAAAAATAATATGTTGTGAAGAGCCGGATCGGTCAAAATTTTCAAAAAGTCCCTTCAGACATATGATGTTTCCAATAAAGTTATCTTAAAATTCATCATAGATTCTAAAAAATCTTTAAAAAACCGGGTGTTCCATTTAAAAAAACAAAGTTCGGGTCCACGGGAAAATATTGTGAATAACACCGGCTCCTCCCTGTATACTAATTTTCACATTAATACTCCCAATAGTTCCTCATATACATATCGACCTTCGTGGTATACTCTGACCATAATTATAAAATTAACCATAACTTGAAAACCATCAGTCATCAGACTTTGCGGCCTTGAAGACACTTGTTCGTTTTGTTGAGATCTACAAAATATCAAAATTTCAGCCAAATCCACCGGGGCAACTTTCCATAAGGAATGTGCGGGGTCCTTTGTCAAAAAATAATTGGCTTAATTTTTGTTTCTTTTACAATGCTAATGATTTAACAATATTCTAGAACAGGCAGAGAATTAATTAAGTCAGCTCAACACAACAAATGAATACACATTTTCAGTTTAGTAAATGCAAAATATTTCTATACAATAAGTATATAGGAAGAACAAATTAGAGTTGCTTTCAGAGTTTGTAACAATGATCAGAATGTTTCTTCTTTAGATTTCACAAGGATGTAAGCTGGGGGAAAAGATGAACCGCGTAACGTTATGATTTTATGTATGAATTTTATTTTATTTTCACAATAACTAACACCCAATTCAAAATTAAATGTGAAAAAATCACCCAATGGTAAAAACCATGGATAACGAAAAGGAATATGTGATATTAAAAAAATAAAACAATTTTTAAGCATGAGGCATACAGAATTTTAGACGAAAATTTAACATGACCAACCCATGAGCAATTATCAAGGACGAAATAATTGGAGGTGCATAGAAAACTGAACTTAAGGGCCAATACAGGTCAGAATACCTACCATAATAATGATACTAATAATATTTGGAAAACAACTTTAATTGACATAGCAATTCCTAACAAGCAGGCTGAGAAAATAACCAAATATAGAGATTTGGAATTTCAAATAAAGACTCAGTGGAACATGGACAACACACGAACTGTACCAATTGTTATGTCAACGACAGGACTAGTCCCAAAACAAATATCAAACAATTTAAAATACCTCGCTCTAGACGAACATCTTTACAAACAAATGCCTAAAGCCGTCCTGTTAGGAACAGCCCGGACGTTCAGAAAATTCATGGGAAACTGCCGTCACGACTCCAACGACGAGCCTGAACACCTGGCAAGGGCTGCCACAGAGCTAGAGGTTTAGTGAATTTTCCCCTAAAGGCACTCATAGCGTGCCTTAGAGGGAGTGTGATGCCATACATTGTATGGTCAAGTCGGATATTATTATATTATTTATCTAGCATATCACAGGAGGTTGCCAAGCGTTCGCTGCAACTGAATACAAAGAACGACACGATGCTGTGGCAAAAATACTGCACTAGGAACTAGCGCTTAAACTTGAGCTATCACAGTCGGTAAGAACTTCCTACTATATATACAAACCAGAATCTATTTTAGAAAATAACAACTACAAGCTATACTGGGACCGGACGATATTGACCAATCGGACTGTTGCTCACAATAGACCAGATATAGTTTTGGTAGATAAAGTCTCTAGAAAAACAACCTTTATTGACATAGCAATCCCTAACAACAATAATGTAAATATTAAGCAGGCAAAAATAGCCAAATATAGGGATTTAGAATTTTAAATACAGAAACAATGTGACATGAACAACACTCCAACGGTACCAATTGTTATGTCAACAACATGAGTAGTCCCAAAACATCTATTAAACAATTTGAAATACCTCGGTCTGGACGAACATCTTTACCAACTGATGCAAAAAGCCGTCCTGTTAGGAACAGCCCGGACGGTTAGAAAATTCATGGGGAACTGCAGCCACGACGCCAACCACGGGTCTGATAACCTGGCAAGGGCTCCCACAGAGATAAACCCTTTTGATATGTTGTATATCTGGGGTTTAGTGAATTTTCCCCTAAAGGCACATATAGTGTGCCTTAGAGGGAGTGTATGTATTGTATGGTCAAGTCGGAAATTATAATGACGTCAACCAAGATTATGTCGTCAGTTCAGAGTCGAACTACTGGTTGATTTCTGGTCATAAGTTCCCCAAAACGGAAGACTTTATATTGACAATCCAAGATCAAGTAATTCCAACTAAGAACTATCTAAATTTCATCGTTAAAGACTCATCTATCAACAATGACATATGCAGATACGGTTGCCAAACATCTGAATCTATCCAACATATCACAGGAGGTTGTCAAGCTTTCTGTTGCAACTGAATACAAAGGACGACACGATCCTTTGGTAAAAATACTGCACTAGGAACTAGCACTAAAACTTGAACTATTCTCTCAGTCGGTGAGATTATCATACTATAAATACAAACCAGAATCTCTTTTAGAAAATAACAACTACAAGATGTACAGGGGACGCACGAAACTGACCGGTCGGACTGCTGCTCACAATAGACCAGATATAGTTTTAGTAGATAAAGTCTCTAGAAGAACAACCTTAACTGACATAGCAATCCCAATAACAACAATAATATAAATATTAAGCTGGCTGAAAAATAGCCAAATACAGGGATTTCGAATTTCAAATCAAGACACAGTGGGACATGAATAACACACGAACTATAGCAATTGTTATGTCAACGACAGGAGTAGTCTCAAAACTGCTACTAAATAATTTGAAATACCTCGGTCTGGACGAACATCTTTATCAACTAATGCAAAAAGCCGTTCTGTTAGGAACAGCCAGGACGGTGAGAAAATTCATGGGAAACTGCCACGACTCTAAACACGGGCCTGATAACCTGGTAAGGGCTCCCACAGAGCTAAACCCTTTTGATACCTAGGATATCTGGGGTTTAGTGAATTTTGCCCTAAAGGCACACAATGCGTGCCTTAGAGGGAGTGTGCTGCCTTACACTAAATGATCAAGTCGGGGGAATTGTAACAAACTTATCATTTGTTTTTATGATAAACATGTAAAAATAATGGAAAAACCATACAAATGTTTGCATAAATAAATTAATTATTATGAAAGATAAACACTATACATATTTTTCAAAGAAACTGTCAATGATTTTTTGAAAGAGATAAATAAATACTTCAGACAAAATGATAACAATTAATGACAAACCAATTTAGTAAATAAAATATTTAAATCTGATTATCTCATATCGGAAAAATTTTCTACCAGTTTGTTAAGTGTAGGTACTCTGTGGGGTTTGGTTCCTTCAAAATATCTCATAGACTTATTTTAAATAGTTTTTGAAACTGGTAATTATACAGTAGTGTATGCAGAAAAAAGGCTTTTTTCAAATCGACTAGTAATAGTTGCCAAAGTTAATGTTTTGGTGGAACTAAAACATACGCGAAATATTTATCCGAAGAAATGAACCTTCCATTAGAACCTGTCAAAAAACTTTTTTACGGATTTTAATATTATAAATATATTCAGCGTTTTTCGCCACTGATAACTGAATTCCCGGTTCCGGGGGTTTCTCCTAAGAAACATCAAATAATAGTCTATATATAATATTATTATGAACTAGTCTAGGTTCCGGGTGAGAACTGCGTCTGAATTTATTAAATATTCGACATTTCGACTCCTGCTTTGGAACCATTATCAAGAGACAAAAATTGAAAAAGAGTTTCAGAATCTAGAACGAACTCAGGGCCTCAATCTGCCGACTCCTTAAGAGTCACTAGGTATCATGTAACTGAACTGAATGTGAATTCTACTCCAACTTATATTTCAACCATCATATATATTCAACTACTTCTGACAATTTTTTTTCTGAATGTGAATATGCCCTGCTTCTATTTTTATAGTTATCAGTCGATTAGAAAGGGATGTCACGTGATGAAGGGGCTGTGCTGTACTTAGTTTGGTGTTGGTGGTCGTGTCTGGTTAATTTAATCTGGCAATTACGGAGGTCCATGCTGTAGGAAGGCGTAAGCTGTCTACGCGTCAGTTTAGACAGAAGGGTCGTGTCTCTATTTCTATAGCTTCGCGAATAGTGGATGCCCTAAGGGAATTGAGAGATATGATAGTCCTACTGTCCTCCTCGAAGTTGATAGAGTGTCCTGTATGGATATGATGATGCGCGAGAGCTGAAGTCGGATCTTTTTTTACGAACAGACAGTAAGTGTTCATATAGTCGATGGTTGACGCGCCGGTTAGTACGACCGATGTAGCATTGTGAGCAATCGCGACATGGAATTTAGTAAACTCCTCGACCCTCGTTAGGTCGTTACTTCATTTTTAGGGTTTCCGGTTAAGTTGGCTATAGTTTGAGTGGTGTTGAACACTATCTTTATCTGATGGTGTAAATAACGGTATATGAGAATCTGTCATTGTTGGTTTGGCTTCTTAGGCCCATTGTCAGTTCGGTACAATCACCTACCCAAGAATTAGCCCGGTACTTAGCCAAAACCCTTCAAGCTTTTGCCGAGCAAGCATCCTCTTAGGTAAAGAACTCTTCATCCTGTTATTTCTGGTATATATCCGTTTCTTGGTTTGTGATCTGAAAAGAACAGTTAACCTGAAACTCTGAAACTAGTTTCTAGTTCAAAATTTTTGACAAAACTCGTATATAAACGGTGACATGTGATAACTTTCAAATGGCGTAAATCTTTTTATAAGCGCTTGAAAACTAACTTCGTTCCTAAATATTAATATAAGTAAGTGTAGTATATTTTTGTATAAAATCAGTACTACCAGAAGAAGCTATAACATAGCGAAACAATTGTCACACATGTATTTAATTAATGTAGAAGGCAATACTATTGTGAATTAATCATGATATAAGTAAGATTTCCATCTGAATCCAAAAATGGGCACACTGTACTGTACCTATTTGCAGACGAATTGAAAACGTCCAGTTTTTTTAAGTCGGTTAATTATCATTTATTTTGAGTACTTTTCTTCTGTTTTCAATTAATACGATTACGATAATTACATTTATTTAATACTGTCACCCACCCCCCCCCCCGAAGAATTTTTATCGTAAATTAGTGATACTTAAATGATTTTTAAAGATTTTTCTATTTTACAATTTTTGGTAATATCACAGCACAAAATTATAAATAGTTTTAAAGTTTCATAACTAGTTTTGGTATTGCCAGTAAATTTATGTTATTCAGTTTTAAGGAAAACTCATATTTTTAGACAAATCTCATATACCATTATTGATAAAAGTGACGTGTAATGATTTTATTTAAGTTTCAGACCATGTTGACTACTGTATGAAGAATAACGTTATATTTAAATATTATTGTTTTCCATTAAATTCCAATTTAACTGCGCTCTATACAGGCTGTTTTGTGATAGGAATGGGTCATATAACATCTAGATAGCTTATGGTTTTTGTTTTTTTTTAATGTAACTTTTTTTTCTTAATTCTCAGATTTTTACCTTTAAACTATTGTAACTTTTTTATTTTTCACAATATCTTCACAGAATAAACTTAAATCGAATCTATAATGTTAGTTTGCTCTTCTGCATTCGATATTTGATACAAAATTATATGAGTCCACAAATGGCGAGGTTTATAAAAATGTAATTAAGTTAATCAGCTTATCTATCACCTTACAAAGAAAAGAAGCACATGCCAGTTCATACGAGAGTTTTTAAATCATCAACAGGATAAGATGAGTTTATTTCTCGGTTGCATTAAAAATAAATGTCTGAGAATGAAAAATGAAAAAAGTAATAAAACTATAATTTTAATAGCATAGGTTCACGTTTTCTATATTTGCAGTTGAAGCAAATCGAGGAATCTTTGAGGGTTTAATAAACAGCACTATCAACAAAATTATCAATAACTTAACCGATCCTCTTGTGCTTGATGACATCTCTATCAACTCAACAGAAGATGCAATGAAGTAAGTAAGACAAACTTTTATAATTCTTTTTAAATAAGTTACACTTACTACATAACAGCTATAGAAAACTACCAGAAGTCATGACTTTGCTCCTAGAGAACCAAATATAAAAACTATGAATGTGTATTGCTATAACCAAATCCTATGTTACTAGAAAGGAAATTGAGAGAAAGGCTGCATTACTTAAATCCGATGAAAATATTTTGCTTCACGTCACGTTATACCTAATAAATAACTCTGTAAAAGCTCTGAATAAACAATATAATGCTTCGTTTCCACACCTCTTAAATGCAGACGATCACCAACGTTGAAGTAGTTAGCTATATTTGTTTGGATTTAATCTACCAGTCAATATAGCACAGTTTAGGACATTTACAAAACAGAAGTTAACGATTGTTAAATGTTATATCACTTTGAAACTTCCCGTAACTGAACTACTATTTATTGCAGTATTAATATCTTTGGTCTGATAGTTACTGAAATTTTCTACTAGCAGACGACCCGAAACCATCAATTCCTTGCATCAAATTACCCTTTTGAGGTTAGCGACCTTTGGATCGATCGAAAAACAGCTCAATCAATAATATTATTAGCCAACGTAAGCAAATTGGTACAAATTGGTCAATAATAGGTTCGTTCCAACAGAACGAATTACCTATTCACAACCGATAATCTTTGTGCACGGTGACGAGTTACCGTTTACATTGACCTTACGCGCAATACGATTACCGGTTGCTTATCGGTTTTGCGTCGTGTTGGAACACGTCTAATATCTTTCACCCTGGCAAAATGTTTCACATACACATTCATAAAAAACATGAAGAAGGGTACGAATCCAAGGTAGATGTTCGGTTGCACGGACGACAAAGGATTGCTTGGTCAATGTTAACAATTTTCGAGAAAAAAAACTGCCACCTTGTGACATGTCACTGTTTCTTGGGCCCGCTGTCGAGTAGTGAGTTGTTAAAGACCATCTATTGTCTACGGTTGCCACGTAGTTCTAAGCAAGTTCTTGCTGGTGTTAGGTTTCATCTGTTGCTAGATAGTGAAGTTATTGTATCCAACAACTATAGCATATCAGATAACTGTTTACTGAGGTACACAATTGTATTATCCGAAGCCACTTTGGAAGATTATTTAGATATAGTGAAACATGGCCGGGGAAGAGTAAACGGAGTTCTGGGACTGTTGTACCATTAAATATTCGCGTAGTGATCATCGTTAATATGATCACGAGTAGACATTTTCAGTTGGTTTTCCATGTATTATTAAAAAGCAATTGATATTTTGTCTCTTTTTAACTTAAATTTCTGAAACCAATATTAATATCAGTTATTTTTTAGCGGTAGCCTCAATGTTACCAAACCTACTATTACTGGAATTAAAAAAATAGTGGCTTCTAAAATTGAACTTAAACTTTTGTCCATGAGTCTCAATATGACTATCAGTATTCCCGAATTGACGGCCAACTTTAAATATGCTGCAGATATGTTACTTGCTTCACTAATACCAGTATATGGAAATGGTCTGATAAAGTAAGTATTTGTGTTTTTTATATATTAACTAAATATTAAAAATATTTCCTTTACACTAAAAGTTCCTTAAAATCGTATTGTTTTACGCATTTTTCAAAATTATTTTCAATACTTATTTTTGATTACATCACCACAGGTAAAATTATGAAAGACCTACTCCACTATCTGTTCGAAATTACCTACCTATTTTTCATTTAATTTTCCATATTTTATTTTAAGAAATTTGTCAATGTGACTTGTACGACCCCTCTCTCCGATCGCCACTGGTATGAAGCCTCTGACCTATTTATAGTCTGTCTTGAAGTTTTCGGCAGTTAGTGACGGTTCCTAACATTTTTCAGCAAATTAATATTATTTTTAAAATCAGCCGATATACCTACGCCAAAATTAGTAAATAGGGGTTTTTTGGGTCTCTGGTTCTCAGTCCAGAATTTACAAAATTCAAGATGGCTAATGAAATCTTGAATTTTGCCTATCAGATTCGTGGTCAGCCAACCCAAAACCCACTTTATAAGAACTTTGGTGCAAAATGATTGATTGTTTAAATTTTTATTCGACATCTTGGATCCGCCATTTTGAGTTTTGCACATCTGACTTCTGATTCGTTGTCAGAGATCCTAAAAACCACCCTAAACCAATTTTGGTGTAATTGGCAATTATTTTCAAAATTTTAATTTTTTTACAGTTTTTGATTTAAAAAAATTAAGTGTCAAAAAATTGGTAAAACAGAAACCTTTAAAAAGAGGTATCACATGATACCCCTTTGTATTTAAACTTGTAGAAGAGATATTCACCCTCGCTTAGGGGTTGAATCTGCAAGATGACGTGTAAAATGTGCCCCCCCCCCCCGTAAATATAAATTAACTTTTTTTTTCTGTTTCTTTTAAAGATATTTTAAAAGTTATTTAGTGTGGCTAGTTTTGAAATAAAAGCCCTGTCTATATATAGAGGGTGTTTCTGAAATAGGGTTCCAAACTTCTGCTGTGTATATAACTCTTTAAAATAAACCAAAAAGGCCCAAATAACATATGCCCTAAAACGCACCGTTAGTAAGTTATATGCCCTTAAAAGGGCTCAAACAAAACTTTTTTTTGTTAATGACAAAACGTTCGAAAATAAATAGAAAAAATGTAATGGACTTATATAACGTTCAATAACATGTTGCTAAACCGTTTTAGGTTAGTGAAGGGGGTTCTCGGCACTTATTTCTTTCTTTTTTTTTAATTTTTTTTTCCAGATTAACAAAATCTTAACAATATTATGTAAAAAATATTTTCTTTGTCCAACTTTACGTAAAAATATTATCTGTCTTCAACTTTACGTAGAAAATATTATCTTTGTCTAATTGTTAAGATTTTATAAATATGTAGAGAAAATTCTAACAAAATTGAAACAAAAAAGATTTTTATGAGTCCTTTTAAGGACATAACTTCCTAAGGGTGTGTTTTAAGGCACATTTTAATAGAGACTTTTTGGCTTATTTTAATGAGATATACACATCATTAGTTTTGAACCCTATTCTAGAGCGACCCTGTTTACAGTTATTCCAAAATTTGATGATTTTTTTAAGACTGATTGTTTGAACTTTGTGTGTAACAATATATGTATTTTATTACGTCTTTCAATTAATATACTATTGTTTATTAAATTTAGCATAATTTTTATTTCAGTGTAAATTTCGATGATATCGAGCTCACTATTTCTGGAAAAGCAAGTATTAACGGTACCAAAATTCAGATTAAAAATACGGTTGTCTACCTTTATATAAAAAACGCTGTGGTAAGTAATTGCTTTAAACAAATTTAAGTATTAATTAATTAATTAAGAAATATATCTTCAGCATTTTAACTGGGATGGGGGCAAGAAAAATACAATCGCATTTTCATTGGGCGGGGCAAGAAAAAAATACTGTGTATGAGTTGAAATTTAATTTATTAATAATAAATATTTTTGAGAGGGTTACTGCCCTCCCTTGCCCTTCCCCCCGTAAATAAGCCTCTGCAATTATTATTTGCGTATTTTTTATACATACCTTGGTAAATTTGGAGATAAGTAGTTGAAAACATTTAGATCGATGATTTTTGGAATAATGTTATGAAAGTATTAAAAATCTAAAAAAACCTTGGTAAAAAGTGTATAACGTCACCAGATGTCGCTGACTATGATTGTTCACACTTCAGATATGCGTCATTAGAAGTTAAAATTTTGTTATATATTTAGATTCTAAGTACTTTAAAACTACACTTTGAACGATTAACTTACTTTATTTACTACAACTAACATCGAAAATATATCCGTCAAAATAAAACTTTATTGAACTAAACTCATTTATTTATTTATAATAACGTCCCTATTCATAAGTATCATAAAGATGTGTCGGTACCATTCGAGAAGAAACGAACAAAATCTTTATGTAGAAATCTCAGTAGTTTCGTTTTAGCTATCGAAGTTCCTTTTCATTTATTTGGCAGGAACGAAGCTTAGTGTTTTCGTCTGCTCAGTTAATTCGGCTTGAAATATTTTGAAGTTAGAGACCATTTTTTAGGGAAATTGCTAGTGATTTGGCCTTGAGTATTTATCTCATTATCTCATCAATTGACTCTAGGAACGGCTTCTAGTTTTTTTCTATGCATGAACCAGGAAAAACGACTCCTGAAAATATATGTTTTTCCAAGAGAATTGTTGTAAAGATTGGAACTTGACGATTTCCTCTCCTAGGTATTTCAACAGCGACTCTGTAGACATTGTCCTTATGTATGACTATTGCACATGTACATGTACATGACTCATTTATTTTGTAGTTTCCTTTTTTATGTCCATTTAACAGAATCTGTTGCCAAGTTATATTTATCTCTGACGAGATTTTTCTTTTCTTAGTAGGATCTTCTTTAAGTAATGTCTTAGTCTTGTCCAACCCCATTTTATGCATAGAGGCGTACAAAGGGGGGGGGGATTTGTGGATTCAAATTATTAACAAAATATAATAAACTCCGTGGGTTCAAATGTAATTTTAAAAACTGATCTTCACTTTCACTTTCTAGAAACTCATCATTAATGAGTAATATCGTTTTTCTGTCAAGAGTTTTTTATTAAATTTGGGCTGATTCCCCCCGAAATACTTACGCCTTTGATTTTGTGTCATTATCGGTTAATACATAGTTTGCCAATCTCGATTCATCTATGTCTTCTCGAAATGTTGTACTTATTGGTGTTTTTTTTCTGTACTTGACGGAGTCTTGATGTTTCACTGGAATTGTTGTTAAAACTCACTCTTACTTTGTATTTTTTTGGGATAAACCGGAAAAGTAGGGTATAATGATTAAATGTCATAGTTGTTTTCAATTTGTGCGTTATTATTCAAATTACTTAATATTATATCATATTTAAAATACCAAAATACTACCTTTGTGTTTTTTTTGGGCAATAACACCACAATAGAAATAAAACGACGTATATTGCAGGAATACCAAACGTTTCAAAGTGTATTCTGACTTCGTTGTCAATGGCTTTATATTTATTGATGTAGATCGCAAAATGAAAATTTGATTTATGACATTTAAAATTGACATTAGAAGATTTGTTGTTTTTAGATATACAGGTAGCACAAAAGATTCTAAAGATCATGAATTATAGTTAACCAGCTTTCAAATTAGAAGAATTTGAAAGAGTTGTCTTTAGAATTTATAAGTGGCGTTCCTAGGTACGACTTTGTTATAAGATAGCGCATTCGCCAAAAAATGCGATCAAATAATTCTATTGTTTCAGTGATCCCATTAACGTCATAAGGGAAAACCTAGGGAAAACCTTATGAACTATCTCGTTATTGGGTTGTTCAAAAGGAGGTTACCATTAATAATTTCTTCCTTAATTGTCGGTAACCAGATACGATCAAATTCTACAGAAGTAGAAGCGATACAATCGTCTTCATTCAAAAGAATTAAGGCAGACTGTTTTATTTTTCGTTTTGTGTTATGTTGTTCTTTGTGAAGTATAGTTGAATTGTCAAATTGTATTTTATGGCCTAGGTCCCAAGCATGTTCACAAATTTTTGATTTTTCAAATTGTCATTTCTTTATGTAATTCTTGTGTTCATTTGTTCGTACGTTTAATGGTCTCGATGTTTCTCCAATATAAAATTTATTGCATTCGTAAGGAATCCTATATATGCAGTTTTTTGAGTTCTGGGTTTTGTTTGTTGGTTTTGTTTTCGATATTATAGATTTCAGTGTATTTCTTGTTTGAAATGTTGTTTTAATATTAAATCTGTTGCTCACTCTTTTCAATCTTTCTGACAGACCCTGTATATATGGTATAGTTGTAACTGTAATGTTGTTGTCTTGAGTAGTAGTAATGTTAAGAGAAGTTCTGGGTTGATTCGGAAGGTTTGTTTTCTGTTCAAGTCTGCTTAACTCTTTGTTGATAAATTTTGTGGGGTAATTGTTTCCAGTGAGAACATTTTTTATAATTATTTTTTCTTTGTTGAATTTATTATCATCTGAACAGTTGGTCTTTGCTCTATCATATAATGACTTAATGACACCATTCTTTACTGTTTTCGGATGATTTGAATTGAAATTTAGGTATCTGTTTGTATGAGTTGGTTTTCTATAAACTTCTGTTTCGAATCAAGAATCTGTTTTTGTTATTAATGTGTCTAGGAAAGATAGTTTGTTATTTTCTTCAATTTCTAGGGTAAATTTGATAGTTGGCTCTTTGTTATTTATGTCATTTAATAATTTATCTAGTTCTTCAAGATTGTGTTCCCAAATTAAGAAAATGTCGTCAACGTAACGCCACCAAATTAAAGGTTTATTTTCTTTTGATAAAATTAGTTGTTGTTCAAACAACGTTTAGAAGACAACCAAAATACTATTCAATAAATAGTTGAAATAAAGCACTAAATTTTGTTTTCATTAACTTCTTTCACCAAATTGAATGAAAATTTGTATTAATTTTTTATTGTGAATTTGTTTCAGTTCAATTTGAATGGCCTTCTAAACAACCCCGAATTCAGTGCGTTATTGAGTGCCATTCTCAATGACAATTTGTGTAAATTCATCGACACCTATGCTTCAGTCATCTCTGATCTAATCAGTCCAATACTGGAAACCTTACTCAACAAAATGTTGGGACGAAGCAGCATATCTGAGGACTTTATCGAAGAATATCAAATCCTCAGACAACAATACCAACTTGATTGGCCGAAAATATATTAAATGAACATCTCTGTAACATAAATAATTTTATATTTCGTACTTTTTTGAGAATAAAAGAAATTTGTATAAGTTTTAGTTAGGCAGGCTAAGCAGGGAGCCTGTTAACAATTAAAATTTATGTGGTTATGATATTTGTTTCTCGTATTCCATTAAAAATATCAAAAAAATAATAATTTTATATATTCCTGTAGCTTTATGGAGTTATTAAGTTTATGCGATCGCAGCCTTGGAGCATTTGTCTAAGAAAACTACTACTGTAAAAAGACGTATTACTATTGAAGAAAATAACTTGGAATCGGCCATAAAGGCCAGCCTAAAATCATTTAAGGATTATGAAAGTTCTCAACAAATTAATGTCAGAGTCATATTAAAGCTCTAAAAAAGTAGCAATTATATAAACACTGGATTTTGTATTAAGGAGAAGACTTTCTACATTTTTTTGTTATTTGAAAATCAGAGAAAACATTCCCAAAAACTGAATTCTATTTTAGGTGACCTTTTAAAGTTTTTTTTTAACTTGTATTAACCAAAAATAGCCAAAATGCATATAAAAAGATAATTTATTCATTCATTAGTCATGTCAAAGAAAACAAAACATTATCAGGCTGAGATAATAAAAGAGGCAACTCTCCGGACTCTTCGATGGGGGCACAAAGTATCGACCTCGAACACTCCGCTAACAACGAGATAACCCTCGAAAACGAGACCTTCTATTGGAATCAGGACTGTGAAACATCATACCGACTACTGATGGCGGCATTCTGTTCCAGCCCAATCCTACTATTTCCGACACAATCCGGGAAATTCATCTTTGACACCGACGCCAGAAACACAGGTGCAAGATGGTAAAGAGAGGGTGATTGAGTACTACAGCCGTGGATTCTCGTAACCGGAAAGGAATTATTGTGTCACCAGAAAAGAACTTCTTGCAATACTCAGCGCTGTAGATCATTTCCACAAATATCTCTATGATCGTCATTTCCTCATCAGAACAGATGATGCCGCCCTCAAATGGCAGTTGGACATGAAGACACCGGAAGGACAACTGGCCAGGTGGATGGAGAAATTACAGCAATACGATTTCAAGGTCGATCACCGCGCCGGCCGTTTGCATATTAATGCCGATGCTCTGTCAAGAAGACCCTGTAGAGTAGAATGCGGACCTTGTCTGAAGACGGAACAGAGAGGGTATCGTCATCCGACAGATCCAAGTACAGGCCAATGAAGACTGAACAAAGAAACCGTACCTCCAGGACCAGATGTCATCTGGGCACGAATAAAACCTTTGGATAAAATTCGCCAAAGGTACTACTGGGTAAATTACTTTGAAGACGGCAGAGCTTGGTGCCGGAAATATTACGGCTGTGCAGCCAGTAAGGGCCCGAAGACTAGGATCAAGGGCAGAATGCAGCAATACAATGTGGGCGCCCCGTTTGAGAAAATTGCCATTGATGTTGCTGGTTTGAGCGGGGGACAAATACATTCTGGTCGCAATGGATTATTTCAGCAAATGGCCTTAGGCATATGCTATACCCAATAAGGAGGCAACCACTCTAGCGACAGTGCTGATAGAACAGTTATTCAGCAGGTTTAGTATCCCGTTGGAGTTACATTTAGACCAATCCAATGTATTCCAGGAGGTCTGTGCGATGCTGGGAATCAAGAAAAGGAAAACCACTCCTTTGCATCCCCAGTCAGACATGGAATGGTGGAAAGATTCAACAGGACCTTGGAAACAACATCTGTCTAAGGTCGTCAGCGATAACCAGCGTGATTGGGATGAGCATATCCCCCTTTTCTTGTTGGCCTATCGCTCAGCCGTCCATAACAGCACCGGACTGACCCCAGCCAATGTACTATTCGGAAAAGAGCTGAGATTACCTTGTTGTCTGACTTTTCCCTCACCAGAAGAACCGCCCCAAGAAATCAACGATGCAGACCAACTATGTTGCTGGCAGTACCAACTAGACCGATCGGATGAAGACACAATATGACATCAAGACCAATTCAGCTGGGTTCCAAGAGAGGAGGGATAAGGTCTGACTATATAACCCCCAGAGGAGTAAAGGTAAATCTCCAAAACTTACACCCCCCTGGAATGGGTCATATACGAGGTGGTCAAGAGGATCAATGACGTTGTCTATCGTATCCATCGGAACCAAAGAGCTAAGATGAAACGTGGTTCATTTGGATCGACTCGCTCCCTACCATGGAGAGAATGTTTCCGATCGGGACGATCAAGAATTAAAGGGTGACAGTGTTATAAAATTTATATTTTTCACGCCGCCTATGTAGGAAAACCAAAACCGGCTGAGATTATGAAAAACGCTAACTCTCTGGACTCTTCGATGGGGGCAAAATGCGTCGATCTCGAACACTCCGCCAACAACGAGATAACCTTCGAAACCACGATAGAATTCCATGTAAATTATAAAAGGACATTGTACATTTTGTATAGTATTAGTTTAGTTTATTTGCCTTGTGAATTGTTTGAGTAGAAATCATCTGTTGTAAATAAATAGTGGATTTATGTTTGTGAAAATAAATTCATCGAAAATGAACGTGAATATCTGTGTTAAATATTAATTTTTCTAACCCACCAAATTTATAGCAATATTTTGAGCAATAACTAGTAAACTCACAGTTTGTACGACTCAAAGCAGAAAGAATCTGTGTTATTAGTTTTCGAGGTTCAACACTTGTGATAAATTAATAAATTTGAAGATTGAATAAATAAATGTCACTATTGCTGTGTTGTGCTTAAATTATTGCAACTCACCACCTTCTCTTTTTATAGTCAGTGAATTGAATCAGCCTTCAGCATTGATTTCATATTAGAAAATACTCGCAAATACATATAACGGATGTTTTTTAGAGGTAGAGAACTTTAAGTTGACAACACTCTTTTAACCGGCGGCCATCTTGTCAGCTGTCAAGTGATTTATGTTTAGTTTGGTTTGGCATTACATCATGAATAGACTGACGCCTGAACAACACTTCCAAATTGGGCAAATTTATTTTGAAAATCATGGTTCTGTTCGAAATACGTATCGCGCACTACGTCCATTTTACGGTCAACATAATCGTCCATAAGAGCAATTAATTCGATTAACCATGCAACATTTTCGCACCACGTTTACTCTAAATGATAATACGCATCCACAGAGATGTCGTACAGTGCGTACAGAATAATCCATTGCTGCTGTAGAGCGTAACGTAGAGGAAAACTTGAATCAGTCTATCCGCCATCGTGCACAGGAATTGGATATCTGTCCATCCACTTTATGGAAGATTTTGCGGAAAGATCTTGGTTTGCGTGCTTAAAAAATTCAATTCGTGCAAGAATTGAAGCCACACTATCACCTAGCAAGGCGTACATTCGGTGAATGGGCCCAAAACAAAATTTCCGTTGATCCCGATTTTCATAAGCGATACGTCAACAAACAAAACTGCTGTATTTGGAGTGATGATAATCCTCAAGTTCATGTTGAGACACCGTTACATCCAGAATAACTGACTGTTTGGTGTGCTTTATGGGCTGGTGGAATAATTGGTCCGTACTTCTTTAAAAACGATGCTGGCCAGAACGTTACAGTCAATGGTGATCGCTATAGAGCCATGATTACTAACTTTTTCGTTCATCAATTGAACAATCATGATGCACACGAGCTGTGGTTTCAACAAGACGGGGTAACATGTCACACAGCTCATGCCACAATTGATTTATTTATTGAAAGAAACGTTTGGTAACCGCATAGTTTCACGTTTCGGACCCGTGAATTGACCTCCAAGATCGTGCGATTTAACGCCGCTTGACTATTTTCTGTGGGGATACGTGAAGTCGCTAGTCTACGCCGATAAGCCCGAAACGATTGACCACTTGGAGGACAACATTCGCCGAGTTATTGTCGATATACGGCCACAAATGTTGGAAAAAGTCTTCGAAAATTGGACCTCCATATTAGACTACGTCCGAGTCAGCCGTGGCGGCCGTGGCAGAAGTCATATTCAAATTATAATGCCAGAAGATTATCTTTCGAATTAAGTAAATTTCATGTCAATTTAAAAAATATATCCTTATTTTCTTCCATTTCAAACTACTATACCTCTAAAAAAACACCCTTTATATGGAAGAGTAAATACTCGAGGCCTAAACCTTGTCCTTCTCCCCACTGGCTGTAAACAATAACTATTGTTGTAAATATTGTCGCAATAATTAAATCCATGATTATAAATTTAAGTAAAATAAGTACTTTATTATTTTAATAGTTCCATTACAGCATAAACATATATTTCCATCCAAATGCATCACATCATCTAGATACAAAAATCACTCATAATAATAAACTTTTTCGCAGATCAGTTATGTTGGAATAATGTTATTTTGCTAAGCTAGACAGGCAAGAATTCTTAAGTTTACTTGTTAAAATCTAAAAGCTTTTACGTTACAAAGTTACGTATCTAGCTGGTATCTTCCATGCTGTATGATTTTTTTCAAAAATCTCTTTTGGTACAGCTGATGAAGAATACAACGCTGCTTTCGCAGATGCGAACCCAATGGATACACAAATTTCTTCTGAAGATTGTGCCACCATTCCGCTGATGAAACCACTTGCAAAACAATCACCAGCGCCGCTGACGTTTACAAAATCTTTAATTACGTCAGTAGGATAATGCCTGACAAATACTTGACAATCGTCGGAGCTTCTGTTGCAAAAATTATCGCTAGCTAATCCTTTTCGGGCTATAAGTACACCGTTCGGACCGAGTGTTACAATTATGACTTTAAGGTGATTCACTAATTCCCTTGCTATAGCTGCAGCTTCTTGAACAGGATCAATTGAATTTACAGTTGAAGAAATATTTAGAGAGTTTGCAATCAGTTTAAGCTCGGCGAGATTTGGAGTGATAAAGCTTATAGCAGGCCAGTATGGTGTTTCGAATGGCTTCGTACAAACTGCGATGTCTGTCGGTTCGAAGAATACTGTAACAAAAATTATAAAGATTACTTAACAGTTCATATTTTTTTCGAAATAAAATAGCAGATTAAGCATAGGTAAAATGTTAATTATTATTATATTTTTGAAGATATACGCTGATGTTATGTCACATACGACGCTATATTATTATACCTAATAAATTACAAAAAAGTCAAATTATACGTAAATTTCTTTTGTCACCACTGTTCTACAAACAATTTGAAAAAAGATTATTACAGCAGTCAATAGAGATTTTTATGTGACATAAATTTCAACACCAAACCGCATAAGTCATTATAATAGTTATAGTTCACATAATTTTAACAGCAAACACGTAGAAGTAAATTATTTGAGCCTTAAAAACACCAAAAAATATGGGGTATTGTCTTTTTTTGCTTACAGTGTAAAATATAATGATCATAATGCTGTCAATAGAAAAATTGTAGAGATTCAGAAAAATTTCAAAATGAATGTTATAAAGTTTGATCGCAGCATTTTTCATAAATCAAAACTGGAAATACCGATGTAAAGTGAGTGATTTTAAAAAATCAGAATTTGGTTGTAATAACAGTTGGAATCTTAATCTGCCTCCTAGTGATAGCTTATAACGTTGAGATTAATAACGCTGAAGATCCATGTTGTACGTTAAGTAGATCTTCCAGAACTGCAATTTAAATAATTTGTAGAAATATTTTGCAGGACTTACCGTATTAACCACAATAGTTCGATAGTGATATGCAAAATATATTTTGAAAGCTTATAAAATGCACTTCATTTCGTATATCGTGGATTTTTGTTATAGTGCCATAAAATGTATTAATACTGCTTTTGTAATTTGATTTAAACGACGGACCATCCGATGTGTTGAAAGTGCCGGATCCAGTCAATACAAAAAAGTATACAGGTAAAAATTAACTTAATAAATCAATAGAGAAATAGACCAATATGGGCAGGCAATAGTTATGTAAATAAATTCGTAATAAACTGCTGAGAAAAAAATATAATAATACAATTTACCATAATTTTAATGTCGTGCCCCCACTTTAAGTAAATTCTAGATCCGTTCATGTGCCGTGACAGCTATTGTCAGTGCACCGCTGGCTGGCTGTCGCATATTGGTACATTTAAAGCATTGTTTATTATTTTAATAATTTCTAGGCATTATAACGAAAAACCAAGATAGACAAATTGAAGTGGAATTTATGAACTGTCAAAATATCTTTGGTATATGCCGGTCGGACTAGTCTCGTTAATACAGTGGGTTGTGCAAAATATCTCACTTGATTATTTACATTGGAATTCTTCAAAAACTACTTATTCAATAGTAGGTATCCATCGTGATCCCATATAAACGTAATATCATAAACTATAGTTTTGACGATGACCAATATTCCAGTCAAGAGGGGGCGTAAGGCATGGGCGGTGTGGGCTGCCGCCCACGGCCTCGCGGGGCTAAGGCCCTCCCGTGGCAAAGGGATTCGCGGGGCAAAGGGCCTCGACTCTTAATTTCAAATGATTTTTGATTTTGTAGTCCCTTCTTCTTGCACCATTAGAGGGCCTCGCGAAATGTATTTTGCCCATATTAAGTTTACTTCTTGCGCCGCCTCTTTCCAGTATAAGTTACCACAAAGTTATAAACGTTTGAAACAAATCCACTTTTGACCAGTTTTTCTTAGTTTACTCGGTAAAAAATGATCCAATCTTGATGTACACACACTCATTAAGAAGGATTTCTTATTCTCTACAACTTTTCTGTAGACGGCATTACGATTCCTCCATTATTTTTCATTATATAAGCAAAAACCAAAGAAATTCGTATTTTGCCGGCTTTTAATTATTTAAATCGTTTACTTCTTCGAGTTATCTTATGAATTATTCTCTATTAACTGTTATTGACATGGTGCTATAAGTGAAATGCTGTCGAATTTTATGTCCAAAAATGAGTTAAATTTTGCTCTATAAACTGGTGTATGTTTAAAATTAATATTTGCACAACAAAAGTAAATTTTAATTTAAAATAATATTTTTAACGAATGGACAGGGGCAATTTCTCTCTTTGGCAAATAATATTGTTACGAAATTACCAAAGCCGACCCTGTTTCATTTCAGTACGACAATAATCGCTTTAAGATAAAAAATGGTTCTCGAAAAGACTCGGCACCTGTAGGAGTGATGATGATTTTTGCGAGAATTTTTTATGCTGGTTTTATAAAGGAAGCAGGCCACGATCGGGAGTGCAGTTGGTGGAGCAAAAAGCTTATATGTAGAATTGTTGTTGTGATATTTGAATCAGCTGTTGTATATTCGATGTAAATAAAAGTTTCTAGAAAAGTGAAAGTGAATATTAGTTTTATATTTTAAATTGAACCCACGGACTGTATAGCAATATTATGGGTCTCGAACCATGGTGTACACACGGTGGCGGTACCATGAAAACATCTTAGATACACTGTGTTTAGGTATGCCGTGTCTTTGTTTCATGTGTATGCACCAAAGAGCTTAATACGTAGAGTGAATTATATATGGGCGTTACTGTAAGTGGCAGTGTAATAACAATAGAAAGAGAAAGAAAATATCAGGGAGCGCTTGCTATGTCTCTACCCTACCAATAGTAGGCGTCACCACTGACACTGACCAATCAGGAACGACACGCTTATTCTCTCTCTCTTTCTATTGATATTACATGAATTTCGCTACTTCACGTGCTCTACAGTATTAACCTCTTTGGTATGTACACGGTGGCATTGCTGCATTCCAACTTAAACGCTGAGAATTATTTGGCCATTTGCAACTTTGAGGCCACGTAAAGTCAGTACTAAAACTTCTCCTTTTTACAAAATGAATAATTATAATAAAAGGCGTTTATGGTAATATCAATAATTATTTCGCTTATTTAGATAAGTTCAATCGGTCTGTTGGTGGAGTTATAAACACAATCTCTAGCTACATAGAGTTTATTCATCAATCGATGAATACAGCACTATTTTGTGTTAAAGGCTGCTAGTATAAACGTGTGAATGTGAACAAAATTTAGAAATTGATGGAAAACGGACCATGGAAATACTAAATAGAAAGGGGTAATTGAGGTATCAAAAATATCCCTTTCAGCTTGGAGCAGGAAACATCATGAATACAGGTATTCACCATGAATACAAGTGTTTTCAAACCCTGTAATTGCTCAATTTGTACACGACGTACAGAAGTTGAAACCATTGGGTTTACACGGTGTATTTATATACGGTGAATATGCAGTGTATTCGGGATTGAGTAGACGCTAAAGGTATAGTGATTAAATGATTTTCTACGATTAACATATACCAATCTTTATTTATGGATTAAAAATTACAATATTTTCTGAATAGCATTTTATGCACCTTCGAAATAATTTGGTCGAGTGCGAGATGGGTTCACATATTTTGATACAGTTGTAGGTAATCAACGTATATATTTTTCTAATATTCCAGTTTCAGACCAGCAGAGAATGAGTGGATTTTCGTATATTTTCCTTAATATCTTTTAAACTACTCGTTTTAGATTTATAAAAAATGTAAATTTTTATTTTTATCACAACGAGCCCCAAAAGTAAAATTAATTTTTTTTCTGATTTTTAGGCTCAAACGTTTGGATGAGAAGGGGGAATGGGTCAAATTTTAAGTAAAAATTATGACATCTTCTAAACAAATTATTTTAAAAATACAAATAAAATATATTTGTATTTTTATGACGATTCCTACACCCGTAAAGTAAGGGTGCACATAAAAAAATTGTCGATTTAAAATGTTAGAATGTGTGTTTTTTGATAATATGAGAAAACAAATATACTTGTATTCGTCATATACATGATATGTTCGAAAAAATATATTTTTTTATTTTTCATTTAATTCTGTAATTTGGTCCCCAGACTTAAAATCAGGTATTTTCTCGTTATTTCCATGTAAAGTTCAAATGATGCCCTATATTTTTTTCCAAATTTTAAGTCGTACAATTAATGAGATAAAGGGGGATAAGTCATTTTTTTAATATTTTCATTATTATCTATTAAACAATATATTCTTATTTTTTTCAAAATTTTAGTTCTTATAGTTTCTGAAATAAAGAGGGCAGAATGGGTAAATTTTTTAAATGTTAGTTAATATCTTTTAAGTAATTTATCTTTAAAATATGAGAAAAATAAACTGAGATATTACATGCGTCTGAAACGATTTTAATTTTGTATTTTCCGTTTAATCCTGTAATTTGCTTCCAAAATTAAAATTAGGATTTTCCCCTTATTTTTCCTATAAGGTTTAAGCCCAATTTTTGTCAAAATTTTAGATCATATAGTTTCGAAAATAAAGGGTGGGGATGGGTAATTTTTTAAACATTTTTGTTAATATCTTAGAAACAATTTATTTTAAAGATATGATATATATATATATATATATATATATATATATATATACTTGTATTCCTCATGATAAGCTCTTTGATTTAATATATTACATTTAATTGTGTAATTTTCTCCCAAAAATTAATAATTTTTTCTGTAAATTTTAGATAAGGACCTATATCTCTAATTTTTCGTTTCGTTTCGGAGATAATGGGGAATGGGGAATTTTTGTGTATATTTTAATATATTTTTAATAAATTATGTTTGAAATATAAAACCATATATTTTTATTCTTCAGAAGTAGTAGCCCTTTCATTTCATATATTATGCGTTTGAAAAAAATTTAATTTTTAATTTTTCAACTATAATTTACCCCCAAAATGAACATTATGGTTTTCTCTTTATTTTTACTGTAAACTTTAGGGAACGTCCTATATTTCCTATTTCTTTATAATTGTAGGCTCAATAGTTTCGGGGATAAGGGGGAATGGTCGATTTTTTTAAATATTCTCCCCAGAAGTACCACTAAAATCTTTCTTTTTTATTTACGATATGTACTCTTGATCGAGTCACCAAGTTATACACTGATACCAAATTTCAACCTGTTCCGTCCAGTAGTTTTGGAGAAAATTCCTATGATGTGAAAGATGGAGAAATGTTGTTTTATCTCTTATATAAGTTTATTATGTATTTAAATTAAACGAAAAGATGAAAATATAGAAAAGTAGGATAATATTGTTTTCAAAGTATCACTGAATTAAATGCTGCCGAGAATGAATAGAAGAGGTGGACCGAGACACCATTATAGCAAATTAGGTAAGTTTTAGGTCATTTTAACAAACGATGAAGTTTGAATTAAATCAAGGATGAAAACAACTTAAGTTGTGCAATAAGTCAATTAAAAGTTTATCAGTTTCCCAAGATGAGAAAGATGTACATTATGGTGGTTACTCCATGACAGAAACCACTATAAAAAATATTTAGATGATGAAATACACCTCAAAGTAGCTTCAGGTATGTAAAGTTATCCTCAGGTACATAGTTTAAATACCCACTTCCAATTTGAATGTATAGATACTTGAGATGTTATCACAGCGAAAGAAGAAGAAGACCAAGCTAAACGATCACAGATTGTCAAATGTCAAAAATATGTCAATAAACTTTAGTGTTTGTTGACATTTACGTTATAAAGTAAAAGTAAACAATTTAAATATTTATAAATGGGTTTAAAAACGAAAAATGGAATGTGTGCTATTGCACTAACAACAATAGCATCAATTTTTGTGTTAATATCATTCTGCACGTCCTACTGGCTTGTTAACGATGGTAAAATACAAGATCCAAAATTCATAAGGATTGGTAAGTGTAACAGTTAATGGTAGGAGTGGCAATAGGTGAAATCATACACAGATGATTTCTATTCAATTTAATAATGATTCACATAATTGCCATGTAACTGTAATTTATGATTCATGCATTTACTAAATTGTAGAAATTTGGATATATTCATTACATAATACCAATTTGAAATTAGATAATTTATTTCATATGATAAAATTCAAAATCATAAATAGTTTCTGATAAATACTTATCATTTTGTATCATATGTGTATTTATGCCACTGTTTGAATCCATTTCACTAATTTCTTATTTCCTTTTCATATATTTTATCAAGACTAAGACTACTTTCCAAGCAGTAATACATTTCTAGGTAATTCTTCATGCAAAGTAAATAAGTTATTTCTTTGTAATTTTCTAGTTCCTTATGTTTACTTGCTGTTAGGGAGCATTAGTTAACAGTATTATGGGTATTTTCTAGCAGGGAGGTATTCATTCACATGAAACAAATTTACAAGGCCACAGCTTTGTATTTATGTTTTTTTGAGAGAATTCCGTATTTCAAAGCTTCCATACATTTCAGGGCATATCCTATAAGACCCTGTTCTTAATGGCAGTTGTATGAAAATGAAAAAATTATAATATGAAAATGTACAATTTGAATTGAAGTGTTTGACATTATGAACTGACATAACTAAGATAATTGACTATTATATACAGGGTAGCACAAAAAAGTCTAAATGCAATATAAAATTAATATAACTCTTTTTAAGTTGAAAGGATTTGAAAGAATTAAGTTCTGAATATTATGTGGTGTTCCTAGGTGCAACACTTATAAGAATTTCCTAAGATGCAACATTTCAGAGATCGCTTTAAAGTCAAGGGCTGTTTGAAAATGTATTATTATTATTGCTATTTTCAGTCTGATTATCAGCAACCAGAAACAACTGTTAATAATCCAGTCATCTTCATTTAATAAAGTTAAAGTTGACTCTTTTGGCTTTTATTTTGTGTTGTGTTCTCTATTCTGTAATGTGGTTGAAGTTTGAAATTGTATTTTATGTTGAATGTTTTACTTTTTGAACTGGTGTTTCTTTATGTAAATTACTGGTTTTGAATGTGATTTTAATATTAAATCTGTTTTCTAAATTTTTTGTCTTTGTATCTTTGTTAAAATGTGATTATCATGGGTGCCAATATTGCTTAGAGTAGAACAGATTTAATGTTAAAGCTGCCTTCAAAACAAGAAATTAAATACAAAACTCCAAAAGTTACATTTATAAAATTCCAACAGTTCCAAACGTAAAGGCCATTGCCAGAACATTTTTTAGGGTTAGGTTGGGTAATTTAATTCAGGGGTTGGATAATTTTTTTGGTTGGTAATGGGCTGATTAGGACTGCAACAGTTATATTTCTCATGTATTTCCAGGATATATAAAATTGTATAAATATAAAATTTATTCTTATGAAAAAGATGATTAATTGGTTAAAATTGAATCTTGAAGCCCCTGACCCCCCACTGGCTACAGCCTTGCAAAAAGTTAAAATTTTTGAAGATGCCTGGGACTTTAGTTATAGAATACAGTGTCAAAACTGAACCATATTACACTAGGAAGAACACAATAACTTTATTAATTAAAATGATTGTATTGCTATTACTTCTGTAGAATTCAGATATTCCTGGTTACCAATAATAAAAGCTGAAATTAGGAATGGTCCTTTTGAAAAAAAAATATATTGGGACAGTTCATAAGGTTTTTCCTATGTTTTCCCTTATAACTTTAATGGGATGATCTCTAAAACATTAGAAGATTTTGATTTTATGGAGTATGTGAAAACAAGGTAGCACCTAGGAGCTCCATATAAAATTTTGAATACAACTCTTTCAAATTATTCCAAATTAAAAGACTATTTATATTTTATCTGATCTTTAGAATTGGTTGTGCTACTCTGTATATATCAGATAGCAGTTGTAGTTATATAATATTGTCTAATAGTCAATTTCAAATTGTCCATTTTCATATAATTGCAATTGAAAATGGGGTCTGCTTTAGACCCTGAAACATTTACAAGGTTTAAAAATTTAAAATGCAAGTGTGATGTTATTCTCTAAAAATACAGCAACTGCTTTGGTTTATTTAATATGTTAGCAACTTAGTTTTTGCAAACTCAATGCACAAAGGTTTGACACTGAGGTGCATAACCACGGCCCCGATTCTTGAAACCATTCGACGGCGCTACCACTCGACTTGAGACTTATGTTGTATAAAATCTGACATAAATGAAGTTTAATATATGAGTTAAACTTCATTTGCCTCAACTTTTCATGCGACTTACGTCGAAAGTCGTAGAGAGAGCTATCGAATGGTTCGAGAATCGTGCCCCAGGTGTTTATCTATCTATAATTTACTATTTCTGTTTTGAATTAATAAATGAATTTAGATATATAAATTTACAACAACATAAGAAACAATAAATATAAAAAAATGTATACAAAGTTAATTACAAATAAAGATATTGAAATTACAGTTAGGGAAATATCACAAAGTTTTTTTCTTTTTGGGCTAAACACATTCATTGAGTCATTAAAGAAGTCAATATTGGCTTCCCTTGTCCGTTTATTCGCAGTCGCCGAAAAACGTGTTAAGGAAGATGATACACCAGAATTTGTTCTATGGAAAGGGACATTAAATAGATTGTGGTCTCTTAGGGTTCTCTGTGGGATATTTATATTTATCATATACAACAGCTCAGGACAATCTATTAGACCATTTATTATTTTATAAAAGGTTCTCACATCAATATAATACTTTCTATCCTGTGGAGATGACAAGTTATTTGACTTCGGAGTCTCTTCATATAAAATTTCTTCTTTTGGAATTGAAGCCCATAAACTTAATAAACTTTCTCTTAATTTGCTCTATACCGGGTGTCAATTAAGTCTCGGGACGGCTAAATAATTGCTAAAGTACTTCATTTCTGGAAAAGGTCAACATCATTCCTGTAGTAATTTGGACCAAGGAATCCGATGGTGACATTGGATTTGACCTTGAACCTCATTTTTTTGAATGGTGACCGATGAGTTCCTCGTTAAGACTTACCTAGGGTATGACCTTTGTTTTGTTTTATCACTGAACTCAAGAGATTTTTAAGAAGTCATTATTTGACCTCTCATGGGGACCTTAAACTTGTACCTCAATACATGTCCGAAAGTAAAATTTCCCGCTCTTTTCGAGTCATCAATAAAAAATAGGGGATCTCATTTTAAAAAATGTGGTTGACTTCAAAATAACCTCAAAAATGAGATTCAAGGTCAAATCCAAGGTCACCATTGGATTCCTTGGTCAAAGTTAGCGACCTTGACTTTTTCCAGAAATGAAGTACTTTAGCAAATATTCAGCCGTTCCGGGACTAATTGACACCCGGTATAATAGGTATAATGTGGAGACCATATCTGACACGCATATTCTAGAATTGATCTTATATAGGAGCAGAATAGAGTTTTGAAGCAGGCTATAGTACTAAAATCCTGTAGAGTTATATTAATAAAGCCCAATAATTTTAATGTCCTATTGGTTATATGATTCACATGGAAGTTAAAACTCAAATCACTATCAAAATATATTCCTAGGTATTTGGTGACTTCTTTATTTTCAAGTAGAACATTTTGAATTGAATAATTATAACGAATGATGTGTTTAGTTATAAAATCTTACCACAAAACACTTACATATATTATATTTATTTTTATGCCTTTCCCTTTCTAACAGCCAAACTGTCATCTTCATAGAGTAAACGAGTTTTCGTTTTTTTCATGGCTGGTGTGAAATCTTGAAGTAGTGAGGGTAAACATTAATTTTATAAAAAAATAGATAGTAAACATACAAAATCAACCTACCCAAATTACCTCGAAAATAATCAGCTCATTAGATATTGAACATATCCACATTGTATGAAAGTTCAGTGTTTTATTTATTTTTTATTTATACAAGTTTTTTTAAATGAATTTTTTTGAACAGGCTTGTGGGAAGTGTGTTTCAAAAACTTCGAAGACTTTCGGCATCACTATGACAACAAATTTACCGGCTGTTGGTGGGTATTTGAAGAGGAATACTACATCATACATGATTTTCTGCTACCTGGATTCTTCATTGCCACACAATTTTTCTTCACTCTGTGCATGACATTGGTACTAGTGACAGCCTTTCTCACTTGGATGTACTGCTTCTGCAGCCGAGATCATGACAGGTAATACTATAGCGATGGCCCCAGAAGTACTCAACCTAACAAAGAAAACACAAATTTCGGACATAACGTCTTTATGTTTCTACAGAGTCTCTTTTAATAGCTTTGATACCCTGTGGGCAGGGTGAGTCGTCGATCTCCTCAAATTACTGTCCATTTTTTTGATTGGTTCTTCATCTTAGATAGGGCAGTAATGGACTCATCCATGAAAATGAATATATGCAAAAACTCGGCTTTATTGCTGTGAGACCTCGCTAAATATTGGTAGTTTTTGTTTCAATGAGAGGAATATATTTTTTTCTAATGCAATTTGTAGGATTTTCTTTTTCAATTTTTGTAGTCACTCAATTGTTTGACCAAGCAATGTACAGATTGCAGTTGGTACAGCTCTGTTTAAACTCTGCCACGCAATATTTTACTATTAAGAGGGTAGTTTTGTGAGAAACAAGAAAAAAATCTTTTTAGGAAAATGACTATATATATCCAAAGTAATCATCATCTGCATTAATGCCCTCTTTTGGATATTCTCAAAAAATGGATGAATTACATTATACAGGGCTTTCATTTCAAAACTATCCACTCAAAATAACGTTTAAAAGTCTTTAAAAGAAAAAGACAAAAAAACCGTTAATTTATATTTACGGGGGACACTTTTAACACGTATGTTTCACCCTGCAGTTACAACCCCTAAGCGGGGGTGAATATCAATTCTTCAAGTTTAAATACCTCTTCTTTAAAGGTCCCTTTTTTTGTCAATCTTTAAACATCATTTTTTTAAATCAGATTATTTTTACAGATTCGTGATCAGGCACCCTAAAAAGCACCATAAACCAAATTTGGTGTAATTGGCAATTATTTTCAAAAATTTAATTTTTTACGTTTTCTAGGGATTTGTTCATTTAAGTCGACCGTGAAATCGTAGTAGTATTCTCTTGACAAGTGCATTTTCGATTAACAACATGTATGCCACTCGGCGACAGCAGCGAATCATCTGATATTCGGAGCTTACTAAGGATGATGGTGGTTAAAAATCCAGTGTTGGCAGACCAACTTGTCTAGTTTCGTGGCATCTCAAAATATACAGAGATCGAATAGAATGGAGCTCGACCATTTCTGGTTTCCGTGAGGTATTTGAAATGAAAGTATGGTAATACTAGCATTACCAATTTTTTCCATATTGTGAAACTTCTAAATTAAGCTTTATAGCGTTGGTACTATCTACCTAAAGGAATCGTTGATAAAATGACGACGTTCCGACAGAATCACATCTACCATTTTTAGGTCGGTTCGCATATTTCTCGTACACGTCTGCGTACGCTTCTAGTTACTCGAATACTATGATGTTCAATAGCACGCGCTGTTATAGTCGCCTTACGGCGCTTATCGGATCGGTTGGTACCGTAAACAGCTGCCTGTGATTGTCCTGGCGTTCAGTGGCCACGCCTGCCGCTTACTGATTGGTTATTTCCGGTCGAGTTATTATAGGGCGGAGCCGGGCCGGTACGGTTTTTAATAGAATTTTCCAACAATTGGATAAGTTCTAGATTTCATTTGCGTTCAGACTGTGAGGCCTATTCGAGATTTCAATTGCCTCTCTTACGAGTGTGGATTTTGGGTGTTCTATATTTGCCAGTACTCTGGTATTTTCAAAGTCTATTCGGTGTGACGTCGTGGTGGTGTGTTCCGCAATGGATGTTGTTTTTTCTTGCTTTCTTATGGCGTTTATGACAGTCTGCACATTGAATCTCGTACACTCCCTGTTGTTCTAAAGGGATCCTCACTCAACACCTTGCGTATTTTTCTGTCGGTATTGAAAATAGTATTGATATTGTGTCTCCGTAAAATTCTCGCACTCAGAGTTTTGTCTCAGAGCTGTTTTTAAACAACAAACATTTCCTGTTTGATGTCATCCTGGTTAGTTAGTCTTTGCGATCTGGTTACTAAAGTCTTGAGGCGATGGCTTTTACCTATTTAACTTCATATCAAACATGTCTATGACAACCGAAATATTCAGACTATAAAGAAAGTAACCAATAAAGTAAATAGATTATAACTACATCATTGATAAGAAACCGAAAAAATCTAATATACAGGATGTAACATAATGCAGTGCAGATATTTTAGTAGAACTGATCAGTATAAATATAAAAGTCTTACATAACGTATATCTAAAAGTTTACGGTTTATGAGAAAAAATTGTTCAACGATGTCGACCAAAGTAAACACGTTTTTAGTCATTTATTTGCAAAAAGCTACACATTTATCAACTGAACAGACCAATAAACAAAATTCTCTACCATTCTTATCAGATGAAGGGATATTTAAGGCAAAATTAATTTAAATTTTGAACAGAGTTAATGAAACAGAAAACATGGTAACTTTGGGATAAAGGACGTATTGCGGAATGTTCTGATTCTGTATTGCAAAAAGAAGTGTGATATTTATTTGTTTTGAATGTAATATTTTGATGTGGTTAGCTTAGTTAAGACAGTTAGTTTTATTTCAATATTAAGCTATACAATTTTCTGTCTGTTTTTCAATTGTGAAATTTATGTTTACGAAACATGATTGTGAAAATGTTAGGCATGGAATAAGTTTGGTGAGCTTTTTTTTATGACATTGTAAATTCATGTTAATTATAAATTGTGTCAATTCTATGTTGGTAAGTGTCGGGTATGATACAGTTTAGGTACCTACACTTTTATTTTAATTTCAATGTACATTAATATCAATAAGTTATTACTAAATGGTTAAAAAGGCACGGAAAGCTTAAAAAGAATTCCCTTATAATACTTCAGCAAATCAAACATAACATATTGGCATTGATTTTTACTAAATGTCTTCTTTTGAAAAAAAATAGAATCTATTGAAAAGGAACAGTCATATTTCAAAATTGAATTTATTTCTAAAAACTATCATACAAATTTACAACTTAAATACATTTCCCATTTTACCATCCCTTTCTGTGCCATACTGTCTTCTGCATGTACGACAAGGTTGCCAGATGTATTGAAACTTCACGAAACTCAATAATGGAATAGGCCCTTAACTATACAAAATAGATAAATCTTTGTTGGGAGTTTTTGAGTTCGTACTGACGAGTACCTGCTGCAGTATGTTACACTCTGTATAATAATCATAATGTCAATCACATTCGATTTAAATCTTTATGGTTTGGTTTAAAGGGAAGTATCGATTTCTAAAATGCCCGTTAACATATCAATGATATTACGACGTTCCTATTACTACCACAAATCATTCATATGAAACAATAAGCGCCATCTATGTCAGGTTGGATACTTCTGGAACTGATCCCACATACTGAACACAAAAAATACCGAATATTTTATTTACCAACAGGTACATTCTCATGCTGCTGAGTAACGGTTCATTGCAAGTTTTGGCCGGCGTATGCGGCTTCATCGCTGTCAGCATCTTCGGGGCAAACGGTGACAACAGAGACTGGATGCCCTACTGGCAACACAACGATTTGAGTTGGTCTTACGGATTGGCCTGTGTTGGATCTCTTCTTTTAATGCCAGCTGGTTCTCTGTTCCTCGTCGAAGCCAGGAGGGCTAGGTACAGACGTTTCGGAGTCTCACAACCACCCTCGCAATACAGTATGGAAACTCCCAAGCCGAGTGCACCCGCACACCACACAGACATATGAAATGTAACAGGTCTGTTGTAAAAGTTTTGACTAACAAAGAAATCTCGGACAACGGGGAGAATAGATATGTTTTTTTTTGTATTTTAAGATGTTATTGTACGTTTTAAAAACTTTAGATTAGTTAAATAATAGGTCTGATTTTTTATATCTTTCTTCTTTATGGTGTTTTAACTATGCTAGTCACTTTTCTGGCAGTTTTAATGCTCTAACAACAGTAGACGTAGAAAGCATTTAATTACCACTTTAATAATAATAATAGTAAAAATACTCAACTAAATTTTATTGCATTTATGTTAGTATGTTAAAATTTTCTAGCCTACTGGGTGTTCACAGACAGTTCATGTTATGTTAAGTAAATATATCTCCATTAGAGATTTCAATTACTTATCTCTTACAGAAAAGGATTGAAAAGAGAAAATTCTATTGAGCACCCAGATCGATTATTTTTCCATGATTTCAGAGTTTATGTATCTTATCAACTACACCGATTTTGGTATAGAAGAACTGTTTCATAGCTGTCAAAGACAACAATATTAACAAACCAATATATCAAATTAAAAATTGAGTATGATAACATATATACTGCTCTCACAAAAGAACATTCACAGTTAAAGACCAGCTGAATGTTTTACCAATCAGTCTACTTGACCTGTAGATTCCTTTACTAGGATATTTTTCATGGAATCATTTTTTGTTCTATTTTTTATTTTATTTTCTTTCACTTCACACGAAGCACATTTTTAGCTTTGTCAACTAGTCTTCGCACAATATAATAAATTATATTGTTTGAAGCAGTGGATATACTTATACCAAATAAATTTTGAATACTAGGATTTTCCTGCATTAGAACAAGTCAAGTTATATAGTGAAGTACATATACAAATAATAAAACCGGCATGAAAACACACATAGGCTAGAATGACTGACTTGTTTGACAATATAACGTTCTTCTTATTGTTTTCACTGCATTTTAATTGAATAAAATTTTCATTTTTATAGACTGATTAAATGTTCGTAAGGTGTCGGGTATTTAAAAAGATATGATATGTTGTGCCTTGTTATTTCTATAATTATTAACAAAAAGTTCAAATTTCTTATTTACTGTAAACAACTAAGAAACTTCTTAATTATACCCCCAAATTATTGTATTTGTGGGTTACTTAACACATATCTATAGGCTTAAGTTTTAACAATGTATATTGAACAAAATATTATAGATACATCAAAATGTATTTCGAATCTCAAATTCCGTCCAAATTTTTTACTCCAAGTATATTATTTTGTTTTATATAAATTTTACAGCAATACAATTATATATTAGTTTTTTAATTTAATGTATGCATTAAATGCATAATTTTCTCTTGTAAAACAATGGGACATTTTTTAATTTAACTTTTGTTATTATTTTCTATGAAATATAGTATTTTTTAAAAATTGTTTTTTAATTCAGCTATATACTGTTTGAGTGCAAAGGTTTTGAGGATCAATACTACAGGTAAAAACAAATCAAACAGCTTTATAACATTTTCAGAAATAAATTATAGTTTTGCCAAAAAAAAGTTAAAAGTTACTTAACTTTTATTACAGTGAGTAACAGATTATTTCCGCCTTCAAAATGCTTGTAAAGTTAAATATGTAAATACTGAATAGCTTATATACCTTTAATAGCAGCATTAACAAAAATACAGGGTATCCTATAACTAATGGACAATGCGATAATTGTATTTAGAGGCGGTGAAAATATACCGATTAACACAAACATGCCTTAGTAAAATGTTTCTAGTTAACAATATACAGGGTACTAAAGTTTATATTATATAGATAGTATATTCAATTCAATTATGAAAACAAATAGATTCACTTCACATCAAATGTTGAAATTGACCACCATTAGCATCAATGCATTTTATTACACCTTTTATGAAATGTTATAAAAAACGGTTGTAATATTATTTTCAAGAATATTCGCGCCTTCCTGAATGTTAGCTAAAAGCTCGTTTCTGGTATTAATTTCACTGCTGTACACCAAAGATTTCATGTATCCCCACACGTGAAAGTCCATAGGATTAAGTTCTGGAGTGCGAGGCTGCCAAGGGAATTCACTGCCAGGTCCAATCCAACGATGCGGAAAGTAGTCATTTAAATATTGCTGGACTATAAGTGGATAATGTGGCGGCGCGCCTTCGTGCATAAACCACATATGCTGCCTTGCAATAGGAGGAACTTCTTCGAGTAAATTACCCAAATTATTTTCCAAAAATTCTAAATACTGTAATGCATTTAATCTCGTCAGAAGTTCAAACGGACTAATGAAGTGATCGCCAATAATTCCACACCAGAATTAATGGAAAATTCATGCTGAAAATGAACTTACTTATAGGGATTATCAAAATCATAATAGTGGTAATTCCTCCAATTGAAGACTCCACTGCGTGTGAATGTAACTTCGTCACAAAATAGGATGTTTTCAAGAAACGATGGATCTTAAATGATTTTGTTTCATCCTCTGACAGAACTGTAGTCTACGTGGTAAGTCATTGGGCAATAAATTTTGTACATGCGTAAAATGATACGGATAAAATTTTTCTGAACGTAAAATTCGTGACATACTCGATTTACTTACACTAGTAGCTGCTTGCAGGCGCCGAGTACTTATTGCAGGATTTTCCAGAATTCGGAGTAAAATATATTCATGATCAGCTGAAATTCTTTTAGGTTGGCCACCAGAATTTTTGGTGTGAAACGAACCTATTTCACCTAAATTTGTGTATAATCGTTGGAATATTTTAGGATTAGGCACATTTGGATTTGGATATAACTGTGCATATCGTCGAACTGCAGCAGCATTTGACTTGTGCATAAGCACAAATCATATCCCTTAGTTCACTATTTGCAAATTCTTTAATTCTAGGCATATTTAATGAAGGCTTTATTCCAATTACTCACTTTAAAAACACAGTAAATAAATTGACAGTGTGCAAAGAAGAAATCAATAGTTCATGTCAAATTCATAACCTACTTAAAAAAATGTTGTTTGAGGCTGCTTGCGGTGATATGCTGTACCGTATTTGAATTGCAATAGCTCGAAAACGCCTTGAAATATGGAGATGCAACAAGTATACGTTTTTTGTGTTGAAATTATGGCAGTTTCATTATTTATCGTCGAAATGCAAATTATATGGGGTACGGGGTGTTAAAAAAACAAATATGGATTTGGCTAATTCGACCTTCGTAACAAATACCCTGTAAGAGTACCCTGAAAAATGATAACAAATTCTTGTTTATCGCCCTTGAAAACTATGCTGTATCAAATTTGAGTTCAATATATGGAGCCGTTTTTCAAATAACACAAATTTTCAAAAACGAAATACCCACTTTAGGACCCTGTATACCGTTTACTGCAAACATTTTACTAAGACATGTTTGTGTTAATCGGTATATTTTCATCCCCTCTAACTGCAGTTATTGTATAGTGAATTAGTTATGGGACACTCTGTATATATAATTTAAACGAAATATTGTTATAATTTACTGCATGTTTCTCTGAAGAGATGTGGCAACATAGCATATAAACATGAGTCGCTTAGTACTTTTTTACATTAATTACAGTTGACCGATTACGATTGTTTTTTGCAGTATGGGTTCTGAGAAAATTAATATGTAAGTCAGTGGTTTCCAACCTGTGGGGCGCGCCCCCCTAGGGGGGCGCGAGACTGTTGCAAAGGAGGCATGAATCAATTTCGAATACAAACCAAAAAAGTCGAATATGTGTAAAAAAAATTAATCAGCAAAATAGATATACGAAATCCACAATTAGATTGTTAGAAAAATTAAGGGAGCGCAAATAATTTTATTTTAAAGGGGGAGGGGCGCAGGTACAAAAAGGTTGGAAACCACTGACGTAAGTGAAAGTGATTTGCGTGATATTTGGGGTAGACTTCATGAATTGATTTTCATTTTAAAAAATATATTGGAAAAACAAAAAATGGGGAATTGTCAGTTCGAATTCGACAGTAATAATTTGTGGCAAATAGTGGCAGATTATACAATTAGGGAAAGACCTGACATCTTACTAGTTAGGGGGAAACAAGATGTAATAACAAGAATGTTGAATTTTGAATATTTACCATGAAGAATCCGTTTGTTCTGTTCTGTAAGTACATGTCTAACATAAATAATATTAATTTAATGAGTAATAATTATTATTTGAATAATTTAACAGATAAAAGAACTACAAATAAGAAATGTTATATTGGATACCTACACTTTGGATCGATTTATTTCTATAACATATGTAAACAACTTTGTATGCTCTCTTGTTTATCTTGAGGTATACAATAATTCGCCAAATATAAATATTCATTTCAATACATGATTATTAACACTTGTGTCTATAACCGTCAAAGCGAAGTTCACTATGTAGCATGACGGCAATAGCCGTCCAAAACGAAACGGTCGTTTTTAAACACTACGGCTGTAGCGGCACAAATGTGAATGTTTTGGAACAATATTTTACTTTGAATTTCGTTTCCCGCCTGTTATATGACTTGCAGCTTCAATATGCCCGTGGTTGTGCAGGGAGTAGTCCGATCGTGTTTTCTCTTGAATTTATAGTTGCTATTGATACAATAAACGATATTTATTGTTTATATTGGTAAGTTTTTGTTTATTATTGATTTTACACTTTAAATAAAAATTTAAAAAATAAAATTTAGAATTTTTTGATACATTAGCAATATTTATCGTTATACTGTTTAAGTTTTGTTTGTTATGATTTTACCTTTAATAATATAAATAAATAATATTAATTTATATATATATATATATATATATATATATATATATATATATAGTTCACTCAGTTCAGGTCCATGCGTGATTATCACCACAACATCCACTGGACCAGGCAAAGATAATTCACAATGAAGAGCACTGGTATAAACGAAAATTTATCGAGACGGCATACATAATCTCTAACGAGAATATAATCAGCGAGCCAGAGTCCAAATTAAAAACATTTAGAGACCTCTTTTTGGGCCACTGCCGCTACGCATCAGACTAACAACAATGTCTAACCGAAATTTTAAAATTAAAACCGAGATGAGGTTAAAACATTAGAATTAAAACGCAAAATTCAAAATAACAACTAATGAAATCAGTAATGCATATCAAAAAGGCAGTTATAATCAGAAAATACATATTATGTAATCAGACATAAAGGTGGTAAATGATGAAATTTAGATTCTAAAAAGTTCAATACACAGTAAAAAGTCATATGCAAAAGGTACAAATGGGAATTAAGAAAACGCAACAAGACTTACAGAGTGGGACATATCAGAACACTTATAGTACCAAAGGTTCTTTTATAAAATGATCCACTTTTGATGGCAGTTCATCTTGGGCTATGTCAAACGACAATTTGAAGCAATGGCCAAATTTAACGGTTGAAATAGTGGAGAAAAAGTCCACATTTTTAATAATGTCTTTCAGAGTCCAGCATTGGCACTTCTTCAATGCATTCCAGTGGATGAAGTGGGTAATTTCAAAAAGATAATTTCAGTATTATATACGAAATATGACAATCTAACATTGAGTGAAGTACATCAAGTGCACCTGAGAGAGAAAACACAAAAATCTGGAATTCTACTTGAATTCGAAACAGACATTAGCCTTTTAACACAGCATACCCAGACCTACCAGAAGACATTAAAGACCAATTGGCTACACAAAGTTTTATAAGTGGTATTCGAGATGCAGAGGTTCAATGAAATCTTAGACTTAGTTATATAAGGAATAGTACTAAAAGCTCTGCTGCGTACTTTGGAAGTAAAACATGTAGATGTCCAATCAAGAGTACAAGCAGTTTCCGACAGTCAGAAAGAATCAGAGCCCAAGTGTTGTCCACAATTAACCAAATAATTGAGATAAAGTAGAAAAGAAAAACCATGGCATATGTTATCCAGTTTTTATTTTTTCTGAGTTCTTTGGGAATAACCCACATAAACTTGAAAGTCTGTATATTTCAAAAAGTCCAAAATGTCAAATTGTAATTTACGAAATTTGTCATAACGAATCCTTTTAGTTTTTTAATTTATTGTTCATTTGCGTTAATATCATTAAAAACGAGCTCTGATTTAGTTCTTAAAACGTTTGGACTTTTTGAAATATGCAGACTTGAAGTTCATGCGGTGTTATTTCCAAAAAAACTCAAAAAAAATAAAAACCAGATATGCCACAACTATCGTTCAAAAACCAATGTATCCAGGATGAAATGGTCGAACCAGACATTTAATTAATCCTTCACTCAAAAATAGAGGGGTACCTAGGCCACTATAGGACGATGCAGCTAAATGTTCGGGCGTCCTGAAGTAACTGTGGCCCCAATGGGACTCCCTAAGACCTGATTAGATCATTTTTCTACCAAGAAAAGTCATAAAAATTGGTAAAAAGTTGGGTTTTTCTTAACAATACAATACTTGCTTGTCACTAAAACTGGAACATTAATCTTCTTTAAAATGATTGTTTATAATGTTAGGTTTATATGGGCTCAAGATGGATACTATCGAATAGGTAGCCTTTGTTGAATTGTAATTTAAAGTCATTTGCCATGCGAACCGTATTAACTAGGCTAGTCCGATCGGAATATCCTAAGGATATTTTGAAAACTGAAATAACTGACTTCAATATGACAAATTTCAATTTTCGTTATATTGCTAGGAAATTGGTTTAAAATGGTCTATTGCATTAAAAGTGCGAATATGCAACAGACAGCCAGCATATCACTAACAGTAGCTGTAAAGGCACATGGGCGGATCCAGGATTTTTTTTGTCTCCATCGAACCTTCGTGGTTAATGCGGGAACTTCTGCAAAATGTTTCTATAAATTATTTAAATCACAATTCTGCAAGATTTACGTAACAGACAATATAGATATTGTTAATCTCAAGATTATAAGCTATCATTTGAAGAAATATTCCAGTTCCACCATTAATTATAGGAAAGGTAATATAATTTACTTTTTATCGGTTTTTCCGCCTTATATCTGTGAAAGATGCTGTGATCAAAATTTGTAAACACTCATTTTGAAGATATTCTCATTCTCTAAAACTTATGTAGGTATAAGCAAAAAAATCCACATTTTTTGGGGGGGAGAGGGGTTAACACTCAAATAATTTACTTTTATGGGTTTGATGTTAAAATTGTCAGTTATTGATTATACGCTATTATTTGATGACTTAAGCGGTTTGCTGTTGAATTTTATGTCAAGTAGAAAATCTCTTTTGACTGGTGTAACTCTTCAATGTCATCTTAGTGGTAGTTCCATGTTTAAATTTAAAATAATATAGGAACATTCAGGTTGAAAATACTAACAAATAATAAATAGGTAAGTACATGTTTTACACAAACATGGGAATTTCAGTCTATTTTTCGAGCTCATTGTCCAATAGACTCATCAAAATAAAAAAATTGAATAACATTCATTTGTTACGTAAATGAATTGTTACGTTGCCGCTTCTAACATGTTATAAAGTTACTAAATTACGTGAACCAATTATATGCACCAGCCCATATAGAGATCACGCATTACCACAAACACGTCATATAAACGAGGAGTTGAGATGTCTTACACATGAGAATATGTATGCTATTAATAATCTTAAAAATGTACCTTATGAAATCCACATTAATTAGTAACCAAGGTTGAGGTTGTTAGAACAATAGCCTGCGGTATACTTGAGCCAATTTCCAAGAAAATAAAACACAAGATTTGAATTAAAAGTACTTTACTTTTCTTATGAATAGAAACGTAAAATTTTCTAAACGTTTTCACTACGGTTCAAGTTAGTGGCAGATCTAGGATGATTTTGAGGGGGAAGGGGCAAGATGAAAATAGTGACAAATGAACTGGTTACCAAGGGTTACTACTGAGAACTAAACTCGTTTCATTTATTGTGTTATTTTCAGCCAATTTTTAAAATCATATAATTTAAGTCTCTGAGTTTGTTAGTTTATTATCTACTCTTTACTGTTATTCTTTTTTTTCATATTTACAAAGCTTTAGGGGGGGGGTCTCGATCCGCCACTGTTTTAAGTATCAGATCTATATTTTCTAATGCCCTATTTTATCAAAAGTGTACAGAGTGACGTAAATTCAAAAATTTACTAGGAGGGGGGAGAGTGATGTCTTAACTAATTTATCCAAATAGGAGGAGTGGCTTCTTTATGATTTTGGACACATAGTATTTCCTGGGCTCTTTCAAACGAAAACGCCCCACTATGCCTGCGGCCATGCCCTTATATGTTATTTAACTGACAAGTATTTTATAATAAACAATGCATCAAGTAACAAATCGTGTATAGGTTGCTTCATCATATTCTGGCGAAGTTACCCTTTATTAAAAACAATTTAATTCGATGATTGTTTCGGTCATTCCTTGGTGAAAATTCATATTTTAATTATATGAAAACACTACCACTGTGGTATATTCAGATGTTTAGCATTTAATTTAATATTTAAATCTGAAGAAGCCTGTCATCAGATTTGTCAAATAAAATATAATAAATTTGTGAAAATTACCACAGTGGCAGTGTTTTAATACAATTACAATTGAATTCATTTTTTTCTTACTATTCTTATGTAGTATTTGAGACCTTTTCGTAACAATAGGAAGATGACCTAAATTAGGTTGTTTGCTTTATTTTGTACGGTTCTACGAATTAAAGCTGTAAGACAGACAGTTTTGAGACTACGCTTGCAAATCAGTTACACTTGCAACTATTTTGAGACCTGGGCACACTATGCGAATGCAATGAGACTAGTTTGCAATCGGTTTAAAATCGATTGGATATAGTCCATTATTAATAACCATCTAAATGTTGTTGAATTTACTAATACGCCAAGGCTGGGGCGAAAAATTTTAGATGGCATCAAATTCTGGATGCAATGTTGTGTTCTTCAGTTCCCTCAGGTCATGTTAAACAATGTGATTCTTTGAACTGCTGTAAAGGGTGGCCCAGCAAAAACGAGCCACCTGGAATATTTCCCAAAATACACAATATTTTGAAAAGCGCAAAAACACGGCAGAAAATTTGCGAACGGTAACATATTTGGCCATACTAGGCGTTAATTAAATTGCACCCTCACTACCCCAACGCTAGGGGAAATCCATAAATTACGTAAGATGAATTTTGGCGGCATTTTTTCTGACCCTGACCCACCCCCATGTAAGAAACTGTAAGATACCAATTTATAACCCACCCACCCCTCATTCCTTACATGAGATATCCATTTTTAACCGAATTCCAAAAAGGAGGAGGTTATCAATTCGTTGCTACGTTTTTTTTATGTATGCTCACTGATTATTCAAAAACGGCTTGGGCGAATTTGATGATATAAATGACATTGTACAGTAAGGTACCGTATCTTTTTCTATAACGTGAGATTTACGGTTTTTCAGAATATCAGAAAAAAAACAGTAATTAAGGGACTACATTTCAGTGTATTTCAATAAATCTACACTGTTTTCTCTAAAACGGCTAAACCAATTTGAATATTTTAAATTGTATTCTGCAAAGAGATGTTCCAGCTTCATTCCGTATAATTATCTATAAAGTATATCATACCGTTTTTCCGAAAATTGTAAAAATATTTGCAAAAACACGGTAAACATCAATGTAAATGTCACATTTTCATCATAAATATCTAGCTTAAATGTCAAGATATGCCATGAAAGTATATCGTACAGTGTGTTTGTAACGATTTTCATTGCAGTCGAGTGAAATGGTACAAAATATTCCATTAGTATATCGAAAAGACATTTTTTGAGTCGAACGAAGTTTTCTATATGGTATACGGTGGTATCTACCACACATCTGTGTATGTGCATCAAAATTCAAGCAGCAAACAATGTGCGCAGCTGAATCATTGGGCGAAGTAAAATTACAGTTAGACAGGTTGGTTCAATTAATATTACAAATAAATGTGACATTGAGTGGTACATAAGAAGTTCCATATATAGGATGGTTAAAATATAAGGTGAAATACGATAAAAGTTATATAGGTTGGTTCAAAAAATGTTGTATTGGGTGGCTCTTAAGTAGTGGCGTATACAAACTTGTTGAAATAAAAGTGAAGTAAAACTATAGTTATACACAGTGGATATAACAACTTAAAAAAATGGTTAAATAAGAATATGCAGTAAGGATATTCGAGTTCTAGGGCGGAGGGTTCAAAAAATGTTAGAAGCAGTTGCATATACCGGATGATTGAAATATAAGGTGGAGTGAATTATAGTTATACAGGGTGGTTAAAAAATGTTATAAAGTTTGGAACATAACTAGTTTGTTTATACTTGGCATATTGGGCGAAGTGAAATTATAGGTATACAGAGTGATTTAAACAATAGAAAAATAGAAACAGATAATAGGGTGGAGATGATTAACACTTATACAGGGCGGTTGCAACATCGTGTAAAATTGAATTATAGTTGTACAGGGTGATTCAGAAAATGAGAGACAAATAATTTATATTGGGTGACCAATGTACAGAAACATATACAGGATGGTTGTAATATAGGATGAATTAGGGTTTACACAAAGTGGGCCAAATAATAAAACAAATAAAAAAGTAAGTTCGTTGGGGCATGCGATTTGCCCCCCCCCTAGGAATTTTTTTTGTCAAATTTGCCCCTCCCTAAACCAAAAGTTGTGTAGGAGTTGATTTTTCATCTCCTTGTGATAACAATTTAGGGCTACAAAATTTATTTAAAACTGTCTATTTTCCTCCAACTTAGAGTGGCACTCCTAATCAGACTCTCCACTAAAAAAGTCCCTCCGAAAAAATATCCAACCCAACTCGAAATTTTTTTCTGGCTATGGCCTTGGTATAGGGACTCATCAATTTAGAAACACCCTGTATAGTCTGTAGTAAATTTAGACTAAAAGTTTTTTGCACCCGAGTTGAAGCGGATACTCGAAGTAGGTTATCTTGTTTTTTGGATAAAGCAGTTTTTGGTCTTGTTCTAAAGAGTGGTGAATGTTCTTTGTATTTGAGTAAAATAGAGAAATAAAATAGGTGAAAAACTACCACTGATAAATTTTTAAATGATGGGTTAACTGGGTCAATAGGCTTTGGAAGTCATAAACAGATAAGAAATAAGGGTTGCTTTATTTACATATGACACTAGACAACCGACACATTTGCCAAACATGTCCAGCAACCTATTTAATTAAGATTAATATCTTTGAAAGTGGTGTTCACGACCGTAGATAAGAGATTTATATATGTATAGTCACGACCCCATGACTCCTCCACCTACAAATCATACGAGTCACATTGACAAATCTTTTAAAATAAAAAGTTAAGATAATAAATCAACAATAGGCAAATAATTTAGTAAGATTGTTGAAGAGGTCTGTGATTATTTAGCTTGTAATCAAACGTCAAACAATCAAAAATAGGTATTCAAATAACTTTGAAAAAGGTGCGAACCCCCCCCACTTTAGACTGTGTTCGCCCCTAATCTTTGAAATAATGGAAACTTAATTTTGACTACTCTCGTAGTAAAAGTGGGTATATTTGGTAAAAAGTAGGTTGTATACTACCATCAAAACGCACAGGAAACTTCGTATTTAAATAATAAGCGTTCTGTTAAATTTTACGAAATTGATATTTTTGTTTTTATAAAGAACCTTTGGTAAAGTCAAACTAAGTTTTTGCAATATCCTCGGATAAATCAATATTTTGCGGTCACGCAGGCAATATTGTTAAAAGAAATATCCTTGAACCGCATATTTAGCTACAATGTGGCAACAAGACCGTGCATTTGTTATTGTGTCATCGCATCGCCAAAGCACGCTTGACGCTTGTGCATTTTCACCTGTCCGCAGTCAATTCAAGTTGTTTGGGTCGTTTTGTTTGTTTACGTGCGCACTTAAAATCCGTTGAGATATTTAATCGGGAAATGATTTGAGACACTGAAAATTCCCGCAAAATTTGAATTGTTAAATTTATAAAAGTGCAGTGTGTGATTCAGAATAAGGTTGGTGACTAATTATATGGTGATTCAATGGCTGATTACAACGAACCACAGGTAAACATAACCAATAAGGTTACGCCCTGTAAGAGAAACTGAAAGTTTTTGTTAATGTTTTCAGATAAAGAAAAGGTCTGTTGCCGGAAATGTAGCAATTGGCTTCTTTTTCGTTGGATTCATCCTCGTTTTCGTTGCTTTTTCGACTCCAAGCTGGTTGGTGTCGGACTATAGAATAACTGGGGCAAAGCTAAACAAGCTTGGATTGTGGTCGCATTGCTTTAGATCACTGCCAGATCCATATTCTAATAACGACCGAGCAAGTAAGAGATTTTACGTGGGGTGCAGGTGGATCTATGATCCTTTCACCACAGGCTATGATCAGATAAGAGGTTTCTTGGTACCTGATTTCATGGTAGCAACACAATTTTTCTTCACTTTATGTTTCATAGCTGTACTGTTAGCAGCGATACTCACATTAATATATTTCTTGTGTTGTGGGCCAGATCAGAAACATTTTGAAACACTTATACTTTTAAATGCTGCTATATTGTTCTTCGGTGCCATATTTGGGGGAATAGCAGTAATTGTTTTTGCATCTTGTGCAAACCGAAATGGTTGGATGCCAGGACATGATAACAACTTCTTTGGGTGGTCATTTGCTTTGGCTTGTATAGGAGTCATTGCTTGCCTAGTTGCATCAATTTTGTTTTTTGTGGATGCTTACACACAAAAACGAAAAAAGGAAAAATTGAAAGAATCTCAGTTGAGGTTCCAGATGGAACCTGAACACAAAGGATGGTAACATATCTTTAAGGTGATAATTTAAAATCTGTTGACAGGTTTGTATTTCCATGGCCTACTTTTTCTGATGTTTCAGACACTTTTTGACAAAAATATTATTATATATTTTAAGTCTACATGAATTTGACTAAATGTCAACTATATTATTGATTAAATCTCGTGATGCATTGTTAGTAGGTAATTAGTAAATATGATTTCAAAACATACATGTTTTACAAAACAATTTGAAGAAACCAGTGACAAATTTACTACACTGCTTATGGAATAAAAGTATAATATAAACTTCTGATTTATACCCATTTCAATGTTCGATATTTTTTATAAACACCCATTAGTTGCCACATTTACCTGGAGTGCACCAATACAAAGAGGTCGTCACCATAAATAAATTTATTAAACTCACATTTTTTTATAAACTCATTTATTTTTATTTTTTCAAAAATAAATTTATTTTACCTGAACATTAGGGTTTTCTCTCTACAGTTATATCCTGGTAACAGATACATATTTGAAATGTGTAAACAAAGTAAAGTCTCACATATGATCAACCAGTATGCGCTTATATAAATGTTCTGTATATTGTGTGATACTTATCTTTATTAGGAGACATATTAACTCTGAATCTGGAGTAATTATTAATCATTTTTTGAATATCTTTTTCTCTCATTATCTGTGGTTCCTGTAAAAACAACCAGTATAACATTTTTTTTAAACTAGCCTTAAAATACATATCTGTTGTCAAAAAAAAACTTAGCAGAGAAAATCTTAATGTACATTAAGAAATGATGATTGATTTAAATTAATGTACAAACTTTGCCCAAGATTTTTTGTGCATATACCTAATTTTCAATTTATTACAGACTGGGACACTACCAATTTTAGATTATTTTCCACTAGCTTGCACATTTAAATATAACTTTGAGAGTTTTAACTAGCATTTGCATCGTTTCTCTGTCATTAAGTTTCCTCAGGGCACATGGATTTACTTTAGAGTCACAAAAATGACCTGCAAACTCTAGAAAACACATGTTATTGTTAGCAACTCTTTGAGCTACTAAAGAATTTAAATTGATGGACTTCTTTGGAGTCATGACACCACACTTAGTGTGTTTATTATAGATTACAGACAGCATGTTTCAACATCAGACTCTATTCTCAATGATAATTTTAAGAAAATGTTTAACAGAGCAAAATTAAAAAGTTCACTCTGCAACAGTAAAAGGATATATTAAATAGTAATGTTATTATATTATTGTATTGTTTCTTTTACCAATTGACTATAGCTAAACAGGCAGGGGCTGATCCAGACACATGCTTCAGGGGGATTTCTTGCTCAGGGGGGACAATCCTGTACTAAATTTACGTAAATAAAATTTTAAATCCATCTTTCTTCTAGGCCTTGGAGTAAAGATTAATCCTCATTTTAATATTAAATTAACTAACTTTGAGGCTCTCAGAGGGGGTGATCCCCTCCACCTTCGATCCGCCCATGTAAATAGGAAACAGTCTACCTTACCAAAATTGTGAAATTAAGATTTCAATAGTTCAATTAAGTTTTTTTTTTCTAATTTGAGTGTAGAAGTGAATGATTCTTTTTCATTTCTAATATTTCTGATTTTATACTGACTTCCTTCAGATAAGGTATTCTTTTTATAAGTATAATGTTGACAATTGGTTGAACAAAAATTAAGGTGAAATGTTTTTTAATACAACAAATTTGTTACAACTAAATTGGATATATTTGGAATTTGAATAAAAAAATAACTTTTACATTTGAAGTCATTTATGTGTAAAAGTTTGAAACAAGTTTCTTTCTTTTTGCAAAGAAATTAAGTATCTTGTGGTACAATCATGGGCGTACCGAGGGAGGGGGCAGCCCCCACCCCCTACCTAAAAAATCTGCCATCGACTTTCCATAAATTTGCTGACTTGCCTTCCCAAGGCCAAAAAAATTCTAAGCTTATCTGTGACCAAGATCTCATCTAAAGAAGCCATAACTTCTTAGTGTCTCTTGTGTAGTAATATGAGGTATCTTGAAATGATCTTTATAATTTTGATTTCTACTTCTATCTATGTTATTTCTTGCCACCTTCATTTTCAAGGAAAACAAAACCTCCTAGGCAACAGCCTTGCCAGAAATAATGGAGTTTGGTTCTGATTTGAAGAGGGGAGGGGAAGTTTTTGTTCTAAAGGGGGGCAAAATCAGAATTTTTTTGTTAATATAGATAGAAATGTGAATATAATACACTAGGTACTTACTAAAATAAAAAATATATAGATTTTATTTCACATATAATGATTGGCAAAAGAGGTCTAGGTGGGGGCAGCTGCCACCTCCTGCTTCATGACGCCCTTGCTCCTCAATATTAGAAACCACTCCATTAGATTATGTTGTGTATGGATAATGTTAATTATTGTGTTTTATGTTACACACTGTACCCAAAATGCCTCATAATTTCAGTCATAATTTTCCCCAATTTTTGTAAAAAAGTAGAACCTTATTAATAAACAGTAATGAGAAATTGTTTTTGCAGGAGGTTTGAAATAACTAAATTGGGAGATTTGCTTGCATTGATTTTCTTTTGTAGTTTAATACCAATATTTGCGGATAGTGAACATATCTAATATATTGAACTATTGCTATTAATACCTAAGAAAAGTACATAATAATCTACTGATAAGACATTTTAATATAAATTTGAAAAATTATTGGAGAAACTCAGTGGCTTATCCAGATTTGCTCCATGGGTCGATCTCATACTAAATTCTGTTGTGTTTTTTTGATGTTCTGTAGTCTAAACCCATAGAAGTGACTTTTCTCTAGCCTTTCTGATGAACAATTAGCTTTTTAAATTCAGTGACTGGAGTTCTCGGAAGGGGTGATTTTCCCTCCCTTCTAGATCCACCCTTGGATAAACTTCTTTACCCGTTACAATTTAATTTTTAATAGAATAATTATGGTCAATAAAATTTGATTTATCTGAAGAACAACATTATTTCAGATTTTCTATCTATTTGTTGTTTTAATCCTATAGTATAATATAGAATGGGGAGGAAAGAAAGTTTTTTCTTCCATTTCAAATAAATACCTGAGGGAAAGAAAAGAAAACAAGTTACACTGCTAATAAAGTATCATGTTTACCATTTTAGATATTAAAAATTATCATTTAATACATTCATATATTTTTTGAATGTATTAAATGTAAATTTCACTGTCAAAGTTTCATTCCTCTTTATTTTTAAGTGTGTCTTGATTTTATATATCAATAAAATCGCAAATTTTAATTACTGTTTACAAAAACTAAACCAAACCGTTATTTTTGTTTCCATTCTTGTCAAGCCGGTACCTAGTCTGGGTGTTTCAAAACCCCCGCCCCTGAAATTATGGAATTTTTGGTTTCAAGATTCAATTTTAACCAATTAATCAAGTTTTTCATAAGAATAAATTGTATATTTATACAATTTTATACATGGAAATACATGAACAAAAATATACATTTTTCAGTCCTAATCAGCCCATCATCAATAACCCCCCCCCCCCGAAAAAATCCTGGTTACAACCTTGATTCTTCTAATAAATTATGCTCATGAATTAGAAGTTTTTCAATATACTTCCTTTGTATTGTTTTTTTAGTATTCAGTTCATGCATATTTTTGGTAGCTAAATTATTGCGACATTTTATTTTTTGTAAATGCCCCTTGTTTTTCTTTTAAATGTTTGGTGTATTTTACTTTCGATTCTAGACAATTCTTATGTAGACATTTTTCTCAGACATAATTTGGTTTAACTAAAGGTCAAAAAAGAACAATACCTCCACAAAAGTCACATACATCAGCCTAAACCGATTCTATTTAGATATCTATTAAAACAACAACGAATTCTTAAAAGCATTACAAATTATCCCACGAAAACAATGCCTTCCTTGTGTCATTGACTAAACCATAAACAAATCTAATTTTCGTACAAAGTATTAACCTTGCGCTTCTTTAACGGGTGCTACATTGGAAATAATGGTGCAATTTATAGGAGTATTTTCTTACTGACGTCTTTAATATGAAATCAATTATGAGTTGTATGTGAAAAAACATAAATAGTCGACCTTGTCACTGAATATTATCGTCGATCATTTTTTATAGGCAGCAGGATTCATATTGCGTTAATTTACATGCAATTATTTTACCATAGCAAAAAGGAAGGTCTTATAAGATAATTTTTATAATAAATCAATATTGTTTTTCTTTTTTTTTTTTCTTCATATATAAGTGCATACATATCAAGTAAAAAATCTACAGATAGGCTTATCTGAGTGTAGTAATCCGTTAAAACGCTTTTAGAATAAATAATCATGCAATATTTGAAAAATGTTCAAATTTTAATCATATATTTTTGAAAACGTCAGATGCCTTGGAAATACAAACTAATTTTTCGATACAAGCCTTGTTATTAAAACAGCACACGATGTGTACAAATATTTGTAGATCTGTACTAATAGGTTAAGATATTCAACTTCCATATTTCTAGTAACAGTTGATCAGATCTAAATGAGTCTCCTGGATGGAAACAATATTTCAAATGTGTTCAAATGAAGAAAATGTATTGAGTAAGATCTCTTATAAGTTCTGAACAGGTGACATCAATCTAAGTTGTAGAGATTTCTGTTTTTAATTTAATTTTATTTTGTAGTGAAATTTGTATACTTGAGATTTTAGTGTATATATGTTTCATATTATACACATTTTGCTAATGTAATATTTTGGAACAAACCGTATTCCTTAAATAATATCTTCTCTGTGCATTATAACAATGTATTGTTGAAAATAGTGCATTTTAAATATACATGATTAATTTTTTGAGCAAATATCTTACTGTTAAGAAATAATCTCATAATAAAGTGATTTAATACCTAATATTTATAGTGGAAACAGTGTAATATGTAATACCTATTTGTGGTTTTTAAAGCGATTCGACGTTTGTTGGAATTTACTTATAAATTTACGCTGTATCAATAACACATTTAGATACTTGATATATTCTACCTTTTTGAGCAAAATACTGTTGTTTTGGAAATACAGGTCAATTTTTAGATTCAAGCCTTGTTACATCACACAGAGATTTATAAATTAACTTTCATATCTTCTATATCAGTAATCTGCTGGAAAATGACAGCAATATTTCAAAAGATGAGTCTATGATAGAAGTTGAAAAGAAAGTTTTCTTATTGAGCTATAAATAGACAACGACATCGAGATTTTAGAACATCCTGTTTTTAATATTATTTATATTTTGTAATGAAATTTGAATATGTCTAGATGAAATTTGAATGTACATTGCATATTATGTACATTGTATAACATTTTATATAAAAAAATTATTATTAAATAATGGTTTCTTTGTATTATGTCAACGTGTTATAGACCAAAAAAAAATATTTTCGAACATTGAAATTTCCAGATAACTGATTTTTTTCTTAAAATATCCTAGTAATAATAATCTTATTAGATAAGCCAGTACCTAAGATTTATAGTGAGTGCAGAAAACCTGTAATCTGCTTTTTTATAATGTGTAATCCTTTTGATTTAAACTGATTTTATGTTTATTGAAACTTATTTACGAACAAGCATTTGTAACAATAACAGATTAAATCTTTATTCTATATTTATTATTAAACTTTGATATGATAAATTTTGTTTTTGTATGGTTATTTACACTCGTTGCTATACTTTTTGTTATCACAATGTGTAATTGTGAGATTTATATTAAACGTAATTTAAGGAAAATTGTGTTAACATTCCATGACAAATTGTTATTGTTGTATGAACATTCTTTTTACTTATGTACTTCTATTTTCAGTATTAGAAATCTAGATGTTTATAATCATTTAAAGCTAACGAAATCCGTCCATAAAAATGCCTTAAATGAATATTATATTTTAAATGTTTCTTAAAATTATTTATAACAAATATTTTGCATTATATTTTATATCTTTTCTTTAATTTTAATAAAGATTTTAATAAACATAAACATACATATTCTTTTATTTCAAATTTACCATGTCTTCTATGAGATTAGTAATACTTTTAGAGGGTATGATCTTGACGATACTAGGATCTTGGACAACTATATGGGTGTTTTTGGTACGATTTCAATATCGATACATTTACGTGATTTCTTGTTAACCGACTTCAACAAGAATCTATGTTTTTTTTATGTTTGTTCACCGATTACTCGCAAACGGCTCAAGGAATTTTATACGTTTATACTGGATCCTGTTCCGGTGGATCTCGAAGTGGTTCCATATTTTTTTCATTAACATAGCTTGTACCGTTTCTTATACTCTATGCATTGGTGGAGTCGCCGGTATTACAAATATGGAAAAAATTAATTTGGAACATGGGACATATTGAAAAGAAATTGGATTAGCTCCGGGATATCTCGAAGTCGTCCCATATTTCTTTCAATAACATAGTTTGCATCGTTTCTTAGAATAATGGGGGAAAACTTTTTACCTATTTTTATCTTATACTCTATGTCTTGGCGGAGTCGAGATATCCCGAAGTGGTCCCATATGTTTTCAATAACATATATTGTATCGTTTCTTAGAAAATCGGGAAAAACTTTTTTACCGAGTTTTTTATGCAATAAACTTTAGTGGATTCGCTGGATTAAGAAGTCTGTTAAAAATATAGAAAAAATGTCTGTTCGGAATATGGGTATAACGAATTAAAAAGAAATTTGATTAGTTCCGGGGGATCCCGAAGCGAACCCATATTGTTTTTCAATAATATAGTTTTACCGTTTTTTAGAAAACCGGGGAAAACTTTTAACGACATTTTTATACACTAAGCTTTCATAGAGTTGCAGATATTAACTGTTAGGAACTTGTAGTAAATTGTAAATAAGATGAATTAATCAAAATAAGTGCCAATTTATATGTATATACAGTGTGTATTCATAAGTAATTGAAACGATTTTTGTTTATTAATAATTTTACGAGAAAAAGTTATTCTTCACAAACAAACAGATTCACATGGCCTAGAACGTAAACAGTATTCCATGTCATTTTTTTAACTGTAGACAAGGTTTATCATCAAATAGGAATTATGACTACAAATTAAAATATCTACATTTTTGTTAAAATCTAAAATTTTATCAAATAGAAGTAATTAGAATTAAAAACTGCATATACTTATGCCATTGCACTAAAAATTGTATATTAAGTATTTCTGTAACTTTTACAGCTATATATGTATAAAAGTGAGGTAACTTTATTTTTTTATAATAACTCAAATTGTAATCAAGCAAAGTTTATTAGAACTGAAAACTGCATCCAATTGTGCTGTATTATTAAAAATTGTACTAAATTGAAAGTTGTTTGGAAATAAATCTAAATAAATTCAACTTCAAGGTGGAGGGTCTCAGTTGGTTTCTATATAAAGTGTGTCTTCATAAGTTGAATTCAAACGGAAAACGTTCTTATGAATATTATTTATAGAAAAAAATATTCTTCTTAAAAATATTTGCATATTCAGAAACATATACTGTAATCATTACATGTCACTTTTTCAACTGTATACGAAGTTTGTGAGCAAATATCAATTTTGCTTAAAAGTAAAATGCCTTTATTTTTCATAATATGTAAAAATCTTATCAAACAGGGGTAACAAAAATTATAAAATGCATCTAATTATGCCACATCACTAAAAATTCTATAATAGATCTTCATGTCACTTTTCCAAATTGTGTACTCGGTTTGATAAATCTTGTTTATATAAAGTACATTTATTTTTAATAACAACTCAAATTGTTATTAGACAAAGTTAATTATAATTAAAAACAACTATTATGTTATATCTGTATAACGATTTATTATAAGATTCCGCGGAGGGGAGACTATTAAATAAATGTCAATATAATTAACAGATGTAAAGAATGATGACACCCTGATAGTCTATAATATAGTGGATCCACCTAAGTTAGAATGATATACAAAATTTTCTTAATACATATACATATATCTACAAAACAAGTCATTCTATTCAACAGTAAACGAGGTTGGTTAAGCTACCTTATGTTAGGCAACATTGAAAAAGGTAATTAGATTTGAAAACTGCATCACTAAAAATTGTAATAAATATATGTAATATATTTAATAATTAATCATATATTATAATATATAATATAATAATAAATTATAATATATTAATAATAATTTTAATAATAAATATGTAAATAAATACATTAAAAAAACAAAAACCGACTTCAAAAGAAAATTATCTAAAAAGCATGAAATAATGTTTGCTAAAACGATTAAATACTTTTTCTGAAGTTGGTGCCAATTTGAACAGCGAAGTTGCGAACTACAACTATCAATGTACTTCCCAAAACAGTTTCACTTTAGCTTGGCACCGACTTCATAAAAAGTATTTAATTGTTGTAGCAAAAGTTATTTCAGGCTTTTTAGTTCATTTTCTTTTGAGGTCGGTTTTTGTTTTTTTAATGTATTTATACTTAAATGACATTTACGTCAACCTTCCCCCGTTAAATTCGTTTCCCCCTGATTTTAGGTTCCCACCTTTGAATTGGTATTAACAACACCTTTCGATACTACTACCGATACCGGTGGTTTTAGTCTAAGAGCCAGTGAATGGCTAGTGGTATGTATTTGACCAGACCTAGGGTTTTGTACAGTGAGCCCCTATACTTATGTACATGACATGGGGACTCACTAAGCCCAACGAGGCGGACACAGCGCACGCCCAGGTGAGGCAAGTATCGATTTTTGGTCAATTTTAAACGTATTTTACCACGTCTGCTGTTTTGCAATTTTACAATATATTATTATTATCGAAAAACAACAATGGCAGACCAGTATCGCGCCTTTAACATTGTAGCAGAAAGTTTTGAAAGTGCTGAAAAAAATTAAATTTTCAAAGTAATTGACCAGATCTGCCAATGATATATTTTATTTATTAGGGTCTTATAAACCCATTTTAATAACGGCAGACGTATTTATTGAGTACACACTTCAGCTGTCAGTAAAATCTTATCTACTAACCGGTCAGATGTATGCATAGACTGTCTATCGCTATCCTTTATTTTTCAACTAAAAATTACTATTGTACTCACTCTAGGCCTTTCACTGGCTATTTTAGTTGTGATACCGGTATCGATCCATTAATGATATCTCAACGGCCCTAGTTGCAACTGTTACGCATCGTCACACCATGTAGTTGCACGTTTGGACAGGTAAGCCTGATAAAGCAGTCAATTCAATATTTTATTTTTATTTGTGGAACTATCGAATGATCACAAAGTATCCACCCTATTTGCAGGAATAAAACGCCCTAGGGTCTTCCTTATGGTGTAGACTTATAGACGGATACTGAAAAAATATTGGAAACTAAGGAGATGTGATGGGGGCAATCGATTCTAAATGCTATTTGTGGCATATTCTTGATTATTTTTATGTTTTCTTGTGAAATAACACCACAATCGAAACAAAAATCTGTATATTCAAGGAAAAATCAAACGTTTCCAGGTCTATTCTGACCTCGTTTTCAATGGCCTTAATCATGTATTGAAAATATAAAGTGCAAAATGAAAGTTTGATATGACATTTAAGTTGACAAAAGAAAAATTTGTTGTTTCTACATATAGATTTAGCACAAAAAATTGTAAAGATCATGTATTACAGTTAAACAGCTTTCAAGTTGGAAGAACTTAAAAGAGTTGTGTTTAGAATTTATAACTGGCGTTCCTAATAGGTATGACTTTGATATAAGAGAGCGCATTCGCCAAAAATGTGACCAAAGAATTCTTTTATTTCAGTTGAAGATTTACACAATAGTACGAAGAATTCTTGCATCCACAAGCTTTACTTTACTTCCGTTGTATAGCTTTGTTACTTGCCTAGTGATTTGGATTAATTTATCTGTATTTCACGAAACTTTCAAAAGTAGGTACCAATTAAATGTAATTCTGGCAACCACAAGATATTTAAATATATTTTAATGAAATCTAATGGAGTCTTATCCCTGATATTGCTTTTCTGTATTTTCGATTGAGTGGTGATGGTCTGTGAAATTTCAAATCTATATAAATCAAAAAGAATATTCAAAAGGAGGACAATGAGCAAGTATTGGCCCGATTTGTTGGACGAATATCCACCGTACATTCTTCTTCTGATGTGATAGTCTGCAACCTACAAAATTAACTCTGTCACCTGTCATGAATTGAGTAACAAGTGTCACTTCTGTCAGTTTATTACTAATCAAAAACATAAATAATCAACGGGCTATTTGGGCGTGGAATTAACAAGTCAAATTAAACTTTAAAGTTTATTTAAATACATGTAAGTATTTTACATAGCACTTATAATGGAAAATAGATGAGGCAATTCTTACAGGTGAACTAGCATTTCAAAAATGAGGGAAGACGAGAAAAATAATTACCCAAAGGCTTCGTGTAAGTAAATCGTGTGGGTTTTTACATTGTTAGTAATTAATTGTTGTTGCAGCCTATTTGGTTAATGGAGCGTTTCTGACATATATTGCTGGGATGTTCCTCATGATTGCATTCTGCAGGTATAGTATGTATTTTAATTTAACAATGTTTTGTTTACACTCTAAATTTTAGTCCTTATTGGGTCAAGTCATTTGATGAAACTTTCTCCGAATTCAAAAACATGGGGTTATGGGAATACTGCTTTGAACAATTTCGCTACCCATATTATCAATTCCCACACCTCTTTGATGGATGTCACCATGTTTTCAGTGAAGAATTTTATGTTATCAGAGAGTGGTTGCTACCTCCATGGTTGATGGCAGTTCAGGCATTTGTTACAATGTCGTTTTTGTTGAGTTTTGGTACACAAGTTGTTATGGCTTTGCAACTCTGCAGGTGGCCTTTGGAATTTATTTTAAGATATGAATGGATTTTGTCTGCAATTGATTTCATTTGTGTTACAACAACAAGTAAGTTATTTTTACTATCAAAGGATTCCAAATAATTGGCATTCAGGCCTTATAATTGCAGTAATGTGGTAAATTGTGAATTATATATAAAAAATAATGTTACGAGAATTGTCTTCCCTAAAATGTTTAAGGAAATGAGGTGTTTAAGGAATGAATGTATACTCATTGACACAGAAATCACAACACCCAGCAGGAGATGTTTAAATTTAATATTGATTCAGTAAAACATAGATGCTATAGTGGAGTAATTGATTAAAATTTGACTAAAAAATATCAAGAAGTTTAAATTTTTAATTAAGTTTGTTAATAATGTTTTTGTCCCCAGTGTTTATGTACACACTCCCCATCATGTCATGCCATTGATTCAATAAGGTAATCTATTTTTTCTTGAGCTACTGGTATTTCATGTCTTAGTTCAAAGTTCCTAGGGGCTGGGGTAAATTTCTGAGCCTTCTACCCTTAATGATCTGTGAGCAAAAAATCAGAAGCTCTGGGCAGCCATGGCAACAGAACAGTTTAAACTAACTTAAGCAACATGAGGCTGAGCATTATCTTGTTAAAATCCACTAGCTGATTAAGGTAAGGGAGTGCATACGGCTCCACTACTTCCTGAAGATAAGGTTGTGCTGTCATGTTGCCTTGAGCAAAGAGTAAATGTGACCTACTTCCATGTGCAATATCACCCCATACTATAATGCCTACTGTTTGGTGTACATCTCACTCAACATCAAATTTAGGTTTACATCTTACTCTTCAACGTCGTCTAACCCATCTTTGGCCATCATGTCCACCCTAGCAGAATTGAGAATCATCAGAGAAGAAGACCTAATGTTATTGCTCATTCCAATCTTGTGGTTCTCTGCACCACTGTAGTGGTTGCTGTCGATACTCAGCGCATAGAGGAAGCACAAGAAGGGGTCGATAATGCTGGAGTTCAAAAGATCTTAACCGGCGGTAAACCGTTTGGACACTTACAAGATGGCTTGGTTCTCATCAGCCAAATTTTTTAGTTGTTGAAAATCGGTCTCTAAAGGTCATAAGTCTTCGACGTCCGGTGTCTACTTTTCTCCGATTTTGCATGTTATCAAATCTCGCTTGACAGCATCTGATAACACTAGTTGGATTTCTGTGTTTTTTTTGTCTTTTAGTCAATAAATGTTATTGATTTTTTAATTAATTGTTTTCAATCTTAAATGATTAATTTTTGTATAAATGTAAGGTTTATATATCACCAGTAATAAACGCTATTTCATAACTATTCATATTTTAGAGTTAATTTTTAAAATTGCAATTTACTTTTCATAAACATCAAGAACTTTTTATGTTTGAAGTAAATATTTATTTTCTAGCGGTGTTCATGTTCTTCGCCATCGCCATTTTCGGTGGATCCCATGTTAGACGCGATTGGTTGATGTACCCAAACTTCAACTATTTATGTTGGTCTTACGGATTAGCTTGCTTGTCGTTCTTTTTCCACGGTTTCGCCGCCATTTTCTTGTACAAAGAGACAAAGTTCAGCTACGAGCGACGTAAGGAATCCAAGAATTTGATTATGCAAATGCACCCCAATCCACAGCACCGTCTGGGATGGGGCATGAATTAAGCACGGCATGAATTTATCTTTTAAGAACAAATATGAAGATGTATTTAGTTTGTTGAAAGATATGTGTTAACTTCGATCAATTATCGTCTGTATGACAGATGTGTGTAGTATTTAATTAAATATGCAATAAGTATTACATCATAGTTTGATAAAATAGATTTTTGTGACTTTTCTGGACTGAAATTTAGCTAATCTCGCGTTTGTTTTTTATATGAAGCTTGATATGAGAAAAGTATGTCTGAAAAAGTTGGCTCCAAAAGGAAAATATTATTATAATTAAATTAACCAATAATTGTTTGCAAAAAGGTCTGAGTCTGTTTTGTAATATATTGAGTGGTATAGAGACGAAATAAAAATATTGATTTGTGCAGAAGAAGAAACTGCTTTTTAATATAAATTATTGACAAAATGTAATTTGAAAATGTTCATAGAAATTAAAAAAATCAGAATTTAAATACAATACTAAATAATTAGTATTGGTTAGACTATTAATTACATAAGATAAATGAAAAATCGAATTAAAATAAAAACGCATTTATTGAGTATTTTGAGAAACTATTACTTTGTTTTGCAAACGTTTATCAGTAATCAAAAAATGCTCACTGCGCCTTTACCAACAGTCTTGTTCTTTGAAAAAATGTTTTATTATCATGCCAATAGCACACGAAGTTAGTTTCGCTAATTGTTCCATCATTTTTTTGTAGTCTAGTGGGGTGAGGCCTAGAAAAAAAGCTCTCACTTTTTAAAAAAATGCAGTAGAAAATCTAACATTTCTCTTACTCCGACATGATGCTCCTTTGTGTTGTCTAAGAAACGATTGAGCAATCATAGTCTATTGAACAAGAAAGGCCCAAATAGTCTTTTTTAAAAAAACTCCACACCATATATTATCATGTATTAGCAATAAGGGGTTTTTGTGTTTAAATTTTTTTAAATATTGTTGCAACTATATCTTGCATCAGTTAAACCGGATGTTTTTTTTTAATTATTAGGATTATCTATTAGTGAGAGCATTACTTGATTCTGAATTCACTACTAACATTTCCAGAAGTCTAAGATTTGTTTCATTTTACTTCTTGTTGCAAAATCTGTCTTTTTTTTTGTAAATTTATCATGTAATAATAATATAAATACTCATAAATTCTAAACTTGGATATAATTTTTAATTCCTATTAATATGTTAATGTCATTTGCTCTGTATTTGATTTCTGTAAGAAAAAGAACTTTACTCTTCACTACGAATTAGTTTTTTGATTTTTCGTTTGCAATACTAAATTTGAATATTGACCTTCACTTGAAACTAAGTATGTACAGGGCCGGATTTAAGTTGGTGCGGGCACCTAGGCACAAAACTGGCGGGGGCCCCTGGGCACAAAACTGGCGGGGGTCCTGGGCACAAAACTGGTGAGGCCCCTGGGCACAAAACTGGTGGGAGCCCCTGGACACAAAACTAATGGGGGCATACTTAAGGGATTCAAAATTGCCAGTCATATTTTTATTTTACTTTTATTATTTTTAATAAAACATGTCAGATAAATGGATTATTACATACAAAATACGTCAAAATAAATAAAATTATATGAAATATATATAGTACTAAAAATAGAGAAAAAAACTAAATTAAAAAAATTACGTATGCAAATTTTCAAACAAATCGGTTATAAACTCTTCGAGAAAAATGGTTTTGAACATTGCTTAGTTGTGCTTAAGTAGCGCTTCCCCTCGGCTTAAAATATGTATCTTACTCGGTCTTATCTACAGTTACCTACTAAATTTAATTGCATCTCCTGTTTATAGTACAGCCTTAGGGTTGCTAACATATTTAAAAAAATCTTAAATTTGATTTGAAAATAAGAGGGTTGCCACATATATTGTTGGGGGCCCTGGCCAGTGCCCAAAGTGCCCTTATGTAAATCCGGCTCAGAGTATGTAATGAAATCCTGGAAGTCAATTTTAATCTAATTCTTATTGTCTTATCCAAATGAAACTTTCTACGTATATGTAGTGTGGATGACAATAGAGTAATTTGGAATCACGGAACTTATCTGATGTATAACGCTAACAAAATATTTAATTTTTAATAATAACCAGGGCATATGCCAATTGTTTTATATTTATATGTCACTAGTTTTGTAAAAATTATTCCATGTCATCATAATGATATCTAAAATTAATAGCGTCTCTTCGTTGCCAACTTTTTCATATTTACTACAGAAAGAGTACTGATAAAGGATAATTTTATTTTATTTAATATAAATTTTGTTTAGGTAATAATCTGATTGACAATCTCGAATCTCCTAGAATATATCTCACAATTTGCACATAATAGGACTGATTTCAGACACAGGGGGACCATTTCTATGATTACCAAAGACAAAGGGAAATGAGATTCTTTTTATGACAAGTCCTATAAATATTGGCACAAAACACTCCATTATATTATATTAGTTTCATATAGCCGAAGGAGTATATTTTTTCATATTGTTAAATATTGTAGATGTAGAAAAAAAGTAATTCCAAGTGTGGCCTAAGTGCTTGTTGCATTTATTTACCTTATTGTAATATTTCGATAAGCATGTTTTTTGTTATTTGAATTGTTCATTAAATGTATTAATATTTGTGTTATTTAATTAGACATTTAGGAAATGTCTCGCTATATTATTGACATATAGAAGTTTTTTAAAACAAATCTATCCGTCCATTTTCATTTTCTAAAAACCTTATGTTAGATTATATTGTGTTATATATTTACAAAACACGAATAAATTGTTTGAAATGCTTTGTGTTTCAATTAAATTTCCTAAAAGAAGAAGGTTATTAATAAAAAAATGTGTATCGGTATTTTCGAACGAAAACTAATTTGTAGTTTGGAGTAAAATACCGTGAGCACATCTTCATATTGCGCGTATCTTCTTAAAAAACGACTATTGGGCCCCCTTGCGCCTAACCAGCTGCCACACCAACTTGATTAACTTAAAGTTGACCAGAAATGCGTTTAATAACTGGGATAATTCGACTATAGACTGGCTTATTCAACTGATGCCCTGGCCCTTTTTCAAAATTTGTTACTCGCATGTATCTTTTTACTTCATGTTCTATTTTTAGAAGTTGTGAGTTGTGACTCGAAAATTTTCGGGATTGTGTTAATATGTGTTCTGATGCTTTCTTGACGCAATTATGACAGTTTTATGGTTACCATATTTCGGACTTCCCTAAAATCAATGAAATTTGCTCCTTGAACAGAATTTGTCTTCTTTTCGTTTGTTAGAGGTGCTGAGTACTGAAAAACATTGTAAAATTCTCCCAGGTCCCATTAAGAAAATATTTATTATATAAATAATGCCTTAATAACGCACCAATATATCATTCATATTACACCGTCAAAAATTAAGAAACCTGCTAAATTAATCAATGTTTTAAAAATATTGCGAAAACGGAATAAAACGTCTGTATATAAAAAACAACAACAGTAGCCCCGAAAATTTGGTGGATGTAAAAAAGGTAAAGTTAACGTGATTTCGACATTGGCTGCTCTACCACTCGACTTTCGACGTAACTCACATGAAAATTGACATAAATGAAGTTTAATTCATATATTAAACTTCATATATGTTAGTTTTCATAAGATATACGTCCGGTCGTGGAGAGGTAGAATCCTTGAATGGTTTCAGGAATCGGGGCCCAGAGACGACTGAAATGCTCTTCGAACGAGCGAATGACTGAATCGTATGGATGCCTGGCGCGAGGCAGTTTGATTTGGAAGTGGCGTGTTCCTAGTACATCCGCTGATAATATTAGTGACAGTGTTTTGTAAATAAGTGATTTTATTTTGGTAAAGACGTTTAAAGTGTGTCTGAATATTTGTGAAATCGAACGCACGGAATCTATTATAATACTAAAAAGGTTAAATTTTACTCTTCTTGTACAACTTTGAATATCAACATCTCTTAAAAGTGATCAACAATGATCTTCTAACATACTTTTTTTTTAAATACCCTCGGGTAAATTTTCTAATGTTTGTAGTGCTTGCTGAAAACGCCAGCCATTGCCTAACTTATCGGGGAAAGTATTTTGTAGATACAAGTTTTTTTAAATCATTATCTTGCACTAATTTCATCTACGGGCCCACAAAAATTCCATATCACCAAACCAGATGAAAAAACATGTTATCGTTAAACTGTTGTTTTAAACGTGATGAAACTACAAATTACACAGGTCAACAGTTGAACTAAGCGGGAACACAACATCCCTTATAGGGTACTAGGGGTTTTCGAGTCGCTGATTACGATGAGAGGGTCGGTTGACATTCATCACGTCAGGGTCAATGGCATTTGAAGGTCAAATCGAGAGAGTTCTACCAAAAAATTTGAAAAAATTCTTGCTTATGTTTTTGAGGTCTGTGAGTTCGAATCCGTAGTTTGTTTGGCGTTGCGCTTTTTCCCAGAGGTCATTTGAAAGTTATTTGAAAGACAAATGGAGACTTCTTCTAAAAAATCTAAAAAAATTAACGCTTATGATTTGAAGTCCCTGAGTCCGAATCCATAGTTTGTTTTAGCTTATCCAAGCCAGTTATGGCAAGGTTATGATTCCGGCCAGTTAGGGCAAGGCCACTCAACACTCGCCTTGGACACTTTTTGTAAGGATTTTGACTTGACGCATTGGACTCTACATTGGCAACCAACCTAGAGCAACGGTCGCATGATGACGACGTCTACGGGCCCGGTTTCCCAGCCTGACCAGCTGCCAATTCTGGGTTTCCGAAGCCCTGTCTCGAATTTTTTTTGCGAGGTTGCATGAAAGCCGCTACCCAGGGACTTCTGTGGATAGTAAAACAACTCTGTTGCCCACCGTAACCGCGTGGAGGTGTCTTGGGTGCAACCACACATTTTTTTCAGATTTGTTTGTAGAGTTCTCTCGATTTGACGTTTAAATGATCCTTAAATGAGCTCTGGGAAAAAGCGCAGTCAAACAAACTCCGGATTCGGACTCAGAAACCTCAAAAATATAAGCAAGAATGTTTTCAGATTTTTGGTTAGAATTCTCTCGATTTGACCTTCAAATGCCCTTGACCCTGACGTGCTGAAGGTCAACCGACCCTCTCATCGTAATCAGCGACCCGAAAAACCACTAGTACCCTATACGGCATGCCGTGTTCCCGCTTAGATTTGACCTGTGTTATCAATTAACTAACACTGTAAAATTAATTGCGTATTCAGACTCATGCTTAGCCACCACGAGGACTACGAAAATGTTCCGTATGGTATGATGGCGTGCTCATTAATTTTCCAAAAACAGATGTTTGTTCCATAGTGCGCCAACTATTTGAACATATCGGCTATTGATGCCTAAAGCAGCAGTAACATTTTTGAAACAAATTAGGGCAACTGCTGAAAGTGGTGAAAGCGTGTTATTTTAACATACTATAAACAAAGTCGCTTCCAGCCATATGTTCCTCTGTACGCTTAGATTGTTTGAATTATGCAACGGATTTTAATGCGGTTTTCATCAGTAGATAGAGTGATTCAAAAGGAACCTTTATACGTAAAGTTTAATATTGTTTTGTTTTAATTTGTTTAAATATGACGATAATTGTTCAATAAACGCGTCGCTGATACATTCGCTAGGCGACCGTTACATGAGAGAGCTGACGCATTAGTCGCATTCAGTACCGACATAAACACGGCATGAGCAGTGCCCATACAATTTATTGTTATTTAATATTTTACCAATTTTCTACCCCCTTGTTAACAAGTTGTTGTCCTATCAAAAAAATCCTTTTAACACGGATCAACTTTTTGCTTTTGAATCGTTGACCTATAATTACACTGATCTTGAAAGGGAAAACAGTTAAACTCTCCAAATAATAAAAGCAATATTTTTGTACAACATACATCGGTAATAAAAGTAGATGATGTATTAAAGATATTGGTTTCTATATCCTGTTCATGATATACATTTATTTTAACTGTTCGATGCTATATGAACAGAACTCTGGGAAGCTGGTCACAAGCCTCGGGCTGTACTAATCCAGAAGTATACAACCTCACTAAGAAAACCATTGGTATACCCTGTAGTTCTCGATTTTGGTGCATTAAAGGCTGGGAGAAGACAACTCCAATCACCTAAATTACCTGGTTCTCCTGGTTAGACGCTGTTCGATGGGCTTTTCAATTCAACATCTTAAAAATCTAGATAAGATAGTTTTTAACTCAAAACGAATTAGTTTTCGCCCTAAAATAGTTGTTTGTCATTCTAGACCAGGGCCGAAGTCTTTGAAAATGGTAAGAAGTGAAAAAAAAAAAAATAGGATGAAACCCATCGGAAAAGGAAAAGAATACAACAAAAATGAAAGAAAAAATAATTTACGGGCGATCTGAGGTCGGGAAGTGGGAGGGCGTGGGGTCTTAAAATAAAAAACCAAAATCTTTTTTTTTGTATTTTTCACATAAATTTTGAGGTTATGTGAAAAAAGTGTAAACACAAAAGTTGTAGATTTTTTTTAGTACCTACAACTTTGCGATTTAACTTTTTTTCCATAGGACTTGCAATTGACCCGGAAATAGAGATAAACCGTTTTTTACCCTTAAACCCCCACACTCTCACTTCCCTTCCTCAGATCGCCCCTAAATTATTTTTTCTTTTATACTTAGTTGTTGTTTTCTCTTACGTTATCAGTGGGTTTCATGCTAATATTATTTTTTCTTTGTTTCAAAAATTATCGACCCTGGTCTATACTGTCACTGTAGCAAAAATGAAGTGTTCTATAGTACAAAATGGATACAGAAACATTTATATCTGTTGAAATAAGTACAGTATTAAAATTATTAATATTAAAAAAAGAAGGAAATTTTATACTATGGTTTCGTTCGAGAGCTAGTGTTGGAGAATACCATAGTCGCTTTCCGCAGTTACTGGAACAGATTCATTTTTTTAAATATATGAGAATAAGCAAAGAAACTTACTACACACAAATATTCAAATTTTGGTCAGTAATACCTGCCTGTAGTTTGCATTTCTGTTGCAATTTTTTTTCCACAATTTTTGGGAAATCTCTTTGTTACGGCAATTTTTATGTCACATCCCATAAACTTGTCTTTTTAAAAACCAAGCTAATTACAACTATACTGTCCTCTATTTTGGAGAATAATTAAATTATAGTAATTTCAGTTCCATTGAGAAAGTAGTTTTTTGATGAAGTTTGCCTGAAAAAACAAATTATTTTGTTTCCGTCCAATACTGTGACCGGCAATACGAAATTGAAAATCGGCCCCAAAAGTCCGAAAACTTATTCGACCGAAAACGGTTCCACTCTCACCAAAGCCTTAGAATCCGGCCGTTCAAAACATTATTATCCCGACTTGACCATACAATGTATGGCATCACACTCCCTCTAAGGCACTCTATGAGTGCCTTTAGGGGAAAATTCACTAAATCCCAGATATCCTAGATATCAAAAGGGTTTAGCTCTGTGGGAGCCCTTGCCAAGTTTTCAGGCCCGTGGTTGGAGTCGTGACGGCAGTTTCCCATGAATTTCCTGACCGTCCGGGCTGTCGCTAACAAGACGGCTTTTTGCATTTGTTTGTAAAGATGTTCGTCCAGACCGAGGTATTTTATATTGTTTAATAGATGTTTTGGGACTAGTCCTGTTGTTGACATAACAATTGGTACAGTTCGTGTGTTGTTCATGTTCCACTGAGTCTTTATTTGAAATTCCAAATCTCTATATTTGGTTATTTTCTCAGCCTGCTATTTATATTATTGTTGTTGGGAATTGCTATGTCAATTAAAGTTGTTTTCCGAGAGACTTTATCTACCAAAACTATATCTGGTCTATTGTGAGCAACAGACCGATCGGTCACTATTATTATTATTATTATTATTATTCAGCAAATAGCTTTAAGGACTTTTTTTGGTCCTGGTCATTTCGACCTTATCGAACAGATATTCCAGTGAATAATGATTAATATATTATATATACAAAACTATATTTACAGGGCGGTGCATAAAAATTAACCTAACCCTAAGACACTCACACATGCGGCTGACTTGCCATCTTAGCCGTAAGCATGAGGTACGCCTGAATATATTATATATACAAAACTATATTTACAGGGCGGTGCATAAAAATTAACCTAACCCTAAGACACTCACACATGCGGCTGACTTGCCTTCTTAGCCGTAAGCATGAGGTACGCCTGAAAAACGTGCCAAGAGCCATTAAAGCTTCCTATAAAATTGCTGACTTGCCCCCCTGGACCAACAAATTTCTGATTTGTCTCTGTCTCTAGGACAATTTTTTTTCCGATTTGTCTCCCTTTAGGACAATTTTTTTCTAATTTTGCCCCTCCCTAAACTAAAAGCCGGGTACGCCCTTGATCGTAAGTCCCATTTTCTGTTCAGAACCTAGATCTTCAGTGAAGTTTTAGTAAATGTGCTATTGGTAAAAATAGGAATTCAACTACAAAATCAGAAAAGTCACTAAAGCGCTGTTTTCCTGAATATTTTCTTCAGTGGTGCGGATGTGGGTGACACATAGCAGATCTCGAAATAAATAGCATCGTCTATTAGTGAAGCACTGATATTTGATCCTGGCAATGGAAGTAGAGCGTGTCCTGAGTTGCCAGTAGCAATTTAGTGGACAACCACTGTGACCGATGGTATTGCGACGAAGCAAGGAATACCTATTCTGTTGAGTTTTAAACTTTCTTTTTTTGTGTTGACATTGCTTTATGTTGCCTCCCTGTGAAGGCGAGAATGTCTTGATACTGTATAACGTATCCTGTCTAGGGTAGTGCTTGTTTTGCCACAACCTGAGTTGAACAAAAGCTGCAATTTCGCTTGTGTTCGCTAATACAAGTGTTCACAATGTTTTTGCTGGGACAGATGTATAGTACAAAGGAAAAAAAATCAATTTGGTAATCCTCACCCACTTCTCTCGAGTTGGTCAATCAGGGCACACTATGCTTCCACAGTGAGAAATAAGCATCTGTGCTACACCTGTCATATTTATCTCGAATATTGTACTAGATATCACCTACGCCTGAACAGTGAACTCGTTTGCTGTAGTTCTAGAGGAACTGTTAGGACACAGTTAAACTAAACCAATATCATTATAGTCTTTAGTAAACCTACGAATTTTTTCGTGTGATTTTTATCCTAGGAATCACAGGGAAACGGCGTTACACACAGTACTACTCCCGATTTGGAGTCTCTGTGACATAGATTTTCCTGAAACTCCTGGAATTCATTTCGCGATAAAATATCATTATAGTAATAAGCTAATGAAAACACTTCTTACCTGGTACGTTATGTTTAACTGCTATTTTGAGAGCTTCTGATAGAGCCTCTTTCGTCAAATTTCCATCCAGAATAAGCAATGGAGAATTTTCAATGAACTTTTCATTATCTTTAATCTGAAAAAAAAAGAAATATATGTTGAAGTAATTTTCTATTGATGAGTTCAAGTTTAATTAGTGGATACTTTCTTCGAAGTGTCATTCTTTTATAGGCAAGACAATATATATAATATATTGTTTCTGGTTAGGGAACCTTCATCAGATGCGCTTCCCACCTTCCCACAATTGAATGTCCTCGCCAACACCTCTTTATGTATTTATACATACATTTCGCGTCTTCAAATTTAATTAGTGGAATTAAGAAATAATTAAGTTTTAAGTCCAGTCTTTTTGCAACCAAAGAATCTTAACATTTCTGAGTAAGTACTATAATTCAAATATTGAAATTGTATAGTTATTGTGTTCCAAAAGATTTGACCTACCTACAGATGAGCCATTTTTAGTCAATATATTGAATTTAAGACTACAAGAACGGAGAGGAAAAAACATGAGCCCCATAATAAAACAGTCAATTTAATGTAAATAATAACCTTTTTTGTTAGAAATTTCAAGATCATCTTTGTTTTAAACAATGTATATTTTCTGAGAACAATATTCAGTATACCACCTTTGCAATTACTTTCTTTGGTAAGCAGTAAGATAATATATTCTTTGGACACAAATGCAATCTACATGGCTAAGAAGTTTAGGTTTAACAAATGATACAGGCGGTTTGAAATTTCAAAGCCAATATTAAGAAGACATCTTCAAGGAGTTAATAAATGCACGTTGTCAGCAGAAAAAAAGAATGGCGCCTTACACAATTTGGCGTGGATAAAGGCAGCATCCAACCCAGGATTGCTAGATCAATGTGACGTAATTGGCCCCGCCTACCTAATGTTATTACCGCTTGTTCGTTGACAGTTGATGTTTTTTTGTTTTATTTCATCTGTTTCTCTTATATTATTAACAGTTGTGTATGTTGAAGATTTGTTAATACTTACTGGTAAATTAGTGTAGTTATTTTGGACAAGATTTTGTTTAAGCAGTGTAACTCTGAGTCTCTTTAGTTTTTGGTATTTATATATATTTTTATGCATTCTCTCTTGCCAGATATATTTTACTACCTTAATACACGGTACAAACACTTTCGTTTGCTTATGGAAGAACACCTACTATTTTTACTCACTGTTGTTAGTGTTTAAGTGTAAAATCCGAGTGTTCGGAAAAACGTACACGGCTAATATATAAAAGGGCAGTGCGTGTCAAGTCACTCAAAATCAAAACACAGTCCACATTCTATAGAGCGGTCAGCAGTGCAATCAACGAAGCAAGTTAGTCCTCTGGGCATGATCTTTTCTTTTTTCTATTATTATTATCAACGTGCCACATTAAAACTCAGTTTGACAAACAGAGTATTTAATTCAGTGAGAAATTATTTATTATAATTTGTATAACCAGCCTTCATATATTTCAGAAATCAATTACAAGTTAATGTTTTGTAATATTAGAGGTTAATATGACATTTTCAGGTGGTTTGCCTGTATATTTGGGGTTTTTCTTTTCAGATTTTCCATATTTGTGTTTGGAGACGTTTTAACTTCAACTTTAGAGCCGTTGTCACTCGCTCTGTATTGTAGATAGAAGTTTATTTTGATATTTTTGCTTTGTTGCAAATTTTCTTGTATGGCTAAATAAACCTCCATCTAGAATACACAGGGATTGACAACGACTCCAAAGTTGGAGTTGAAACGTCTCCAAACGCAGATAAGGAAAATCTGAGGAGAGATACCCCAAATGAACAGGCCAAATAATCAAAGACATACAAGAATCTTTTAGAAATTATTTTCAGTACGTATCAGAATATATATATATATATATATATATATATATATATATATATATATATATATATATATATATATATATATATATATATATATATATATATATATATATATATCATATATAGGATCTCCCCTCTAGACCTGTGCTTCAGCAGTTTCTATTTGGTATCATACGAATATCACCGTTTGTTTATGATCGTCCACGCCGATGGGTAACAGGTTCGATTCTATCTGCGATCGTACCTTCTTTACATTTCAGAACGATGTAATAGTCGCTTTAAACAAGGCGTAGGTGGCTTGGAATTGCAAGATACTTGGTACAGTTTTTCCTCTCGAAAACTAAGAAGCACCCCATACAGGGCGATGATAAGACGTCTCAAACAAAGTTGGGGCCATTATAAAGAGAAATCAGTTTCTTGGGCTTTCCGGAGGACCTTTTGGTTGAAGTTTGATTTTCGTATTGACTTTTCCCAAATTGTTAATGATTTGGCAAGTGTAGTGGCTATAGTCCTGCTTCTTAATGTTGGATATTCTTAACACACTAGTGTAAACATTATCGTCAGTGGTAGTATCAACTACATAAGGCCTTGTAAAGAAGAATGAAGCGGAGATATGTTAGTGCCCAGAAACCATTTGAATTCTGGTTTAGGATATGCTTGAACTTTACAGATTACTTCAGCTGTGATATCGTATAAGCAACTTTGTCGTAATGATGAAAAAATTATGGGTTCATGCTCAATTTTCAGGTGCATTGTGGATTTAGATTTGTTAACTTCATTCTCAAAAACTGCAGGTGTATACGCCTCTATTAGAGGGCAACAGTTGGGTAACGTCTAGCTTTTTCGTTAAACTTCAAAACAGATTGCACAGTTACTGCCCCGTTGCCGGATTCAGCGGAAACAGTCTTAACTATTTTTTCTGATATTCTGTTAGCGTTGCCACTTGGATTAATGATGTTAACAGCTCTACATAAAAAAGTACCGATGGCTTCTGCAGTTATCTGGCTAAGTAAAGTAATCACCGTTTTGTCTGAATTCAGGTTTACCGTCTCGCACCCACTCGACAGTAACGGATTTCGGATAGGCTGAGACGTTGCACTTGATGTACACAGATTCTCCTTCTTCTGCTTGTTTAATTTCCCTCTTCAAAGTCACCATCGGTTGATAGATAACGTCTAAAATGATGACTTTTTCTCCGCTCCTTCCGAGACCATTGTCAGCGCTATAGGGGGTACTTGCCAGCGTCTTGAATGCTGACTCTATGGATGACGTGGTTGTAGGCTGAGGTGATGTATCTGTTGTTGCGAATCCATTGGACAGCAGTGATTTTTACTAGGTCCTCCGTTAATGATTTGATTTAACCAGCTATATTTTTTGTAACTAACACGCAAGCTATAGTCGTATATTTTGATTGTAGTCATTTGGGAACACAACAATCAGTTTTGTATATTCCAGTTTTTTATAGAAGTTATTGTGTTTATTTGTGTTTCAATATAATAAATAAAATTGAAAAACAATTATTATTCTGAAACAACATATATTGGTGATAAGGTAGGTACAATTTTGAAGCAGTTCTTTTACGATGTCTTCTAAAATTACTGAACTCACTGTTTTAATTTTATTTTAGACGTATAATGTTTATTTAGAAGCTTTCTACACATACCAAATTACAAATACAAACAATAATTTTAGTAACAGTTTATAGTGTTTATAATAAAAGCCCAAAATTTTAATAAAACATGGTTTTGTTCCAAAGTATTGAAATATTTATTGACTTATAATGTATGCACTTCGGAATTATGTATGAAACAAAATAATTTGTAAATGACCACCTGGCACATGCCACCTGGCACTCGTTTGCCAAAATCTGTAATAATATTATTGTCTACATGTGCCTGTATTTCATTGATAAAGCGTCTATTTTGTGCCTTCAACGCTTCTGTGCTGCGGCGTTGTTAGTATAAATCTGTGAGTTCAAATATCCTCATAGCCAGAAGTCCAAAGGTGTTAAATCTCAAAACCGTGGCGGTCAATTCTAGTCACCTGATTGGGAAATTACACAACCAGAAGTAAACTTGTTCAAGACAGTTAATGTGCTACGAGCGGTATGACATGTGGCACCATCCTACTGAAACTACAGGTCGTCATGTTCCAACTTAGGCACAAAAACTGCGATTTCATAACACGACAACTTGGACATTCACCTTTCTCATCTTCAAAGATATGTGGTTCAATAATTCATCCAGATTTTAAATACGTAGGTAATAAGCACCAACTGAGGCAATTTTGTCGACTGTGGAAGCTATCTATCTAGGTGATAATGGGCCTCATTACTGAAAATGATTTTATTCGCAAAATCGGCATTCAGTTCTGTTTGCTCAAGGAACTAATTGGTGAACTATCTTAGCTCTACATAGTATATGGGTAAAACCTGTTGGGTCAAGTGGACTTGATAGATTTAAACCTTTAGTAGGAATACGCTGGAGAGTGGATGTTGAACGACTTCTACGAGCTCCTGTCTTGTATTCGTATTAGTAACTGAAACGTACTTTCGATATATTCGATTTTTCTTTTCATAGTAGATGAATTATGAACATTCATTCGACCAATAGTAGTAGTCAAACTTTGACCACTTTATTTCCCATCTGTCAACTTTCAATCTGTCACGTTATAATCACTTGTCATTATGAATGTCAAACTTGGAGTGCAATTTTCATTTTACGCTCTTACTGTTAACACCCATTATATATCAAAAATCCCTTACATAGTACGATTTTGGCAACTCTCCGCTATTTTTTGTATGTCATTATTTTTTAAAACTTATTCTTTATTTATAAAGTATTGAAATAAACTTTTAAAACTTTTTAGAATTTCAGGTTTGAAATCCACACAATGATTTTTAATATAATAGTTCTATTTTTATTCAAGGTACTGGAGTTCATTTACAAATATTTAAAACTTAATCACTTAATTGTTAACTCAGATCTCTTTCATAGATTGCGATTCATTAATGGTGTTCATCCTTTCAAATTCACTTCATTGTATTTTTCACAGAAAAACTGTTGACGAGTGAGCAGCTTTGGAATCCAGAGAGCATTGGAAATAAAAGAAACTTTGAAAACAAAGGCGGCTCTGAAACTACAAACGCAGAGTTGAGAGCATACCGTGCACCACGTTCATTGTCGATTAGTTTGTTACAAAAAGTTGTCAGGTTCTTTGTGAATATTTGCTAACCGCTGGGATTTCCAACGTTGTAGCACTTCACTTTGTATGCTGTTTTCAATAAAAGCGATTAAAAAGTATTTCAAAACTAACATTAGCTTAACACAAAGCTTTATTATAGGAAAAACTAGGAGAAACTGTGTTGTTGAAAATATGATTGATGGCAAGTTTATAATACTAATTTTATTTGCTTTCATTGCAGCGCGTTGAATCTCTTGAGTGGGAAAATTTATTTCACTAGTGGTCGCCCAGTGGTCGAAATTCGACCCTATTTCATGAAATTGTAAAAAGTATATTTTTATAAGAAACAGAGTTGTGAAGAAATCAGAGAAGTAGATGTAATGACCAAAATTGTTCACTCATATTGAAAAATCTATTGAAATAAAAAGAAAATTAAAATGTAATCAAATATCGGTATTCGAAATATTATTGACAAATGAATGACCCCACAAATTTTTGGCTGGAAACGCTCCTGGCAAAATATTCGATTGCTACCTAAAAGTTTTTGTCATTTGCGGTTTCAATCAAGTTCAGGAATATTAAAGAAAAGAGAGGGGCAACAACCCTAGGAGAACTTAAATATTTAATACATTCTCTATTGTCCGCTGCCTGACAATTTTTTGCACAACACCTTCGGGAAGGTTGTGATAATAATATATTAATCAAATAATTAAATTCACATTAAGAACAGAATATTTAATATGAAATTTCCTGCAACGCGTCCGAAAAATCAATACTGATCTACTACATTGACTATTTTACCGCTAAACAATAATAACGCTTGCATGCCACTTCCAGAAGTACATGCTCTAAGAATATAACAACTTAAATAAGATTGCCAAATAATTTCAGGAAAGCAGTATACCAAATTAGTCTTAATGACATTTTTTTTGTCAAATCTTGTGCTTAAAGCTTAAGATGGCATAATTTTTCTTTCAGGTAAATATTTAAACTCAATGAAGTATATATTCATAAATGTTTCGTTGGCAATTACATTGTTGCAGTTTTAGAATTTATTTCCTGTTTTTACTTTTGTGGTTTGATTACAGTACAGATTCGTAATGATACGTGAATCTTTGCCATCAATACATTTGATTTCCAATATCTGTACTCTATCAAATGCTTTTTCAAAATCCACGAAGCCCATATAAACCTCATTTGTTTGATCGCGGCAATTTTGTATTAAAACGTTCAGTGCAAATAGTGCCTCTCTAGTTTTGAATACATTTCTGAAACCAAACTGTGGCTCTTTTGTGTCAGTGGTTTCCCACTGCCTTCTGTATCTTCCTGCTGTTGATCTTGATGATTAATTCGCCTTTTGGACCTATTTCTCTGTTCAGGAACCAGAGATGGTCCCACCTCGTGACAGCTCCTCAACCCGAAGTTGTGATCCATCAAGAGGGGGTAATCATTCTGTCGACAGCGTCAGTGTTTAGCAGGGTGCCCCACTTGTAGGAGAGGTTGTCATTTGGCCAGTTTAAATATACCCCTTACACTCCTGATTTGACTTAGATTGGCTAAATAGTTCATTACAGTAAATGCAAGCTGGATCATTTTCTTCCTTGCCCTCATTGGCGACTGATCCTAGACTTCCTCAACTGCTTTCAAACTCTTGTGGACCTATATGTCTAAGGTGTGAGATCAGGCTCTATGTCATCATCTTCAAAAACAACACGCTCCGTTTGCTATTGTTTTTTTTATGGATTTGCGATTTTCCTCTTCTTTTTTTGCTGTAACTCTGCGCTAATGTCATTCATAAATGGATTAGCCGTGAGAATATGAGATCAACGGACTTTTTTTCATTCTTGACTTTCCTCTAAAGGCGGTTTTTGGCAATAGTAAAATTCCTTTGAAGCTGTCCGTGGTAAAATGTATTACCGTTTCAGTTTGCCCAAAATCAGTATTGTCGGGAACAGATATGACATTTACCTGTTCATTGACGTCATACATTGGTTGAAACCAAACTCTGGGAGCATTGGCCGGAACTGATATGAAATATTGTTGTTAGGAATTTGGTGATAAAATAGCAGGTACGAGAAGTGACACCTACAACAAAATCTGTTTGTTTGCCAGCTACAATATCTATCTGTTCGCCAGCGTCATTCAATTCTAAGGACCGGATTCGTCGCGAATGATACATCAGTCGCCTGCATGCAGTGGGTGCAATGGAGAGGAAGGCAGAACGTTATCACTCCATTGGTTTTGGAAAATTCAAGTGCTTCCAGAATTTTGTGGCTGGAATGACCATCAAGGATTAGGAGCACCTTGTTTGTTATAGAAGAATTCACAAAATGGCGCATCCATTTAAAAAATAGTGCACAGACCATGTACCCAGATACATAGTACAGTTCTAAGTGCTTCATGAATTATACCAAGTAATGCAGGTGGAACAAAGTTTCCGATATGGCATCCGCATAGGAAACAAGTGTGATATGTTCACCACTTTCAACAATAGTACCAGCGCCCACTTGCTTATTTCCTTCAGGTGCACAACCTTTTGGTGATTTTTGGACAGTGTTCAACCAAGACTCGTCCATATTCGTAAATTCTATATGCCTGAACCCCGTTATCAGTCTCAGTCTTTTCCACAAGAGAAAAAAACTCCACCACTTTCGGCTTATTGGTTGTCGTTGCTCTTGCAACTGATCTGGACTCGAGAGCTACGGTTACAAACACATAACATTTATTATACAGAACAATAAATTATATAACTATATATTCAACAGTAGCAACAATTTAACATTTTTAAGTTCTTATTCTATGTAATATTAAAATGAGTTTTATTCATTTTACGCTTTAGACTCTTGACCACTTATCTTTAATTCAGTTGTTTAGAGGATATAAAAGTTCCTGTTGTATGTAATACATCAGTGCCTTTATTGAGTGGTAAACGTACTTTGTTTATTACGATAACAAAACGATGTAAACAAAGGACATTTTGCTTAATGTATATCCTTCATGAGAGTATATTCGTAGATAATATGAAAATTGAATGCCAATTCGCCTTTTTTATGACGTATGCCAATTTAATTTATTACAGAGAATTGGAGTGCTTATTAGGACGAAAAGCAAATTTTGTGCAGGTATTGTATATTACTTGTATGTTATATTGGTTTATGTCCTATTTGTTATTGATTTTCTATAAAAGAAGAGACTCTTAATAAATTACCTGGTCCTTGTTTTTTACACAGAGGGTTGAATTGGATAAGTATTTCACGATGAAAGCAGTGTGTGGTGTCGGTCGATCTGTCGTGTCGTGTCGAAACAAATGAATTTTAAAGTTATGCATTTCATTCCCTTGCTCATCTATTTTCATATGTGTAAGTATGAGCCTCCGTTAAGAAGCTTTTGCGTCAAAAATATAAATAGAAAATTGCAAGATCAAGATAAAATACAAAATGATTTACTGAAATGAACTGCCGACCGACAAGTTACTGGCACTCCCCTATTCTCAATCGAAGATTGGGAAGAACGCGTTGCCACATTGCTCACACGACTGTCACTTTCTCTAATGTGATAGTGCGTCAAATTCATCGGTTTGGTCTCGTATATGTTTCAGGTATTTTCCAAAAAATAGTCAAGCAGACTGAGGTACTTCGGGGAGACCAACTAATGGTCTCTCTACGAGAAATCAGGTCACGTCACGTCAGACGTACAGCAAGTTGACCTATCTTGCGTTATATCCTTCAAACTCTTGCTATACCTTAACCAAAAAGCTCCCTATTATTAGTATCTTCGTGGAAATATGAACTATAGAGTGACGTTTTTGTATTAGAATCTCTTCTGCGCTATAGGGAAATTGTGTCTATTAAAGTGTGCGTTTGAACGAAAGTAGGCTTCGTCCCTAAACAAAATTTCAAAGTTCGGGAACCCCTTTTCATTTGCATATCGTAGTTGCTCAGCCTACTCAGTGTCCTTCAGTTTTTGACCTAACTGGATTATACAGGGTTTTAGTTGCTGGTTTTTCATAAAATTAACTGCAAGGATTTTGAATATTTAACTTCGTTTGCAAATGGATAATGGTGGATTTTGGCAAACCGAGGAACTTACTTCTGGGATCGTTTCTTCATTTCTAAAGATCGCGGACGACCTGTGTTTTGATATGCATACTTAAACGGTATTTCCAACATATGGATCCACTTTGTAATGATATCATCACTTGGTGTCAACAATGAACGGTAATTACTGTGTCGGGAATCGGCTCGCAAAAAGTGTGATGTACCCCATTGTCATCAAACAGTTGTATATAACGATATCCATAATACGCCACCCCATCGCCCTTTTACAACGTCAACACAAAGGCAAAACCGCTTTTTTATGGCAGTAGCTTGCTAAATTCGTCATGTACAAAATATTTTAATGTAATTTTAAAAGAATTTATGGGAAAAATTCAGTCCTTTCAAAAATATACAACCTGGATGGTAGTCATGACTTACCCTAATTGTTGGACGAATTAGAATTTGTGTAAATAGGTCTTTAAATAGTCTACAGTTTCGTCGGGAACTTGTGTTTATCTGAGAATTGTGGAATATACTGTCGTGATAAGTGGATACAGGATTGTACAAAAGTCCTTGAACGGCTCGATTACGTTTCTGAAAGAGATGGATTTATTTTGGGATCATAATTGAAGAATATAAGGTTTGTTCGTCTTCTGCATTACATTACATCGTAAGTTTGATTTGAAGCTGGATTAAAAGTCGAAATTGAATATTTTATTGTGAGATTTATAAAATGACATACTACTTTCAGGTAAAATGTACCCCCACCCCACTACCTGACGAGGTCCAAGTCTTTCTATCCCGTGAAACATTGTCACGAAAGTGTGGTGTAATTTTCTTCTTCATCATCACTAGCACATCTTGTCGATTCCTGGACAGAAACCGATCTTGGACAACCATTAGCCAGTCTCTTTACATCATCATTTCATCTTGATGACGGCCGACCTCTGCTTCCCTATACTTCCCCTCTTGATTTCCATTGTATTATTCAATTTATCTGTCCTTCTAATCACGTCCAAGTTCCATTTTAATAGTAGGATGAATTTGATTGCCCTTATATTCCTAATTTGAGTCTTATAGTTCTAATAAGTATTTTGTCCCCATATTGATCTTTCTATTTTATCTTGATGCTGTTTTCAGTCACTATGAGCGTCTCTACCCCATATGTTCTTTTTGAGTATATCCTACGAATCTAGTAGAAACTATTACATTCTGATGGAATAATGTAATGATACAACCACTTTACACTTCATGTATTTTTCAAAACTTACCATTTCAGGTGATATTTCCTTATGGATTTCCATATCTCCCATTAACATTTGGCAGTCACCCTTGTTGTTAAAAACGATAACACACTGCGCTGTTCTAGATCCCCCTTTTGTTTGTATTAAGTCAGAGCATGATGTTGGTAAAGATTTTCTTGCTAAATGCCCTGTGTCATCATTTCCAATGATGGTGATGAAGTTGGATGGTACTCCTAATTTATAGAGGGACTCGCAAATATTTCTTCCAACTCCACCAGCACTGTACGAAAAGTTAGAGTGATACATTCGTCCATCCATCTGAAATAAAAACTGCAATTAAATTTACTTCCACATAAATAATTATGCAGGAAAGTAGTGTAATTTCAGTTGAGATGGTGTGAATAATAAAATGTGAAGCAGTTAAACGTTAATTACAACCATTGTCTTATATACTACGAACATTTCGAATACATAATGCGTGTTTGTTAATAAAATTAGAAATTAAATGGGAATATTTACAGGTTAACCGCATTTGGGGAATTATTTCCATTTCGGTCGTTAGTGCCGTTGTTTATGGCCCATAACTATCAGTTAAGTAAGTTGCGAGATATTACTCCAGTCTATAGAGATTTTTAAGTAACATAAAATTCAACAGCAAACCGCGTCTGCCATCATATTGGTAATAGTTAGTAGATTATAACTGACCTGATTTTAATAGCAAACTCGAAGAAGTCAATTATTTAAACAATAAAAACCTATAAAAATGTGATTCTCTTTTGTTTTTTGCTTGTGTTATGAAAATTTGTGGAGGAATCATAATACTCTCAATGGAAAAGTTGTAAGAAATCGGAAAAAATTTTAAGTGTGCGTTTACAAGTCCCGATCCGAGGATTTTTCGCTGAGAAAATCCAGAAAAACCGATAAAAAATAATTTGTTTAAAAAAAGTTATCTTTGTTGTAATAATAACTGCTAAGTTAATTCAATGATGAATTAATTAAAAACAAGTGGGGATTTGTGTCACACCAATATTTTGTATGTTCACATTTCCATTGAGGGAAAAAGTACTTTCTTCACTAAAAAAAATGGTTTTTGTGCTATATTGCTTTCGATTGATTTTATTTGTCATAATTTCAAATAATTCCAGTTTTCTGCTAGGAACGTCATCTGACAGTTGAATTTGAAATCTGAAAGTTCATTTGTATGAATAAAATTTGTTTTTACCCAATGTACTGTACTTTGACTAACTTCACAGATCGCCGCAACTTTAGCTGTAAAGGAAGTAGGGTTTACCACCACGTGGAGAATTGTGTTAATTTTTTTGTCATCACTAACTGTTGGTCGACCAGATTGTTTGGTACCTTTAACACCATCTTCAAACTTCTAAAGAAGCTCACTGAAGTAATTCCTCGATATGTTTTTTTTACATTCACCAATTATTAGATAGCTGCTACTTTGTCCGCTTGAGTACATACCATTTTCCTAGACAAACTTCTAAACATCAGGTTAAACAATAATAAAAGTAACTATTTAAGGTATAAGCTTTTTTACAAAAAAACTTTAACAACTAACCAGAGGCCAACTAAATAATCTTGATTAATTAAATGTAAAATAATAATTTTAGTAGATATTTATTTATTAAACAAGATTAATATGGCTTAGTAGATATTGTCAATAACTTTCAAATGAGCTATCACGAGCTGTAAGGTCTTATTTAAATATAGTGACCGCAGTGGTATTTCATCTGTTACCAGTAGTAGAGAAGTTTACAACCGTTTAATTTCACCCTTCCAATTTCATTAGTATGAGTATAACCGTTGAAAAAATACGAGGACTTTTAATATATATCTTTCATTTTACACCTATTGGTCACCCTGCGGTTTCAACCCCTAAGCAGGGGTGAATAGATCTTCTACAAGTTTAAATACAAAAATTAAAAAATTAAAATTTTGAAAATAATTGCCAATTACACCAAAATTGGTTTAGGGTGGTGTTTAGGGTCTCTGATGACGAATTCGAGGTCAGATTTGCAAAATTCAAAATGGCTAATTAAAAATGACGAATGAAAATGTAAAAAATCAGCCGTTTTGTACCAAACTTCTTATAGGGGGGTTTTAGGGTTCTGATGGACAAAATTCAAAATGGGGGATCCGATATGAACGCTTAAAATAACCCACGAGACGAAAATTTCGCCCGCCATCTTGAATTTTTTAAATTCTTAAATTAAAATTTAAAATTTTTGAAATGAGAGCTATGTATAATCGTTGTTGTTTCCATGCGATACTTTGTAACTTCTAAATAAATTGACCGATTAGGGTGGTGGGTAGTGAAATTAGTAACATTCGAAGTTCATAAGCGGAATGATTCAGTTTGAAGATGTATTGTTGGCTTGGCAAAAAAAAAATTCTGGACATTTATCTCTAGACATGGTAATATTTCGACTGGATTCCATTATTTTAAAAGAAAGTTTCAAATATATGTTGTAAGGTTTTAAGAGGTCTATCAAATGGCCTGTATTACCCAATTTTTATCGTAGTTTTCGATAGAAAAGTGAAAAAAATAAACACTTTTTGTTCTTGCCGTAAATTGTAACGAGCGGATTTTTTGAGATGCGAAAATATCTCGAGTAGTTTCCATTTTTTCGAAAAAAGTTTTTTATAAAGTTAAAGGGTTTCAAGTGATCCATCACGTGTTCGGGTTTGGAAATGACTTTTTCCGTCTGGAAGCTTTTTTCGAACGGTAATACTCAATTTTTACGGTGGATTTCGAAAGAAAATTAAAAAATAAACTCTTTTATTCTACCAGTTTCTCGATTTTTTTAAATTTGTATTTTAGATTTTGGGGAATAACAACACATGTAAATACTGTACATTTTAAATATTTCCATCTTTTCAGGATCTAAATCAGACTTCGTTCTCAATTCTAAAATACAAACTAGAGAAATCACAACTATCATTCAGAAAACAATTAAAATAGTTTTCATTTCTTATTGTTACAGCATTACATTATTTAATTTATTTCAGAAATTCTTAGTGTCCTTGGTATCAGTAAACCAAAAAGACTAGTCGGAATAGGACAATCAAAATAAACAGGTTGTTAAATGCTTGCCAACGTTTCCCTTTATTATATTCAAGGCTCCATCAGGGCTTGCATTTGTTATTGTTTACAGGGTTGAAAAAATAATAAATGCCTGTGATGGTTTATTATTTTTACAACCCTGTAAACAATAACAAATGCAAGCCCTGATGAAGCTTTGAATATAATAAAGCGAAACGTTGGCATTTAACAACCTGTTTATTTTGACTGTCCTATTCCTAGTCATTTTGGCTTATATAATTTATATTTAAAAACGAACCGACTTCAATTGGCTTAAAATAAAATCCGTCTGCAATCAATCACTATTTTCTGACATATATTCTTTTTTTATCTGATTTAAGGAACAATTCTACTGAATATTTTATCTTATTTTTATCTCTCACTCTCTTTTTATCCCTCACTCTCTCTAATTTGTATTTTTTTGTATATTTTCCACATATTTTTTTATCTTTTTAATCGTTTTTATTATTTTTTTGGACCATTTTCTATAAGTGTAACTCTAATTCAACCTATATTGCAATCACCCTGTATATTTTTGTGTGTATTGGTCACTCAACATAAATTATGTCTATCATTTTCTGATAGACTATTTCTATTTTTCTATTCTTTAAATCACACTGTATACCTATAATTTTCCTTACTTTCACACAATATATAATATTTTTTAACCAACCTGTATAACTGTAATTCCGCTCCACCTTTTATTTCAATCATCCTGTATATGCAATTGCTTTCGCCCTATAACTCAAATATCCGTACCGAATATGTATATTTAACAAATTTTTTAACGTTTTTTGATGCACTCTGAATAACTATAGTTTTACTTCACTCTTATTTCAACCACCTAGTACAAGCAACTACATATGTGCCACCCAATGCAACATTTGTTCGAACTACCCTGTATAACTTTAATTCTATTCCACCTTATGTTTCAACCACCCGGCAAATGCAACTGCTTATGTACCACCCAATATCACATTTATTTATAAGATTTTTTGAACCCACATGTAAGTTTACATCGCCCTATATTTCAACTGTGCACATTGCAGCTTGAATTTCCATGCACGCACACACCCACCCACCACCGTATACCGTATAGAAAAGATCGCACACATAACAATTGTTCTGTTCGATACATTTCAATGGATTTTAAGCGCCGAAAAGTGAAAACCGTTACAAACACCCTGTACACTTTCATGGCACATTTAAGCTAGATATTTATGATGAAAATTTGACATTTATATTGATTTTTACCGTTTTGCCACATATTTTTCCGATTTTCAGAAAAACGGTAGGTATATTTTACGGAATCAGGCTAGAACATCTCTTTGTAGAATATAATTTTAAATATTCTAATTGATTGAGCCGTTTTAAAGAAAACATTGTAGATTCATTGAAATTCACTTAAATGTAGTCCCTTAATTACTGTTTTTTTCTGATTTTGAGGAAAAGGGTAAATCTCACGTTATAGAAAATGATGTGGGATACCTTTCTGTAATATTCCTTAATACAATGCCGTTGAAATAATCAAAATTGGACAAGCCGTTTTTGAATAATCACTGAGCATACATACAAAATAAAAAATAAACATGCAGACGAATTGATAACCTCCTCTTTTTGGAAGTCGGTTAATAAAATTCTGTAAATATGTTCCTACCAGTAGGGTAAAAAAACTCCGTATATACATATTAGTCCAGGAGGCGCTACGTTTTCAAGACACACATTGAATCTAGGTCCAGAAGCAAAAAATTGATATTATATCTTTTGGACCAACATGCGTCCCACTACAAAGTGAGGTGCTTATTTATAAGATTTATCTTTTAGATACAAATGGCATATTCGTTTACCGTATTATCTTTCCAGCAGTAAGTGTCAAATCATAAACGTACAATTGAGTTTTATAAAAGGTCATTTAAGCTGTAAATAAAACTACATTTTTCATGCATCAATAAATGTTTTGATAATGAATATTACATGTTGGTTATTAAGCCATAAAATAGTCTTTGTTATTGCATACATATTTTACATATTTCAAAGATTTTAAACATATTTGTAATTTTTGGATTATATATTATTTTGAGCTGCTTATAGGACACCAAATATAAGTTTTTTTAGATTTTTTAAATCCATGTAATTCTACTCCGCTCTAAGTTTCCTATATACAGAACACCCTGTAAAATTACGTCTGATATATGTTGATTTTTGTTAAATCGAAACATGTTACATTTGCACATTCCGAATTTTTAATATTTTGTGCGTGCATTGGAACCAAATGAGTAATTAAATTACCCAACATGGTAGAAGTTTTTTCAAACGATTTTTCGAAAACCCATTATGGATGTGTATAGTTTTTTAACGTTTAATCTATTAAGGAAGATCCCTTGGTGATCTCATATACTTTTCTGCGACGTGCAACTTGCAGTTTTGCAGAAAATCTCCGAAAATTCCAAAATTCTTATTAAAAATTTCATCGAAATGACATAACGGACATTTCCTCATAAATATTTTAATTCCAATGTAATACGCTAGTAAAGTATCTTTGACAATAGACATTTGCGCCATCTCGTGTTTTATTTGTCGAACGCTGGTTCTGTCAAGGCCGTAATTTAAGTTTGCTTTGTTGTAGATTAAAATTTAGTTATCCCATAAAATAAAAAGAAAAACATCAAACCGAAAGTGCGGTGTAGTTGATTGTGAAAATACTCCAAGAAAAAACCCAAAATTACAATTATACCACTTTCATGGATTTCCATATATATTAGAGATGAAGGAAAAATTAATTGCAGCAGTTCGACATCATGGGTAAATAAATTTGATTTCCACGTTGTTAGTCATTATTGTATGTATACAATTAATCATAATTGTTGTTCTATTAACAAAATTTGAGATTTTTTAATTACAGCAGTGGGGCAATCTATCTCAACTAGAAACAAATTCAATGATTTGCAGTGGTCAAATTGTTAGGGAAAAAAGTAAACAATGCACATAACAAAAGTTACAATCCAACTATATTTCCTGCAATATGTATATAAAAAAGCAAAATCTTCATGCTGGTTTGTGAGCTGAAAGATTATGAGTACCTACGACAAGAAAAAATTGCATCTTCAGGAGTCAATGAAGCTCCAATTGAGATTAACAATAGAAAGTAAATATATATAAGTAAAAAACAAATTAACTTTATTCATTATATATAATTTATTGGTAGCTTCACTGACGATGAAGTTTTAATGGATCAAGATGAAAATTTTGAAGTTGGAACAAGGATAATAAAGCAACAACAGATTATATATTATTTATAGCTTTTGTAATAACTAATAATAAAGAAGCGCTGATAAAAAAATAAAAAGAATGAGAATAAAAAGTGTTATTTATTTGAAAGAGTATAAAATTGATATATTACAGGAAAAATAGTTGAATTGTAAACTTTGTTATGTATCTACATTGTTTGATTTTTCTGCTCCATCGAAATGAGCACAGCAAATCCTTGAATATGTTCCTGGTTACCTGGAGAGTTATTGAAACTTATTTTTGTTAACAGAACAACAATTGTGATTAATTTTATGTATATAGTAATGAAAAACTTGGAAATTTAATTTATTTGCCCTTAATGACGAACTGCTATAATCCATTTTTTCCTACCTGTCCGATTGCTATAGAAATCCAGGAAAACGGTAGAATTTTAATTTTTGATTTTTCCTTGATGTATTTTCAAAATCAACTACACTACACTTTCGGTTTGATGTTTTTCTTTCCATTTTATGGGATAACTAAATTTTAATTTATAACACAGCAAACATAAATTACGGCCTTGACAGAACCAGCGTTCCACAAATAAAACACGAGATGTCGCAAATGCCTATTGTCAAAGATACTTTACTGCGGGAATTTTAGGCACTGGAAGTTTTAATTGCGAATTTGAAAATTTTCTATGTTCATCTCAAGCATATAGGTAGTAAAAAATAGTATTTTCGACTCCTTAAATCAATGAGTACCAAGCTCGTTTTGTTTGTATACCCGGCAAATACCTATTTAAATGAAATGTTTGCTTTTGGTTGTCACATTCTCCCGGCCTAATACAAAATTCAATCACAAAGTAAAGTGATAGAAGGAGTTGCATTTATATGATGATTGAAATATAAGTTAGGCCGTTTAGCTGTATATATAGGATGCATGGCATAAAGGGTGGAGTGGACGATTGGTGGTATAAAAATGTTGGAAAAAATGTGAAATTAAAGTTATATAGGGTGATTGAAAAACTGTTATATGATATGGAAGTAAACAAATCATATGCAGGATGGTTGAAATATATGCTGAAGTTAAATTACATTTATACAGTGTCATTAAAAAAATATTTATTTTATAGCACATAAGAAGTTGCATAAAGTGTGAAGAGGAATTAATGTTACACAGGGCGATAATATAAAATGTGAAAAATTAGATAATTTATGGGGTAGACCACAAGGAGTTATATATTATGGTTGAAATATAGGACGGATTTGACTCCGTAAATATGGGATGGAGTCTACTCCGTCCTATAGTTTACAGGAGGCAGCTAACAAATTTATGCTTGTCCATGGGCAGTCGTATGTACAGAGTTGTCAAAAAAAGTTGAAAAAAGTTTACATGGCTTAGTCCATAAGGCATAAATATATTTTGGGCTTATTAAGTCAACGCGTACCAGTACATTTTTTCGTAAACATTTACCTGTCAATTTAAATGAAAATGTATCATTGTGTTGAGGCGTTCGATGTTACCTGGTCCTGTCTATTAAGGTTATACATACAAACTATAAAAATAAAGAATGAAAACTACCTGAGTTCAAAAAAACTAAAAAGTTGAAAATAAAACATTAAAAAAAAATATAACCGACTTCCACCTATAACTAAAAAACTAAAAATAATTATAACAAAATACAACTCTAGCAAATAAATAACACATTCAATGTTGTTAGGTACCTACCCAGGAAGTAAAATTTAAACATTAAAAGGCGCTCATTCTGTACAAATTAATTACCTACCAAACTAGTATATTTTTGAAGTCGGTGCCAAGCAATAATCAAGTTTGATGAAGTAGTAGATAAGTACGCAATGAAGGATTTTAGATTTGCTTGGCACCGACTACAAAAATATACTAGATTGGTAGGTAATTAATTTGTACAGAATGAGCATCTTCTAATGTTTACATTTTTTACTTCCTGGGTAGGTACTTAACAACATTGAATGTGTTATTTATTTGCTAGAGTTGAATTTTGATATAATTATTTTTAGTTTTTTAGTTATAGGTGGAAGTCTAAATAAACTAGTCGTCTTTCGTCTTTAGATGACGTGGTTCGGAGATTCTGTTTGCTCGGTCCACAGAGTTTTTATTATAGTCCTATTATGGCTGGGAAGATGATTAGAAACTCTCTGGAAAAAGCGGTCTGTAGGTGTTGGTTTTCGGTATTCGTTGTAGTCAAGGGTAACATCGTGGTTTCTCGTATTTAGAACATCCGTAAACGTCAGTTGTCTATTTATTCCCTTTTCCATTGTAAATTGAATCCGTGGATAGATGCTGTCCAAATGAGGGATCACAGATAAACAGCTCGGAAAACTACAGGGAAGAACACTGATGCTTGAACATTCTAATAACAAACAAAATAAATAAACTAGCTTCTCAAGAATCATTTCCAAATCCGTTGGTCCACAACTCAATTAGAAAATCGTTCTTTGATTTCTCTGTTCAATGAATTATTTATATCCCCAGCCCCTGAATAAATACAGAGGCATTATAAAAAAATGTACATAGTCGAAAATACTCGATTTTTTTTCATTTTAAAAACCCTTGTCAGATACAGCATTAAAGCTCTCGATGAAATTTCCAAATTCCGAGAACGGAAGCTTAATTTCACCCCGGCTTGATGGAATTTTTGCGGCGATTTCCATCACAGAGACTCCGAACCAATTTGGCATGATTAAAAAAACAGGAATTCAAATATTGGTTGATATAACGACAAGCATGCCCTGCATCATCGGAGCTCGGACACGCTTTTTCGAATATATCTGTCAGACCTCTCTCCCGATCGTAGGGCGGGCGGGTGTAAAGGATTCGATAACGACGTTTCTGTATTGTTGAGTATCGACTGCGTTCGATGTGATATCGTTTTGGTTTCTTTTTGAAGAATGAGCAGACGTCTCCTCGGGAATCAATGTGAAATATGGATTATTTTCCAGTTGATTGAACCTTGAAACGTAAACATATTTTTTTAATTTTGCTTGAGGGTTGTGAAATGACAAGAATGTTCGAATAAATGCCTGTTACTTTTTTTTAATGTTGTGTATATTGCCGCGAATTGTTCTTCTAGTGGTTTGATAAATTGTTGTTCCAATATATTGTGTATGTTTTATATTATTCATATATAATTGAACATCTGCAAAAGCTTCTCAGAACTATATATATAAATGGTGCTGAGATACCTAATGAATGGAAAATAGCCAGAATATCAACAATTTACAAATAAGGTAGCAACTATCTGCAAGGGATGAAATTTGAAACGACCGATAAGCGAAATAGGCGGGTCGAATACTCCAGAACTGAAAACATCATGGTTAAACAATTATTCTTATACAGTGTGTCCGGTTATGGACTAGTGATAATCTAAATACATGTAAAGCAACTATTTTGATATACAAATACAACATATACTAGGGCCCCCATCCTGCCATATAGCAGCCATTTTGTTTTTTTTTGATAACTTATTCTCTACGTGTGATCAAAAACGTTCATATCTCTTAAAGTTTTGGCCTTACTGAGATAAAAATAGGCTTATTCGATGGACAATAATACTGTCTATCAACAACATTTCAAAACAAAGTGTTAACGTTTTCTTAACTTTTGAAAAAAAGATGAAATGCAAAAACAAGGGTACAAAAATTATGGATATCAACAAATTATTGTAAATCAATGCAAAAGCAGTCCCGATAACCTTTCATTTTTTTTTCACTAAATCGAAAGTTTTTGAGTTAAGCTACAATACAACATTAAATTCACAACTGTATGTTTATTACTTTAGAAGTGATTGTTGTTTGAACATAGCGGATGTGCAAGCACAAAAGACCTTTCTCGGGACTTTAAACAGGTAAACATTAAAACCACATAAAATTCTTATTAATTTCTATTTGATACTTTTACAATATTATATACACATTAAATTTTATCCTACAGCAGTTGTTCAATGTGCCCAACTCCAGCTTGTAGACAAGTTAATGTTCTGTGTGCTATCTGGGCAGTTGAGCGCTTAATTAGTTTTAGGTCTGATCTTATTTCTTCGGCGACTGCCATAATTTTAGCGACGAGGTCTTCTCTGGTTTGGAACTGTAGCATACACCTTTTGCTTCATATCAACCCACAAAAATATTCCAAGGGGGTCAAATCGGGCGAGCGAGCTGGCCTCGCTACTACACCACCGCGACCGATCCACGGTGCATGGTTATTGTTCAAATATTCTCTCACTGCTCGAGAATAGTGCGCGGGTGCACAATCTAGCTGCAACCACATATGTTGACGGTATAATAAAGGTAACTCTCTTTTGTGCCTGCGCATACGCTTTGTTCATACAACAATAACTCCTAAAGTAATAAACATACAGTTGTGAATTTAATGTTGTATCGTAGCTTAACTCAAAACTTTCGATTTAGTGAAAAAAATGAAAGCTTACCGGGACAGCTTTAGCATTGATTTGCAATAATTTGTTGAATTGCATAATTTTTAGACCTTTTTTTTGCATTTAATTTTTTTCCCAAAAGTTAAGAAAACGTTAACACTTTGCTTTGAAATGTTGTTGATAGAAAGTGTTATTGTCCGTCGAATAAGCCTATTTTTATCTGAGTAAGACCAAAACTTTAAGACAAATGACGTTTTTGTTCACACGTAGAGAATAGGTCATCAAAAAAATGGCTGCCATATGGAGGGGTGGGGTATTGAGGCCTAATATATGGTATATTTATGTATTAAAATAGTTGCTTTACATGTATATAGATTATTGCTAGTCCATAATCGGACACACTGTATAAACAAGTTTAGATGATTATTTACATAGATTACCTAGACAGGTTATGACATGAATACCCCATGGGGGAAAGAGGGAGGCCAAAAATGAGTTGGGGAGAGTTAATCGAAATATAACTAAATGTAAGGTAACTCCAGGATGAGGAGCTATTTGGTTTCTTCGCCTAACTGATGAGGCCTGGATAGGACGAAAAACCAAAATGGGAATCTTAATTACAATACATAGTTAAAATGAATACAGATAACCCAGATTGCTAACCGAAAGCATAACTGTAATTTTCCTCAAGGGAATTTGCAAACTCTACTGATTTCGAGGCACAATTGTAACCCTTTGGATACACAAAAGCAAAAGTCTTTTCGGTCGAGAAGAAAAGCAAAACAATTGTTCGAAACCTATTGTGTCTGGTTCATGTTTCGACTTAAATTTTTCTTCTTCTGCCAGTGAAAGTACCCTGAGACAAGTTGGAAATTTTATCGAGATATAAATCTACGAAACAAAGTTGATCCATTTTGGGTTATTTCGACGTTTCCAAGTCTCAAGTTCTGCCGGTGATGTGGTTGAGCATGGTTGTTATAAAGGGATTTATGAGGAAATGTGGGAGTGAGGATTTGCCTTGGTTGAAGGAATGGTTATGAGTGGCGACATTAATATCACCAGCTTAACAATGATGAATTGGTCTGCTCTGTTAGGTCATTAAGCAGTTAGCGGAGTTTTCAAGCTTATTGAAGCGAAAGCTTCTTAACGCAGGCCCACACATACACATATGAAAATAGATGAGGAAGGGAATGAAATGCATTATTTTAAATTTCATTTGCTTCGTTCTTGAAATACCACGTAGTATATTAAGAGTTTCTTCTTTTATAGAAAATCATTAATAAATACTAAAAAACAATATAAGATCCAAATAATATAGAATACCTGCACAAAATTTGCTTTTCGTTCTAATAAACATCCCAGTTCTCTCTTTGTTATTGTTATTAAATTGGAGACTTGACATACGTCAGAAATTAAAAAGAATAGCACACAAAAAGAACAACAAATATAGGTTATATTCTTGCAAATTTGTCGTTCGTTGGGCTTTGTCCTAGGGACAGAGACGGCTTCTAATAATGGCAAACAAAAAGAAAAAGGCCACAAAATGTGATAAAATAAGTACACGATCTTCTTCCCAAGAAAGTACCTTAGAAGACATTTTTCATCATGTTAATCCAACAAATTTCGATATTCCAAATGCCATAAGGAAAATGTATGAAGAACTAAAACATTCCATTACATTTAATGGGCATATAATGGAACAGATGAAGCAAAATATTCACTCCTTATCTAACGAAAACAAGGCTTAAAAAAAGATCGTGAACAACTAACAACTAGGGTAGCTGAACTGGAACATGAAGTAATTCATGTAAGAAATTCGAACAGAGAAACGGCAAAAATAAAGAGCAAGAATGTAGTCATTTTAGGTCTAAATGGTGATGAGAACTCTAAAACGGATGTTACGAAAACATTTGTAGCGATGAATATTAACTTGCCGCAAGACGACTTCTCAGTCAGAGTTTTGCCTAGAAAAAATGCAACAAAACCCATTCTTGTCACACTCGCAAATGAAGAATTAAAAAATAAAATTCTCGAGCAACGTAAATTTGGCAATAAATTGGCATATTATCAACGAATATAGACTCATAGAAGAATACACATTAAGCAAAACATGTTCATTGTTTACATCGTTTTGTTATCGTAATAAACAAAGTACGTTTAAAGACAAGTGGTCCAGAGTCTAAGGTGCATGGCTGCGAATCCAAAGTTCTTGGGTTCGAAAATTATACTTTTTTAAATATTATGTCGTTATTAATTAATTTTATAAACTATTTTCAATTCACATAGAATGAATAAAACTCATTTTAATATTTCATAGAATAAGAACTCAATTTTTTTTTAAATTGTTGCTACCGTTGATTATATAGGTATATAATTTATTGTTTTGTATAAATGTTATATGTTTGTAATAATTTTAGCTAAGAACAAAACGAACTTTTCTTTGAAATCTTGTCTTCAAATACTTATTCAAATGCACAAAACTGTTTACAAACACTCAATATCTAAACTTATATTTCTTTGCAGATATATTTAATTTAAGAATTAAATTAAGATTAATACTTGACTCGTAACAAAATAGTGACAATTATTTTAATGCACCTGATATTTATATATATTACTAAGAATGATACAAATAAGGAAAACTAGAGACAAGTGAGATAACGGAAAAAGCGAAGAATTTCTCCTAAGAAGGTTTCGATTCCATCGTTCAGTCTCAAATGACTGCCACTCTTTTTGATTTCAGAAAATATAAATTTTAGTTTCTTCCTGTGTTTTTTGTTGCAAGTGTAATTCTCTGTTGCGGGATGTACGACATGGTTGTAGCATTTTAACCAAAACATGGTTAAGCCCTGGGATGGAAGTCTTGGGCAGATGCTAATAAAATTTTGTTGATCCACAACCTGTTAGTCTATAGTAAGAAGTAAAATCAATCAAAGTGGTATATCATTGTCCTGCCAATACACAACTTACATCTGTTGACCTGAACGCTTAAGCAGATGTAAAGCTTCTAACGATACCTGTCTGAGTACGCTCCATATTTCGGAAGGCAAACTGGACTGACTTTCCTTAGATGACGATGTGGATGGATTGAACCATGTCAGCGGAATTTACGATATTTTCGTCGAATGAGTGAAGAAAGATATTCTCCAATGGATGAAAAAAACAATAGGGCAGGCGTATTCTCGGCTTCTAAAAGTATCTGGATCAATTTACACAAATGTACGAATGAAGTCCATTTTAGCAAAGAAACAATGAAATCAAGACTAACTTGTGCTCAACAAGAAAATAGGATGATACAATCGAGAAATTCGATAAAGACGACAGTAGTTGGTTGGACATGATAAAAAAACTATACAGGAACACACATAAACTAGTAATGTTATAACCCTACAAATACTACTACTGGTCGGGAACCTTCATCAGTTGCGCTTCCCACAATTGAATGTCCTCTCGTACACTTCTTCATGCATTTGATGCATTTCGTTAAATTTGAAGACGCCAGATGTAAGACCGACAATATATATTATATTTATATATAATATATATTGTCTTGCGTACAAAGGAATGAAACCTCGAAGAGAGTATTCAATATCTCTGACAGGTGAAGTAACCTGAAAATTTTATAGTGACATTCTGTCCTAGGAGTTAAGGGAGAACAGCAATTACACGGAACGGCTCCAGATTCGGAATCTCTGTGTACTGATTCTCTTGAAAATCCTAAATGTCGGTCTTACATCTGGCGTCTTCAAATTTAACGAAATGTATCAAATGCATAAAGAAGTATTCGAGAGGACATTCAATTGTGGGAAGCGCAACTGATGAAGACTCCCGACCAGAAACAATATATATTATATTTATATATAATATATATTGTCTTGCGTACAAAGGAATGAAACCTCGAAGAGCTTCAAAGCTGTAGAATGTCAAGAATGCAAAGAGTTGCAAACAATGAAATAAAAAAATAACGTACTACAGAGGAAATGGAGAGACGACATAAGTGGTGCGACGTATGGATGATAACCGCTAACCGCTAAAAATAAAGTCCGCCTTACAGAAGAAAGCGGAGTAGATTACCAGAGTAATGGACAAAAATGTTGAGTCAAGCCTCACAAACGTAGATGACGAAACAGCAGAGCAAATAAGACATGATATGTTCAAAATCATAAAAACTGCAAAACCTCCAAAACCAAATTTCAGCCATCAGGAGAGAAAAGCCCTCAAGACACTAGAAAACGACCCGAGCTACAAACCTTCTTCTAGAGACCCTACTACGTATTTAGAAAAAACAACTAGAACAAAGATCAAAGACTCACCTATAGAAGAGGAGATCAAGAGAAAAATCAAGTAAGTGCCCAAAATTTTATGGACTTCCAAAAATCCATAAGAACGGCGTTCCCCTGCGACCCATAGTCAGTGCCTTTAATTCGCCACTATACAATTAGAAAAATATCTAGCCAGCATCATACAACCGATAGTAGAAAAAGCCGATTCACATATAAAGAATTCCCAACACCTCATACACATCCTAAACAGCTTAACAATAGATCCAGACGTTATCATAGCCAGTTTTTATGTCAAGTCGGTGTACCCAAGTATACCAATCGAAGAAGCATTGCAAGAGATCTCGGAGAATGAAAACCTTCCAAGCCACATAATCGACCTCTCACGGCATTGCCTTAAAAACGCTTATTTTATGTACAACAATCAAATATACAAATAGACGGAGCAGCAATGGGATCACCACTTTCTCCAGCAGTAGCAAATCTGTTTATGACATACTTTGAACAAAAAGCGCTAGAGTCAGCAAAGCTTAAGCCATAAACATGGATTAGATACGTAGATGACGTATTTGTCGTATGGTCTTTTGGCAAAGAAGAGCTACTCAAGTACTTGGATTATTTAAATTCCATCCACCCCAGGATTCAATTCACGTTAGAGTTCGAACAAGCAGTTGCCTTTCCTTGACGTCCACATCCCAAGAACTCAGATCAGACTTCTAGAAAACATTATTTACAGGAAACCAACACATACTAATAGATATCTGAATGCAGATTTCCATCACCACCCCTCGCAAAATATAGGGAGTTGCCAATACACTAATTTCGAGATTACTAAAACTCACCGATGACAAGTACAAAGCTCAAGAACTAAAGAAGATTACTAGTGCTCTTCAACTAAACGGATATACTCACCATACAATTAAACAAGCAATAGAACACAACACGAGACAGGACACACAACTAAAACAAAAGGAAGATGTTGCTGAAAAAAAAACAAGAACCACCCTACCGTACATCAAGGGAACAACCGACAGAATCGGCCGAATTCAACGAAAACATAACATAACTACCGCGTATAAACCACATTATACCATAGCAACAACTTTGAAAAACCCAAAACCAAAAATCAAATTAGCAAATCAGGGTGTATACAGAATTGCGTGTGAAACCTGTGACAAAAGGTACGTCGGCCAAACAAACAGAAGAATCTCTGCTAGATTAGAAGAGCACAAATTATCTATCAGAAACAAAAAAAAAAACGACGTCTGCTCTATTTCAACACCAACTACAGACGGGTCACAAAATAAATTTTGACAGCTGCAAACAACACAACAAATTATAAAACAAGGATTGACGAGAGGCAATTGAAATCGAAAAAGCCGGACAACTGAACCGAAGAGATGACGCCCTGCACCTTTCCAATACTTGGAAAACAGTACTCAAATATTGCACAACCGACCACACCGCAGAACTGACGACTGGTCATGTGACCTATACGACAACGGAGGGAGAGGAGTCAACTACAACCAATCAGCGTCGCTACAACCTCCGACAAAGGCATATAAATACTGAGCGCGGACACAGGAACTCTCAGTCTATACCTGACAACGTATTGATAATGCCAAGTGAGATCTTAGCGAAACGTCTGCAAGATTCAAACATGAATCAAACTAACGAACGGGTATACTCCCGGATTAATACGTCCTATATATATATATATATATATATATATATATATATTACAGGGTGTAAATAGTTTGAGTGCATATATTTTAGGTTGAGATAGTATGCACCAAAATAAAAAACCCCTATAACACTATGGTCTATAGACCTTAGTAAGTGAGAAAATTCCAAATACATGTTAAGTAAATTGTTATCAATGCGGAACGTTGCGGTAAAATCAGATTCACTTTTAGCGCGAAGAATAAAGAAATGATTCACCATAAAAAAATGGACACTTGTGATTTTTTGTGTATTGAATGATTATATTCTTTCGAGTGCCGTTAGATTTATTTAGATAAATAACATTTTATGAAATTTATTTTGTGCATCAAGTTTAAAAAGGGAGGATACAAAGTTGTTTACATGATATAGAAATAGTTCGATACAAAGCATATTAAACAAAACATTTCTTATATGTAGTGCTTTTATCTGTTAAATTATTAGAAAAATAATTATTACTCATTAAAATAATATTACTTGTGTTAGACAAATAAACACTCATGTACTTACAGGATATTTCATCATGATAGAGTTCAGGAAAATAAATGAATTCTTCATAGTAAATATTCAAAATTCAACATTCTTGCTATTACATCTGCTTTCCTCACAAATTAATAACATGTCAGGTATTTCCTATTTGTATAATTTGTCATTGTCACAAATTCATTTTGCCTACTCGAACTAACAATTCACAACCGATTTTATTTGTTTTTCTAATTTATTATTTAAAATGAAAATCAAATCCCGAAGTCTACATCGAATATCACGCAAATCACTTTCACTTAGATATTAATTTTCTCACAAGAACCGATACAGCAAAAAAAAACAATCGTGGCATGTTTATATGCTATGTTGCCACATTTGTTCGGAGAAACATACGGCAAATTAGAACAGAATATACGGTTAATAAAGGTGTATAGTATAGCTTTACAAGCAACTTGAGGCCGGAAATAGTCTATTATTCACTGTAAGAAAGGCAACGTAACTTTATTTTTGAAAATGTTATAAAGCTTTTTGATTTGACTTTTTGAACACCCTGTATTGTCAAATATTTGATAATGAAGATATATTACCAATAACAAGGCACGCCGTTTTTTATTACCATTTTGTTATAGTAGCTTAACATTTTATTATAGTACACTGAACGCAAAATCGTACTTTCGCTTTCCATGACTTTTACATACTCAATTAACTCTCAAAGCGTTTCACATTCAACTGTCACCGTATCGAAATGGCGTTGACAAAGGTGTAGATTCGTTTAAGTAGATATTTTTCAAGCGTTTCACAAATCGATGAATAAATTTGAAAAACCTCACTGATGGAATTACGAGGGTGTGATAGAGAAAATAGATTTCTATTAGAGTGAGAGAGTCACTTGAATGAGCAAATTGAATTAAGGGTGGCGAAATATCGTCGAGAGTATTTCTATACTGTAAGATTTCGGAAGAGGTTAGCTTGCCATAATGGCATTTCAGGAGTAATTAAACGGAAGATGACAGGGTGTTTCGTTCTCGAAGTCGTTAGGATTCCATCATAACCGCGGGGAACAATAATGTGCGAAATATATGCCTTTCCCTTGTGTGATATCAGATATGTAGTCGCAATTTATTTTGTTTGTGTAGTCAATAAAGTCATCTGCTTTGAGGCAAATCGTTACACGAGAATATAATTTAGAGGGTTAGGTGGAGCTGAGCGAAAGAGGGAGAACACCTAAATTGTGATAGTTACCAGCACAGTACACACCCTATCGAGTGCGACAAACTTTCTTTCTACGACCGTTTTTTTTTTTCGAAACTGCTGCTTTTTCGACTGCGCCAATTCAAAATGCATGAATACTTGATTGTGAAACAGTTCAAACCTAGTTTTTCTCGACAAAAATACTGCTGCGATGAATTTGTCCGATGTCCCGAAGAAGCCCAACTTATGAGGTTATGTTTTTCAATACATATACAGTCAATTTTGCATATTGATATAAACAAGCGGTCATAGTGTTCGACAAATTACTTGCTGGGTTTTTGCAAACAGACAGCTTCAATATAACATTTTTTGCGATTAGTACATGTCGAATTTTAAATCCTTAAGTTTTAAACTTAGAATGTTTTTAATCGGGTCCGATTGCTGCTGCAAAATGCTAAACATTTTAAAAATTAAAGAAAATATGAAATCCTAGATAGTGCCGATGAATATCATCATCATCATATGCAGTTGAATTCAACCAATTTTTAAAGGTGTAGCCTTTCTGAGGAATTGAAAAATTGCAGAGGAACTTGAAAAGCTGTGAAAATAGAGAACTTAAGGTCTTGAGAAGAAACGATGAAGATGAGATCAAGATCTGTGAGAAGAACTGATGAATTATATTGAAGAGACTTGAAGATACGTGGGCAATTGGACTTTTTGACTAACTGCTATGAAGAAGAAGATGTATTGGACTGAAGAACTGAAGAACAGTTTTTATAGGAATCTCAAGGCTAGAGGTTGAGGAATTGGCCTTGAATAACTAAACGCTTGGAAAATGTATTAATTTGGAGAAAAGGTCAAGAGCGGATCGGAGACATTTAAGGTCTTGAAGGAAAAGAAGAAGAGCTTTGTCTATTTGTAGGAAGAATTGACTCGAAGAATTGAGAATGTGAAGACTATTTTTAGAAATTTTACAGGGCATATAAGGCATACCTTACCACGCTGCATAGGTGCGGGTTGGTAAGGGGCAAATGTCGATTTTCCTGATGTTTTAGGCGAAAGCTTCTTTATGGAGGTCCACACTTACACATTTGAAAATAGTTAAGCAAGGGAATGAAATGCAAAAATTTAAATTTCATTTGTTTCGACCCGACCCGACCGACCCGACCCGACCGAACGAGACTGGACACTGGCTCGACCTTGAAATGCCCATCCAATTCAGTTCTTGGTGTAAGAAACAGGGACCAGGTAATAAATTAAAAGTCTGTTCTTTCATAGAAAATCAATAATATATAGAAAATAAACTAATCTACAATACCTGCACAAAATTTGCTGTTCGTTCTAATAAAAACTCCAATTCTCTGTTTGCCATACATTAAATTAGAGACTTGACATATGTCAGACATCAGAAAGAACACCATTATTAAACTTGCCATTAAATTTATGTATTTGCTAGCTTCATATTATCAAGTAAACATTTTACATTAAGACTGAATAATAATTTTATATAAAATCAATAATAAATAAGATATAAACCAATATAACATTCAAGAAATATAGAATACCTACACAAAATTTGCTCTCTTTGTGATATGTCTCATACGTTAGAAATTAAAAATAATACCACACAAAAAGGCAACGTGACATTAAACTTTCAGATTATCAATGAATATAGACTTATAGAACGATACAAATTCCTTTGTTTACATCGTTTTCTTATCGTAATAATCAAAATACTCAATAGAGGGACTGATGTATTATATATATCCGCAGCTGTGGTCCAGTGTCTAAAGCGCACGGCTAGGAGTACAACGTTCTCGGGTTAGAAACCGAGAACAATTATACTTTTTTTTAATATTATGTCATTATTAATTAATTGTATGTACCATTTTCTATTGACATTTTAATATTACATAGAACAAGAACTTAATTTTTTATTTAATTGTTGCTACCGTTGAATATATAGGTATATAATTTATTGCTTTGTATAAATGTGTTTTTGTAATGATTTTAGCTAAGAACAAACAAACGAACTATTCTTTGACATCTTGTCTTCAAATACTTATTCAGATGAACAAGACTATTTACAAACACTTATTCAATATATAAACTTATATTTCTTTGCAGATATATTTAATTTAAGAATTAAATTAGGATTAATACTTGACTCGTAACAAAATAGTGACAATTATTTTAATGCACCTGATATACTTGACTCGTAACTACTTTAATTCACCTGATATTTATATCCATTACTAAGAGTGACACAAATAAAGAAAAATAGAGACAGTTAGATAACGAGAAAAAGGAAGTATATTTGTTAAGAAGCTTTTGCTTCCATCGTTTAGTCTCAACTGACTTTTTTTGTTATTTACATCAGAGGTCTCCTGGATCGCAAACCTGAAACAAAAACTCTCATTTGAACTGTTACATTCGAAATTACACTATAATTAGTGGTCTGGTGCTGCGATCTTAGGGACAGAATACTGATTGACTTCGTATCAATTTATGGTTTGGCTTACTGTGCTTCTAGTCTATTCGCTATCTGGTGACGAGATAAACTTTCTTTGCCACAAAATCATAATTCTGCTTCGTATAAACTCCAACAATTCAAATCCCTGCATTTCGCACTGTTACAACGTACCAAACAGTGAACAGTAAAACAACGCCCATTATTAAATTTCAGGTTCTCTTAAAATTTCAATAAAAAATCCTTTTTTAATACGCTTTTATTAAATCGATGTGTACGTATGTATCTATCTATGTAACGGAAACTTTCAACGTAATTTTCACCAACTTAAAGAAGTCCAATTAAGTTGAAAATTGGCACACATGTCAAGGGCCCATGACAATACAATTCTTTGAGTTGAATTTTCCCGTTTGTTGTCTTTTTGTCGCTGTTCTTGACTAAATACAAATTCGTCTATTAACTACTGCCATCTACTTGGCAGTAGTATAATTGCAATGAAATGGCAAGGTTACGCAAAAATGAAGTAAACTTTTTAATTATATAAATACATCGTTATGAGAATAAAAACTTAGAAAATAATTATAGTTTAAAAAAACTAAAAATACGCTTTAATAGCAAACCGAACAAAAAAGCAGAAAATAATTTTTAATTATGAACAGTTTATATTACAGCAGTAGAAAGTAAAAAGCGTGGGGTGCATTTCACTACATTTGCATAACTCTCTCATAAATAGTTGCGAATAGAATAATTGTAAAATTTAATATTTCAAGCACCCCACGCTTTTTACTTTCTACTCCTGTAATATAAACTGTTCACAATTAAAAATTATTTTCTGCTTTTTAGTTCGGTTTGTTATTAAAGCGTATTTTTTAGTTTTTTTAAACTATAATTATTTACATCTGAAATTGTATAGTTTGGATAGTAAATAAGTTATTTTGATTTATATAAACTGTATTTATTAATTCTTTAAATGAATATTATATTTTTTAAATTCAGGGCGGGTGGAAGACTTTTGAAAGTGAGTGTATTTAGTTATTATCATTTATGCGGGCATAAATTATTTAAGTGTAATTAAGTCACATTTTGGGCGTTTGCGCAAATTAATTCCCACCTATGACCTTATAAGATTAATAGAGTATCATCAGAATATGCCTAAATTTTAGAATCAATAACAAATCATTTATAAATATCAAAAAAGAGTAGGCCTTAAAATAGTTCCTTGTGAAACACCAATTTTTATTATTTGGAAATCACTATTTTTAACCGACTTCCAAAAAGGAGGAGGTTATTCGTCGGCACATATTTTTATGTAATGCTCAGTGATTATTCAAAAACGGTTTGGGCAATTTTGATGATTTAAACGGCATTTTATTAGGGAATATTACAGAAAGGTACCAACTAATTTTCTATAACATGAGATATACGGCTTTCCAGAAAATCTGAAAAAACAGTAATTACATTATAGTGAATTCCAATAAATCTACAGCTTTCTCTAAAACGGCTCAACCAAATTGAATATTTTAAATTGTATTCTAGAAATAGATGTTCAAGCTTGATTTCGTATAATTATCGGTAACGTAAAAATACCGTTTTTCTAAAAATTATAAAAATATGAACAAAAAAACGGTAAACATCAATGTAAATGTCAAATTTTCACAATAAATATCTAGCTTAAATGTCAAGATGTGCCATGAAAGTATATCGTACAGAGTGTTTGTACCGGTTTTCATTCCAGTCGAGTGAAATGGCACAAAATATTTCATTAGTGTATCGAAAAGAAAAATTTTTAGGTGAGCGATCTTTTCTATATTGTATACGGTGACAGTTGTGTGCGTGCATCGAAATTCAAGTAGCAAGCAATGTAGGCAGTTGAAATATATATAGCGAAATAAAATTACAGTTAGAGAGGTGGGTTCAAAAATTTTTATAAATAAATGTGATATTGGGTGTATTGCTTATGTACCATAAGCAGTTCCATATATAAGCCGGTTGAAATATAAGGTGGGATAGAATTAAGGTTATACAGGGTGGTTCAAAAAATGTTGTACTAGGTGGCACATAAGTAGTTGCGTATACAAGATGGTTGAAATAAGTGTGAAGTAAAATTCTAGTTATACAGAATGAATAAAAAACTTAAAAAATGGTTAAATGAGCATATGCAGTAAGGATATTCGAGTTATAGGGGGAAGGGTTCAAAAAATGTTAGAAGCAGTTGCATATACAGGATGATTGACATATAAGGTGGAGTGAAATTATAGGTATACAGGGTGGTTAAAAAATGTTATATAGTGTGGAACATTTAAGTAGTTGCTTAATACTTAGCACATTGGGCGAAGTAAAATTATAGGTATACAGGGGATTTAAACAATAGAAAAATAGAAATAGTTAATAGGATGGTGAGGATTAATACTTATACAGGGCTTTTGCAACATCGTGTAGAGTTGACTTATAGTTGTACATGGTGATTCAGAAGACGAATACAAATAATTTATATTGGGTGACCAATACACAGAAACATATACAGGGTGGTTCCAATATAGGGTGAAATTTAGTTACACTTATAGAAAGTGGGCCAAATAATAAAACTTATAAAAAAGTTAAAAAATATGTGTAGATAATAAAAAAATACAAATTAGAGAGAGAGAGAGAGACAGGGAGAGATAAGAACACGCTAACGAATTAATAGAATTGTCCCTTAAGTCAGATAACAAAAATATCAGAAAATAGTTGTTGATTGCATTTCTAAACGGCTTTTATTTTAAGCCAGTTGAAGTCGGTTGTTTTTTAAATATAAATTGTTTTTATTGAATTTTACTTGTTGCGAGTGATTAAAAATGTACTTTTTAAATATTTCAAGTGCACTTCCTCTCAAACCAATGCGCTCTAACATCTCAATAAGTTTGATATCTGACAATGTGTCAAATGCTTTTTGTAGGTCGAGAACGACTAAGATGGTTTTTATATTAATATTCAAATTTGAGAAGATTTTTAGTTAGTATTTGGATTGTTTTTTTAGTGCTTGCATCTATTTTCTGTTTGACTCCATAATGTTCAACTTTTTAAGTCTGATCTCATCCATTAATTGCGATACTTTTATCTCATTGGGATGCGTATCACATTTTCCATTAAATGTTTGCATTTATGTTCGTTTCCATTTTGTAATTTCAGTTGCCCAACAAAGGACACAATAATCCTTACAATGTACAATACGTTCATATATATCTTTATCCTTTAGAGAACGAATCTATCCTCCTGAATAAAGAGCCACTCCGCAAAGAGATTAAGAAAGGTTCCATCGGCTTTATCAGATTACGTTATCTTCTCGGGAATTAGTTAATGTCCGATATTAAAGCCTCAGTTGCTAAATATATTTGTTTAAATTAATGGCTTCTTTGTTTTCCTATATTGGCTTTGTAACGCAACATTTTCATTATTTAATCTTAAAATTAATTCATCTTTTTTAATAGTATCACAATTATGAAATATAATACTGAAACAGCCTGCCAAGTATTGAAAGTTAATTTTTTGTACCAGAACACATTTAACACTTTTTTTTATAAATAAACACTATAGAAGGTTCCCTATATTCCGTCGACAATCTCTTGTTTTGGTTAGGACACCAAATAATGTTTTAATTTCTTTTCGGAATATTACAATCCATTGAATGAAAGACAAATATATTGTGTATCGTCGAGAGTTTTCATCAGTACCGCTTTCCTCAAACAATTGAAATCCAGAATAATTATTTAGGTATTTAGTATTGTTACGAGAATTCATCCGATAGCTGGTGCAATTGGCCATCATCCAATTCGTGGAAGTGACATTCCTCCGAGATTTCTGGGAAACCGAAATATTGTTTGTCTTTCGACTCGAGGCTAACCGCTAATTCGTCGAATTTTGTCGAAGCTTCCAGAACACATTTCCCGAGGGCTCGTTGACTTACTAGAGAATTCCGAGAGAAATATATAAATACGAACAGTTGGCGATGGGATTCATTCAGTATTCGACGGCCCGATAGTTAAGTAGAGATAAATTGTAAATAGTTCTGTGAATATAAATTGTGTTAAAGTAGTGTAAATAAATTAGTGATTGGACTGTGTTTTTAAACAAATCCAAGAACTGAATTGAACCCGAATGTGAAAATAAAAACATTACAGTGGTGTCAGGTGTAGGTGTATTTGTGGAACTTTAGAAGTGAAAAGCTGATCATGTATAAAACGGTGAGTTTGGACCAATTAAAAGTGACGGACTTAAAAAAAGAACTTGGGTAAAGGAATTTAGAAATAAGTGGGAAGACAAGGGAATTAGTACAACGGTTACGAGATGCCCTAATAAATGAAGGTAAGGATCCCGGTATTTACTTATTTGAAGTTTTTGGTAATGGGGACACAAGCATGCTATTAACAAATGGAAAATTTAAAAGAAACATTACAAGAAAATGCCAAATCCATGGAAGACAAATTGTTAGAAAACTCTAGGAGTTTAGAGGATAAGCTACAAATATTAGAAGGGAATTCTAAAACCATAGAAGACAAACTGCTAGAAAATTCAAAAACTCTAGAAGAGAAATTGCTAGAAAATTCAAAAAACTTGAAAGAGGTCTTAGAAGATAAATTAGCAGAAAAGAAGAAAATGTGAAGAACATGGTACAGAAAAATTCAGAAATGTTAGAAGAGAAAATAGTCGCGAATAGAGATGGGCAGGTCCGGATGGACACGCATGTCCGGACCTGCATCCCTAGTGTTAATAATGGATGTACATCCGACAGCAAGAAACGCATGCAATGAGCGGTACTGAATATAGTTTTAGAGATGTTTAGGTTCGGAAGGGCACGAATCCTCGGACCTGTGTGAATGAAGGATGGATGTACATCGTTACCGATCGGCGGAACCACTTGTTGATATTATACGCGGGAGCGGTATCGAAACATACCATGAGCGGTACTGAATCAACGATAGCGGAGTGGGAACTGCGGATCGGAGTGAGGAGAACGGTATTACCTACAGTTTGATCATATAGAAGTTGGTTGGTTCATGGTTATATATTTTTTTCGTTTTGGGTGTCAAATATGGCTATTTTTATTTGTAATTATTATTTTTAATAAATCGTTTTATCGTAATTTTATTATAAAAAGGGTAAAAGACAAGAATTCAGCGCCATAATGTCTTGCTAGTAGTATTACAATTCAACACTCCGCCTGCAGTCCGACTCCGGTAATCACAGTTAGACAACCGGACCCATATGGGTCCGACGGACACGGGTCTTGGATGTACATCTTTGGAACTGGATGCATATACGGATCCAACTCTGAATTATGAGCGGACCTACCCATCTCTAGTCGCGAATGAAGCTCAGATGGAAGAGCTAAAGCAGACAATGGTCGAAGAGTTGAAGTAGATGACAGTCAAAAATCAGACGCGGATAGAAGACCTAAAACAGATAATGGAGGATGAGATTAGCAAACTAAAAGAACAGGTAGTCACAATACAAAGGGGAGAAATACAATGAAAAGCCGAAAGCAGAAAATGTCCAGAAGTAGTGGATTTGAAAATTATCCTCCAGGGGACAAGATACAAAATGAAACCTCTCCAATTTGATGGGAAATCGTCAAGAACTAATTATCGGCGCCAATTCTAGGCTGCAGCAAAACTAAACGGATGGTCGGCGGAGGAGAAGGCAATAGCATTAACCCTCGCCTTAAGAGAAGATGCTACATATATTTTGCAAACGTTGAATACCTCTGAGCAAGAAGACCACGAACAACTGGTCAAACATTTAGAATGGGTAAACCCATTTAGAACACGTTTATCACTCCCAACTGAAAAATCGCCACCAGAAATCTAATGAATCCCTTCAAGAGTTTGAAGCTGATATCGCCCGTCTGGTTCGCCTTGGCTATCCAGCCACACCGGAAAATGTGAGAGAAACATCTATCAATTATTTCTATTTGATAACAATTTTAGATCTTAACAAAAATAAAGATACTTTAATTTATATCCTCATTGATGACAAACCTTGTCTACAGTTTAAAAAGTGACATGGAATACTGTTTACGTTTTAAACCATGTAAATGTGTTTGTGAATAATAACTTTTTCTCTTGAAATTATAAATAAAAAAAACGTTTCATTTATGAATACACACTGTATATACATATTAACTGACATTTATTTTGATTCATTCATCTTATTTACAATTTACCCCAAGTTCCGAACAGTTAATACCAGCAACTCCATCAAAGCTTATTCTATAAAAACGTCGTTAACAGTTTTCCCCGATTTTCTAAAAAATGGTACAAGCTATGTTATTGAAAAACAATATGGGACCACTTTGGGATCCCCCGGAACTAATCCAATTCCATTTGTATTCCTTATAACCCATGTTCTGAACATCCGAACAGAAAAAATTATAAGAAAGACGGTAAAAGTTTTTCTCGATTTTCTTAGAAACGGTATAAGCTATGTTATTGAAAAAAATACGGGACCACTTGGGAAACTAATCCATTTTTTTTCAATTTGTCTCAAGTTCTGATTAATTTTTTTTCATTTTTAATACTAGCGACTCTACCAAGGCATAGAGTATCCGATAAAAATAGGTAAAAAGTTTTCCCCCATTTTGTAAGAAACGATACAAGTTATGTTATTGAAAAAAATATGGGACCACTTCGGGATATCTCGGGACTAATTCAATTTCTTTACAATTTGTCCCATGTTCGAATATTTTTTTATATTTGTAATCTGGCAACTCCACCAAGACATAGAGTATAAGAGAATAGGTTAAAAAAGTTTTTCTCCATTTTCTAAGAAACGGTACAAGCTATGTTAATGAAAAAAATATGAACCATTTCACGATCCCCCGGAACAGGATCCAGAATAAAAGGTCGAAATTCCTTGAGTCGTTTGTGAGTAATCGGTGAACAAACATTAAAAAACATAGATACAGGCGAATTGAGAATCTCCTTCTTTTTGAAGTCGGTTAATGATTTATTAGAATTGTATTAATTTAATTGGTATACATTTTTACCACTGAAATAAAATTTATTTACAAGTTTTTTTATTGAGTTTTTGTTCAGATTAAACACTGCCATTTAAAATTCTTCAGAAAATTATATTGTGGTGTGAAATGAAATCTTAGGTAAGAGAATAGAGACTGATGAGATGTTTTATGATATTCCTGATGCACAGTTGTGTTATTGTTTTTTTTTTATATACAACGAACGATTGGGGTTGAAAAATCCCCAATGCCGCCCCGCGCTCCATCCAGATAAGAACAGATAATTTCTCAATAGTCCGCCTCTGGATGCGTCCCACCCCGTGTCTGTGGCGCCGCGACGACAACGATTTCAGTCCAGTGTTTCGATGCTACACGCGTGTAGGTGCAGCCTTCTCTCTCTAATCAAGAGACGTTGATGATTATTCGAAAAAAATGTCGAAACGCCCCCATCGATGAACATGCCGGTCGAGAATTTTGCTATCGCCAAAAAATCGGAAGTATCTAATATTTGAAGTAATTATCAGTGGAGACGTCGCTCAATAAATAATTCAGTCGAAACTCTAAAATAACTCTGAAAAAGTTTTGGTGGTTGTGATTATCAAGTGTGTCCCTTTTCGAGATCAGGTTAGGTTGCAAATATACAGCAAGTGATTCTCGTGATATTGTGTGACAGAATAAAGGTAAGTCTTCTCGCATTGTGGTATGTCATTCAAAAATTGTTACTATTGTGAATAGTAATTAATGTATATTATAATTATATAAAATTATTCCTATTTTAGTTCGATATCCAAAATGGAACATTATATTAGATATTAAATACATGTATTTAATCAAACTTGTCCTTCTATACGTTTTTTGTTTCAAAAAGCATGAATCAGAAGTATTAGATTATAAAGAAAATGAACCAAGTTTTATATATTTAGAAATTGCTCATAAATTATTTATTATGAAATAAAAACTACATTATTCACGAAATGACCAATTGGAGACAATTTTATTTATTAAATACTACCGAAACTAGCTCCACATTTAATTTGACTAATGTTCAGACTTAAATGCTTCAAAATGAAAATACAAAATTAAAAATTTTAGTTTTAATAAAAGACTACTCAAATTAAATTTTTAATTACTACAAATTAAGGTATTTGCCCATTTTAATCAGTCATATTGGCTACGTTAGAATATAAAAAGGTGTTGTCCTTAACCATATTTTTAAAGAGAATAGTAAACAAATCAGATCGAAAACATAAGTTTTCTAGTAACAATGTTTAATCACTATTATATTACTCAGTATTACATGGAATGAACTTTTTATTACCACAAAATGAATATGAAGTAATCTATATATAAACAGGCAAAGACAAATTGGTTATATTTTCGCCTCTGTACCTTAACCGATTTTCTTTATTTTTGTTTTATTTAGTAATTAACCACGACCTTTGATGCAAAATGCTAAAATTTATTTATAATATTGCTTCTTCTTCTTCAGCAAGTTTGTCTCTTACGAGACGGTTATGGCTTTGATCTTTTCGATCTTATTAGCCATTATATACAAAACTTATTTACAGCACTGCATAGCCTAGAACTTCAGGCTATATCTCTAACCTAGCATATAATCACTATATAGCGTCTTTGTCACTAAAACGCGTCTTTAATCAATAGGAAATCTTTTATCACTGCAATAGCGTCAATCACTTCATAAATGTTCATCAAGGACCACACAAATAGGTATAATACTTCCATCAATATATTAACTACATCAATAATTACACTGTATATGCGTTTATAACTATGTAGACTCTAAATAAGAGCCAAGTTTAAAACTAATTTATAAGTTGAAATTACATGCAGGTATCCCCCCATCTTTACCGGAAGTCCTCTAATATTGCTTCAATCTGTAAATAAAATAAAAAAATGCATTATTTATGTCCATAGTGTCAATGCCAACCAGATAATAGTGACAGGCGGCCAGATTGCTTGGACGGAAAATCCTAAAGGTGAATTGTGTCAACTGTGAAAGTTAAACTAAATTAAACGTAAAACTAACAAATTTTTAAAATTGTCTGTAGTTTTTCTACATAGTCATGCTATTGAAATAGAACCCACGAAAAATTATACTACATAATGATCGCGGTTTATTGTGCTCCCGCAAGTTTGCAACTTTCAGTGCATTGTACATATGGTTTGTCAGCTAAAATCAGAATTATGTTTCACTTGAACCATTTATGTCTAATAATATTTTATTAAATTTTATTGGATAAGTTTCTTATAATTTGACTAACATTACTAAAATCGTGATATCAATAGCCATTTGGCGTATCTGATCTAAATTTTGACATTTCATTGAGTCAGAAAAGTTTTCAATGTATTTTCAAGATTTCAATATCAATTTACTGAAAAAAATTCTCAAAAATATAAGTGTATTTACCTAATATTAAATAAAAGTAGGTGATTCGTATTTCTTTATATTTTTGATAACAAACAAAAATCGTCAGGGGTTAATAGGTAAATGTGTTTAACTCAAATTTTTAAAAAAATATACTGAATCTTAAGATATATTGAAGTTTAAGGTTTATCGATATATACTTATGTTCTTTGAAGTTTCCTTGGATTTCCATCGTCTTAAAATGATTGATCTCACAACGTTTCAAGACGATGGAAGTCCAAGGAAACTTCGAGGAACAAGTTACATTCAGATCTACTTATGTATTGTAATTATTTGTAATGTGAAGTACTCTACATTCATACTAACTGTATCGTTTGATCTGTATATGACGGAAACTTTTTATGGTCGAATTTCGGCCACTGAATAACCAAATATCAACATGATATCTACGTTTCCAACTGAAATACCTATCTTATCGATTTTGACTGTATACCTAAGCCGTTTATTCATTGATTCCGAAAGCAATTTACATCAAAATAATAACACCGGTATATAAGCTAAACTAACTATGAAATGTAGGACCGTCCAATTTATATTCCACATCGATTTTTCTAGTAGTTCTTTGTAGTTTTCGGTGGGCATTCCACTGTTGTTCGAGTGTTCGATGCTAAGACGTTTTTGCTGAATAGAAGGTTCCGGATCGTTGTTTTTACTTCCAGACGGTCAATATTTTATTTTATTACTAATTTAGGTATCTCCAGAATATAAATAATTTAAAATGTGGAGCTTGACTATAATTTTTATTTAAACGTTTTTCCGTAACGTTCAAAACAATGAAGATATTTTAGGCTTTATTTACGAAATAGTCTCTTAAACTATACCCTTTAAAACTCATTCTGTAACAGCGTCTTGCACGAAACGGTCTTCAAACCCATCTAGCTGTAGTAAGTTTTGATCTAATACCGTATTATCAGCGTTTATCTTTGAGTCCTTATAAACATTGAGTCTAATTGCGATATTACTAGCTTCAAATCTGCGCGGCCATCTCCTAGACAGAGCTTCAACTTTTCATTAAGAGCTTAAAAGAGCTTAGTTTACCATTTATTTGAAGTTCTTAGAGAGTACTAACAAAACTTTTCAATTATGCGGTATTTTCCCAAAAAACTACTTTGTGTCGATCCATGCAAAATTTTAATTTAGCGGATTTGTTTTTGTTTCTTAATAACTTTGCGGGATGTACTTAACATTTTTAGAGGCTTCATATATTCCTTTTGACTTTTTCCAGTTCTGTAATTTTTGTTTTTATCTTAAATTTGCATTTCTCTTCATTTCTTTCAAAGCCATTTTCTTCTTCTTGAGTTCACTTTATTGCCGCAGAATACCTTCACGAGGGAACCCCCCTCGATTTTTTCAGTTCGTTACGTATTATAATGTTTTTTCCATAACTTGTTCGCAAATATGTGTTCCGAGAAGTCTTCTACTGGTTTTGAAACTCATTTTTCTTTTTTCCTTTCGTTTTCTTGCTGTTTCTTTTCCATCATTTCCTTCTCTTTTGAGGATTGTACCCAAAACGTCCTCAGTCGCTCTCCTTTCCTTATTTTTCTAGTATTACTTCTTTCGGTAATTTACTGTTTTTCTTAAGTAGCATCGTAAAGTAATTCTGAGCTAATTATGTTAAGTGGTAAGGTAGGTTCCAGTTCCCTGGGGTTTCCTGGTTGTGAAACGATAGGGGATTCTATTTCAGATGAAAAACTTAATTATTTCAATTATTTATATACATGGTGTTTCAAAAAATCGTCTGCTAGTGCTCGACTGAGGCTTAAGTTTCAAGGTACAGAGTGTTAAACTATAATGTACGCCATTTTTTTACGATTAAGCCACTTTTTAAAAATTGATAAACCGCATATTAAGGCACATGGGAAATTTCTTCAAAAACTAGACTTTGGTATAAGTCAAAGTCTGATGTACTAACAAATAAATAAATTTGATATTATTGGTTTTAAAATTAAAGTGTATTTTTCTGAAGATTTTATCGAATGAACCCGCAGTAGTAAAGATTTATTATTGAAAATTTCCATATTTGAAGCATTTGATTTCGATATTTGTCGTTGCGAATCTTCTTAATTTTTTAATTTGTGTTCAATTGGTATTCATACCATTGAAAACGAGGTCTGATTTATACCTTGAAATATTTGTACTTTTGAAATATAGAGACTTTCAAGTTTATGTGGTAGTTATTCCCAAAGAACTCAAAAAATAGGAATTTTGTTCCCAGGAAAGTATGTTGCCAAGGGTTTTTAAGGAAAATAGCGCAATATGGACAATTCTCAAGTGTTGTAGTATTCACACATTGAGCAACATTTATCAGAATAGGTATAATAAATTTTCACAGTTCACACAGTTGTGTTGACTAGAACCGAAATTTATTTAACGTAGCCAATTGTCCATCAACATAAAAATTGGTATTATTTAAAACGAAATTTTTAGGCCATTTGTTTTATCTAACGTACTAATCCACAAATTCTATTTAAATTTTATCATTAATGATTTGTGCCAGAATTCACCCTTTCCATGTAAGAGGTTCCGGCATTTAGGGGCAGAGCCATATTAGTTGTGAAGGTCTTGTTGTTTGGTCACCTCGTTTTGTTTGAAAGCAATGATGTATAAAACGCCTGCTCCTACAACAGAAGAACTAATGCAATGAAGACACGAATGAGGAAATTTGTACATCATAGACTATAGACTACATGCTGACAATGATGCTCAGTTAATGGTGGAGATGCTGATGATTTCAATTTTCTCCAAGGCGGATTGATTCATCAAAATTGTTTAATGACATGAACCGTCAAAATAAAGCATTTCTGGGACTACATTTATATGAACTTTTCTCTTATTTTTGGGTGCCAAATCTCCAGCTCAATATGGTAAAGCAAGCTATAATGATAAACATTAATGATTTCATAATCTTAGCGTTGTCGACTTGATTTTTATCAACGTTTCGGCAGAAACGCAACGGTAATTTTCAACACCTGTTTAATTTTTGTTGAATGATTTTCTATAACTTACTCTAAATGTTTTTACGACTTCAAAAATAATTTCATAAATTACATTTTCTCTATATAAGGACTGGGTAACACAAAATACCATTAAATATATTTCTTTTCTTGAAAATTATCACTCACTGACGCACTTGGCGCTGTAAAAATAAATATCATTGTATTCGCAACAAAGAATAGCATTGAACATGCTATTTTGCTTGAGAAATAAATCATTTGCGGAACAGACTATTAAAATGTGCTTTTAATTTCCGGAAAGCTTTTAGAATATTAGTTTCCTCGATATTGCCACGAATAAAGACATCGTGGAGTGTTCGAATTGTAGTTCTTAAGATGGTAGTTAATAAGAAAAACGAGCTAGTTAGTTCAAGAAACGTTATGAATGGAATTGAATTCTGGAAAGTAATATTGTTAATGACTTGCCATGACTTACAGTCCCTAATGGATTTCTCAAGCTTCGAATAAGATTGTACAGAATATTAAAGACAGATAGGAATACATGAATCTTTTAAAATGATATTTTTATTTTAATGTATATTGTTATACATAAGTTTTGGGAATACTTTTCGTTATAATATTTATGAAGTATCACATCACATATATCCTACAGAACTTTTTTTAAAGTGGTACTGATTTTCACCTTGAATTCTTAACATATACCTTTAACTGCTTTATTGTAAAAGAAGAATTTTCGACTGAGAAATACATAAATAATATAACTTGTCACAAGTTTAAAAAAGTCAAGTTTCAAAGTGAGTTTGTGAGAAAAAGACGAAACAAATGGAGTCGCCGAAGGGTAAGTAACATTTGTTTTGTTTCTTATCCTTGAAAAAGTTCGTTATAAGTGTGAGCGAAACGTGGGAAAACTTTGTTTATATGCTGGTTTCATAAATAAATAAATTAGTTCGAAAAAATCAAGTACTCACTTAGAGTTACTCAAATATTTGTCTTATTTCTCTTGTTTTATATTTATATTATACTTACATTACATTAATATTATACTCTTAGTGCTCTTGGTTAATACTTACTGAAAGGAAAATCATGAAAATCATGAAAGGTTGTTCAAAATCCATTGTTTTAATTCCCTTTTTCTCTAGCCTTTCTCTCAGTGTTTTGAACTCATTTTGGAGTTCATTAAACTATTTAATGGCCATGACTAGACTTCTTTTCTCACTACTCGTCTTTTTCATTTTCGGCAAATGTAGACTGGTTTTGCAATTGGCTGTAATGTATATATTACTTAATTTTGTATAGTAATATAATAGAGATTGGAAGGAGAAAATTTGATCTACATTCAGTGGGTTTTAGTTGTTTACAATTTTTGATATTCTATTTTGTAACCGGTGCAGCAGGTTAAGATTATTGTCATAGATTCCTCCCCATGCTATATGGCCATAATTAATTTTACTATGGATATCTGGATACTTTATAAAAAATAAATACCAAATATTTGTTTTTTATATAATATATTCAATATGTTTGTCTCATTTTAGATGAGGATCAAAAATGACACCCAAATCTTTGAACTCATTCACCTTACGTACGTTCTTTCCGTTTATATGAACGTCAATGGAATGTGGTAAACTGTCGCATCGATTTCCATATAAACTGTTTTAACTATATTCAGGGATAATTTATTTCAGGCAGTGATTCATTTTTGATTCTACACGTTGCCAAGTTTTGTCATAAGTTAGTATCGCAGGAGCATCAGCGTAGGAAAAGATCGGATTATTAGTCGATTTTCTAGAAGGTCGGTCATTCACGTACAATATAAACAACAGAGGTTCAAGTATTGTTCCCTGAGGAACACCGGTAGTTACGGGCATAAATTCACTCACTGTGTTATTAATTTTTACTCGTTGTAGCCTGTTGCCAAGATAACTAACTAACAGTTTATTCTCAACACCTGTGATTTTGTGATTGTGTTACAACTTCACACAACCGGTGAAAAATGTTTTGAGGCAGACTGAACTGAGAGCCCGAATAACTGACACAGCATCCGAACTGAACAGGAAACACCGTGTAGAGAAATAAAGAATTATGAAAGAGCAGACGAAAATGGATGTTCAAGACTGGGGTAATGTATTGTTCATGGATGAGTCCAGATATTGTTTATTTCGAGATTTTTTAATCCATTGAACGTAAACCAATATAGTTTCTACTCGAGAATCTTCATCAGATGCGCTCCCCTCAACTGATTGAAATCTCAAATAATTATTTATGTATTTAGGAGATGTAATTGAATTTAATAATTTATTGTGAATTTCGACATTTAGCAGTTTCATAGATGTCGAAATTCATTTCGCGATAAATTGTTTATGTACCTCAGATAACAGAATAGTTGTTTACAGAAGGGTTGGCTAGAGGTATTTTATATCCAGTGTAATACATTCAGCTTATTTTGTAGGAGGGCTTATCATACTGAGTGGTAGATTATCTACAACGAGTCGTACAAAACAAAGCCCTATAAAATGAAAACTGTGGTAAAGATCCAGTAGGATATAGTTTCATGGCATATCTTGACATTTAAGCTAGATATTTATGATGTTAATTTGACATTTACATTGATGTTCACCGTTTTTGAACCGAAAGCTTCTTAACGGAGACCCACACTTACACCTATGAAAATAGATGAGCAAGGGAATGAAATGCATAACTTGAAATTTCATTTGTTTCGACACGTTCGGCCCGACACCACGACTGACACCACGCCCGACATTATGACTGACACCACGAGCGACACCACACAATACATTGATCTTAAGATACCCATACAATAATTTAGTTCTCTGTGTAAGAAACAGGGACCAGGTAATATATTAACAGTCTTTTTTTATAGAAAATCAGTAATATTTAGGCAATAAACTAATATAACATTCAATTAAAATACAATACCTGCACAAAATTTGCTGTTCGTTCTAATAAAAACTCCAATTCTCTTTTTGGGGTATCTTAAATTAGAGACTTGATATACGTTAGAAGGCTTCATACTATAAAGTAAACATTTTACATTAAGACGTCTGAATAATAATTGATATTTATTGCGTGGAGAAGCTTAACATGTAAATTTTCAAAAAGTTGTATTCATGAATTAGTATTTGTATTTGTATTACCTTCCGTCACTTGATGGCGCCCCTATTATTAGATCTTTTTACCCTTTGTAATGCGCAGGCGCGTTTGGCATCTTGAAAAAGGCGGGAATATGAAAGTTTCGTGCACCTGTTACAAATATGCATAGGGAACACTAGTATTAATACCCTTACATTATGAATGAAGTTAACTGAAATATTAATTAGTGGAGCTTTGTTTGTACATCTTTCAATTAAAGCAAATAACTGCATTAAATTATAATGATGCTTAAAGTAATATTTTCGTCCACAAGGCGAAAATAAGGCTGATCTATGTGACAGGTTAGGACAATAATGATACTCATATTAGATTTCAAGTAATTAATATACTGATAATTAATAAAATAAATATTAGTAATAGAAAATACAAATTGAATTAATTTATTATTACTATGGTTTTATCAGTCATTGTCTTTTTTACTACAATTTGTGATCTAAATTATGTTGGCTAGTCATCTTTCGATTGACAGATATATGAAAGTTAATTTATAAGATTTTCACGAAATCTGTACAAAAATTGTATGTAATATTACTGAAGGCTGTACAGTTGGTACAGATAAAATGTAAAATTCAGTATACAAAGATTTATTTAAACTCAATTTGCATCTTTATGTCTGGTCACTGTATATTATGTACAACCGAATTTGAAAAAGTAAACAGTAAAAGTATTTAATGTTATATCTTTTAGCAAGTTATTGTCTTAAAAACACATACACATATGTATCTTTATTTACATAATCAATTACTTGGAATCGACAATCACTTAGTTCACATCTGTAACTCATAAATCACATTTAGCACATTTTAGATAAACTTTGAACTGCTTATTCATTTCGTTGATCTAATAAGCTTTCGACGAGATTGGATACAAGGCTTTGGAAAACTGATAAAGTCAAATAAATTCTCCAAAAATGATTTACTGTACATATATGGCTCCCACATATTCCATGACATTAATGCATTTTGCTCCATTCTTTATTGATAAAATGTTATATATGTTAATTAAAATCGTTATACTGATAATTCACTTTAAGTTTATAACTATTAAAACTTTACTACTAATACTAAATTAGTACATTACATTGAAAATATTGTATTCACGTTATAGGTAAACAAACAAAGTGCACGAAAAAATTGACAGGCGTTGACGCATGCGCATAATTTTTTTTCGAATATGAAAAGGCCTATTGAAACCAAAGGTTAAGTTTCTTTCATACACCTTTTGTTATATTTTTTGCGGTACCTCTAATTCATCGGATATTAAATTTTGGTTGCTCATAATTGATGGAGTTCATACTCCATCAATTATGAAGCTCATGCACAACTGGCAAGATAATGAATCATCACATTTTATTATGATGAGACTGATTCGATTTTTAATTTTATATGTTATAATTAATGTGACCTGGTTATATATTGCTTTGGTTAAGCCGTTTTATAGAAAAAAGTGTAGATTCATTGAAATTCACTGAAGTATAGCCTCTCAATTACTGCTCTTTCTGATTTTTTGGAAAACCGGAAATCTCACGTTATAGAAAATTGTATGGTATTTTTCTGTAATATTCCTTAATACAATGTCGTTTAAACCATCAAAATTGCCCAAGTCGTTTTGAATAATCACTGAGCATACATAAAAACAACGTGCCGACGAATTGTTAATCTCCTCCTTTTTGGCAGTGGGTTCAAAACAGAACAATAAACACACATTTCATCAGCTCATGTATATATAGAAAATCAAGCCTTTTCGACTTAAAATTAGCAAAATAAATATATAACATTCAGTAACATTTTATATACTGATAATTACCCTCGATTGATTTTTTAAACATTTAAATAGTCCGGATGCCAAGTTGAACCAGTTGTTCGAAGGTAGAGTATTGATTAGAACAACTCAAGAAGAAATTTTCCAATTACCATTTAGTCTGAAGATAAATATATACTTCAACACAGTTTCGGTTTAAGGACTTTTTTATTGCATTATTTATCCCTTCGCAACAACCAAGCGATGAGTTTAGAATTCATGTTCTTTTTTGGTGTTTCGTCAATAACACCGCATTTTGCTCGAATTACCAATAAAAATAATACAACTCTCTTGAGGTGGATCTAAAATTTTATTAGACAATAAACTTGGAGAAAAGTGTGTTTTGGGGTTTAAGATCGCTGATATTTAGAACGAAATTTACGGCGATTACTCCTTGCTCAGGAAAATATTAAGTACAGACAAATGCCAAAGGTATTAGTGCAGAAATTTAAAAATAAACTCATTTGGTGCTTTACAACTGTACAAACTGGTTCAAACTAGAAAAAAATTTCAGACATATGTGGTAAATAAGAATACGATTGTGAATTCAGTAGACATTTTTGTGACGTTCAATACTTATATATCGGCCGTTAAGATAAAATTTTTCAGAATACGAAAATATTAGCAAATATAAAACAGAGAAAATCGGTATTAGTAAGAGAGGCAATGATGATCGGAAAAAAGGGTCACACACTAAACGCACGCGATAAAACCACAGAGTAATCAAACCCAGAAGCGAAACTTTTGCCGGAACCTTTGAAGTTTTGGGGTCAAGATTTCGTGACCTTGAACAGAATCCGCCATTACTTTGATAGTAACAATATCCGGGCGGTAACTTTAAATTAAATATAAGGACGAATTCGTATTAAAACAGGAACAACATATTTGAAAAATCTAAGTTTTCTGAGGCATTTGAATAAAAAAAAATCAGAAATCGTGTGAAAATAAAGGTTTGTGTTTATATATCTGAGATATACCAAAAGTTCCACTTCAAATGGTGTCAAAGTAATAGGTCCAACTCACAATCTTCTTAAAGTATATTTTAATTCTCAAAATTTTTTTGACAAACTGACCTTACTTGTTTTAAACACGATAAATTTCACTGCTTAGTTAGGTTATGTTTGATAATTGATATGTTGAATATTGTGTATATGTTAGTAACATGTATTTAACGGATTCTTTGTGAATAATAGGATTATTCTTGTAGCTTTTACTCTGAGGATAGGGTACATTTTTAACTTCGAAATTATGTTATAATACTTAATAATTCTGTGGTTCATTGAACCTACCCGGCAACGGAAAGTTTCGCTTCTGGGTTTGATTATTCTGTGATAAAACGCACAAGTTATCTAATTCATGGAAAACTTTATTAAACTTCACATCGATCCGGTCCCTTCGTATAGCACCTCAAACGGCAATCACCAATCAGCTAGCGGGGAGCGTGTCGACTGAGGTCCAAGAGCCAATGAATGGCAGCCACTCACGGCGAACACCACCGAACCGCTATAACATAACAGCGCCCCGGCTAGTGTAAATCTTAATATTGGAGTAACCAGAAGCGTGACCTAACGGAAACAAGAACTATGCGACCTGAGAGGGGCAGACGTGACTCTGCTGAAACGTTACCATTTTACCATAGATCTCGGGAGGGATCAGTAATCAACTAGGGGATGAAATTTCGAAAACAAATATTTGATCTCGCTACGGTGTCAGCAACTATTCTATTTATGACCCCGAAAATAAAATATAAATAAATAAAACAGCCACTTTCAGAATGTTAAGTTAACGGTTCTTCATTTTCCATTGTGTTAAACTGGACGCATCATTTTTGAAATGGAATGGGGGTTTAACTATGATATGTTGGTAACAATTTAAAGAACGATCATGCCAGAGTACTTACATGTGTCTTTGTCTGCTCTGATGACCGTTCTGTAGGCGAAGTGGACTGTATTTTGAGGAGTTGACCCCGCACTGCCCTTTAGTGAATTTTACTGTGTCTATTTCACGACCGGTCGTATTTCACTTAAAACTACAACAATGAAGAACTAGAGAGATTAGTTCTTTTACGAGCGAGAGTGTCTATATCCGTCCCAGACGGTGGATTAAGCGACTCTGGCAATGAGTGTGTGCGTAAAAATCACCAACAAAAACAAAAAAAAATACAAAAGAAAAGATTCGGAATTACACTGCTAATCCAGAACTCTTGTTCCAAACTAAATATACTAATCTACTAATAAATGTTAATGAATCCTCAACAATTTTAGTTGTTTCGTTTGTATGTCCTCCATCGATGTTCTTTTTTGTTTACCAATCGTATTATTTCCACATTTCTTATTTGTTTCATCCTTGATTTTCTAGCAAATCTTCTTCGGTTATATCGGTATTTAGTTTTTGTTATTAACTTTCCACACTTCAGTTACAGATCAAGATACTTTCATAAATATGTAGTTTAGTTTTTGCTTTTTCTGCCAGAGAATGTAATTCAATATACTCGTTATTTTATACATACACCCTATATACTTAGGCTCTATTTACTAACACCCAGTAGACTTACAATCCGTTAACTAAACGCTGTTTATTTCCGAGCCAAACACTGTTGGCAAAGGAAAAACGTGGTCATTGCCTACAAATGTCAAAGGGCGTAGTCCCACTCTCTTATCTTGGATTTTGTAGTGTGTTTCAAAATTGTTCCATGACCAAGTCACCAAAAATTAGTCAATAACTTCTAACAGTTATTGAGATAAACCTGGGTCATCGATGTAAACTTTCATCATGAATCATTACACTCTGTATTCTGCTGCAGATGCTTTATCCTGTATACATACATCATGTATACAGCTACAAGTGCTTCACTCAGTAGACTAACAGTCTGAGTACGTATATCTGGATAATAATCAGGCTATTCAGGATTCCAAACTCATATATTTTCGAAATGCTGGTCGTTGCGCTAGGAACCAAATGAGATATTCGATTTTCAATATTGATATTAAGGAAATAGAATTGATATTAATATCGGATATATCTCTCTTATAATGTGACTCACTTGCTGGTTCAGAATCATTCTCGGAGTTAATATGATTTGGAATAGAAATTGAACCGTCCACTGTCTAAAGTTCTTTATAGATCATAGATTAATGATCAGAGCCAGTATACTAAATTTGTCTATTTTGCATTTTTGGTCGCCATATTGGAATCGCCATATTGAATTTTGCTAATCTATAACCATAGCACTTAAAAAGGGCGTCTTCATTAAACATTTGTTGTTGTATCAACTCTATTTGAAAAATTATATAAAATTTATAAAAATTTAAATTAACTTACACGTCATAATGTTCGTTTGCAGATATATTTAAATTAAGAAATAAATTACAACTTAGGATTAATACTTGAATCGTAATATAATATAATGACAATTATTTTAATTAACAGGAAATTGATATTCGTTGCTCAGAATGACACAAAGAAAAAGAAACAGAGACATTGAGACAACGAGAGACGCTATTTCGTAAGAAGCTTTCTCTTTCATCATTGAGTCTCGAATGACTGCCAAGAAAATAAACAAGATATAATAAATTTTCAACTGGACTAAATCAGGGGATAAAAGTTAAGGATAAAATTCATTTAAGGTAGGTGAATCAAAGAAAGTGTAAACTGCTATCTAAAGTAAATTAGAAATTTTTATTTAGTCAAAATTAAGTAAGAGAACTTTATTTTACACAGGGCAAAGCCATATTTAGAAATTATTAGATGATAACAAAATAGTTTAATTACATACGAGGGTGAATCAAATATGAACCGGACTTTTGTTTTAAAAATTTTATTGGTACGATCAATACAAATTTTAATACATATTATTTTTCTACATAGTCTCCTCTCTTATGTATACATTTTTCCCACCGAATCGGAAGTTTTTTAATACCTTTCTCAAAGAATGAAACTGGTCGTGTCGATAACCAATTGCACACAAACGTTTCTACACCTTCGTTGTCCTCAAAGTGGTGGCCTCCCAGTTCTTCTTTAAGTGGCCCAAACATGTGGTAGTCACATGGCGACAAATCAGGACTGTAAGGCGGGTGTTCAAGGGTTTCCCAATGCATTTTGTTCAATTTTCCTTGAGTCAATGCACCTGTATGTGGCCGAGCGTTGTCATGCAACAGAATCACACTTCGGATAGACATATCCCGCCTCTTTTGCCGATAGGCAAGTTTCACTTGTTGGAGTAGTTCGCAGTAATACTCAGCATTAATTGTACGACATTCGTGCAGAAAATCGATGAGCAGTACGCCTTTCGAATCCCAAAAAACTGTTGCAAGAATTTTCCTTGCAGAAAGACGGGTCTTGGCTTTCCGCGGTGCTGCCTCTCCAGGTTTTCGCCACTCCATGCTTGCACGTTTGGACTCCGGGGTATAATGATGCACCCATGTCTCATCACAGGTGACAATATGTCTCAAAAACTCATCCCCGTCTGCTCGATATCTTGCTAATAGCCTTTCACATACGGCAAGGCGGTTTGCTTTCTAATCTTCCCTTAGAAGGCGAGGAACCCATCTTGCACACACTTTTCGGTAACCCAACTCATCTGAAATGGTTGATTGAGCACTCCCGTATGACATTCCAACGTGTTCAGCAATTGCCAATACTGTAAGATGGCGGTCACCTTCAATCAGCTCACGAATTGCGTAGATATTCGCCTCATTGATGCTTGTCGTGGGACGGCGTGCATGACGCTCATTTTCCACTGTCTCTCGGCCATTTGAAAACTTTTTATGCCAGTCCTATACTTGGGTCATTGAAAGTGTTTCATTGCCGAACTGTGCAGATAGTCGACGCAAAATTTCAGACGGTCTAACGCCCTCCCGCGCCAAATTTGATAACAACACGTTGCACAACAGACGTATGCACCTCTTGCTCTGACATGATGCTACTAACAGCTAACAGCGCATCGACTACGCCTCTCCAAACCGACGAACTCCCCTCTTCTTAATATTCCTACCTAACATATATCGAGACGTAACGCCACTCGAATTACCTACAGGGGGAGAAACAGAAAAGTCCGGTTCATATTTGATTCATCCTCGTATAATGTAAATAATAATGACTTGTTTATAAAAATCTATAAACAGTAACCAAACACACCACAAGTGCTCATGAGGTCATGCCATGTGTTCAATCAACGCCGCTGTTCAAACATTGAATAATAAGTCATAATGTCTTTTTAACCGTTAAAAAGAAGCAGCTGTGATGAAGACGTAAATGAACAACATTGTTTGAAATACCTAAGGTAAATATATTTAATGGGTGAGTTTAAACACAGGTGTAACATACACGTGCGGGTATCAACCGGAAATAGAGCTAGAAAACGTCTTACTAAATATTGTAGAAGTATATGAAAGATTCCAATCCTACAATTTAGGAACTGTCATTAGCCAAAAAACAAAAATCAATAAAACTACGCTATGAATAATAATATATTTCGATTGAATTATTGTTAACCCGGTTTTTCTCAGAAGTAACTATAATAATTTTGACAAAGAAATGAAATACTTGAAATATCAGAAGAGGTCCAAATCCTCCAGTAGGATGCTAGTATACTGAATGTTTCCTATATTGAAATTTTTAAATTAAAATCTGAAGATATGCTAATTTTGTTCAGAAGTTTTCGAAATCTTTATTAATTTATGGTAGTTTTTTCCAAAAATTACTGACATGCTTTGACTAACATTTGCCTGATAAATTAAACTCAAATAACCACTCATCAAAACCTGAACCGATCTCACAAGATAAAATAAAGAGTGATTTACTTTCCATGACATAGACTTTTGTTCACCTTCAACAATTAACGACTAATTAAGAACTTGGGAAAACAGACCCGGCGATAGACTTTGACGTCAGCGCAAATTGCTATTAACGTCCAAGTTAATATTTTCTCAGTGGACAGTCTGTTAGTTTATGAAGAGATGTTTATCTCATTATACTGTGGTAGGTACCTACGGAATGTTTGCTTTCCTACCTCACGCTGTTACGCGTATATCGCATGCACGCTTATCTGCACTAATTATGAAATTCATAGTCGTCCTTGATCTATTTTTTAATTCACCCGACCTGAATCAGAAGGAATCGGGTCAATATTATCACTGTTTGCCTGGGAAAAGTTTTCCGACATTTAAAATTCAAAGTTTGCGGTAAATAGTGCATTCCATAACAGTTCGGAATATTATGTGGCATTCATATCTGTTTGAATTAATGCGACATATTTTAGAGTTACTTTTCTACAAAAATTTGTTTCATAGACTTTCTTTATTCAAATTCCCGTCCCTTCTAAGTCAGGTCTTAAAAGTTTCGACTACAACTTATTATTAGATTATTTTTGCCAGCCAACGAGATTTTTTTAAATTTTTTGTGAAATTCTTCCTGTGAATTGGTGTGAAAAGGGTTTGGATATTATTTTATATTTTGCGATCAATGACAATTTTGTATTTGAAAAACTGTGGTACTATTGTGTGTTACAGATGTGTAATCACAAAGTTTTGTACCCAACAACAAAATATAGAAGACGCGAGATGTAAGACCGACATTTTCCAGAGAAATAGCACAAAGAGGTTCCGAATCTGTAGCCGTTTCGTGTAACGGAAGATGCACCCCTTTCAGTTTTTTGAGTATATCCCAAAATACGAGGGTGAATCAAATATGAACCGGACTTTTGTTTTAAAAATCTTATTGGTACGATCAATACAAATTTTAATACATATTATTTTTCTACATAGTCTCCTCTCTTATGTATACATTTTCCCCACCGAATCGGAAGTTTTTTAATACCTTTCTCAAAGAATGAAACTGGTCGTGTCGATAACCAATTGCGCACAAACGTTTCTACACCTTCGTTGTCCTCAAAGTGGTGACCTCCCAGTTCTTCTTTAAGTGGCCCAAACATATGGTAGTCACATGGCGACAAATGAGGACTGTAAGGCGAGTGTTCAAGGGTTTCCCAATGCATTTTGTTCAATTTTCCTTGAGTCAATGCACCTGTATGTGGCCGAGCGTTGTCATGCAACAGAATCACACTTCGGATAGACATATCCCGCCTCATTTGCCGATAGGCAAGTTTCACTTGTTGGAGTAGTTCGCACTAATACTCAGCATTAATTGTACGGCGTTCGTGCAGAAAATCGATCAGCAGTACGCCTTCAATCAGCTCACGAATTGCGTAGATATTCGCCTCATTGATGCTTGTCGTGGGACGGCGTGCATGAGGCTCATTTTCCACTGTCTCTCGGCCATCTGCAAACTTTTTGTGCCAGTCGTACACTTGGGTCCTTGAAAGTGTTTCATTGCCGAACTGTGCAGATAGTCGACGCAAAATTTCAGATGGTCTAACGCCCTTCCGCGCCAAAAATTTGATAACAACACGTTGCGCAACAGACGTATGCACCTCTTGCTCTGACATGATGCTACTAACAGCGCATCGACTACGCCTCGCCAAACCGACGAACTCCCCTCTTCTTAACATCCCTACCTAACATATATCAAGACGTCACGCCACTCGAATTACCTACAGGGCGAGAAACAGAAATGTCTTGTTCATATTTGATTCACCCTCGTAAAAGAAATCATTGGTGGCATTTTATAGAGACAATTTTGTAGAGAAAGTAATTTTCTATCGTAATAGCGTATTAAAAAATTTACGAATATATTTCGTTTAAATTATATTTAAAACAATTTAAAAAAAGCAAAAAAATAATTTTAATTTTATTCTGAGCAAAGATAGGTATAGTCAATGCCTCATAGAGAAAGTAATATATTATATTTCTTTCAAAATGACTGATTTTAAAAGTTTTGTGGGAGAAAATTGACTGATATATTACTGTTCAACTTTTGTCATTTTTTTCCGGTTCTTATTGAATTGCAAATTTTTGACAATATTGTTTTAATATTTAGTTTTGAATATATAACTGAATTTTATTCAATTAAAATATATGGTAGACTAATTTGCTTGTTAATGAGTATAAAAAATGGATGATTGCCTCTGATTTAATATTGTAAATACACTTTTAATATGCGATAAAAGAGTTTTATATAATAAAATTAGTTCATGTGAAAACATTTCATTAAACTTTAAATATTAATAAATTGCAAAAAAAATATTAGTATTCAGGATATTAATTTCTTCGTTGATTTCTTGAGAAATGCCATTTTTTGTTACCTCTGTTTCTTGACCACTTGACTCCTAGAAATTGTTTACAGAACGTAGAGCAAGCAAATCCTAATTTTTGCAACCCCGCAGGCTACTTTTTTGTGCAAATTCTCTAGCTCCCCATGTTCTTTCATGTAAATCGGAATAAATCCATATTTTGATATAATCGATTTTTAAGTATGTATGTAAAATAAATAAGAGATAAGGAGACAAAAATTAATTTTTTATATTCTCAAAAGGCAGTTTTTAAGAAAAAGTAGTTGTTGACGTATAAAAATTGTATGCGTTTATATAACATTTATTTAGTGTTGTTGAAATATTTGATGAATAAAATGTAATTGCATATTCAAAACTAAGCATTAAAACGATATTGTCAAAAATTCAATAAAATTGAAAATTGGAAAACTTTTAACGGGGGCTATATCTCAGTCAATTTTGATCAAAAATCTTTCAAATTCGTTATTTTGTTAGAAATATAATATACTTCTGTTTCCTTGCAGCATGCCTCTATCTACCTCTGGTCAGAAATAACTTGTTTACATAAAAGTAAAAAATAAAAAAGTGAATTTCTTCCACGTTCTTGTTAGTTTATATATTTTGAGTTGAATAATTTAATTTAAAAAGTTATTATATAATCTATAATAGCCTATAAGTAACCTTACTTTAGACAATTTAGTCAAAAGGTCCTTCATACACTTTCCTTCTTGTTCTTTCTTCTTTATTACGTTTGTGAAACAACGCCATTTTGATTGCGGTTTTGAATAATATTTATTGAAACGACCCAATCCAAATTTATATTTTATAAAATCTGAATAGCACATCACCTACGGACCATTCTTCAAAAGATTTAAGGCTCGCTGTAAATTTTCTTGCTAAAAACAGCTTTTCTGTTATTTTAATGACAGGAGTAAATTTATTACATTTATTTTTTCGAATTTCTGGGAGACGATATGTTTAGGGATAGAAGGAGGCATAAAATACAGCAAGGTAAAATTTTATCACTTTCTGAAATCAAATAATACATATTGTCAAATATTTTAATTTTACATCTTAGAATTGTGCTTTTTTATCCATAGTTTCTTAATCATTGACAACGGGGTCTGACCTAGACCCCGAAACGTTTGGAATATACAGCAATTTTCTTAACTGTGGTGTTATTTCCCGAGAAGTACTTAAACATCGTAGATTTGTATAATTTCATATAAAAATTCCAAGACGCATGGTTTATACAGGAGGGTTACCTATTAATGGAGAAAATAATAGATGCCCACTTTAGCAATATTTACAACTCACACTGTATAATGTATGAGAACACGCCCAAAAATTAGTTTCTTTAACATTATATTAATTGACCAATTAGATCTTCCTATTTATTCAACGTTATAATAAAAAATGTGTTTTCTAAAAAACATAAATTTCAAACAATTTGCTGGAAGACCATTTTTCCATTAGAAAGGTGCCTGGTACTTTACATTGTACCATTCTCGAAGTATAGGATAACAAATAAAGGAAAAAGTCGAGTCACAACCAGCGTAGAAACAGGGCGATGGCCCCCCGACGTTTAAAGTGACTGCATTTTAAACTAAACAAGTGACATCTACCATCAAAAAGCCTAGAGCAAAGTCACTTATATGGGTTTAAACAGCAGAGTGATTTTTTAAACAGTTTTATTTAGCCTGCCCTTTTTGTTTGTTTGTTTGTTTAGGTCAAATCTAGTAATTAAAATTTCACCCCCTTTCTGATGAGAATTGATATGATATTTGCCGCATACATTCAGTTCTGATGACAATAGAATTTAATACCTTTTGTATCATTATAAATCCAAGATGGCGGCCAGTACAAAATGGCGGATTAAATATTCTTTCACAAGTACCTCAATATGGGTATCAAATGAAAGGGCTACAATAGAAAAATAAAGTTCACTATGAAAAAAAAAGAAGAAAATTCAATATGGCCGGCAACAAAATGGCGAATTAAGTATATATTATTCTCACACTGCTTCAACATGTGTATCAAATGAAAGAGCTTTAATAGGAGCATGGCCGACCGTTATGATGCCTATTACTCGTGGAAACAACCTGGTTACAAATAATAATAAAACAAACACAAACAAAATAATCTAACAAAATAAAAAAGTAAAAACTTCAAAATAAATTAAGGAAAAAAAATTACGTTTTATTTAAAATTAAAACAATATGACGTTAATAATGTACTAAGGCTAAAAAAATAAAATCGTTGGGCGTAACGTAATAAGTAGTAAATTAGTATAAGAGTAAATATGAAGGTAAATAGCATTTATAGGATATATCAGTTGACTTGATAGAAATTTCACGAGCCCAACGATTTTATTGTTTTGTCTGATTAATGCCCTAGATTGATGAGGAGAGTGGTGTGATGAGTGAAACGTAAGACTTACCGAATGATTTTTTAGCTGTTAGTACATTATTAACATCAATATTGTCTTAATTTTAATCAAAACCGTTAACTTAAAAATCTTTTTTACTTAATTTATTAATGCAATAAAAAACTGTCACACCCCTTCCTGGGTAAATTAAGTATAAGATCGGCCCCATGAACTCCGGAACATCCCCCCCCCGAAGCTGTTTTCTGAATCAGCCCCCTACGTAGAAAACGAGTAACACAAACAAAAAAACACATTCAGTTGAGCTGATAAGCTCTTCCTTCTTTAAAGTTGGTTAAAAATAGCTTAATTTCAAGAACAGTAATAAATATTCTAATGCCCTTTAAATAAATTCTAAGTGTTAAACTAATTTTATCGACTTGCCTGCACCCGGATCAGTATTCAATATTTCAGCGGACCAATTCCGAATTCAAATCAATCGAGTACGAGTATTGCCTTACTCCGAACAGTTCGTATTACATAACAACGTTAACTATTGTAACTGCATCCGACGTTGCCGGCACTATTGAGCCGTTAATATTTTAATAAGATTAGGGATCAGCTCTACTTATATTCACACAGTAATCAAATCCATTAGTTCAGCTTGCAGCACGTTCCTGCCAGAATCCGAATTCGATAAAGGATATTGCAGTAAGCGAAGAAAAATTGCAGCTATCTTGTAGTATTCGGGAGAATGAATATCTTTCATCGCAATGTGTCGCAACGTAAATCAATGTTCGAAGATCCGACGAATAAATCAGTGTAATATTGAAATAGCTAGTAAAATCGTATATTTCGGATTATCGACTTTTAGGTTAGGCAACCAGTTAGCAACTTCAATTCTTTCGACAATTGTGATCGATTCTCAATAATATTTAGAAACTTCTCAAAAGAAATTGCAAAGATTATAAATAAGTGATTGAAAAATTAAATCAACCCATTCAAAATTGAATTAAAAAGTTGAAAATAGTTAACAAAACAGGAGAAGACTATGCAATAAGCACTTCAGGATTCCTTTAAGATGGTATCAAATAAATGTTATGTTTTATTGAAAAAGTTTTTTTAAATTATTTTGTATAAACACAAAGGTTTGTACCCTAACCCCAAACTTTTATTTTTGCACTCAAGGCACGTTTCAACAGCGAAACTGTCATCATCATGGAGTAAACCAAAACTGAAAATATTTACAATTATCCCTGAATATATAAAACTTGGAAACTATGGATAAATTAGTGGGGAAAAACCAACATGCCAATTCACTAATCCCTAAATACCTGACCCTTCAACAACATATGGTAATTGAGTTATTAAATACCTAAGTTCTTAAGATACTGTAATGTTTTTATTTACACTTCTCTTCGGGTTCAGTTTGGTTCTTGGATTTATTTAAAAACACAGTCCACTCGCTCTAAATTATTTCCACTACTTTAACACAATTTATGTTCACAGAACTATTTACAATTTATCTTAACAATGCGACCGTCGAATACTGAATACCCCATCGCCAGCTGTCCGTATTTATATATTTCTCTCGGAATTATTCTGGCAAGTCAACGAACCATCGAGAAACTTCTTTCATGTGTTCTGGAAGCTTCAAGGGAATTCCCAGTAACGGCAGCGGTCGTTTGACAGACAAAATATTTCGGATTCCCAGAAGTATCGGAAGAATGTCCTTTCCACGAATTGCACCAGCTATCGGATGCATTCTCGTAACATTGCCCCCTCCTTAAGACCATTTCCTCCTGGAATGTCCCAGAATCCTTTCTGGTGGCGATTTTTGAATTGGAGGTGGTAAACGTGCTCCAAATCTGTCTGGCCATACCTCAATTCTATGTGTTTCACAAGCTGTTCGTAGGCTTCTTGCTCCGAGGAACTCAACGTTTGCAAAATATCTGTAGCATCCCCTCTTAAAGCGAGGGTTAATGCTATTGCTTTCTCCTCTGCCGACCATCCGTTTATCTTTACTGCAGCCTGGAATTGGCGCCGATAATTAGTCCATGATGATTTTCCATCAAATTGGGGAGGTTTAATTTTGTGTCTTGTCCCCCCAAAGCCAATTTTCGAATTCACTACTTCCAGACTGTTTCTGCTTTCGGTCTTTGATGGAGTTTCTCCCCTTTGCATTGTGACTACCTGTTCTTTTATGTTGCTGATCTCACTTGTCATCATCTGTTTTAGCTCTTCTATCTGAGCTTCATTCTCGTCTATTTTCTCTTACAGCATTTCTGAATTTTTCTCTACCATACATTTCAAATTTTCTTCTTGGGATTTAGAATTTTCCAGTAATTGGGCCTCTAAGGATTCTCTCAAGGTTTTAGAATTTTCTAGTAGTTTATCTTCGAGAGTTTTCGAGTTTTCTTGTAATGTTTGTAGCTTATCTTCTAAGGACTTAGAATTTTCTAGCAATTTATCTTCAAGAGTTTTAGAATTTTCTATCAATTTGTCCTCTAATGTTTTAGAATTTCCTAGGAATTTGTCTTCTGGCGTCTTAGCATTTTCTATTAATTTGTCTTCTAAGGACTTAGAATTTTCTTGTTAGGTCTCCTTTACATTTTCCATTCGTTTTAATAGTATACTCATATCGCCATTTATTATTATATTCTCTGGAAAATTCCGCAAAATATTTACCCTTACCGTTTGTAAAAGATATTGACAAAATAATTTTACTGGAAAACCTGTGGAACCTTTGGTGTGTCACAGATGTATAAACACAAAGTTTTGTACCCTAACACCAAACTTTTAATTCTGCACTGAACACACGCTTCAACAGTAAAGCTGTCATCATCATAGAGTAAACCATAACTGAAAATATTTTCAATTATGCCTGAATATATAAAACTTAAAAACTATGGGTAAATTAGTGGGTATAATCCAACAAGCTAATTCACTAATCCCTAAATACCTGACCCTTCAACAAAATATGGTAATTGAGTTATTAAATATTTAAGTTCTTAACATCCAAATTTCTTCGGATAATTATGTAATAAATTATGCAATGGGCTATTTGGTATTGGACCTTGGTCAGAATTCATAAGATCATTATTTTTATATAACATTATTTTTTCATAGGAGTCCAATTCCTTAAAAAATTATGACTTTTCTAATTAATCGTAACGAATTTAAATCTATAGAGTTGCTATTTTCCAAAATGATGTGCTACACATATATATATTAGAACCCGATTTAAAGAAGTTTTTGCCCACATAAAATACGGGAGATCTGATAAATATAGTGTAGCACATCATGTTTTGGAAAATAGTCACGATTAGTTAGACATGTCAATAATTGTAAGGAATTGGATTCCTACGAAAGCATAATGTTATATAAAAATACTAACATTATGTATTCCTACAAAGGCCCAATACCAAATAGCCCATTGAATAATTCATTACATATGTATGCGTAGAAGTTTGTATTGTTACGAGAATTCATCCGATATCTGGTGAAATTCGTGGAAGAGACATTCTTCCGATACTTCTGGGAATCCGAAATGTTTTATCTCTCAACAGGCCGCCGGTGCCGTTACTGGGAATTCCCTTGAAGCTTCCACAACACATGAAAGAAGTTTCCCGATGGTTCATTGACTTGTCAGAATAATTCCAAGAGAAATATATAAATAGGGACAACTGGGGATGGGGAATTCAGTATTCGACGGTCGCATCGTAAAGTTAAGATAAATTGTAAATAGTTCTGTGAATATAAATTGTGTTAAAGTAGTGGAAATAAATTAAAGCGAGTTGGACTGTGTTTTTAAATAAATCCAAGAACTGAACAGAACCCAAAGAGAAGTGTAAATAAAAACATTACATTGCACCTTTTGAAAGTGATTGATTTAAAAAAGGAACTGGAGGAAAGGGATTTAGTAATTAGTGGGAAGAAAAGTGAATTCACACAACGGCTGAGAGATGCCCTAATAAATGAAGGTAACGATCCCGATACTTATTTGTTTGAAGTTTCTGGTAATGGAGACATGAGTATGCTTATAACATTTTTCAAAACGAGCTACAGTTTTTAAAAATAAAATGAAACATTACGAATTTCCCACCCATTTTTAAAGTCAGAGACAATTTTGCATTGACTACGTTTTCAAAACTTCATATGTAGCTATTAAACAGATCATATGGCTTTACTAATCTCACTGTTCTTTGATGATTAAAAATAAATTGAAACTACACCACAAACTGACTGGAAAGATATTGCAACATCGCGATAACTCAGATGGTTGTCCAACGAATATAACGTCTATATTTATAGTTTTTGTAGTGTTTGTGTTGTTCATATTCTGAAGGTTAGTTTGTAATGTTGCCGTTATCGTGAAATGTTTATTTATTGTGAGAAATTGTAGTTTTTTACCAAAAATGGATTCAATCTCACCCTAACCGAGAGATTTATTAGTTAACTAAATTTTTATGAATAATTAAGCAGTTAAAATGGATTCTTTTACATTACATTGTATTACGTTATTTATAAATAAATGTAAATGGCTTTTTATCGTTGTATATTTTAACATAATTTCACGAATTTTTCTTCCAAAAATTAATAATTTAAGTAAATTATTGTAAATCCGGCAACATCGCGTTCTAAAGTAGTATATAAATACCTAAAGAAATGAACTCCTGTAATTTTTATTCAGTTTTGTCGAGAATTAGATTTGTTTCGGTAAATAAAACACTAGTTTTTACCGAAATTTTCGTCAACAAACAGAATGTGTGGGCTTGATTTGAGGTAAACCCATTTTTTTTCGCGAGAGTTACACTTAAACTCCTCAAAAAGTAAGTGTGAGCAGGAATGCTGGGAAATCATATTGTCGAGTTAATATGTCTAGATTTAACAGAATGTATTAACATGCTTCAAAATCACACCCATTCGATGATTGAAGAAATTGTAACTTCCAGTACTGACCAATTTAATATACAAGTTGTACTCTAATAGGAATGTTGGCCGGTCAGAAATATTTAGAAATATAGTATTGAATTTCAGGCTAGGCAGTTTTATTGTTAGGAGGCACAAGAACAACATTTTGAGCTATTTACTCATCCGACATTAGCAAACAAAAAACGTTGAATAGAGAATAACTTATATTCTGTTTTCTTGAAATACCCTATATATTTCAGTCTCACGTTATGAAATAAAATCAAAAATCGTATTTTCACTTTACGAATACAGGGAAATTATATGACAACTTTAGAAAATTGTAATAAAATTAAAATCTCAACTTAAAAACTTAATCTGAAGTATAAAAGTTATCTCACTTATAATTATTGTAATTGTTTCGTTACCATTGTTTCAGTTGTAAAACATTTTCTGCACTGCTGCTAATCTCAAATGGTTGTTCAAATAAAGGGAATGAAGTTTGTTTGCGTTTGATAAACTTACCGGGAATTTCGTTGGATTTTACCAATGAAGCTTTGGTGAACGCAGTTTTGTTATGCAAATGCAATCCGAACTGTATGAAGTTTTGTTATCAACGATGATACATAAAAATGTTCTTGTTTCCATGATCGAAAATGATAATGGATTAAAATAGGATACGGATGCAGTTTGGTTGCTAATTTGGACTAAACTTCCATATGAATTGTAGCACTAATTTTCCATCAACATGAATATAAAAAATTAAACTGTTATTCTTCTGATTTTTTTGAAGTTGGATGAAATGATTAGGACCATAAAAGTTAATTTTCTATTTATGTATTTCCAGTACTTAAGAAATTTATAGAATAAAAAAAAGTATTTTTGTGAAAAAATTGTTCATTCGTTAAAATTTAATCTTCAATCTCAAGTTTCTCGCTACGCCGTGAGCTTATGAACACTAGTCATAAATTCTTTAATATTTGTTAACTTACAGAGAGACATACTGTAAAAAATCTACATTATTGTTAATGACTATTTGTTAGCTGAAATTTATACAGTAGAAATAATCAAATGAGTGACTAAATTATCGAATAAATTGTAATCATTAATTTTTTGCATAAACTAGGCAGTGGTCGGTTTTGTTTTGTTTTTTGCTGTACTTATAGCACGTTTAACTGGGACTCCCAGTGTATTTCTACAGATTTGGAACATTTGTTACAGGAATACAGCATTAATAAGAGTTGATGGGTGTATTTTTAGTAGCAAATGAGATACATTAATTACGACTGAACACCAGTTGTAAATTGTTCTAAATATTATGCAAGAAAGAAAATAACGAAATTATTTAATAAAAATAATTAGTAGAATGCTATTTAACAGTCTTTCCTCTTTTCATTTCACTACTTATTCGATTTCTTAAGTCCTCTCAATTCTATAGTTTGATAGATAGACTTGTGATTTCAAATAATCGCACAAGAGAAAATTGAGTGATCCTTGTCTACCAATCTCCCCCCCCCCTCAAATTAAAAAAAAACAGTTGTCCAAATACTCGCGAACAGTTTATGCAAAGGATGAAGGAGCACCATTTTATTGAAACTAGATATTACCACCTATCCAAATTTTTGTGAAAAATAATTTGCTAATGATTCTGTCGCAAATTAACCGTACTTACAAGATGGCTTGCTAACGGTGTTTAGTATGTGTCACAATCAACCACTGAAGAATTTGCTCTACACCAATACTTATAAGTTTGAGGATTTTGCAGAAGCCTAGATTAAATCTGGATCACTTTCATTTAGTTCTAAGAGCGAATATTGACAAGTTTCAGTTGTTGCTGCAGTTTCTCGAGAAATGCGGTTCCATTTTTATCAACTGTTGATAAGCTGATATGCCTTGGTATTGAACAATTTGCTTACCTATTCCACATTTCTCCGTCCATCTCAGTTTCATTTAATTGAGCCATAATCAAACTTGTCAGTGAGTATCTGGCCTCAGAATAATTTGTAGCTAAATATCGTAAAATTTTCCTCTTATATTCTGACTAGCTCACCCTCTTCGGCGTCGCACGGAATCAGTTGTGAATCTAAACTTGCACTGTTTCCAGTTTCATCAAAATCGAGCTAATCGTTTAGAGGGAGTTAAAAAAAATCGCACAACCCTATTGCAACGCACCCTAGCGGGTAAAGTTGTAAATCTAAAACACCCAAATAAACACAAAAAGTTTCATCAAAATCCGCCCAACTGTTAAAGATAAATTTCCTACAATTCAATGCCTACTGGTTAAGTTGTAAATCTAACCCACTCAAACATACGCAAAAAGTTTCATCACAATTGATCTAATCGTGTAGGAAACAAAATCCAACAACTCGGTTATAGCGCTACCTACTGAGTTATATTATCAATATATCGCCCTCAAACTTACACAAAAAAATCGTCAATACCGGCCCAACCGTAAAGGATGAGATCAAAATTTGTTTTCCCTGCAACCCGATCGCAGCATCAACTACCAAGTCCAAATGTGAATTTAAACCTTCCAAGAACCCACTCAAATACTCACATAGAAATGTTAATGAGTTGTGGGGATCGAACCGCAGACCTCCGCAATACGCTCTAGCCAATTGAGCTAATCTGCTCTCTTATATAACTGTCGCCGAGCGAGTATAGCAGCAACGCGTTGATTGAACAATTATCGTCACAATAAACAACTTAACACAAAATATATTAAACTATAAGTATAATCTTTCGGCTTGAAACACTCTACTGATGAAAACCTCATTGAGATCCATTGCAAGTTTAAAATATCTGAATGTACAGGGAGACAAACGGGGGAAAGCGACTTTGTTTTAAGTTGATAAGATTAATGCTGTATCCGTATAAATAGCTTTCCAATTACCGCATTGAACGTGACCATTTTTTTTGAAGATAGAATGGGTAAATCTATTAAAGAGTAACACCCCACCATGCATTGTTTTGTTATATCTCAAAGCGATAAGGCAGCGTTTTTGATGAAACATCCCACACTGTTTAACTTTTTCCGACACTTCTAACATTTATCGTTATATTTCAACCAATGTAAATAAAACCTTGACAAATCATATACCTAAACCTTCATCATGAAACTCTCTATCTATTGGTAGCAACCGCATGAAAATCCGTTCAGTAGTTTTTGTGTTTATCGCAGACGCAGCATAGGACTTTGTTTTATAATATCTAGTGATTTCTGAGCACCATAGCCATATCTTCGTTATTACTAATGGTATGTTTCATCCAAATTTGTTGAAATAAACTGGGTGTTCAATTTAAAAATTATATTTTGTTTCGTCCATCTCTTGAAAAATGCTTTCTAGAAAAACGTAGGGGCCCGACATATGCCAAAAACATTAATTCAAAATTTAGCCCCATACTGTATGGTTTAGTTGCTGATCTGTGTGGTAACAGTTGTAATATCAAATAATTTAAATTGGAATAATTATTTTTAACTTTTATTGCGCTACTCGTATTTAACAGCTTATGTTATTAGTTTTTCAATTAATTTACGAAACTTGGCACGCTAAGTGGCGGAAGTAGTCATGCTATTAATAAAACTTCACGAAATTAGTATTATCTGATCAATATAATTTTTATTGGAGACAAACATAGGTGCATTAATTAAAAGTAAACTAGTGGTAAACAAAATGTTACTTCTCATTTTACTGTTCAGTAATGAAAAATAAAAAAATAGTATTATTTAATTAGCTTATTTTTAAATTGACTGTAAAGCATAAATCATTAAGGTTAATATATCATTCTAGAATTGCACTTAAAATTATAGTAATATATATATATATATATATATATAAACAAGGCTAGGTGAGAACCGCGTTTGAATTTACTATATACTCGACGTCTCGACTCCTGCTTTGGAGCCATTACAAGAGACAAAAGTGAAAAACTCGGAGCGTCAATCTGCCTACTCCCCAAGAGTGACTAGTGATGTGGGAGAGAAGAAAAAAACGGAACCTTCAGAATCAAGTGATCGCCAAACAGTCAGATTGTCACGGGCAAAAATATTTGATTAAGAATAAAATATACAGGGTGCTTTGTAGAAGGTTCGCCAAACTTGGAGGGTAGATAGGTGGGCTCATGTGCTATATTATGTAGTTCATATAACATCTATAAATCTTACTGTTTTTTGTTATTCTTTTAATTAAATGTTTTTTCTTAATTTTCAGATTTTTAAATTTGAACTATTGTAACTTGGTTATTTTTCACTACACTTCACCAAATAAACTTAAATCTAATCTATGATCTAACATGTTAGATTAGATTTAAGTTTATTTGGTGAAGATGCTGTGAAAAATAAAAAAGTTACAACAAATCTAAAAATCTGAGAATTAAGAAAGAAAAAAAATTAAATAAAAAAAAACAAAAACAGTAAGATATCTAGATGTTGAATGGGCTACATAATATAGGACATGACCCCACCTATCTGCCCTCCAAGTTTGGCGAACCTTTTACAAAACACTCTGTATGTCAATGGGAAAATTTAGGAAAAAGCATTCTATTAAAAACACACGGTGACAACAACTCTAGATTTGTAGTCTTCAAACATAGATAAGTATCACACAGTTGGTCATATTGCAGACATCTCTTTCATAATTTCTGTAGGGTAAATTTTCGAATCTGCTCTGCTACAATTTATTCCACTTTTTTATTTCAAATACTTATCAGTTGCCGGAAAGGACTGAGGAGAGAAATACATATATGTTAGAAGGACGTACATTTTTTTGGCAGATTTCTTTTGAGGATGATGGAACTAATGAAAGCTCTCAACTAGCCTGTAGTCTCGAACGGTAGTAACGTAATTGCTTTGAAAGTATCAGTTAACCTCTGTTGGCTCGTTTAAATATTTTATCATATCAATCATATTTTTTCGAGATTTGGGTCTTTTGAGAGTAGCGCAAATGATAAAGGTTGTCAATAATAATACGATAGAAAAAAAGATTAATTACTTCAAACTTTGATTGTACCATTCAAAAGTGTGTCTTAATTAAATTTTTCAACTATAATTTAGTCATTAATGTATAAGCTTTGGCCGTTAAGAGATGAAAGTAGTCTGACAGAAAAGACATAAATTAGTAATTATTTGATCAACATAATTGAAGATAAACATACATTAATTAAGCTTAAACTAGCGGTAAAGCGAATGATACTTCTCACTTAACTGCAACTAACTTTATTACACCGCATCATTCAACGTAATCAAGTAAAATGCCCTTAAAAAAGTCTTTCCGTGTACATCCCCTCTAAAGTATACTCTCGAGAATATAAAGGAAGTATTCGGCAATGGACGTCATTTATCTATCTACCGGTGACCTGATTCAAAGGATCCCCGAGAAAATCGAATCACATGGTCGCTTCCGCAACGATTTTTTGGATATACTTGTTTATTTTTCAACAATTTTATATATATTGTCAGTTTCCACCGACATAAAATGGTTCATGAGTTTTGAGTAATAATATTCCGTGTGAAATAGAATGTCGTAAAAGTACAGCATCTCCAAGGTCTGGCTTTGAATAAATTAATTGACGTATTAACTATGAATTGATTGGAATTTATCATATTTATCATAAGAAAATGGATCAAACTAGATTTGACTATTATCTTGATAAATTTTAGGCAAATTTTCTGTGCGTCCTCAATACTATAAAGGGTGTAATGCAATGCAGATATTTTGGCAGATGATATAACTGATCAGTGTAAATATAAAACATTTTTTAAAATAATTTATATTTAAAAAAGAACCGACTTCAGTCGGCTTCAAATAAAAACCGTTTAGAAACTGTGTGCAATCAATAGCTATTTGACATATTTTTTTTTATCTGATTTAAGGTACAATTCTATTGATTATTTCTGCTTATTTATTAACTGCTTCTAACATTTTTTGAACCGTCCGCCATATAACTCGAATATCCGTAGTGCATATGATTATTTAACCATTTTTAAGTTTTTCTATCCACTCTGTATAACTATGGTCTTATTTCATTCTTATTTCAACCACCTTGTATACGCAACTATTTATGTGCCACCCAATACAATATTTTTAGAACCACCCTGTAAAATTATAATTCAATTTCACCTTATATTTCAATCATGATACATTTTTTCAACGACCCTGTATAACTTTAATTTTATTTCACCTTAGTTTTCAACTATCCTATATATGGAACTGCGTATGTACCCAATATCACATTTATTTGTAAGATTTTTTGAATCCACCTGTCTAACTGTAATTTTACTTCGCCCAATATTTCATCTGCGCACACTGCTTGCTTGAATTTTGATGCACGCACACACCTACCACCGTATACCATATAGAAAACATCGCTCACCTAAAAAAATTATTTTCGATACACTTATGGAATATTTTGTAACACAGTTACAAACACCCTATACGATATACTTTCATGGCATATCTTGACATTTAAGCTAGATATTTATGATGAAAATTTGACATTAACATTGATGTTTCCCGTGTTTTTGCAAATATTTTTACGATTTTCGGAAAAACGGTATGTTTTGCGTTATAGATAATTATACAAAATCAAGCTGGAACATATCTTTGTAGAATACAATTTAAAATATTCAAACTGGTTGAACCATTTTAGAGAAAACAGTGTAGATTTATTGATATTTACTAAAATTGAGTCCCTTAATTACTGTTTTTTTTTTATTTCCTGGAACATTTCCCGTTATAGAAAATAACATGGTGGTACCTTTCTGTAATATTCCTTAATCCATTAATGCCGTTCAAATCATTTAAATCATCAAATTTGCCCAACACGATTTTGAATAATCAGTGAACATACATAAAAAAAACCTGGCGACGAATTGTTAACCTCCTCCTTTTTGGAAATCGGTGAAAAATATAACCGACTTCCACCTATAACTAAAAAGTTGAAAATAATTATGATAATTATAACAAAATATCAAACAACAAATCAGAACAAGGGTTTTATAGAAAACTCAACAACACCAATAATACTCTCTTCGAGGAGTCATGCAAGACATATATATATATATATATATATATATATATATATATATATATATATATATTGTTTCTGGTTAGGGAACCTTCATCAGTTGCGCTTCTTACAATTGAATGTCCTCTCGAACACTTCTTTATGTATTTGATACATTTCGTTAAATTTGAAGACGCAAAAATCCTAGATGACGGTCTTACATCTCGCGTCTTCAACACCAATAATAATGAAACTCCTAGTTATCCCAGTAAAACGACCAACGAGCAGTTCTGGAAAAGACAAGTTTCCACAACAGTTTCCCATAACTCGAGAGCAAGCTGGATTAATGAGGAGGAGGCTGCATTTCAGAATTGTGATAACATGCAACACCAACCATTTACAACGGAAGACACGTCCAACATAATGAAACACCTCCATAACTGGAAAGCACCAAAATAAGATGGTGTGCAGAATTACTGGATAAAGAAACTTTACGCCACCCACGAGAAATTAACAGAACTTATTAATGACATAATTATCCATCCACACAAGATGCCTAGTTTCCTTACGCATGGTGCTACATACCTCTTACCAAACGATAACTTATGTACACAGGACCCAGCAAAGTACCGACCAATCACTTGCCTCCCAATTTTATACAAACTTATAACGTCGTGCATTAATCATCGCCTTTTCAGACATTGTCAGCTGAACAATATAATTAGCGAACAACAAAAGGGATGCTCGAAAGACTCGATGGGGTGCAAAGAACAATTAATAATTGATTCTGTTGTCTGCAATCAAGCCAACGCCAAACGAAGAAATCTCTACATGACATATGTGGACTACAAAAAGGCCTTTGATTCAGTTCGACATGATTGGCTCATTCAGGTGCTGAAACTCTATAAAGTAAATAATCGTATTGTTAACTTTTTAGAATATGTTATGACTACTTGGCAAACCAAAATCTTTCTGAATGAAGCCGACTGTTTGATACAAACCGACTCTATCCCAGTCAGAAGGGGTATATTCCAGGGAGACTCTCTTAGTCCGCTGTGGTTCTGCCTTGCCATGAACCCACTGTCACAGAAACTGAACTCGACTAACTTTGGATTCAATCTCAAGCACAACAACGTACAAGCATTGAAGATAAACCATAGATGACTTAAAGTTGAAGGCAGCTACGAAACAACAGCTGCATGATCTGCTTAAAATAGTAGAAGGGTTCTCTAGTGACATCCGTATGCAATTTGGCATAGACAAATGCCGAATTATTAATATAGTTAAAGGCAAAATACAGCAGGGGCCCTACGAAATGGGAGATGGCACCTCAATTGAATCCATGGAGGAAGGCCATACTTACAAATACATTGGAATAAAGCAGGCTCAATGAATGATCACACCACCATGAAAAACGACCTAACAACAGAGTTTTATAGAAGGGCAAGACGACTGCTGAAGACCAAACTTAACAGTAAAAATTTGTTTCAGGCTATTAACACCTACGCGTGTTCAGTGCTTAGTTACTCTTTCGGTATAGTTAACTGGTGCAAGACCGACATTAAACAATTACAACGGAAAGAGCTGTGTCGAACGTACAACATTGCCCCGATGTGAAGGAGGAAAAGGATTGGCAGATATAGGCAAATTACGCGATCAACAAATTTCTAATTTGCGTAATCATTTCCAGAAACTCGCAGAATTTTCTGATCTACACAGAGTCATATGTCGGGTTGATGACTCAACACCTCTGCGACTGACAGAACAACAAGTTCAAGTATACCACCAGCCAACTGATTAGAAGCTGTTCAAATGGAAAGAGAAACCCCTTCACGGAAGACATATAAATGACGTTAACTAGGATTAAATCGACAGTTCAGCGTCGAACTACTGGTTGAACTCTGGTCATATGTTTCCTGAAACGGAAGGCTTTATATTGGCAATCCAAGATCAAGTAATTCCAACTAAGAACTATCTAAAGTACATCGTCAAAGACCCTTCTATTAACAACGACAAATGCAGATATGGTTGGCAAACATCTGAATCTATCCAGCATATTACAGGAGATTGCCAAGCGTTCTCTGCAACTGAATACAAAGAACGACACGATGCTGTGGCAAAAATATTGCACCAGGAACTAGCGCTGAAACTTGAGCTATCACAGTCGGTAAGAACACCCTACTATATATATAAACCAGAATCTATTTTAGAAAATAACAACTACAAACTGTATTGGGACCGGACGAAACTGACCGATCGGACTGTTGCTCAAAATAGACCAGATATAGTTTTAGTAGATAAAATCTCTAGGAAAACAACCTTAATTGACATAGCAATCCCTAACAACAATAACATAAATATTAAGCAGGCTGCAAAAATAGCCAAATACAAGGATTTGGAATTTCAAATAAAGACACAGTGGGACATGAACAACACACGAACTGTACCAATTGTTATGTCACCAACAGGAGTAGTCCCAAAAACTTCTACTAAATAATTTAAAATACCTCGGCCTGGACGAACATCTTTACCAAGTAATGCAAAAAACTGTTCTGTTAGGAACAGCCTGGACGGTCATAAAATTCATGGTAAACTGCAGTCACGACGCCAACCACGGGCCTGATAACCTGGCAAGGGGTCCCACAGAGGTAAAGCCTTTCGATAAGTAGTATATCTGGGGTTTAGTGAATTTTCCCCTAAAGGTACGCTATGCGTGCCTTAGAAGGAGTGTGCTGCCATATATTGTATGGTCAAGTCGGGACAAAATACAACTCTAGACAATAAATCACACATTCAATGTTGCTAGGTACCTACCCATAAAGTAAAAAATGTAAACATTCTGTACAAATTCATTACCTACAAATCTAGTATATTTTTGAACTCTGTGCCAAGCAACAATTAAGTTTGATGCAGTTGTAGATAAGCACGCAATGCAGGATTTTAGATTTGCTTGGCACCACTCATTACCTATTTGTCTAAATCTGTAATATTAGAAAAATGCCTATATACTTTGATATTGCATCAAATCTTAAAGTACTCTTAGTATGCAAGACCAACTCTCACTTGACAACCAGTAGTCCCGGCAATTTTTCGAAGTTGTCCTACTACACTTTGCATTTGCAATTCGAAATACTTATCTATTGCAGGAATAATCTGAGGACAGAAACACTAATTAACAGTCAAAATATTCAAAAACCTCCTCAATCTTTGCGAAATTACTTACTGAAAGGTATGTTAGAATATATATATAAACCACTATTGAGAGTGTGAAAAGCAATTCCTACAATCAAATAGACATTTAAAAAACAATGTCAAAAAATATATCATGATTTTCTAAATATTTTTCAATGCCATCATCTCTTTCCGCAAATATTTCATTCAATTCCTTCAATTTATATCAATCAATTTCTGCTTGAAAATAATGGCGTTTACTGGTAAATAATTATTGAGGTATCACGTTAATGTAGGCTAATTTTCACATTTCTTCGAATACGCTGAAAAAAACCGTTCCGAATATTTTGAATAGGACTCGTGATCGGGTTCATTAATTTCAAAGGTTTCGGATGTTAGAAAATAAACTTTCAAAGCAATGTGTTTATTTTTGAAAGCAAACATACATTAAACTTGTCAGGTTGATTTTATCAAATGATTCGGTAAAAATATATATAGCGTTCATTCAAATTAAATATCGTTTAGTGAGAATGGTTTCTAAAAATGGAACTTATTTACCAAAACTGATTTGAAAAATGATGATTTCGGGTCAATTTTAACGATAATAAGAGTTAGTTTGTCTCATGAAAACAAGCGTCTGACATTCATAGAGCGATAAAATTTAGTTATTTAATATTGAAAAAATCCTATTTAAAATGTTTTTTGTTAATTTTGTAATATCTCTTATAAATTAATAAATTCTGCGAATAAAGAGTATATTGATGAAAATAACCGAATCAAATAACTCCTAACCATTTTTGCTTGTTGTATACTTGGGTTCGTTTGTAAATCTAACACCACGACAGACAATTTATTTTAAGACTATTTTGCCAAAAATCAGTATTGGTCTGAAGTTGATAGACAATGTAACTCGTTCCTCGAAGTTTCCTTGGACTTCCATCTTCTTGAAGTGGTTGATCTCAGAACGTTTCAATAGCTGTGTGTATCTGCTAGGAAATTCAGATTAACCGTTATATTTATATTATACCCTTAAGCGGTCATGCGTCGTCGGTCATGGTCATTGGCTCTTATCCGGTCCAATCAGCGGCAGAGGCCGAAGAAGAGCTCCCAAAATATTTTTAATTTGGACGCTGGGCTCGCTAGATTATATATGCTGTCTCTATGAATTTTCTTTTGTACAAGTGCTCTTCCCTGTGAATTGCTTTGGCAGACTTCGTTATCGCCGTCTTTTGAGTAGCTGTGCGATGATCCTTAACCCTGGTGTCCAGCGGTCGGTTTGTCCCTCCAATGTAAAGATTGCCAAATTCACATGGTATGCTGTATATACAGTTATTCGGTATTACTGGTGCGTCGGGCCTCGTTCTTGTTATCATGCTCCTAAAGGTGCTGTTGCTTTTGAAGATCATTCTGATTCCGTAGCTGTGTGCAATTCTTCTAAGTTTCTCCGACAAGCCTTTAGTATACGGTAATAGTAGAGTTGCTACCGTGGTTTACTCTTCCCGCCTAGGTGGTTTGTCCAGCTTTTCAAACGCCTTGTTAATGATCGTTTCCGGATATCCATTCGCCAAAAGCTCTTCTCTAAGTTTCACTTGTTCTTCTTTGAGGGCTTCTGGAGTGCTGCAGATATTTTTGGCTCTATAGATTAGTGTTTTGATGATGCCAGTTTTCGTTGCTGATGGGTGGTTGGAATTGTAGTGAAGGTATAATCCAGAATGCGTAGCCTTCCTGTAGAACTGTTGTTTGGATTCCGGTCCTAGTCCTTTTGCGCTTTACATCGAGGAATGGTATGCACCCACTCTCTTCCATCTTTATGGTGAATCTAATGGATGGTTGGGATTGGTTCAGGTGCTCCAGGAATGCCTGTAGTTCTGTCTCTCCGTGTTGCTAAATAATGAAAGTCTCATCGACATACCTCAACCATAACTTAGGCTGCTTCTCGTATCTCCTCAGTGCACGTTCTTCGAACCCTTCCATGTAGATGTTGGCAAGGGTTGGTGATAATGGGGAACCCATAGGCAATCCATCTTTTTGCATGAAGAACCCGTCCTTCTCCTGAAAGTAGCAGTTCTTGAGGCAACGTTCAAGTAAGTCCAAAGTGTATTGGCAGTTCCGTCCTCTCCATCAGGGTTTCGTCTTCAGTAAGTTTCTTTCTCACTATGTTGACAGAGTCGTCTAGTGGTATGTTCGTAAAAAGGTTTTCAACGTCGAAACTTACTAAGTGATGTTCGGGCCCAAGTTCCATTGATCCGATGATTTCGACAAAGTGCTTGAGTCCTTGACGTGCGATACTGTTTTGCCCTCCAAAGGTTGGATGATTGCCGCTACGCATCACCGGCAACCAACCGTTAGGTAGGATGACGCTGATTGGACCGGATAAGAGCTAATGACCATGACCGGCGACACATGACCGGTTAAGGGTACGATGATTAATCCGAATTTCCTATCATTCACCTGATGACGATAGCCGACATAGCTATTGAAACGTTGTGAGATCAACCAATTCAAGACGATGGAAGTTCCATCTTCGAGGAATGATATTAGTAGTTTGAATAAATCGCCATAAGGATTTTAACAAGAAATTAACAAAGAGAAGCTCCTCCATAGTTATTTTGCATTCTTGCATTAATATAATTAGATGATGTAAATCGTATTGAGGACTACTCGTTCAAAGCCTGCTTATCACATGCCAGATGTCAAACAAGTTTGCGTTGCGATATTAAGATTTCGACCTACCATATCCCTCAAGTCTTCGATTGGGGACAAATTAGTTGATATTATTGGTCATTCCAGAGTCTTGTATGAAAAGAAGTACAACAAAAATCTATGACTAAATTAATCAAAATATGGGAAAGTTATCAAACATATCTCTCAACACTAAAATGAGATTTGTTAGAAGTTTGATATTCGCGGTATCGCTTCATGGATTAGAATTTTGGACATTAAAAAAGGTGGATAAGCAGAAAATATAAGAAAGTGAAGTGTTTTGCTGAGGCAGAATTCCGAGCGATTTCTGGATTGAGACAGAACTAATCAATCAATTCTGGACCAATTTAGAATAAAAAAGAGATTAAGGGTAGTGGTAGCAAAGAAAGTTACAAAATGACAATTTAAAAAAAGTACTAGAAAGATTCACTCTGGAATTAACGGTTCCCAGCAAAAGGTCGAGAGGAAAATCTTTTAAGCTGGCGTAAACTCGTATGTAATGGAAAGCCATCACAGAATGTAACACATGAATTCACGCTGCCCGAAATCCAGTAAACGACTAAGAAGTAGGTGCACAAATATCTTACTCAGACATCAGATTGTTAGAATTAATTTTTTATTGTGAATTACATATTAAATCCATTGGACTTAAGATATTATATTATTTCAAGTCGTGAATTTTCATCAATTGCCTTTCCCTCAACTGACTGAAATCTTGATTAATTGTACTTTCTACATGCATCTGACTTTATTATTTTATGGCGAAATGTATACAGATATCTAGGAGTTTCGGGAAAAACTATTTCACATAGACCTCAAATCACATATAGTGCCACTCCTAACTGGGGCTCTACGTGAGCTAGTTTTTCCTGAAACTTCTAGATGTCGATATTCATTTCTAAATAAAATATTATATATTACTTGCCTGTCTTCCACTCACTCTTAGTGATATCTGGGTAACACATAGAAACACAGCTTATCAGGAACGTATTTTCAAGAAAATAGCGTCGTAAAGTAGGGTTGTCTGTTATCCGTTGTTTGCTTAGAAGGGAAAACATAAATTCTCAAGTAAAATGGGACAAGCGAAATCCTATAGATACTGAACTTTAGTATATAAGAGAAATATCTCGCGATAAGCTTGAATGAGTTAACTATTGCACATCATAACTAAGTGATACTAATTTCCAAAGGAATAAATTCGATAACGAATAAAGGAGGGCTTGTAGAGAGAAACGCTTTAACACGTGCGCATTTTTTCAACAAAAAAATACATAGGTTGTGTCATATGAGAGTGGCCAATACTAACCTTCTTATTTAAAATTCTAGACATAATTCATGTACTTTTTATGTTTTCTTGGGAATGACACCACAATCGAAATAAAAAGCTGTATATAGAAAGAAAAAAACAAATGTTTCAAAGTCGACTCTGACTTCATTGTAAATGACTTTAAAATATATATTGAAAAAGTAAATTGCAAATTGAAACTTTGATTTATGACCTTTAAATGGACACTGACAACGAAGTCAGAATCGACTTTGAAACGTTTGCTTTTTTCTTTCAATATATACCTGTTATATAAGTTATTCCATCGACTTATGTGAAACCATCTAGCAACAGTTCCCAAGCTGAGTCAGCATCCACGTGTCGTCTCATGTTACCTTCGACGACGTACATCCGTGAGAACAGCAAACGCTGCGACAGCTTAGTCAGCATTCCAATGTTATAAATTGTTCAATTGCCTTATGTCTGTATTCATTATTACTTACACTTCTGTCTAGTTTAGTTTAACACTCATTTTGTCTTTTTATTGTTATAAAGTATTATATTGTTATTTTCAAGTTTTATATTAAAAGTTAATAATTGTGCAACTATAAATAAAATCTTTTTTAAAAAGAGAAATTTTGAAAGTGTGATATAACAAATTGGTGCAGTCAGTAGGATCCGTCTAACGTTACTAGAACACGAGTACTCTAACTGGTAGCGGCGGATTCCTATCCCTCAACGGAACAACGAACCTGGAAGAAGTCCTCACTGCAATCAAACGTAGAACACGGCGCTTTCAATGTTCCTGTTGATGTAAGTAATGGTGAATCGTCATTCGTTTTAAGTAAATATTATTTGATTTATTTTATTGAACATTGATTTTTAATATTTGATATAATCTATTTGATTTGATTAATATTGATTTATTTTATTATTTGATTTTACATATTTATCAATTTGATTTTTATTTTGATATATTTGATTCAAATGAAACATTGATTTATTTCATTAACTGAATTATTTTATTTTATTGATATATTTATTTGATTTATTTTTATTGATATTGGTATATCTGATTTACTTATTTCATTGTTTTTTTTGAATAACTGATTTATTTGAATTTACTATTTTAATTGATTACCATACTGTTCTATAATTCAAACAATCGTTATTCCCATTAACGTATTCTACATTTTATTAATTCTCTATACCCTTTAACATTTTATTCTATAAACTTTACACCCTTGTTCCAATTCTTTTATATCGACTAATATAAAAATGGCACAAGCTTCTCCAACACCGGTAATCAATGAAACCGAAAGATATCGGTTAACGGAAATATTTTCTGTTATACCCGAATTTGAAGGCGACCAAATTTCCTTGGGAACCTTTATAGATGCGTGTAATTGCGCATATAATATGTCCACGGCGGATCAAAAATATTTATTAGTGATCCATATAAAGAACAAACTCAAAGGGAAAGCGGCGCAGTTAGTTAATTCAAGGAATCCCGGATCATACCTTGAAATTAAACAACTCTTGACCCTACACTTTGGAGATTCTCGTGATCTCTCTTCCCTGATTCATGACCTACAACGTCTGAAACAACTTTCAAATGAGTCCCCACTGACATTTTATAATCGACTCCAAGTACTGAGTGCGAAAATGCACTCCTGCATTCACAAAACTGCTGGGCTTAGTCCAGAACAAAAAGACGCCCAGACCACTCTAGTGGATACAATGGTTATGAACACCCTTCTTACGGGATTAGAACCCCGTTTAGGTCAGGTTATACGTGCCAGTAATCCTAAAGACCTTCTAGAGGCACACTCCCGTATTAGAAGAGAGCTCCAACTTTCTTATTTCGAGGATCAGAAAACAAACAAATCTGTTCCTCTCAAACCAAATTTCCCACCTTGAAAGCCGACACAACCACTTAAGTGTCTTCATTGTGGTCGATTAGGCCACATAGCCGTAAATTGCCGATTGAAAAATCAAAACAATTCTCAAGAATTCAATCAAAACCATAGGCCAAATCCTGTTGGGCCTAACCAGCAAACACGGCCAAATTTCCCCTCAAATACACCCCCTGCTCAGCAAGGACAACAGTTTCGTCCACAAAACTTTCAGAGACCCCCTTTTAGGTCTCAAATGAACCCTAACTATTATCGCCCATCGGTAATACAAAACAATCCTAATAACCGTCCTGAAAGGACACACCATTTCAATCAACACCAAAATGTTGATTACACTAATTATTCAGACTACAATTATTATAAGGATGATAACACATACGATTATGAGGATGATCTTCAAAATTATCCTATCGTTGAACAAACGTTCGAAGATACTCCTATCGAACCCTTTAATAGCCATCAATACCAGGATTTTCTAGCGCTTCCGAGCCTAGACCAACCTCCCGATTCGACAACAACTTTCTGCGAAGTCGAAACGCAGATTCAAAGCTTGAATCTCGACGACTTGAACCCCGACTTGAACTTCCCGGAGCAACTATTTCTTTAAGCCCACTTCTTACTGTGAACTCTAAAAATCTATATTACATTCTTGACGCTTCTTCTAAATTTAAACTTCTTATTGATACCGGAGCTGGTATCTCTATCTTCAAAGAAAATACCGTAAAGAATTTCACCCAAAGATCTCCTGAAAGGGTAACTATTCAAGGTATTACCCACGAAAAAATTCCCATCTCACAATCAACTTTAATCCCATTCGCTCCACGTAACTAGGATTAGATTTTCTTGAACACTATGAATGCATAGTTGACTTAAAATCTAAACAGCTAATAACAAATTTTAAAACCATCCCTTTACACAAAGTTCCCGATAACGATCAACCCTTGACTGATGTACCCGACACACTCAACGTTAAGCCTAATATTACTTCACAAACACGTACACAAAACAAAATAACCATTGAGGCACGCACAGAAAAGATCTTTAAACTTAAATGCGATCTTTCTAACATCGACGCCATCTTACCAACTCAAGAAATTGACAGAGTACGACTTCCAATGCGATGCCCAAAACAGTAACTTTTTCTGATTTAAAACTGGAACCACTTGACAAAACTCACCCTCTTCTGAATTTCAATACAGACGATTATCATGAACCCCAATACATAGATAGAAACTCGACTATTAGACAACAAATTAGAACTGAACATCTGAATGACGAAGAACGCGAACAAATCACTGATCTTTGTTTGGAATTTCAAGACATTTTCTATCTTGAAGGTGACGTCTTGACTTTCACTAACGAGGTTAAACATTCGATTGATACGAATAACGCAAAGCCCGTTTTCACTAAATCCTATAGATATCCTCAAGTACATAAAGAGGAAGTGAAAACCCAAATTGGAAAAATGCTTGAACAAGGTATCATTAGGCACTCCTCATCTCCTTGGTCCTCCCCTGTATGGGTCGTCCCCAAGAAGCTCGATGCTTCTGGTAAACAAAAGTGGCGAGTAGTTATCGATTACAGGAAATTAAATGAATTGACTGTAGATGATAAATATCCTCTGCCAAATATCTCTGATCTTCTCGACCAACTTGGAAAGTGTCAATATTTTTCGACACTGGATCTCGCTTCCGGGTTCCACCAGTTGGAAATCCAAGAGGAAGATATTCCTAAGACTGGCTTTTCTGTCGAAAATGGTCATTACGAATTCGTTCGTATGCCATTTGGTTTAAAAAATGCACCTTCTACTTTTCAGAGGGTCATGGACAATATTCTTCTGGGTATACAGAATGAACGTTGTCTCGTCTACATGGATGATATCATCGTCTACTCTCCGACCATCCATGAACATATTTCCCGGTTGACAGAAGTTTTTAAACGACTTCGGAAGTCTAACCTAAAAATTCAACCTGATAAGTGCGAATTTCTTCGTAAAGAAGTGGCTTATCTTGGCCATCTTATCACACAAGAAGGTGTAAAACCAAACCCTTCAAAGGTTGAATGTATTCAGAACTTTCCGCAACCCCAAACTCCGAAAGACATCAAATCTTTTCTTGGTCTCGCTGGGTATTACAGACGCTTCATACCAAATTTTGCGAAGATCTCTAAACCTCTGACTAAACTACTCCAAAAAAACGTCAAGTTCATCTTTGACGCAGATTGCAAGTTTTCCTTCAATGAACTGAAGCAAGCCCTTGTATCTGACCCAATCCTGATATATCCAAACTTTGAAGAACCCTTCCTGCTCACTACTGATGCTAGTGCTTTTGCTATTGGAGCGGTTCTTTCTCAAGGCCCCGTGGGAAAAGATCTCCCTATCGCATACGCTTCTCGCACCCTCTGTGCTGCAGAGACACGATATTCCACCATCGAACGAGAATTGTTGGCCATAGTTTGGGCTGTTAAGCACTACAGACCGTATCTTTTTGGGAGAAGGTTTACACTCCTGTGTGACCACCGTCCGCTTACTTGGCTCTTTTCCATCAAAGATCCTGGCAGTCGTCTAGCCAGATGGCGCCTTAAGCTAGAGGAATACAATTATAAGATCGAGTACAAGCCCGGCAAGGTAAACCAAAACGCAGATGCTCTTTCTCGCATCAAAATCAACCATTTCAAGCAATGTGCTGATTTCCTTTCCAAAATCAAAATTTTCGCTAACAACGAAACTGACTCCGATCAACCTGAAAACTCTGACAATGACGACGAACATGACGAAAGAATTATCGCTGAGTTTAATCGATTTGTTCAACTCTACAAAACTGAGTCAATAATCGATTATTCTAAAATTGAAATATCCAATTCTCAACTTCTAGACAAGTCCCACAAACGCATAGTTACATTCTTTTGGCAAAACAAAACCAACGACTTACACGACAAAATTATTGATGACTTTTTCGAAGAAGAACCTAATTTCAGTAATGACACTCTTAACATCATGGCCAGTAAATCTGTCAGGCATAGAAAATACTTAGTTGTACCTTTGCCCTATGACCCTGAAACTGTCGTCTCACATCTTTTCAAAATTATTTATACCAACCAAGACCAATTCAACGACTCCGAAACATACTGCATAGAAAATAACATAGAACTTCCCATTCTTGAAATTTTATCTTTCATTCTCTCCGACAAAGAAATCAAACTGAAAATCTGCCAAAACATTGTTACAACTCCTACCGAAGACGAAATTCCTATAACAATACAACAATACCACTCTGGTAAAAACAACCTCCATCGTGGCATTAACGAAACTATCAGACGTATTAGGGAAAAATACAATTGGACCGTCTTAATTAAAACTGTAGAACAATTCATCAAATCCTGCGAAACTTGCCAAAAGGTAAAGTTCTGTAGGAAAAACCTAAGTGCACCTTTTGTTATTACGGAAACACCCAAGACTCCTTTCGAACGTATTAACATTGACATCTTCGAGTATCCATCTAGAAATCATGCACTGACTATTAGGGATGAACTAACGAAATTTACACAAGCCTACCCCATAAACGACAAAACAGCTTCAACTGTCGTAAACACCCTTTTGATTTTCTTTCAACATTACGGCACTCCACTTCGCATCCATTGTGACTATGGACGTGAATTTGACAACACTTTAATGCGGGATTTATGCCAACTATACGACATAAAACTGACATTCTCCAGCGTTCAACATCCCGAGTCAAACGGTTCTATTGAAAGATTTCACGCGACCTTAGCAGAAATGATAAGGGCAAATACAGCGGAACATCCAACCGAACATCCATTTAATGTCCTCCCTTATGCCATCATTTGTTATAATAACACAAAAAATAAAACCACCGGTTTCACGCCCTATGAACTCATATTTGGGCACACTTCTAGTAGGCCTCCAGAAACCCTTTACAACCAGGAAAAACTGATTTCGAAATACGTAAGAGACCTAAATAACAGAATGGACTATTATTACAGACTCTCCCGTGCTAAAACCGAAAGACAGAAAGAAAAATCTAAAGTGCGATTTGACCAACACGTTTCTACTAAACAACCCGATTACAAAGTAGGCGACAAAGTCTACGTAAAAGAGTCCCAAATTAAAAATAAAGCCGAAAACAAATTCAACGGCCCCTTCGAAATTACCGCAATACGAAAAAACTCTGCCACCGTCATAAATTTACAAACAAACCAAATAACTAAAGTTAATTTTGACAGACTAAAACCCTATTTTGAATAAATCCCTTTTTTCAGATTCTGTGGACTGTTTTCAGTCGTGAACCTTCAACAGTACTCCATTACGCCTGTTAACAATACTATAGGAGTTTTCTTCCATGAAGAAGGCACCCTTAAAATTTCTAATGAGAAATGGACACTCCTTGTTTACAAAGATCTAAACCCTTTCGAGACGCTATTTCTAACAATGACAATATACTGAACAGACTTTTAGAAACTATTAACGACAACAAAACTAACATTAAAATCTTCAAATCAAAAGTACAGACTCACGTAAGCCTCCTGAAACAAATATCAAAATCTGTTAACATCAAATATACAGAAATTTTCGCTGACACTGAGACTTACAGTACCAACAGAAAGAAACGCGGACTAATTAATGGACTGGGATCAATTTGGAAATCTATTTCCGGTAACTTAGGTGCAACAGACGGACAATACTTTAGTGACTCTATAAATAAAATAACTAAAGACCAACATCAAATTGAAAACTTAATGAAACGACAATTATCCGTAACAACTTCGGTCATTAAGAACCTTAACACCACAATACAAAAATTTCAGTCCGAAGAGAAAATATTTTCGGAAAATATTGAAGCAATTAGGAAGTCAATTGAGTTCATTACAGACGATCTTGCTTTTTATGAACTTCAAGCCAATGTCTTGGATTTGTGTGAAAGCTTAATGGAAAGTTACGTATACATTGAAGATACCCTCAACGATGTATTAACTGCAGTCTCTTTCGCCCGTCTAAAAATCTTACATAGCTCAATTATAAACCCAGTAGATTTGGTCGACTCCCTTCAGAAAATATCACAGTCACTTCATGAAAATAACTTACCACTTCCAACCTATAGTTCAAATGTTGCTAGATACATCGATCTAATAGAATTGGAAGCTTTTCAAATCAATACTAAAATTGTTTTTGTACTAAAAATCCCCTTAGTCAATCCTGAAACTTATACACTATACCGCTTGTATCCTATCCCAGTTTTGGATTATCGAACAGGATTTCACCATATTCTTCCAACAAAATTAAAATATATCGCGAGAGATGACGATTCGCTATTGTACGCATCTTTCGAAGACTTGAGTGACTGTAAGCCATTATCTAAAGAACATAAGATCTGTTCCAAAGTTATTCCACACACCATAGACAAAGAAGCCCTCTGCGAAGCACAGCTTCTTAGACAGCCAGCAGCCCTTCCTCCAACTTGCAAGCCTTTAATATTATATGCCGAAGAGTATAATATTCAAGAGATTGACCTGAACCTTTGGTTTATCTCGATTTCCGGACAGTTGCCCATCAACATCAAGTGCAAGGGAGAAGATGTCGTTACCCAATCCATATCGACAAATTCTCTACTGACCATCCAACCCAGTTGCAATGCCTTCATCGGAAACACCAGGGTCCATGCCAGAAGGACCACCAGCAACGTTGACAACATCACACTTAAGAGTCACCCAGTCAACATCCCCTACAACTGTTGCGACAACCTGCCAACCATCAGTCAGCTTCCAAAGTTGAAACCCATGAGACTACAAGAATTGGATGCCAGAGACCTGAATATCGCTAACCATAAGCTTAGACAATACTCCAGGGAATTGGAAAAGCTCCTAGACCAACCATTCTTGGAGAAACACACCTCCTGGTTTACGATCATCACAATGGCAACAACCGCAATTGTGGTTGCCCTCCTTTCCATGAACATCATCAGGAAGAAATTCCAGAAGCCTCCAACGATCAGCCCTCCTGCCGATCTAGCACCACCACCAGGTCCATCAACCATCAAGCCCAGGGTAAAACTCCATAGCCTCCTTAGTCCTGTCGAGGATATGGAATTGCAGAACCTCCCTTAAAAGTCGATGCTGTAGCATCAACTTTTTTATATGGATGGGAGTTGTTATATAAGTTATTCCATCGACTTATGTGAAACCATCTAGCAACAGTTCCCAAGCTGAGTCAGCATCCACGTGTCGTCTCATGTTACCTTCGACGACGTACATCCGTGAGAACAGCAAACGCTGCGACAGCTTAGTCAGCATTCCAATGTTATAAATTGTTCAATTGCCTTATGTCTGTATTCATTATTACTTACACTTCTGTCTAGTTTAGTTTAACACTCATTTTGTCTTTTTATTGTTATAAAGTATTATATTGTTATTTTCAAGTTTTATATTGAAAAAGTTAATAATTGTGCAACTATAAATGAAACTTTGATCTTTTTGGACACTGACAACGAAGTCAGAATCGACTTTGAAACGTTTGTTTTTTTCTTTCAATATACAGCTTTTTGTTTTTATTGTGGTGTTATTCCCAAGAAAACATAAAAATAATCAAGAATATGCCACAAATAACATTTAGAAGACAATAATTCATCTACAATGTCCTACACCATCTTTACTGTTTCAGAAATATTAAGTGTTTTCAGATTGAATACAAAAACTAACTTTGAAAAAAATATTTTATTTCAAAAATTCGCTACATTTCACTAAATATTTAATTCCCAATAAGCTTTTGATATTGAGATAGTAAACAAAAACCATTCCTGCGTTCCTTTTTATGATTTGAAAAAAAAACAGTTTCGTTTTTTTTGGATTACTAACTTTTTGAGATCTTTTCAATTCATTGAACGCAAGACAATATAGTATTTCTTGTCGAGAACCTTCATCAGTTGCGCTCTCCTCAACTGATCGAATAATTATTTATGTATATAGTATATATAACTGAGTTTAATATTTTATCGCCATAAAATATTAAAATTAAGAATCGTAATTTATTTGACAAGTTTTAGTAAACCAACGAATTTTTCGTGTGATTTCTGTCCTAGGAGTCACAGGGAAACGTCGTTACACACAGACGACTCCCAATTTGGAGTCTCTGTGAGCTAGATATTCCTGAAACTCCTGGATGTCGGAATTCATCTCGCGATAAAATATTCGTTTATTTTCGTCAAAACTCATAGCCTTGTTGCCATCTTGTCTCCCTGTATGACAGTGGTGATCAGTGGCAGTGCTATTGTCGTTTGAATTTCGTTAACTGTATGTAAGAATATCTGAAAAATGGTTTATTTAACAGAAATGCACAAAGTAACAATTCTACAAATATTGGTTATAGAGATAACACACGGTAATGTAGTGAATTTGTGAAATAAAATAATTTTCTTTTTTTAATGTTAATTTTTGTAATAAATCTAAAAACACTTAATGTTTCCGAAACAGTTGAAGATAGGCGTAGGACACATAAATTTTCTGGAGAATCCAAAAAATAAATAATATACAGGGGCTTGCATTTAAAATAAGAAAGTTGGTATTGGCCACCGTCACATGACACACCCTATATATATATTTTGAAAAAATGCGCATTTAAAAATACAAATCGACCTGCCCAAGCTTTTTTCCCAACATGCCCTCCTTTATTAGTTATCGAATTTATTCCATTTGGCTGTTCCACACTGTATGCAATATGCCAGTTTCAAATCGGAGGTTCGTTAATTTTTTAACCAAAAAGGAGGAGGAGCGATTATTCAAAAACGGCTTGGGAAATTTTAATGATTTAAACTGCATGATATTAAGGAACGTTACATAAATGTCTTCTCTATAACATGAGATTTACGGTTTTCTAGAAAATCAGAAAAAAGTAAAAAAGGGACTAGATTTAAGCGATTTTCAATGAATCTTCACTGATATGCCTTGAAAGTATATCGTACAGGGTGTTCTTAATGGTTTTCAATGTGATGCAGATGTCAGTTTCTATTAGAGACGAAGTTACATTCGCGTGAAATGGCAGAAAATATTCCGTTAGTTTATCGAAACGAAAATTTGTTAGATATATCGGCGAACTCTTCTATATGGTATACGGTTGTAGGTGTGTGCGTGCGTGTTTGTGATATTAGGTGGTACATAAGCCGTTGTATACATAGGATGGTTGAAATATAAGTTGGAATTGAATTAGTTATACAGGGTGTTTCTACAAATTTTGTATTGGGTGGCACTTAAGTAGTTGCGTATACAAGGTGGTTTAAAGAAGAGTGGAGCAAAACTACAGTTATATAGAGCGGATATTTGCTGAAAAATAATTACAGTTATACAAAAGGGTTTAAAAATTGTCAGAAGTAGTTGAATATACAGGATGGTTGAAATATAAGTTGGAGTAGGATTACAGTTATACAGGGCGGTTTAAAAAAGTTATATTGGTTGGAATATAAGTAGTTGCTTATACAAGGTTTGGAGTAAGGGTAAAATTATTGTTATTCAGGTGTATCAAAAATTTGTTATATAAGAATAAGCAGTTAGGATATTTGAATTGTAGGACGGAGTATAATTTTAGCAGTTGCATATACCGGGTGGTTGAAATAAATGGTACAGTAAAATTATAGTCATAAAGTCTGGCTCAAAAAGGTGAATTTTGTAGCCATGTACAGTTGCAATAAATAGAATAATAGACATATGGGGCGAAATAAAATCATAGGTATACAGGAATAATTTAAACAATAGAAAAATAGAAAGAGTCAATAGTGTGGAGCGGATTTATACTTATACAGGGTGGCATTAAAGATTTCAGGACCGTTGTGATATTGTATTGAGTTGAATTATAGTTGTACAGGGTGATTCAGAAAATGATAGAGCAATAAGTTATATGTATATATATATATATATATATATATATATATATATATATATATATATATATATTAAAACAAATAAAAAAAAATAAAATACATTTGGAAAATATAGACAAAGAATACAAATTAGAGAGAGAGAGAAAGAGAAAGGAAGAAAAAGAGAGAGAGATAAGAATATGCTAAAATTTTCAATTGAAAGACATGTCTGAAAATAGTGATTGATTGTACACGGTTTCTAAACGGTTTTTATTTTAAGTCAGCTGAAGTCGGTTCTTTTTTAAATATAAATTATTGTATGCTTTTAGCGTTCGCAGCAGGTGTTGGCTTGAAAATATTGGTTGGCCGTGATTATAAACAATAGAGAATAAACATTGACGGAAAACTACAGCCAATTTAAAGTAACGAAACAAGAATACAATGTAGTGTGAATACGTTTTATTGTCTTGTATATAACTAATAATAATGAATAAGTGATTGTAATGAACATTAAAAGAAATTTAATAAAACATCTTCTACTCAACTAATTTAATTATGGAATACATTTTAACAGACAGGGTTGGGTAAATATGTCGGAACACCTTAATTCTAGTGAGAATACAAAGTTTATTAAAAAATGACCCTAACAGAAGTTTTTGCAGGATTTTTGTTCTAGTCTGTCGGACACTTCGATTTGGTACAACTTTCACATGTTCTGAGATATGACTGCATCCGTAGATTTTTTTGTGGATCACGCTATATATTTTATTTTTTCAGAAAAATATTTTTGCAACAATTACAATGATTTAAGGTTTAGTACGAGGGCTGCCTTTTATATTTCGGGAACAAAAACAAATATTAATCATCGAAAATCGCTTTATTGTTTTTCAAAATATTTCCCATGAAGATCTATACACTTTTGTATTCGTTTGAACCAATTGTCGAAGCACTTTTTCCACTCTGATTGAGGTATCTCCAAAACATGCATTCTAAACGCAGCAACCGCTTCTTCAGGTGTCGAAAAACGTTGACCTCTCAGTTTGTTTTTTACGTACGGGAATAAAAAGAAGTCATTTGGTGACAAGTCAGGACTATACGGCGGATGACTCATCAAATCGATGTTTTGAGTGTCTCAAAAATGCAGTTGCTTGAGCCGATGTGTGAGAGCTCACATTGTCGTGGTGAAGAGTGATCCGTCTTCGGCGGTTGGTTTTCCTCATTTCTTGGAAGACAACTGGCAAACAAATGGTTGTGTACCACTCAGAATTGACTGTTCTGCGTTGTTCTAGTGGTACGGTTGCGACATGTCCAGTTTTTCCGAAAAAACAGGCGATCATTTGCTTGGAAGTGCTTCGTGCGCGAACAACTTTTGTTGGATTCGGCTCATCTTGAAACACCCATACAGTCGACTGCTGTTTACTTTCGGGCTCATACGCGTAAATCCACCTGTCACTATGTCATAAACGTGTTTTGAAGCACCGCGATCGTATTTTTTGAGCTTTTCTTTCGACCAATCGACACGAGCCTTTTTTTGAACGATTGACAAATTGTGTGGGATCCAACGCGAACAAATTTTTTTGACATTCAAATGTTTATGCAATATTGAATGTATGCTGGTCCCACTAATGTGTAAGGTTGACTCAATCTCACGATAGGTCACATGACGATCTTTCAATATCAGTTCGCGCACAGCCTCATGGCATGGACGACCTTCACGAAATACGTCTTGGACCTCGATTGAATTCACCATACCATCGGTAAACAGTGGTCCTTGATCGAGTTTCATCGCGAAAAATTAAATTAAGTTCATCCATGCACTCTTGCTGACTTAATCCACGTCGAAATTTGTAAAAAATAATCGCACGAAAATGTTCACGATTTAATTCCATTTTTTGGCCAAGATGAATCCTTTAAGTTACTATCAACAACACATAGCGCTCGTATGTCAAAACGTTCTGAGTATGTATAACCTCAAAAATGTCAAACTTTACGATAGAGCTGTCAGTTGTCAGATTGCAACACTAGGGTTGTCCAATCCCGAAATATAAAAGGCAGCCCTCGTAGAAGTAAAGATTCCAGATTATTTAAATATCAGGTAAAATAACATATTTTTTTTAATGAATAGATATTAATAAAATGTTTTATAATACAAAATATTCAAGCCTTTACTTTCCTCGTTCGGAAATAAATGAATTGTAAAAATAGTAAGTAAAATTGTAAAGTTGTAAATAACTCTTAGTGTCTAATTATCCCATACATGTGACTCTCCTCTATGCAGTGAGGATTCTCATAAGAGAATACAATATTACTAACAAAAAACCGCATTACTAATTGTACATCGTATGGATGCAACTCATTTCCAGAAGATGCAGTGAAGTATCTGCAGTTGTAGCCCTCTTAGGTCAACCGGAATTTGGCAGATTTTTACCACTACCAACACTACTCCTTTTACCAGAATGTTGCAGAATCCTTGGGGCTGTTGATTTAAAAATAGTTCTACAAGTAAATGTTGAATTAAATATATTGCAAGAATCTTGTAGAGATCTCGGCCTCCAAATTCTTTCAGTTTTTAATGAAATAATTCACCCAAAATCTATCTATAAATATTGAATACTGCTACTAATTAATTTTTACCCTATACTGAAAAAATATGAAGCCCTACATCTACCAAATCTTATATCATTGTAGTTTAAAAAAAACTGGTTAGGTATTTTTTCCAATAAATCTTGTATTTTAACCAGAATTAAGGTGTTTCTACATATTTGTCCAACTCTGTTTAATAATATCCAATGATCCAATATCAAAGATAACATTTTGAAACTACCAGTTCTTTTTAATTCCAATGCTATCCATATACACTTCTAGATTTTAAAATGTTTAATAAAGGCCTTGCGTATAAAAATTGTTTGTTTAAAATAAAATGTCAAACGAAAATATTTCTCCAAACATGTCGTCATTAAATTAAGCAAATGCCTCATTTAATCAATAATATTACATTATTAATCACGCCTTTAACAAAGCGCTCTTGTTTGCCATTCGGACAAAGGTTAACTTTAATGAAGGTTCAACATGAGCCTTATTGTCCTTCAAGGATCTTTCTATAGGATTGACATCATCCGACCCGGCTCAGATAGGACTTTATTACGTAGGTGCTTCTTCTCGTTTCATTAACAAGTTCCTTAATGTCCTTTAAGCTCATTGACATATCGATTTTCTTTTGTATGGGTGTAGTGTTCTGTTTGGTATTAAATTTCTCGTTGCTATTGAACAGTGAACAGTGTTTGGTTATAATTTAAACTTGCTGTATACAAAAAGAGGATGGTAAGTTGTCTTGTTGATGTGACAGCTAGGCGGATTGGGGATTATGTTAATGATTTTTGAGAATTTAACATAACAGAAGTGAATGATATATTGTCCACGATTCATTTCAAACATACGCGTAACTTTTAAAAGCTGTGATAGTGATAAATATAAAAAATCGAAATGTGAAAAAATCGAAATTATTTTTTCTAACTTAAATTATTCATTCCAGAGAAAAAAAATTAAGATACATTAAAGATTCGTTAATAAATTCTTTACAGAATTAAGTAGATGCTGAACGTTGAAATGCAACAACCTCGTTGTAACATAACAAAAAAAAAAAAGATTCTTCCATCGCACGCTTAATATTTCGGCAAGAAAAATAACTTAAAAAATGGTTAAACTTGGATGCTTCAGTTTTTACACAATAATTTTGCAGTCCGGGCTTTGCCCAAATTTTTTTTTGAAATTCAGTCCAATGTATATATTTATGAGCCTTTTTGTGCCCAGTGTTAAGCCTTCGGCTTACTATATTTTGTGCGTCCTCGGTCCATTTTAGTCCTGCCACTTTTTTGATATTGTTACGAATTACTGTGGGTTTTAATAAAACACTGGTTGCTTAATTAATAGAAATAGAGAATCTTTATTAAATAGGCAACCCTAATATACAAACTACATTACAAATTACGAAATTTGACGAAAGATCTTTAATAACTACAAAAATATACAAAACCAAGTTAAAAAACATTTAATAAAACTAGCGGTCGCCTAGTGGTCGAAATTCGACCAATTGTGTCAATTCCTAACAAAATTCAACTTGTTAGGGTTCCGTATATACAGTATACGAATACCCTTATAATATCACTCAGGATTTCTGCCTCTGTCACATCACAGCAATTTTCTGCTAAACTACTGGACGGAAGAGGTTGAAATTTGGTATGAAGGTATAGTTTGGTGACTTGATCAGGAGCACATATCGCAAAAGAAGAAATTTTGATTTAAGGGGTACTTCTGGGGGGGAAAACTAAAAAAATCGACCGTTCCCCCCTGATCTCCGAAACTACTGAACCTAAAATTTAGAAAAAAATAGAAAATATAGAACGTTGCCCGAACTTTACAGGAAAAATAAGGAGAAACCATTAATATTAATTTTGGGGGGCAAATTATAGAATTAAATAAAAATAAAATAAAAAAAATTCAAACTCATCATGTAATATATCAAATAAAAGGTCTCATTCTGATGAACACAAATATATTTTTTTCATATTAAAAAAAAAATAATTTAAAAAGATATTAAACGAAAATATACCAAAATTTACCCATTCCCTTATCTCCGAAACTATAAAACGTAAAGTTTTGAAAAAAAATACTTTTATAGGTTCTGACCTGAAGTTTACTGGAAAAATAAGGAGAAACATCTAGTTTTCATTTTGGGGGGCAATTACAGAATTAAATGGAAAATATAAAACTAAAATTGTTTCTAACCCATCATGTTATATATCAGATGAAAGGGCTCATTACGACGAAAATAAACATATTTTTTTCATATTTTTAAAATAAATAAATTAAAAGATATTAACAAAAATATAAAAAAAATTACCCATTCCCCCCCTTATCTCCGAAACCATAAGCTGGAAAATTTTGAAAAAAATTGAGTTATAGCTCCTCACCTGAACTTTACTGGAAAATTAAGGAGAAACCCCTAATATTTATTTTGGGGGGCAAATTATAGAATTAAATGGAAAATATAAAATTAAAATTGTTTCTAATGAAAGGGCTCATTATGACGAAAACTCATTAATGTTACCCATTCCCCCCTCTTATCACCGAAACCAAAGCTGTAAAATTTTGAAAAAAAAATAGGTATAGCGCCTCACCTGAACTTTACTGGAAAAATAAGGAGAAACCCCTAATATTCATTTTATTTTTTAAAATAAAATTAATATAATCAAGTTATTAACAAAATATATAAAAAAATATTTTACCCACCCTTTATTCCCCCCCTTATCAATAATGGGGGGCAATTTATAGAAATAAACGGAAAATAAAAATATTTTTTTAACGTGTCATGCAATATATCACATGAAGGGGCTCGTTATGAGAAATACAAATATATATTTTTAAAATTAATTGTTTACAAGATATTAACATAAAGATATAAAAAATTCTCATTTCTCGCTTTATTTCCGAAACCATACTACCTAAAATTTTGAAAATAATTAGGGGTACTGGGGCTCACTTGAAATTTATAAGAAAAATTATTAGAAAACCTCCATGGTAATTTTAGGGACAAATTATACAATTAAATGGAAAATAAAAATTCAATTTTCAAACGAATCATGTAATATATCAAATAAAAGACTCATTGTGTGAATTACAAATATATCATATTTTTAAATCATTTGTTTAGCAAAGATATTAAACATCATTAATTCCCATTTTAGAAACTATACTATTTAAATTTCGAAAAATATATTTTATTTGTATTTTTAAATAATTTGAATAACAGATTTAATAATTTATAATTTAAAACTTGACCTATTGTGCCTTTTATCTTCCAATCTATAGAGCCTCAAAATACAGACAATAGATTATAAAAGGCTTCCCTGAAAGTTTATTAGTAAAATAAAACTCTAATGTTAATTTTTGGGGGCCAAATTAGAAAACTAAATACAGCGAATCTTGAAGGTGATACGGAACCCTTACAATGCGAGTCCAACTCGCACTTGACCAAATTATTTTTCATATGTAATTAATAGGACTTTATTTGTGAGTACATTCTTAATGCTTAGCTTAATGATATAAGGTATGGCAAAGAGCCAAAGAGTGGAAATTAAAGACAAAATTTAGTTAACATGAAATTTCTTAAAATTAAATAATTCAGCTGTTAACCGGTGGGACAATATAACAAATAACCGTAAATGAAAATTCTATTTGAATAGAAATTGCAAAATAATCTGTTTCATTTTACTACTGATACTTATTCAATTTCCATTTGTATATTTAATTAATAGTACATGGACCGAGTTTTAAACGTAAATTGAAAGGTTCATCAAAAATGTTGGTAGGTACATATATATACATATAATCGGATATTTGGTCTAATTTTTCTCAAGATGAAGTGATTCAGTTTAATTTCAACTCTCTAACACTTATTAAAATACTCGTTATAATTTATTTATAATATATTTCCACCCCCTGTATATGTAACTTCCTATGGACTACAGATATATATATATATATATATATATATATATATATATATATACCATTTGATTTCTAACATTTCTGGAATCACCCTGTATAATTATAACCTACAACCTCTTATATCTCAGTCAATTTATATATGCATATGTAACTGCTCAAGGCAACTTCATTGAGTGCCTCAAATTAACATAAGAACACAGAACTTTTACCCATCCAAAAATCGCCTACCCAGCACTTTTTACTTTAAAATCTGTAAAAATGTAATGCTAGACAAATATCAAGTAGTGATAAAATTCTTATAATATCCTACACATCAATTTCTATTGTATGAATTTTTCTAGAACAGTTTTATTCTCAAGTAGGTCACAACATTACCCTGTATTGAATGGAATATAAATCCCGGTTTTCCAATTACGACGCACAGAGAGGCACGGTGCGTACCTTAAAACATAAAAATTAAAGGTGCCTGTACAACACAGCACAGTGTGCTTGTGTAAATGGCGATAAATGGAATGTGCTTTAGTTCTTCAAACACATTACAAATGTTATTAATGAAAAAAGTTATCACAAAATAGGGAAACAAAGCACATTTAAATAAACTACTGCGCTTTGAAATTTATTATAAATAACTTTTTTTGCAAAATCACTAAAATAGACAATGTGGTTTTGTCACTTGACTGTATATCACCTCACTCTATGTCTAGTATGGCTATATATTAGTCTATGACTTCTTGCACATCCGATACACACACATTTTTCTTGTGCGTCTCTGTGCGCACACGGTGTCATGCTGGAGTACTAATGGAACAGTAAAGACTGTGTGTGTAATTGGAAAGCAACCACCACAGATCATACAAAGCGAAGCCACCACGTGGCCACCACACAGTGTGCTATGCTGTGTAGGCACAGAGTACGCACTGTGCCTCTGTGCGTCGTAATTGGAAAACGGCCATTGTCACTGCTGTCAAATTAACATTAGATTAAACTACTTGTTCATAGTTGGCGCCACTCACTTGAATTTTATTAATAATTTACCTACTTACTTTAAACGATATAAATAAAGATTCTTTATATGTTCTGCACTGAAGGTCGCCAATAGCTACTAACGAAATCAAAAATAAAGAAAATCGGTTGAGAAACAGAGGAGAAAATGGTATCTCTCCGTTTTGTCTTTGACTATTTATATATAGATAACTATAGGTTTGTTCCTACCTGCAGTAACCATACCCTCATGAAACTGCGAATTTAGCACCGTTCAATGTACTACCATTGTACAGTCACAAAAAATATTAGTTGGAACGGTTTTCTGACAAGTTTGTGGATCTAAATTCTGTAATGTGCATTCCATAACCTTAATTTATTGACAGTTTCTACTGCGCATGATTAGTAAGAAACACCAAACGATTCTTGCTCTTCACCAAGGATTGAAATGACGATGCGAGAAACGGTACATTATTTGGTTGGAACGCCGTGATGCATCATTTACTGAACCGTCCTAACTTGGTTGGAACAGGTTTTCTTAAATGCGCATGACGGTGATAGTCACATGTACGCTTTCGCATTGGGTAGGAACAAACCTTATATCATCCAGAATATAATTGTTTAGACTTAATGCAAGCTGTCAGATTACGTTTAAAAATTTGAATATTATTGGAACTCTTAATGTGTTCAGGGAGCGCATTAAATTTTATGAACCCATTATGAAAAATGGAACTCATTGTTCGGCTATAGTGTCGTGGATACATAGAAATTATTTTGTATATGATCACCTGGTGATTGAACGTAATGAATGTGTTCAAATATTTGGATGCATTTTCGGACATAATGTTAAATATAAATATTATAGACAACAAAAACAGTCATTAATTGTCATAAAGTCTAGTTTGGAGATCATTAAGTTAATAGGCGTGTATCGGTTACGCCTTGCTCTATTTTGTAGTTTCTGCAATGAGCCAATACTGTTAGCATGTAACAAACCAAATAAGCTTGCACAGTAATCAAAACGGAGGTGCATTATTGTTTTGTATACAGTAATGGATGTTTTTAGTGACAATTTCACAAGCGGCTAAAGAAAAATAGCTTTTTAGAGATTTTTGTGTTAATATATTGAAAATATCGTTTAATTGTTAAACAATTATTTAATACAAAACCCAAATATTTGACTTCATCAATAATATCAATGGCTTCACCATCAATATGAATATTAATATTGTTAAATTGTATTTGTCAATATTTCTCTTGTGTAGTTAGTATCATTGCTTTGGTTTTACTAACATTTACTTTGAGTTTGTTTTTATTAAGGTAATTAACTACCAAATTAAGAATGTAAGTATGTAAGTACAGCTGTTTCTATGTTTTCATCACTGACAGCAATCAGTGTATCATCAGCAAATACATTCAAAAATTCCCAGATCGTTAAATAATTTATATCATTGATATATAAAATAAATAGCATTGGTCCCAATACACTGCCTGGTGGAACACCTGAGTGAACGGGTATTTCACAGAGCAAAAACCATTTACTTTTGTTCTTTGTGACATATTATTAAGTTTTTTTTCTACATATTCACTATTTTGGTTAAATACGGCTTTTTCCAAAATTTTCTCTAAAGGAGGTAGAGTATTAATAGGTCTAAAATTAGAGGTATCATTACAATCTAACGTTTGCTGTCAAACTAAAACCTTAGAGTATACATACACCTTATGGTGGTAGCCTGCAATGAACTAATATTATACAAGGATAGAAAGAGAGAACAATAGTGAGGGCAAGCGTCTATTTCACTCTATTGGAAACTTCAACTACCAATAGAGTGAAATAGCTTCTTACCCTGACTCTTGCACTTTCTTTCTATCTTTGGCACGATATTTGTTCTTTGCAGGCTACCTCAGGAAGGTATAAGCTCTAAGATTAAAACTGAACTAATTGCGGTGCTCAACTAACTCTGCTGTCGCGGAACACTTCTTTGTATACCATTTGACGTTTTGAGATTTCTAAACTGCCCCATGTCACTAACCTAGAAATCACTAGAGTTTTCCCGAACTGTAAATTAACATTTGCTGACACTGACATCTAGTTTGTATATACAGGGTCCTCTCTCGGGTGCTGTTATAACTTTCCATGATAATATACAGAGTGTGCCGATAAGCGTACGGAGCGACTGTATCTCGACAATGGTAGGACCTCGAGCTTTGGGAAAAAACTTTATCAATAAATTTCAGAAATTCTTAGTGTCCTTAGTGTCAGTAAGCCAAAAAGACTAGTCGGAATAGGACAATTAAAATAAACAGGTTGTTAAATGCTTGCCAACGTTTCGCTTTATTATATTCAAAGCTTCATCAGGGCTAAAAACATCCAGGAAAATGTGTATCCAAATTACATAAAAGTTAAGTTTTACATTTTTATATATTATCTTAACTTTTATGTAATTTGTATACACATTTTCCTGGATGTTTTTAGCCCTGATGAAGCTTTGAATATAACAAAGCGAAACGTTGGCAAGCATTTATCAACCTGTTCATTTTGATTGTCCTATTCCGACTAGTCTTTTTGGCTTACTTATCAATAAAGTGGGTAAGAGAAATGGCTGGAAATTATTATGAAGTTCGTAATTCGACTGGTAGAGGGTCTGTCTGATGCGAGGAGAAGTAAAATTCATGCTAACTCGGAAAGTTGCACGATGAGCTATAACCTTGAAAACATCATTTGATAGCTTGAGTGATAATAAATCAGTTTGTTTGGCAATATTTTATCTGTCATAATAAGGGAGCAGTATCTTAAAAAAGAGCGGCATTCTTTGAGACTCAATGATGCAATCCAGAGTTTATTACGAAATATAGTTGCCGTCTCTAGTTGTCTCCCTGTATCTGTTTCTCGTTCTTTAGGTCATTCTTAGTAAAGGACATAAATTTGAGAATATTTAAAATAATTATAACTCTTCAAGTAATGTGTAATTTAGTTATTAATTTAAATATAGCTACAAAGGAATATAAAACGTGTACGTTAACTTATTTTGAAAATAATGTGTTGAATTATAATTCAAACCTACTTCACTATTTAATGTTCTGGAAATATATAAAAAGGTCACTTTATTTATAACAGATTAAATATGGGAATTATTTAAGTAGATATTTTACAATATCAAAGTATCTCCTAACTATTTTTAATAGTTTAATAGTTTAATTTAAAACATATAAAAAAATAAGGTGGCGTAAATGTAGCAAAAGGATGAATTTCTAAACAGGATTTCAAACATTTTTAGAGTATCTCATTGAAAAAAAGACAAAATCGGTGGCTTCAAATTACTATTATTTTACTTTTACCAATTCACATCAGACCCTCTGTCTACACCAGTGCAATTCTGGTTATTTCTTCAACTTGTTATTTGATTCAGCTCGACACTTTTTCAATTTAATCCTCATATATGTTTGTCATCCTTGTCTTTACCATCCATAAACTGGTAATGTTGGTCATTTTTGTGCTTAGAGCATGTACTTTCTGGAGATAGTCTGCAGTGCACAAATGTCGTGGTAAGACTAAGGAAAGAGAGGGCAATAGAGGGGCAAGAGGCTATTTCACTCGGTTGGGAGCTGCTTCCAATGAAATACGTTCAGCATGTTGTTCATTGGCTGCTTCCATCCACTAAGTGAAATAGCCTCTTACTGTCTCTCTTTCTAGCGTTGCCACGATTTTATGCTTGACAGGCTATATCTAGATCGTAAATTATCTAAGTTTTTGTGGAGTTCTAGTTTGTCATCCTTGTTTCTACCATCTATAAATTTAGTGTTCTGACTTCTGAGGTATGTCAAGTGTTTAATTTAAAATATGATAAACTGGAACTGGAATATTTATTAGAACGATAAGCATTTTGTGTAATGTATTGTTTATTAATAGGATGTTATATTTGTTTATTTACGATAATTTATTGATTTTCTAACTAAGAGACTTTAAATTTATAACCTGGTGCCTGTTTCTTATCCATAGAACTGGGTTGTATCGGTATTTCAAAGTGTCGTGTTGTGTCGGTCGGTTCCAACCATGTCTATAAATAAATGCAATTTTTGAATTTCACTACCATATTCACTTATTTTCGTTTGTGTAAGTGTGGGGCTTCGTTAAGAAGCTTTCGCTTCAAAAATACTCGCAATTTATTAAGTGATTAAAAATGTGACAGTCACACCCTGTACTTTTCTGCTACACGGCCCCTCGAGTTTTCCAATTATATTTTACGCTGTACAAGCACCGTTTGCAACAAACCGTAATTTCATACAACAAAAATGAAAATTAAAAAACACGTTAATTACTTGAATATATTAGTGGAGGGCTGTCAAGTTTCCGGTAAATTAAATTTTCGCGAGAAATTGAACGCGATTTTTTGCCACTTTTTGCCGAACTCGAGCCATCCGTCTTGCGGCTAACGTCTTGCGGGATTCCGAGATACCAGGAGTTAATTTGCATTAAATTATTTCCGTTTGGAGTGAGGCTTTAGAGGATAATGAACAGAAATAAGAATCGGGTAAGCGCTGAAAGCGCTCCTCTAAATCTAAATCCGGAATTCAATTTTAGTGGGCCTTTAAATTCAAAATTTAATGATATATAAAGTTTTTTGTACCATTTTCTTTGATCTTGCTTGTATATACGACTGTAAATAGTATGAGTGCATATATTTCAGGGGAGGGGGATCCAGGCAAGTGCTACCGGGGGAGATTTCAGGCTTCAAGGGGGCGGGGGGCGATCCTGTACTCAATTTACCAAAGTATCTATATATAAATAGGCAAAGACAAAACGGTTAGGTACCATTTTCTCCTCTGTCCCTCAACTGATTTATTTGATTTTTGTTTTGTTTAGTGGCTATTGACGACCTTCAGTGCAGAATGCTAAAATATATTTATAATATTGATTCATTCATTAAATAAAGTAAAATAAAAAAATCATAATTTACGGATTGACTGATTGACTCGAATGAGAAAAACAAACTAAATTAAACGAAAAACTAACAAATTTTGTTTGGTTCTGAAAGTTATTCTACTTTATCATGCTGTTGAGAACTCACCCACAAAAATTTATATTATATGATAATAACAATTTATTGGGTACTTTCTAAATATAGTTTGTCAACTAAAATCCGAAATTTGTATAACGTGGCAACTGAACAATGTTTTTCCAATAATATTTTATTATTTTAACATTATACTATTAATTTATATTGATTCTATTTTAAAGGCTAATAGTTTCATACAATTTAACTAAGATTACAAAGCCTATGATATAAATACAAATAGTGAAATTGAAGATAAACAGTTAGATCTGACATCATGGCAATGGTTCTAATTTCTGGACCAGTTCACGGCCAACCACATTGTAGTAGATTGAATTTAAATTTGACATTTCTTAACAATGTTAACCGCTAGGTTAAGGTACCTTCTCAATGCAATCAGAAAATTATCAATGTATAATATTCAAAATTTCAATTTCTATAAACTTACAAAAATTGTCAACAAATAAAGGTATTATTTAACATAAATTAACAGGGGGTGCATTGTATTTCATAAATGTTTTGATATAATCCCCGGATGAAAACTTTTACGTAAGTAAACTAAGTATTGAGAGATTATAAAGCTTATTGATACACTTGATTTCAGATCCACTCAAGTTGAATATGTTTTGTTTTTATTTTGTGCCATGTGCAAATGAAAATTGAATAAGTATTAGTAATATATTGCTGTTTTATTCGATAAAAGGTAATCTTTTAAATTAATTTTAACATGTCTAAAATATTAGCAGTGAGTCAAACATTGTTAAATGTTCTTTAAACGAGATGTGATATGCTGCAAATATATTTTTACTTATTTATCTATCAATATAATACATATAATGTTTTGTTTATTTACACATATCTTATTATATGTAGTTCTCGCAAACTGCACTATGACTGTCGAAATTTCATTTCGGGGTTTTGACTTCTACAAATTGATTGCTCGGGAAAAATCGTATTAACGAGAAAGAACGAAATTGTGACAATAATTATGACAGCTGCGTTTTGAAATTACAAAAGTTTCAATACAGGATGATTGGGTAACATACTTCCAATACAAATTGATGTGTAGAATCTTATAAGAATTTTATCGCAATTTAATATTTTTAAAAGTAAAAATTGCTGCTTAGGCGATTATTGGATGGGTAAAAAGTTATGTGTTCTCATGTTCTAAATTGACTGAGATATAAGGCGTTGTATATTATAATTACACAGGGCGATTCCAGATGTTAGAAATCATTTTTTCGTGGGTGGCACACAAGCAGTTGCATATATAGGGTGTTTAAAATATTGAGTAGAGTGCAATTATAACAAATAAAATAATAAATATAGGGAAGCCCATTAGCGGTTGAATTTACAGGGTTCTTGGAATAGAGGGCGCAATAGAATTACAGTTATACAGGGTGGTGCAAAAAATATACAGAGATGCAAATACAGGGTGGCGGAAATGGAAATGCAACATTTCGTAACCTATAAGCAGTAGTATATATAGGGTAGATGAATTATAGGAATTATAGATATACAGGATGATTATAAAAAATGATAGAAAAGGAAATGATTTATAGAGTAGCCCACGATGAGTTTCATATATATTGAAATATAGATCGGAGTAGAATTATAGTTACAGAAGATAGTTTTCATAAACAAAAAGAGTAAATACGGTGACTTATAGGCAGTCGCATATACAGAATGGTTTACCGGTTGGTTCAAAAATGTTAAAAAATATGCGTGGGCCATGAGCAGTTACATATACAGGGTGGTAGAAATATATAATGAGATGGAATTATTATAATGAGTATTTATATATAAATATATATAAATGTTAGAGAATTGAGTGCAATTATAGTTATATAGGGTGGTTAGAAAAAACAATTATGTAGGATAGCCCATTAGCGGTTGAATTGTTGTCATATTAAATTAGGAATTACGAATTTGAACACAAATAAAGTTCTACTAATCATATCTGAAAAAGAACATGAATTTCGTTACTTATTTGTAGAAGCGAGATGTAAGACCGATATCTAGGATTTTCGAGAAAACTATCATACAGAGGTTCCGAATCTGGATCCGTTCCATCTAATTGCTGTTCTCCGTTAAGTACTAGGATAGAATGTCACGATAAAATTTTCGGGGTACTTCACATGCCAGAGATATTGACACAATTGGTCGAATTTCGACCACTGGGCGACAGCTAGTAATTTTAAATCCATATTCCTTGGACTATTACATTAAAATTAGTCGTTACTTGGTTTAAACCCATAGAAGTGACCATCTTCTAGGCGATTGAAGTTAAGATTACCTCGTTTTAATATTAAATTTACTAAGTTTGAGGTTCTCGGTGGGGGCGATCGCCCCCATCGCCACCCCTTGGATCCGCCCATGTTTTAGGGGGAGATAGTCCACATCAAATCAAACAAAAAACTCTTATAAATCATTGATCTATGGGCTTTAATAACTAAGTTATGACAACATATATTGTTATAAAATTTATTCGCCGCCACTGGAGTAAACATTATTTATTCCGACGAAAACTAAAACATCAATCTCTGGAATAAAAAAAAAGAGGACGGCACTGACTGGAACTTTCCATGTGATAAACAGTATTGAATTCAAACGCAGGGCAAACATTGAAAGTACGAGAAAAATTGATGTGAATATATAAGATATCCCACAGTTTTTATTTAGTACCGCTTGGATAGTCGTGTAATTATTTTGACGTAAATTGAATTCAAAATCAGCCATTGTAAATATTGGGTTTTTTTGTGTAAATAAAATTCTAGAAAGTGAACTGAATATCACTATTAAAATTTTGATTTGAACCCATGAAGTTTACTGCAATATGTTAAGCAAATTATTGTCAATGCTACAACATCGCTTATCCGATGATACACTTTCACTCTTACTCTTTTCTCTTACTAGTAAAAAATTAACTTGACCATGAAAATTGCTCTGCAGAGTTTCTAATTGAATTGAAAAATTTAAGAAATAAACGTTTTTAAAACATTATCGTTCTTAAAATTAATATTTGGAAGTATTTTTTAAAATTTTAGTAATTCTTGTATGTATAAATTAAAGAACACGAGAATAAAAAGCATTTTACTTATGATTGAGAAATTAAATATTTCAAAAGATTCTCGAGTACCTATTTTAATTTGCATATTTCCAAACTAATTAATTAATTCATATTATTATTTATGTTGGATAATAAAGTACCTACTTACACAATAAATAAATTCCAAAATTATCACAACAGATATTCAAACACATAACTGCACAAATGCACAAACTACACGTCTTTAGCCAGTTTTTCTATATAACACATTAGGAAACAAACATGACGTTGAAGATTAAAAAACTGCGGTCAAACTTTATAAACACCCGCTTACGCGATGCGCCACGTTGCCATATCTTCTCGGTAGATTTAGGTGGAGTAGTTTTTTATTTAATTTGAAAACTGAAAAAATCGTTACTTAACGAAAATGGGATTAGTGAGGCATGTAAACTGTTTAGAATTTATATATCAAGCTTTACAAGCATTTTGTAAGCAAAATTATGTGTAGATGACTGTAAAAATGGGGGAAAATTTGTGACTTCTCCATTTTTTGGGGCAAAACTATAGCTTTTTTATAAAAATGCTATAATACTTTTTGATTGATTTTTACCTAAACTGTCATTAGTCAAAACGTTTGCACTCAAACCGTTTACACCTGTATAACTGTTCATTGATTTTTTTGTTGATTTTAGGTCGCCTTTGATTAATAAGCATATTTATGTCAAATGTTTTATTGATTACGTTTTGGGTCTTTTCAAATCAGTTCTAAAACTATTTATACATTAAACATAATAACTTAAAACTATGGATGAGTAATAACTTACTACATCGTGAGTTCTTGTAACGCCTCCTCATTTATTTTTACCCTTGCACACTTTAATTAAATTCGTAACATTTAGTACAAACTAAACAATGAATTTAAGTAGTGTAGTACTACTTAAATCTATTTTTTTTCACCATATTGTCTATATTTGTGTATTCAGTTACAATTTCAAACAACAACTAACGCAGACGACTTGCCAATCGCCGGAAATTAGTGAACAATTACTTTTAAATGTCAGATTTATTTCAATTTTAAGTGATACGTTTATATCTCGGCATTGTGTCATGTTTTCTTCAGCTTCTATTGATCCTGTGAAAGCTGCGTACTGTAGGGTGTCTTGAAAGGGTTTTAAGTTTTAGCAGTCATTGGTGTAGGTATATAGGCATTATTGTTATGGTTTATATACATAAAAAGCAACAATCTTTTCTCTTTCACTATTTTTCCGATCATGTACCTGCTCATAGAACTTTGTGTAACGTAAAGTATTCGTTGTAATTTCGGTTTTTAGAATAGGTTATTCACAGCCGTATATCAGTACTGGTAGTACACACTGATCATAAACTTTTTTCTAGACTAGACTAGAAGACTAATGAGTTCTTACAGAATAGCATCCATTCAACTTTGATCCTTCTATTTAGTTCTGGTAGTGGCGAACCTGATATATGTACTACATGTCTCAGTTGTATATTGCTGCATATTACCTTGGGTTCGTAAGAAACCATTTATTAACAATTCGCAATATTTTACGACTAAATTACTATTACTACAATGTACAACGGTCAACAGAGTGTGCGGCAGCTGAAATAACTGATATTTTATTCATCTTTCGAGAACAGGTTGATTCTTTGAAGACTCTAGATATGTGTGTATGTTTTTTCATCACCAGTTGCTTATTCGGAAGGATAGTTTTTGTCGCAATGATTAGTTTTGTTAAAATAATTCATTTTAGTGCGATTACCCTACCATTTGGCTTCTGGCTCCCCGAAGAACCTTCCCAAGACATCAACGATTATGTCGATCAGTTCCAACATAACATGCCGACAATACACGAATTAACCCGAACGCAGATATTGGCTACCAGTGAACGGATGAAGACGCGATATGACCTCAAGGTCAACTCAGTCGGGTTGCCCAACGGAGCAAGGGTAAACCTCCAAAGCTTAGACCCGCCTGGGATGGTCAATACGAGGTAGGATTAATGATGTTGTCTAGCGTATGCGTCGAAACCCCAGGGCTAAGCTGAAGGTGGTTCATTTAGATCGACTCGATCCCTTCCATGTTCCTGACCGGGACGATCAGGGGGAGGCAGTGTTACGAAATTTACCTAAGCCGGCTCTGGCTTCATTCCGATGAGACATCAATCGCTGGGTTAATAAAAAGTTAGACTGGAGTTTTCGAAATGGCGCCAAACAGTATTCTCGACGCTGGGCATAAAAAGGTAGTACCATCGAGAACGACAAATTAACCTATATAAAGAGACATTAATTTCAACAGTTGTTCAGTTTTAGTGCTTGCAGCTTATTTCGTTGTTATGATTTCGATGTAAATAGTATTAGAATCACCTGTTGGAAATATTTTATGTTTACTTGTAAATAAAAGTTTTAGAAAAGTGAAGTGAATATTAGTTTTTCAAAATAATTAATTGAACCGACGGAGTTTATAACAATATATTGTTCGAGTACTTCCAGCGATGAATTATTAAGTATGATGTTCTAGATATTAATTAGCTTAGTTTTGTTGATCTTCTTGTTTAGCCTTTTTCATTACTAACGACAAAGATTTCATTCATTTGTTGTTGAAGTTCCTGGGAATCTCAGATGATTGAGATATTCGCCATCTTCATTAAGTTCTTTGATGTTCCAATCTAACTTTCGAAAGATTCTCTATAAAGCTGATGTGAATAATTTGGTGAGATCACCTTGTCTGACTACTCTGATAGTAGGAAACTAATTTTGGCTTTCGTTTCACTTTATATATTGGCCAACGTATATGGCGGATCTACCTTGCTCGCTGAGGGCATTGATGATTGCCTTCAGTACTATGATGTCGGACGTTTCCTCGGAGTCTAATGCAGGCCAATGCTAGTGGTACTGATATTCTTGAGTTAGGTTGATAACTTACCATAGATTATGTACATAAACAATAGTGCGGAAACCACTGCGAAATCCGGCTTGTCCTGTGGTTGAGCAGTGTATTCTGTACACTTGTGTAGACAACCGGTTTATAATTTCGGATATCTACCGATACTACCGTTTTTGTGGATGAACGAAATAGCGATGTTTTGCAAAGAAATCGAGTCGGAAAGAGCAAATGGTTTGGCTACACCACAAAAGAATTAATTTTAACAGTTTAATTCCAGACAACGTCGACCTGCTTTTGAAAACACTATAATGAAATTAATACGTTAGCAATTAATTTCTTGAAGGTACTCAAATATTACAGAATAACTGTGTTTGTGGCTGTAATCCTGGGCTGTATTCTTTTATTCAGTCGTAAAATTTAATGGTTTTCATAACAACCGCCGACGGCGTGACTTTACTTAAGTGCAAAACGAGAATGCCGGTATTACGAGTAAGAGTTGCAGTAAAATTATGCTGGATGAACATTAATCGAATTCTTGAAAAGTGTAATTGAGAAAATAATTTCGTAAAACTTTCAGATTTTTCACTTGAATTTTTCAAGACTGGTAATTAAATAGCTGCAGGAATAAGAGAAAACTAAGGAAACTGTTAAGTTTATAAACAATTAGGTTAATGGAAAAGGCTAAGGTTTGGCATTTGGAGTCAAATAAGGAATAGTTCACACTCAAACAACAAAGAAGACGTTTATAATTGATTGGAGACGTTTTGACTTGTTTTCTTAGCAAGGATAAATAAAAACGTGACGGCTGCAGCTAATAGCTGCTATAAATAGAATTTGGAGTTTATAAGTTTATTAATGAAATCAACTTTGTATAGCGCTATTAGCCGACTAGTAACCACTTTAATAATTAACAACTATTCGTAATTAATTATATTAAGACACTAATCACTTTGGTAATTTTCACAAATTTATTATTTTCTTGACAATTGTTTCGCTCTGATGACAGGCTTCGTCAGAATTAAATATTAAACTAAATGCTAAACATCTGAATATATTATATAGTGTTGTAAGATAATAATGAGTATATAGGTAGAAAGCACAATATGTTTACTGTATAATATTAGTGAAGGTAAATATTATTAATATAATTTTGAATTTTGTATTATGTAATTATATTAAGACTAAGTAAAGGAGACATATTTGTATCAGATAGTAACTGATTGTATTTTTGACACTAGATCATAATAATTTAGTTTTTACGAGCGCAGATAAAGGAAACAGCATTGTAGCTCTTGAAAGATTTGATTATACCAACAAAACAAACCTATTTTTAAACCCTATCAAATATCGTATTCTTAATAAAGACCCTACTAACAAATATCAACTTCAAGTTAAGAATACACTTAAATAAATTAATTAACTGTTCAATGATTTCCAAAAAAGAACCTTGACTGTGATGAACCCTTACCCTCCACGTTTATACTCACAAATTAACCTCCACAAAGAAAATCATCCTATTAGACCAATTATTTCTTATTTTTCAGCCCCTTCTTCAAAAATTTCTAAAACTTTACTAAACATTTTAAAACAGTATACCAAGTTCACAGCAAGATATAGTATAAAAAATTCATTTGATCTAGTGTCAAAAGTACAATCAGTTACTATCCCTAATAATGGCAAACTAATTTCTTTTGATGTTGTTAACCTTTTTCCTAGTATTCCACCAAAAGAATGTATTCTCTCTCATTATGAACTTACTAGACATAAATAACACGAACCCTATAATAAAAAATGAAATATATGTTCTATTGCAGCTTTGTCATAGCCATAATTATTCTCAATTTAACAGTATCATTTAAAGTAGCAATCAAGGTTTAATTATAGGAAACCCATTAAGTCCTCTTTTGGCTGAAATATTTATGGACAACCTAGAATCCCTAATATTTAATCATGATTTGAGTAACAAATTCTTATATAGGTACCGATACGTTGATGATGTTGTCGCTTGTTTTACTGGTGCACAGAGACAATTACAATTACTACATAATTACATAAACCAACTCCACCCCAATATTCAATTTACACTAGAAACAGAAAGAAACAACACAATAGATTTTCTAGATTTAACTATAAAAGTATCTGATAATAAACACAATTTTTCATAAAAAGTCCCATACAGACCTCACTATTCACAATACTTCATGTCATCCAATCCAACACAAACTTGCAGCATATCACTCCATGGTACACAGATTAGTAACTGTCGCGTTATCTAAACCTAACTTTGACAATGAACTCAATAGGATAAAACTCATTGCTATCAATAATGGTTACAACCCCCAAATCATTGATAACATATTATCCAGAAAATTAAAGAAAAAAGCTATAGAACATGTATACTCTTCCTCTCCCAACTCTAACTCAAAATTTCACAAATCCATTACATTTATAGGTTCTCCATCTGAAAAAAAATCTCAATTTAAACTAAACAGAAATATTCAAACAGCCTTTAAAACCAACAATAATTTAGCTAAACACATAAAAAATAATAAAGATAAAATTAATAAGCATGAAAACACAGTCACACAGGAAGGTCATTTAAAACAAGATGGTCTGAACATTTAAAAGCGTATGAAAATCAGAAATACAACATATCTACATTTGCCGACCATTTATTAAATGAAAATCATATTCCACAAACTACTTTCGAAATTTTACATCTAGAACAAAAAAGTAAAAACTAACTCTGTTAGAATCACTTGAGATCAATAAAAATAAAAATTCACCACATTTTTTAAATGACCAAACTGATACAAATATGTCTCCTTTACTTAATCTTAATATACTTACATAATACAAAATTCAAAATTATATTAATAATATTTACCTACACTAATATTATACAGTAAACATATTGTGTTTTCTACCTATATACTCATTATTATCTTACAACACTATATAATATATTCAGATGTTTAGCATTTAGTTTAATATTTAATTCTGACGAAGCCTGTCATCAGAGCGAAACAATTGTCAAGAAAATAATAAATTTGTGAAAATTACCACAGTGGTTAGTGTTTTAATATAATTAAAATATGAATTTTCACCAAGGAACGACCGAAACAATCATCAGTTTATTCGTAATTAATTATGAGAGTAATAGCTGCTGCAGTTGCGGGTGTAAAAGACTTTCTACTATTGTTTTCAATCGAAACTTGATTGCGATAAGCCTGTACTGCTGCTGCGTAATGTGGGGTAGGTCCATCGTTGTTGAAACCACATATTTTCTATTAATGTCTGCGGAGGAAATAATATTTTTGGAGATCCCCTTATCATCTATTCGAATCCACTTTACAAAATCAACTGTCAAGATCATCGTTATTTAGTCCCAGTTTAATTTTATATAGATATATAGGTGAACGTCAAAGTATATGTCAAATTTTCTATATTAGATCGTTATCTTGGTTTGAAACGGTTTTCATTTTGATTCATTAAAGTTGTTTTACTGTACTTTTAGCATACAGGTGTATTCTAAAAATCTTAAAATGAAATGTGATATTGGGTGGTACATAGGCAGCTACATACGTAGGATGGTTGAAATGTAAGGTGGAATAGAATTTTAGTTATACAAGTTGTAACAAAAAATGTTGTTTTGGGTGGCACATAACTAGTTGCGTATAGAAAGTGGTTGAAATAACCTCTAAGATATTAAATAAGTTGTCAGGGGCATAAGTAAAACCAGCAAAAAAAAACTCCTAAATGAGGCAACTTCTTGTGACACAAAGAAATACCAACTGGAAAGAATAGCGGAGTAAGTTTTCTCATACATACAATTTGGACCAATAAAATTATTGAAATTTGCAATCCTAGTCAAACATTGCCACTGTCGACAAGGTACAATATTCAAAGGATAGAAATCTAGTAATATAGAATGTTAAGTAACCATAAACAGTTAGGATATTTGCATTATAGGGTGGAGTATATTTTCGGTTATACAGAAAAGCTCAGAAAATGTTAGAAGCTGTTGCATATACAGGCTGTTTGATATGTAAGGTTTATAGTTACACAGGGTGGTTAGAAAAATATAAATTAAAAAAGTTTAAAAATACGTGAAAATAGAGAAAGATTACAAATTAGAAAGAAAAAGAGAGAGAAGGGAGAGTTGAATAAAAAAGGGCTGTGCCTTTTGGTGTAATAAAAATACACTAAAATAATCGATAGAACTGTACCTATCAAATCACGTTTAAAGTTGAAACATAAGAAAGTTCGTTCCAGACGGGGTCCTGCTACCCCACAATTTTTTAAAATAAATTATAAATTGTGGTATAATAACTGTAAACGTAAACTATACTATTTTTCAGCATAACCCAAAGCCTGTCTGTAAATGTCAAAATAAATATCACCTAAATATCGTTCCAAATTTATTTAAAAGTCAAGAGTAGCAGAAAATAGTGATTGATTGCATACAGTCTTTAAATTGTTTTCGTTTTGAGTCAGTTCTTTATTTAAATTTAAATTATTGTTCTGTTCTAAATGTGACGGTCAAGTTACTTCTCATTAAATATTCTGCATAATCCAAATTGCTTTCTTGTTTTATCACCTACTTCAATTATTATTAATATCTCAACTGTTTGCGTCTCAGAAAGGCAAATTAAAAAAATAAATTAGTGTTTAGAAAGCAGGGATTCCGGTACTTGAGTATTGAAAAATTTTGAAGGTCGTGGGATCAAGAGGCATCCTTTGATTACCCCACCTACGCTCAGCAGCACGGGCCGAGTTACGTAATCGTCGGGGGTCAATGACCCCAGTCGGAATGAGACATATTGTATAGACACGGGACCTATTGTTGGCGTTGACAGCTGACGTACGCCATAGGACCAGGTCAGCGGCATGGGACATTAGTGGTATATCCCGGCAGTTGACAGCTGGACGTACGCCATAGATTTAGATCGTCTCTCCACGGGCCAGCGACATAGGACCGTTGGTTGACAGCTGACATACGCCATAGACACCAGCGTTGTACTTCCAGCAATATGGCGGGTTATGACGTAATAAATTAGCAGTTGCCATAAGCTTTCAAAAGAATTGTTACGTGTCGCCATCTCTTGGTGGTTGTTATACTTATATTAGAAGAATCGTTGCAGTCATAGGAATCGAACTTCGACCCTTTGCATCATAGGTGAATGAATCATTAGTATATGTGACAACAAGGTTACTTTGTATAGTCTTTCTCTACCAGTTGATAATATGTTGAATGCAATTTGTTTAAGGCCGTCGAAATGTAGTAATGCCTCTTAGCACCGACCTTAGAGATATCGTGGTTGGAGAGCAGACATGGCGTCCTTGACAAAAATATATTTCGCAGAGTTACTACACACCGACGGCTCGTATGGCTATCGTGACACCTATTTGACTTGAGTATCCATATTCAAAAAATTATGTCCTTTATTACTGAATAGAGAATAGAGAAAACTCATTTAAATACGGTATCGCATGCTACCCCGTTTTATTAATTTTTTTCGGAGTAGTTATTACCACAATTGGGGTGAAGAAGCAAGTGAATAGTTTTATTCAAAAAGTTTACTTTTATATATAAAAATTGCACTGTTCAGAATTTTTTACTTAAATTTATATTTACCTAGAAAGTGAAACATTACCCGTATTATTTACTATATGCAGTGAAATTTTAGCAATCATTTACATTTTAACTTTGACTATAAATTAATGAAGCAGGAATGCTTCATCTACATTATCTTTATTACGACCGTCTCTATTGCAAGACAGAAACTCTTTTTTTTAAGACTTAACACTTTGGTGAGCTCACGAAAAGGTGAGCTAGTGGTTTCAGACAGCTTTCAGAGCGAAAAGATATGCTTTTAAAAGCCTTTTCGATTGTAAACTGGGGATTATACGGAAATAGAGAAATAAATTCTAATACGGCTTTTAAGTCTGGCGAGTTCTGAAAGGTCGAGCTCGCTTAAAATTTATGCCTGCTCATTTACTTATCAACAGAGTTATTCGAGTTACCATTAATTTCACTATTTCCTTAATGAATTTCCTTTTCCTAGCTACATTTTATTTCAATGTAATTCGAATAAATGGCGGAATTGCATTTACTTGGGTAATGGTTCTTGGAAGTAATTCATCTTCAGTGAGCCACCAAATATCTGTATTTTGCTCAGGAGTAACGTATTGCTATTAAGAAAAAATATTAGTTAAAAATTACGTTCATATATGGAAATATACGAGTACATGTCTACTATAAAAAATAGTATAGTTGTGTTTTGAGGAAGCAACATGTCTAACACACTATTAATTGAAAATGCAATTCTAACATTAAACAGTACATTCTAATAATTTAAATAAAATATGTAAACTCACTGACAAAGAAATCACAACACTCAGAAAATGTATAAATATAATGTTACTTTGGTAAAACATAGATGCTATAGTTAGGAAAAAATTATTAAAATTTGAGTACAAAATACCAAGGAGCAACATGAGGCTCAGCATTATCTTGTTGAAATATGGGATACATGAGCCGCTATCTTTTAAATTCAATCCCTTATCTAATACTATAATACCAGCAATGTTTGTATATATATATATATATATATATATATATATATATATATATATGTAATTGAGTTCTGGAAAACGGCTCTAAGGATTTCGATGAAACTTTCACATTTGGAAGTTTCGATGGATAGAAATCGATTGGCGAGAGTCTCATCTTTGGGAAAAATCGTTTTACTGAGAAGCTAAGTTATTAAAAAAATTAGTGACAGTTTGTGACAATCAAGGCGGCTGCTTTGTAATTTCAAAGCGTTCAATATAGGGTGATTTGGTAACTGTTTCATAATCAACTTGTGACAACTTGTAAAATCCAAGTTAGTATTCGCAATATGCAGGAGAATAGCACAGTGCACAGATCATGCAAAAAAGAAAGAGTTGCGCCACCTAACATGCGCAACTATTGGCGAATGTGTCAAATTTGTCCTGACAATTCAAGAAAGTAAATGTTAACCCAAGGTTAATAAAAATGAACTAAAAATTCAATTTAGAAATATTATAACACGTAAATACTTACTCTCTTCGAGGTGTCATTCCTTTGTACGCAAGACAATATATATTATATATAAATATAATAGGCTTGTTCATCTCTGACAGGTGAAGTAACCTGAAAATATTATTATTATATATTTATCGTGACATTCTGTCCTAGGAGTTAAGGGAGAACAGCAATTACACGGAACGGCTCCAGATTCGGAATCTCTGTGTGCTGATTCTATCGAAAATCCTAGATGTCGGTCTTACATCTCGCGTCTTCAAATTTAACGTAAATACTTATTAATTTAATTGTTAATATAACTATCAAACAACAAGAGAACATTAATTCCTAAACCAACCGTTACCTGGTGCCACCCATCGCCTAACCGGTCGAATATATAGGAATATTAACAAGGAGGCCTTCCCAATTTAATTTCTCTACTACTAATTGAGGTAAAAAGTTTTCAGTATGAAACAAAAACTACAAGTGCAAGTATTTTGTAACTTGTTACTTGAATTTTTTTACTAATAATATTAGTGTGATGATTATGAAACAGGCCCCAGTTGTAAAAATTCTTTAAATACAGGGTGATTTGGTGACCTATTTGAGAGTGAAACATTCTTTCAATAAAAATTGTGTTTGTATATTCCGAACATGTAACTATTTTATGCCCTCGTCATATTTTCCTAGCTTTATATTGTTATACCTAGACGTTTCAAGTTTTCAAGGTGAAAAAATTAGCACGGTAGGCAATTTTTGGATGAGTACGATCTCATCATTTCGCATGTTAGTTTGATGCATATAATATAAATTAGTGGTGTAAAATTATAACTATACCGGGTCTAACAAAATATGTTAGATGGTCCATAAGTGTTGCTATGCAGGATGGTTAAAATATAGCGAGAAAAAATAATTGTGTAGGGTACCTCATAAGCAGTTGGAAATTAATGATAGCTGATATACAGGGCGGAGTAAAAGTATTGTTATGCAGGTCGCTAAAAAAATGTTAATAGAATGTTTTACCTATAGGGTAGCTTATTAGCATTTGCATTTATATGGTGGTTGCAATATAGGATGTACTGGAATTATATTTATATATGGTGGGTCAAAAAAAATACAATAGGTGGCCATAAACAAATGCATATGCAGGGTAGTTAAAACTTATGATTGTGTGAAATTATAGTTATACAGTGTGATTTAAAATATCTTATATTAGGTAGCCTGTAAAAAGTTGCATATATAGGGTGGAGCGAAATTATAGTTATACAAAGTGTTTACAAAAATGTTACGATAGAAATGAAAGAATTTGGAAACGAAAGTGTTTGTAGAATGGCCAAAAGCGGTCGCATATACAGGGTTGTTGGAATATGAAATCGAGAGAAAGTGTAGGGTGATTAAAAAAATGTTAGAAAAAAATTTTTGGGTGGGTTTTTCATAAGAAGTTGTACATATAGGATGGTTAAAATATAGAGGGGGGGGGAGTTGAATTCTAGTAACACCATGTAAATAAGAAATGTAAGAAAAAAATATTATGTTAGGAGAGTTTAAATTAGTTTACATAGCAAATGTCCGATTATTAAGATATATGTACGTTTATGATAAAACCTTGAATTTACGAGTGAAGCTCGGTCACCCAGGTACTATTTATGTAATGTATTAATGTTTCTGGATTTAAGATTAGATTAATTAAGATCTAGTTAGGTAACTCTTTGCCACAGTTATACTGGGTGCCCAAATAAACTTGTAACCCTAACTGCCGGAGAAGTAACTTTGAAACTTGTATTTATTTTATTGAATAAATAGATTTATTAAGGGAGTACATAAGCCTCCACTACTTACCGAAGATAACGTCGCGCTGTCATGTTGTCTCGAATAAAGGATAAAGGTGACTTATTTTCATGTCCGATAGCACCCCATACCTATACTGTTCGGTATACAGGTCGCTCAAAATTAAATTGAGGTTGACGGCCATCATGTCCACCCCCAAGCAGAATCTAACATTTCAATGTTGTTCGTTCTTTCAGGGGCAGATCCAGACACGTGCTTTGGGGGGGGGTCATGCTTCAGGGGGCGTGTCCTATATTAAATTTTCCTAAATATAATTTTAAACTCAGATATTAAATTTACTAACTTTGGGGCTTCGAGGAGGGTCACCGACCAAGAGAGACAGACTTTGGTGAGAAAATGTAAATGTAATGGGAAACCGCTAACCACATCAGACAGAGAGAAAACATAACTCGAACGACAGACGTGAAAAATGAAGCATTTTCGAACATGCGAATAAGACACGACGTACAGCCTTTCTCTAGATTCCGTTAACAGTATATTAGTATTAAGTATATTCTCTGCACCCCTGTAGTCGTTGCCGTCGATGCTCAGCGGTTAGAGGTAGCACAAGTTGGGGTCGATAATGCTGCAGTTCAAAAGACCTTATATTGCGGTAAACCGTTCGAATATTAGAGTGTAAATAGTGTCGATAAAATTGTTTTATATTTATTTCTTCTTTTTGGGAGAAGCTGCTGTCTTCGCCTTCGGGATGCCGCGGTTTTTGCTGTTTTCGGTTTTGACGCTTTTGGTTTTTTTTGTGGGGCACCTTTACTGTTTTTTTTTGCTTTCGAAGGGGACGTCGCTTTAGATGCAAGTGAAACTAATGATGATGATGAAGTTGTTGTCGATGGGGGCATTTCGGAGTAGAAGTCTTCTTTTCAGTTGCAGCAACTTTCTTAGGTTTGGTTGCAGCGGTAGTCTTTTTGGTCTTTTTTTTGGTTCCCCCGCAGCCGCCGGCTACTTTTGTCGACTTGGGTTTATCGCTGGAAGCTGCTCGTTTTGCAGGTGACTTCTTTGCTCTATCTCCAGTCCCAGATTTTCTTTTCGCTGACTGGTCTCGATGCTGAAGCACTTGAAGAGGACGAAGCTGCCAATTTGAAAGAACCGGAAGCATCTTTTCCTTTAGTTTGAACTAAAACTCCTGAAGCGACACCTGACTTTAAGTATTTTTTGATGAAAGGCGCTATTTTCTCGGTATGGACCGACCTTGTAGTTGGCAGCAATACAGTTCTTTGATGGCTTGCAAAGATGATCCACCACGTCCTTTTAAATCTTTGATAGCGTTGCCCATCTCAAAAGACGGTGGATGAGAGGGTTTAGCCCTTATGTTCTTGGCTTTTTTTCTTCTTCGCCACCGTTTGGGTTTGTGCTGATGAATTCGACTTGGATGTTGCAGAAACAGTCGAAATGTGGTTTCGGTATCAACCATAATGATTTGTATTAACTCTTACGACTGTCAATAATTTGCTTGCATATAACATCGCATGTACATGCACCTCTGTCTAGAGATGGCCTTGTTCTCTTAACCACTCATCGGCCAAATTTCGAATTGTTGAAAATCGTTCTCGAAAGGCCATAAATAGACGTTCACCTTGAACTTCATTTGAGCCCCTTCGACTCTTTTCCTATTTTGGGAAGTAACAAACTACACTTGACAACATCTCATAACAGTAGTGGGATTGCTGTTCATGCGGTTAGCGATTTCTTGAAATGCAAAACCTGCCCCTCGTAAACCAATAATTTGACATCTTTCAAATTCCCTACATTCGGGGTACTCTAGGCATTTTAATATTAATAAACATCGATTCGGGATCCCATCAAACAGTTCGTTTTTTTGAGAAATTAAAAAAAAAAAACGATTACAATATTAATTGATAAGAAACCTGAAAAACAACTTTACCAAATTTTAACCATTTTACTCCTTACTATAGCATCTATGTTTTAGCAAAACAATATTAAATTTAAACACTTCCTTCTGGGTGTTGCGAACTCTTTGTCAGCGAGTGTATTAACTTTTCTCTTTCACTGTACAATTGCTTCGATATACCCTCCATCGTTTTCCATTATTCACTTAAAAGTTTTATAAATTTTTTTAATAACATTTCCAACCATTGCCTAACCTTTGCAATTCTCACCCTAATTTTTTTTTTCTCCAAATGGTCCACATTTCGAAACGCTGTATTCATTTTGTTTTAAATATCCTCGCAATAAGTAATCAAGGGGGGTCAAATCCGGAGCTAGGCCTAGACAGTTTTTCATTGAAAGGGGTACGTAAGTATTGTTTTACGTCTCTGGTAATGGTGACCATGTTTTTTGTACTACATCTGCCTTTATGTGTAGTTCACCTGTAAATTTAAAATTAAACAAACAGTTATATAAAAAAGTAAGTACATACACCATTTACAAGTTCTCGGAAAAAAGTTCTATTATTTACTCTTAATTCCGCACCATACATTTGATTTAAATGAATATTGATCACGTGCCTGGACAAAGAAAATTGGATTAACGCCATTCCAGGAACAAGAATTTTGTAAACTGAGAGTACTACATATTTTTATTCAAACTATTTGATTGTAATTAAGGCTAGAATTTTATTTTTCTCTAATGAATATGTTACACATGTTTGTATCACAAAATATACCTAACTTTTCTGCAGTGGGATTTTTATATAACATTTTTAAAATAACTAAAAGGAAAAGGTTTTTAATTGTGGCTTTTAAATGTTTCACAAACTTTTTTCTTTAGTTTTTTTTTTGATATTGTCTTAATGACAAAAATGCATTTTGTCAACCCTCATATAGGGTTTAAAAAAATTGATAGTCTAAGTTTGTGTTTATGAAAATGTAAGTAAAACTGTAGAAATTGCTATAAACTTTCTGGACCTGACCAAAGTTTTGATACGGTTAATTAGAAGTTTTTAAATATGGAGTTAAAGAAACTGCTAGCATGTTAAGCAATAGCTATTTGAATAGTAGAAAACAGTTAATACCCGTGTCCTGCGAGGTATTGTACTGTAACTATTACTATTTCTACTATATGTTATTGATATACCTATAGCATACGTAAAAACGGTTTCTCGTTTGGGGATTATAGTTCTGTTGTGTTGAAACCAAACTGACTACATCTCTTGCAAGAAAATGTAGTTTTAGCTAACTCAATCGTTTTAAATTTTGATTTTAGAGTGAGTTGGGAAAAGCTGTTGCAGTGATTTTAAATAAATCCAAATTTTTGTTTTTGGTTTTTGTAAACTATCAAAATATTTAACAATTGAGATATTATGTAATAGTGTTCAATCAAAGTATTGAATATCTTTTAAGATATGAAGTTAAACCAATAGTTTTAAAGTGAAATTGTGGCTAAAATTGTTAATAGCAATAACATGGAATGGCTTCAAATTGGGAGCCTCTGTGGGTTTGTTTCCCTGAAGGTCCTAGATGAAGCATATAAATCTTATTAGGAACAAAATATATTTTTTAGATATGAAAAATACCTGTTGAAAATGCAAAAGGATAAGCAACAACTAAACCAGACAACTTTTTATGTGAAATAATATTATTATAAATAATAATTCGGTAACACAAAACATGCCAACATTACAGAAATATTTATTCCCCTAATTTGCACAAAGATGTGTTGAGTACGGTCTGAGACCAGCTAAAGTGTACTGTAATCTAAACATACGTATTTGCAGATAGTAAGGTAAATAATTTTAATTCATATACCTATAAAATTGAAGCGAATATGAGGATTTGAAAATTATTCAATACACGACTGGCAGAGACAATTTGAAAAATCGACTTGACCTTAAACTACCATAAAAGTCAACCTCACGGTCAAATTTAAGCTTATAAACTTTCGAAGATATAACAAATAAATCATCAAAACGACTTATACGTATACTATATACATTATATTCTTAGTTTTGAAGATCTCCTTGTTTTCGCCCGAATTCGGTATATCAAATTACTTGTTGTTGGGAGTTGTCGTGAACTTCCATTACCTTGGCTCGTGGTTAGAGTTGAGATTAATGAGTCTTGGCGTTACCTATACAAATGAGGGCCGTGGATGGCGATTTATATCTCTCAACGTCAAATGGTGACGGTTAAATAATACAGTTCGAGATAAAAAACGTAAACTGTTTCAGTTAGGTTAACTTTTTTATGCAATTGTTGTTCCTAATGATTTCAAAATGCATATCAATTTTGTCTATAGTGTAAAATTATTTCGGAAAATAAGATTTTTAACATCTACCAGTTGAGAAATTTAATAACTTTATTTTTTGGTTTACATAATGCCAGGGGAGGATTCATGATTGTTATTTGAGGGGTGGCTTGATCAAGTTTGGAGGGGGTTGATGTCAGTTAAGGTTGATTTTAGCACAATAAACACTAAAAAAGCATACCCCTCAGATGATTGGGGGGGGGGCTCCAGCCCCTTAGCCCACCCCCTGGATCTGCTAAGTGCATAATGCTTAGATCAAATTAACATGAAAGTGAGAAATAAAAGTCTCATTTTAGAAGTACATCAAAATTTGTTATATTGCAGTGACTATTATTGCTTTATACAGTGTGGAACAGCTAAATGGAATAAAATCGATAACGAATAAACGCTTGGACACGTCGATTGGTATTTATAAATGCGCATGTTTTCAACAAACAAAAATTATATAGGGTGTGTCATGTGACAGTGGCCAATATCAACTTTGTTATTTTAAATGCAAGCCCCTGTATATTATTTATTTCTTGGATTCACCAGAAAATTCTAGATATAATTCATGTACAATTTCCTACACCTGCCTTCAACTGTTTCGGAAATATAAGTGTTTTCGGATTTATTACAAAAGTTAACATTAAAAAAAAAGAAAATTATTATATTTCACAAATTCGCTACATTACACTAAACCCATAATAAGTAATACTGATTATTTGTGAATAAATACCAAAAAAAAACAAAAATCCATTAATGTCAATGTAGGAAATGTTCAAAATGCTGGCAGCGAACGTCTTGGTAACATGCTAATCTGGTATAGAAATGTCTCAACATCTTAGGCGTGACTGAAGTAATCCAAGCGTGATTCGTTTTTTTAGGTCAACTAACTTGAGGGTTTTAGTTTTGTATGTAGTACTTTTGACATATCCCCACAAAAAGTAGTCCAGTGGCGTCAAATCAGAAGATCCTGCTGGCCATTCTATCGATTCGCGCCTCCCAATCCACCGATTTGGAAAAAAATGGTTCAGGTACTGCCGGACATTGATTTCGTAATGGGGCGGTGCTCCATCTTGCTGAAACCATATTGTTTTGGGGGTTTACTACATCAGGATATAAGTTTGTCAAAGGTGGCACGACATTATTTTGTAGCAGTTCTAAATATTTATCTCCATTCAAGTTGCCATCAATGAAAAAGGGACCTACGATATGATTTCCAACAATTCCGGCCCTAACATTAACTTTTGCAGGATATTGCGTATGTTTCTCTGTCATACAGTGAGGATTCTTATTAGAACAATAGCGGGAATTTTGACGACTAACATGAACGTGTAAATGTACTCTCATCAGAAAACAAAACATCTTCTAATTTGATCACATTGCTATCTAACCTTACCATCATTTGTTCACAGAGATACGGTCTCCTATTGAAATCGTCTTCCATGAGCTCCTGAGTCGGCAGTGGGGCTGCTTTTCGACCAGAATTATCACTTAGAACATTGCCAGTTACTTTTTTTATCTGTCTTACGTGACCAAGATCGCAAAATTGCTTTTCTATTTTGCTAATTGTTCCGTGGAATACAGGCGGCAAATCTGGAAAATTTTTGTGAAAAACGCGAGAAACTTCCATTTGTGTCCGAATATTATCTCCATAACCAATCATTTGTAGAATGATTATTTTGTGCATTTCTGTTAAATGAACCATATTTCTGATATTATTACGTACAGTTAACGAAATTCAAACGACAACAGCACAGACACTGATCACCACTGTCATGTAGGCATACAACAAGAAGCTAAGGCTGAATTTTGACGAAAATAAACAAAATGTTTTTTTTTCATATCAGTAAAAAGGAACATAGGAATGGTTTTTGCTTACTATTTCAATATCAAGAGCTAAATGGAAATTAAGTATTGAGTATAATGTAGCGAATTTGTGAAATAAAATAATTTTCTTTTTTTAATTTTAATTTTTGTAATAAATCTAAAAATACTTAATATTTCCGAACCAGTTGAAGATAGGGGTAGGACATTGTACATGTATTATGTCTAGAATTTTCTGGAGAATCCAAAAAATAAATAATATATAGGGGCTTGCATTGAAAATAAGAAAGTTGGTATTGGCCACTGTCACATGAGACGCTCTATATAATTTTTTTGATGAAAAAATGCGGACTTAAAAATGCAAATAAACGTGTCTAAGCGTTTTTTCCTACAATTCGTTATCGAATTTATTCTATTTGGCTGTTCCACACTGTAGGGTCAACATCTAGCAGTTTTGCTATCATATCAACATTTACCTTGTCTTATCGTACTTTTTCTGTCTATTTGCTTCTCTGTCACTCCATAATGAGTTTTAGGCTATGACATTTCAAGTGAAAATAAACAAAAAACCTTATTTTAATTCTATAGTTTTGTCAAGAAATTCGCACTCATCTTTACCGTAACCAACACATAATTTTGCATTCAGAACATTTCTAAAGCTTTGAAAGGAAGTAATGACAAACTACTTTTTTAATTTTAAAATTAAATTATAATTTCACCGAATATTGTCCGTAAAGATAGAAAGAGGAAACGTAAACTTATAGGCAAATTACTGTCAATGAGCCACCCTATAAAAAACTTTTTGTTCATAATTTTTTTTACCACCAATAACTATAATACTATTCCGCCGTATTTTTAACCATCATATACATGTAACAATTTGTGGACTACCCAATAAATCATTTTATTTTCTAACATTTTTTTAACCAAACTGTATACCTGCAATTCTTCTCCATCCCAGATTACAGCCATCCTATATATGCAACACTTATGGACTACCAAATATAGCATTTTTGTACTAAAATTTTTTAGCTGTATAACTATACTCTACTGCAGCATATATGTCAATCACCCTGTATACGCATCTGCCAATCGCTGTCCATGTAACGTTTTTTGTAGCACCCTTATAAACTACAATTCCGACCATCCTGTAATGTAATAGGTAAGGGGCTACACTACAGGTATAACATTGTTTTGACATTTTTTTCACCACCCTGTATAACAATTGTTCTACTCAGCCTTATCTTTCAAATATCATATGTATTCAACTGCTTGTGGGTTATTCGACAATTATTTTTTATAGCTTCACTTTACTTTATATTTTAACCCCCGTGAACATGCAACTACTTCTGGGTCACTCAATAAAACATTAGTTTCTAACATATTTTGATCCATCCTATATAATTAAAATTTTGCAAAGCTTTATATTTCAAAATTAATCTATATAAGGATAACGATATGTATTGGCACGAAATAATAACGATACACAGAACTCACCTTCAGTGTGTGCCTTAAATTAACATGAGGACTAGTAAGTTTTAACCCATCTAAAAATCATCATCTTGCCACTTTTTTCTATAAAAAACTTTAATTAAGTTTCATTCGTAACCAGTTTCGATATTGCCAAAAGTAATGGTAGGTACTTCACTATTAAAGGAAATTATTATTATTTGACAAGATTCGTACAATTTCTGGATACAATATTAATAAAAATTACAATCTACGTACAATTAATTTCATCCGAGATTTGGAATAAGGTTACTTATTTTCATCTTTTAATACTTTCGCATTCGCCATTTGCTATAATAACAATTTTTCGATATTCTACAAAAGGGACCCATTGTATATAATTGATAAAAATTGAAAAATATATGTGACCAATCGGGAACTCTAATCTATAAAATAAATTGAAAAATATATAGGACCAATCGGGAACTCTGATCTGTAAAAAAATCGAAATCGGTTCATTAGTTGCAACATTGTAAATGTGGTCATTGCCAATTGGGGAGCCAGGATTGCCAAGTTCTGCTCGAATTGGAACTCTTATTGATGTTTCCCCTGTTCCAGATCGAGATCCAAAAATGAAGTACAAGGTTCCAATATCTTTATGGTTGGTGGAGGGTGACCATTTGTTCAGTAGGATGGCTGAACTATGCGCTGTGAACGGTAGATTTGCTTATAATTAAAAATTGTCTACTAGTCTTATATTCAAAAATGATTTTAAATTGCAAATTTGAAGGTAAATACATTTTAAGGGGTTAATAAAATCTAAAAAAATATAATAGAATTCAGAGCCTTTTCCTTTTTTGAAGTCGGATAACAATAGTTTTTGTCGGCAATTATTTATCTCGAGAGGTAGTTTTTGTTATAGATTATTAATTTCTAGAGCCATTCTTTTTTCGTACTGTAAATGTTGTAAAAACATGTAAAATATCAGAAATAATGAATTTATTCCAGTTGTAGATTTCACACCTTACATATTTCTAAGAACCCACGCAAACTTTAAAAGCACAACATTGACTATTGCGTTTTATCGTCTATCAACAAAAACCAATAACTCTATATTACTACGAAACGCTTCGGGTATCGTGTCATTACTAATGAAGATAAATTTATTGGTAAGATAGCGTGAACAACAACATTTTTTAGATTTCATATTGTACAGCCAAGAAAAATATTCTTGGAATCATAAATTCCACTGTCCTTGAAATACGAAATTCACTGTTGTCACAAGAAAGTAGAAAATGTTACTAGTTATACTTAAATGAGAAAAATTCATATATAAGCTATGGATGCAAAAACAAAATCTCTAATGAAGAGAAATTCACATGGATGTTGTAATACTACTTACGTGATAGCATATATATAATTTAAGTATCGCTGTTCGCATTCAGATGAAGGTTATGGATGACAGATAATTTCAGTATAGAAGTCGTTTTGATATAAATATTTGAAAAGTTCTGCATGGAATAAATAAAAGAAAGTATGAAATCATATTTATTATGCACTTTTAGTTCAAGTTCCGATTCAGTGGTTAAAATGTCAACCTGCTTTTACATTGAAAAGCAATTGTAATAGATGATTATATTAACAGATGGAGGTGTTTTTGTGGGGTTGCTCATTAAAATAATGCCGCAAGTATTTTTAATTAATTTTTAACCGACTTCCAAAAAGGGGGAGGTTATCAATTCGTCGGCACATTTTTTTTATGTATGCTCAGTGAGTATTCAAAAACAGCTTGGGCAAATTTGATGTTTTACACAGCATTGTGTTAAAGAATATTACAGAAAGGTACCATATAATTTTCTATAACGTGGGATTGACGGTTTTCCAGAAAATCAGAAAAAGCAGTAATTAAGGAACTACACTTATTAATAGTACAGTCATTTGGTGCGAAAAATAGTGGTTACCTGGAAAGTTTTCCGGAAGTTTTGAAAATTTGTAGTTTTATAGATTTTGAGGTGCTCTTTCCGAATTTCGACTTTGCCACCTCGTATTTTTGCCGTTTGCGCCGCCATATTGGAAAAATGGCGCCGAAAAGCAGTTTTTTGACAATATCTACTTTCCGACTCATTTTATGATAAAAACAGTTATATACAAAATGAAACTAGAGACAATTACCTACAATTTATGTATTAACCTTTTTTCTCATAAAGTCAATAGTTTTGGCGTACGAGCGCCGCAAAGTGTACTCCAACACGCATATTGGCCACAAAACTCATTTCCACACCACCTGGAGGTAGAGTAAGCGGCGGGTATTTTTTTAGTGTGGTATCCCCAATAGGCCTAATTCACATGCAATTAGATATAACTCAATGCCGAATAACTTAATAAGATATATTTTAACCGATAATTATTCCGAAACACATTAAATAAAAAAAACTGAAAAAATTGAAATCCAAAAACAAAAATGGCATGTGTTAAGATAATTTCCAACACATTGACCGATAAATCACTGTTTATTTTATTGTACATAAAAAACGAGACATTATTTCACTCTCAGTAGTGGCTAAAATACTACTAACAAGACGGATAAGTCGAAACAGAGCAAAAACTGATGAAATGTTCAAACTCTAGTTATAATACTAAATGCCTTTATTAACATGGTCATGTGAATTTCCAGAAAACCAAGCAACTAATAACAATATACTGGGTGGGCCATTTAAATCTATATACCCGTATTTCCACACTACCTTGAGGTAGAGTAAGTGGCTCGTTTTTTTTAATGTGGTATCCCCAATAGGCCTATTCCACATGCAATTCAATTTCTTGAAATTTAGCGTATTCTCCTTCGCCTCGTTGTTCTTGATGGACCAGGTGTTGCGAATTCAGCGTCTGTAGGAGTATTCGAAACGTCACAGACCGGAATTTCATCTACGTCATCCTCGATGGGAGTATCAGTTTCATGGCAATCCTCTTCGTTCTCGATTTATCGTATGTTTTCTCAATAATAGTCTCCGTTTCTTCTTCATCATCAGCGAGTTACTACAGGTACCGCTGAAATTCGTGGATATAACAGAGCACTTTAACCCAGCCTTTCTGCATCCACAAGCTTTCTGACATCCTTTTTTGCATTTGCAAGAAATGAGTTTTAGCAAGCTTTCTGGTGCTGGGGGCTCGAGAGTGTGTTTTTGTCCACCCCCATTGCTCTGCATTTTGTTCATTCCCATACCACTGCTGAAGCTGGTGGTAGGTTCGGAACGAATGTTGTCGCGCTGCCGCTTCTGTTGGTGGTAGCGACGCAATATTAAATTTACTTTTATATGCTGATGTTGTGAAGCAGGCAGATCTATAATTGTTTATAGTCAGTATAGTTTAGATTTAAATTAATTTTAAAATTCCCAAATATAATCAGTTAAAATTAAATGCCATAGGTTGGATGAATAATGAGTATTAGCCAAAAAGCGCGTTGGAGTACAATTTGCGGCGCTCGAACGCCAAAACTATTGACTTTATGAGAAAAAAGGTTGATACATAAATTGTAGGCAATCGTCTCTAGTTTCAGTTAGTACCTGTTTTTATCGTAAAATGAGTCGGAAAGGAGATACTGTCAAAAAACTGCTTTTATGCGCCATTTTTCCAATATGGCGGCGCAAGCGGCAAAAATACGAGGTGGCAAATTCGAAATTCGGAAAGAGCACCTCAAAATCTATAAAATTACCAATTTTCAAAACTCCCGGAAAACGTTCCAGTTAAAACTACCGAATGACTATTATAAAGGATTTCTTCTAAGTTGTTTATTTCGGTATTTATACTCATGCTTTTTTTCAATTACAATTCAAATTTTTTATTTTATTTTTTTCTCTTTAAATAATAATCTGATTTAAAATAATTTGGTCAAGTGGGAGTTGGACTCGCATACTTAGGGTTCCGTACCACCTTCAAGATTCGAATATTCCAGTTTCAGACAAGCAGGGAATGAGTGCATTTTCTTATATTTAGCCTTATATCTTTTAAAGGAAGCGTTTTAAATTTATAACAAATATACACTTTGATTTTCCACACATAGATTTTTTATTTTATCTGCTTTAGGATTCGCTTGATTTTTATCACAATACATATGTATTTCATTTATTTTCTAATTTGGCCCCCAAAAAGTAACATTAGAGTTTTATTTTACTAATAAACTTTCAGAGATGCCTTAAATAATATACTGTCTGAGTTTTGAGGCTCTGTAGATTAGCAGAAAAACGGCAAAATAGGTCAAAGTTTAAATTATAAATTATTAAATCTGCTATTCAAATTATTCAAAAATATAAATAAAATATATTTTTCAAATTTTAAATAGTGTAGTTTCTAAAGTGGAAATTAAGTCGATGTTTAATATTTTTGTTAATATCTTTTATACAAATGATTTAAAAATGTGATATATTTATAATTCACATAATGAGCCTTTTATCTGATATATTACATGATGCGTTTGAAAATTGAATCTTTATTTTCCAGTTAATTTGTCCCTAAAATTACTATGGGGTTTTCTATTAATTTATTTTATTATTTGGAGGCCAAATAATAGAATTAGGGATTTTTTTCATATATTTCCTATAAACAAAAAAATAAGGTCTTAGAGTTTGGGGAATAATGGGGAGAATAGGTAATTTTTTTAAAATATTTTTTTAATATATTTTAAAATATTCATTTAAAAAAAATTAAAAAAATATATTTGTATTCGTCATAATGAGCCCTAGGATTTGATATATTACATGACCCGTTAGAAACAATAATAATTTTTTATTTTCCATTTAATTCTATAATTTGCCCCCAAAATGAATATTAGGGGTTTCCTCTTATTTTTCCAGTAAAGTTCAGGTGAGGGGCTATATTTCCAGTTTTTCAAAATTTTTCAGCTTATGGTTTCGGAGATAAGGGGGGGAATGGGTAAAATTTTTTATATTTTTGTTAATATCTTTCAATTAATTTATTTTATAAATATGGAAAAAATATATTTGTTTTCTTCATCATGAGCCCTTTTATTTGATATATAACATGTTGGGTTAAAAACAATTTTAATTTTATATTTTCCATTTAATTCTATAATTTGCCTCCCAAAAAAATATTAGGGGTTTTTCGTTATTTTTCCAGTAGAGTTCAGGTGAGGGGCTATACCTCCATTGTTTTCTCAAAATTTTCCAGCTTATGGTTTCGCAGATAGGGGGGGGATGGGTAAAATTTTTTATATTTTTGTTAATATTTTTTAATTAATTTATTTTAAAAATATGAAAAAGATATATTTGTTTTCGTCATAATGAGCCCTTTCATTTGATGTATAACATGATCGGTTCGAAACAATTTTAATTTTAATTTTCTATTTAGTTCTATAATTTGCCCCCCTAAAATAAATATTAGGGGTTTCTCCTTATTTTTCCAGTAAAGTGCAGGTGAGGGCCTATACCTCAATTTTTTTTAAAAATTTTACAGCATTTGGTTTCGGAGATAAGGGGGGAAATTAGTAAATTTTTTTATATTTTTGTTAATATCTTTTAATTAATTTATTTTAAAAATATGAAAAAAATATATTTGATTTCGTCATAATGAGCCCTTTCATTTGATATATAACACGATGGGTTAGAGACAATTTTAGTTTTAATTTTCCATTTAATTCTATAATTTGCCCCCCCCAAATAAATATTAGGGGTTTCTCCTTATTTTTCCAGTAAAGTTTAGGTGAGGGGCTATACCTCTATTTTTTTAAATTTTTTTCCAGCTTATGGTTTCGGAGATAAGGGGAGGGGGGAACGGTCGATTTTTTTAGTTTTTCCCCCCAGAAGTACCCCTAAAATCAAATTTTTTTCTTTTACCATATGTACTCCTAATCGGGTCACCAAACTATACATTGATACCAAATTTCAACCTCTTCCGTCCAGTAGTTAAGGAGAAAATTGCTGTGATGTGACAGTGGCAGAAATCCTGAGTGATATTATAAGGGTATCCGTATATTGTATATACGGAACCCTAAAAAATGATGCGTCAAAAGACTGACAAAAAAGAAACGTTTAAAAAGAGGTATTACATGATACCCCTTTGAATTTAAACTTTTACAAGTGATATTCACACCCTGCTTAGGGGTGTGACCGATACGTGTAAAATGTGTTCACCCTCGGAAATACAAATTAAGGTGTGTTTTCGTCTTTTTCATTTAAAGATGTTTTTGAAAGTTATTTTGGGTGGCTAGTTTTGAAATGAAAACCCTGTATATAATGAAAGATTAGGTATTTCGTTATCAAATAGGATGTTTTATTAGAGATATTTTATAAAATGTTGACAATGTAATACTTGAAATCTTAAAAGAGAGATTACAGTAATTTTTTGTGTAATGCTATTATTTGTAATAACATTCAAAAGATTAAAACCACTTAATTCTGATAAAACATAGATGCTTTCAGTAACAATATTGTCATTGTACTGTTTTTCTAAAGTTGTTACCGTTATCGAAGTGTACAGTTTAATATAAAAAGTTTTCCATTCTGTTCATTCTGGCAAACAAGTCCATAAAAAACTTAGAGCTTGATTATAAATTATAAAATCAATAGAGATAAAATTCGGAACTGTTTGTTTAGGAAACCTATCTAAAAATAAAACTTCGAAATTACCTACTTGTTTACTCTAAAAGAAAGTTTGTTTGCGGATAAAGAAACGTATTTACAGAGTGAGAATCATAAACTTTTTGTAAAGTACACATTGGAAAGGATATCTATGATCTCGGGAACAATAAATATAACTTTCCGTTTCAATTCTGATTGTATCACCTGCGTAAAATCTGTGTAGTTTTAATAGGCATTGCAATCATAAATTCATTCACTTCACTTCTACTCAATTAATTCCCAATTGCAAAAAAACAATATTTTACCCCTATAGCCTTAAAACAGTCAAATTAATGCCAACTTCGAGCGAAATTCGACCAATTGTGTAAAAGTAATGAAATTCTACTCGTACTTGTTTCCCATATATATTATTAATATAACTTTATTGGCACGCAAGGTATGGCAAAATAAATTGTTTGTTAAAAGAACATACATTTTTGAAAGATTTTGCAACTGTTTTAAATGACATGTTCTTTAAATTAATTTTAAAAAAAGAGCGGCAGTCATTTGAGACTGAACTATGGAAGTGTAAGCTTCTTTGTGTCACTCTTAATATTGGATATAAATATCAGGTGAATTAAAATAATTGTAACTATTTTGTTACGTCTCAAGTATTAATCCAAGTTTAAGTCTTAATTTAAATATCTCTGCAAATATATATAAGTTTAGATATTGAGTAAGTGTTTGTAAATAGTTTTGTTCATCTGCATAGCTATTATTATTATTGTTCTTAGCTAACATCATTACAAACACATAACATTTATACAGAACAATAAATTATATACCTATATATTCAACGGTAGCAAGAATTTAAAGTTTTTAAGTTCTTATTTTATGTAATATTAAAATGTGTTTTATTAATTTTGTGAATTAAAAATAGTACATAAAATTAATTAATCAATGTAATATTAAAAAAAGTATAATTTAGAACCCCAGAAATTTGGATCTGCAGCCGTACGCTTTATTACTCTTGACCACTTGTCCTTAGATCAATTCAGTGCCTCTAGTGAGTGGTAAATTTACTTTGTTTATTACGATAACAAAATGATGTAAACAAACGACATGTTTTGCTTAAAGTGTATCCAACTATGAGTCTGAATTCGTTGATGATTTGAAAATTTAATGCCAAGTTGCCTTTTTGTGTGGTATTCTTTTTAATTTCTGACGCAACGAAAAGCAAATATTGTGCAGGTATTCTATTTCTTGGATGTTATATTGGTTTATTCCCTATTTATTATTGATTTGCTATAAAAGAAAAGACTCTAAATATATTACCTGGTCCCTGTTTTTTATCCAGAGGATGTGGTATTTCAAGATCGAAGCAGTGTGTGGTGTCGGTCGGGCGGTCGGTAGTGTTGTGTCGTATCGAAACAAGTGAAATTTAAAGTTAGGCATTTCATTTCGTAAATGTGGGCCTCTGTTAAGGAGCTTTTGCTTCAAATATTACCTTATATCAAATAAACCGTAAAATAATTTGTTTTATTTTATTAGTAACATTTATTCAAGTTCCAATTGTACCTGTTACAAATATAAATAAGTAAAATCACATCTAAAATATCAGTATTTCACTGTCTAAAACCTACTGTATACAACATGACAACTCTGGCTTACGTCTGGATTCTAGTAACCGAAATACTGACTAGATTACTGGCTAGAAAAACGCAATGTTGAGTGTGCAGGCTAGTATTTGGAGTCTGCTCACTGAAAAATTTCTTTAGTTTCGGAATTTATAGAGCCAATAAATACTAGTACAGGTTTGGACATTGAACAATATGTTACATAGTAGCCAAATCACACATAACATTTTTACATTATATAGGGAAATGGTAGATTGCCGCATGCTGCAGCTAACGTTGGATATCCGAGTGCCACATTTGAAGCAAGTTTCATATGATGGCTATTGCCCCATTGTCGAGGCGTACTTAGTTAAAAGATCATACCGGACTACTAACCAATCCAACCAATCACACGAGACGCAACAAGAGTTGCAGCTAGAGGTGATAAGGAATGTCTTTGTTTTATAACGGTAAAGGTACTATATGGTTAGGTTAGGTCAGGTAGAAGTGACTGCTATGCCAGTCATAAATAAGATGAAGCAAGATATTTATTTTTTTAATTAGAGGTTTCAGCCCGAGAGGCCACTGCAAAAATCCCCTATGTTAAATCAACAGAATTAAATGATTTTAAAATGGTGGTACTTACTATAAACAATAAGAAAATATCCCATTGCTTGGGCTGGCTCTGTTCAAATCATGGGTATCTGCTCCTCTATGAAACATTTTTCGGACCATAAATTTCCAGCTATAGTAACACCTTGAAAATACGCCTAAAATTTTGTTCCAAGTGTATAAAATAATAAAATAAATAACTGCTTTATTAAATCCTGTTCGGATATCTTGGCACAACCCTTTTTACATTTTTTGTATGGTGCATTTTTATACGAATCACCCAACAGTATAAAAAAAAACTTAATTAAATAAAAATATTTTTCTATACTATATGAAAAATTATTCCTGCTTCGTTCATAACTGTTTTTAATACCTGGCACGACACTTTAGACTTCTCCAAATCCCCTACTATGATTGATATAAAATATTGTATTCTAATATAGGGATGAATAATTATTAAAAGAATAATAACAATTTATTTGTATAAAGTATCTACTTATTTAAACATTTCAGAAAATGCAGATAATATTATTACACATGTTTAATGTTATATTAAATTAAATTATACACATTTAAAAACATACATTCGATCACATACATAGTTTCACATACATATTCTTTATTTGAGCCAATCACTCTCCTCACTATCCTCATGATCATCATCATAGACATCATTGTATTTTTTAAAAAGAAGTGTCACCATTTGTGAAGTGTATTTAAGTGACAGAGTCGCCTCAATTAATCAATTTTTAAATAATTAATAATTAAAAAAAATCAATAATTGTTTTTTTCTAAAAATAATATAGAAAAGAGAACATTTGTAAAAGTCACTTCTGGAAGATATGAGGACTTGAGGACAACTGCTAATCTTGTAATATTTATTTAAAAATTAATTAATGTAGGCTCTAAGTCTAGGATAATATTCTAGGAAGTACTACGAGTAAGAGAGAGAGATATAATCTGCAAAATTTATGAGCAGGGTAACGCTTATGCATAAGTCAGTAAGTCGTGTTCGTAACAATAGTTGTAGCGATTTATAAATGGAGCACGAGATGCTACTATGAGTAGAAATAAAAAAAGAGAAGCTATGGTATTATAGGAAATAATAAATATCTCTGGGATTATTTTTACACCTTCTGAATGTGAGTGTGATGTGATAGGAAAGTCGGGATCATGATGTTTATGTTTCATTGCTTTTCGAAATATAGCCATATGCCTAGCTTTTTCGAATTTCACTTCATCAAATTCTTTTACAATACCTCTACCAGAAGCACACAAAAAACAGATTAACATTTTATATTGTTTTGTGACACTTTCTGACGAGGAAAAAGTGAAGGGTCCTCCAAAAAATTATTAGACGCTTGAACAAGACACGTGTGCACTGTACCAAGAGTGGTCGAATAACTGAGACGCTTAGGTCCGCATCAAACATGGGAAGCTATGAACAATAGTAGAGAATTTGGAGAAGTCAAAAGCGTTGTGCCAGGTATTAAAAACAGTTATGAACGAAGCAGGAATAATTTTTCATATAGTATAGAAAAATATTTTTATTTAATTAAGTTTTTCTTTATACTGTTGGGTGATTCGTATAAAAATGCACCATACAAAAAATGTAAAAAGGGTTGTGCCAAGATATCCGAACAGGATTTAATAAAGCGGTTATTTATTTTATTATTTTATACACTTGGAACAAAATTTTAAGCCTAGTTTCAAGGTGATACTGGAAATTTATGGTCCGAAAAATATTTCATAGGGGAGCAGATACCCATTATTTGAACATAATAGTAAGTACTACCATTTCATTCTGTTCATTTAACGTAGGGGATTTTTGCAGTGGGCTCTTTGACTACATATAAAGAAATTTGGTAATGGTGTTTTAATTTAATATTCTTAAAAATTTCAAAATATGACGTCACACCAGAACAGGGACCACTCAAAAGTAATTGCGTTTGACTGACAACCATTCGACAACCATTGCGATTCAGGAGAAAGGGGGGCCCAGTGCCCCCCCCTGGTCATGAAAAACCTGCTGTGAGCCTTAAGAGCTTCCCCTAAATTTCCTGACTTGTCTCCCCCTGGTTCAAAATTTTCCTGATTTTGTAGGGCAATTTTTTTTCTGATTTGTCCCTCTCTAGAACAATTAAGTTTCTGATTTGCCCTTTCCTAAACCAAAGGCTGGGTACGCCCTTGCCCGTTTCTACAGGAAATTTATATTTACATTGCGTAATTCTATTTGTTTGCACAATAATTTTAATGTGCCCGGGAAGGAAATACTCTACTTTATTGATTCCGGATCCATTTTTATCATCCATATATCATTGTGATGTTGTGTTTTTGTAGTAAATATTCACGGCTTTGAACGTGCAATTTGTTGATGACAAATAAATCTGTCATGATCGTAAAACCTTTAAGATGTTAGAGAAAAATTAAAAATTAAATTTCATTCTTCAAGTTGGACATTGGATTTTTATTTCATATTTCGTCATGTAATTGAATTAAAACAGGACTTAGTTTTTGCATTGTAAAAAAATCTGCTCTTACTGCAAAAATAAATATGTCGCTGGAATCGTGGAATTGTAAAGGTATGCCAACTGCATATATTTCTAAAGTGAAAGCTATGCAAGATTTGAAGCTAGTATAATGGTTGTTGAATCATTTATGATGATGAAGTTCGATTTGTATTTGACGAGTGATTTCAGCGACAATGGGCTGATTGTATCATAAAAATCGTTTTGTAACAGTAACAAAAAATTTGTAGTCCTATTTTAAAATTTGTCCTAGAATAAACACGTATTCGAAGAAGGGGACATGCGCTGTGTCCTTTGGTCAATGATGGCGAAATGCAGCCAATAAGACTATGAAACACTCATAAGGTAGAGGATGTTGTTAATAACTGATTCGGGGCAAAGACGCTGGAAAATAGAAGCTGGGGCTCAAGGAAAGGACTGATAATTTCAAACGTGACGCGGCAGTGTTCGGCACTCAGACTCCTAAGTGAAGTAAAGTTTAGCTGTCCACATAGGGTTTGGGAATCTAATTTAAACCGGGAGTACATTAACACGTAAGGTTTTCGCTTCATTTAAATAGCGTTGTGATTAGCTATATGGGTGATTTACTGGGATTTCTTGAACACGTAGGTGACCTTGGGACTAAGGAAGTAAATCGCTTTTGGTAAGTTGTTTTAACTTGTACTAACATGGTGTCTATGCCAAAAGACCTGTAAGTTTTTCTCGTAGGGACTAATTGGGGACGAATAGCGAGATTACACTGTTAGAAAGAATTTGAGCAGATTGACGGACCAGGACACCTGACCCGCTGAATACGGCACGACAATATAGTTCATGTACTTTTTGTAAACCTTAATTTTGATTCTGGTTAGGATAATTTATTAAGTATTGCTGCAGTAACTGGTTTGACGTTGGCTTCTGGCCCCCAATGACCATAGATGAAACGGAAGTAACAGTACATTTAGGGTCCGCATATGAATTTAGTTTTGGATACATTTCATCTCTGAAGAAATATTTTTACTTTTGTGTCCCATAATTTGGTTTTGATTTCATTGCGATTCTTAGTTCTTGGTACTTTATTATTTTCCTTACACTTTATTTGGCTTATCTGTTCTATAAACTTTTTTTGGGTTGTTTATTTATTTTATTTACATATATATTTGCTATTTTGTTTTTGGATGTTTTCTATCAATTTCCTCTCGTTCCATACAACCGACCGGCACTTCCAACACATGGGACTTGCCCTCTCAGAGGAAACTGGATGCCGCAAAACCAAAAGCTGCCAAAGTATGAATGTTAAGAACAAGTTATATATCTAGAGAAGGTCCTGAATCTGCTTCTCGTAACTCTACAACAGAGATCTGGGGGTGGCAGCGTACATCGTTTCTCTTATTTAATTTCTTGCAGAGTTGCACCTGAGCATAGTGTCAGCTGGACAGGTTTGTTTTCTTTATGTAGGACGTTATACCTTTTCAGGCAACTCGAGCGTTCCCAAATAAAATAACCGTCAATCCTCAAGAAGGGCAGAGCGAATACATGATGTTTCAAATGAGCCAGTGTACAAAAAGATCTGAGTTCATGTAATTTGAATTTCAGATCATTATTATTGCTTCAGCTCTGCCTCTTTTTAATATTTCCCAATTTAAAAAAAATGAGTACTAAAACTCTCAGTCACAGACAATACATTTACGATAATTTATGCTGAAAAAATCTATATATAAATAGGCAAAGACAAAACGATTAGGTACCATCTTCTCCTCTGTCTCTCAACTGATTTAATTTATTTTTGTTTTTTTTAGTAGCTATTGACGAGCTTCAGTTCAGAAAGCTTATGTTTTTTTAATAATATTGCTTCATTCATTAAATAAAATAAAAAATTCACAATTTAAGTCCACACTGTCATTGGCAAACAGTGCCGCCAGATTGCTTGGAGAGAAAATCGTAAGATAAATTGACTCGAAAAACAAACTAAGTTAAACAAAAAAGTTACAAATTTTTATTGGTTCCCAAAGATATTCCACATTATCACGCTATTTAGATTTCACACATAAAAATTCAGATTATATGATAAAAATTATTTATTTGGTACTCACAAGTTTGAAACTTTAATTTGTTTCTAAATATGGTTTGTCTACTAAAATTAGAATTGTGTATTGTGTGGCAACTGAACAATGTGTTTCCGATAATATTTTATTATTTTGACATTACGCTTTTACGAGGGCTGCCTTTTATTATTAAAAACAAATATTAATCATGGAAAATCGCTTTACTGTTTTTCAAAATATTCCCCATGAAAATCTATACACTTTTGCATGCGTTTGAACCAATTATCAAAGCACTTTTTCCACTCTGATTGAGGTCTCTCCAAAACATGCATTCTGACTGCAGCAACCGCTTCTTCAGGTGTCGAAAAACGTTGACCTCTCAGTTTGTTTTTTACGTACGGGAATAAAAAGAAGTCATTTGGTGACAATTCAGGACTATACGGCGGATGACTCATCAAATCGATGTTTTGAGTGGTCAAAAATGCAGTTGTCTGAGCCGATGTGTGAGAGCTCGGATTGTCGTGGTGAAGAGTGATCCGTCAAATGGTTGTGTACCACTCACAATTAACTGTTCTGCGTTGTTCTAGTGGTACGGTTGCGACATGTCCAGTTTTTCCGAAAAAACAGGCGAATCTTTGCTTGGAAGTGCTTCGTGCGCGAACAACTTTTGTTGGATTCGGCTCATCTTGAAACACCCATACAGTCGACGACTGCTGTTTACTTTCGGGCTCATACGCGTAAATACACGATTCATCACCTGTCACTATGTCATAAGCGTGTTTTGAAGCACCGCGATCGTATTTTTTGAGCTTTTCTTTCGACCAATCGACACGAGCCTTTTTTGAACGATTGACAAATTGTGTGGGATCCAACGCGAACAATTTTTTTTTACATTCAAATGTTTGTGCAATATTGAATGTTTGCTGGTCCCACTAATGTGTAAGATTGACTCAATTTTACGATAGGTCACATGACGATTTTGCAATATCAGTTCGCGCACAGATCAATGGTTTCCGGACAACAACTGTTTTTGGACGACCTTCACGAAATTCGTCTTGGAGTGAACTACGACCTCGATTGAATTCACCATACCATCGATAAACAGTGGTCCTTGATGGAGTTTCATCGCCAAAAATTAAATTAAGTTCATCCATGCACTCTTGCAGACTTAATCCACGTCGAAAGTTGTAAAAAATAATCGCACGAAAATTTTCACGATTTAATTCCATTTTTTGGCCGAGATGAATCCTTTAAGTTACTGTAAACAACACATAGCGCTCGTATGTCAAAACGTTCTCACTACGTATAACCTCAAAAATGTCAAACTTTACGATAGAGCTGTCAGTTGTCAGATTGCAACACTAGGGTTGTCCAATCCCGAAATATAAAAGTCAGCCCTCGTAATCTATATTGTTTTTATTTTGAAGGCTAATAGTTTCATACAATTTAAGTAATCTTACAAAGCCCATGATATAAATACAGTTAGTGAGATTTAAGATAACTAGTTAGATCTGACATCATGGCAAATTTCTAACGTTCTAGCCATCTTTGTTTTGAATCGTTTTAGCGAATGTGCTATTTTGATTAAAGTTTGACATATAACATTGTTAGCCGTTAATATACCTTTTCAATTCAATGTGAAAATTATCAATATATTATTTGAAAAATTTTAATTTCAATGCTCTTACAAAAATTGTCAACATAAAAAGTATTATTTAACATAAATTATCAGCAAGTGCATTGTATTTCTTTATATTTTTGATATAATACAGAAGTCATCGTTAACTTTGTGTATTAAATTGAAGTTATTGAGATTATACATACAGTGTAGTTGAAGGTGTACTAATATGTAAGTACTTATGTATCTATTTATTTATACTGCATCTTCATAGTTACTTAAAAGTTCGTTCCTTGCATTTTCTTCTTAGAAATTGAATTCGTAATTGTAAAATATCTGAATAACCGCAAAACATTTTGGAAAACTAAAGTTTAAAAATATTACTTATGTTTGAAGTTATGAGAATTTCATTCTGTTTGTGAACCATTTTTTTTAATTGCTAATTGACGGCCAACATTTTACGTTAATAACAGTTATTGCCACATCTACTCCATAACACCTGAACTAGCACCATTAAACCTTCCACTGCTAGAGAACAAAATTATTTCACATATTTTTTAATAATTAAAATCAATGCTTTTAATAAATTCTTGATTTTTATTGACGTTTTCAATTCTCGAAGTGTATTTCTATTGTAAATTTATTCAATAATCATATGATGGCATGAAAATTTGTATTTATTTTTTATTCAGGAACACAACGTTATTTGATTTTGTTGAATATGCCTCAGCGTCCTACATGTACATTATTATCCTTGGCGAAATATTTTTTTACTTAATTATAATGGTAGTGAAGTATTTAGCATAGGTACACAAAAAAGTGCAAATATGCAAATGCATATAGGGATATTATCTTGAAATTTTTAAAATGATTTTGGTCGAAGTTCGACCACTGGGCGACCGCTAGTTAGAAATAAATACACAAAAATATTATCTGTTCATATCCGTTGAATGGGTTCTGGCAGTATAGTATAAAATATTCCATTAAGCTAGATTGTTCTATTCGCTAGAAAACTGTGATCGTTGAAAACTCTTTTAATTATGAAACTACTCCGTCACCAAAGTTAAAACTTTCGCGATTAAAATAAAAATGTTGCCATAACCATCATAGCGAAATTTATTTAATGAAATGTCATTAACCACGCCTTTTATGAAAGTTCACTATGCCAGCCCACGCATAATAACAAGCCGTAAATCGTTTTTTGCCTTTCTGCAGCAAAACTTTTATAAAGAAACCGTAAAACTTTTCCATAATAGACGGATAGCTAGTGGTAGCTAGTGGTAGATTCGAAACAGTTAAGCTTATTAGTTATTAAAATCCAAATACAGGGAGGGGAGACACACCAGTCGAAAAGTAATTTGCTGGTTGAAAGTTAAACCCAATGAATAGATTAGATATTTCCTCAATGGACCGACAACGCTTTGGAAAGACTGCGGTCTTAATCACGTTCCGCCGTAGTGGCACGGGGAAATCTCCAAGGAAATTCTGACGGTTCTGCGAAACGCAGCAATACCAGGGAATGTAATAAATATTAAAATTACTGATCAGTTCGGCGCAGATTGTGGAATTGAATATAAGAAAGTCCATCAAAAGGATTAAGGAAAATGACACAGATTTGAAGAGGTTCATCTTGAACTTCAGACGGCAAATACTTTAATCCGTTACGAAATTACCTTCTCTGAACCCACGGAATCGTAAATGAATTTCGCTGGTTTGTTCTGAATTTACTTACGGATGAAGAGTTATATTAACTTGATCGTTTTGCAAATATAATCGATAAAGGAAAGATGAAGTTCAAGCGCATGAATTCGGTTTTCAGGTTATTTTACAATAAGACGATACGGGGGGTGGTTTGATACAACAGCAACTTTTCGACTTTCAATAACGTGCGATATTTCTGGCTTCCTACATTGCGTATCCATCAAAAATACTAAACCAAGTATCACAAGATATTTCTGATAAATAGGGAATAAACTATGTTAACCCTAAAGAAGATGTTTTAGCACTTTCTGGGAAATAGCACCATAAAAATTCTGAATATCACCCCTTTCAAATCTGAAGAACTTTATTATTATATGATCTCTAGAAATTTCTGTGCTACCCTGTATATTATCAACTTAAATTCTCTTAAGGTGGAAACACATTATCGTCATTTCACGTGAGAACACATGCTATTACGCTATGTCACTTTAGGTTCGAAATATCTGCAATACAATTAACGCATGCTTTTAAATCAGCTAGAAGTACACTATGGTCACGTCACGTCATGTAGCTCACGGCAAGTCATTCATGACAACCTGAGTTGGTTTCTGCAAATTTACATTTTTGGCACGCGTGACATAGAGAAGGTAGTGTTGCCTCTTTCGGGATTTTTTTGTGTTTATGTTTGAAACCGAGATATTTGTAAATAAGTTATTTGATTTAATTTTACTAAAAGGTAAATACTTTTTTATTATTGATTTCCTTTATAATATTTACAAATTTAATATTTAAATATTAATATTTACATTACTATAACAGCTATTAATAACACAATTAAGTGATAATGGCTGTAAACAAAGTTAAAAACAGATTTAGTAACGTATGTCATTGTATTCTCGCTTCGAGGTGTCATTCTTTTGTACGCAAGACAATATATACAGGGTGTAAATAGTTTGACTGCATATATTTTAGGTGCAGATAGTACCCACCAAACAAAACAAAAAACTGTTATAACACTATGGTCTAAAGGCCTTAATAAGCAAGAAAATTTGAAATACATGTTAAGTAAATTATTGTCAATGTGGCAACGTCGCGCTAAAAATGAGATTTGCCTGTAGCGTGAATAATAAAGGAATGAGTCACTACAAAAAAATGAACACCTGTTATTTTTTTGTATTAAATAATTTCATAGTTTCGAGTGCCGGTAGATTTATTTAGGTACATAAAATTTTATGAAATATTATTTTCAAAAATGTACCCTTTTAATATCTATGTATTGAAATGAATATTTATATTTGGCGATTTATTTTATGCATCAAGTTGAAGAAGGGAGGATACAAAGTTGTTTACATTATGATACAAAAATAATGCGATACAAACTATATTAAACAAAACATTTCTTATATGTAGTTCTTTTATGTGTTAAATTCTTCGAGAAATAATTGTTACTAAGAAATTAATATTACTTATCTTAGACAAATAAAAACCTTTGACCTGCAGGATGTCATTATGATAGAGCTCTGGCGAGCAAACGTATTATTTATATTAAATATTTAAAATTCAAAATTCTTGTTATTACATTTGCTTTCCCCACAAATTAATAGCATGTCAGGTCTTTACCTTATTGTATGATTGTCACTGTTTGTCACAAAATAATACACTCGAACTCACAATTCACAACAGATTTTATTTATTTTTCCAATTTATATTTTAAAATGAAAATCAAATAACTTACGCTATGTCGAATGTCACGCAAAAATCACTTTCACTTTCTTAAAAGAACCGGGCAGCAAAAAAGCATTCATGCCAGCGGCCAGCTGTAGTACTGAGTATATGCTATGTTGCCACATCTGATCGGAGAAACGTAGGGCAAATTATAACAGAATATTTAGAGTTTAAATAATAATTTTCTTTGTTAATACAGTTATTAAAGGTGTATACGCTATTGAGTATTTACATATTTAGCTTTACAATCATTTTGAAGCCGGAAATAATGTATTTTCACTGTAATAAAGGCTACAGAATTTCGAACTTTTTCATTTTTTTTTGGCAAAACTATAGTTTATTTCTGAAAATGTTATAAAGCTTTTTGATTTGTTTTGACCTGAAGTATTGATCCTCAAAATCTCTGCACTCAAACCGTTTACACCCTGTATATAATTTGGTCAAGTGCGAGTTGGACTCGCATACTTAGGATTCCGTATCACCTTCAAGATTCTAATATTACAGTTTCAGACAAACAGGGAATGAGTGCATTTTCTTATACTTACCCTTATATCTTTTAAAGGAAGCGTTTTAAATTTATAAAAAATATACACTTTAACTTTCCACACATAGACTTTTTATTTTATCTGCTTCAGGATTCCCTTGATTTTTATCAGAATAAGATAATATAAGATAATATAAGAAAATGCACTCATTTTCTTATATTTACCCTTATATCTTTTAAAGCAATCGTTTTAAATTTATAAAAAATATAGACTTTGATTTTCTACACATAGAATTTTTATTTTATCTGCTTCAGGATTCGCTTGATTTTTATTAGAATACATATGTATTTAATTTTCTAATTTGGCCCCCAAAAATTAACATTGGAGTTGTATTTTACTAATAAACTTTCAGAGAAGTCTTTTATAATCTACTGTCTGAGTTTTGAGGCTTTGTAGATTGGAAGATAAAAGGCAAAATAGGTCAAGTTTTAAATTATAAATTATTAAATCTATTATTCAAATTATTAAAAAATACCAATAATATATATTTTTCGAAATTTAAATAGTGTAGTTTCTAAAGTGGGAATTAAGTCAATGTTTAATATTTTTGTTAATATCTTTTAAACAAATGAATAAAAATATGATATATTTGTAATTCACATAATGAGCTTTTTATCTGATATATTACATGATGCGTTTGAAATTGAATCTTTATTTTCCATTTAATTGTAAAATTTGTCCCTGAAATTACTATGGGGGTTTTCTAATCATTTATTTTTCGTTTAATTCTATTATTTGGGGGCCAAATAATAGAATTAGGGATTTTTCATTTTTCCTATAAACAAAAAAATGTAGGTCGTATAGTTTGGGGAATAACGGGGGAATAGGTAATTTTTGTAAAATATTTTTTAATATATTTTAAAATATTTGTTAAAAAAATTAAAAACATATATTTGTATTCGTCATAATTAGCATTGTGATTTGATATATTAGACCCGTTAGAAAAAATTATAATTTTTTATTTTCCATTTAATTCTATAATTTGCCCCCCAAAATCAATATTAGGGATTTCTCCTTATTTTTTCAGTAAAGTTCAGGTGAACGCTATACTTCCTTTTTTTTCAAAATTTTTCAGCTTATGGTTTCGGAGATAGGGGGGGGATGGATAAAATTTTTTATATATTTTTTAATATATTTTAATTAATTTATTTTAAAAATATGAAAAAAATATATTTGTTTTCTTCATCATGAGCCCTTTCATTTTATATATAACATGATGGGTTAGAAACAATTTTAATTTTATATTTTCCATTTAATTCTATAATTTGCCCCCCAAAATGAATATTAGGGATTTTTCCGTATTTTTCCAGTAAAGTTCAGGTGAAGGGTTATACCACAATTTTTTTTTGTCAAAATTTTCCAGCGTATGGTTTCGGAGATAGTAGGGGTGGGATGGGTAATTTTTTTAAATATTTTTGTTAATATCTTTTAATTAATTTATTTAAAAAATATAAAAAAATATATTTGTTTTCGTCATAATGAGCCCTTTCATTTTATATATAACATGATGAGTTAGAAACAATTTTAACTTTATATTTTCCATTTAATTCTATAATTTGCTCCCCCAAAATGAATATTAGGGTTTTTTCTGTATTTTTCCAGTAAAGGTCAGGTTAGGGGCTATACCTCCATTTTTTCAAAATTTTCCAGCTTATGTTTCGGAGATAGGAGGGGGGGATGGGTAAATTATTTTATATTTTTGTTAATATCTTTTAATTAATTTATTTTAAAAATATGAAAAAAATATATTTGTTTTCGTCGTAATGAGCCCTTTCATTTGATATATAACTTGATGGGTTAGAAATAATTTTAATTTTATATTTTCTATTTAATTCTGTAATTTGCCCCCCAATATTAAAAGTAAAGGTTTCTCGTTATTTTTCCAGCAAACTTCAGGTCAGAACCTATTCCTCTAATTTTTTTCAAAACTTTACGTTTTATAGTTTCGGAGATGGGGGGGGGGGGTGGGTAAATTTGAGTATATTTTCGTTAATATCTTTTTAAATATATATTTTTTTAAAATATGAAAAAAATATATTTGTGTTCCTCAGAATGAGACCTTTCATTTGATATATTACATAATGCGTTTTTTTTTTTATTTTTAAATTTTTATTTAATTCTATAACTTGCCCCCTAAAATTAATATTAATAGTTTCTCCTTATTTTTCCTCTAAAATTCGGGCAACGTACTATATTTCCTATTTTTTTCAAAATTTTAGGCTCAGTAGTTTCGGAGATCAGGGGGGAATGGTCGATTTTTTTTTAGTTTTTCCCCCCAGAAGTACCAATAAAATCAAAATTTTTCCTTTTACGATATGTACTCCTGATCGGCTCACCAAACTATACCTTGATACCAAATTTCAACCTCTTCCGTCCAGTAGTTTAGGAGAAAATTGCTGTGATGTGACAGAGGCAGAAATCCGGAGTGATATTACGAGTATAAGGGTATCCGTCTTCTCGAACACTTCTTTATATATTTGATACATTTCGTTAAATATGAAGACGAGAGATGTAAAGACCGATATCTAGGATTTTCGGGGAAACTAGCACATAGAGGTTCCGAATCTGGAGCCGTTCCATGTAATTGCTGTTACCCGCAATCCCTAGATTAAAATGTCACGATGAAATTTTCATGTTAACTTCACCTGTCATGAAAATTAAAAGAGACCCGTTAATTAAGTCGAAAAACAAAGAGATTTTCGATCAAAATGTGGAATATGTGATACTGACAACCACCTCCTCACAAAACAACTTTTATCGAAAGACGCATTGATTACAGAATATGAAATCCACTTACCTAAGTTATTTCCTGAACGATAATTGTGGCGTCTCGGCTTTTTATTTTTACTGAGTTCTTTGGAACATAAACTTGAAAGTCTGTATATTTCAAAAAGAAGAGGAAATTTAAAAAATTAAAAAAAATTCTTTTCATTTTTTAATTTCTTGTTCATTTGTGTTAATACCTTTGAAAACGGGGTGTGATTTAGACCTTGAAACGTTTGGACTTTTTAGCTCATCGTTAAAAATAAGAGAATTTAGCCGTCCGAATGTTAAAACCTACCTTTAACTTGTCATAGATCAGTTATTTCAGAAAAATTCAATATATCAGAATGTTACCATTAATGTTATACAGCTATATAGACAATTTGGTTGTTGACATCAACCAGAGATCTCAATACTAAAACAAGACTCAAGAAGCTCAAACAACAACAACATCTCCAAAAATTATAGTAAAGTCTAGTACCAAACAAAGGAAAACATGGAATGTTGCAAAAAAAAGGAAGTCATAAACACTGATTACTATAAACAATAATGCTAAGAATCATGAAATTTCTGAATTAGTTGATGTAGCTGAGACATGTTAATTACTTTTCAAATATAGCAAATAAAACAAGAACTAATCATTTTGGAAACAATCTACCAAAAATTGTATTCTGACCATCGTTCAACAAGGCTGACAGGGCCGTCAGCAAGCAATGTTTGAAAGAATTTTCCGGATTCCGTTGCGAAATATGCCACAGAAGTTTTGAAAATGAAGAACTGGCACAGAAACATCTGAAATCAAAGTTGCATTACTTCTCAGTTATCGGAGCTGCTAAGACCAAATACAAGGAGGCCGTAGCTAAGAAAGAGAGGGAAGAAAAGGAAAGATTGCCGAAGGAGAAAGCAGAACAAGAGAAACAAAATGAAAATGGTGATGCTGAAATGGAAGACACCGAAAACAAGGATACATCTGAAGTGAAAGAGGAGTAGAAGAGGAGGAGGGAGATACTACAGTAGAAGATGCTGAAATGGAAGAGGAAGAAGAAACTGATGTTAATGCTGAAAGTAAAACTGAAGTTAAAACTGAAAGTAAAACTGAAGTTAAGGAGGAACCCAAAGAAGTAGAAAGTGCACCTGCACGGCAAACGAGAACTGCTGCGGTACCAGCACTGCAACGGTCGCTAAAACCAACTATACAGTTGCACGTTTCGTTTCAGTTGAAGAAAATGGGTTGACAGACAGAGGAAAAATGATAATCGTTTTGTCTTTGCCTATTTATATATAGATTGTAGAGTTGCATGAGAAAAATCTAAGCCTCCTATAAAAATAAAATAAAACTTCTTTATAATTGAAAGAACTGAACAATATAAGTTTTGTAAATTTACTGTTATTTAGTAGCTGTTTTAATTTGTAAGGGGTTTTATTATTTTTACATGGTGCTTAATTATTATTAATTCGTGACAGCTTTTCACCAACCCTGGGTATTGCATGAGTCTAGTCAATGCCACATCAAATAATATTGTTTGGATCTTAATAACGTAATAAAAAAATTTTAAAGTTGCTGTTTTATTACTCCATTGAATTCGTAATTCGTCGTTTTCTATCCGCGGCGCCTACGTCAAATGAAAAAAATATTGATGCCAGTTGTGTCCTCGAAAATAACAGCATTTTTTTGTCATCTGCCCATTTCTCGTCTTGAAATTCTCCTCTCGCAATGTAATACTCTCGCACAAATCACATCAGATGATATAAAATCGATAAGATTCACATGTTTCAAACGTCGGCATCTATCCGCTATGACCTTATCTCTGAAACGCCAGAATTGCTCTGACACAATTTCCGCACAATTCCAAATATTCTGGAACATAATAACGTTGCCCGAAAGAAAATCGTCCTCTAATGGGTTGTCTTCAATGAAGCACAAAACGGGACATGGTAATTTAATATCTCAATGGGGAGGCTATTGATGAAGTTCGCTGCGATATGACTAGAAATAGGCTCGTGTATTTGAGCTAGTTCTATTGGATACAAGTTATAAACGGTTTATTAAACGATCAGGTCTACTTAAATGATCTATAATTCAAAATGTTTCTGTTTTTTATAATTTTCTGTTATTTTATACGGTGTAATGGTAAATTTTTGCACAAAATTTTCTTTATGTCGAAAAACGTCGAAACATGTCATGCAAATGACAATGAACTTTTTTGTTTCTCTTGAACGGTTTGTAAATACATCTGTAGGGAGTCTTAGCATTAAAAGATGCGAAGCGTAGGCGTGATCTTAGTTGGACCAATGGGCTTTTGGCTCCGAACGAGCTTCATCCAAATTCATATGATAGACTTCCCATAGTTGTCCGGTCGCAATTATTTCATGCATTCTTAAAATTTATCGAAACTAGAAGCTCACTCTCTATGTTTCCTTTAATTTTAAATTTTCAGTCATGAAATGTTATTAATAAATCATGAAATATTAATCATTTAGAATTATATAGCAATTCCCTAGTACCATTTTAAGTTAAAAGAATATATTCCCTTGCAAGATTAGTTATATTATTTAATTTATTTATTACCACACAATTTTATAATTTAGACAATATAATACAGTTAATAGGATTTCGTTTTCCTAACATTCAAGTGTGAATATTCAACTAATATTTTCACATATAATTCAGGACAAAACAGTACCTAATTATGAATAACCTTCAAACTTGACCGGTTACATCATATCTACTTTAGGGAATGGGTTTTTGGAAATCTAGAGAGTAGAGGAATAACATTTAAAATATTTCATTTGTTAACTGTAAACTTCAAATATTAAAAAAAAATAGAAAACCAACAAACCTGTGATAACTCAAATCTTTACTATCCTTACTATTATCGGCTGACCGACATTTTTTTACACCGCACCTTCAAACCATTCTGAACACAATGTTACTCACTGCCCTCACTGGGTTCTGGACCCTTGATGCCATTTACAAGTGTCTCAAATTATATTTTTCGCTGTGGGCTAAACAACCACAAACGCTCAGAGGCCGGAGTGGGAATCGAACCCACTAGGTCATTGTCGACTCAGTTTCGAAGCAGCGACTTCAACCGCTGAGATACGGACCCCCTTGACAATGAACTTGAATCAGGGGGTTACATAATAATTATTGAGAGAGAGATAGAGAAAAGATAATACAAGTTTTATTTTGCCCGTTCATTCAAATTGTGCCTACAAGAGATAAGCGTTTGAAAATTGTAAATGTACAAAAAAGAGTAGCAATTTCGAAAAGTTGTCCAGATTATTCGGCGACTGTACAGAAATTCTTCCTCATACTTATTTTGAGAGAAAGAGATCAATCAGTATTCCTGTATACAAATAGTGTTTTGTCTATTGTATGATACTTATCTGGGTTTGGAGATGTTTCAACCCCACATCTAGAGTCGTTGTCAGTCGCTGTATATTGTAGTTCGAGATTTATTCTAAAATAATCGCTTTGATGCTATTTTTCTTGTTTGCCAAAAATTTTGGCAGTGACAATTTGGCGTTTGGCAGTCACTCGATACTGAGGGTAACGCTTTTCTGCTCTTCTGGTAATCGATTTCTCCATCCCAAATCGAGGTCGGCTGAAGGTGCTCCTTTTTTGGCGTTGTCTTTCATCGTACTATCTTTTTTAGATTTCCTTTTATCAACAAGATCTTTGTTTTATCCAAGTCTATCTATAGCTGTCGGTGCTGGTTAATACATGATTGGCCAAATTTGATTTGTCCACATGTCTTGTCGAAATATTATATTGGTGTTCCTTTTTCCTTACTTCTAAAGATAAGTAACTTTATATAAATTTTCGATCTCTATTGTAAATTTTATTGTGGATTCTTAACTATTGATGTAATCCTGGAGTGAGTGCAAGTCTTCAATATCATACACGCAAACCACTAAAATGCCATTAACGTATCTCAACCAGACTTTTGGTTTATCTTTATATAAATAGGCAAAGACACATCGGTTCGGTACCTTTTTCTCCTCTGGTCCTCAAGCGATTTTCTTTAATTTTGTTTTATTTTGTAGCTGATGACGACATTCAGTGCATAATTTATTTTTATATATAATTTCATATAATTTGATTAAGATTACAAAAATCGTGAATATTTAGATTGTAAGTTTAAAGATAAACAGTTAGATAGGGCAGCCCTTAGAATCATGGCAACCTTTGTTGTAGAGACTTTGATTTAAATTGTTATATATCAGAATATTGTTAGCCGTTTGGTCATTATAGTACGGTCTTAAAGGTAAGTTTTTCACTGAAAAAAGTTTCCAACAAAAATAGGTATTATTTAACATTAATTAACAGCAGAAATATTGTATTTCTTTACATTTTCCATTTTCCAACCAAACAGAAATAGTCACTGCTTATTTGTGTATTTCATTAAAATTAATGAAATTTATATTGAATCTTAAGGTATGTGGTTTATTAATATGTCCTTAGGTTTTGTAGATAGTTTAATACTAATACTAACATTTAAGTTGGTTCCTTGCAATTTCTGCTTACGAGTTGAAATCATTAATTGTGAAAAGTTAAAATAAAGATTATAATTTGTTTTATTACGTACTCAATTTAAGGCTATTAAAACTTTTCAGTCTCAAATTCCAAAATATATATTAACTAATGTTAAAAAATATATATTTAATTATAATTTAGTATATAATATAACGTTAATATTTTTATAGGGAATTGAAATTTTTTATGTAAAAAATTACAACTATCTATATATAAATAGGCAAAGACAAAAGGGTTAGGTACCATTTCCTCCTCTGTCCCTCAACCGATTTATTTGATTTTTGTTTTGTTTAGTGGCTATTGACGACCTTCAGTGCAGAATGATAATATATATTTATAATATCGATTCATTCATTAAATAAAAAAAAACAAAAAAATAATAATTTACGTCCACAGTGCCGCAAGATTGCGTGGAGAGAAAATCGTAAGACGGATTGACTCGAATGAGAAATACAAACTAAATTAAACTAAAAACTAACAAATTTTGTTTGGTTCTTTCTTAAACTTATTCTACATTATCATGCTATTGAGAACTCACCCACAAAAATTTATATTATATGATAATGACAATTTATTAGGTACTCGCAAGTTTTTCTAAATATAGTTTGTCAACTAAAATCAGAAATTTGTATTGCGTGGCAACTGAACAATGTTTTTCCGATAATATTTTATTATTTTAACATTATACTATTAATTTATATTGTTTCTATTTTAAAGGCTAATAGTTTCATACAATTTAACTAAGATTACAAAGCCTATGATATAAATACAAATAGTGAAATTGAAGATAAATAGTTAGATCATGGCAATGGTTCTAATTTCTCGACCAGTTCACGGCCAACCATAGATTGAATTTCAATTTGACATTTCTTAACAATGTTAACTACTAGGTTAAGTTACCTTCTCAATTTCAATGAACTTATAAAAATTGTCAACAAATAAAGGTATTATTTACCATAAATTAACAGGTGGTGCATTGTATTTCTTAAATGTTTTGATATAATCCCCCGGTGAAAACTTTTACTTAAGTAAACTAACTATTGAGAGAATATAAAGCTAATTGATACATTTGATTTCAGATCCTCTCAAGTTGAATATGTTTTTTTTTATTTAATGCCATGTGCAAATGAAAATTGAATAAGTATTGGTAATATATTGCTGTTTTATTCGATATAAGGTAATCTTTTAAATTAATTTTAACATGTCTAAAATATTAGCAGTCAGTCAAAAAATGTTAAATGTTCTTTTAACGAGATGTGATATGCTGCAAATATATTTTTACTTATTTATCTAACGATATAATACATATAATGTTTTGTTTATTTACATATATCTTATTATATTTAATTCTCGCAAACTGTACTATGACTGTCTAAATTTCATTTCGGGGTTTTGGCGTCTAGAAATCGATTGCTCGAGAAAAATCGTATTACCGAGAAAGAACGAAATTGTGACAATAATTATGAGAGCTGGGTTTTGAAATTACAAGAGTTTCAATACAGGATGATTTGGTAACACACTTGAGGTTGAAACTGCTCTTGAAAAAAAATGTCTACAAATTGATGTATATAATCTTATAAGAATTTTATCGCTATTTAATATTTTTTAAAGTAAAAAAAATATAATTACACAGGGCGATTCCAGATATGTTAGAAATCATTTTTTTCGTGTGTGGAACCCAAGCAGTTGCATATATAGGGTGTTTAAAATATAGAGTAGTTATAACTAATAAAATAATTATATAGGGAAGCCCAGTAGCGGTTGCATTTATAGGGTTCTTGGAATAGAGGGCGCAATAGCATTACAGTTATAGAGGGTGGTGCAAAAAATATTATACTGAGATGTATATACAGGGTGGCGGAAATGGAAATGCAACATTTCGTAAGTCATAAGCAGTAAGTATATATAGGGTAGATGAAATATAGGAATTATAGATATACAGGATGATTATAAAAAATGTTAGAAAAGGAAATGATTTATAGAGTAGCCCACGATGAGTTCCATATATATGATGATTGAAATATAGATCGGAGTAGAAGTATAGTTACAGAAGATAGTTAAAAATTTCATAAACAAAAAGAGTAAATACGGTCGCTTATAGGCAGTGGCATATACAGAATGGTTTACCGGGTGGTTCAAAAATGTTAAATAATATTATGCGTGGTCCATAAGCAGTTACATATACAGGGTGGTGGAAATATATAATGAGATGGAATTATTATAATGAGTATTTATATATAAATGTTAGAGAATTGAGTGCAATTATAGTTATACAGGGTGGTTAGAAAAAATAATTATCTAGGGTAGTCCATTAGCGGTTGAATTGTTGTCATATTAAATTAAGAATTACGAATTTGAACACAAATAAAGTCCTATTAATTATATCTGAAAAAGAACTTGAATTTCGTTACTTATTTGTAGAAGCGAGATGTAAGACCGACACAGAGGTTCCGAATCTGGATCCGTTCCGTGTAATTGCTGTTCTCCCCTTAAGTCCTAAGATAGAATGTCACGATAAGATTTTCAGGGTACTTCACCTGCCAGAGATATTGACACAATTCGTCGAATTTCGACCACTGGGCGACAGCTAATGTATTTAAATATATTAAGAGGCCGAATCCTCTTACTGGTTTCTGTCCATATATTTTTACATTACTTAGAGCCATTTCTGCAAAATACTGGATTTTATTACAAGATGGCTGACATCTCATTGACATTTTAAGTTATGTGTTATTTATATTATAAAGAAATTCAATACATCAACTGATTTGTTATTCTAAGTTAGGTATCCACATATCTATGCTACAATAAAATGTTTTTGTCAAAATTAATTCAAATACCTATACTTGTTTATTTTTTTTTTATTTCAAGAGAGTTGTCAATATGACCTGAACAATTTTGGTCATTACACCTACTTCTCCGTTTTCTCCTCAGCATTATGTTTGCAATTTGATTAATTAGGGTCGAATTCCGTCCACTGGGCAACCACTAGTTGTCATAATTACCTCAAAGAAAGTCGCATTAACAAACTAGAACAAACAACCAACACACCAGTAGTAGTGACCAAACGCAAGCAGAAAACAAAATTATGAACATAATTCCATGTATTCCGGAGGTGCAGTCAATGAGCTCATTGGATGCAGTTCCCTATCGTGTGAAACAGCCTCTTACCCTCTCTATTGCCCTATTTTTATAGCCTTGCCACGATATTTATGCACTACAGGCGATCTCTAGGAAATAAATGCTCTAAGGCCATTACGGATCATGGCATAATCTATTCTGTAAGATTTGTTCTCTGTGTGGTTCTGTTGTCATGTCTGAGCTCTGTTGTCTTCTCTCAAGTGAGATCAACACATTGTGGTGATAAACAATTTTGAGGATTTATCTAATAGGAATATCTATAAGTCAATCTTTGAGTGTAAGCAGAAAGTATGTTGAGTTTACTTACATAGCAATAAAGTCTAGAATCGATGTTGATATTATCAGAATTTATACCAAGGAGTTGCAACCACTTTTTTAAATCTTTTTAATAGATGGAACATGTATGTACAAACAATTTTTCTGATGTTCTTACAGAATTACTTGTGTATAGTGGCCCTAAACACGATTAATAAACCACTCTTCCGTTAAATCAACTTTTAAATAAAGTTATAAATCCCTTATATCATTGAGAGATACAATTAATCACAGCACAAACATAATCGTCAGTCACACAACAATACAATGCAAGAAACAGTCAAATACCCGATTTATTTCAAATATTTCAGATTTTTAAATGCTATTATATGCAGTGTATTTTATGATTCGTATTCGGGACAACCTTTTATATTATAACAAAACATTTTCATATAGTTAATATATTCGGAATTATTGTATGAACCGGCATTATAATGTAAATTGAAGTTGCACCAATTGATTTTTCCATTTATGATTGTATGAAATACCGAAATAATTTAATTTAACAATTTGCACCCCTTAACATTAAAATGCATATACACAAAACCGTAACAATAATGTTTGTTATCGATACATTGAATATTCTTTATACCAGGGCATATATTACAAACCTTGTTTATTGTATATTATGATGGAAGTAACTAGTTAACTATTTTATTCGGTATTATTATCTGTCAATCGTCACGTCTTTATTTAACATTTTTTTACGTTCATTCACTCATGACACATGTGTAACGGAATATTTAAATGATTAATTATGGTGTACAATTTGTTTGTATCCCCATATACGCATGTTTAGTTGTTATTACTGCTTCAAAGAATATTTATCTGTAAGTATACCGTACTGGACTCATTTTTTAAATTATTTCATACTCGACAGAAACTTTGTAGATGGTTTAGTTTCTGTATCTGCGAACAATTTTGTAAATGTTCAGTTTTCATTGTGAAAAGCGGAAAATTTAGATAAGACAATTTAAAATGATCATGGAGAAACAAATGGGTTACAAACATATTGAGCCCTTTAGCATGACCCCCATCTTTAACATGTTAAATTTTTTAAGAAGTGGTTAAATATAAATAAGTAAATTCAGTTAGTCATACTGGACTTGTTGCCAGTTTAAAATTTATGTTTTGCATCCGTTATTCTCGGAAACTTTTTCTTTTAATGTGTTCTATAACTGCTCTCTCCAACTCATGTCTTGCTATATTGATTCATCCTTAACCCGATCTAGTTTTGCCGTACTATTTGGTCTTCCTAGGGCGTTCCTTTCAATCTCATCTATTTTTCTTTAGTGGTTCTTTCTCCATGTCTCACACCCATATACCAACGGTGTCCTGATGATCGCTGTTTATAGATTTTGCTTATTAATCGAATTACAGTTCTTGTTTTGTTTATTTTACATGTTATTTCTCTGTCGTATTTGACTTCGTTTTTAAAATTTACCCTTACATATTTATCTTTATATATGTGAACTGGGGGGAGGGTGTATAATACATAGGTGTAATCGTGCTTTTGGTTTTGGAAGTCTATTCAACTACATTTCTTTTTGAAGCTAACGCTTCTTCATGGAGGCTCACATTTACAAATAAAAAAATAGATCAGTATGGTGGTGAAATACAAAAATTTGACACTGTACCCAAGCTGTGGTAACGTTGCCATTATTAAGTTGATGCTATAAAGAAAATATTTTACGTTAACACTTCTGAATAATATTTTACTTTTTAAAGTCTTAATATCGGACTTTAAAGCAAATAGTTCTGGAGGTAGCGTGCAATGCACATTAGAAACGAATCTTAGACATTTAACAAAAATTTGTGCTATGAGGTATTGTCAAAAAATACTTTGAATTCTAAACTATGTTTGAAACCACACGAAAAGTTAGTTTTTTTGTGTCATAAACATTATTTATGATATCATGTTTGAGTTCCCTGTCAATTCACACACATATTTCCATAATTATAACAAATATTTCGTAGGAAGTAAATACCGTAAAAAAATAATCTTATTTATAGTTTAAGACTTAATTTTTATATATTATATTTAGTGGACTATTACAATACTATTTCGAAGCAGCTAGAACACTATTAGGGGCCGAAAATTTCTCAGGCATATTTCTCAATGTCGCTACGAGTGCTGCGTTTTATATTTCGGGATTAGAGAACAAAAACAAATATTAATCATGGAAAATCGCTTTATTGTTTTTCAAAATATTGGACATGAAGATCTATGCACTTTTGCATGCGTTTGAACCAATTGTCGAAGCACTTTTTTCACTCTGATTGAAGTATCTCCAAAACATGCATTCTGAACGCAGCAACCGCTTCTTCAGGTGTCAAAAAACGTTGACCTCTCAGTTTGTTTTTTACGTACGGGAATAAAAAGAAGTCATTTGGTGACAAGTCAGGACTATACGGCGGATGACTCATCAAATCGATGTTTTGAGTGGTCAAAAATGCAGTTGTTTGACTCGATATGTGAGAGCTCGCATTGTCGTGGTGAAGAGTGATCCGTCTTCGGGGGTTGGTTTTCCTCATTTCTTGGAAGACAACTGGCAAACAAATGGTTGTGTACCACTCAGAATTGACTTTTCTGCGTTGTTCTAGTGGTACGGTTGCGACATCTCCAGTTTTTCCGAAAAAACAGGCGATCATTTACTTGGAAGTGCTTCGTGCGCGAACAATTTTTGTTGGATTCGGCTCATCTTGAAACACCCAAATCCACTATTCATCACCTGACACAATGTCATAAACGTGTTTTGAAGCACCGCGATCGTATTTTTTGAGCTTTTATTTCGACCAATCGACACGAGCCTTTTTTTGAACGATTGACAAATTTTGTGGGATCCAACGCGAACAAATTTCTTTTACATTCAAATGTTTATGCAATATTGAATGTATGCTGGTCCCACTAATGTGTAGGGTTGACTCAATCTCACGATAGGTCATATGACGATCTTGCAATATAAGTTCGCGCACAGCATCAATGGTTTCCGGAACAACAACTGTTTTTGGACGACCTTCACGAAATTCGTCTTGGAGAGAACTACGACCTCGATTGAATTCACCATACCATCGATAAACAGTGGTCTTTGATGGAGTTTGATCGCTAAAAATTAAATTAAGTTCATCCATGCACTCTTGCTGACTTAATCCACGTCGAAAGTTGTAAAAAATAATCGCACGAAAATGTTCACGATTTAATTCCATTTTTTGGCCGAGATGAATCCTTTAAGTTACTGTAAACAACACATAGCGCTCGTATGTCAAAACATTCTGAGTACGTATAACCTCAAAAATGTCAAACTTTATGATAGAGCTGTCAGTTGTCAGACTGCAAAACTAGGGTTGTCCAATCCCGGAATATAAAAGGCAGCCCTCGTACTAGTATGAACGCGTACTATTTAAATGCCTATTTAAGACAGTTTCAATGAAATTATCTTGCCAATAGTCTAATGGAAGTCTTCAATAATAACTACTTTTTTATGGGCTAATGAAAACACCCCCATAAAGGCAGGCGTATTTTAAAGATTTTTTAAACCTTGGTTTCTTATAAAAAATAAAAATAAACAGAATCAATCAACCATCGGTACATACAGATTTATATATGACAAAAAGTAGACTCTAACAATAATACCAACTGACAACAGACCAACATCAACAGACAAACGTAATTGAATAAATTGTGTTACCGAAGTGAATTTGATTATAGTGAAGTTATTGAAAAACAATATAGTAAGATAAATGTTTAGAATTTATCTTAAAAATTGAGTTGTTATCGAGGGGATAAAATAATAAAACGTTTTAAAATAAAAATTAGGACATACTTCAAACTAAAATATACAATAAATAGCACATCACTCTTGATACATATCTGTCATAGGCGTACCCAGGCCAGTGTTTGGGGCATGGGGGGAGTTTCATGCACTTGCCAGTTTTTTGGGGGATGTTTAAAAACAACGCTTCATGGATAATATTTTACTTAGTATTATTTTTAATAATTTCTTGTATAGTAATTCTAAATGCGTGAGCTTTAGATTTACTTCTGTTCGTTTAGAATACTTAGTAATAACTGTAAATGCAGAAGTAATAAATAATGTTTTGCTATATTTCGGGGGGTAAAACCTACACAAAAAGATAAAGAATGTAAACAATAAAAGGTGCTCATTCTGTATAAGTTAATTACCTAACTATCTAGTACATTTTTGAAAGCCTTGCCAAGCTAACGTAGATTCTTGCATTGCTTGCATAAGTACTAATTTATCAATATTTTTTTGGAACTCGTTTAACAAACAGCTTGACCTGCTATTAATTTGGTAGCCAAAGCTTAGCGAAAGTAGCCCAATTTGCGATAATAAACCAATTGGGGAACCTAGTACACTCAGTGTACTACACTAAAGCGTATAATTATCATCTCAAGTTCTTAAAGCGACATTTAAAATGTGCTCGGGCATATTCGGCTCGTACGTCTGGCTGCTTAGAAAAAATACTGCCCTCAACATCATACATAAAAATTAAATCTGAGACAAAGATTGTTTTTTCATTCGAACATTAAAATGTCTGGCGATAATTACCGCCGATAAAAAAATTCTGGAAGTATTGTTTGAAATTTTTATTGTTACTAGTGGCCACCCAGTGGTCGAAATTCGACAAATTGTAAAAAGTATATTTGTATAAGAAACAGAGTTGTGCAGAAATCTGAGAAGTAGAAGTATGACCAAAATTGTTCACTTATGTTGACAAATCTATTGAAATAAACAGAAAATAAAAATGTAATCAAATATTGGTATTCGAAATATTTTTGACAAATGAATGACCCCTCAAATTTTTGGCTGGAAACGCTTCTGGCAAAATATTCGATATAATAATTGGAAGCTTGTTCTTTGCAACCTAAAAGTTTATGTCATTTGTGGTTTCAATCAAGTTCAGGAATATTAAAGACAAGAGAGGACCAACAACCCTAGGAGAACTTAAATATTTAATACATTCTCTATTGTCCGCTGTCTGGCAATTTTTTACACAACGCCTTCGGGAAGGTTGGGTAATAATATATTCATCAAATAATTAATTTCACATTAAAAACAGAATTTTTGATATGAAAGTTATTGCAACGCGTTAGAAAAAATCAATCTACTACATTGACTATTTTACCACTAAACCTAAACAATAACAACGCTTGCTTGCCACTTCCAAAAGTACATGCTCTAAGAATATATCTAACGAAATAGTTGGCACTGTTAGTTCGTCAGTTGTTTGGCGTTGACAGTATCGACGTAAATAATGAATTTTTATTATATTTTAATTAATGAATGAACCAATATTATAAATTAATATTAGCATTCTGCACTGAAGGTCGTCAGTAGCTACTAAACAAAACATAAATGAAGAAAATGGGTTGAAAGACAGAGGAGAAAATGGTAACTATTCGTTTTGCCTTGCTTATTTATATATAGATTCCGCCCAACAAATGTAAAAATCAGGTCTCCGACTTTAAGAGAGTAACATTGTATGTACCGGTATTACCTGGGCTGTGGGCTTAAGAAAGCAGGTTTATTGTAAGTACTAACACTAACTACTCGTTTACTTTTTGTACATCAGAAAATAAGGAAAAGGTTTGACAGCTCTGGGATTTTGGACTATAAGAGAGGAGGGAATCTGCAAATGGCTCTAAATAGTTCCAACAACTACTCATGTTTTGACATTTTATATATAATTCTTAAAATTTTCTTTTGGTATTGGCGAATTATTCAACAAGAAAATTCCTATATACATCATACAATCAACCTTGAAAGTACGTAATATCACAAACCTCTAATTTGGCATTTTGCTGTTGCTTATTACGTAAAAAATAATAAAAACATGTTTTAATATCAAATTCACAAAACTATAATGAAAACCCTAAAACGATAGGCTTTTATTTAAAGCATACATTTGCAACCCTGTAGATTTTAAAAAGGATTTCTGTGGTTGATGACACGTGATGACCTAAGGAAACGTTATTGACCGCAAATCGGATAAAAAACGGACGATTATTATCGGCGAACATAGAAAACAAACAAAAAATTACTTATCAAAGATTTTTCATTTCAGTGAGCAGCTGAAACCTCACGAGAAAATCGAAAGACTTAACGAGCCATCGCGAGGGAAACGAAGTTCTCCCGAAAAAGTAACCGTTATTGATATTAGTATTATCGATTGACTTGTTCAAACTTCATGGGGGGATCGAATGACGACCATGAATCTGAGTCTGAACGTCCGACCTACATTCCCTCTGCTGATTTGTCAAGAGCATTCGAATTGAGGGTACGGAGGGACAAATATTGATGCGAATAGGCTGCCTTGTTTATGCAGATTTTGTCGCAACTCGCGAAACTGATATTCTGCCGTAGTTCCGTTTGAAATGCAAATCTAACAATGAGACCGGCTCTATTTTTGATCTCAATATTTTATTTCTCATTTCTTGAAGCGGGAAATAGTGGAAATAGTTGGAAACGTGTGTTCCAGAACGGAACGATAAACGTTGTTACATCTGAAAAAGAATAACTACGTATGCAGATTGCCAATTTAAAAACTTACGAATAATATGTCGCGAACAAAAGGAAATACCAAAATTACCATCTCTGAAATAAAAGGGAGAAACCTAGTGTAATAAGAGGTAAAATTCTCCCTCACTTACCATTTACATTTCTCTATAACCTAACTAAAGGAAACGTCGTGTTAAAACAATTATATGTTAATATTCATTCCACTTACTTAGCATGATTTGTTCACACTTGCGGGCGGCAGCTTTACTTTGGGAAAATCTTGTTTTAGTAACGCAGTAACGCAAAAATATAGCATTCCTATTAAATCATTTTGCATAATCACCTTCATAATATACTCCAAAATAAGAATGAAGATGTTTCTCACATGTAAATTGTTCACAATTTCTATAAACAATTTATATAAAAAAAATTGAGATAATTGTTTTTTTTGTGTGTGAAATTTTAATTTAAATTCTCTGACTGATCACGTATAAAAAAACCTTTTTTTTACAGTGGACCGTTTTTGAGTTATAAATTAGTTTATTACTGAAAAAACGCTATTTTGAAAGCCTGTAAAGAACACTAAATAATAAATTTTTCTGGTTTCCAAAGTTTTGGAAGAATCTTTAGACACTTCTTAACAAAATCATAAGAGTAGTTAGAAATTATATAGTTTATACTTATTGTCTTTTTAAATTGTTAATCCTACTTCAGCGCCTTTATAATGTCATATGACACAGATAAATATTAAATCAGTTTTCCTCTAAGATACATATTTTGCTCCTATATCAGTAAACTCCATAAATGACTGAAGTTTTTATTAATAATTTTTTTCGGCCCAAAAAATATTTATTAAGAGAGTCTTAGTAACTTTTTTCTGAAGTTTTCGAGATTTTATTATTTCAAGTACCTATAAAAAACCGCAGACACAGCCACTCTCAAAGCTTACAAACAATACCAAACAATATTTTTTTTCGTATAATAATTTTTAGATACACGTTAACAAAATCATAATGTACACATGATGATTTTGTTACAATTAAGAATTATATAATTTATACCTAATGTTTTTTAATTATTAATTACACTTCTACAAGAATAGAATTTAATATATTTGTCACTCTTATATAATATTACAAATTCCGTGGCTTTTAAAAAAAAAATACACAGAAAATAAATCTTCTTTATTTTCGCCAAAAATTCTGAATCACTACTTAACTAATACTTCCCATATAACAGCGATGAGTCAAACATACATCAGCTGTTCCATCACTGAACTGCTCTGGTCGTACGGCTGCATTTATATCCTTTTCCAGTTAGTCGATTACTTTTGTAACATCCTTGCCTGTCCAAATGCATGACGACTAGCTTTCGAAAGGAATGACATTTTCGGTAATACTAGTAATAAGTTTTACTAAACATTTTGTTTATCGTTGACTTTAGTCTTTACTAGGGCGAATAATTTCGAGATAATTCCCCTGTTAGTACTGTCAATTAAACACTGTAACAATTAATTACATTTTCCAAATTTGTGTTGGAAACTAACACACATTTAAAATAATTAACAAAACATTACTGATTTATGGAAAGTATTGCAATAGTTGCCAAAATGAGAGGACTATGTATCAGAGGTATATTTATATAATACTGTTACGAATTACTGTGGGTTACGAATCACACACTGGTCGTCCTATTAGTAAAAACTTTATTCAACTACAATAACAACTCAAATACAACACAAAATACATCTTATAAATTCAAATTACAATCTGGAGATTACTGTCAACCATAAAACTGAACTAAATGCGCCACTTTGAGCATGTACTATTTGAGGTAGCCTCCAAATCAGAAATATCGTGAAAGAGAGGAACACACAGAGAGCAAGAGGCCGTTTCAGTTGATTGGTAGCTGCAGCTAATGAACTACATGTTCCACATAGCTCCCATTTGGGTGAACTAGCCTCTTGCCCTTTCTTTCTATATTTGGCACGACATTCCTGGATTGCAGGCTTCCTCCAAAAGTACAAGCTCTATGTACTCAACTGAACTTAGTCTCGGAACACATCTATAAATACTATTGGACGTTCAAGAGTATTTGAGATTGCTCCATGTCACTTATTTAGAAAACAGTAGATCTTTCCCGAAACAACTGGTTTGTATATACAGGGTCCTCCCTTGGCGCAGTTATAACTCGATGGCAATATAATAGACGTATTGGAGTATATTTAACAATTAAAAACATTACGTGTAAGCTACATGATTTCTAACTACTCGTCAGAATTGTTAAGGAGTGTCTAAAGATTTTTCCAAAATTTTGGTTACACGAAATGTTTTGTTATTTAGTATTGTTTATGGGCTTTGCAAATTTTTCTTTTGGATTTTTCAATCTTTAAATTTATAACTCGCAAGTGGTCAACATAGAGAAAGGTTACTAAGGAACATTTCTTAACACCATAAGCCAAAGAATTTAAATAAAAATTTCTAGGAGAAAAAATTCTGCATTTAATTACAAAAATGTTTAAATAAATTGTCACCGAGTTGTAGATGAGCAACATCTTTGTGTTTAAGTATCTCTCAGATTTGATTGTGATTTCCCTAAAAAAACTCAGTAAACATTTAGTTTTTTTGATGGTTGAATTAGTCACGATCATCTCCAATAGGCCTTGATTATGAAAAACTCCAACATTCAATTTAATATTTTGCTAATAAAACATTTGCTTAAGCACAGAGCATATTTAATCAAAGCATATTTTCAGGCCTGTTTTACTTCAGTCTCTGGCATTTTTTTCACTGCTATGTTTTTTATTTCGTCCTTGGAATTCTTTGTACGTTTTACAGGATTGAGAATAAAATAATGAAGAAACTGTATAGGATAATTGTTAACTTGATATTTCGCCAGGATCTTCACTGCCAGTTCGGAATCAACGATAACACTACAATTGGAGAACAAAATGTTTCTAGTAAAAGTCGAACGTTTCAATGTACCTCATTGACATTGGAATGATGATCTGAGTTTTAATAAAATCTAATTTTAAATAGAATTGTTGAGAGTTTTACAAGTGTAAACAAAATAACATCCGTCCAACGTTGTAATCTCGCCTTATCTCTTTTATAATCACGCACACTTGGACTATAAGATGTACGAGGGTGAACAAATATGAACAGACTTTCTGTTTCTCGCCCTGTAGTAATTCGAGTGCGCGTGACGTCTCGATATATGTTAGGTAGGGATGTTAGTAAGAGGGGAGTTCGTCGGTTTGGCGAGGCGTAGTCGATGCGCTGTTAGTAGCATCAAGTCAGAGCAAGAGGTGCATAAGTCTGTTGCGCAACGTGTTGTTATAAAATTTTTGGCGCGGGAGGGCGTTAGACCGTCTGAAATTTTGCGTCAACTATCTGCACAGTTCGGCAATGAAACACTTTCAAGGACCCAAGTGTACGACTGGCACAAAAAGTTTTCAGATGGCCGAGAGACAGTGGAAAATGAGCCTCATGCACGCCTTCCCACAACAAGCATCAATGAGGCGAATATCTACGCAATTCGTGAGCTGATTGAGGCGTACTGCTGATCGATTTTCTGCAACGAACGCCGTAAAATTAATGCTGAGTATTACTGCGAACTACTCCAACAAGTGAAACTTGCCTATCGGTAAAAGAGGCGGGATATGTCTTTCCGAAGTGTGATTCTGTTGCATGATAACGCTCGGCCACATACAGCTGCATTGACTCAGGAAAATTGAACAAAATGCATTGGGAAACCCTTGAACACCCGCCTTACAGTCCTGATTTGTCGCCATGTGAATCACATATTTGGCCACTTAAGAAGAACTGGGAGGCCACCACTTTGAGGACAACGAAGGTGTAGAAACGTTTGTGCGCAATTGGTTATCGACACGACCAGTTTCATTCTTTGAGAAATGTATTAAAAAACTTCCGATTCGGTGGGAAAAATGTATACATAAGAGAGGAGAATATGTAGAAAAATAATATGTATTAAAATTTGTATTGATCGTACCAATAAAATTTTTAAAACAAAAGTCCGGTTCATATTTGTTTCACCCTCGTATAAAAAATATATACTTATACAAACAATATGACCTTCCATTGAACGCAATGAATGAATTGACAGAAATTTCGAATATTATTTATATATTCTGAAGACAAAACTGGAGTTTGTATTTTAATGTGAAATGATATTCGAAACCTGGGAGTTTTAAGAAAAATTAGCTTACAGAGAACCCAAATCTTCCCTGTGATTTCTTCCATACAAATCACACGAGAGCATTCTTAGGTTAACTAAAACCTATTGAAGCAATTATGATACTACCTTTTCGAGATTTCACAATCCATTTATCCCAAAAAACTGAACTGATTTTAGCGCGAAAAAATATAATGTTCCCTAAAACTTCTAGATGTCGATAATCATTTTGGGCAAAAATATTAAATTCAGCTATATGTAATACTTCCAATTTAGTAAAATATACTTCCAGGTTTTTTAGGCTGGTACGTAGAGTATAAAAGGAGTATAAACAAAAGTATATTTTAATGATTCCAGATTTATGATGAGTACCCAAACACCGATACCCACGTTTACATTAGTTTTTTTCAATTAGATCTCTGAAAATTTCGGGTGCACCTATTAGGAAGCGCTAAACCGGATTATCAAAATTTCTAAAAGGTTATAAATTGATGATACAGAAATTTGTGGACCAACAACATTGTGCTAAGTGACTGACAAAGGAGTTTTATATACCAGATGTTACGACAGAACATCGTATAAACCATGAACCGAACAATGAAAATTTATTTTGGTTGCTCATATCGGTTTTCACTCCTCACAATGATTATAAAAAAATAAAGATAAGTTAAGTAATTAAAAAGCAAGGTGTAGTTCCCAAGGGAAATTTGTGGAAACTACCAGGGCCACTAGTTGCCTTCTTACAGAAAAACTCTCAGGATTAACTGGGAGAAGGAATGTTTATGGATTTGGCAACTAATCATCCTGCACAATATATTTGGATGCAAATTGTGTGATACTTATCTGTGAGATGTTATTGATTAATTAATCAGTCAATTGATAATTACAAAAAACGGTTAAGCGAACAAAAATTCTACAAATTGCTTTTCGACAGCGATTCCTGATAAGAAATCAAACATGACATCACACAGTTAAGTATAATATAAAATACATCCAAACATATTATTCAGGAAAACTAGTTGACAAATTCATAACCTACATTCTCTCAGTTAATGATAGCTTTTAAGTTAAAAGTTATGTAAAGTCAAAGCTTTTTTGAAGAACTGCCTATTACTGACTGAAAATTGAAAAACAGAAAACTTTAGGTTCTGATGTGACCTTGACCATCTTGACTATGATTTCTAGGGCAACCGAAAAAATAATCTATATATATAGGCTAAGACAAAACGATTAGGTACCATTTTCTCCTCTGTCTCTCAACCGATTTTCTTCATTTTTGTTTTTGTTTAGTAGCTACTGACGACCTTCAGTGCAGAATATATAAAGAATTTTTATTTATTTCTTTTAAAATAAGTAATTTTAACAAAAATTATTATAAAATTCGAGTGGCGCCCTCTATGAACAAGTAGCTTAATCTAATGTTCGAAATTTGACGGCAGTTAACAGTAAAATTCCAATTGCGGACAATAAAATTCCAATTGCGGACAATACTAGCATGGTATAAAAACTATTACTAAAATAATCAACTTTTACTTACAAAGATGTATGTATGCCATAAAAACCGCCTTTTCTATTCATTTATGACGTTAATTTTTTTAAAACAATCCTGATGACAGCATTACTTAAGTGACCAAATAGAATTGAATTTTGTGCATTTACAGAAGAATCCAGGTCAAAAGTTTTATGTAAGTACAGAAATTTTTTAGTTAATTGATACATTTGGATTCCGAACCGCAAGAGTTGAGTATGTACATTCTTGCAGTCATGAATGTCCAAAAATCGAATAACAATTTACTAATCTATATCTATATATAATAGGCTAAGATAAAATGATTAGGTACCATTTTCTCCTCTGTCTCTCAACCGATTTTCTTCATTTTTATTTTGTTTCGTAGCTACTGACGACCTTCAGTGTAGAATGCTAATATTAATTTATAATAATGGTTCATTCATTAAATAAATATAATAAAAATTCATTATTTACGTCATAATGTCAACGCCAAACAACTGAATGTGCCGCGTTCCGCCACCGCCAGACTGAAAACATTGAGTAATTATATATAGAGGGACCAATGATGTTTATACTTAGAGCATGTACTACTGGAAGTGGCATGCAAGAGTTGTTATTGTTTAGTGGTAAAGTAATCGATGTATATTATAATTATACAGGGCGATTTCAGATATCTTCAAAATAATTTTTTCGTGGTGCACATAAGCATTTGTATATATAGGGTGTTTAAAATACAGAGTAGAATGCAATTATAACTAATAAATAATTATATAGGAAGTCCATTAGCGGTTGAATTTACAGGTTTCTTGGAATAGAAGGTGCAGTAGAATTACGGTTATACAGGGTGGTGCAAAGAGTATTATACAGAGATGCATATACAGGGTGGCGGAAATGGAAATGCAACATTTTGTAACCCATAAGCATTTGTATATATAGGAAAGATGAAATATAGGGTGAGAGGAATTATAGATATACAGGATGATGATAAAAAATGTTAGAAACGGAAATGATTTATAGAGTAGCCCACGAAGAGTTCCATATATATGATGATTGAAATATAGGTCAGAGTAGAATTATATTACAGAAGATAGTTAAAAATTTCGTAAACAAAAAGAGTAATACCGTGGCTCATAGGCAGTGGCATATACAGAATGGTTTACCGGGTGGTTCAAAAATGTTAAAAATATTATGCGCGTGGTCCATGAGCAGTTGCATATACAGGGTGGTGGAAATATATAATGAGATGGAATTATTATTATTATTATGAGGATTTTAATAAATGTTTGAGAATTGCGTGCAATTATAGCTATACAGACAGGTTAGAAAAAATAAATATGTATGGTAGTCCATTAGCGGTTGCGTTGTTGTCATATTAATTAAGAATTACGAATTCGAACACCAATAATGTCCTATGAATTATATTTGAAAAAAACTTGAATTTCTTTACTTATTTGTAGAAGCGAGATGTAAGACCGACATCTAGGATTTTCGAGGAACTATCACACAGAGGTTCCTAATCTGGATCCTTTCCCTGTAATTGCTGTTCTCCCTAAAGTCCTAGGATAGAATGTCAGATAAATTTTCAGGTTTATTTAACCTGCCAGAGATATTGACACAATTGGTCGAATTTCGACCACTGGGCGACAGCTAGTCTATATAAATAGGCAAAGACAAAACGATTAGGTACCATTTTCTCCTCTGTCTTCAACCGTTTTTCTTCATTTTTGTTTTGTTTGTTAGTAGCTACTGACGACGTCAGTGCAGAATGCTAGTATTAATTTATAATATTGGTTCATACATTAAATAAAATATAATAAAAATTCATTATTTAGGTCCATACTGTCAACGCCAAACAACTGACAGTGCCGCCGCCGCCAGACAGTCAAAACTCAAAACATTGAGTAATTATAAATGGAGCGATCGTTAGATGCTGTCATATTCTTAGAGCATGTACTTCTGGAAGTGGCATGCAAGCGTTGTTATTGTTTAGTGGTAAAATAGTCAATGTAGTAGATCAGTATTGATTTTTCGGAGGCGTTTCAGTACTTTCATATTAAATATTCTGTTTTTAATGTGAATTTAATTATTTGATTAATATATTATTCTCACAACCTTCCCGAAGGTGTTGTGTAAAACATTGTCAGACAGTGGACAATAGAGAATGTATTAAATATTCAAGTTCTCCTAGGGTTGTTGGTCCTCTCTTTTCTTTAATATTACTGAACTTGATTGAAACCGCAAATGTCGAAAACTTTTAGGTTGCAAAGAACAATCTTCCAATTATTATATCGAATATTTTGTCAGGAGCGGTTTCAGTCCAAAATTTGGGATGTCATTCATTTGTCAAAAATATTTCGAATACCGATGTTTGATTACATTTTTATTTTCTTTTTATTTCAATAGATTTGTCAATATGATTGAACAATTTTGGACATTACATCTGCTTCTCCGATTTCTCCACAACTCTGTATAAAAATATACTTTTTACAATTTCATGAAATAGGGACGAATTTCGACCACTGGGCGACCACTGGTTATCTTTAAACAGACAAATGGTACAAAAAAAATAGCGATGTTATAATTGACTTTCAAATATTCAGGATCAAATGTGAAATTTAATTACAATAATTTATATTTAGAAAAAAACCGACTTCAGCTGACTTAAAATAAAAATAGTTTAGAAACCGTGTGCATTCAATCACTATTCTCAGACATATCTTCTTTTTTATCTGATTTAATTAAGGTACAATTCAATTGAAACTTTTAGCTTATTCTTACTCTCTCTCTCTCTTTTTCTCCCTCTCTCATTCTCCGTCTCTAATTTTTATCCTTTGTCAATATTTTCCAAATATATTTAGACTTTTTTATTTGTTTTATTATTTGGACCACTTTCTATAAATGTAACTAATTCACTCTATATTGCATCCAAACTCTATATGCTTCTGTGTACTGCTCACTCCTATATAACTTATTGGTCTATCATTTTCCGAATCACCCTGTACAACTATAATTCAACTCAACACAATATTACAACGGTCCTGATACTTTTAAAAACCACCCTGTATAGTACAAATCCTCTCCAAACTATTGACCCTTTCTATTTTTCTACTGTTTAAATTATTCCTGTTTACCAATGATTTTACTTCGCCCCATATGTCTAGTATTCCATTTATGCAACTGCTCATGGTCTACCTTATATAACAAAATTCAATTTTTTGAACAACATTTTATGACTATAATTATACCCCGTCCTACGTCCTATAATACAAATATTCTAACTGCTTATGCTTATATAACAAATTTTTGATACACCCTCAATAACAATAATTTTACCCCGCCCTTACTTCAAACACCTTGTTTAAGCAACTACTTATGTTCCAAACTATATAACTTTTTTTAACCGCCTTGTATAACTGTAATTATACTCCACCTTATATTTCCTGTATACTCAACTGCTGCTGACAATTTTTAAAGCCTTTTGTTTAACTGTAATTATTCTCCGTTCTATAATGCAAATATACACTAGAGCTTTGCTTCACTCTTATTTCAACCAGCTTGTATATGAAACTACTTATGTGCCACCCAATACAATATTTTTAGAACCACCCTGTATTACTAATTCAATTCCAACTTATATTTCAACCTTCCTATGTATACAACTGCTTGTGTACCACCTAATATTATATGCACGCACGCACACACCTTCAACTGTATTCCATACAGAAAAGATCGCCGGAATAACGAATTTTCGTTTTAATAAGCTAATGGAATATTTTCTGCAATTTTACGCGGCTGTAACTTAACTTCGTCTCTAAAATAAACTGACTTCAAAAGCATCAAAATGAAAATCATAACAAAGATCCTGTACGACATACTTTCATGGCATATCTTGACATTTAAACTAGATATTTATGATGAAAATTTGACATTTACCAGTTTTTGTGCAGAAAAATGGTATGTTTTACGTTATAGAAAAATGTACTGATTCAAGCTTTGTATATTACAATTTATAATATTCAAATTGCGTGAGCAGTTGTTAGTTTTAGAGAAAATCGCTGAAATCTAGTCCTTATTTACTTTTTTTTGTGATTTTCTAGAAAACCGTACATCTCATGTTATAGACAATTATAAGAGACCTTTCTATAATGTTCCTTAATATAATGTTGTTTGAATCATCAAAATTGCCCAAGCAGCTTTGAATAATCGCTCGTCATATATATAAAAAAAATTGTAGACGAATTGATAACCTCATCCTTTTTGGGACTAAGTTAAAAATGATTGAATTATCCCTGAAGGTCAAGGTCAAATGCAAGGTCACGAATCGAGAGTCTTTTTTAAAATTTTTGTCTTTCAATTCTGTTGTATTATTCCTGGTTTCCACGAAATTCTGGCCTATAGAAACCATTTCGACACCTGGTATAAGTCAAAATTCGGATCGATCTGGCACATCATTAGTTATAAATAAAATTGTAAATGTTAATTATTTGTAACAAATAGTTTAGTGAAATATATTGCTCAAATTAGCTAGAAATACAAAACTCATAATTAAGTTTGTCATTTACATTTTCAGTTTGTCCGCGAAATACGAAGTTCATCAATATTATACGCCCTTCAATAATACACCCTCTATTGTTGGACATTGTTTACCGTACAGCTCGATTAATTATGGATTCTAACTCATCAGTATCGGTAAATACATGGGCATTTGTTATTCCAAGTTTATTTGTTGGGTTTTATATACTGTTTGGTTTCACTAAATTATCTGGTTCACAAAACCTCGTTAGTATTTTCAAGATAAATTATAGATAGAGTGACAATGCATTATTCGATTATTGTTAATTGGGTTAATTAAAACCATATCGTTGACAAGTACAAGTATGGAATTTCTGAAGTTAGTTGCAATTTTTTATGTTCATTAATAATTTGTTGAGCTTGCAGAACGGAAATTGAGATGGTGAAAAAATCACTGAAATACTTGGGACCATTTACCGAGATGGACCAAATATGATAAGTAACCTATTTTATCGTTTAATTGGTCAAGAATGCATTTTGACTTGATTGAGGTGATATTCTTAATTGAAGAAATATGTTTGATCAGAAATAGTGTTGTTTATGAGATTCTAACTATTCCAATGTAACGTATTTATTGTTAACTAGCAGCCACATGGTAATACTAGAAACGTATTACATTCAATGTATTTCACGTTGGTGAAGCTGCTGTAGAAAATAAGCAATATATATATATATATATATATATATATATATATATATATATATATATATGATAAAAATTAAATGGTCTAATATTAAACCACATTGTAATATCACCCAAAAATTGTTTTTAGAGATATTAACATTCATAATTCAAAACAATTATTTTGCTTCCAGCAAAAGTATTACAAACAAACATCGGGCTGTGCAATGGGGTCAAAACTGAGCCCAATACTATCTCTGTATGTGATGGATTACCTATTAGACACATGCTTACAAAAACTGACATTTAAACCAGTCTTTATCAAAAAATTTGTTGATGATATAATTATTGCCCTACCACAAGATAAAATAACTGAAACACTTGACATTTTCAACAAATTTGACATGAAACTACAATTCACGGTTGAGATGGAAGACCAACACAAGTCTGTTCCATTTCTAGACACAAAAGTATGTCGGGTAAATAATCAAATAAAAATTGACTGGCACAGAAAAAATAGTAACTCAGACAGGGTGATACATTTCCAATCAGAACATCCAATAAGTATGAAAATCAATATAATTAAACAAATGAAACAAAGGATACTAAGAATATGCCACAAAGATTTTTCACAAAAAAACTTGAAAAAACTAGAAAAATTCTAATCTCGATAACGACTACCCGAACAGAATGATTAAAAAATTAATATATGAATCTAACTTGACCACAACAAATTTTTCAGAAAAAACAAAACCACCATGTCCAGAACACTTACAGAAGGAGGAAGACATCATTTTTGGGAGTTTGCCATATGTGAGGGACCTAACATTCAAAATAAAAAACTGTTTTAAATATGAAAAATTAAAATAGCCACCTATAATATAAAGACCATAAAAACATTGTTCTCAGATTAAAAGATCCCACACCATTTCTGCTGCAATCAAACATAGTGTATCAAATTGGATGTCAGGATTGTGACAGCACATACATAGGCCAGACCACGCAATGGCTCAAGAGTAGATTAGCACTTCATAAGAGTGACATAAATGACAACAAGCCAAGATGTGCACTGACTAATCATGCTAACGTCCAAGGGCACAAAATTGATTTTGAAAATAAAGATCTTAGATAGGGAAAACAAATATAACAAACGCTTATTACTAGAAATGATCCATATTAATGATCAAAATAATCCAATCAATAAAATCAGATGTACAACAATTGAGTGTTGTCTATGCCTTCTTACTCTCAAAGCGGTTCCATGAGTTCTATGATGGACAGATGGATGAATGAACGTTGACAGCCCAAATGTCATACGAACAATGAACAAACACACAAATAAAATTTTATTACTAATGTAATCCTTACTGTAAATAGAGTATGTTTTGTAATGTTTAACAAGCCCCTGAAATTACCTTTTAAACCTCACATTGTAAGTTAACAACTATCAGGTATAGAAATTATATAAATTAATGTTTGATATAACTTGTAGCATTAGACCCTGAAGAAGGAACAAACAGTTCCGAAAGCTCGGATTTTTGAATAAAGAGTTCACCAAAAAGTAGTAGTCAATATCCCTTATCTCCATAATTACTATATATATATATATATATATATATATATATATATATATATATATATTTTCTACTGAAGGTAGTAGGCAGATTGAGATCCTTACTACGATCTAGGCTCGGTACTATATATTATATATATATATATAATATATACTATAGTGAAACTTAGGGAATAAGTAAATTGAGGCTCCGAGTTCGAATTAAACACTAAATATTTCAGTTTTCTTCCCTTTTTGTTTCCTGAAAATAATTTCAAAATAGGAGCCGGAACGTTAAATAATTCACAAAAGACGCGGTTCTCACCCGCAACCTAGCCAATGTATAAAGTCACACCTATTTGTGTTTAAAATTTAAAGAAAAATGATGCCGCAACACTCATAGCTGCCAACATTAATATTTTTTGAAAACAAATTACATCATTTTTTATCCAATTGTCAAATAATTTCATGTAAATTATTTGTTCATGATGAAATAACACACAGTATTATATAATATATAGTACTGGTAGATATATATAGTATTAAATTTTTTGAATCAAAACGAAGAATACTGATGTTATAACAAGTATTTCCTCTTTATTTCTCGTATGCTATTATGTATTGTAGCTCCTATAACACATCTCTAATTAAAATGAAAATTAAAAAACAATGTCTAATTTTGATAGTGATAACGAAACTAATGAAAGTAAAATCTTCTGACAATCCATTAATAATAGGTTTTCTTTTAGTTTTACGCCAATAAACCTTAGAAATTACTGCGATTCATCTAGTCTGGGCAATAAATCAAGTGAAATTATCTGAAACCGCCCACTTCAGTGTTTTTACCGGAAACAGAGGAAACTCCACTGATTTATATATATTGGCAATAGCATTCTTATAATAGTAAAAGGAACTTCCCTTGTAATGAAATATTACACCATTGAAATATAAGCTCTTTCTTGACATATTATAAGTCTATAAATATTTGAAGAAGACAAATATGCCTTTTGTGTTGCAGACTTTATTTACTGTCTCAAAGGTTTCTGTATACTTTAAGAAAATTAGACTTTTCTCGGTGTTTTAATATTTATGTAGTAGAATAACTGAAAAGCTGAGATGTACAAAATTTGTTGGATAGTATTATATAACTGGAAGGTAAAATGTAAAAGCAAATAAATTTATGATGATTTAGGGAGTATTATGGGTTTAAATGGAACTACCATTTACTTGGTTACTAGTCTTAACTGATCCTTAACTACCACACATTTGTTACTTTTTAGTCGGTATATTTTCACATAAATAAAAATATTAGAAGGTATTAAAAAAAGAACTAAAAACAACTATAAAACAATAATTTCTTCTAGTTCTATATATAAAAATGTTTAACCCCATACAAATTCCTACACTCCATAGGAATAGTCCTTAAAAGTTGTGATTTTTAATAATAAATAAATAAATGAAAATACAATCCAGTCATCGACTGTTTTATTTAACCACAGAAGTATTTTCATAGCTATTAATAAATCACAATATTAAATTTGTATATTTTTTGACAAATCTCGTTTTCAATGGAAACAGATATTACGATTTTATTTTTGGTTTCAGACCACACAGCCCTTTCTAAGACATGCAGAATGTTTCTTTAATATTAAGTTGTTAATATCTGGCTTACAGAAATTCACTCGAAAATTCAATATTTCGTAAACATTTGCTATGTAAACAAACTTCTCAAGACGAAGTAAATCAGTTTAATTTAAATTCTCTAACAGCTATTGCGATACTCTTTATAATAATTCGACTTCATAATATATTCTGTACATGCTTACGTACCACCTATTATAATATTTTTTGTATAATTGTTTTTTGAACCACGATGTATAACACTTTATATTTCAACCATAATGTATATGCAACTGCCTATGGGCTACGATATAAACACTTTTTTTTTAAAATTATTTTAACCATCTTCTTTAACTATAATTCTATTCCACCCTATATTTATTTCATTTTTTTTTGTATAAGATTTTTTAACCACCCTGAATAACTACAAGACTTGTCTGTCCTAAATTACCATGATCCTATATATGCAACTGCTTATGGGCTACCAAATATTTTTGTTCTGACATTTTGCAGATCATGCTGTTTAACTATAACTACTCCAGCATTTAGATGAACCACGCAGAAAATGCATCTGCAAAAGGCCATCCAATGTTAGATTTTTTAACCACCCTGCATAATAATAATTCTTCAACGACTTATATTTCAGCTAATTTATAAATGCATACGCAAGTTCTTATTTGTTACATATAACATTTTTGGAACCATCATGTTTAACAATAAAGATAGGTATGTATTGGCACAGAGCTCAAATTCAATGTGTGCCTTAAATTAACATTCGTACTCGTAAGTTTTTGCCTATCTAACTTTATCTTTAACTTTAATTCCTAACCAGTGTGCCTAAAGTAGTTTTAGGTACTATAACTATATATTTTTTTGACAAACATAGTATACAATTAAGGACCTATCCCGTTATTATTTTTCGGAAATTTGGGTACAACTCACAACCTTGCCGTGTGTGAATAACACTATGCGGAACAGGAGTATACTAAAAACTGAAATATATTAATGTTTTAAATTTCTATGATGTGTTGACAAATATGTATTTATTGTATTCATTTATGAGATATTTTTAGTGATACTTGCCAATAGATTCTTAATAAATTCTTTCAAAAGAAGGGATTCAACGAAAACAAAATGTCAATATATGTTTATTTACTGAAGCACTCACTATAAGGAAATTCTTTTTAAGTTTTTTTAATATTTTTTTGTCTGAGTAAGCATTTAGTATTAATAACTTACTCATATATACTGAAATTTCCAGAAAAAAACAAAATCTCAATGTATAAACACCTAAAACGTATCATACCTGTTAGGTCATAGCCGAACATTAAAAGTTTTTAAAAAAGATTTATTTTATTTAACTGAAAGTTTAAACATTGAAATAAATTGAAGATTAAAATATACTTGGTGATTACTGTTCTAGAACGAGAAGTGACCAAGCTTACATGTTTGGAAGTATTTATAACATCTGAAACAATTACAATTTAGCGGAAAGATAAGCTCGTGCAGGTGGCTGCTGAAAAGTCATTTTAATGAACAAGTCTTTGTTTTCTATTTCCTGTTGCTCACATGCTTTGACATTGTTTACTACGAACTTGACTTTGAATACAAAACAATGAAGCCTCTATTCTAATGAATCGTAACATACCCGACCTTACCAACACAGAATTAAATTTTTTTACAAATAATAAGCATTTGCAATATCATAAAAAAGTCACCAATATTCCGTGTTTTTTATTCGATGCCTAACCATTTCAAACTCATATTTCGTAAAAAAAAACAAAAACTTTACAGTTGCTTCCTGATTCACAGTTGTGGCATCTTTACGTAATGTTAATGCACTTATTGGGAATAACATCGGAACTGAAATAAAACTCCGAATTGTCCTTGTTCCTCCCCTAACTCACACACTTGCGGCTGTCCCGCCTTCTTAGCCGGAAGTCATTATTATTAACTCTGTTGAAAATTTTAGTTATTCTTTTAAATATCTCTTCATTTGATAAGAATGGTAGAGGATTTTGTTTATTGTACTGTTAAGTGATTTATTTGTTGCTGTTTTGCAATTAAATGGATACCTAAATACACACTTAAGTGCTTACTTTGAATGGCTACTTTGGACAATTGTTTTTCGTAAACCATGAACTTTTTGACAGATGTTATATAAGAATTTTTTATTTATACTGATGTACCAAAATATTTGCACAGCATTATATTATACCTTGCTTGGATATGCAGAAAAATTGAGAACATTAATTTTGAAAGGGGTTAAATAATCTGGATGATATTTCAATGTATATTTAATTAATGTCATTCTAGATTTCTAATAAGGCTACTTACTTTTTCTATTAATACTGTCTCATTTGCCATATGTTATGACAAATTAACAAGATTTTTCCGATTTTCTACAAAACCGACCATTACGTGTCATTAAAAAAAAATGGGGACCAAAACAATTATGGAAATCGGTTCATAATTGACTAAGTACTGCGGTAACAATTCTAAAAAAATACAATCGAACTGAGAACGTCCTCCTTCTTAATAACTCTATACAAATTTTCAAATCTTTAAGATATTTGACTTTCTGATATATGACAAATTAATCACTAAGAACCACAGGCCATATTATACTGTTAGTTAAGAGACAAATTCGAAATGAATAAAGACGTAAGGAAAACTCTAAACAATTTAATATGGCTGCTGATATTCATTATAGACAAGGGTCGATAATTTTTGAAAGCAAATAAAATAATGGTAAGATCAAACCCATTTTAAAAGTAAGGAAATGCAACAACTGTAAAAGGAAAAATAATTTATGGGGGACCTGAGGTAGTAAAGTGGGAGGGGGTGGGGTTTTAAGGGTAAAAAACGGTTTATCTCGATTTTCAGCAAAACTACAAGCCCTATGGAAAAAAGTTAAATGCCAAAGTTGTAGGTAATAAAATGCTCTACAACTTTTGTGTTTACACTTTTTTTCACATAACCTCAAAATCTATGTGAAAAAAATAAAAAAAACAAGTTTTTGGTTTTTTATTGTTATCTTTTACAAAAAAATCACAAAATTTGTTGAAATCTTTTTATCTCCCAAACACACTGTAATTTTTTTTATTTAAAATATTTATTTTTTCACCTTATTTTGACTTAATATCCAAAAAGCACACTAAATTTAAATCGAAAATTCTCATGTCAAAATATTCTTTTTTAAAAAGTCGCTGGACTTTTTGTTTGTTGAAATCTCTTCTTTCTGAAGGTGTAAAAAATATAAATTACTATGGTAAACGTTCTCCGAAAATGCAAAGAAAGGAAAAGAACTCGAATCCGAAAATTAAGTAATAAGGCCCACACTCTACTAGCCTCTTCCCCATATCTCTATGAAATACCTTTTGATGGATAAAATTTTCCGTAAGTCACTCAGGAATATAAGCATAATCTTAAAATAGCAATAAATGGGCACCTACGCATATAAATTAAAGAAGATTTCATAACTTTCTCAAAATCTTGTAGATGTTTTATTAAATATTAACTTTATTATCTTATTTGGTTGTTAATTATAGTAGTATATTTCGACTTAAGTAAAAATTTTAATAAATAGCTGAAAATTGTAGATAATGATTAAAAAAAAATTTCGAATTAGAGTTTTTCGTTCTTTGCATTTTCTGAGAACGTTTACAATAGTACTCTCTTCGAGGTGTCATTCTTTTGTACCCAAGACAATATATATAATATATGTTGTTTCTGGTTAGGGAATCTTCATCAGTTGCGCTTCCCACAATTGAATGTTCTCTCTAACATTTCTTTATGTATTTGATACATATCGTTAAATTTGAAGACGCGAGCTGTAAAGACCGACATCTAGGATTTTCGGGAAAACTAGCACACGTTTCCCCGAAAGTCCTAGATGTCGGTCTTTACACGTTTTCAAATTTAACATAGCAATGTATATATTTTTACACCAACAGAAAATAGAGATTTTAACGAAAAAATAGCCCACCAACTTAAAAAAACAGATATTTTGATTGGGCATTTGGGTGCTTGTTCGATATTAAGTTAAAATAAGGTGAAAAAATAAATTTTAAATCAACAAAATTACAATGTGTTTGGGACATAAATAGGTAAAATTTCAAAAAATCTCTGAAAATGTTTGTTTTTGTAAGAGATAAAATAAAAAAAGAGGGCAGTCATTTGAGACTGAACGATGACAGCGAAAGCTTCTTACGAATTATACTTCCCGTTTCTTGTTATCTCCTGTCTCTGTTTCTACTTCCTTGTGTTATGATTACTAATGGTTATAAATTTCAGGAGAATTAAAAGAATTGTCACTATTTTGTTATGACTCAAGTATTAACCCTAATGTGTAATTTAATTTGAATTTTAAATGCGGAAAAAAATTAACGAAAGGTGTATGAAATTAATAGCGTTCTTTCTGACTTCTGACATATGTCAAGTCTGTAATGCATTATATCGCAAAGAGAGATTTGGAGTTTTTATTAGAAAAGCAAATTTTGTGCAGGTTTTCTATATTAATTGGATGTTATATTAGTAAACTCGTAATGTATTTTACCTGGACCCTGATTCTTATACAGTGAACTGAATTGTATGGGCATTTAAAGTGTGTGGTGTCGGTGTTGGTCTCAATGTCGGTGTCAAAACAAATGAAATCTCAAGTTATCCAATTCATTCCCTTGGTCATCTACTTATTTTTCTTTTCATTTTTGTTGTATTCTCTTCCTTTTCCAATGGGTTTCATCTTACTATTTTTTTTTCACTTTTTACCATTTTCATAGCCTTCAGCCTGGTCTATTAAGATTCCAACCAAAAGTATAAAAAGTATGTAAACGCGAGCAGGAAATAATTAATCTTTCGATTGGAACTTGGATAGCTTTAGGTGTAACAATATAATTTTATTCACATTTTCGACGAATATGCATATCAAAAACTACATTACAAGAATTTATGATGTAAACTAGTGTTGTGCCATAGCGTAACAAAACATCGTGCAAATTTGAAAAATGATGTGTTTTATATGAATGTTACCAGTTGTGCACAGACGTTTTCACTCCTCACAATGATTATAAAAAAATAAAGATAAGTTAAGTAATTAAAAAGCAAGGTGTAGTTCCCAAGGGTAATTTGTGGAAACTACCAGGGCCACTAGTTGCCTTCTTACAGAAAAACTCTCTCGCAGGATTAACTGGGAGAAGGAATGTTTATGGATTTGGCAACTAATCATCCTGCACAATATATTTGGATGCAAATTGTGTGATACTTATCTGTGAGATGTTATTGATTAATTAATCAGTCAATTGATAATTACAAAAAACGTTAAGCGAACAAAAATTCTACAAATTGCTTAAAAAAAAATTTCGACAGCGATTCCTGATAAGAAATCAAAACATGACATCACACAGTTAAGTATAATATAAAATACATCCAAACATATTATTCAGGAAAACTAGTTGACAAATTCATAAACCTACATTCTCTCAGTTAATGATAGCTTTTAAGTTAAAAGTTATGTTAAAGTCAAAGCTTTTTTGAAGGAACTGCCTATTACTGACTGGAAAATTGAAAAACCAGAAAACTTTAGGTTCTGATGTGACCTTGACCATCTTGACTATGATTTCTAGGGCAACCGAAAAAATAATCTATATATAAATAGGCTAAGACAAAACGATTAGGTACCATTTTCTCCTCTGTCTCTCAACCGATTTTCTTCATTTTTGTTTTGTTTAGTAGCTACTGACGACCTTCAGTGCAGAATATATAAAGAATTTTTATTTATTTCTTTTAAAATAAGTAATTTTAACAAAAATTATTAATAAAATTCGAGTGGCGCCCTCTATGAACAAGTAGCTTAATCTAATGTTCGAAATTTGACGGCAGTTAACAGTAAAATTCCAATTGCGGACAATAAAATTCCAATTGCGGACAATACTAGCATGGTATAAAAACTATTACTAAAATAATCAACTTTTACTTACAAAGATGTATGTATGCCATAAAAACCGCCTTTTCTATTCATTTATGACGTTAATTTTTTTAAACAATCCTGATGACAGCAATTACTTAAGTGACCAAATAGAATTGAAGTTTGTGCATTTACAGAAGAATCCAGGTCAAAAGTTTTATGTAAGTACAGAAATTTTTTAAGTTAATTGATACATTTGGATTCCGAACCGCAAGAGTTGAGTATGTACATTCTTGCAGTCATGAATGTCCCAAAAATCGAATAACAATTTACTAATCTATATCTATATATAAATAGGCTAAGATAAAATGATTAGGTACCATTTTCTCCTCTGTCTCTCAACCGATTTTCTTCATTTTTATTTTGTTTCGTAGCTACTGACGACCTTCAGTGTAGAATGCTAATATTAATTTATAATAATGGTTCATTCATTAAATAAAATATAATAAAAATTCATTATTTACGTCATAATGTCAACGCCAAACAACTGAATGTGCCGCGTTCCGCCACCGCCAGACTGAAAACATTGAGTAATTATATATAGAGGGACCAATGATGTTTATACTTAGAGCATGTACTACTGGAAGTGGCATGCAAGAGTTGTTATTGTTTAGTGGTAAAGTAATCGATGTATATTATAATTATACAGGGCGATTTCAGATATCTTCAAAATAATTTTTTCGTGGGTGGCACATAAGCAGTTGTATATATAGGGTGTTTAAAATACAGAGTAGAATGCAATTATAACTAATAAAATAATTATATAGGGAAGTCCATTAGCGGTTGAATTTACAGGGTTCTTGGAATAGAAGGTGCAGTAGAATTACGGTTATACAGGGTGGTGCAAAGAGTATTATACAGAGATGCATATACAGGGTGGCGGAAATGGAAATGCAACATTTTGTAACCCATAAGCAGTTGTATATATAGGAAAGATGAAATATAGGGTGAGAGGAATTATAGATATACAGGATGATGATAAAAAATGTTAGAAACGGAAATGATTTATAGAGTAGCCCACGAAGAGTTCCATATATATGATGATTGAAATATAGGTCAGAGTAGAATTATAGTTACAGAAGATAGTTAAAAATTTCGTAAACAAAAAGAGTAAATACCGTGGCTCATAGGCAGTGGCATATACAGAATGGTTTACCGGGTGGTTCAAAAATGTTAAAAAATATTATGCGTGGTCCATGAGCAGTTGCATATACAGGGTGGTGGAAATATATAATGAGATGGAATTATTATTATTATTATGAGGATTTTAATAAATGTTTGAGAATTGCGTGCAATTATAGCTATACAGACAGGTTAGAAAAAATAAATATGTATGGTAGTCCATTAGCGGTTGCGTTGTTGTCATATTAAATTAAGAATTACGAATTCGAACACAAATAATGTCCTATGAATTATATTTGAAAAAAACTTGAATTTCTTTACTTATTTGTAGAAGCGAGATGTAAGACCGACATCTAGGATTTTCGAGGAAACTATCACACAGAGGTTCCTAATCTGGATCCTTTCCCTGTAATTGCTGTTCTCCCTAAAGTCCTAGGATAGAATGTCAAGATAAAATTTTCAGGTTATTTAACCTGCCAGAGATATTGACACAATTGGTCGAATTTCGACCACTGGGCGACAGCTAGTCTATATAAATAGGCAAAGACAAAACGATTAGGTACCATTTTCTCCTCTGTCTTTCAACCGGTTTTCTTCATTTTTGTTTTGTTTAGTAGCTACTGACGACGTCAGTGCAGAATGCTAGTATTAATTTATAATATTGGTTCATACATTAAATAAAATATAATAAAAATTCATTATTTAGGTCCATACTGTCAACGCCAAACAACTGACAGTGCCGCCGCCGCCAGACAGTCAAAACTCAAAACATTGAGTAATTATAAATGAAGCGATCGTTAGATGCTGTCATATTCTTAGAGCATGTACTTCTGGAAGTGGCATGCAAGCGTTGTTATTGTTTAGTGGTAAAATAGTCAATGTAGTAGATCAGTATTGATTTTTCGGAGGCGTTTCAGTACTTTCATATTAAATATTCTGTTTTTAATGTGAATTTAATTATTTGATTAATATATTATTCTCACAACCTTCCCGAAGGTGTTGTGTAAAACATTGTCAGACAGTGGACAATAGAGAATGTATTAAATATTCAAGTTCTCCTAGGGTTGTTGGTCCTCTCTTTTCTTTATATTACTGAACTTGATTGAATCCGCAAATGTCGAAAACTTTTAGGTTGCAAAGAACAATCTTCCAATTATTATATCGAATATTTTGTCAGGAGCGGTTTCAGTCCAAAATTTGGGATGTCATTCATTTGTCAAAAATATTTCGAATACCGATGTTGGATTACATTTTTATTTTCTTTTTATTTCAATAGATTTGTCAATATCATTGAACAATTTTGGACATTACATCTGCTTCTCCGATTTCTCCACAACTCTGTATAAAAATATACTTTTTACAATTTCATGAAATAGGGACGAATTTCGACCACTGGGCGACCACTGGTTATCTTTAAACAGACAAATGGTACAAAAAAAATAGCGATGTTATAATTGACTTTCAAATATTCAGGATCAAAATGTGAAATTTAATTACAATAATTTATATTTAGAAAAAAACCGACTTCAGCTGACTTAAAATAAAAATAGTTTAGAAACCGTGTGCATTCAATCACTATTCTCAGACATATCTTCTTTTTTATCTGATTTAATTAAGGTACAATTCAATTGAAACTTTTAGCGTATTCTTACTCTCTCTCTCTTTTTCTCCCTCTCTCATTCTCCGTCTCTAATTTTTATCCTTTGTCAATATTTTCCAAGTATATTTAGACTTTTTTATTTGTTTTATTATTTGGACCACTTTCTATAAATGTAACTAATTCACTCTATATTGCATCCAAACTCTATATGCTTCTGTGTACTGCTCACTCCTATATAACTTATTGGTCTATCATTTTCCGAATCACCCTGTACAACTACAATTCAACTCAACACAATATTACAACGGTCCTGATACTTTTAAAAACCACCCTGTATAGTACAAATCCTCTCCAAACTATTGACCCTTTCTATTTTTCTACTGTTTAAATTATTCCTGTTTACCAATGATTTTACTTCGCCCCATATGTCTAGTATTCCATTTATGCAACTGCTCATGGTCTACCTTATATAACAAAATTCAATTTTTTGAACAACATTTTATGACTATAATTATACCCCGTCCTACGTCCTATAATACAAATATTCTAACTGCTTATGCTTATATAACAAATTTTTGATACACCCTCAATAACAATAATTTTACCCCGCCCTTACTTCAAACACCTTGTTTAAGCAACTACTTATGTTCCAAACTATATAACTTTTTTAACCGCCTTGTATAACTGTAATTATACTCCACCTTATATTTCCTGTATACTCAACTGCTGCTGACAATTTTTAAAGCCTTTTGTTTAACTGTAATCATTCTCCGTTCTATAATGCAAATATACACTAGAGCTTTGCTTCACTCTTATTTCAACCAGCTTGTATATGAAACTACTTATGTGCCACCCAATACAATATTTTTAGAACCACCCTGTATAACTAATTCAATTCCAACTTATATTTCAACCTTCCTATGTATACAACTGCTTGTGTACCACCTAATATTATATGCACGCACGCACACACCTTCAACTGTATTCCATACAGAAAAGATCGCCGGAATAACGAATTTTCGTTTTAATAAGCTAATGGAATATTTTCTGCAATTTTACGCGGCTGTAGCTTAACTTCGTCTCTAAAATAAACTGACTTCAAAAGCATCAAAATGAAAATCATTACAAACATCCTGTTCGACATACTTTCATGGAATATCTTGACATTTAAACTAGATATTTATGATGAAAATTTGATATTTACCATGATGTTTACAGTTTTTGTGCAGAAAAACGGTATGTTTTACGTTATAGAAAAAATGTACTGAATCAAGCTTTTTTATATTACAATTTATAATATTCAAATTGCGTGAGCAGTTTTTAGTTTTAGAGAAAATCGCTGAAATCTAGTCCTTATTTACTTTTTTTTTGTGATTTTCTATAAAACCGTACATCTCATGTTATAGACAATTATAAGAGACCTTTCTATAATGTTCCTTAATATAATGTTGTTTAAATCATCAAAATTGCCCAAGCAGCTTTGAATAATCGCTCGTCATATATATAAAAAAATTGTAGACGAATTGATAACCTCATCCTTTTTGGGACTAAGTTAAAAATGATTGAATTATCCCTGAAGGTCAAGGTCAAATGCAAGGTCACGAATCGAGAGTCTTTTTTAAAATTTTTGTCTTTCAATTCTGTTGTATTATTCCTGGTTTCCACGAAATTCTGGCCTATAGAAACCATTTCGACACCTGGTATAACTCAAAATTCGGATCGATCTGGCACATCATTAGTTATAAATAAAATTGTAAATGTTAATTATTTGTAACAAATAGTTTAGTGAAATATATTGCTCAAATTAGCTAGAAATACAAAACTCATAATTAAGTTTGTCATTTACATTTTCAGTTTGTCCGCGAAATACGAAGTTCATCAATATTATACGCCCTTCAATAATACACCCTCTATTGTTGGACATTGTTTACCGTACAGCTCGATTAATTATGGATTCTAACTCATCAGTATCGGTAAATACATGGGCATTTGTTATTCCAAGTTTATTTGTTGGGTTTTATTATACTGTTTGGTTTCACTAAATTATCTGGTTCACAAAACCTCGTTAGTATTTTCAAGATAAATTATAGATAGTGACAATGCATTATTCGATTATTGTTAATTGGGTTAATTAAAACCATATCGTTGACAAGTACAAGTATCGAATTTCTGAAGTTAGTTGCAATTTTTTATGTTCATTAAATAATTTGTTGAGCTTGCAGAACGGAAATTGAGATGGTGAAAAAATCACTGAAATACTTGGGACCATTTACCGAGATGGACCAAATATGATAAGTAACCTATTTTATCGTTTAATTGGTCAAGAATGCATTTTGACTTGATTGAGGTGATATTCTTAATTGAAGAAATATGTTTGATCAGAAATAGTGTTGTTTATGAGATTCTAACTATTCCAATGTAACGTATTTATTGTTAACTAGCAGCCACATGGTAATACTAGAAACGTATTACATTCAATGTATTTCACGTTGGTGAAGCTGCTGTAGAAAATAAGCAATATATATATATATATATATATATATATATATATATATATATATATAATAAAAAATTAAATGGTCTAATATTAAACCACATTGTAATATCACCCAAAAATTGTTTTTAGAGATATTAACATTCATAATTCAAAACAATTATTTTTGCTTCCAGCAAAAGTATTACAAACAAACATCGGGCTGTGCAATGGGGTCAAAACTGAGCCCAATACTATCTCTGTATGTGATGGATTACCTATTAGACACATGCTTACAAAAACTGACATTTAAACCAGTCTTTATCAAAAAATTTGTTGATGATATAATTATTGCCCTACCACAAGATAAAATAACTGAAACACTTGACATTTTCAACAAATTTGACATGAAACTACAATTCACGGTTGAGATGGAAGACCAACACAAGTCTGTTCCATTTCTAGACACAAAAGTATGTCGGGTAAATAATCAAATAAAAATTGACTGGCACAGAAAAAAAAAAGTAACTCAGACAGGGTGATACATTTCCAATCAGAACATCCAATAAGTATGAAAATCAATATAATTAAACAAATGAAACAAAGGATACTAAGAATATGCCACAAAGATTTTTCAACAAAAAACTTGAAAAAACTAGAAAAAATTCTAATCGATAACGACTACCCGAACAGAATGATTAAAAAATTAATATATGAATCTAACTTGACCACAACAAATTTTCAGAAAAAACAAAACCACCATGTCCAGAACACTTACAGAAGGAGGAAGACATCATTTTTGGGAGTTTGCCATATGTGAGGGACCTAACATTCAAAATAAAAAACTGTTTTAAATATGAAAAAATTAAAATAGCCACCTATAATATAAAGACCATAAAAACATTGTTCTCAAGATTAAAAGATCCCACACCATTTCTGCTGCAATCAAACATAGTGTATCAAATTGGATGTCAGGATTGTGACAGCACATACATAGGCCAGACCACGCAATGGCTCAAGAGTAGATTAGCACTTCATAAGAGTGACATAAATGACAACAAGCCAAGATGTGCACTGACTAATCATGCTAACGTCCAAGGGCACAAAATTGATTTTGAAAATATAAAGATCTTAGATAGGGAAAACAAATATAACAAACGCTTATTACTAGAAATGATCCATATTAATGATCAAAATAATCCAATCAATAAAAAATCAGATGTACAACAATTGAGTGTTGTCTATGCCTTCTTACTCTCAAAGCGGTTCCATGAGTTCTATGATGGACAGATGGATGAATGAACGTTGACAGCCCAAATGTCATACGAACAATGAACAAACAACACAAATAAAATTTTATTACTAATGTAATCCTTACTGTAAATAGAGTATGTTTTGTAATGTTTAACAAGCCCCTGAAATTACCTTTTAAACCTCACATTGTAAGTTAACAACTATCAGGTATAGAAATTATATAAATTAATGTTTGATATAACTTGTAGCATTAGACCCTGAAGAAGGAACAAACAGTTCCGAAAGCTCGGATTTTTGAATAAAGAGTTCACCAAAAAGTAGTAGTCAATATCCCTTATCTCCATAATTACTATATATATATATATATATATATATATATATATATTTTCTACTGAAGGTAGTAGGCAGATTGAGATCCTTACTACGATCTAGGCTCGGTACTATTTTATTAGTACTATAGTGAAACTTAGGGAATAAGTAAATTGAGGCTCCGAGTTCGAATTAAACACTAAATATTTCAGTTTCTTCCCTTTTTGTTTCCTGAAAATAATTTTAAAATAGGAGCCGGAACGTTAAATAATTCACAAAAGACGCGGTTCTCATCCGCAACCTAGCCAATGTATAAAGTCACACCTATTTGTGTTTAAAATTTAAAGAAAAATGATGCCGCAACACTCATAGCTGCCAACATTAATATTTTTTGAAAACAAATTACATTTTTTATCCAATTGTCAAATAATTTCATGTAAATAATTTGTTCATGATGAAATAACACACAGTATTATATAATATATAGTACTGGTAGATATATATAGTATTAAATTTTTTGAATCAAAACGAAGAATACTGATGTTATAACAAGTATTTCCTCTTTATTTCTCGTATGCTATTATGTATTGTAGCTCCTATAACACATCTCTAATTAAAATGAAAATTAAAAAAACAATGTCTAATTTTGATAGTGATAACGAAACTAATGAAAGTAAAATCTTCTGACAATCCATTAATAATAGGTTTTCTTTTAGTTTTACGCCAATAAACCTTTAGAAATTACTGCGATTCATCTAGTCTGGGCAATAAATCAAGTGAAATTATCTGAAACCGCCCACTTCAGTGTTTTTACCGGAAACAGAGGAAACTCCACTGATTTATATATATTGGCAATAGCATTCTTATAATAGTAAAAGGAACTTCCCTTGTAATGAAATATTACACCATTGAAATATAAGCTCTTTCTTGACATATTATAAGTCTATAAATATTTGAAGAAGACAAATATGCCTTTTGTGTGGCAGACTTTATTTACTGTCTCAAAGGTTTCTGTATACTTTAAGAAAATTAGACTTTTCTCGGTGTTTTAATATTTATGTAGTAGAATAACTGAAAAGCTGAGATGTACAAAATTTGTTGGATAGTATTATATAACTGGAAGGTAAAATGTAAAAGCAAATAAATTTATGATGCTTTGGGGAGTATTATGGGTTTTAATGGAACTACCATTTACTTTGGTTACTAGTCTTAACTGATCCTTAACTACCACACATTTGTTACTTTTTAGTCGGTATATTTTCACATAAATAAAAATATTAGAAGGTATTAAAAAAGAACTAAAAACAACTATAAAACAATAATTTCTTCTAGTTCTATATAAAAATGTATAACCCCATACACATTCCTACACTCCATAGGAATAGTCCTGAAAAGTTGTGATTTTTAATAATAAATAAATAAATGAAAATACAATCCAGTCATCGACTGTTTTATTTAACCACAGAAATATTTTCATAGCTATTAATAAATCACAATATTAAATTTGTATATTTTTTGACAAATCTCGTTTTCAATGGAAACAGATATTACGATTTTATTTTTGGTTTCAGACCACACAGCCCTTTCTAAGACATGCAGAATGTTTCTTTAATATTAAGTTGTTAATATCTGGCTTACAGAAATTCACTCGAAAATTCAATATTTCGTAAACATTTGCTATGTAAACAAACTTCTCAAGACGAAGTAAATCAGTTTAATTTAAATTCTCTAACAGCTATTGCGATACTCTTTATAATAATTCGACTTCATAATATATTCTGTACATGCTTACGTACCACCTATTATAATATTTTTTGTATAATTGTTTTTTGAACCACGATGTATAACACTTTATATTTCAACCATAATGTATATGCAACTGCCTATGGGCTACGATATAAACACTTTTTTTTATAAATTATTTTAACCATCTTCTTTAACTATAATTCTATTCCACCCTATATTTATTTCATTTTTTTTTGTATAAGATTTTTTAACCACCCTGAATAACTACAAGACTTGTCTGTCCTAAATTACCATGATCCTATATATGCAACTGCTTATGGGCTACCAAATATTTTTGTTCTGACATTTTGCAGATCATGCTGTTTAACTATAACTACTCCAGCATTTAGATGAACCACGCAGAAAATGCATCTGCAAAAGGCCATCCAATGTTAGATTTTTTAACCACCCTGCATAATAATAATTCTTCAACGACTTATATTTCAGCTAATTTATAAATGCATACGCAAGTTCTTATTTGTTACATATAACATTTTTGGAACCATCATGTTTAACAATAAAGATAGGTATGTATTGGCACAGAGCTCAAATTCAATGTGTGCCTTAAATTAACATTCGTACTCGTAAGTTTTTGCCTATTGTGCCTAAAGTAGTTTTAGGTACTATAACTATATATTTTTTGACAAACATAGTATACAATTAAGGACCTATCCCGTTATTATTTTTCGGAAATTTGGGTACAACTCACAACCTTCGTGTGTGAATAACACTATGCGGAACAGGAGTATACTAAAAACTGAAATATATTAATGTTTTAAATTTCTATGATGTGTTGACAAATATGTATTTATTGTATTCATTTATGAGATATTTTTAGTGATACTTGCCAATAGATTCTTAATAAATTCTTTCAAACGAAAACAAAATGTCAATATATGTTATTTACTGAAGCACTCACTATAAGGAAATTCTTTTAAGTTTTTTTAATATTTTTTTGTCTGAGTAAGCATTTAGTATTAATAACTTACTCATATATACTGAAATTTCCAGAAAAAAACAAAATCTCAATGTATAAACACCTAAAACGTATCATACCTGTTAGGTCATAGCCGAACATTAAAAGTTTTTAAAAAGATTTATTTTATTTAACTGAAAGTTTAAACATTGAAATAAATTGAAGATTAAAATATACTTGGTGATTACTGTTCTAGAACGAGAAGTGACCAAGCTTACATGTTTGGAAGTATTTATAACATCTGAAACAATGATCCTATATATGCAACTGCTAAAGATAAGCTCGTGCAGGTGGCTGCTGAAAAGTCATTTTAATGAACAAGTCTTTGTTTTCTATTTCCTGTTGCTCACGAGGTTACCTTGGAAATCATATCAATTTTCATGTAAGCTTTGACATTGTTTACTACGAACTTGACTTTGAATACAAAACAATGAAGCCTCTACTTTAATGAATCGTAACATACCCGACCTTACCAACACAGAATTAAATTTTTTTACAAATAATAAGCATTTGCAATATGATAAAAAAGTCACCAATATTCCGTGTTTTTTATTCGATGCCTAACCATTTCAAACTCATATTTCGTAAAAAAAAACAAAAACTTTACAGTTGCTTCCTGAGTCACACTTGTGGCATCTTTACGTAATGTTAATGCACTTATTGGGAATAACATGGGAACTTAAATAAAACTCGGAATTGTCCTTGTTGCTCTCCTAACTCACACACTTGCGGCGGTCCCGCCATCTTAGCTGGAAGTCATTATTATTAACTCTGTTGAAAATTTTAGTTATTCTTTTAAATATCTCTTCATTTGATGGGAATGGTAGAGGATTTTGTTTATTGTACTGTTAAGTAATGTATTTGTTGCTGTTTTGCAATTAAATGGATACCTAAATACACACTTAAGTGCTTACTTTGAATGGCTACTTTGGACAATTGTTTTTCGTAAACCATGAACTTTTTGACATATGTTATATAAGAATTTTTTATTTATACTGATGTACCAAAATATCTGCACAGCATTATATTATACCTTGCTTGGATATGCAGAAAAATTGAGAACATTAATTTTGAAAGGAGTTAAATAATCTGGATGATATTTTAATGTATATTTAATTAATGTCATTCTAGATTTCTAATAACGCTACTTACTTTTTCTATTAGTACTGTCTCATTTGCCACATGTTATGACAAATTAACAAGATTTTTCCGATTTTCTACAAAACCGACCATTACGTGTCATTAAAAAAATGGGGACCAATCTAGAAATTTATTTTATCAAATTAAAAAACAATTACGGAAATCGGTTCATAACTGACTAAGTACTGCGGTAACAATTCTAAAAAAATACAATCGAACTGAGAACGTCCTCCTTCTTAATAACTCTATACAAATTTTCAAAACTTTAGGATATTTGACTTTCTGATATGTGACAAATTAATCACTAAGAACCACAGGCCATATTATACTGTTACTTAAGAGACAATAATAGTTTGCAGTAGTTATTAGATAAATAAAAACGTAAGGAAAACTCTAAACAATTTAATATGGCGGCTGATATTCATTATAGACCAGGGTCGATAATTTTTGAAAGCAAATAAAATAATAGTAAGATGAAACCCATTTTAAAAGTAAGGAAATGCAACAACTGTAAAAGGAAAAATAATTTATTGGGGACCTGAGGTAGTAAAGTGGGAAAGGGTGGGGTTTTAAGGGTAAAAAACGATTTATCTCGATTTCCAGCAAAACTAGAGTCCTATGGAAAAGTTGTAGGTAATAAAAAGCTCTACAACTTTTGTGTTTACACTTTTTTCACATGACCTCAAAATCTATGTGAAAGAAATCAAAAAATGGTTTTTTATTGTAATCTTTTACAAAAAAATCACAAAATTTGTTGAAATCTTTTTATCTCCAAAACACACTGTAATTTTTTTGATTTAAAATATTTATTTTTCACCTTATTTTGACTTAATATCCAAAAAGCACCCTAAATTTAAATCGAAAATTCTCATGTCAAAACATTCTCTTTTTTAAAAAGTCACTGGACTTTTTGTTTGTTGAAATCTCTTCTTTCTGAAGAATTACTATGGTAAACGTTGTCCGAAAATGCAAAGAAAGGAAAAGAACTCGAATCCGAAAATTAAGTAGTAAGGCCCACACTCTACTAGCCTCTTCCCCATATCTCTATTAAATACCTTTTGATGGATAAAATTTTCCGTAAGTCACTCAGGATATAAGCATAATCTTAAAATAGCAATAAATGGGCACCTACGCATATAAATTAAAGAAGATTTCATAACTTTCTCAAAATCTTGTAGATGTTTTATTAAATATTAACTTTATTATCTTATTTGGTTGTTAATTATAGTAGTATATTTCGACTTAAGTAAAAATTTTAATAAATAGCTGAAAATTGTAGATAATGATTAAAAAAATTTTTCGAATTAGAGTTTTTTCGTTTCTTTGCATTTTCTGAGAACGTTTACAATAGTACTCTCTTCGAGGTGTCATTCTTTTGTACCCAAGACAATATATATAATATATGTTGTTTCTGGTTAGGGAATCTTCATCAGTTGCGCTTCCCACAATTGAATGTTCTCTCTAACATTTCTTTATGTATTTGATACATATCGTTAAATTTGAAGACGCGAGCTGTAAAGACCGACATCTAGGATTTTCGGGAAAACTAGCACACGTTTCCCCGAAAGTCCTAGATGTCGGTCTTTACACGTTTTCAAATTTAACATAGCAATGTATATATTTTTACACCAACAGAAAATAGAGATTTTAACGAAAAAATAGCCCACCAACTTAAAAAAACAGATATTTTGATTGGGCATTTGGGTGCTTGTTCGATATTAAGTTAAAATAAGGTGAAAAAATAAATTTTAAATCAACAAAATTACAATGTGTTTGGGACATAAATAGGTAAAATTTCAAAAAATTCCTGAAAATGTTTGTTTTTGTAAGAGATAAAAATAAAAAAAGAGGGGCAGTCATTTGAGACTGAACGATGACAGCGAAAGCTTCTTACGAATTATACTTCCCGTTTCTTGTTATCTCCTGTCTCTGTTTCTACTTCCTTGTGTTATGATTACTAATGGTTATAAATTTCATGAGAATTAAAAGAATTGTCACTATTTTGTTATGACTCAAGTATTAACCCTAATGTGTAATTTAATTTGAATTTTAAATGCGGAAAAAAATTAACGAAAGGTGTATGAAATTAATAGCGTTCTTTCTGACTTCTGACATATGTCAAGTCTGTAATGCATTATATCGCAAAGAGAGATTTGGAGTTTTTATTAGAAAAGCAAATTTTGTGCAGGTTTTCTATATTAATTGGATGTTATATTAGTAAACTCGTAATGTATTTTACCTGGACCCTGTGTCTTATACAGTGAACTGAATTGTATGGGCATTTAAAGTGTGTGGTGTCGGTGTTGGTCTCAATGTCGGTGTCAAAACAAATGAAATCTCAAGTTATCCAATTCATTCCCTTGGTCATCTACTTTCAGATCGCCCGTAAATTATTTTTCTTTTCATTTTTGTTGTATTCTCTTCTTTTTCCAATGGGTTTCATCCTACTATTTTTTTTTCACTTTTTACCATTTTCAAAGCCTTCAGCCTGGTCTATTAAGATTCCAACCAAAAGTATAAAAAGTATGTAAACGCGAGCAGGAAATAATTAATCTTTCGATTGGAACTTGGATAGCTTTAGGTGTAACAATATAATTTTATTCACATTTTCGACGAATATGCATATCAAAAACTACATTACAAGAATTTATGATGTAAACTAGTGTTGTGCCATAGCGTAACAAAACATCGTGCAAATTTGAAAAATGATGTGTTTTATATGAATGTTACCAGTTGTGCACAGACGAGTTATTGCATTTTTGTTATAAAACCGAACATATTTCTATAACGGTTTTGTCACAGTAATATAAACTGTTATTGGTCGCTAAAATAAAACATTCGGTTTTATTAGTTTGAAAATTATTATTGTAAGAGGACATTAATTACATTCCATGTGATGACGTGTTTTGGTGGATTTTTGTATTGGATATATTGCTTTCAACGAGGCCATATAAATAAATGATTTATTCAACAAATGAAAACGATGTCGTTTACATATTAGATTAGTAGCAATTTGAGTAAATAGAAAGACTGTTTGTTTTACTTAATGGGATCGTTATACGCAAATTCTAGTTCTATTTGTTTTGAATATGAAATAGGACTTAATAAACATGTTCCAACTTGTTTATTTGAGTTGAGGATTATATAACTAAATGCAGTTTTTGTTGATAAATAAATTAATTATTTATTCAATCTGGTACAGTGACTGGGGAGAAAAAAAGTCCGAACCTGGAAAATTTTTGCCAGTGAACCGGTTTTTATGAATTAAGTTTATTTTATCCTCCAAATAAAAATTTATATAACCTTGACATGTGCTTTTTATTTGTATGGGTGAAAAGCACTCCCTAAGCTAAAAAATAAGTAAAACATAAAATCAGAGGTTTCTTAGGCTAAAATTGTATCCAAACAAGTAGAACAAGTATTATTACACATTTGTACAACATTACTTACACTTTATTATATAGCATTTATAACATTTCAACCCTTAACGACAAAATTGCGAAAAAATTCTTTTGTTTATCATTTCAAATATTTTTAGAGGTTTATATGAAAAATTAAAATCTTATGGTACAAGAAACAGTTTATCAATGTATTTCAACCTTTAAGAACTACCCTTAATGACAAAATTACGAATATATATATATATATATATATATATATATATATATATATATATATATTAATTTTCAAATATTTTTTATACTCTAACGATTTTTAAAATACACAAACTACAGCCACTTAAACACAGCGTCATGAGCAGATGTTCAACAGCTGCTTGGTTTGCTCCTTTTTTGCCTCGTCTGCTACTGCTTCTATGGGAAAATGCTAAATTTCTGCTCTGCAACATTTTTTGTATTCCTGTTATTTGTCATGTTATTTAAAAAAAAACTGACATTTTTTGAAATTTAAATTTTTTTTTTCTAAATAAAGTAGGAAATGTAGAAGGATAGCCTTTAATATAAAATCTGGTGGTAAATATATCAGTTTTTTTTGTAGTATTTTCAAAAAAATAATAAATTACCTGCTTCTTTGAATATAACTCCGTCAATTATTATGCTAATGGCTTAAAATCAATATTATTTTGAAGATTTTTTAAGCACTTCAAAAAATATTCTAACAATTTTTTTTAAACGTGAATTTTTTGAGTTATTTCACGTTGAAGGCAGCAAATTTAAAGGTCACCGGACAATACTTTCAATCAGTCGTATCTTAACATCTATTGCCCCTACATAAATAACAAAAACATTTTCAATCATAAACAGCTCAGAAAGTATTCCTTTTTTGAAAAATGTTTATAGAAAACTTTTTACTTAGAATTAATCACTGTATCGATTTCCCACTTACTTTTACCTTTTTAATTTCCACCCTCTAGAAGAGGTGACTTTCCCCTGGGCAAAATCACACCTTGGGACAATATAAGTTCTGTTTTTTATGCTATTTTCAACCTACTGTCAAAATTTTACACAAATCGATTTACTGGCAAAAATTTTCCAGGAAAATTCCCCACTTACTGTACTAATCATGGAAAAAGTGTACATCATATCTTCAAAATATCTTCAAAATAACAAGCCATATTCTATTGGAACAGTGCAATTACGAAAGCCGCCATCTACTGTCATTAATCAACGTACCCACTGCAGGCAGATTGAGGCCCCGAGTTCAATCTAAGACATTTTTTCAGTCGTTAGATAGACTTGGAAAGTATGCAGATTGATACCCTGAGTTCGATCTAGACTTTGAAATATCTGTTTTATTGGTGTTCTCATGAGACTGAAAAAGTAGGCAGATTGAGGCCCTAAATTCGAACTAGACTATTTTTCATTTCTATCTTTTTTTCTTGTGTTTCCAAAGCAATAGCGCAAAACTTCGAGTATTTCATAAATTAAAATGCGGTTCTCAACCGAAACAGTCCAGTTTATTTATATTGACTAGTGGTCTCCCAGTGGTCGAAATTCGACCCTATTTCATGAAATTGTAAAAAGTATATTTTTATAAGAAACAGATTTGTGGAGAAATCGGAGAAGTAGATGCAATTACCCAAATTGTTCACTCATATTGACAAATCTATTGAAATAAAAAGAAAATACAAATGTAATCAAATTTCGGTATTCGAAATATTTTTGACAAATGAATAACCCCCAAATTTTTGGCTGGAACCGCTCCTGGCAAAATATTCGATATAATAATTGGAAGATTGTTCTTTACAACCTAAAAGTTTTCGTCATTTGCGGTTTCAATCAAGTTCAGGATTTTTAAAGAAAAGAGAGGACCGCCAACCCGAGGAGAACTTAAATATTTAATACATTCTCTATTGTCCGCTGTCTGACATTTTTTTATACAACACCTTCGGGAAGGTTGTGATAATAATATGTTATTCAAATAATTAAATTCATATTAAAAACAGAATATTTAATATGAATGTTACTGCAACGCGTCCGAAAAATCAATACTGATCTACCTCATTTACTATTTTACAACTAATCAATAACAACGCTTGCATGCCACTTCCAGAAGTACATGCTCTAAGAATATAACAGCATCTAACGATCCATATATATATATATATATATATATATATATATATATATATATATTACTCAATGTTTTGAGTTTTGACCATCTGGCGGCAATGGCACTGTCAGTTGTTTGGCGTTGACAGTATGGACGTAAATAATGAATTTTTATTATATTTTATTTAATGAATGAACCAATATTATAAATTAATATTAGCATTCTGCACTGTAGGTCGTCAGTAGCTACTAAACAAAACAAAAATGAAGAAAATATGTTAAGAGACAGAGGAGAAAATGGTACCTAATCGTTTTGTCTTTGCCTATTTATATATAGATATATATTTAAAAATGTCATTATTCATTGATCAATTATGTAATAATGCATTTTTTAACAGATTTTCAAAAAGGAAAGAAATTATGTGTACTCAGTGATTATTCAAAAACGGCTTTGGCAAATTTGATGATTTAAACGGCACTGTATTAACGAATATCACAGAAAGGTACCATATAATTTTCTATAACTGGAAATTTACGGTTTCCCAGAAAATCAGAGGGACTACATTTCAGTGTGTTTCAATAAATGTACACTGTTTTCTCTAAAACGGCTCAACCAATTTGAACATTTTAAATTGTATTCTACAAAGACATGCTCCAGGTTGATTCCATATAATTATCTATAACATAAAATATACCGTTTTTCCGAAAATCGTAAAAATATTTGCAAAAACACGGTAAACATCAATATAAATGTCACATTTTCCCACAAATATCTAGCTTAAAAGTCAAGATATGCCATAAAAATACAGGGTGTTTGTAACGGTTTTCATTACAGTTATGAGAAATGGCACAATATATTCCATTAGTGTATCGAAAAGAAATTTTTTTAGGTGAGCGATGTTTTTTATATAGTATACCGTGGTAGGTGTGTGCGTGCATCGAAATTCAAGCCGCAAGTAATGTGGGCAGTTGAAATATTGGGCGAAGTGAAATTACATTTAGACAGGTGGGTTCAAAAAATCTTACAAATAAATGTGATTGTTTTATAAATGACATTTGTGGCCCGTTTTTCAATGCTTAAGTACTTCTTGGGAAATAACACCACAAGCCACAAAAATTATGAATAAAAAAGGCATAACTCTAAAATTCATTTTAGAATTGTGCCTTTTTTTATTGTCCAAAACACCAGAACATATACAGGGTGGTTGCAATATAGGGTGAATTAAAGTTACACTTATCGAAAATGGGCCAAGTAATAAAATAAATAAAAAAGTTAACAAATATGTGGATTATATAAAAAAAACACAAATTATAGAGAGAGAGAGAGAGAGAGAGAGAGAGAGAGAGAGAGAGAGAGAGAGAGAGGGAGATAAGAATTCAATAAAATAATCGATAGAATTCTACCTTAACCGTTTAAGACCCTTTCTGCATAATTATTAACAGTTTCATAAAACACAATTTTTGTTAAGAAGTTTAATCTGACAACGTTCGGACTGAATGGGCATAATAATGAATATATTTTACATCAGTTAATGATACAAGTATTGAACCCTAGCGGAAATGGGGGAAATACCGCCCTATCAATGGTTACCTGCTATAACGATTACATAAATGAGACGTAAGTCAATACAAATCTATAACAATCACTTGGTACTTTGAAATATAAATATATATATTTTTTTGATTATAGTTTAGGTGAAAGAGCGAAACAATGATACAAATTAGTATTTTTGCAAAAATTTTAATTGATCAATGGTTTATGTTCATAATTAGTTACAAAAATAAAGTACTTTTGAGAAAATTAGGAAAAAAATAGTACACATTTATTTCTCATAATTTTTTCATATACCTATTATTTATTTTAAGATCAATCTTACAAAATAGTGGTGGAGAACTATCGATGGCACTATCGATAGTTATCGATAGTTTTGACTATCGAATACTATCGATAATTTGTCTATACTATCGATTGTTTTTGATAATCGCCTTGAGTACCCACTTTTGTATGTTATTAATTAATTACCCTAAAAAATTTATCAACATAGAGTTAAACAGACGTGAACAGAAAACAAACTTTCCGAATCAACCCAGAACTTCTCTTATTAACACTATTACTACTACTACTACTACTCAGGACAACTACATTACAGTTACAACTATATCATATATACAGGGTCTGTCAGAAAGATTGAAAAGAGTGGGCAACATATTTAATGTTAAAACAACATTCCAAACAAGAAATACACTGAAATCTCTAGTATCGAAAACAAAACCCACCAACAAAACCCAGAACTCAAAAAACTGCATATACAAGATTCCTTGCGAATGCCATAAATTTTATATTGGAGAAACATCGAGGCCATTAAACGTACGAATAAATGAACACAAGAATTACATAAAGAAACGACAATTTGAAAAATCGAAAATTTGTGAACATGCTTGGGACCTAGGCCATAAAATACAATTTAACAATTCAACTATACTTACTTCACAAAGAACAACATAACACAAAACTAAAAATAAAAGAGTCTGCCTTAATTCTTTTGAATGAAGACGATTGTATCGCTTCTACTTCTGTAGAATTTAATCGTATCTTGTTACCAACAATTAAGGAAGAAATTATTAATGGTAACCTCCTTTTGAACAACCCAGTATCGGGATAGTTCATAAGGTTTTTCCTAGGTTTTTCCTTATGGCGTCACTGAAACAATAGAATTCTTTGATCGCATTTTTGGCGAATGCGCTATCTTATAACAAAGTCGTACCTAGGAACGCCACTTATAAATTCTAAAGACAACTCTTTCAAATTCTTCTAATTTGAAAGCTGTTTAACTATAATAAATGATCTTTAGACTTTTTTGTGCTACCTGTATATCTAAAAACAACGAATTTCTAATGTCAATTTAAATGTCATAATAATTTTCGTTTTGAAATTTGCATCAATAAATATAATTGTGGTGTTATTGCCCAAAAAACATAAAAGTATTCAGTGATGTGTTGGTTTTCTTAAACAAAAACAACTTGTTGGTTAATTAAAAAAATATATATATATATATAGCAGTATTTAGTTTGTTCATAATAAATCTTTTTAAAAGATCAGACGGTTTTTTATTTCTAGATATACTATTTTTAGTTTTCTGATACTATCGAAAACTATCGATAATTATCGATAGCCGTTACCAGAACTATCGATGGTGCCGACTATCGATAGTTCTCCACCACTATTACAAAACCTCGAAAATCAAGCAGCAACAAATAACGACGCGCAGTTGACGTTTAAATTCTATGACAAGTTGACAACTGGCAAATCACAAAGCATAGTGAATTCAGTGTAAATACATCTACTCAAAGAGTGAATTATTTGTGTGGCAAACGTAAAACATAAGAGATTATTGTTGTTAATTTCGTTCTAAAATTCTCCATGCCACGTAGTGGATGGCTTCCAACAGTTATCATAAAAAAACGCGACATTTGAATTAGCTATTAGCAATGAAAATATAGTACATTTCGTACTATATTATTTTTCTGAATAATATAGTACAATTGGGTAAAACCCTATTTGTCATGTATCATAAACGATAGTTGGTTGTGGTTGTTTCGTGATTATTTTATTTTTTTTGTATTATATAAAAATTTACCATTGATACATATTGTGCATAATTATGCAGACATTTTTTCTATATGAAAAAAAAAAACAACAAAATTAACCCTATGTAACATACTAATATTGATAATATGGTCATTCTTGAATAAAATATATTAATAAATATTTTTTTCTTCCCTTAAAATCAGGTCTCAAGGGGTTAAATCAAATAAAAATAATATGTCAGAAAATAGTTATTGATAGCACAGGGCTTCTAAACGGTTTTTATTTTAAGCCAGTTGAAGTCGGTTCTTTTTTAAATATAAATTATTTTCTGTTTCAGGTGAGCTACTGCCAACATCTAGTTATAAGAGTGCTGCATTGTCGCTATCAGTAAGTTTTGTGTTCCGACTTCTGCCTTTTCCAGCATTTCCAAATACGAGATTTCAATAACCTTCAAGATGTTCCCTGATCCAGATTTAATTCGCATGCTGGCAACATATATCACAAACAGTTTTCCGTTTCCACTCCGTGTTCCTTCTCTATTTTGAGACTCCCGCACAACGCCGCTTGGAATATTTGAGAAACACGCTTTTATTGCTCAAATCTCTATTCCCCGTTCTCTATTTTTCTTTTAAACATATTCCGAACGTGTTTTCGTATTGATGTTCGGCTGGATGAACAGAATATGGATAACGGCCTAATTCACTTTCGCAAAGTTGTGCACAATCCTTTATGCGTTCCGACGACAACGTAACATAAAACAGATTTTACAAGCGACTTTAAGCAGGAACCGGATAACAAAATGTTGTTGTTTGAGCTTTGCGGTGTGATGCTGATAAGCTTTTTTAATGTTTGGCGTAAAGCGTTCTGCATACGTGACACTAAAATAAAACTTGTGGTGGTTTGTACTTTGAATAACGCGAAATAGGAAGCACTACAGATATTGTTATTTCATTTGGAAATTGGTTGTATTTTGTGGTTGCTTTGGTATTAAATGAAGGGTTTAACATAACGCATTGCATATATCTCAGTAGTTGATAGACATTTAAGATTTTAAAATAATCGCAATAAAATAATCCTCGCCGATTCTTATTAAATCTTTTAAACTATCTCACAGATTTTAATGTGGTTTTCATCAATAGAATGTTTCAAGAGGAAGGTTTATACGTATAGTTTTATTATTTTGTCTATTCATTGGGTTTTCTCTCCTCCAAAAAAAATTGGAGGAGAGAAAACCCAATGAATAGACAAAATAATTCAAGACCTCCTCAATAATCTTTTCGAAATTACTTATTAATGTTTTATGTTAATTTGTTTAAAAGTGACGATAATTCTTCAATAAACGCGTCACTGGCACGTCGATTATTACATATAAGAGGATATTAGTTCGGTTAGTTTCTTACTATAATTGCTAAGGTCTCGGGTTCGATCCCCGGAGGAACCACTTTCTCTTAGTATAAATTATTTTTTTTGTGTGTATTTGAGTGAGTACCTGAAAGGTTTAGATTCACACTTGGACCCGGAAGGTGACGCTGCGACTGGTTTATAGAAAACATTTTTGAACTCCTAAACGGTTGGGTTAATTTTGATGAAACTTTTTGTGTGTGGATGCACTGAATGTTTTCTGGCTATCTTGCCGTGGTCACTTGGAATGTCTTCCGAACGTTTCCTCTGCAACTGCGGCAGACATCTTCAGCGGCGCGGGCGTAGTTGACACCTCGTTGGGTGCTCGAAGCGAATAGAACTGTTGACTGGCGTGACGCTGGTGTTTATGCCAACCAGTGGAAGCATAGTCTGCCCTGATTGGTCGGGGGGAATTGGGTGGGCGGGGACTACGAGCTTAGAGGGTTTCGGTGTTGCGCATGGAAGTGCGGGATACCAAATTTTGTTGAGTTTTAGGCCTTCTTCTTTTCTATTGAAGTTGTTTCAATGTTTGTATATTTCGAGGCTTCCCGCTGGAGACGGGAATGGTAGTGAGATGTATTTTCAGAACTTCTGTGTTACGATATTGTATAATGTGTTCCTCTGGTAGCAAAGCATGCTCGGGACAGCAGATTTTTCCGGTTGTAACAACCGACACTTTCGTTTGTGCTCGGTAACACGCGTGTTAATACTACGTTGTGAGCTACCGATGTACACGGCTCCACAAGAACACGGCATTTTATAAACTCCAGATGAGGGTTGAGGGTCACTGGGATTTTTTGGAGTATGTGGCGGAGTTGTTGGGTGGGTTTGTAAACTGTTTTGATATGGAATTTTCCAATGGGCTCTGTAGTGCTTTTTATATATCGCAGATAGGTGGTCCCTAAGTTCTATGATGGCTCCTTTGCGTGGATAGATTTCCGTCCTGAATTAAAACATCTTCTTATCTCATGTCCCGAGTAATCATTCGTCTGGAATGCATGATCTAAATACACTAGTTCGTCTTTTAGATGACGTGGTTCGCAGATTCTGTTTGTTCTGTCCACGAGAGATTTAATTACAGTCCTTTTTTGACTCGGATGATAATTGAACTGTTTGTTGAGATAGCGATTTCTATGGATCGGTTTTAAGTATACATACCATTTTCGTATTTGGTAACTAGAACATCCAGGAACGCTAGTTGTTCGTTTATTTCTTTATCCACTGTAAATTGAATAAATGGATGAATGCTATTCAAATGTCGTGTAAACTCAACAAGCAGATCTTCACCGTGTGTTTGAATATTATGGATTCATAACTTAACCCGATAGGTGCCGCTACTGTCGGATAGTAGATTTCTTTAAACTCCTCCTAAAATGTTGGGTCGATTTTGATGACATTTTTGTGTGTGTTTTACTGAGTTAGATTTACAACTTAACCCGGTAGGTGGACCTGTGAGCGGGTTTTAAATATATTTTTTAAAGGTTGAGCCGATTTTGACGAAACTTATATACTTGAGTGTGTTACACTTAACAATTTGAGCCGGTTGAATTAAAGATTTTTAATTTTTTTGAATGTAATTTTGATGTAGTTTGGCTTAACAAAGAAAAGTAGTTATATTTTAATATTTGAGGGTGCTTTTTTACTTGTGAAGAATAATTTATGTTTATCTGGTGGAATTATTCACAACTCAGGAATTTCACAAAGCATATTTAATGTATGGATAAATGTACAGGACGAGAACGAGTTTATTACTGCAAGAATAATTCCTAATTCATGAACATTTGTAGCTGTTTCATAAAGGGAATGAATACTAACAAGCATTTACCACATTTTAGCATGTACTGCAAGTTTGCCAGACGTATTGAAATTTTAGAAAAAACCTAATAATAGAATAGGTCTTTAATTGTATAATACAACACCTAAGATACATTCGAAACAAATTTTATTGCTATAAACGTTTCTTTTTCGATGTACGGGATGTTTAAATTACAGTAAGCAATGGTCCACCGATTTATCGAAAATGAATAGTTAAGCATGCAGTTTCAAAAAATGATTGAATAAAAGATATCAAAAATACAGCGTGATGTGTTTGACACCTCGATACGACCATTTTCTTCTGAGTAACTAAAAATACAGGAATATTTCCTTGATCCGTTAATAGTATCTATTTTGCTAAAATTTGGAATGTTGTGTGAGCTGAAGAGGTTACAACGTTTAAATTACATAAACTTTTTGGTCCTTTATTTTTTTTTCGTATCGCCTAAAACTATCGACAAAAAAATAAAAACCATTAACTAATTCGCTATGTGAAATTCAAATTTTTAGTAGATTTGATACCACTGATTTATTACAATAAAAATCCTGAATATTAACCCTTACAGCAAATATATGTTACACTAATTTTTGAAAGTAACCAGTGCTCTCTCTCTCTCTCTCTCTCTCTCTCTCTCTCTCCCAGCCTTTATATATGTGTGTGCCCATCTGTTACTTGATGCCCGAACACCCCCGGAGTATTCCTTATGGTTTGAGATGGTCTTGTAAGAAAAAACCTAAGCTATTTAGGTCGAGGGCTATGTCTGAGGTCCACTGTGTCCTATCCACTGGTTCAGAAATACTATAATTAATTATTCCTGTACTTGGACGCCATCGTGTTTATATGAACTTGATTTCATAGCACCAGGTAAAACGAAAGGACCAATCAAATGACTTCCAGTTATACCACCACAGTCATTTAAATATATTTTTTAGCATATAAGATAAAATGACGTAAACAAAAAAGAGAAACGTAAAGGAGGATTCTTCAGAGAAAGAGGTTAACCTGGGTCTTCCGAATTAACTAAGTCATTTCTGATTCTGATTGTTAAGAAGGTCTTTGACTATCTTGCTTGCATATCAGTATCTCTCCTAATTTTTTTCCCTATAAGTATTCAATTTAAAAGTATTACACAATATACACAACCCTATTTATGCACAGGAATATTGGTTGATTATACAGTGAGGACGCGTGGGTTGGAACAAATTCATTTAAAATTCAGGTGTTGTTTTTTTGGGAAAACTCTTGGACACGTCGGTTTTTTGTTTAGACTGCGGTGTTTGTGATGATAAACTCAATTATACAATTATAACATTTGTTTTTTGTTTTATTTTTGAATTCTGCATTGAATTCTAAGTATTTTTCATGTACAATGTCCTATACGGAAAATTAACAGTTATTAAACAAATTACATTTCTTTCTACAATTAAAACAACGGTAAAAATAAGGTGTTTGTTGGTTTGAACCTATTTATTTACATCTAGTTTTTATGATTGTTGGCGGTATTTTAGCCGCATGAATGGAACCCTTTTTTATGCTTCAGTTTTTAACACTTGTTCATTTCCATAGAAACTGTACTATAATTTTATTTCAAATAAGTAGTGGTCAAGTTCAGTTTCAAAGTATGGCATATATTACACCGTGATGGCGACAGAACTCGAACACAAGCTGAAGTTTGCGAATTGTTTAATATGTGCCCGGAGCGGCCTATTACACGATTGGTAGTTAGTAGAATAGAAAAAAAATTCTACAATTTGGCCACGTAAGAGACAATTACAAAACCAAACATCTTCCAGAATTAAATGATTTGCTCGATTTACAAGAAAATCCTCACAAACCCACTAAACAAACAGCCGCAGAACAGTCAATAAGTAAATGTTCTGTTTTAAAGTGCTTGCATATGAATCAATGGCACCCATACAAAGTTCATTTAGTGAAGATGATATGGACCGGAAAGTAGAATTTTCGAAATAATGATGGATAGATGCAATGGCAACCCGCACTTTTCAAGTTTTGTTTAAGTTGTTCAGTAAACAGGCAATATTTTCGATATTGAGCATCAGAAAACCCACATTGGATTATGGAAAGCGATACACAGTTTTCCAAGAAAGTTAACGTATCGGCCGGAATTGTGAGTATTCAATTGTGGGTCCTTTTTTAATTGAGGGAACACTTTACTCGGAAAAGTATATAGACCTATTACAAAATGACATAATATCCTGTTTAACAGAACTTTACCCGAATGGTGAAAACCCCAATATACTGGCAGATTCGATATGGTTTCAACAGGATGGAGCGCCCCGCACTATTCGCGAACAGTGCGAGATTATCTTGACAATATTTTCCCAGATGGATCGGAAGGAGAGGTAAAATCGAATGGTCAGCTAGGTCTCCAGATCTAAGCTCGTTAGATTTTATCTTTGGGGTTACATGAAATCGAAAGTCTACTTCAATAAGCCGGAAAACATCGAGGAATTAAAGAATAGAATTAGGGCCGAAATACAAGGAATCCCGCCACAAACGCTAAATGAAATGTTACGAGAATTTAAATACCCTCTTAGGTATTGCCAGGAAGTTAATGGTCAACAATTTGAACATTTAATTTTATATGTTGATGTCTTTTTTCTTCAATTTTGAAATAAATGTATTTTTTTAAAAATTGTTAATTTTCGGCATAGGACATTGTAGATGAAAAATACTTAGAATTCAATGCAGAATTCAAAAATAAAATACAAATGTTTCTATTTGAAAAAATGAAGTTGTTGGTCGCAATTTATTTCTGGCCCACCCTGTATAAATGAGTTTATCATCACAAAAACTGCAGTCCAAAAAAAAGCCGACGTGTCCGAGCGTTTTTCTAAAAAACCAACACCTGAATTTTAAATGAATTTGTTCCAACCCACGCGTCCTCACTGTATAATAGACAGTAGGTAAACAGATGGCATTCAAAAATAAGTTTCAAAAACCGTCACAAGATGACGGTGTGTAGTCCACAATCGTTATTGTGGATGACAGTATTGTGGACAGTATGTTGGGTGACGTCAGAGCATAGGGATCAGTAAATACTGACGCCGACATAGCTCCTGAGAATTATGACATCATAACATGGCGGACGTTTGAATTAGCGACGTTTATCAAGCTACTAAAAAATGCATGGAGCGCTATTGTGGGGTATGTGTGATAAGTAATTATCTGTTTTCTTCTTCGACTAATAGCCATGGCAGGAAAGAAGAGTGAATCTACATGTATTTGGTATCGCTTAACTGAAATGCGGGGTCAGTCGATTGTATCGCTTCAAGGTCAAAGTCGACTCAAGGTCAAATTGTGGAATTAACGCTGACTACTAATACAAGTTGAACTAGACCATATCTGTCAGAGACAAATGTGTTTAAGGTCAAATACACATAAATGCATGATTAAGTTGTTAACGTTTTTTGAGACTGCTGAATCCAAATCTGAAGTTGATTGGTGCATATTATTCAAGGTCAAGATCACCTCAACGTCAAATCGCAAAAAGGTTTGATTTATAGGATATATTTACAAAAATATTAATCTATCGAATACTAGACCAACTAGATGAGTAAGCAGAAGGCCACGAGAATTATGTGAACCAACCTGAAGAGGACAGATGTGATTCTGTTAGTAAATTAATTAATTGTACAAGAAAACGAACTCTTGCCGGTGATTTAAAACAAGTGTTATATTTGATACCAATTAACATTCAATAACGACATTACCCTGGATGCTAAATCTGCTCTAACAATTCACCTATACTGTTCCATTTGACAAGCAGCATTCACAAACGAAATATCAAGCAGCTCGGATTACTCGCGAACTTGACAATACTGAATGGAGTCCTGTTTATGTTCGGAATTAAAATTAATTATTCAAGACCGCCGTATTTAATTTCGTTCGGTATTTGTCTTTGAAGCTCTGATATTCCGATGCATTTATCTGGGAATCTCGACGAACTTCGCTGGTATGCCTTTATCAAGTTTAAGCCCGAACACTTTCTGCAAGTGCAATACTCCCCAAGCAGGAATGCCGTGATTTACTGCTCAATTTTATGAATATTGTAGTGGAGATTTTCATCCGAAGAGTACAATGGAAAAGCAAAGAGATGATTTAGAGCGGTGCTTTAATGAAATTTCCGTTAAAAAATAGAGCCGAGTTCTTTATTCTATTGGTTTAATCCTCTCTGTTGCGACAGTAATAACAAATAGAATACCAAGGCATTTGGAAATCACTATTGAATTCTAAACTCATAAATCTTTGTAAGATTGTTGATATGCTGATTTTCCTTAACTACGTTAGATTGGCTATATATGTCAATTTTACTCAATATTTTATTGATATTTATTTATATATATATTGAAATTGAAACAACCAAACCATTTACAACAATAAAATCAAAATTCAATAATATCTGTAGTAGTAAAGTAAATAAGTTCATTGTAACATAATAAACCAATATTAAATGCAATAGAGAATTTGTCAGGATGGTACTAAATTTGTAAAAGCAAAATGAAAAATGAAATGCAATTTTTCAGTAATCGAATAGAACTGGTTTAATAATGAACCAGACAATGAACTGGTGATCAATAATGAAAAATGTAAACAATATAACAAGTTAAATGTAGCTTTTGAAATATAACAGATTTGACTTTTCTAACAAAATTTATTAAAAAGTATGCAGAAATTTAAATAGGCATATTGAAATATTCTATTGATTTCATATATCACAATGAAAACATTTTACAAATACAAAATTTAAAAATTTACCTTGATTTTGATACTTAAAGATGCAATTCAACAATTTCCTATTTTATTATAAAACATTTTGGGGTTAAATAACGTTTGGAAACTTAATATTTCCATACAAAAATAATAAATTTACTTTTCATCTGTCAAACAATATTTGGAGCGAAATTGTGAAATAAACTATGAACAAATCAAGAAATTCATGTAGTCAGACAAACACGGAACGCGGAATCGAATTATGGTATTGTTAGTTGTCAACAATGAAAAATTTTATAAAATTTGTAGACAGGTTATTGTTGAAACGACTGGAGGGAAAACGAACAGAGAACACCAAATTAGAGAATTGCGGATTTTAAGAAAATGAGTAGATATTTTACAAAAATTATTATATGGCGAATGAAATAAATAAAGCAAGAGAATTATTATATAGAAAATGAGAATTAAAACATGCGGATTTAAAAATTTGTAAAATATTAGTTCTATGTAAAAATTAAAAACTATAAAAGCGAGAACGGACATGACAGAAAAAAGTTTCCAAATTTAGCAGTGCAGCTGTAAATTTTGTTGGTCGTTAGAAAGTTATATTTAGTTGTCAAAATTATAAAAGTTTCCAAATTGAAAATTTTTAAATTGTGATTGAAAATTAAATTGAAACAATCATATCCAAGAAGTGTGGAAGTTGAAGTGCACATTTAAATGGTAATGCACTAAAAATATACAACAAGTGAGCAGATAACAGTCAAGCCAAGCGGTGAAAGGTAGATCTGTATTAATACAAACCTGATAGCAAAATCTAGAAGGGAAGCTGGTAGTGTAGGATGCAGATAAATACTTACCAGAGAGCAGAGGTGCAGATAGAAAGCAGAGGTTTGCAGATTGGTAGAAGATGTTGAGGTATCATTTAGATACACCAAAGGTGAGACAGCAGCCAGACAACAACATAACCAAAGTCAAGAGGATAAAGTGAGAACAATTTAAAGTGAATAACGTATTTCCAATCGAAGTTCAATTAAACATTTTATTTTGGCATTCAGTAATAGTATAACATATAAAAGAGTTTATTTATAGGGAAATAATCATTTTAGTAATCGGATTGTTTTTAATACATTTATTTAGAATTGCATTTGATTGATCATTGAGTTTAAATTTTATTGATTTAAACAAAAGAATCATTCGAAAAAGCAAATCTTTTTAGATTAATTTGAAATTTTTAGTTATAAAGTATTGTTGATATATATATATATATATATATATATATATATATATATATATATATATAATTTCTTCATTTATGTTTGATTTTGATTACTGTTGGATTGGAGTTACAATTTTGAAGTTAACATATTTATTTGAGAGAAAAAAAGTGAGTTTTACAATATAAAGAATATATTTATTTTGGCGTTTTATTATTGACAAAAAGTCAATTGGTAGGTTTAATTAAATTTCAAAAAGAGTCTCAAGAGTCGGAGCAGTTAGAAGAAAAATTGTGTGGAATTTTTATAAAAGGTAAAATTTGAAAGTTAAATATTAAATCAAAATCATACAAATAAAAATTCCATAACAATATATATAAACACCATTCAACAGAACAAAGTTAAAGGCATCTTTTGACATAAAATTTACGAACAATTCCATATGGTATTATTTCAGTAATAGTGGATATGATTTCAAAAGCAAATTCTTAGAAGTAACTGTATCATACAAACTGTAAACATATATTACTTTGCCCTTCTATTTCAAATATTTCCCCAACTTTAATGCTAAATAGCCTCATCTTTCATACCGGAAAAACGTATGATACTGATTGTCTATCTCCCTGACAAAAAAAACTGAACCCTACCCTTACCCGACCCTTAGCAACGTTTATCTATACACATTCCCTGGCATTTTTATGTGGTGACTAAAGATCTGCTTGTCATCAAGCGTCACCGTGAGGCACTCCACAGCACACTGTGGAAAAATGCTCTAAATATCTCATTAGAAATTTACAGATCTCCTATTAAACGAGTCTTGAAGAAGAATACTCATAGTCTTGGACTCCGCGACTTTTAACCTATTTTCCACAAACTATACCCTTAGTTCCTCTACCGCTGCGTTCCCATGAGTTACAGTTTCGTATCTCTAGATAGACCTAAGAACCGATCCTTGGGCTATATCCTGGGACAACTTTAAGGCTTTTCTCGCATCATATATTTTCCTTTCCCTAAGATAACTCCTTAATAAGTTAAGTATTTGCTTATTTCAATCTCAGCCACCCTTAGCTCCCATATTTCAGAAGTAAACGCATTTCTTACATCAACATACCTATACCATACTAGTTTGTGAAACGCTTTTCTTAACATCGATGAAATCGTAATTCAAATTGGATTAAAATGCTATTGAAGTGAATCTAAGTATGGAAGTTTTTTAATGAATTCAAAAAATGATGCTTGATTTAGACTATAAGTTCCAGGTAAATGGTAACTGTGTCCATGAAGTAATTACATCCTTTAAATCAAAACAGATATCTAATCCGATGAAAAGATTAAGTCTAATTGCCATATAGTAACAACGGATCGCACTGAGTACCTCCTTAGAAAAAAAACAGGTTAAAACGTTTTATAAACAAACTCAACACCTTTGCCACATACCCCGATCTCCCAAAGATCCAAGGGACCTGGTGCCAACAGCAAGTGTTTATAGGATACCATGATCATGCGGTGCTGTATATACCGAACTATTATTCTTGCAACCTGGGCGAGAAAACATTAAAATTTTTAACTTTAAAACTATTTCAGTGGAAAAGATGAAGGTTTAAAATAATTATCGATACGCGATACTAAAGCTATTATCAGTCAGATTCGTGGTCCTCGACCCTTCAGTTGTCACTAGCCAATCAGGATACGTTAGGCTTCCATAGACTGGATCGAGTGCCAGTGCACCACAGCTCGACGGTTCTATTCAACTAAGGCATCTAACGAGGTATCCCCTAAGCTCGTGCGGCAGAAAATGTATGTCTGAAGAAATTCCAACAGACGAGAACAAACCAGTCAGAAAATCCATATTTATCTGATAACTGATAACGGTTTATTTAAATTAATAGACTGCACCACCAAAAAGGAAGAGATTAAAATCATATCAGAACAGCTAAAGGAAAACGGATAGCAGAATCACACAATCAAGCAATAATACATAAACATAGACGAGAAAAAACAAGCGGCTATCCTACCGTGTATTAGGCTGCATTCAGAGTGGCTCCGGTATCGGCAGAATTTTTACTCTGGCGTATACGGCCGAATACGCTCGTTCGAGTGTTGTGGTCAGACTCATTCCGTTTTCTAGTAAAATCGGATTAACCATGTCGTTAGAAAAAATGGATTTTGATTCGGAAGTTTATTTCTTGGAAACCACACCTTTGCTGAAACTATTATTGTTCGGAGACGAAAAAGATTGCTGGATAAATCCTATTTACAAAGAAAGAACCCAACATGGCGAATTTCACACTCTTTTCCCGCGGCTGTTAGAGCAACCTGTTAAGTTTTTTGAATACCACAGAATGGCATCAGATACGTTTTACTATATATTAAATGAAATTAGAGACTCTATAGAAAAGCAATCTAATTTCCGGAAATGCATATCACCTGAAGAAAGACTATCCGTAACTTTAAGGTAAGAAAGATAACACATTCAAGAAGAATATTTATTTAAAATTAATAAATTCATTAAGATTATTGTATACACTTGAGGCTTCATCACATCTACTATCTCATAAATGTGAAGTAATTATTGGCAGTGGCGCACTATAAGTTGGTGAACGAGATGGTTGCTGAAGGACAGTGAGTGGTGGAGAAGCATGTTGAATCGCATCATAAGACCTCGAACTCAACGATGATGAAGATCTATATGCAGTTGATAGTTCATTTTCAGCTATATCGTTCATTAAAACTTGTTGTAATTTCAATCGCACAGATAATTTTCTTTTTTTTGGAACATCCTGAAGATGAGGCAGCAAACTCATTAAAAAATGACAATCTTCGTCTTCATTTACAGATAACTTATTCTTTTTACTTTGTATCTGTTGAAAATGTTTAATTTTTTCTGTTCTATGGACAGTAGTTGGTAAATGGCATGATTTCTTGTAGTATTTGTTTTTCGCGTACTTTGGATTCTGTTTAGATTAGTTGATGAATTTTCATTTCCAACTGCTTCATTTGAATTTGTATTTTCTATTGCTGCTGATTGCAATTCATTGTTGCCACAGTTCCCAGAGTTATTGGCAGGCGTCTGGGTTTGTTGATCGTCCTCTGTTATTTGTTGATCGTTGCCTTCAGATGGCTGTATATTACTTTCCATTTGCCTTGGTGCAAATACGTCTGACAAAAAAGTAAGGTATTCATAATACTTCCAATTGCTCATACTTTTTGCTCCATCCCCGGTGGTTAGCTTTGTGGTTTTAATATATTCTTTACGAAACATGTCTCTCAAGTTCTGCCATTTCGTTTTTACTACTTGACCTGAAATACAAAGAAGCTTAGAATATGATTTTTGCCTCTGTACAGTATGAAATATGTTCTTTGTCAATCTAAATTTAATTTGTTTTACAGGTTTCTTTCAACGGGTATTGCGTTCAGGTCACTGGCGTTCTCAACACGCATTGCACATAATACAATCTCTGACATAGTTTATGAAACTTGTGATGCCATTTGGGATAAATTTGTATGTCAACATATGCCAGTTTTAACAACAGATATCTTGATGAGAAATTCACAAGAGTTCGAAAATATTTGGAATTTCCCTAACTGTGTCGGGGCTATTGACGGTAAACATGTTCGTATCAAATGCCCAAAAAGCTCCGGCTCGCAGTTCTACAACTACAAGAATTACTTTTCGATTAATTTTCAAGCAATAGTCGATGCAAAATACAAATTTATGACTGTCGATATCGGAGCCTATGGACGACAGAGCGATAGTAATGTTTTAACAAATTCCAATATATTTAGACAATTAGAAGTGGGTACATTGCGCTTACCACTCCCACGAAAAATGACAAATTCAGATATCACATTACCGTATGTTTTAATTGGTGATCAAGGATATCCTCTCAAGGAATATCTAATGAGACCGTACCCCACTGATGAGAGAATATGCCGACAAAGAGAAATATTTAATTATCGCTTGAGCCGGGCCAGACGTACTGTTGAGTGTGCATTTGGAATATTGGTCTCAAAATGGAGATGCTTGAAAACTGAACTTCAAATAAGTCCTGCTCATGTTAATAAAATAGTAAAAACAGTATGCTTATTACATAATATTGTAATTGATAAGGAAGGATTCGACGAAACAGTTTAGCGGAATCTCCTACATTTCAAAATGTTAGTACTGATGGCAATATTAATTTACGGCGTTATAATCGGGCTAGGCAGCAAGCATACGTTATTCGAGACAACTTTAAAGAATATTTCAGTAATTCAGGGGCAGTTCCCTTTCAGTGAACGTTTGTGGATGTAATTAAATTACTAATACAAAACAAATATATCAAAATATATGGTTATTAGCAGACAATAAAATATATTGCTAGCAATTAACTTTTCACTTACTTGTACATCCCAATTCTGTAGCAATTTCATCCCACTTTTTCCTAGATACGTCTCTGTTATGATAAGTCTTATCTCGTGTATCCCACAATGCTTTCCTTTCAAAAACTAATGTAATTAATTTTTCGGCATCAACCATATTGATTTTCTTAAATTTAATACTACTGTGAACTAAAAATGTTAAAGAAATTCCAACCATCAAATACTAGACTGGCGTGCACGTCCGAAAAAAACAAAATTATTTGTTTTCGTCCGATCGTCGGCAGATACGGCAGTGTATATCGGTGCTACTGTGACCACCTCTATCCAGTAGCTCTGTTTTGATTTTTCACCGAGTTCGGCAGTGTACGGCAGAGTTAAAAATTCTGCCGATACCGGAGCTACTCTGACCGTAGCCTTAGAGGTATTACCGAGACAATAGAACGAATGTTGAGAAAACACAACATATAGCCAAGATTTACCTCACACGAACATAGCTAAAGTTCTCGGTAATCTGAAACACAAAATCCAGTTAGAGAACGATGCGTCTATAGTACATCTTGCGTGGAAAGTACTAACCAACGCTTTTCAGTACGAGCAGAAGACCATAAAATCACGAATAAACAGACTACACCGATCCGGTCCAACACAATCTCCATTCAAGGCATAATATAGACCTTAATATCTGCAAACAAATAGCCACCGTAAAAAATTATAGAAATGGACTAATACGGGTTATTGACAGTCAAAAAATCGGGGAGTTAAATGAACGAAAAGACGTAATTAATTTACTCTCTTCGAGGTGTCATTCTTTTGTACGGAAGACAATATATTTATAATATATATTGTTTCTGGTTAGGGAACCATCATTAGTTGCGCTTCCCACTTCTTTATGTATTTGATATATTTCGTTAAATTCTCGCGTCTTGAAACGTAATTAATTTGTCAAGCACTTGATACTAATAACTGAAATTTCTTTATAAACATGCATGATTAGCAGGTAAATAAAACTCACTAATGACATGATAGCCGAACAACGATTATACTAATTACGATCTAGAAAAAGACACATAAACTTTGTAAATTTTCTCATTCTAGTTTCAGAACTACACCTTTAACAATATCAAATGCGAGTTTGACGAAACGTCAAGTTAACTATATTTCTCAGAGCAAAAAAGAAACGCGTGAACACCGGCTACCAACATAGGAAACCATATAATATATACACTGTCGAACAGTCAAATGGAATAAATTCGATAATTCTTGGACACTTTGAATTGTATTTTTAAATGCGCATTTTTTCAACAAAAAAAAAATACATAGAGTGTGTCATGTGACAGTGGCCAATATCAACTTTTTTATTTTCAACGCCAGCCCCTGTGTATTATTTATTTTTTGGATTAAAATAATTTTCTTTTTTAGTGTTAATTTTTGTAATAAATGAAAACACTAAATATTTCCGAAACAGTTGAAGATAGGTGTAGGACATTGTACATGAATTTTGTCTAGAATTTTTTGGAAAATCCAAAAAATAAATAGTATACAGGGGCTTGCATTTAAAATAAGAATGTTGGTATTGGCCACTGTCATATAACACACCCTATATATTTTTTTGTTGAAAAAATGCATGTTTAAAAATATTATTAGTTGTCGAATCTATTCCATTTGGCTGTTCCACACTGTATAATAAAAAACTCCTGGCCTGAGGCCTAAACTGCTTTCTCCGACAAACGATTTAATAATTTAAGTACATTTTAATACAAACATACAAATAGGGACATATAAAATAATGATATTATCAGAACTACAAGGAAAACAATCCTCAAAACTTCAACTTTTAGCTAGTAAATAACCATAAAGTACAGATAAAGAAGAAAATTATATCCACAAAAATAAAAATTCCTATAACTTTGGGGTAACATTTATTACGTGCCATATTTCTTGTGGAATGCGACAACCTAAAACACCTAAACAATCTGATAAATTAAGAACAAGATAGTCGTAAGGAACTCCACGAAAGAACAGAGTTCGCTGTTTACATTATCATCGTAAGTTATTTAGTACTAAAAACGTCAAAAGATATTTTTAGCTAAGTGTAATTTACGATAGGCATTGTATTTTATCCGAAACGTCCAACAATCTTGACTTAGAAATAGCAAAAAAAGTTATTTCGCCGAAATTAGATTTCATATGAGCTTACTAGCTGAAAATATACAAATGATTTTGGGAAAACGTATACATTTTCAGATTATCAAACAAATGACTGATGTATGGTTTAACTGGTAAAATTTAATAAATAATGTGTTAATATATACTCAATAATAAATAAATCGCAATACTTAGAAGGACATGTTTACTTTTTTTTTGGTAAAACATAGATGCTATAGTAAAATACCAAAAATACCAAGGAGTTTAATTTTTTATTATTAAGCTTGTATATAACTTGTTTGTCCATCGCGGTTATGTTTACACTCCCCAAAATCTATATTTTGTCTTAGAATCTTCCGTGGAGCTGAGGTAAATTTCTGACCCTTCTACCCATCATTTCCCAAACAGAGCATTATTTTGGTGAAATATGGAATCCATGAGCCGATTAAGGTAAGGGAGTACATACTATTCCACTATTTCCTGAAGATAACGCTGTAATCTTGCCTCGAACAAAGACTAAAGGTGACCTACTTCCATATATAAATGGGCAACAACAGCCCATACCATAACGCCCACTGTTGAGGTTGAAGTCTTTCTCCTCGACGTCCTCTAACCCTTTTTCTGATATAAGGTCCACTCCAGCAGAACCTAGATGTATCGGAGAAGACGACCTGATGCCACCCCACATTCCTATGTTGTCGTTCTCTGCACCACTGTAATCATTTCCGTCGATGCTCAGAGGTAGCATAACATGGGGTCCATAATGCTGCAGTCTAAAAGATCTTATACGGCGGTAAATCGTTCAGACACTCACAAGATTGTCTTAATTTTCCTAGCCAAATTTCGAGTTATCGAAAATAGGTCTCTAAAGGCCATAAGTCTTAGACAACATCTCATAGCAGTAGTTGGATTTCTGTTCGTGCAGTTACCGTTTTCTCGAAATGAATAACCCGCCTCCAACAAACCAAAAATTCAACGTTCATCAAATTCACTTAGCTGGCTATACATTCGCCGAACACGTATTCTATGCATTTTAGTAAATCAAAAGAAAATTCAAAAAAACCTACAAAATTAGCTATAAAAAAGTTTATTCATTTATTCCATAACATCTTGTAACCAATTAGCACAAAGCATCCACCCTTAGAGCATCAACTCCCATGTTAAACACTGTAACAAAGTTTTGAGCGCCATCCAATGGCCGGGGCAAACACCAAACATTTATAATTTTCGAACGGCCGGTAATTCAGTAAACTTTTCTTTGGCATTTATAATTTTGTTTAATAAATAGTTAGGTATAATTTAAAAACAATATATAAATAAATATTTGTTTTATTATGTATCAGCCAGAAAATACAATCATGAATAAGGAAAATAGTTATAAATTACAATTCTTTCCTCATATGCCAAATTATTGATCAATTACAGCAGTACCTAGTTTTTACATTTAAAATATTCAAAAATGTAAGTTAATACAATACAAAAAGATTAATATCTTAAAAAATACATGCTTAAAACACCTGTGCGACATGCAATTATTGAAAACATTAAAGTTCGATTAAACAAATCCTCAAGATTCTCCAATTTTAAATGAATACAATCAATGTAAGAATTACTATCTATTTAATTATACAGTATAAATTAGAGGAGAGGAAACATTAATATGAATTATTAAATTTTGCTTATAACTTTGGCGCATGTTCAAATTTTTAACTAATGTAGGTACATGCAATAAAGATTTATGTATTTCTAAGTAAAATATCTTATCGCAGTGAAATAGGTAAAAAACTTATATTAAATAAAGATTTATGGTTGTTTTCTGAATGATATTTGTGGCATATTTTTCAATGTCTAAGTACTTCTTGGGAAATAACACCACAGTTAAGAAAGTTGCTGTATATTCCAAAGGTTTCGGGGTCTAGGTCAGACCCCGTTGTCAAGGGTTAAACTATGGATAAAAAGGCATATTTTATGGTAATGCAGAAAAACAGAAACAATTTTTATACATACATTATAGTTATATTAGCTGTCAAAAATGCTATCCAAACGAACATCAATTTTGCTGTAAGTATATGCTGCTTCTTTGGACAGACTAAATTTGTCCTGAGTTCTGAAAAGAGAAAATACATAATAATTTTGACTAAATAAGAGGACAGAATATTAAAAACTTACCCCATTTTTACATCTGTTCCATTAAACTGCTTATAGCTGAAAACTTTTGTGCACATTCGAACTTTCGTTTTCTTACTTTCGTTCCTTAGAACATGTTCATCAGTTAATTTGTTAATTTTGGTGCAGCATTCTACTGTCTTTCAATAAAGAATTGATAGCAAATTGATTTGTTTATCCCTAATCACATATTGAGTATACTTTCAGTCTTATCCTCTGACATTCCTCTAAAACACTTTTTATATATATTGCATATTGCAGGACCATGATATTTAATCAAATTACCACTGCACAGTATTTATCAGTTTCTTTCATTTTATCAATAGCTAACTTTAAATTATCAAACATTACTGAATTTATTCCTAGATATTATATTTAGTAGTTTCCAAATGGTGTTTTTTTGATGATCTACTAAATATTTTTGCCAAAAAGGGTTATCCATGACCATATATAAAAAAACTGCTAATATTTCTTCATTCATGTGGCAAGCACCAATAAATTCCTTTGTTTGAACGTCCTCGACTTGATTCGGTCTTCGGTTATTGTCGGAGATGAATTTCTCTCATTGTAGATTTCTACAAACTATGAAGGCTTGTTGGTGGCGCCATTACGGCCGGGGCACGCATTAAAGTAACCTTGGTATATGAAGTGAAACATCTATAGTGAATAATTTGTGCCAATTAGGACCACTTAAGGCTTTCAGATTTCAATATTTAGCGGGTAACTAAATGTAGCTAATTGTAATGCCTTTTCTTATATATCATGACGTTCACCATCATAAGTTGTACATAAAGTTATCATTAGTCCTAAATTAGTACATAAACTCAACTAAGAAAGGGTATTGTCTGCAGACCTGGATAATTTATTACGGGTTACATTTATTTCTGCCGTGCCATGTTTTAATAAAAATTTCTGCCAGAAATACCATCCTCCTACGTGAATCGATATCTATTTCAATATTAGTCTCGTAGATTTTCTACCAGAGTCGGGAATTTGATATATTTACGAAAGGTTGCATTTATTCATAGAAAGTATTTATATCTACGTTGTTTATCGTTACTTTCTTTCGTATGCACGAAATGTTTTGTCATTATGTTATGGATAGGTTGGAAAACAGCCAAAGGATATCGTTCATTCTTTGGGCGTTCAGGGATAAACATGAATGGAGGATTCGTTATAATAATTTTGAATATGATAATCGGGGCGATGACATCTTATGAAAAATAACTTATCTTGAGCACAACGATTTGGTACACTAGAAGTGACCTATTTTGTTGTTTATATATCTGCCAACACTCATTGCCCAGGATGTGAAGGTTTTGCCTCATAATTTGTTTTATACATGTCGATTTGCCTCAAAATTTTGAGGGAATAGTTCAGTACTCAAAATCTAACCTATGCCGATAGGCGCTTTTACTCTAAAGGTGTTTGACACCAACTAGGGTATGGCAATTTTTATATTCAAATTCACAGGAATCATAAAACATGAACTTTAATCAAAAAATGGTGTGTAAATTAATATTCGGGATAATCGCTACTGAATGTGTCAAGTCTTCATCGAAAAACACGTTTTAAACGGTTTCTCGCTAATAACTCAAAAGGTTAACATTTCGAAAAACTATTCAAAGGAAAATTTTAGCCTATAATAAAAAAAAACAACATTTTTGCTGCGGTACAATCAATACATACCGAACTATGACTTGTTTAAGGTTGCCTCTTGTTCGTCAAACGTTCAATGTTAAAAAATAAAATATTCTCCAAAGTACTTTAAGGACCTGTATATTGTTATAAAAGTTTTTAGCATAACAATCATAAGTTTTTTTTAGTTCTTTGATCACATTTTTGGCGAATGCGCTATCTTATAACAAAGTCGTACCTAGGAACGTCACTTATACATTCTAAAGACAACTCTTCTAAATTCTTCCAACTTGAAATCTGTTTAACTTAATACATGATCTTTAGAATTTTTTGTGCTACCTGTATATTTAAAAACAACAAAAAAATTTCTTATGTCAACTTAAATGTTATAAATCAAACTTTCAATTTGCAATTTACATTTTCAATACATATTTTAAAGCCATTGACAACGAAGTCAGAATCGACTTTGAAACGTTTGGTATTTTCTTTCATATACAGTTTTTTATTTCAATTGTGGTGTTATTCCCAAGAAAACATAAAAAAATCAAGAACATGCCACAAATAACATTTAGAAGAAAAAATCAAGCGCGTTATGAGGAGAATAAAGTCCGTATCTATTTTTTTCAGCAAAAAGTAGTAGGAACAACCCCGTCATTATGGCTACAAATAAAAATAACATCAGCCAACAAAAAAAAACGAACTTTAGATGTGACATATGGTTTTCGAGGTATTCTGAACAAGATTTATAGACGGTTTTTGCTCCATCGCCCTTCAGTTGCCCGTAAATCGCTGGAAGACTTCAGAAAATAGCTGAAGACCTTCAGAAAAACGGCGAATTTTAAGAACGGAAGGGTAATGGAACAAAACTGATTATAGATTCCAGTTCAGTAGGCAAAAATACATCGAAAACCATAGGTCATATGTAAAGTAACTTTTTTTGTTGACTGGTGTAATCGTTACCCTTTTTAAATTTACTTTATGGACTCGCAATAACATCTAGAGTTTTGACCGTTTACAATGCTCGGTTTTGAAAAATTTGAGAAGAAAGAGAAAGCAGAATTTAGACAATTTCACAAAAATAACCTTTTCTTTAAAATATCTCGAAAATTATTGGTTATTTATTAAAATACCTATTAAATTGTCGATTTTTTTATTGAATTAATTTTTAAATTATATATAAAAAAATTATTTACTTACGAGTAATACCTAGCTCATTCAACTCCAACCATTTTAAATCTCCACTTTTCAAAATTGTTAAAAAAATAATTTATAGTCTTTTAGTTCTTGAAATTTCTTACAAACTGGTTATTTATTGGACTTGTTAGTTTAAATAGTTGTCGACTTTATTTTCGTCATATCTCTCTTAATTTGTATGTTAGAATCATTAAAAAATAATTATAGTTTAAAAAAACTAAAAACATACACTTGAATAGCAAACCGAACTAAAAAGCAGAAAATAATTTTTAATTATGAACTGTTTATATTACAGGAGTAGAAAGTCAAATCATGCTTAATTACCTCAAAATAAAAATATAATAAAATTTATGTTATTAACAGAATAATTCGATTCAGAGTAAAAAGCCTGGGGTGCATTTAAATATATATGCATAACTCTCCTCTTATAAATAGTTGCTAATAGAATAATTGTTAAACTTAATATTTCAAGCACCCCACGCTTTTTACTCTGAATCGAATTATTCTCTTAATAAAATAATTTTTTTATATTTTTATTTTGAGGTAATTAATCATGATTGATTGTTCGACTTTCTACTGCTGTAATATAAACGGTTCAGAATTAAGAATTGTTTTTTGTGCTTTTTAGTTCGGTTTGCTATTAAAGCGTATTTTTTAAATTTTTAGTTTCATAAGTCTCATAAGCATGACCTTAGTATTTATAATTAAAAACTTTACTTCATGTTTGCGTTACCTTTCCATTTCATTGCAGCAAGTTCTACTACTGCCAACTAGATGACAGCAGTTAATAGAGGAATTGGTATTTAGATAACAATTGGGAAAATTCAACTTAAACAATTGTATTGTCATCGGCCCTTGACATGTGTGCCAATTTTCAACTTAATTGGACTTCTTTAAGTTTGTGAAAATTACGTTGATAGTTTCTGTTACATAGATAGATACATATATACACATCGACCTAATAAAAGCGTATTAATATTAATAAAGCTTTTTTAGAGTACTTTAGACAATATTTTATACCTTTTCACAAAAAAAATCCCTTATTTGACGCTGAAACTTTCAATTTTAGCGTTTGACGAAAAACAGCCAACTTTCATCAAGTCATAACTCGGTATTTATTCAGTGTACTGCAGCAAAAAAACATTCTCTTTGTTTTTTAATAAGATACAATTCTTCTCGAGTTATTTGAGAGAAACCGTTTAAATCGTAAATGTTTTCCATGCATAATCGACACTTTAGTTGCAAATAGTTCGAAAAGTATTAATTTTACGGAAAAACTTTATAGCACATTTTTTGCTTGGAATTTGGGTATAAAAATGTCCACCCCATAGATGGTGGCAATCAACCTCAGGGTCAACGCGCTTATCGGCATGGAATCGAGTTTGATCCTTGAGCTAATCCACATTATTGTTAAAATCTCAGCTAAATCGATGAATCTGTAAAAAATTCGGAGGGTGTGCATTTTTTTATTATCATATCCTAGAATATCATGTACAAATTTGACTCTCGTACGTCTTGCAAAAACGTAACCTAACCTATTTGTTTTGGAGTTGTTAAGAAGTGTTATTGTCATCTTCTGGAACTGGTTTTTCTTGCCTTAAGTGAAGGTGTTGAATTTTTTTTCAACGTCACATTGTTCATCGTTACTTTTTACTAATTTTTCTTATTTGCGGTTTTTCATTAATGCCTCATTTTGTTGTACGGTATTTTGTAGGGCTTCGTGTAGGGCTCGGTTTTCACTGCTAAGCTTTCCCGTACAAATTTCGAATCGGCGCTTTTACTATTACAACCCTGCGTACGTATTGTTAAGTTCGGCTTCCAGTTCGTTTTTCTCTTCCTTGCCTTGCTCATTTTGTTGGAATTCTTTTAAAATAATCCTTAAAGGGACTGGGCGAATCTTTTAAATCACAAAGGATAGGGTGGTGATTTTTGCTGATGCTACTTCCATGTTCCTGCACCTAGGTGCTTGCTCTGAAATTAACCATTTGCATCCAGGCCCTATTTTGAGAATTATATGTGATGTAGATAGCAATATTGCCACATATGTATGTATATATACAGTACAGGTTGTCAAATGTTACAAATTTTCACTTTGCTAATGGTGTACAGGTATGCCATATTGTTAGACTAGCTCTGATGTTGCTACTTAGAATGTATTCACGTAGAGATGATAAATGTGTGAATTAAGTTTAACTGATGTTAATCTTATGCCCAAATCTCGTACTGGCTTTTCAAAAGCAGAATGTACTGAAGTTGGAGGAACAAGTTAGGAACTAACTAATATGCTTCACTTCTGAATAAATTTGTAGAGAAGCAATATTTTTACTTTTCATTTTATATAGGCCTGGAGACAATTACAAATTAAAAGTAAATTGTTCTAATATGTTATATTTGTTTTGTCGTGTCCTCTATTTCCATTATGAAATCATCAGGTGTTATCTGAAGCTCTGAGTCTCCCTTTTTAATAGCAGGTATTTTCTTTGACAAGTTGAACAAAAGTTTTTTAATTCTTTCAACATTTTTATGTGAAAATAAAGTATCCTGACAGCATATCGCAATCAATACAGATGAGATTGTTTTTGTGGCGATTTTCCAGGGTTCTTGCCAGCAGTGCCACTTAATAGCCACATTGACAAATTTAAAAGCCTTCATCATTTCTCAATGCAAATTGAATCATTTAACTGCAGTAAAATTGTATTAACTAGAATCACCTGTGGTCGAAATGCGATTGTCTCAATTCCTAACAAAATTCAACTTGTTTTTCATATTTAATTAATAGGACATTATTTGTTTGCATATTCTTAATGCTTAGCTTAATGATATAAGCTATGGCAAAGAGGCAGTAAATGGAAATTAAGGACAAAAATTTAGTTAATATGAAATTTCTTAAAATTAAATAATTCAACTATTAACCGGTAGAATAATATAACAAATATACGTTAATGACAATTCCGTTTGAATAGAAATTGCAAAATAATCTGTTTTATTTTCCATTTGTACATTTAATTAAAAGTACATGGGTGACCGAGCTTTACTCGTAAATTCAAGGGTCCATCAAAAATGTTGGTACATATATACATATAATCGGATATTTGCTCTAATTGTTCTCAATATGATATGATCTAGTTTAATTTCAACTCTCTAACACTTATTAAACTACTCATTTTAATAATCCCAGTTTATAATATATTTACACCACCCTGTTTCTGGACCACCAATCAAAACATTTGGTTTCTAGCATATTACCCTGTATAATTATAAACTACAGCGCCTTATATCTCAGTTAATTTATATATGCATATGTAACTGCACAAGGTAACATCATTGTATGCCAAGGGCGTAGCCAGGAATTTTTTTCGGGGTGGGTTTTCGGGGGGGTTGGATAATTTTTTTGATTGGTGATGGGCTAACTAGGACTGCAAAATGTATATTTCTGTTCATGTATTTCCAGGATATAAAAATAAAATTTATTCTTATGAAAAACATGATAAATTGGTTAAAATTAAATCTTGAAACCAAACATTCCGGCTGGCTACGGGCTTGTTGTATGCCTCAAATTAACATGAGAACTTTTTACCTATCCAAAAATCACACTTTTTACTTTAATATATTGAAAAGTTTCACTATAAAAATGTAATGCTAGAAAAATATCAAATAGGGATCAAATTATTATAAGATAAATAATTTTTCAAGAGCACTTTCATTCTCAAGTAGGTCACCAAATCACCCTGTATTGAACGAAACAGCTATAATAGTTGTCAAAATCTCATCCTTTCTGGGTAATACGATTTATACCGATTTGTAGACGCCAAAACCCCGAATTAGAATTTCGACAAAATCATAGTGCTGTTTGCGAGTAATACATATAAGTAACAAGTATTGCAAATTAACAAACATTATATGTATTATAGTATTAGATGAATAAATATAAATATATTTGTAGCTTACCACATCTCGTTAAAAGAACATTAAATAATTTTTGACTGACTTATAATTTTTAGATGAGATGTTGAAATTAATTTAAAAGGTCACCTAATATCAAATGTAACTGCAAAATAATTAGTCTTATTTTATTACTAATACTGTAATACTTTTGATAATTGATGCATATTGTTTTCCAAAATATTAGTAAATTGCTATTAGATTTGTGCGAAATTCGTGAAAGAATGCACATGAGGTGAAGTTCGGGAATGAAATATATCAATTCGCTTTAGAATCTGTATGTAAATAGTGTAGGTATATACTTAAACCTTTTCATTTGGATTCTTCTGTGAATACGCAAACTTCTTATAAACACATTCAATTTGGTCATTTCAATAGTTGCTGTCGTCATCGTTTTGTAAAAAAGTAACGTCATAAATGATTTGAAGCGAATGTTTTTAGAGCATATATCTTTTTATGTAAAAGTCAATTATTTTAATAATCGCTACACGATTGTATACAATTGGGTTGTTCTGTCGACTGCTGTCAAATTTCGAACATTAGATTAAAGCTTGTACTTGTTCATAGTGGGATCCCGATCACTAGGATTTTATTAATAATTTGTCTTTAAATTACTTATTTTAATATATATATATAAATATTTTTTATATATTCTGCCCCGAATGTTGTCAATAGATATTAAACAAAACAAAATTAAAGAAAATCGGTTGAGGGAAAGAGGCAAAAATGATACCGAAACGTTTTGTCTTTGCCTATTTATATATAGATTTTATAATATAGGGGCCAATTGTAAAATTTCACAGATGTGAATACAGAGAACAAGCTACAATTACATACTTAAAATTTGGAATGAAATAGTTTTTGCATTTTTCATAAGAACCCACTTAAAATAAACAATTTTGCCATCTTACTTATCAATTGCACTTTTGGGTAACTTTTAACACATCCTATAAACAAAACAACTAGTTCCATTTACAGTTCTTTATTAATTTTATTAGCTTCATGTTGGCAAAGTAATTTTTTTGTTTATGGTGTATTCATTGTATTAGGAGAAAAATCCCGTGTTTAAGTAAGGTATGTTTGTGTGTTTTATGGTATTACTTTCATTCATGAATTAATTGTTAAGCAAATAATGTTGTTATAACTACATTTGTTTTTGTAAGATACATTATTTATATGACAAGATGTATAATATGTGTGTGTATAAACACTTAGTTCTCACATTTAATTTTATCGATATAATAATTATCAGATTAATGGCCAAGTCCGCATGAAGATTGAGTAAAGGTAATAGTATAAGTACTTAGTGAAAACTTACCAAATTTAGTTTGTTTTTGAGATGTCTCATCGTGTTCGATTAAACCTCTAACAAAAGAGAGAAATGATAATTGGGTTATGCACATGGGTGTATGTAAATTGATAAAAAAAACTAAGTCTGAATGGGTGGAAGGTAACATAATTTCAAATTAAGTCGTGAAAGATGGTAAGAGGAAGACGTTATAACAAAATCAGATCTAATAATCGCAATAGCTCCGAGTTTATTGCGAATGCTCAAAGCCTTGAAGAGTTCAAAACAAATGTGGCACAAGATGAAATCTAAGTTGGCTTCTACAGAGCCAGTCAAAAGAGCAAGTTTGTTAAAGAATGTAACTTCATACAGAATCGCAGAGTTTTTTGATAATGGTATAGCTGTCAGCTATGGATGTCGATGTCTTAACGCATTGCCGGCAAGCTTTGAAATGTTTAGATCTGCAATGGTGTGAATTGTCACAGCCGAAGTATGTTGATGAAAATCAACGATAATTCTGACCCTATGTTGGTGAAATAAGATTGAAAAAAATTCAAACTACATCAAGAAAGAGATTAAAAAGGTGGTCCACGTAGGCACAACGTTACTTTTAACAAACCATTTAAGGATAATTGTTTTGAATGTAATCAAAATTGGCAGAAAGCCGCTGATTGTCGAAACAAGTAAAGTCACAATTGACAAGAATATTTGTTAAAAGTCGAGGCACAAGTTGAGGATGTATCTTAAGTAACAAAGAAAAACATACGAAACAAATGCACGTCCCACATGCGTAATAATGAAGAAGCATTTCTCAATATGACATCAACACATGGAAATGTCTAGTTAGTCAATGATGTGCAGACTGAAATTACAGCTCAAGGAACTGCTTTAACTTTATTACGGATGGGAAAGTAAACAGGTTCTTAAAAGTTAATGAGACACAATTAGTAAATAAATGAGAACTAAACTATTAAAATAAATAAAATTTGCTGCTCTTATGTCATCGGCATGGAATAATTATATTGTTTATGTTGTTATAACTACATTTGTTTTTGCTTAACATGAAGTACTAAAAATTGATACATACTCTTATTAGATTTTATAGATATAATAGTTTATAAACAAAAAAATTGTAGGAATTTAAAAGTTTTATAAAGGCGTACGTCCGTCATAAATTATCAACACGACTTGCGCTAGCCGCTAATCCTCAAAATTTCACATTATTCACATTCCCTCGGGTATATCTGATGGATAAATAATATCCTCAGGAAAGATCACGAGGAAATTTGGGCATATTTTCGCTACACCAACGTACGGCATTCAAGAATGATGACGCTTCATTATAGAATTCACCCCTCATGGTTGAGACCCTTTCCGATGAATAATTTCCAACGTGTATGCATAATCCTAAGCTAGTGCTCTTACGGCGAGCACCTTTCATGATTACGTAATTATTTTTAATTTGGAAGCCGTGTTCGCTTATGGAAGTGTGTTGGTATGAAGCGAAAATAGTGTTTGAGATATAGCAAAAATGCATATATTATGCTTGACTACAACGCCCTATATGAAGGGATATCATCATCAAACCAACTAGGTGTCAAAACCTACTACTTGTTATAATACGTATTAATAAATCTTTTACTACGTAGGCTTTAAAAGTAGACATATACTTATCATTTGTCAAATTTATTTAAGTTTAGTTTATTAGAAGTTTGACCATTACTTATACAACTTGCAATTCTCCAAACTGGAAATATAAAATAATGAGAAGTAGTACAGGAAATGAAGCTCAAAAAATGGCAAAACATCGCAATTTTTTTGTCTAGCAAACAAAAGTTGGGTTAGGCGCATTTCACCCTGTAGTTCATTTTCTATATCGTGCCGTTGTACGCTTTTTGTTTTATAACGATGAAAACTACCTCTAGTTGCAAAAAATTATAGAATAACATCTTAAACCTTAATATGGGTAAAATTTTCATTGGTTTAGTTAAATCAGGATTGTTTTATGCTTTAGGGTACAATTTCATAATTTTTCCACCCTTAAAAATCAACCCTTGTTAGAGCTTAATGTAAAAAATATATTTATCCTAAAAGATTTCATCTTAATTGATTTGCACAAACATTTGAAATTAGGCAGGTTCGTCTCACCCTCTACTTCAAATTTTATATCATGCCTATGGACACTGTTTATTTTTTAAGGGTGAAATCTAACCCTAATTGTCAATATTTTTTTTCTTGAAAGATCTAATTACATACTATAAGTTTTACTCGAAAAATGAAAAGTTTTCCTGTAATATGGCTTTGAATCTTTCAAATTATGCATCTCGGTTCGTTTCAGTCGTAGAAAAATTAAAAAAAATTTTTGTTTGTTTCTTTGAAAGCTAAAATTTTGCTCTCTACAGTTTTTTCGATAAAATGCATATAGTTCTCAAAAAACCTTTAAAAATGTCGATTTTCTCGTCGAAAAACTTATTTTTAACTGCGAAAAATTCGAAGAATATTATGTTTTTGAAGAAAACGTAAACAACATTTTTTTCTTACAATTACGTTCTCCAGATGTATATAGTTAAAATGTAATAAAGAATTTCCACCCCGAGGTGGGGTGGCACACAACCCCGAGGTTTTAACGTACAGCGACTTGATATAGAAAATGATCATTGTGCTATTCCCTACCTTCTGTGAATATTACCAGTAAAGTCATGCTGGACGAAAAAAATTGCAAGCCAAAATGCAGACATTTTGTCTTCGAAAAATATTATCAAGATACCGACTGTGCCATCACATTAAACACGATCCGTATTCATGATTTGACATGTTTTCCGCTGCCCACTATGGGCAACTAAAGTAGGAAACTAGCATTGTTTTCCATTGCATGGTTACGAAATCAAAAATAATAATTAATCTTAATGATGTCAAAAGGTAGAGCATGAAAGAATCAACTAAATGATCCCAGGATCGGTCCAATTTGATTATTTGTTCTAGATACGCAATGACTTACGAACGCTTTCGAACTGCACACTAAACTACTAGGGGTGTGCGAATAATTTGAACTGCTCCGAATCGAATATTTATATTCGATTCGAAACCCGAATCGAGTAATTCGAATTTTCGAATTATTCGGAAGTTCCCGAATAATTCAAAAAATTTTGAATGATTCCAAAAACGAATTGGAAAGATCTTTTGTCAATATTAACTAGATTTTTTATGTTACTGAAAAAATGGAGATACATTGAAATTGAGCAATTGTTTTTTTCCGGTTAATTAATTTTAAATCAAAAAATATATTATTATTATTATATACGATGTAATAGAATTTAAATTACAAACAATAGAAAATCCAATTATAATTCGCCAATTATTCGAAATTTTTGGACTTATTGGATATATTTTTCGAATACCTCGATTATTTCGAATTAACCGTCGAATTTCCAATAATTCGAAAATTCGAACTATTCGATTCGAATTTCGAATCCAATATTAATATCCGATTCGATTGGATTCCAACGATATTCGCACACCCTATAAACTCCGCTTTTCTGGGTTTCACGGCTAAAGTACTTGCGTCTGAGATAAAGTTTTGACATTTTTGCTAGGATAATCTGTCAACTAAAAGTTCTGTGGGATCTTTGATTAAAAGCTTTAATTTTTCTTTTTTCGAGACTGAAGTCGACGTTAATGGCAGGGTTACGCTGTTAACTAAACAAACCATCAGAGTACACCTCTCCGCAGCTATCTTTAGGTACTTGAGATTATTTAACCCTTTCAAAAAGATAATTTTTGTTTTCGAGCAAACTGGCATCTTCGAGAGAAGATGGGAAACCTACCTAAACTTTCATATAAAGTCTAGAAAATCATCAAACAGTACAACAAAATACAGCCAAATTTTTCTTGTGCAAAAGTGCCAGCCAAGTATCTACAACTCATAGGACAACGTCAGAGGAATCATTCTACTATAGCAGTGCAAAGTCTAAGACCATATTTCACATCTGTGTCTTTTCCTTCAATTTTTCATTCCATCATACTTTACTCTCAACCTGTGTATAAACCAAACGTGTATCTTCTTGATTTTACCCTGAAGATTGGGAACCAACGTTACATGCACGTCCTTCATGTCACGTACCGCTTTTACGCAAAAGTAGCACTAATTTCCGATGACAGTGAGTCTATCACTGTCCATGTACCCATGATCACTTACTGAAATTTTGGATTCATGCCAAATGTCCGGCTAATTTATCGTCGAGAAAATTCATCAGTCGGTTACAAACAAGAAAACAAATTACCTGAGGCACTGGTAGTACCACGGTTATTAGAATCAAGGTTGACATGAGTGAATAGAAAGACTGGGATAGGCATGCTGGTCGAGACGAGGATAGGATAGACCAGTATAGAGAGACGAAAAATTGAAAGACCACAGAAGTCTCAACTGGTGTCACATTTCTACTGAGAAATGAGACTGGATCATAGCGTGAAAGGGCGACTTGATTGTTTCACGGGTACTGATTTCTAAATTTTGGTTTTTTTGTAGTGACCAGAGAGGATCAGAGGGGTGCATCACAAGCTACATTCCAATTGACAATCTTGCAATAGGGCATACATAATATCTAGAAGAAGTACGAATCTTCAGTGATCTAACTCTCTCATCTTTCCCTTTAAAGGCTTCTATTACTCTTACTAAGGGCCATTGTAAACTATACTACCAAATTATTGATTTTTAAGTCAGTGCATGGTCTCTGTCATTTTGGACGGTTTTCAAGCTGACTCAAATAGTCTACCTAGATCACCTTTTCCAAAAATTTGGTTGTACTTGACTACATTGCTGCCGGAATTTCAACCTACTTACCACAGTCTGTGCGCAATCCTTATCTGCTAGACGCTACAGTTCGAAAATGTCTTGGAGTCAAAGGACTCAAATCATTTGGACTTGATGACAAAGAGAATAAAGGACGAGAATTCAATTGGGCCTCAATCCGACACAGTACTATAGCCAGTTGTTAAAATGTATATACATTATTGTTCATTAACTTATATAAATGAAATTTAACACTTTTAATACCTGCTTTGCACAGTCATCACAAATATTCTAACAACGTTCAACATACGCAAATGCCTTACCAATCCTGTTCCAAACCAAACTAAACCTAAACGCTGGATTTCACGACTAAAGTAGTTTGGGTTCGAAATTAAGTTTTGACATTGTTGGCAGGATTCGCTGTCAACTGAAAGTTCTGTGGGTTCTTTGACTAAAAAAAATTGTATATGTAACATTTTATTATTTCACGAAAAAATACTTTATACAAGAAAGTTTTTGTGGAATGTGCAGAATGCGCTAGTAGAAATAACTATTTACTAATTCATCATCAATAGCCAATGAATTGTTACAATATTTGCTCTCTGTATGTTATTGCATTTACTGAGTTATAAAAAAATATTGGCCGTATAATCAGTTCATTTGTCATTGCTACCCGGTACTCCCACTTTGATAGAATGAAAGTCAGTTTCAATAAATGTATGGGGATGTTAACTAGATCATGTTCGATAATTTTGTGAATTAATATATCCCGATGAATGAAACTATGCTTCAATCTTTACTTCTAATTATTTGGTTAAACCATAATCAATAATTTTGTTGATGAAAAGTAGCTTAATGACAATTATCGTTAAATTCTAAGCACAAACTGGTGGTTAAGTCAAATTTTACATATGTTTATTAATAAAAAAAGCCATATAATATTTGTATTTAAACAATTTTCAGAACTTCATTCTTCGCTCCTTGTTTCAAAAATTTATTATATTTTATACATAGCCGAAAATCTCATTTAGTAGATTACAAATTCACAAAGACGCCATTAAAAAGTAACGTTTTACTTTGTCCAAGTAAACTTTTAATCTCGAAAATTAAATATTTCTTCATCCAACATAATCAATAAACTTAATTAAAATCCGCGAATTCTTCTCGTCGTAAAATAATGCAAGAAAAATTCAATTTTGGAAACAGAAAGATTTACCTACTTCTCAATGTTACTGTTCTGTAACAACACTTGAGAAATGCAGCTAAAATTAATTTTGCAGTTCTGAATGTTTACTCATTCCAAATTCAATTAACTGAAAACATTTCACCAGCTGGGCGGATAGCTGAGTCGGGGCTTACCGTGAGAAAATGCACCGTGAGTTTCGCCGATCGGTTTCGTTACTGCAAAATGCGGTTACCATGGATCCACTTCATTATCGTTTCCATTCGATCAATGCCGAAAAATTTTCCACCACTTTTCTCGAATAATATTTGGCTTAAAAATAGGAAAGCTACGAAAGTATTTTTTCTTTGGAATGTTAGATATAGATTATCAAAATATATTAAGTTGTTTGGAAATAACTGGGAATTCTGAAAAATTAGTTTTATGAACGCATGTCAACCTGTTAAATGTTTTCTGGAGATTTTATTGTTATGTACCATTAGAAAGGTGTGTTATGTATGTTTGTGCCGTCTGTTGTTACGTTTTTTTGGGGTCTCGTACATTAGAAGAATGTAAACCCTTATAGGATCCCGCTTGTGTCTGTCTGTTAGGACCAGAGAAGACCCGGCAATTGTTTTGCAACTACGATTGGAAACCAGTTGCACTTGCAATTTTGCTAATTTATTGCAGTGGGGACCGGTACACAGTTTAAAATTAGTTGCAAGCAACCGTTTCCCGAGATTGCAGTTGCGTCAGTTTTTTTTATATTATTTGACGGGGTTGTCAAAAATACTTCCCGGTGGTAACCCATAAAACTTTCGGAGTCACGGCAGTCGATTCCAGGCTTTGTGTCTGGCGACAAGGTGGTGCCCGTTAGTAACTAGGGAAGGAGAGGGCCCCCACCCTCGAGTGTGACTTGTCAAAACTTTACACAAGTAGTTCACCGAACACACTTTCCTTTGGGATTGAGCGAATGGGAACGAGGTTCACTTGTTAAGCCTTTAATACAAGTAGTCGTCAGACATGCTTTCCTTCGGGATTGTGGCGATGAGACGACCTGGCGGGTAACAGTGGGACCGTCGCTTGAGATGTCGGGTCATCGCCCTGTATGGGGCGCGACCTAGTATTCGAGACGAGAGCCCTTTGCCAACCTCTTGCCTGTTACTTCTAAAACTGGGCTATAGCGCCCCGCAAGTAGAGGCTGCTACACCTCGAAAGCCGGATGTTCGCTCGTCCAGAAAAGTAAAAGGGGGAGATTCCTGTCAAGGGAGTCGAACGTGTCACCATCGGCGTGGACTATCTTAAACGAACGGGGGTGTTCGTAAGATACCAAAATGGGGAGTGCGGGTGGAGAGAAGTCCCAACTGGGTGAGGTTACCGGTGGATCTCCATTTGTGGTTGGCCTCGCACGGGCATTGGCATTAGCTGGATATTACCCCCTGGGTGGATGGTCGATTCTCGTTAGTCGGTCGTACGACGCATTCACCCTTGTAGCGTGGTAAGGTAGACGACGGCCGTTTGAGATGTCGGACTGGGGGTCCCGTTCCTGGCGGGAATGACCAGTCTAGTATCCGAGGCAAATCCTACCTTAGTCCACACCTGCACCCACAAACCCGTTCGCATGTAACGGAGGGCAAAGCAGGTCCGCTAGCAGACCGGGAACATCGTCTGCCATTAGATAAATGGTCTTCGGGTTGAATCGGCCGAGAGGCGAGGTGTACGCTATACCAGGCGCCTGCTTCTTGGAGTTGGGTTTATAGATAATGCTGTAACAGTGGCTAACACTGTCGTGTGTGCACTCGAGCTTCGAGGATAGACCCGTTGGACGACCAAGCCAAACGCTCAATATTAGGTTAGGTATGTAATCGCGGTTTGTTTCAATTTAGTTCAGTAGCATTATTTCAATAATTTTAGGTATGTTTTAACATGAGTGATCAAATCCTAAACTTGAAATCCCCCGGAGATTGAAGAAGAACGGAGAGCTATATAGTGACCTCTTGACTATACTGTAGAACTCTGTAAAAACATATACTTTTTCAGCTTTGTGTAGTCTGCGGTTATAATATGAAATCATTTCTTTCTTATCCAACTGTACCTTTGCTTAGTTGAAACAAGTATATTACATTTGTATAGTTTTAAAGCAATCACTACAATTCCTGAAAGCCTAGAAATATTCAAGAACATCAAATAATCATTTACTTCTAATTTTATTCTTAAAGATCAATTAGATGTACACTGGAGCATAGTTTTGATTTGTTTTCAATTAACCAACTTCTTGTCTTGTACAGGGTGTTTTGGAGAGCAGATAGGTGGGCTCATGTGCGATATTATGTAGCCCATATAACATGTAGATAGATAGCTTGCGGTTCTTGTCTTTTATTTTAATTTTTTTGTTCTTAATTCTCAGATTTTTACATTTAAAGTATTGTAACTTTTTTATTATTAACAATATCTTCACTAAATGAAACTTTAATATAATCTATGATTTTTGTTTGCTCTTCTGCATTTGACACAAATAATTGGTTGAAAAAATGATGTGAGTCCACAAATGTCGATGGTCCATAAAAAAGTCATTAAATTAAACATGTTATCACATTAAAAAAAATAAATAAGAAGCATATCAAAAACTTCGAATGCTTACAAAAGCTTCTCTATTTCAACCCCTGTCCAACGATATATCACAGGTATTGGAAAGTATTCATTATCATAATAAAACTTGAGATTGTAATTTAAAAGGTTAGAACTACAAAAAATAAAACATACAGCAAATTGCAATATGTTGTTATAAATTTTGTACAAGCTGGCTTCTATCGCTACGGATGCAATCGCGACATCTTTTTCTGACTGCTACAGTCGTAGTTTCTAGTCGCATCTCATCCCACATAGTTTCAAAACTAACATTTACACTATCTCTTAACTGCTCTTTCGTTTCTGTTTCCCTCTCATAAACGGGTTGCATGGCCCGTCCCTATACAAAGAAAATCAAAGGCAGTCAGGTCTGGGGACCTTGGAGGCTCAATCCACGCATTTGGGAATGAATTTGTCCAGAAGCTCTTCGAAAGTTCACCTATAACTTTTTTGAATATTATTGGTCTGTGTTCCAAGGGATTTCATCTGATAAGATCGATAAATCGTTCATTTACGAGATAGAAATAGAAATCAAGAAACAGTTAAGGGAAAGAATCAATGTTGCTTTTGAAACAATGTGGAGTGAGATGCGACTAGAGACTATGACTGTAACAGTCAGAAAAAGCTGTCGCGATTGCATCGGTAGCGGTGGAAGCCAGTTTGAACAAAATTTATAACAAATTATTGCAACTTGATGTATGTTTTATTTTTTGTAGTTCTAACCTTGTAAGTTTCAATCTCAAATTTTATTATGATACTAATTACTTTCCAATACGTGTGATATATTGTTGGAAAGGGGTTGAAGTAGAGAAGTTTATGTAAGCTTTTAAAATTCTCGATGTGCATTTTATTTTTTTTTGGAATATAATAAAATGTTTAACTTAATGACTTTTTTATGAAACCTCGCCATTTGTGGAATTTTTTCAACCAATTATTTATCAAATACCGAATGCAGAAGAGCAAGCAAACATCATTGATTAGTTTTAAGTTTATTTTTGTGAAGAAACAGTGAATTTATATGAAAAAATTTAGGAATTAAGAAAAAAAAAATTAAATAAAAAATAACAAAAACCGTAATCTATCTAGATGTTATATGGGCTACATGATTATATTTTATTTGAAAATGACATGCCTAATATCGAAACTAGTCACTGTTCAGTAATATAAGTAACATGAATTCTTCAATTTCGTTTATAATAATAGTTAGTTCATAATGGAACAACTAACTTAGAAACAGGCTGTGTAGGCAAACATACTATATTAAAAAGGTTATTTCTTCTTCCAACTACTGCCGCCATCTTTCTCGATCTTTTTCTGCTCCATCAATATTTGATCGGCATTTCCCTATCAGACAACAGAAGACGTGTTCTCCAGAGATTCCACGTTTCGCCACATATTTTACTAACATTTGAAAAATGGAAAAGAAAATTGGAAATAAAATTCTGGTATCTTGTGCAAGCAATATTTAGTCGAAATGTTGCACCCGATGTATTTTGGTTAAACAGTGCGAACAGTAAGAATTATTTTCACTAATTACAATACTTGCAAAAGTATCATTTTGAACAAAATAAATAACAAGCGATAAAATGTTAAAACTGCCTTACAAAACGCGATCATTAAGGAAGTTGAGATTTCCGTACTGAAAATTTCAGATCACGATGCAAATTACAAGACGAATTAATATTCAGCGAAATGGTAACCGACCTTCCTTCAGTCTGAATCAAGAAAGAGGTCGTCAAGATTATTTGCATAACAGAAGGAAAGGTCGGGATAGCGGAATGGAAGGTACATTGTTATTCAAAATCCTATCAAAACTGAACAGGCAAATTGTTAATTTAATCATTTAGATGTATCACATGGCACAGTTCTAAGAGAGAAGAGTTTATCTTTTAATTCAGAGTTATCATATTTTTAATATTTGAGGTACCAATCTAGTTATTTTTGTAGCTGTTAGTCAATGTGTTCAGAATAATGAAAAATATAATTTCGAAATATTCCAAACATGTGGTGGTAGAAGGAGTTACTTTGTGGCAGTCAGGATAACTAAAACATTAGCTATGGTAATGGAAAACAAAATAAGTAGATTTGTATTTGATCTTTCTTATTGGAGATTATTTTAAAGGTTTTTTGTAGGAAGTAACACAAGACTTAAAATACTCATTATCTTAAATGTGGTGTTATTTCCTAATAAATCCTTAAAAATAAACCTTCTATAGAATCCATTATTTTCACGGTTACTTTGTTTTATCCTTTACGTTTCTTTTTTGGAAGGCTGCAGTTCTATCGCCAAAAATCCATGTTTTCAGTCTCAGTTTCTTTTGACGCTTTACTGAAATTTTCCACAAGTGTGTTCCATAAATTATAATACTTTCAACAATTACCTTAGGTATAGGAAAAGAACAGACATCAACACTTGAATTCAACTCTTTTTCTCTTTGCTTTGAGAACCACTTCTGGAACCAACAAGAAAAATTAATATCAAATTAGCTCTTTGGCTACTTTGCCAAACTAATGAGACCCATAGAAGTACAGAGTTTCTGTAACGAAATGGGATCTACTCATAACGTAAGGTTAGACTGGATCGGTAACCTTGCATCGAAATTTGATGTTTGTGGATTCGTGTGGATGCTTTTGAATTTGACTTTTGATGTAGACATTTCGAAAATGGGTCCAGTCCTAAGGTTTCATAATAGCCTTGCGTTGTGTGCAGATCCCATTTCGTTACGGTAGCTTTCAACTTCTCTGGAGGTCATCAGTTTGGAGAACTAACCAACGAGCTAGTTTGATATTAAATTATTAGTAATGTTTCTGTGTCACAATATTGTGTGTAGCTGGTCGTTTGCTATCCTTGCTGTGTTTAGCTTTCGTTGTAGCTCTAAATTACTTTCATTGATCTAACTTCTTGAAGTTTCACCGGTATAAGAATGGATTCTGAAAAATTGTGTGACTGTGGCCATTCTTATACCTGGGAAACTTCAAGTCTTTTAGACGTAAGAAAAAAAGAAAATCAACATTTCCAGCAGACATGCGGACAAATCAAACCAGCCCCGGCAGCCATAGGATAGACTGGGATAAAGCAAAGACTTTATTGAAAGAGGAAAATTTATAAAAGAGAAAACTTAAAGAAGCCAACTGTATGATGATAAACAACACGGAAATCGGGGCACCTTCAACCGACCTTCATTTAGACTGGAGAAATCTATTGATAACAGACCAATTATGTAAAGTCCTTACTATCTACACTGATTCGATTTCTTAACATATAAGAACGATTGTTTTGTTTTTGAGCGAATTTTACCAGGTTGTCAATAAAATTCAAGGTGTGTCATAGGTTCTTGACGCTTCATGTAAACAAATTATTGGGTACCAGATAAGAAATCTTTAGTGGTTGGTTTTATACACATTCAATGCATTTTCTGATTTTCTAGCGCCTGCAATATTTTCCGGACTGGTATATTATCATATGATATTTTAAGGTGTATATAGAGTAAATGTGATCCTAAGTTATGTGTTTAAGTGCTTCTTGGGAAATAACACCACAGTTTAAAGAAAATTGCTGTATATTCCAAACGTTTCGGGGTCTAGATCAGACCTCGTTGTCAATGGTAAAGAAACTACGGATTCAAAAGACACAATTCTAAGATGTAAATGAAAATATTTCACAATGTGTATTATTTGATTTTTGACGTAACTAAGAGAATTTTATTTGTAATATACAGGGTAGCACAGAAATTTCTAAAGATCATATAATCATAAAGTTCCTTTCAAATTGGAAGAATTTGAGAGGGAGATCTTCAGAATTTTATGTGGCGCTCCTAGGTGCGACTTTGTTATAAGATAGTGCATTCACCAAAAATGCGACCAAAGAACTTTGTTGATTCAGTGATCCCATTAAAATCATAAGGGAAAACCTAGGAAAAACCTTATGAACTATCCCGATATTGGGTTGTTCACAAGGACATGACCATTAGCAATTTCTTCCTTAATCATCGGCAACCAGGAACGACTGAATTCTACGGAGGTAGTAGCGATAAGTTATGTGTTAGCTTTCTGTCACCTGTTTGATACTACAGATATTATCCATTTATCATCTCATGGTACGGAGTCTGCACTGTTTTTATAGTTCTTTCATCTGCTTTTGCAATATGCTCTTTAATGTTATTCATTATTTAAAGTGTTCTAGCAATTCGTATCCAGTAAGACAAAAGTTGAAAAGTTCGTGTAGGATTTGGAAAGGTTTTTATCAATTCTATATCTACACCTCGGTAGCCAAAACAGTTCTTGTGTTTCTGTAACATCTTACTGCACTGGTTACTTCTTCCACTTAAGAACTTCATGAGTAGGTACTTTCATTAGCAATTTTTCATCTCCATGTATAATCTGCAGAGTGATGCTATATTTTTTTAATTTTTGGTATACTTTCAAATTGTTATAAAATTTATATTCGCCGCCGCTGACACCTCCAACGGTAACCATTTTGATGAAAATAAAACCCTAACTGTCTGGGATAACAAAAAACGACGCTATCCGTAATCTTTTATGGAGCAAAAAGCATTGACATCCCACACTCCACCAACAATGGAATTCCCTTTCAGAAAGACGAGAGAATTCCATATTAGGTATAAAGGAAAGCTGTATTTTTCATGTAGTTTGGTTGAGTTTATATTTCGATGTGAACTGTTTTCGAAGAAATCAGTTGTTGCAAATAAATATTGGAATTATTTGTTAGTGAACAAAGTTCTAGAAAGTGAAAGTGAATGTCAGTTTTAGTTTTAACCCACAAGATTTAATGCAATATGCTAATTCACTTCGTCTTCTAATAATTATGAATTATGAATATAAATACTTTTATAATTCATTAAGTTGTATTTGTCCTGAATAAAATTTGTTTTTGATAGTGTTATTGTTTGTTAACCATGAAAAAGTACTAAAAAGTTAAAATAATTAACAAAAACATAATACTACACAAAAAGAGCGGCAGTGATTTGAGACTGAACGATAGAAGCGAAAGTCTCTTACGAAATATTCTTCCCTTTTCTCGTTATCTCATTGTCTCTATGTTTCTGCCTTTGTGTCACTCTTAGTAATGGATATAAATATTAGGTGAATTAATCACTATTTTGATGCGACTCAAGTATTAATCCTAATTTAATTCTTAATTTAACTATATCTGTAAAGAAATATAAGTTTAAATATTGAGTAACTGTTTGTAAATAGTTTTGTTCATCTGAATAAATATTAGTGGACAAGATATCAAAGAAAAGTTCATTGTGTTCTTAGCTAACATCAGTATAAACACATAATATTTATTCAAAACAATAAATTATTTACCTATATATTCAACGGTAGCAACAATTTAAAAATTTTCAAGTTATTATTCAATCTAATATTAAAAAAAAGTAATAATTGTTCGTGGTAGTGAACCCGAGATTTTCGGTATCGAAGCCGTGCGTTGCTTTTAATTTAATTACGTTCCAGCTGTTAATAATACATCAGTGCCTCTATTGAGCGGTAAACGTACTTTGTTTATTACGATAAGAAATCGATGTAAACAAAGGACATGTTTTGCTTAATGTGTATCCTTCTATGAGTCTATATTCGCTGATAATATGAAAATTTAATCCCAAATTACTTTTTGTATGGTATTCTTTTTAATTTCTGTCAAGTCTCCAATTTAATATATCACAAAGAGAGAATTGGAGTGTTTATTAGAACGAAAAGCAAATTTTATGCAAGTATTGTATATTACTTGGACGGTTGTATTGGTTTATTTCTTATTTATTATTGATTTTCTATAAAAGAAGAGACTCTTGATATATCACCTTTTTGTACACAAAAGAGCTGCTAGAAATAATCGCACATTGATTTTAGTTTACTATGTACTGATTAACTACTTAGCTATTACTTATCTAGTAAATCCAGCATTGTTCACTTATCAAATTTGTCAAACATGCAATAGTATTTAGAGATTTCTTGGGAATAACAGCACACTGAGGAAAACTTAGTTTATTTCAAGTTTAGTTAGTAATTTTTTAGTAAATTGATAAAAACGAATTCTGTTTTTTATCGCTTCTCAAGTGCTGGTGCCATGAATACAAATTATGACTAACTGATGATGTCTAAGTTAACATAATAATGACGAATTTAAAGCATTTACTAGGTTGTAGTTAAACAACTTTCATAAAGTAAGAGCCACAACAATGTATATATTTTCATTCATTAAGTTTATGGCGGTGGGTTATACAATTTATCAGTCGAATGTCTGTCGTGAGAAGATTAAATCAGTCGTCAATTTCTAATAATGGTGGTTTCCTGAACGATCCTTAATACCTAATCGACAGATTTAATTGCCCTAATTCGATTGCACCCATTTCGAGAGCACTGCAGAAATTCGTAATTAATTCCAATATTTCTCTTTTGCCGGTTATTACAGTGTTCTGGCCTCTAAGTTTAACTTCATTATCCGTCCAATGATTTATGACAATTTTAAATGCTTTGTAATAATGATGGATTTTGTCAAAATTTGCCACCAAAGGCAGCACTGCTCGTAGTTTTGAGGTTTATGTGATTTAATGCTTACTATGACTATTATGTTTTCGACGTAATTGCTATGATAGAAACAAGAGGGAACAGTATTACACACTGTACTATAAAATAAATAAAAATCTTTAAAATGTACTGAGTATCATAAAACATTTAACCTATAAAATTATCAAATTTTTTTTCGTGAAATATACAACATTATCACTATATACAGGGTGTAAATAGTTTGAGTGCATATATTTTAAGTGGAAGTAGTATACACCAAATTAAACAAAAAACTCTAATACCACTATGGTCAGTAGGCCTTAATAACCAAGAAAATCCCAAAAACATATTAAGTAAATTATTGTCAATCCGGCAACGTCGCTCGCGTTCGAAGCAGATTCACTCTTAGCGCGAATAATAAAGGAATGACTACGCCGACAAAAAAATAAACACCTGTGTTTTTGTATTGACTGATGATATTGAGTTGAAACAACGGATTATTCACAGCAAATGTTCAAAATGCCCACCATTACTATCGACACAAGCAGGACACCGTTTAATCCAATTTTCACGTATGCGAGAAAAAATTCCTGGAATATTTCGGATTTCGTCAGCAGCGTCAAAAATGCGTTGTCTAATGTCATTCTCGTCAATAATTGGAGTCGTGTAAACCTTACTTTTCATGTGTCCCCATAAGTAGAAATCTAAAGGATTGAGATAAGGAGATCTTGCTGGCCAACGTATATGTCCGTTTCGACCAATCCAACGACGGGAAATGTTCTATTTAAGAAGTCGACAACTAGATGACTTGCGTGGGCAGGTGCTCCGTCATGTAAGTACCACATATTGCAACGTGTTTGTAGGTTCACTTCATCTAACAAATCTGGTAGCGTGTTGTTCAAAAAATAAAGGGAATTCTCACCTGTCAACCGTGCAGGCAGTATAAATGGCCCAAGCAAACCAACTATTCCAGCCCACATGTTAACTGAGAATTGGTGTTAAAATACTGAAGACTGGCGTATTTCGTGCGGATTTACCTCAGACCACGAATGCGTATTATGAAAATTTATTATACCATTCCTATTAAAACTTGCTTCATCTGTTGTTAAAATATTGTTCATAAAATTAGGAAATTGTCGATGTTTTCTGAGGTACCAACGATAGAAATTGAGTCTTGGTTGAAAATCATCAATTGAAAGCCCTTGAACCCGCTGCATGTGATATGGATAGAGCAATTGTTCCCGTAATGTTCTATGAACAACAGTGTGAGAAATTTGCAGCTCACTTCCAATACTCCGTGTGCTACGATATGGGTTGATGTCGATAAGGTCTAGTATTTGATCCTCAGCAGCTAAGATACGATTATGTCGCTGTGGTCCGCGATTGTTTATTTGTGGTAATACACTACCTGTTTCCAGAAGCCTCGGCGAAACAGCTACGAATGTCCTAGCATTGGGCAGGCGTCTGTTTGGAAACCTTTCCCTGTATAACATTCTTGCTATTATGCAATTACGTCTGCTTTCCCCATAAATTAAGAGCATGTCATGTCTTTCCCTAATTGTATAATCGGCCATTATTTATCACAAATAAATACTGTCGCACTATTCTTAATTTTCGAACTCACACACTAATCACAACCGATTTTATTTATTTAAAAAATATATTAAATGGAAAGCAAACCACGAAGTCTACATCAAATAGATATCATTCAAATCACTTTACTGTTTATCTATTCTTATTTACAAGAATAAAATCGCAAAAAACAATCGTAACTCTCAGTCGTCGTTAAAGTAAAAAATGTAGTAAATAAGTTGGTCTGTATGCGACGTTGCTATATCTATTCGGAGAAACTTACACTAAATTATAAAAGCATATTTCGAGTTTAAATAATCAATTTTCATTTTTAATGTGGCTATTAAAGATGTATAAGCTATTGAGTATTTACATATTTAGATTTACCGACATTTTGAAATCGAAATTATTGTATTATTCACTGTAGCAAGGGCTACATAAAATCTAACTTTATGTGTTCTTTTTGGCAAAACTATAGTTTATTTTAGAAAATGTTATAAAGCTTTTTGATTTGTTTTTGCCTGAAGTATTGTTCTTCAAAATATTTGCACTCAAACCGTTTACACCCTGTATAAAAAAATATAGGGAGCCAAATTATCTTAAAAATCATTTAAATATATAAATATGCTAGCTTTCATAAGTTTCTATCAGCACTGACAAATGGGGTGAATAAAAGTACATCAAATTACACATTTTGAATAAATTAAAATAGAAACTCAATGTCACCATTTGTGTGTGTTTAAGTAGATTTCAAATATGAACTATGGCTTAAAAAGAGGAGGATGATGTAGGACTACCTGTGACATATTCGGTCTAACCGGAAGTAACTCTCTTGTTTTAAATTGAAATATATATTATTTGATTTTTGAATATTTTTTGTTAACCTATTTGCAGTCAAAAATTGGTCGCTTTTATTGAAACACCGTTTAGAAACAATATAATACTAGAAAACTAACAAACACCGGGTATGGACCAAATACCTGCTAAATAATTAAAGGAGCAGAGGAAGCTGGCATAAACATATTATTGGAATATGCAACAAAATATGACAAACCAGTCAATGCCAAATGACTGTACTAACTCCTTATTTATTAAACCGAACGCTTCTTAACGGAGGCCCACACTTACACATATGAAAATAGATGAGCAAGGGAATGAAATGCATAACTTTAAATTTCATTTGTTTCGACACGACAGGACACGATCGACCGACCGACACCACGCACTGCTTCCATCTTGAAATACCGATCCAAGTTAGTCCTCTGTGTAAAAAACAGGGACCAGGTAATATATTAAGAGTATCTTATTTTATAGTAATGTAGAATACCTGCACAAAATTTGCTTTTGGTTCTAATAAACAAACTGCTTCGATCTTGAAATACCCATCTAATTCAGTCCTCCTTGTAAAAAACTGGTACCAGGTAATATAATAAGAGTCTCTTCTTTTATAGAATACCTGCACAACTTTTCTTTCTGATGAACGATTCTTTCTTTGTGATATATTAAATTGGAGTTTTGACTAACGTGAGAAATTCAAAAGAATACGACACAAAAAGGCAGCTAGGCATTAAATTTTCATATTATCAACGAATATAGACTCATAGAAAAATTCACATTAAGAAAAACATGTCCTTTGTTTACATCGTTTTGTTATCGTAATAAACAAAGTACGGTTACCACTCACTAGAGTATTACATACATCCGGAACAAGTGGTCAAGAGTCTATAGCGCACGGCTGCGAATCGAAAATCCTCGGGTTCGAAACTGAAGACAATTATAGTTTTATTTAATATTATGTAATTATTATTTAATTTTATGGACTATTTTCAATTCAGATAAAATGAATAAAACTCATTTTAATATTACATTGATTAAGAACTTAAAAATCTGAAATTGTTGCTACCGTTGAACATATATGTATATAATTTATTGTTTTGCATAAATGCTATGTGTATGTAATGATCTTAGCTAAGAATAAAGATAAACAAAACTATTTACAAACACTTACTGAATATCTTAACTTATACTTCTTTGCAGATATATGTAGATTAAGAATTAAATTAGGATTAATACTTGAGTCGTAACAAAATAGTGACAATTATTTTAATTCACCTGATATTTTTATCCATTACTAAGAGTAACACAAAAAAAGACATTAAGATAACGAGAGAAGAGAAGAATATTTCATAAGAAGCTTTCGCTTTCATAGTTTAGTCTCAAATGACTGCCGATATTTTTCCACTACATGACCAGGATTGCCAAAAACTATATGAAAATGTCATTAATTACATACGAATTCTTATTGAGAATAATGATGGAAGACTGAATCGTTTTGTGCAGTTGCAAATCCACAGGAACAGCCAGGCTTTGTTAGAAAGAGAGAAACCATGGCCAAATTTTCACCATGAGAAGTTACGAGAATTCAGCTCACCGTGCTCATAGGCTTTATTGTGTACAAGAAGTTTTTGTCTGCGATGCTTGGATATTCTTGTGGTAATCTCATCGTCCTAATGAAGAATCTATACAAACCAAACGAGAGAATGGTCAACATTATCAGATTTAAGATTAATAGAAGTGTATAGCAGGAGTGCATCTTTCATTGATACTCTACCTTCATGACTTCGAAAGGAGTTGCAATTGGCAGCAGGAGTGTTGCAAACCTACGATACGCCGATGATACCACGATATGGCTATAAAATGAAGAAGGAATGGAGGTAATGCTGCAGACAATCACAACCAATAACTAAGAACTAGTTCTTAAAGAATAATCACTAATAAGACTAAAATGAAGGGCTCCTTACGGATACAGAAGAAGTAGAAGAGTTTATATTCTTAGGAGCCTTACCAACCAATCAAGGCGGATGTGACAAAGAAATAAGATACAATGGAATGGATATTTTTGAACAATTTCTCTAAAATATCGTAGGATCGTATATTTCCCGGTATAAGTAAAATTTTATTGGGAAAAATATTATGTAGTATTATGACTAAAAACACATCGAAAATGTACAAAAGCTAATAAACCGATATAGTCCGGATTTGTCATGCACAAAATAGATGTAAATTACCATCAGTTCTCAGAGGTCCAGCTCTACAAGTTCAAAAGTAACGAAGATTTGATTTAAAAAAAAATTGCTAAATTTTGCAGTATTTCTTGCATTTATCTGTAACTAATCATCTCATCGGATAACTACTGGGCTCATTTTGATGGTATATTCATGCTCTACAATGCGCCTGTTGACATCACAGAGATTAGTTTATTAGTTTTAATTTTAAATGCACGCAAAGTATAAATCGCAATTATCTTGCTTCAGTTGTTTATGCCATAGTAAAAGACCATAGTTGTTAATGTGATGGCACAGTCGGTACCCTGATAGTAATTTTTGCCCGTAAAAATCTCTATTCATTGTAAACAAGTCAATAGAGATTTTTAGGTGACAAAATTCAACAGCAAACCGCATAATTCATCACGTAAGTAATAGTTTACTAACGTACATAATTTTAACAGCAAACTCGTAGAAGTAAATTATTTGAGCCTTAAAAACTTAAAAAAATATGGGATATTTTCGTTTTTTGTATTTAGTGTAAAAAGTAATGATCTGTTCATAATGCCGTCCATAGAAAAAATGTAGAGAATCAGATAATCTTCATAATGAATGTTGATCGCAGCATTTTTCTTAAAGAAAAGCTGGAAAGCCGATATAAAGTAAGCGATTTTAAAAAATTCATAACTTGGTTGAATAACAGCTGGTACCTTAATCTGCCTCCTACTGATAGTTTATAACGTTGAGATTAAAAACGTTGAAGATGGATATTATACGTTAAGTAGATATTGCAGAATTGCAATTTAAAAAATTTGTAGACATATTTTGCAGGACGTATCGTATTAAGCAGGAAAGTTCGATAGCGATATGCAAAATATATTTAGAAAGCTTACAAAATGTAAATCACTTCGTATATCTTGGATGTTTCTCATAGTGCCGTAAAATGTATTAATATTGCTTTTGAAATTTGGCTTAAACGATGGGCCTCCGATGTTTTAACAGTGGCAGATCCAGTCAGTGGAAAAACAGTCATTTAATTAATATCAGTAAACAAATTGACAAATTGAAATGGAATTTATAAACTTTTAATTTTTTTTAGTATATCCTGATCGGACTATTCTAGTTAATACGGTGTGATTTGCAAAATAGCTCTTTAAATTAATTAAAATGGAATTGTTCAAAAACTATTTATTCAATAGTATCCATCATGAGCCCATATAAACTTAATATCAAACTATCTTTTTGACGATGAGTAATATTCCAGTATTAGTTACAAGAAAGTTATATATTTTTAAGTTTACTCGGTAAAAAATGATCCAGTTAGGATGTATCAACAGTCAATAAGAAGGATTTCTTGTTCTCTACAACTTTCCTGTAGACGGCATTACGATTCCTCCATTACTATTTATTATATAACCAAAAAACAAAAGAAAATCGTATATTTGCGGGTTTTTATTATTTAAATCGTCTACTTCTACAAGTTTGCTGGGAAAATCTTAGCAATATTTATCTATAAACTGTTATTGACGTGATGGTATAAGCAAATTGCTGTTGAATTTTATGTCTGTAAATGAGTTAAATTTTGCTCTATAAACTGGTGTATTGACCTTACTGAGAGAAACCCAAGGTCATCTAACCCCGAAACTAAGGGTGACGCGGATGGTTGTAAACATGGAATCACGATTTCTCAGCCATGAGAGGACTAAGAATTGAGAATCTCTCACGTTTTTGAGGTCAGTTAAAAATATAAGTTTTTTTTTGTGAATGAAACAACTGCTAGCCGAATTAATTTTAATTTTTTTTTAGAAATAGAATAAGGTAGGTGATTTTAGTGGATGCCTGAGGAAACTAAACTACAATTCAGTTCCTAGTATAATTGTTTATAACCCAAGTTGCAGAATTATTCAAATCGATTCATTAACAAAAAGGCTATTTCCAAATATACATAATCCATCAAAGCGAGATCCTTCTCCATTTTTGAAGAGGGTTAAAAATAACAGTTTTTTTGTGCGGGTCGTTATAAGCTTTCTGACTCTTCTTTGAACACATTCCGCGAATCTATTGATTAAATGCTTGAGAGTTACTATGGATAAGTTTACGCCTACGATATACGCTGTTATTATTTCAACCCCCGGTTCGATACATATTTCCCCGGAAATCCGAAATTCTTGTTAAATTCGAACCGCTATCCATGTGTTCCATCCTTCCTTTATATCTCTGACAGACCTATTAATATTTCGTGAAGGGTAAAAGTAGGTCGTCGCAGCTATCGCTGCCCTAATAAATTAGAAATTCTCATAGGGCAGTACACGCGTTTCTTCTTATACTAGGTGCGTGTGATTCTGAATGAAAGATTTATTACATCGCCTGCCTGGAAGAATATTACGAGATGAGTAGTTTGTTAAACAGTGGGGAACAAATAGGGAAATTTGCATACGTTATAAGGGGGGAGAGCATGGCGAAATGGAATTAGCAAACACATAAATTGGAGGAAATTCTGTTTTTTACTATCCACACACCAACGAATGGCCCTAATTCAGAGATTTATGTTTGAAGTTTACGAGTTTTACAGATAGCAGGTCCCTCTATTTTTAGTCTGCAACCGTATAATTTCTTTTATTTTATTCATTTGGGTTTTAACTCCACAGGGTGGACTCAGTTATATTGAAGATGTTTGCGCTTCAATAATGGGTTGCACTTTATTACAGCTAAGACCTGAATTTTGTTACAAAGTGTTGTTAATATACACTTATGTTCTTGTTACTTCAAACTATATTCCTAACACTCGTAACTAATATTAATTATTAATGTGAAGGTTTGTTTGTTTGTTATGCTTTTACAGATAGCAGGTCCCTCTATTTTTAGTCTGCAACTGTATAATTTGTTTTACTTTATTCAATTAGGGTCTAACTCTACAGGGGGGACCCGGTTATATTGAAGTTGTTTGTGCATCAATACTGGGTCGCATTTTATTACAGCTAAGACCTGAATAATGTAAAAATGGATATTAACAAATTGTGATTGAGCAGAATATATTAATACATCATATGAAAACTTAGGGAAAGTAGCCTCATAGAAGATTTTGTTACAAAATATTACTGCAAACTATATCCATAGCAATACAAGCTAATATTATAAATGTGAAGGGGAGTTTATTTGTTTGTTACGCTTAAACCGCTAAATTGTCTGATATTTCATATAGAGATAGATGAGACCTTAGAGAGGGTTATAGGTTACTTTTTCAGACAAAAAAACTATAGGGGGTGGGATGAAGAAGGGGGTAATATTAGTATGAACATTTTTATTGTGACGTCCGATTTGCTTCAAACTTTGCAGAATTATTGTTTATAATTAATAATTAAAGTAAGCATATGTTTTTTCAAACTACGCTTAAAAGTAATCTCCTTTTATTGGGGTTGCAAGGATAATAAAGAAATCGTATTCATTATTCTAAAATTCATATTTCAAGGAGAAAAATCGAGGAGAGGGGCTACATTTTAGTTTTTTAAGGCTGAATATTTGGAGATGTTTTTGGTGATAAATGATTCAGATTTGCATATTATTTTGTTTAAACTACTCCATATAGGAGGGGGGCAATTCGGGAACAAAGTACCCCGTTAAGGTATTATACAGTCAAATCACATATAAACATCATTTTTACTAAACTACTTTTTACGTTTAATATTATAACAATTCGGAAGATGGCGCTGAGCTTTTTTTTCTATCAGACTAATAAATATCAGAAGTACATGTTTTTAATTTATTCAACATTGATTGGTTATCAACATTGGTTTGCTACTATTGTAGGTATTAGCGCCAAATGGAAGCACCCACAATATACTATATAGCAGTATGTTGAAATAATGCTCTATTCTGTGCCCATGACTATAACCGTCAAGAACAAGCAAAGTTAATAAAATATGTTAATTATTACGAGGGCTGTCTTTTATATTTCGGGATTGGACAACCCTAGTGTTGCAATCTGACGACTGACCGCTCTATCATAAAGTTTGACATTTTTGAGGTTATACGTACTCAGAACGTTTTGACATACGAGCGGTATGTGTTGTTTACAGTAACTTAAAGGATTCATCTCGGCCAAAAAATGGAATTAAATCGTGAACATTTTCGTGCGATTATTTTTTACAACTTTCGACGTGGATTAAATCATCAAGAGTGCATGGATGAACTTAATTTAATTGTTGGCGATGAAACTCCATCAAGGACCACTGTTTCTCGATGGTATGGTGAATTCAATCGAGGTCGTAGTTCACTCCAAGACGAATTTCGTGAAGGTCGTCCAAAAACAAATGTTGTTCCGGAAACCATTGATGCTGTGCGCTAACTGATATTGCAAGATTGTCATGTCACCTATCGTGAGATTGAGTCAACCTTTCACATTAGTGGGACCTGCATACATTCAATATTGCATAAATATTTGAATGTCCAAAAAATTTGTTCGCGTTGGATCCCACACAATTTGTCAATCGTTCACAAAAAGGCTCGTGTCGATTGGTCGAAAGAAAAGTTAAAAAAATACGATCGCGGTGCTTCAAAACACGTTTATGAGAAAGTGACAGGTGATGAATGATGGATTTACTCGTATGAGCCCGAAAGTAAACAGCAGCCGACTGTATGGGTGTTTCAAGATGAGCCAAATCCAACAAAAGTTGTTCGCGCACGAAGCACTTCCAAGCAAATGATCGCCTGTTTTTTCGGAAAAACTGGACATGTTGCAACCGTACCACTAGAACAACGCAGAACAGTCAATTCTTAGTAGTACACAACTATTTATTTGTCAGTTGTCTTCTAAGAAATGATGAAAACCAACCGCCGAAGACGGATCACTCTTCACCACGACAATGCGAGCTCTCACACATCGGCTCAAACAACTGCATTTTTGACCCCTCAAAACAACGATTTGATGAGTCATCCGCCGTATAGTCCTGAATTGTCACCAAATGACTTCTTTTTATTCCCGTACGTAAAAAACAAACTGAGAGGTCAACGTTTTTCGACACCTGAAGAAGCGGTTGCTGCGTTCAGAATGCATGTTTTGGAGATACCTCAATCAGAGTGGAAAAAGTGCTTCGACAATTGGTTCAAACGAATGCAAAAGTGTATAGATCTTCATGGGGAATATTTTGAAAAACAATGAAGCGATTTTCGATGATTAATATTTGTTTTTGTTCTCTATTCCCGAAATATAAAAGGCAGCCCTCCCTCGCAGCGAGGCAGAACGTATAACTAACTCTGTAGTTAATTTTAAATTATTTTACTTCTATTTCAACCAACCAGAATTGGTTGACAAAATCAAGATAGCGAAAGAAAAACTAGTTTTCTTATAAATGATAAAATATCAAAGATTCTTACGGTAACTGTGAATATAATATTTAGTAAAAAAGGTAGCACACAATAATATCAAAAGAAATCTTGAACTATGAATAAATTTAATAATTCAGACTATATGTAAGATTTGGTTATATTTAGTTTTTGGAGCTTTAAAGTATGAGAATTGATTATTAATTATTAACATTATTAAAAATACATACATAAAAACAGAAGTCTGTATTTATGAAAACTGAGTAATGTTTATTTAAAATGTACTCATTTTATTTTGAACTCACTGACTGTTAGTGTTTTGGAGGGTGCAATACATAAAAATAAAATATCAGATTAATACCGTATATTCATCTTACCTTAAAAGTCATGAGTAATATAAGTGATGTACTTGAAACAAAAAAACTAAAATGTAGAACAAAATATTAATAGATTGAGGTACACAAGGTAATTCAAATTCGACCTTGACTATTGGGATCACGGAAACTACAGGAGTTCTGAAGCAGTTTAAATGGGGAAAAAATTGGGCAATTTAGTGCTTGAACAAATTTAAATTTTGCAAATACTTCAGAAGATATCCGACAAAATAGAAAATTGAAGATTTCATTTTAATTTTCTTGCAGCGTTATTTGATAAGGAAATACATTGATTTCTGATATCACTGATATACAACTTGTTATAAGTTGCTTTCTTCAAAGCACAAATATTTAAATAAAAATAGATATCAGCTTTGCTAGTCTTGACCAAAGAGTTTTATTTATAAATATAGTACTATTCAAAAGAAATTAGAGTACACATAATTTGAAACGCAATGAGTTTCACAAATAAATAAAAACGGGATATGTTAAGATTTATTACAAATTTGATAGAAACAGCACAAAACAGCTCGAATGTATTTTAAGTTATATTCGGAAAGGCAACAGTCGCATAGAACATTAAAATAGATGAGGAACGTTTGGCTGAGTTTGGTGCTTTTCGAAAACCTAAGATAAAAGTAAATAACTGATTAATTCAGTTTTATTTACAATTTACCCCAAGTTCCGAACAGTTAATACCAGTAACTCCATCAAAGCTTACTGTATAAGAATGTCGTCAAAAAGTTTTTGCGGATTCTCTAAAAAACGGTACAAGCTATGTTATTGAAAAACAATATGGATCCCCCGGAACTAATCCAAATCCTTTTTAATTTATCATACCCCATGTTCCGAAGAGAACATTTTTCCATATTGTTAATCCAGCGATTCCACCAAAGTTTACTGTATAAGTAAGTCGGTAAAAAAGTTCATCACGATTTTCTAAGCAACGGTACAAGGTATATTGAAAAAAAATATGGGTACACTTCGGGATATCCCGGAACCAATTCAATTTATTTTCAATTTATCCCATGTTCCAAATAATTTTTTCCCATATTTTTAATACCGGCGACTCCACCAAAGCATAAGAAATTAGAAAAAAAAATTCCCCATTTCCTAAGAAACGGTACAAGCTATGTTAATGTAAAACATAAGACCACTTCACGATCCCAGTATAAACGGTCGAAATTCACAACAAATATAAAAAACCGATACAGACGAATTGAGAATCTCGTTCTTTTTGAAGCCGGTTAAAAAAAGTTACATTTTCTTGCGATGGTTTTTAGATAAATCAGAACCAACTTTCAAGTTTTCAAGTTTCGTCAGACATAGAGTTTGCCACAGACTAAGGTCCGGAGGGTATTAACGAAAGTGGTTTAAAATCTGAGGATATATACATGTCCCAGAAATCCAGATGATATTGCTAGAAAAATTACATTTTTCAATTAGGTTTCAAGTACCGATGATACTCGAAATTTTTTAAAACTATTATTTGGAATGACTAAAGTACCTTTTCAAACTGTGGCGCCTTCAGTATAAATATTCCTACGGAAGTTACGCAGTAAATCCATTTTGGTTTAAATGCATTGACTAGCATTTGTAATGATATTATTATTTACATGGTGAAACTTAGGTTAATTTTGCATTATCAATTATAACAGGAACTGTTTTCAGCATGACTTGGCCTCTCCACATAATTCTAAAGCTGTTTGTGACTAAGGTTTTCATATAGGTGGATAGGAAATTCGGCGCCCGTAAGGTGGCTGGCAAGAATAAATGTTCGGATTATCTACAGAACTTGGCACCCATTTAGATCTCAATTCTTTTGTCGATAATGTATACAACCACGCATATTTTTAAAATTCCACTTCGCTCCCATTTTTCTCATTTATGTTTCGGATGGATATACCAATTTTGGATCAAATTGACATTGTTTTTCGGAATGGGTTGGAGCAATAACTTTTGTTGTTTTTTCTTCGATCTTAATTTTATAAAGACTTGTCCAGTCCTGTCAAGAGGAGGTGGTAGCTTGGAGCCCTAGAAATACCCGTTATGATTACATCAGTGCACACAGTCTTAGACAGTTAACAAATATAGTTTGCATGATTTACTTTTAGCAAAACATAACGATGTATCATCCTGACAGATTATAAGAACACCAATCTTATTGAAGTATTACAGTTGCAGTTAGTTTCAAACAAATACAAAGAATCAGAGAACAACTCAACTAACGAAAACACGTTGCACTTTGTTATTGAGTGCGACATACGAAAATAGAAAACAGTCAACTTATCGCAGACGAAGTTTCAACGCCACGCTTGTTCAGAATAGCCGGAAATAAACTACTAAAATATGTAATATTTCATTTAATTTTATATCCGTTTTATTTTAGCAAGTGCTATCGTGCAGCACGGAAAACTTCTGATACCATTTCTCATTTACTGGCGTTGCATATCGCGACCACAAAGACGAAAAAATGAAACAACGTAATAAGAGCATACATACTCTGATGGGTTTTCAGAAAGTTCGTCAGAGTGCATAACAGAATTTTCGTGGAATTTATTAAAAATTTAATACAAAGTTTTTGACGATGGTCTGTATAGGATAAACATTTAATGACTTTTTCTCAACATAATAGTAATGCAAAAACTATTAACAATTCACTGTTAGACAACGCTGTTTAATTGTTTTTAATGTAACATGTAAAAACACAGCCTTTTCAATGCACTGGAGTAAATTGTAATAAAATTGCAAATTAATTCGTTGATTGAACCCCTTAGTTTGTGATTATCAAACAAGATAGAGATACACAAAAGTGCGTGTTTTATTTTTTTTTTCACTGATATGTATGTATAAATGTGAATATAGTTTTGACAAAGGATCATGACATTATCACAAACAGGAACATACGTGAAAGGCAGACAAAACTCAAGTTAATATATTATAGTAGAATCCGTTTCTCTAGTCAACGAAACGTCAGTTTTTTAAGCTTTGGCCCACTGTAGACGCGAAGTTAGTACTGGCGTTGCATATATAAAATTAAATATCTTAATCAATTTCATCCTTCAACAACTTTAGGAATTAAATAAATAATTTGGTCAAGTGCGAGTTGGACTCGCATACTTAGTGTTCCATACCACCTTCAAGATTCAATTATTCCAGTTTCAGACAAGCAGGGAATGAGTGCATTTTCTTATACTTACCCTTATATCTTTTAAAGGAAGCGTTTTAAATTTATAAAAAATATACACTTTAACTTTCCACACATAGACTTTTTATTTTATCTGCTTCAGGATTCCCTTGATTTTTATCAGAATACATATTTTATTTAATTTTCTAATTTGGCTCCCAAAAATTAACATTAGAGTTTTATTTTATCAATAAACTTTCAGAAATGCCTTTTACAATCAACTGTCTGAGTTTTGAGGCTCTGTAGATTGGAAGAAAAACGGCAAAATAGGTCAAAGTTTAAATTATAAATTATTAAATCTGTTATTCAAATTATTTAAAAATATAAATAAAATATATTTTTCAAATTTTAAATAGTGTAGTTTCTAAAGTGGTAATTAAGTCGATGATTAATATTTTTAATATCTTTTAAACAAATGATTTAAAAATATGATATATTTGTAATTCACATAATGAGCCTTTTATCTGATATACTACATGATGCGTTTGAAAATTGAATCTTTATTTTTCATTTAATTGTATAATTTCTTCCTAAAATTACTAGGGGGGTTTTCTAGTAATTTATTTTTGGAGGCCAAATAATAGAATTAGGTATTTTTTTTTCATATTTTTCCTATAAACAAAAAAAATGAGTTTGGGAAATAACGGGGATAATGGGTAATTTTTTTAAAATATTTTTTTAATATATTTTAAAATATTCATTTAAAAAAAAATAAAAAAATATATTTGTACCTATTCCTCATAATGAGCCCTGGGATGCGATATATTATATGACCCGTTAGAAACAATTATAATTTTTTATTTTCCATTTAATTCTATAATTTGCCCCCCAAAATGAATATTAGGGTTTTTTTCTTATTTTTCCAGTAAAGTTCAGGTGAGGGGCTATACTTCCAGTTTTTCAAAATTTTTCAGCTTATGGTTTCGGAGATATATATATATATATATATATATTTGTTTTCGTCATAATGAGCCCTTTCATTTGATATATAACATGATGGGTTAGAAACAATTTTAATTTTAATTTTCCATTTAATTCTATAATTTGCCCTCCCCCCCAAATAAATATTAGGGGTTTCTCCTTAATTTTCCAGTAAAGTTCAGGTGAGGGGCTATACATCCATCTTTTTTTCAAAATTTTCCAGCTCATGGTTTCGGAGATAAGGAGGGGGAATGGGTAAATTTTTTTATATTTTTGTTAATATCTTTTAATTTATTTATTTTAAAATTTTGAAAAAAATATATTTGTTTTTGTCGTAATGAGTCCTCTCATTTGATATATAACATGATGGGATAGAAACAATTTTAATTTTATATTTTCCGTTTAATTCTGTAATTGGCCCTCCAAAATTAAAAGTAGAGGTTTCTCCTTATTTTTCCAGTAAACTTCAGGTCAGAACCTATAAATCTATTTTTTTTTCAAAACTTTACGTTTTATAGTTTCGGAGATAAGGGGGGGGGGAATGGGTAAATTTTGGTATATTTTCGTTAATATCTTTTTAACTAATTGCTTTTAAATATAAAAAAAATATATTTGTGTTCCTCAGAATGAGACCTTTCATTTGATATATTACATGATGCGTTTGAAAATTTTTTTATTTTTAAATTTTTATTTAATTCTATAATTTGCCCCCCAAAATTAATATTAATGGTTTCTCCTTAATTTTCCTGTAAAGTTCGGACAACGCTCTATATTTCCTCTTTTTTTCAAAATTTTAGGCTCAGTTGTTTCGGAGATGAGGGGGGGGAACGTCGATTTTTTTAGTTTTTCCCCCCAGAAGTACCCCTAAAATCAAATTTTTCTTTTACGATATGTACTCCTGATCGGGTCACCAAACTATACATTGATACCAAATTTCAACCTCTTCCGTCCAGTAGTTTAGGAGAAAATGGCTGTGATGTGACAGAGGCAGAAATCCTGAGTGATATTATAAGGGTATCCGTATATTGTATAGACGGAACCCTAAAAATGGCGAAAGTACTCCTTGATCGCAAACCTGAAACCTCCTTCGGAATGCTGCATTTGAAATTACCCTATGATAAGTGACTGGAACGGCGTTCTTAGGTTCCAGAACAGTCATTGACGTATTCTGATGAGCTGATTGGGCAATAAACCGATCGTCACGTGGTGTGGTAATATGGCGTGGGCCACTTCCAGGTCAGCTTGCACTTTACCAGTTTCTTTGTACCGACTTATGGTTTCGCTCATTGTGCTTCTTGTAATGTTCAGTCTATTTGCTATCGGGTGACGAGAAAAACCTTCTAACCACATAATAATTCTGGTTCGCATAAACTCGGATACGGCATTTGGCACCATTATCACAAGATTTTAGCAGGTAAATGTAAATAAATGAAAGGTAAAATTATAATATTTAAATTCGGTTTGCATTGACTTCAAAAATATGAACATTTAGATCATTAATTTGTTCATCATAAAGTTGTTACATTAGTATTTTATATGTATAAATATTATAAAACAAAGTTCTCCGCCGCGTCTGTCTGTCTGTCATGCTGTTTTCACCAGTGGATGGAGTGGTTCTCGAGGAACATTTTATATATATAATTTGTTAAGTTTTCATATAAATTGGTTAAAATATAACGATATTTGTTGGAGGTGTCGGAAGAAAATAAGCGGTCTGGGAGCTTTCAACGAAAACACTGCCTAAATCCTTTGAGATGTAACAAAATAATGTAGGGTGGAATTGTGTATCTTATAGAGGTGTACAAAAATGTCCGTCTTACAAGACTACTCTCATTGGGAAAGTATGCGTTCTAAATGTGCCTTATGCTGTTCAGGTTAATCATGATGACATGCCGTGATAACATACCTGATGACATAATCATGTGACATGCTTTTAGGGCATGTCACGGCACACTCGAAATATCTGCAATGCAATTTACGCATGCTTTTAAATCAGCTAGAACTACACTATGGTCACGTCAGGTCACGTGACGTCACGCGAATTGACGTGACGTCACGATAATGTTTTTCCACCTTTATTTAGCATCATGATATCCTTCAGCCAAGTTACCGACCCACATCTTCTTTGGTAAACTTAACGTCAAAGCATGGCTGAAGATTTCTGTGTGAATGCATCATAGACGTCAAGAACTGTCATTAAATAATTTTGACTTAACTATTTTATCAAGCTTTATTTGAATTGAATAAACAAGTGGAATCTCGCTCAGGAAAGTCTATAAAAGTTTTTGATTCACCTTGGCATTAAATTTCAATTTAATTGCAACAATCAATACGGAGTATTTACGAGAAACTAACTATAACCATTTGAGACTTTTACAAGTCATTCAAGATGAATGTCGCTTGAATGCTGAACAAAAAAAGACTTAATATCTCAAATAATAAGAGTAATGAAGGTAAAATGTTTTTTAGATGTCCCTGGAGGCACATGTAAAACATTTTTAATAAATTTATTAACAAAATTACGATCCCACAGAAAAATTGCCCTAGCTATGGCATCGTCCGGCATAGCAGCTTCACTTTGGAAAGTGACATTGAAACTGACATTAAAAATATGTAATGATGACATCACTAGCCTTTGGGATATTCCTAAACAGAGTTGTACCGGAAAACTAATGAGGGATTGCAGTTTAATTATTTGAGATGAGACTTCTATGTCTCATAAAGCTTCAGTTGAACGTAAGCAGATGAAGACAATGCATCGCTCAAAAGGTGTATCTTTCTCACATATAACGAAGTGTGGACTTAAAACCAATATGAGGATTTTATCGTTTAGCGATGATAACTGGCAATTTTCTAACGACTCAAGCAGGAAATGTAGATGTAAATTTTAACAATATTTGTGTTTTGGTACAAAATGTGGAAAAAGTTATTTAACAATTTTATTCCTATACTAGTAACATATCCACTAAGACCCTAAATTGGTTTCAATTTAATATTAAAATTAGGTGCTCATATTATATTATTCAGAAATTGGAGTCCACTGAAACTGTGCAACGGTACAAGATTCAAAGTAGTCAATTTAATTTGGTTTTTGGTCGTATATATCATGTTAACTGGCAACTCAATTGGTGAAACTGTTTTTATACATTGCCTTTCCAATTTAAACGCCTACAATTTTTCCTAAAAAATTTTGGTTTTGTAATTTTGCGTTTGGAATGACAATTGATAAAGCGCAGGGTTAAACATTAACATTGCTGGAGTAAAGGCGCTAGTTCCAATTTTTTGGGGGCCTTGGATATATTTTTTTGATTGATGATGGGCTGATTAAGTATTCACGTATTTCCAGCAATTATGGAATTTTATAAAAATAATATTTATTCTTATGGAAAAGAATATTAACGGGTTAGTATTTAATCTCGAAACAAAAAATTCCAAAATTTCGGGGGGTGTTTGAACCTGGCTATGGGCTTGAAGGAGTAGATTTAAGCACACAGTGCTTTTCGCAAAGCCCTATCAAGTATTACTTCGTTTTACACGTGGTTATTAATGTCGAATACAAAGAATATACTCAAAAAATAATGTAGATTAATATTATGTATAACGAGGAAAGATGATTGATTTTTTGTTTGTTACGATTTCACTCAAAAACTACATAACCAATTTTACCGAAAGCTGCATCTCCTCGGAGTAACATAGGCTATTTTATATTTTCTGCAAAGAACCCGTGCGCAGCTGGGACAGCTTGCTAGTTTCCTTATATGAAGGCATGTGTGAATGTGTGATTATCTCTTGTAGCTCATTTGTGAATAGGTTTTTATTGGGTTATCTGTCCAGATAAGTAGCTATTGTGTAGTGATATGTTTATTTCAACTATTTATTACCTTTATAAAATTGGTATTATTGTTTTAAATGTTTTATTCCAATTGATATGTAAAATTATGACTTAAATTAGGGTTCTTTCGTGAAAGAATGAAAATTCAGGTATATTGACTAAACGACTGAGTTATGTAACTTGTTAATTCACTTAAAAATCGCTCTAGAATTTAGGATAAAACCAATTGACCAAAAAAATGAGTAAATATCAAAAAGTTACAGGATTCATTTCTGATTGTAAATAATATGATCACTAAAATTCTATTTAGGATTTATTGATAGAAATATAAAAACCACACAGGCGTTTATTTAAATTAGATAGAACTAATCTGCAGTTTAACTAAAGGTGACATAAACCGTTTATTACCCTCTGCCCTTATTATTATTCGACGTTAACTGAACACTTTGCATTTAAATTTTGAAAGGGAGCAAATAGGAATTAGATTGCGTGGGTTCCCCGACTCCTAAAATATCTTAACTTGGAGTCTGGATGTCTGCAAACTTCGCTGTGAGACATAAAACGAATTATACCTTGTTTGTCAGTGCTTCCCGAATATGGCGAACGGAACTTCTCGTCGACAATAGGTTAAAAATTGCTCGCATTCACATGCTTGGTGAGATATTTTCTGCTTAAGATGCTCTATTTTGTTTCAATGGAAGCTAATGAAATACTCATATACGTATACGAGGTTTGTCCAAAAATATTAATATTACTCAAAAGTACTTTTATTTTGCACAAAACGAAATTGTTGTTAGGAAAATTTGATTAAAGTTAAAAACTCTGTTCAAAAGTAATATTATAGACATATACCAGAATGTATACGAAGAGGTGGTTTTCGGCTCGTGAGGACCATGAATACCAAGAGGTATTGTCTTCTAAACGTTGTTTGTAGCATATTCTTGATTACTTTCATGTTTTTTTGGGCAATAACAACACAATAGAAATAAAACGACGTATATTGCAGGAATACCAAACGTTTCAAAGTTTATTCTGACTTCGTTGTCAATGGCTTTATGTTTATTGATGTAGCTTGCAAAATGATAAAAGTAACCAAGAGGTATGTTTGTGTGTTCAGTCAGGGTCGATTCTGCCTATAAAGACACATGGGAACTACTGTTTTACTACCTTCGTATTTGTGTATACATTCAATACAAAGCTCCAACAATAACCATCACAAATTTCTACATACAATTCTGATTTGATTCTTACGCAGTTTGGCAACAGTACTCGTTTCACTGATGTTCAAAACTACAATGGCAGACTGACGCCAGTTGGATTTTTAAATCCAACAAAATTCTACTTACAAAAGCTTTATAACTTTTCATCTCATTTTTTCCAGCAATTGTTCTACTTTGACGATGTTTCATGAACAACGTTTTACTAACGTTGTTTAAAATAACTTTTACAAATCACTAAACTAATGCGATGATTTACTATTTCGAAGTTTTAGCTAACACTGGTTCTTTCAATGGTCGCAATGGTCTACTTTCCCGAAATGCTTTACGACCTTAGTTGAAAACCAAAAACTAACAAAACTACTATTAAACTACACTTGCATCATTTTAGATATGCAATCTACAAACTATGCTTTACGACCACATCTTCGCACACTTCTCTTCTACATTACTACTGCCCTACTACTCCTGCCCACACATGTTACGAGGCTATTATCCTTGGGTTCGAGATTAAAAACATTGCTGGCAATTTAGCGTTCTGTTCATTCACAGACGAATAGATCTGATGCTAATGCCAGTTTACGCTGTTGACTAAACCAACCGCTAGAGTGCGCCACTATGCATGTCCTTTAGGTACTCGAGGTTATTTAAACCTTTCAAAAGAAAACTTTGTTTTCGAACATATAATACTTAGGGTTTAATATTTTTTACAATAAATATATTTATTTTAGAAAAATGCAATTCTAACATTAAATTGTACATTTACCTGACTATACCGTCTTTCGGTTTCCATACTTTTAACCGATCTTATAGAATTTCTATTCATGGAAATGGCCAGTGAAGGTATACATTTTTTAAGTACCGCTATTAAAAATAATCGAGAATGTTCAAGTTCGCAGACCCAGCGGGCCAAAAATGGTCAAAGTATCTATACATAAATTTTCCATTGAGAAGTGTATTTAAATATTGTCTTACATCGCTTGAGTTGTGGCACTGTGCACTATCTTGTTGGTATATTATCCGTAGCCTATGACTTATGGAAAGTTCATGCATAAAATGAAATATAGATTAACGTCATTTCACCAACGGCCATTTTAAGAATTGACATTATTGGAGATGAACATTGCTTTGTTTGGTAAAAATCCTGTCATGAAAAAATTAGTTTATATCTCGACTTGTATAAAGGAATTAAAGTCGAATCAACCCTCATAATAACCTGGCTTTCAAGCATGTAAATTTTGTTCATTTAATATTATTGCAATTATAGTTTCACCGACATGATTTGAAAATGTTCTTGTCCTCTGTTGCGGCAATTTCTTAGGATTATTTACTACAGATAACATTACTTGGTCCACAGTTTAATTCTTTGGTACCCGTTTAATTTTACAGTAATTTTTGACACTTCCAAAGATCTTGAGTTTAGTAGTCACTATGTTCCCTACTATTGTAAAATTAATATTTCTCTCAGGATGTCTCCTATTAAGAATTTTCGAAACGTTTTGTAGTTTTCCCCAACAATTTTTTTTAAATTAAATATTCCAATTGTTGTCGAAGAACATAACTAACCTCAACTGGCATTTCCTGTTACGATATGACATGGTCTTTTTATAACATTGAAAAGTCGAAATTTATTAACACTCTTGAGACGAATTCATCAGTGGAATTATTTAAACAAGAGCAATTCCTCATTGCCCTATATGGCGGTAATAAGCAGGAAAAATAAATTAATATTTTGCGATTTACTCGCTTAGCAAAGTCAATGACTGCAAATACACCTCGCACTACTCCCACCAACGAAAAGGGCTGTCTGCTAGCACATTTTCCGGACGTATCTGCAGCTGCAAACCTGGCTCGGATTTTTAAAATATCTTCAGGAATGGGGTTGGCGACATACTAATCACGGGCTTGAACCAATCACCAGCACAGCCAAACATGCTCCGCCTGTACTTTTAAAATTCATTTAGTGCAAATGTAAAAGAAATGGTGAGGTTTTTGTGCGTGCAGGAAAGTAGGAATTATTTCCCTGCTTTGTAGTGGGCAAACATGCAATAAGATAGACAGAGTCAACATTTTGTTAACGACGACGATGATAGATATGACGATGGGAATGCTTCGAACATACGAGCATCATTTCCAAGGTTTCAATAACTCGTAGAGTGTACGGAGTACGAAGAACTCCAGCCTAGACCATCGAAGCGACAAAAAAATGAAAAAATGTCCACCGTTTGTTTTCTTGAGTGCACCAAAAATTGTTTATTAAAAAAAATCCAAATGTGTTTTTTATTCACATGCATTTATTTTGTACCGAAATCATTTCTTAAAAAAACGTTTATCCATTTTAACGTGTCTATTTGTATTAATGTACTGTAAAACATTTTATTCGTTTGAACGTGTATTTTTAAACGACTTCCAAAAAGGAGCAGGTTATCTATTCGTCGGATATTTTTTTTTGTATGTATGTTACCTGAATTCTTCTCCTATGGTGTACCGGTTTGAATGAATATGGTCTTGTTTAATAGAGTATATATCCGGATTGGTGAAACTTCAAATTTTGGAAAAGAATTCTATTGGAAAAGTGATGAAATTTGTGAATGAACACATGCGTGCGTGCATGTAAATCGACCAATATCCCTAATATTTTAGTCGATTTTTTGATAACTCCTTATGGATGTATATAGTTTTTTAACGTTTAATCTATTAAGGAAGATCCCTAGGTGAGCTCATATACTTTTCTGCGACATGCAACTTGCAGTTTTGCCGAAAATTCCAAAATTTTATTAAAAATTTCATCGAAATGACATAACGGACATTCCATCATAAATATTTTAATTAAAACATAATAGTGGTAATTTTAGGCACTGGAAGTTTTAATTGCGAATTTGAAAATTTTCTATGTACATCTCAAGCCTATAGGTAGTAAAGCATATTATTTTCGGCTCCTTAAATCAATGAATACCAAGCTCGTTTTGTTTATATACAAGGCAAATACCTATTTAAATGAAAATTTTTCCATTTTGCGAAGACGGTGCTTTTGGTTGTCACATTCTCCCGGCCTAATAGAAAATTAAGTGACATCACATGTCAAACTTTAAACTGCTATTTGGTGTGTTTGTACACAGGGTGTTTAGTTATAAACAAAATCACAAAGTAAACTGATAGAATGAGTTGCATTTATATGATGATTGAAATATAGGACAGAGTAGAGTGGTCCATAGGCAGCCGTATATACAGGATGGTTGGAATATAGGGTAGACTGGACGTTTGGTGGTATAAAAAGGTTGGAAAAAATGTGAAATTAAAATTATATAGGGTGATTAAAAAACTGTTATATGATGTGGACATAAGCAAATCATATACAAGATGGTTGAAATATATGCTGGAGTTGAATTATATTTATACAGTGTGATCAAAAAATTATTTCTTTTATAGCCCATAAGAAGTAAAGTGTGGAGAGGACTTAATGTTACACAGGGCGATAATATAAAATGTTAAAAATGAAATAATTCATGGGGTAGCCCACAAGGTTGGTTGGTACATAGGGCGGAGTGGACTTATCTATAGTTATACAGAGTTGTCAAAAAAGTTGATAAAAGGTTACATGGCGTGGTCCATAAGGCATAAATACATTTTGGGCTTATTAAGTCAACGCCTACTAGTTCATTTTGTTCGTAAACATTTACCTGTCAATTTAAATGAAAATGTATCATTGTGTAATGTTGAGGCTTTCGATGTAAACTACATGAGTTCAAAAAAACTAAAAAGTTGGAAATAAAACATTTAAAAAAAATATAACCGACTTCCACCTATAACTAAAAAGATAAAAATAATTATAACAAAACACAACTCTAACAAATAAATAACACATTCAATGTTTTTAGGTACCTACCCAAGGAAGTAAAAAATCTAAACATTAAAAGGTGCTCATTCTGTTCAAATTAATTACCTACCAATCTAGTATATTTATGAAGTCGGTGCCAAGCAACAATCAAGTTTGATGAAGTTGTAGATAAGTACGCAATGAAGGATTTTAGATTTGCTTGGCACCGACTTGAAAATATACTAGATTGGTAGGTAATTAATTCGTACAGAATGAGCACCTTTTAATGTTTAAATTTTTTACTTCCTGGGTAGGTACCTAACAACATTAAATGTTATTTATTTGCTAGAGTTGTATTTTGTTATAATTATTTTTAGCTTTTTAGTTATAGGTGGAAGTCGGTTATATATTCTTTAAAAATTTTTTATTGTTTATCACAAAAATTTCTTGTAAAACTTTTTTTTTTTTGTTATAACGTGTGCCAACAACCGAAGTACGAAGTATATGGACGAAATGTGCAATCCAGCTACCAGTTTTACTGAATAAATAAATTATTTGTATATTAAATTCCATGTATGTGATCCATAATTTGCTGCTTTATTTATTTATATTATATATTATTAGTATTTTAACGTGTAGATACAATCAAGTGTGCTGTTAGCTCTGTGCGTGGACCCACCGTATTTGCGGCTCCGTGGAGATCGTAATTTTTGCCCAAAAAATAAATAAATAAAAAACGAAATTGTAGGTTTGAATACGCTCTACAAATTTCATCTTGGCGATTTTTTCAATATTTATCACCAGAAAAAAATAGCTAAAAACAAATTTCATGTTCTAAATTTTTGTCATTTTCAATCGATATCTCGCTAACTATGCATGATACTCGAAAAATGTATAACACATAAATTGTAGAATTTGAAGACGCGAGATGTAAGACCGATATCTAGGATTTTCGAGAGAATCAGCAAGCACACAGAGCTTCCGAATCTGAAGCCGTTCCGTGTAATTGCTGTTCTCCCTTAACTCCTAGGACAGAATGTCACGATAAAAATTTTTTCAGGTTACTTCACCTGTCAGAGATATTGAATACTCTCTTCGATGTGTCATTCCTTTGTACGCAAGACAATATATGTAATATATATTGTTACTGCTTAGGGAATCTTCATCAGTTGCGCTTCCCACAAGTGAATGTCCTCTCGAACACTTCTTTATGTATTTGAAACATTTCGTTAATTTTGAAGACGCGAGATGTAAGACCGGCATCTAGGATTTTCGAGAGAATCAGCACACAGAGGTTCCGAATCTGGAGCCGTTCCGCGTAATTGCTGTTCTCCTTTAACTCCTAGGACAGAATATCACGATAAAAATTTTTTCAGGTTACTTCACCTGTCAGAGATATTGAATACTCTCTTCGAGGTGTCATTCCTTTGTACGCAAGACAATATATATAATATACATTGTTTCTGGTCAGGGAACCTTCATCAGTTGCGCTTCCCACAATTGAATGTCATCACGAACACTTCTTTATGTATTTAAAATATTTCGTTAAATTTGAAGACGCGAGATGTAAGACCGGCATCTAGGATTTTTGAGAGAATCAGCACACAGAGGTTCCGAATCTGGAATCTGGTTCTCCTTAACTCCTAGGACAGAATGTCACAAAAAAAAATTTCAGGTTACTTCACCTGTCAGAGATATTGAATACTCTCTTCCACGTGTCATTACCACTTTTTTCGAGATGGCCGAAAACAAACATAGGAAAACTTGGTCGACAATTTCTAAGCACTCCCCCACGTCATATTAAAAATTTAGCTTTCTCCATTCATTTGCATTTCTAAGCCGTTTCTCCGATCAAATGACTGGACAAAAATAATTTTGAAGAAATTGATATTTATTCATGATGATTTGAGTAATATACTTATTACAAACTTACACTTTATTTAAAAAAATTGTGACAATTGTTTCGCGTCCGATAGAGTTTAATCATACAATGGTAGTACCTTAAGAAATGCAATGCTTATAGACTATATAGAATATAAAAAAAGGGAGTTTACAAATGTTTCTTTAATCTTCTAGTTGTGTTAATATTACTAAGAAATTAGGATAAACAATAAATAATTTTTTAGTAATATTAACACAACTAGAAGATTAAGAAACATTTGTAAACTCCCTTTTTTATATTTTATTTAGTTTATAAGTATTGAATTTCTTAAGGTACTACCATTGTATGATTAAGCTCTATCGGACGCGAAACAATTGTAACAATTTCTTAAATAAAGTGTAAGTTTGTAATAAGTGTATTACTCAAATCATAATGAATTTCAACTTCCACCAAGTATCAGCCAACCATATTTATTATTAAAATTTTAGGAAAAATTTTGGGAGAAATATAAAAAAACCTAATACCATTCATTTGCAGATGGACGATATTTCAAAGGAGTGACGCACCTGCTGGTGCATGTCGATATATTTTCACATTGTTTGCAACAACAATTCGATTCCTAATATTACCGCCTAACAATAACCCATATTTTGGCCCATAAATCTTGGCCAGTAATATGGTGTCTCGTATGCGCAAATAAATTTCCCTTAAGAACTACATAGTAATAAGGTTTATATCGATCCAGACGTAAAGTGGGCTAATCTCTTAATAAATTTCCCTTCCTGCATTTTCTTTTTATCGAATAAAAATCTACCAGCGATTGATAATCTTTGGTAGAGATTAATGGGTGTTCCGCTAACAACGTTTTCGATGAAATTTGTAATTTACTAATAGCATATTGTCCGGAATTCATAATGTTTCGACTGGGTGCCGTTTAACTGAATTATTAGCTTTTGTGCTCAATAAAATATTGCGTTCATGAATAATTCACAAACGTTAAATTATTTATAGCGTGAACATCAAAAGATCCATAGCTAAAGAAATCTGATCATAAAGGAATATCTGTCTGTCTACTCTGACTGTGAACGATGAATTTGTGATGTTTTTTGAATAAATATATGTATTTCGTGTTATGAAAATATCACCTTCAGACATTCATATCGTATTAATAAAATGTAAATGGGTTACTTGTCATGAGCAAAATGTTTTTATTAAAGTTTAAAAATACACTTGATATCAACTGGGGCAAATAATATATCATTCCAGAAATTCATTGTTTACTTACTTTCTATTCTAACCAATGCAAAAAAGGAGAGGTTCCTAATTTGGTTATATATTTTTTAAATTCTGATACCTCAGAATTGTATGAGTTATGAATCTTTTTTTATTTAAAAAGTATACCTCAAAAAAATCAGAAAAACCTTACTTGACTATGAAATTTGGCGAAGGAGCCAGTTTGAATGTTAATCGACCCACTTCAAATAAAAAATAAACATTAAAAAAAACTAAACCGACTCAAAAAATTAACTAAAAAGCATGAAATAAATGGGCTGGATGCAGTTTTCAAATGTAATAACCTTTTTCGATATTGCCTAAAATAATGTATTTTACTATCATTGATTAGCTTGACCAGCCCCGTTTACTGTTGAATAGACTAACTTGTTTTCTAGATTATGTATATGTATGAAGAAAATTTTGTACATGATTCTAAATTATCCACTATATTATAGACGATCTGAGTATCATCATTCTTTAGGTCTGTTAATTATACTGACATTCATTTAATATCGGAATCTTATATTAAATCGTTATACAGTTTTAATTGATATAGCATAATAGGACATATATTTCAATTCTAATTAACCTTGATAACAATTTGAGTTTTTATTAAAAATAAAAGTACTTAACTTAAACAAAATTTATATTCTTAATCAAACTTAGTACACAATTTGGAAATGACATGACATGAAGATCTATTATACAATTGTTAATGATGTAGCATAACTAGATGCATTTTATAGATCTTAATACCCCTGTTTCATAAGAATGTTATATATTACTAGTCGTTACCCGCGATTTCACCCGTGTACAAAAAGTCCACCAATCCCGAATATATTTCACCCAACCTGCAAGTACTTTTGGGTCACACTATATAACTGTTTTATTCAACTTTTTTTTTAACTGTAAGTCTATTTCGTACTATATTGCAACCGTCCTGTAAATGCTGCTGTTTATATGTCCCCCAATAGAACTTTTTAAACACCTGATTATAACTCTTATCTATCTTATTATATTTCAGATTTGCAACTGCTTATGGTAGACGCTGTATAACAATTATTTCAGATATTTTTGGAACCACCTTTTAAAGTACAATTTTTCTTTACCCTATATTTTAATCACCCTTTATATGCAACTTTTTCTAATATTGTGTTAAACACACTCTAAAACTATAATCTTGCTTCTCCCCATATTTCAGATATTTCATGTAGTAGAATGCAACTGTTCATGGTCTACTCTATATAACAATTATTTTGTAACTTCTTTTGTACCACCCGAATGGAAATACCTGGGAACCCTTGGTGTGTCACAAATGTAAAAACACAGTTTTGCACCCTAATACCAAATATTTATTTAAACACTCACCGAAACTGCAACTGTTTATTGGCCACCCGATATAACAATTTTATTCAACATTTTTTTTAACTGCCTTGTATTACTAACTCTACTTCTAATTACATTAAAACCATCCTGTATACACCGCTGCCAATTTGTCAAACATTATAACTTATTTCTGAACCATCCTGTATAACCATAATTTTAATCTACAAAATATTTAAATCACCTTGTATGTGCATCTGCTTAGGGGCTACCAAATAAAACATTTTTTTAACTCTATATCTGGACTACTCACTATCTTATATATGGACTACGCAACATATGTATTTTTTTTACCCACCCTTGAAAGTATAATCTGTCTCCACTTTATATTTCAACCACCCCCTATATGCAGCTTTTTCTAACATTATTTTAATCACACTGTATGAACTATAATTTTACTTCGATCTATGTTTCAGATATTGCATATATGCCAACAGCTCTTGTTATCCTACAAAAAATTTATCCAACTTGTTTAACAATAATTCTACTCCACCCGCTATTTCAACCACCTTGTATATGCAACTACTTTTCGGCCAGAAAGTATACCATTTTTTGTACCACCCTGTATAACTATAAATTCATCAATGCCCAATATATTTCACCAAAACTGAAACAGCTTATTGGGCACCCTACATAACAGTTTTGTTCAAAATGTATTTGAATCACCATGCATGTATTACAACTACCCTGTATACGCTACTGCTTATTGGTCAACTAATACAACATTTTTTAAATAATTAACCATAACACATCTCCACGCATTATTTCAAATATCATATCTCTGCAACTTATTATGAACTAAGCTATTTCACAATTTTTCCTCATATTTTTTATACAACTTTATAATGTATAATTTCTCTCCACACTTCATTTAAACCATCCTTCATTTACAACTTTTTCTAACCTTGTTTGAATCAAACTGTATAATTATAACTTTACCTCTCCCCATATTTCAGGTACTCCCTATATGCAACTGCTATGTAACAAAATTTTTTCTAGCATTTTTTACCCACCCTGTATAATTATAGCTCTACACCACCTTATATTTTAATAACCTTTTATATGCAACTACTTATTTGCCACACAATATAACATTTTTGTACCACCTTGTATCCTTAGAATCCTACCCCGCCCTATAATTAAACCATCCGGTAAATGAAACCGCTTGAAGATTATAACAATTCTTTATAATATTTTTTAAACCCACCTGTATAGCTGTAATTATACTCCGCTATATATTTCAGCCATCCTATATATGCAAATACTTGTGGATATAAAACAACCCTCTATAAACAACTGCTTCTAACATTTCTTCAATCCATTTCATAACAATAATATCTTCTGAACATAATTCAAAGATTCTAACTGCTTACATAAGACATTTTTTTCCTAAGATTTTTTTATCCAATCTTTATAAATTTCTAAGCTTTTTCAACCACTTGGTATATGCAACTATATAATTTTGGCCCACTCAATATAACTTTTTTGAACCACCCCGTATAACTAATACGGGGTATATATACAGCAGCTTATAGGACAACCAATATAAGTATTTTTTAGATTCTTTAAATCCATGTCATTCTACTCCGCAGTAAGTTTCCTATATACAGAACACCCTGTATAATTACATTTAAGCTTGTTATATCAGTTGATTTTTTTTTAAATCCAAACCACATTTCGAATTTTGAATAAAAGCTAAGCTGATGCCAGTATCTAATATTTTGTGCGTGCGGTGGAACCAATTGAGGAATTCTTTTACCAAACGTGGTAGAAGTTTTTTCGCTATATCTACCGTTTCTGTCAATTTAGGGAGATTTTAAGTCAAACTATAGGCTATGCAATAAAAAAACATTCATCAAAATTAGTTCAATAGTTCTTACGTGATGAGGTAACAAACAAACAAACAAACAAACAAACAAACAAACAAACAAACAAACAAACAAACAAACAAACAAACAAACAAACAAACAAACAAACAAACAAACAAACAAACAAACAAACAAATAACAAACAAACAGACAACTACAATTTTATAATAGTATATAGATGAAAAATAAAGGTATTTTACTTCTAAGCAAAAGTCATATTTGCTGCCAACCCTGGTATACTGTTGAAAAAGTGGCATGTATGATTACAAATTGCAAATATTTTCATGAAGAATAACTTGTTCTCGAAATAATATTCATAAGAACGTTTTCAGTTTGAATTCAACTTATGAAGACAAATTGTATACAGAAACCAATTGAGAACCTCCACCTTGAAGTTTATTAACTGACATTTACTTCGATTTATTTCCAATCAAATTTCAATTTATTACAATTTTTAATAATACAGCACAATTGGATGCAGTTTTCAATTCTAATAAACTTTGTTTGATTACAATTTGAGATATTATTATAAAAAAATAAAGGTTCCTCATTTTTAACAAAATTGATATATTTTTTTGAAACCTAGTATATAGTTGGAAAAGTTACACAAATACTTATTATACAATTTTTAATGCAATAACATAAGTAGATGCAGTTTTTAATTCTAATTACTTCCTCTTGATAACAATTTGAGATGAAGATACTTTAATTTGTAATCAAAATTCCCTTTGATGACGAACATCGTCTTAAGTTAAAAAAGTGAAAGGGAATGATTACTGTTTACGTTTTAGGCTATGCAAATTGGTTTCTATTAAAATTATTAATAAAAAGAAATCGTTTGATTTATGAGTAAACACTGTATATACATATTAACTGACATTTATATTAATTCAATTTATTTACAATTTACTCCAAATTCCCAACAGTTAATATTACCAACTCTATCAAATCTTACTGTATAAGAATGTCGTTAAAAAGGTTTTCTATGTTATTGAAAAAAATATGGGATCCTCCGGAACTAATAGAATTCCTTTTTAATTTATTATACCCCTTGTTCCGAACAGATTTTTTTTTTCAATTTTTTAATACGAGTGACTTCACCAAATTTTACAGTATAAGAAAGTCGTTAAATTTTTTTTCCCGATTTTCTGAGAAACGGTACAATCTATGTTATTGGAAAAAAATGTAGGACCAATTCGGGATATCCCGGAACTAATTCAATTTCTTTTCAATTTATTCCATGTTTCGAATAAATTTGTTTTACATAGTTTAATCCGGCGACTCCACCAAAGCATAGTGTATAAGAAAATCGGTTAAATAATTTTTCCTCATTTTCTAAGAAACGGTACAAGCTATGTTAATAAAAAAAATATGGGAACACTTCGCGATTTTCCGGAACAGGACCCATCATAAACGGTCACGGTCGAAATTCCTTGAGCCGTTTGCTAGTACTCGCTGAACAAACATAAATAAAACATTGATACAAACGAATTGAGAACCTCGTTTTTTTGAACTCGGTTAATGGTCTATCCATTTTGCTGAATGATTGAGGAGGCAAATAGTTATTTCAGACGTTCATTTGGGTCACTCCTCACAATGAATAACTTAAGTAATGAAAATCAAGTTGTAGTATCCAAGAGCAGTTATGGAAATTGCCCGGAACACTAGTTGTCCTCTTATATATATTTTGAATAATATTTATATGTGTGATGTGACGTTTCGACAACGATTCCTGATATTTTTTAAACCACCCTGCATTAGTATAAATCCTCCCCACACTATTGACTTTTTCTAATTTTGTTTGAATCACCTTGTATTACTATAATTTTACTAATATAACTGCTCATGGTCTACCCTATATTAAAATATTTTTCACATTTTTGAACCACCTTGTATAACTAGAATTTTATTTTACCGTTTATTTCAAGCACCCTGTATATGCAATTGTTTCTACCATTTTTTGAGCATCTGTATAACTATAATTATACTCCGTCCTATAATTCAAATCTCCTATCTGCTTATTCTTATATATATATATTTGAGCCAGTCTGTAAAACTAAAATTCTACTCCACTCTTATTCCAACCACCTTGCTGTCGCAACTACTTATGATCCACACTATATAAAACTTTTTGAACCACCTTGTACAACTATAAATTTACTCCACCTTATATTTTAGCGATCCTATATATGCAACTGTTTATGTACCACCCAATATCACATTTTTTTTAGATCTTTTCAACCCACCTCTACAAGTGTAAATTTAGCCCGCCCTATATTGCAATGAGTACAATGCTTACTGCTCGAATTTAGATAAGAATTTAGATACTTGAACGCACACACACAAACCTGTAACTGAATAGCGTATAGAAAAGATCGCCGGAGGGGGCATAACAATTGTTCGTTTCGATACATTAATGGAATATTTCACTATACCGTAAGCTCCGCAAAAGAACTTCGTTTCAACAAGAAACTGACTTCAAGTGAATTAAAATGAAAACCGTTACAAACACCCAGCACACTACTTTTATGACATATCTTTGACATTTAAGTTAGAGATCTGTGTAGAAAATTTGACATTTACACTAATGTATTGCGTTATAAAAAAATCTACGGTATGAAGCCGGTTATAACTTTGTAAAACAGAATTTCAAATATTTAAATTAATTCAGCCTTTTAAGGGAACAGTGAAAATGCATTGAAGTGTAGACCTTTAATTATTGTTTTTTCTGATTTTCTGAAAAATCGTAAATCTCATGTTGTAGCAAATTATATGGTACTTTTCCCTAATATTCCTTAATACTAATCAGTTTAGATCATCCAAATTGCTTAAGGCATTTTTGAATAATTACTAAGCATACATAAAAAAAGATGGCGACGAATTGACAACCTACGCCTTTTTGGAAGTCAGGTGAAGAACAAAACAGATTTACGCCAACCCGAGAGGTTTTGGGGCTGCTAATCAAGAATCCCAAGGCAGATTTGCAAAATTTAAGATAGCGGATCCAATATGGTAGTCAAAATTGTTCAGAATCGGTTTTCATTACATCTTATATACATGGGTGTTGTTTGTCGCTGGTCATGAATCTGAGGTCAGGGTTACAACATTCAAAATAGAGGTTTGAGTATCAGAGAACTCGAAAAAAAAAATGTTTTCCAAATTTGGCGTAAATCTGTTCGCGTTATAAAATTAAGGACTATTGACCTTAATTAACCGCATTTCTAGAGATTAGATAAGAACTAACATGTGATAATTCACTTATAAATTGCTGAAGGGGGTTTTCGGCCCTTAGTTTTTTTATTTCATTTTTTTTACAATTTTCTCTACAAATTTATAAAATCTTAATATTTTGCGTAAAAATTATTATGTTTGTCTAAATCTATATTTCCAATGGTTTTCCAGTAAATTGAGTTTGAAAATTATTCTACTCTTTAAGTTACAATACTCTGTTTACTATGGTAAATAAAAGACTGACGTTGTAACAACACTTAAGAATTTAAGTTATTGATAAACTGTCAATTGAGCTTTGTAGTGTTTAATTAATAAAAATTGTGATTGAAAAATTTAAGAATACAATATTGTTGCAACTCATAGAATGGAGTCATATTCAAACACGGAAATGACAGAGATATACACTTTATGTACGGCCATGCTGCTAGAAATGCATCAGAAGTGAGTATGCGGCAGCATCTGTATATAAATAGTCCATCTTCTCCTCTGTCTCTCAACCGATTTACTTTATTTTTGTTTTGTTTAGTAGCTATTGACGAGCTTCAGTTCAGAATGCTTACGTTTTTTAATAATATTGCTTCATTCATTAAATAAAATAAAAAATTCACAATTTAAGTCCACACTGCCAATGCCAAACAGTGCCGCCAGATTGCTTGGGGAGAAAATCTTAAGATGAATTGACTCGAAAAACAAAGTTAAACAAAAAAGTTACAATTTTTTATCGGTTCCCAAAGTTATTGCAAAATATCACGCTATTCAGATTTCACGCTTAAAAATTTATACTATATGATAAGAATTATTTATTTGGTACTCCCAAGTTTGAAACTTTAATTTGTTTCTAAGTATGGTTTGTCAATTAACATTAGAATTGTGTATTGTGTGGCAACTGATCAATGTGTTTCCGTAAATATTTTATTATTTTGACATTAAGCTTTTAATTTATATTGTTTCTATTTGAAAGGCTAATAGTTTCATACAATTTAACTACTCTTACAATGCTTATGATATAAATACAATTAGTGTGATTTAAGACAAATAATTATATCTGACAACATGGCAATATTCTCGACCATCTTCGTTTTGAATCGTTTTAGGGAATCTTATTATTTTGATTTCAGTTTGACATATCATAACATTTTTTAGCCGTTAGGTTAATAATACCTTTTCAATTGAATGTGAAAATTATCAATATATTATTTGAAAAATTTTAATTTCAATGCACTCACAAAAATTGTCATCATAAAAATTATTATTTAACATAAATTATCAGCAAGTGTATTGTATTTCTTTATATTTTTGATATAATACAGAAAAGTCATCGTTAACTTTGTGAATTAAATTGAAGTGTTTGAGATTATACATACAGTTTAAGGTGTTCTAATATGTAAGTACTTATGTATCTATTTATTTATACTGCATCTTCATAGTTACTTACGAGTTTCTTGTATTTTCTTCTTAGGAATTGAAATCGTATTTGTGAAATATCTGAATAACCGTAAAACATTTTGAAAAATTAAAGTTTAAAAATATTACTTGTGTTTAATATTAATTTATTATTTGATTTACCATGCGTGCAAACTCCTGCCTCTTAATACAGGATGAATGACTTGCCTAAAATGAACATATTGTCATTTTAAATATGTGTATTTTATTAAAAAACTATGTAAATATACAAATGTAAATATGTAAAAGAGTTCGGTACTGTTTTATTAGTGAACCAATTTTTTAATTTTTTTAATTGCTAATTGACGGGCTTTAGTGTTATTAATAAACGAAATGGATCAAACGGCCAACATTTTACGTTAATAACAGTTATTGCCCTATCTACTTCATAATAGCTGAACCGGCACCATTAAACCTAGGGGACAAAATTATTTCATATATTTTCTAATAATTCAAATCAAGACTTTTTATAAGTTCTTGATTTTTATTGACGTTTTTAATTCTCGAAGTGTATTTGTATTGTAAATTTATTCAATAATAGTATGATGGCATGAAAATTTGTATATTATTTTTATTCAGGAACAGAACGTTATTTGATATTGCTTAATTTTTTACTTAATTATAATGGTAGTGAACTATTTAGCATAGGTACACAAAAAAGGGCAAATATGCAATTGTATCTCGAAATTTTTAACAAGATTTAGGTCGAATTTAGACCACTGGGCGACCGCTAGTACACTTAAATTTTCCAATCACCACTTTTACTAATTAAACACTGCAGAGCTCAATTGATAGTTTATCAATAACTGAAATTGTTAAGCGTTGTGGCAACGTCAGTCTTTTATTTGCCATGGTAAACAGATTTTTGTAATTTTTGGCCTAATAACTTAAGTTAAATATTTTCAAACTCAGTTTACTCGAAAACCATTGGAAACATCGATTTGATAATATTTTTACGTAAAATTGTTAAGATGTTATAAATCTGTAGAGAAAATTGTAAAAAAATTGAAAGAAAAAAATTTACGGGCCGAAAACCTCTTTCACCAACCTAAATAGGAAGCACATATCACATGTTATTTAACGTAAAAAGTTATTGAAGACCCATACATTTTTTCTATTGATTTTCGACCGTTTTGTCAAGAATTGAAAAAAAGTTTTGTTTGAGCCCTTTTAAGTGCATTAAACTTCCTAAGGGTGCGTTTTAGGGCACATTTTAATTGGGACGTTTTGGCTTATTTTAATGAGTTCTATACACAGCAGAAGTTTGGAACACCCAAACACCCTGTATATAGGAACAAAAATGGAATTTTTCTAGCCACTTTTGGTAAATTTTTGCTATTTTCATCAATTTTCACGTCAGATTCGTGATCTGGAGGAATTTCTGTGTGGCTGTGTAGTTCTGTAATTTGAAATAGGCACGAATAAATTGAAAAAATTCTTCATTCTATTTTTAAAATGCTCGTGCATTCTAAAGTAGATAATATTTAAAGAACTTTTTCAAGTTAGCTTCAGTATTCTAAGTCTTCTGAGAAAGCGAAAGATCAAATCAGTATGCTCGGAATTTTTTTAAAATTCACTAAATGCATCAGCGACAGCTTTCCAAGCTTTGCAGCAATTTTTCAACTTTCAGCATCATCATTACTCTCCATCGCCCAGCAGAACCTTTTAATTTCCTAATGTTGTTATGTTCCAGCATCGTTATTCATTGACACGTTGCCGTGAGGGCCATTGTTGCTAAATAGGAGCAGCTATTAATCATTGGACGAATTTCGATTGGTCGACGAGATATTTAGCCGTTAGGAAATCGACAACGTGAGATTTATAGTGGGATTTCTGGTATCACTCGTATTTTTGTTTCGGAGTATCAAAACGTTCGAGCAGCACCAGAATGTATGTGTGTGTGGGGGGGATTGTTAGGGATCAATTCGAGGTAGGAAAGAAATTTCCGTTTGGGTAGGAAAAGAGACAAACAAGAACAACGTGATTTAGCTGATAAAGCTGGAATTGTTCGGAACGAAGAAAATCGACGGTTTCAAATCGAAAAAATGCCCTCTAATTTCGTCTGCTATTTTTATAAAACGGAATGAACTTTGTGTTTTATCAGAGCCAGTTATTTTTTCGTTCTTTTAAACCAAATGTAAAAGGAAGTGTTTCAATGAGATGTGACATCTTCAGATTTCAGCAGTATTTAAATAGAACTGATTTGCCATTTCTAAACATAGCTCAAATTATTTGGGTAGATTGAAGTATAATTTACTTATATTTGCTGAACAATTCTTAGTTTTGATTTATATAGAACTGAATTGTTACTCAACTAATATACAGGGTGTATCAACAAAAACGAGCCACCTGGAATATTTCCCAAAATACTTATTGTATTGAAAATCGCAAAAAACAAAAGGTTTAGGAAGGGGGACGTATTTGACCATACTAACCGTTCATTAAATTGCACCGTCATCACCCCAGCGCTACCTGCTCAAATTTTTTAAATGACCCCCTACTATAAGTAACACCTTGTTTTAAAGCCAGTTTAGAAAGGAATCCAACGGTGTGTCGTTTTTGATATTTCAACAGCATTTAAGGAATTTGCGAATTAAAACGTGATTCCTGGATATTGAATTTGCACATATGAAAATAGCTGAGCCAGGGAATGAATTGGATAACTTGAGATTTCATTTGTTTCGACACCGACACCGACACCGACACCACAGGCTTTAAATATACATACAATTCAGTTCACGGTGTAAGAAACATCGACCAGGTAAAACGCATTATGAATTTCTTCTTTTATAGAATATCAATAATATATAGGAAACAAACTAATATAACATCCAATTAATATAGAAAACTTGCACAAAATTTGGTTTTCTAATAAAAACTCCAATTCTCTCTTGTAATGTATTGCATTACGGACTTGACATATGTCAGAAGTCAGAAAGAACGCTATTAATTTCATACACCTTTGTTAAATTTTTTGCTGCATTTACAATTCTTCGGATATGAGCTTCAACTTGCAAGTTAATAATTCAATTTTATTTGGCACTTAAAGAAATTTAAATTAAGAATTTAATTACGTATTAGGATTAATACTTGAGCCATTATAGTCACAATTATTTTAATTATTCTGATATTTATAACTACTAGAGGTCCCCAGTGGTCGAAATTCGACCAAAATCATTATTGAAAATTTGAGGATAATATACCTAGATGAATTTTCATATTTCCATTTATTTTCTACTATTATACACTTTTTTGTGTAGGAACTTATACAAAATAGTTCAGTGTCATCATAATTAAGTAAAAAATATTGAATTTATAAAAATGCTTGATTTGAATTATGTATTAGAAAATAAATGAAATAATTTTGTTCTCTAGGGATGGAAAGTTTAATGCCGCTAGTTCAGGTATTATGCAATAGATGGGGCAGTAAATGTTAATGACGGAAAATGTTAGCCGTTTGATCCAATTTTTTTATTAATAACACTAAAGGCCATCAATTAGCAATTAAGAAACTCAATACAAAACAGAAGAAAATGGTATCGAACTCTTTTGCATTTGCGTATTTATATATAGATTTTCAATAAAATGCACATATTTAAAATGTCAATATGTTCACTTTAGGCAAAACTCATTAAGAGGCAGGATTTTGCAGGGATGGTATATCAAATAATAAATTAATATTAAATATAATATTTTTATACTTTAGTTTTTTCTAAATGCTTTACTGTTATTTAGATATTTCACAATTACGATTTCAATTTCTAAGAAGAAAATACAAGAAACCAACTCATAAGTAAATATTAACATGCAGTATAAATATCTACTATACAAAAGTACTTACAAATTAGTACATCTTAAACTATACTATGTATAATCTCAATAATTTCAATTTAATACACAAAGTTAGAGATGACTGTATTATATCAAAAAAATAAAGAACTACAATGCAGCTGCTGTTAAATAATGCTTTTAGGTTCTCAATTTAAGTAAGTGTATTGAAATTGAAATTTTTCAAATAATACATTGTTAATTTTCACTTTTTCACATTGAATTGAAAAGGTACATTAACCTAACGGCTTACAATGTTATATGTGAAAACTGAAATCAAAATAATCAAACTCGTTAAAACGAAGATGGCCGAGAACAGTAGAATTACCTATTGCGATGATGTCAGATCTACCAATTTATCTTAAATCTCACTAATTGTTTTCATATCATGGGCTTTATAATCTTCATTAAATCCTATGAAACTATTGGACTTTAAAATAGAAATGATATAAATATATAAATTAAAAGCATATTGTTAAAATAATAATATATTATACTCTCTTCGAGGTGTCATTCCTTTGTACGCAAGACAATATATATTATATATAAAAATATAATATATATTGTTTCTGGGCGGGAACCTTCATCAGTTGCGCTTCCCACAATTGAATGTCCTCTCGAACACTTCTTTATGCATCTGATGCATTTCGTTAAATTTGAAGACGCGAGATGTACTGATTCTCTTGAAAATCCTAGATGTCGGTCTTACATCTCGCGTCTTCAAATAATAATATATTATCGGAAACACATTGATCAGTTGCCAAGCAATATACAATACTAATTTTACTTGACAAAGAATATTTAAAAAGATATGAAAGTTTGAAACTTGCGCGTGCCACATAAATAGTTATTATTATATAATATAAATTTTTATGCGTGAGATCTGAATAGCCTGATAGTGTGGATTAACTTTCGAAACTGATCAGAATTTATTAATTTTAATTTAGTTCGTTTTTCGAGTCAATCCATTACGATTTTCTCTCCAAGCAATCTGGCGGCACTGTTTGGCATTGACGTAAATTATGAATTAATGAATGAAGCAATATTTTTAAAAAATGTAAGCATTCTGCATTGAAGATCGTCAGTTGCTACTAAACAAAACAAAAATAAAGAAAATCGGCTGAGACACAGAGGAGAAAATGGTATCTAACCGCTCTTTTTTGTCTGACCTCTGATGTCATTGACGAATATTGACGCCCATTAAGCAAGATCTCTGACTCCCTACAACTTTTCTGTAGAAGGCATTACGATTCCTTCATTACTTTTCATTAAATAAGCAAAAAAAAAAACAAAAGAAGCTCGTATATTTGCGGGTTTTTATTATTTATATAGTTTACTTTTACGAGTTTGCTGTTAAAATCTTAGCAATAATTATCTATAAACTGTTACTGACCTGATGGTATAAGCGAATTGCTGTTGAATATTTTTTCGGAAAATGAGTTAAATTTTGTTCTATAAACTGGTGTACTAGAGTCGCTGTCAATCACTGTACGTTTTAATTTAGACTATTTTTAAGTGTGTCAAATAAATAAATGACTCATGGCAATTTTTAACTGAAATTGAGAACCTATAAGTTTTAATTAGTTGTAGTGATAGTAGGTACGTGGATTCTACAAAGGGTGTGTAGACTAATCCCAAAAATGACCTAGGTCGTGAACCGATTTCGCAAATCTACGATTACCATAAAAGAGGAAATTCCAAAGAACCAGGACACGCGAAGGATGCACCAAAACTCAAGTTAAGACATAATTTTGTTGGTAAAATTTAAATTTTAAAGACTTTTCACTATTACCATACGGAAAATCAAATTGACAATGGATTTTAAATCATTTAATTATAATAAATATTCGATATGGTCTCCATTGTATAGCCTATTTGACGAAGAGTACTATTTCGAGGTGTAATCTTTGTGGAGCACAGCTGTGTATCACTTCTATCTAATACAACAGCAAATTTCTGTCGTTAAAAAAAGTTAGTAAATGTCTTAGTTTCTTTACATAGACACTTTAGTGTCGTTCAGTTAACTTCGTTATTTTTCTTACTCGACAAAATGGAAAAAATTTAAATTATTGTTCTTTATGTTTAGAGTAATAATTGCCTTAGAGAAAGTGCTCGTAATTTCAATGAGAGGCATCCAGAAAGTCTCGTAAGGCATCAATACTGAAATGTGGAGCAAATTCAAAGAAAATTCCGTTAACATCAGGTGTTCCACAATTATTAAACGTCCTAAAATGCAGACCAGTCCAAGAATTAAATGAAGACGATATTGGCAGAAGAATAGAATTCGGTGAAACATTGTACAGTCACATAAACAACAATCCCAATTTTTTATGCAATACTTGCTTCTCTGAAAAGCCTCCTTTTATTTAATTGGTGAGGTATTAAACAGTGTTTTTAGCCATGTATTAGAATGGGACAATACCAAGACCTTGAAAAAGGAAGAAAGTTTAAAAGAGAGAAAACTTTAGGAAGTAGCTATATGGCGATCAAAAATATTGAAACAGTAGCACGTTCTTTGAGGATATATTTCTCATGGAAACGGCGGTTGCTAGAGTAGAATAGCGGACACTCGGTATCAAATGATTGGATATTCAGATAAAATGTAAATCTGAAATAAAAAATCCAAGAAAAAATGCATAAATAATATATACAGTCATTGACAACTACTCCAGACTCGGAGTTGAAACGTCTCCAAAACATATTTGTACAAAGGAGTAGAGTTGGACTAAATCGGTGAGGGTATTGTAGTCTAGGTCTTATTCTTAGTCTTACATTTTTGCAAGGCCAAGACCTCCTAATTGTAGCAAGACCAATACCGCCTAATTGTAACAAGACCAAGATTTGAGCAAGACTAAGCCTGCCAGACTGTTGCATCTGGTAGTCAAAGATAATTAATAAGATTTGGGCGTTATTACGTATTTTGTGGTATTAATAGACGTTTCCCAGTATGGATATGAATAAAATTTCTATAATAGTCCCGTAATAATATATGCTTGCATAAGTCTGATGTGCAGTTCTAATGTTATTAAGTATCTGATAAAAAGTTTAAAACTAACATCTAATCGATTATAGAAACAGTTTTTGCGTCCGCCAATGGTGTCTTATACGTTACGCGATTTAAATCATTGGTCTGTCGGTACTTATTTGATAATTTACCGACAAAGACCAGCTTTAAAGACCGTGCTACAAGTGTATCACAGCATATTGTAATACACACAATGTTATTTACATATCTACATTTTATTGTTACCTAGACATACAATAGCAGGTAATACTCATGTTTATATAATCTTCCAAAAAGTCAAAAAATCATAATTGTTATCAAAAAATGCTGAACTTTCTTCATCGTTTTTTCGGCGTGTGGTACAACTAACAGTTTTTATTTCAACTTCAGTTATTCCTAATGAGCGTCAATAAAAATAAAATAATAAAAAATAGAAACACTTCAGGCTTAGGGCAATTACAAGACTGGCGAGACCGTAACCAAGACAAAGACTAAGATTTTTCTGAAAGATAGTTGTGGTATGTCTGGTTTGTATTTTTGTGATATTTTGGAAATAACAACACAAATTGCTGGAAAGTCTGCTTATTTCAAATACTCTAAACGCCAGGGTCTAAATCAGACCCCATTTGCAATGATAATAACTTGACCGAAATGAACAAGAAAATTACAACGTGAAAAGTTCGCAATGACAAATTAAGTAACTCAGAATTTGACATTGAATGTTTGACAATAAAAGTGATGTAACTAAGAATTTTACTGCTAATTTGAGATATACAGGGTAGAACTACAAAATTCCAAAGATCATGTGAAATAACAAAGCTTTTGTCAAATTTGAAGAATTTTAAAGAGTTATCTTCAGAATCTCATTTGGCGCTCATAGGTAGGCTTTGTTATAAGATGGTGTATTCGCCAAAAATGAGATCAAAGAAATTCTGATGTTCATGAGATCTCATTAAAGTCATAAAGGAACACCAAAGAAAAATCTTATGAACTATCCCGATAAAAGGTTGTTCAAAAGGATATTACCATTGAATTCTACAGGAAGTTGTAGCGATACAATCGCTTACATTTAATGAAATTAAAGTAGACTCTTTCAGCTTTCGTTTTGTATTGTGTTCTTTGTGTAATATGGTTCAATTTTGAAATTGTATATTATGACCAATTGACTTTTCGAATTGTCGTTTCTCAATTAATTTTTGTGGTCATTTATTTGAACATTCATAGGTATTGAGGTTTCTCCAATATAAAATTTGTTACATTCGCAAGGAATCTTACAAATACATTTTTTTGAGTTTAGTATTAAGTTATTTGATTTAGTGTTTGTTATAATTTCAGTGTATTTCTTGTTTTGAAAGTTGTTTTAATATTAATTTTTTGACGGATCTTTTCAGTCTTTCTGAAAGATCCTGTATGTAAGGTATTGTATGGAGCAACTTGGTGTTGAATATTCTTGATTGTTTTGTGTGCAATTTTATCTAACTCTTTATTGATAGACTGTTTAGAATAATTTTTTACAAATATTTTTTCTTCATTAAGTTTATTGATATCGAACAGTTGGTCTTTGCTCATATAAAGATTTGATGATGCCATTTTTTACGGCATTTCATGTAAATCTTCATAGGGTATTCCCAAATAGTAAAGATATAGTAGACATAACGCCACCAAACTAACGGTTTATTCTCTTTTGTAAAAATTACTTGTACCTCAAATTTTTCCATTAAAGGTTGTAAGGCAGCTGACAGACAAGAATCCATAGCAATGCCAAAATCTTGTTCGCAGAAGTCATCTTTGAGTTCAAAATATGTTGTTTTTGTATAAAATGTAATTTGATTATTGTGTTAATGGATAATTGTGTACGTGTACTTGCTAGTGTGAAAGTAATTTTGTATTCTATATGAGATAAATTGTTAAGAAATGTGCACTGTCCTTAAGATGAGAATTGCAATTACCTGTTAGTGAAAAATTATCTTCAGATTAATTTTGATAATTCACTGCAAGGAGAATTTATGGAACTGTCAATTAGCCTTAAAAGGGATGTTGGGATTACGAATTTTAAGTAACCATAGAAATGTGGTGGCTCAGAATAGTGTGGTTCTGCTTTCTTGTTCAGTAAATTCTTGTCTGCGATTGTACAGTAAGGGGTATATGTTGTTTTCAACATAACTTGTTGAATCTTTGTTTAATTTAGTGTACTGTCCTTGTGTGATTGTGTTCTGAATTTTGATATGATATTTATTTTTGTTTAAAATTACTGTGGCATTGCCTTTACCTACTGGTAAAATTTTTATGGTAATGCATTTTTAAGGCTTTAATTGCAAGTAGTTCATTTTTAGAAACATTATTTTTGATATGTATATGTTTGTCAAGTTTAATTTTGCTCATATACAAACCTTGTATCGGGATGGTTCCTCAGGTTTTCCCTTAATGGGATCTCTGAAACATACTTATAACACAGTCGTACCTAGAAGCGCCACATGAAATTCTTCCAATATTAAAGAAGCTTTGTTATTGTACATAATCTTTACATTACATTTACATTTAAATCTGTATATGTCAAATTAAAACATCTAATGTCAAATCCTGAATTACGTAATTAGTCATTGCGAAGCTATTAATTTTTAATTTTCTTGTTCAGTTGTGTTAAGTTATTACCATTGAAAACGGGGTCTGATTTAGACCTTGAAATATTTGGACTAGTTCAAAAATACAGACATTGCAGCAATCTGGGTTTTATTACCAAAAAATCGGAAACAACCAAAGATTAGAGGACAATACCAAACTAGGTGCTTCGAGCCAAGGCCAATACCAAGACTGGCTAAGTATGGTCTTGGTCTTGTAGTATGACTGAGTGATCATATTGTAAATATTTATTTCTCTCTCTTTGTCTATTTAGTTTACTGATTTACGTTTTATTTGTTAACTTGTGGATTGAGTTTATTATTTATTTATATAAGGCACAAAAATTTGGATGTTAAATAAAGAAGCTGCAGTATTGTTTGTCATGTTCATTTATCTTTGCCGACGAATACAGGAGGATTATTTTAGTAAAATTATTGTTCCATAAAGTAAAAACGCATTAAAGATCAGAGCTACATTAAAGGCATTATTTCAAGTCGAAAATTAAAGTATTCACTTGGCACCGAAACAATTACATTTTTCAAACGTGGTGCAACTTAATCAACTAAAAGCTAAAGCATAAACATCTTCATGCACAGGAACAAATGCTTCACGTATAAAAGCCTTGTCTATTGTCTGGCCGTCAAAAGCAACAATGACGTTAATAATGATTCTTTAGTTTCCGAAAAGCAACCAACAACAATGGAATAGAGCGCAGTGGTAAACTTGCTTTTTTGATTACATGAAATGTTAATTGCTTTTTCATTACTGTAGTATGCTCAACTCCTCCTCTGTTTTGTGTAGTGTTTGTGTCTACATAAGTTGGAGGATTTGCGGAAAACTTTCTAAGCGCATACGATGGAAACGATGTGTGGGGCAATTACGGCGAATGTTTTCCGAGTTCTTGGAATATTCATTTCAACATAAATTCTTCATTTGGCTTACTCTAGATAATGTTACATTGTTATGAATTCTAAAAACTAAGCTGGCTCTGGGCAAGGGATTTTTGAGAAAAGTTCTACATTTAAAAGATTTATTTATGAATAGTTAGAGTTTTCTCATTTAAGATAATGTATTTGAAATTTAAAGTTTTTGGGTTTTAGTTCGACTAGTTTCAGCCACTAAAATAGAAAACTGAATTAAAGAAACAATAATTTTAAAATGTCTAATCGAGTAAATGATAATTTAATCTAATATTAATAAATTTGTAGAATTTAGAAAACAACCACAGAATCTCTTCTTGGGGAAAAATTTGTATTTCAGAGGAATTTAAATTATTAGAAAAATCAGCTTGGTTATACTGTACCAGTCAATAGTTGCTTTGAACGGCTTGATTTACACCATTGAAATTTGGAGAGTGAAAATAAACGGTTGTAAACTTCTCTACTAGTGGTAACAAATGATGTAACTATAATATATGACGTCACAGGGCCACTGTATTCACCAATTTTAAATAGGACCTTATGGCAAATGATAACTCATTTGAAAGGTAGTGACAATCCCTGCTCAGTCATATTCATTTGGTTTAGGCTTAGGCCACTTCTGATCGTTAGAATTTAGTTTATTAAGATTATTCAGTATGCCTCTGGTTAGTTGTCAAAAAAGTTGACATTTTGTCTAGTAATTGTTAGTTTGGAAAATTTTTGTAAAAACCTTTATATCTTAAATATTTAGTTTCATTATTTTTAATGAGACCTTTAGTAGTTTAAATAGGCAAAATGGTACCCCTACTTAAGCCGGCAAAGTTGCAACTGTCATAATAATTGGTGAAGGTAGCAGGAATTTCCATGAATCGGAACTTTTATTTATTGAGAGGTATAGTACCCTGATCGTACTTCATCGAGGACTTACTTGAGGGAGCTTCTTCAGAACTTTGAAACAATAGATAGTGATGACAAAAAATTAGGATTCCATAAATGGTAGTAAACCCCACTTCCTCTATAACTAAATTGCATCTGTCTGTGAAGTTAGTCAAAGCACAATAACAAAATTAAAAATGGTGCAAAAACTATGAGAAGATGACCCCGGAAGAAGGTCAGAATATTGTGAAATTATCACAAATAAAATTAATCGCAAACAACACTACACAAAAACTATGTGTGTTAGTGATGCACTTTTTCCTTTATGGAATTGGAGTCACACAAAGTCGCATCTTTCCAGAAAGACAGATATTTTGGGAAACTTGCTTTCATCAATACAACTTAACCGGTGAGGTGTATCCGAAGATGTTACAAAATGTAACTGAAATTATAGTTCTCGAAGATAATCCAGATCAATTCGGCAATTTGGAAATAATATTTTAACAAGTTCTTTGGAAATAACACCACATAAACTTGAAAGTCTGTATATTTCAAAAATTCCAAAGATCAAGGTCTAGATCAGACCCCGTTTTCAATGGTATTAACACAAATGAACAAGAAATTTAAAAAATAAAAGGATTCGTAATGAAAAAATGAGTAAATCACAATTTGACATTAATGAAATATATAGACATTCAAGTTTATGTGGTGTTAGTCCCAAAGAACCAGAGATACCACTGCTATCGTTCAGAAAGCAGTAAGACGTTACCTGGATGAAGAATATCGTAGTTGGAATGGACAGCGACGTCCCATGAAATGACCAGCCATAAATTTGAGGGCCCCACCAAATTTAAAAAATATATATATATTTCAGGGAAAAAAATCGAGCAAAAATTGTAAATGAAAGTCAAAACCAAAAAAGGTTACCACAAAAAAAATCACTAAATATACTACGAGACGAGATCAACCACTTCAAGACGATGGAAGTCCAAGGAAACTTCGAGGAACGAGTTACATTGTCTACCAATTACAGACTAACAATGGTATGAATATTGTTATAAAATTCATTTAATACCCCAAAAAATTACCAACCCCTGTAAATTAACCGTTCCAGTAAAAACATTGCGACTACGAAACAAAAACGGCTGCCGATCAAAAGGAGACATCAACAATGGCGATCCCGAAATTTCGAAAAACATCTTTAAAAGAAAAAGACACAAAAACTCTTAATTTATATTTAGGCGGGTACACATTCTACACATATCGGTTATCTTGCAGTTTGAACCCCTAATCGGGACTGAATATCACTTCTGCAAGTTTAAATACACATGGGTATCATGTGGTATCTGTTTTTAAAGGTCTCTTTTGATACAATTTTTTTAAATCAGATTATTTTTTAAAGAGTAATGAACTAGAAACCGTAAAAAAATAAATTTTTTGAAAATAATTGCCAAATACACCAAAATCAGTTTACCCTAGTTTTTAGCGTCTCTCATCACGAATCCGAGGTCAGATTTGCAAAATTAAAAATGGCGGATCCAAGGTAGCGAATGAAAATTTAAAAAATTTGCCATTTTGATCATTTTTTAGAAGGGGGTTTTTGGACTCGCTGATCACGAACCTGATAGGCAACTTTCAAGGCGGGGGATCCAATATGGAAGATAAAATATACCACGAGACGAAAATTTCGTCCGCCATTTTGATTTTTGTAAATTCCGGACTCATGATAAAAGAGTGCAAAAACCCCTATATACCAATTTTGGCGTATATATCGTTTGATTTAAAAAAACATCCGACAACTTGGATCCGCCATTTTGCAAATCTAACCTCGGGTCGTGATCGGTGATCAGGGAATTTAAAAATATAAATTAACGTTTTTTTGGCGTTTTTGCCTTTTTCTTTTAAAGATATGTTAAAAGTTATTTTGGGTGGCTAGTTTTGAAATGAAAGCACTGTATAAGATAGCAACGATTTCATGCGAGGTCGGTTTTGAGGACGCGTGTACGATACCTTCTGATAGTACTAGTCATTGTGTTTTTTGTGAGAGAGTTTATTTGTTTATTATGATAAAAATAAAGATGTGAAAAGTGGATATTTGTGAATTTTTGAACCCACGGAATGTATAGCAATATTGAATTTGAAAATATGTTTCGTACCCTCACACGAAAATATAAATATATATTTAAGAGATTTTTGTAATATGTGAGCAACCCTAAGTCTGTACTATAAAAACGAGAAGCAATTAAATTTAGCAGGTAACTGTAGATAAGACTGAGTAAAATACGTCTTCTATACGTCTTTTAAGCCAAGGCGATGGGCTACTCAAGCAAAACTAAGCAATTTCAAAAACATTTTTCTCGAAAATAATCGATTAATTAAAAAAAATCTAGCTAAATTTAAAATTTTGATTTTTAAAATGTTATATAATTTGGGTTAACTTTATTTACTTTAATGTATTTTAAATAAGTATCTAAGTAATGTATGTAATATATGACATTTTTTTTGTGTCCCCACGAACTTATATCCTGCCCTGGGTATTGTCAGTATATTTCAAACTATCACTTGCCATAAGATCTTATATAAAACCAGTGGCCACAGTAACTTTCTGATGTCATCTCTTACCATTACTATTGTTAAACATTCTAATTTTAAATTTTAGAATTGTGCCTTTTTTCATAGTTTCTTTGCCATTGACAACGGGGTCTTACCGACACCCCGAAACGTTTGGATAATGTACCTACAGTGATTTTGTGAATTGTAGTGCTACTTCCCTAAAAGTACTTTTATTTTTACCCTCCAGATTTCATCAATGTAAGTATAACTGGTCAAAACATAAATTTCAAATAGTTATCTGTTATCAAAAAAGAATTGATGGGAAATATCCGGAACAACAAATAAAATATAGTTTTTAAATTCTTAATAGCCTTCTTTTGAGTGTCAAAAATTAAACATTTTTTTATATATATATTTCTTTGATGTCCTTTTTGTATAGTTGCTACGTTTAAGAATTTGTAGAAACAGGTTAAAAACTTACCCTTTCATATATTTTGACATATATTAGAAATTGATTGCTTAGAGGAAGACTTCCAGCTAAGATGGCGAGGCAGCCGCATGTGTGAGTGTGTTAGGGTTAGGAAATTTAAAATATTAATATATACTATAAGGTTTTTCGTTTCAATACTCCCCGAAGAAACTGATAAAGACGCTCAGAAATTGATTAGTTTTAGTTAGTGAAAAGCCGAAGATCCAAGGCTGGCTTGCCTTGTTTATATAGTTTGTACATAACTTAACAATCCATCATTAATTTCATGGAAAGTTAAAGAACTACATTTTATTTTATGGACATTGGTTTATTTCAATTCAAGAGTCCTTTTTATCGTTAATATTTTTACTTGGACGTTAAAAGTTATTGGACATTGGTGAAATATATAAACTTTACATTTCACTACTTGTATATAGTATCAAGCTACTCCTCACTGAGAAACCCTTAAAGAAAAAGAAACTTAGAAATTTATATACGTTTTTCATTTACTACATCATCGTAACCCACTGACCTACTTAGCTATACATATTTTTTTTATTTCATCTGCTACGAAAGTCATCATCTTCTATCCATCCTTGTGAAAAACAAGTGCTCTCTTTCACGTTATTTACTCTGTCATCACAACTTTTTCAAGTATTAGGAATCTCTCTTGTCGAATAATCTCTATTGTTCACAACAAAGACTCTTATTGATTACATGTTTTTTCCGGTGAGCTTAACTTTGAATAAACATTTTTTTGTTGTGTGTCAGCGTATTTTGATGGATCTATGAATTACAGTTTGCACCAATATAAATAATATTGACAAACTTAAACTTCACTTTGGATAAGTGAATAATTATGACTGCTGTTATTTCTAAAACAATATATGCAGAGTGTTTTCAAAATCTACAAAATAGTTAAAAACAGCGGAATTATAATTTTTAAATAAAATGTTCGATTCATTCTTTAGTTCCTCGAAGTTTCCTTAGATTTCCATCGTCTTGCAATGATTAATCCCACAATATAGCTTTGGATTTGCTATCATCATCAGGTGAATGATAGGAAAATCAGATTACCTGTCGTATTTATACCCTTAATCGGTCATGCTCGTCCAATTAGCGTAGCCGGACATGGTGATTGGTTGTCGGTGATGCGTAGCGGCAGTGGCTCTAGAAGAGGTCCAAATGCTAAGCTGGCTGATTATATTCTCATTAGAGATTATGTATGCCGTCTTGATGAATTTTCTTTTATTTTGTCTGGTTAGTTGATGTTGTGGTGTTCGGTCCATGCGTGATTAGCTTACCCAGACTTTGTTAGCTCTCACCTTTGAGTAGCTATGCGGTGCCTTTTATCCCTGGTGTCCAGTGGTCGCTTAGTCACCCTAATGTCGAGATTGCCACATTCACATGGTATGATGTATGTACAGTTTTTTTGGTACTGCAGGATTATCCGGCTTTCTATTTGTGATCATGCTCCTCAAGGTGTTGTTGCTTTTGAAAACCATTTTGATACATTATCCGTGTCCAATACGGACAGGACAGGACTTTGATGTATGGTAGTAATACGGTTCCTATCGTGGTTTCCTTTTCCTGTCTAGGTGGTTTCTCCAGTTGTTGAAATGCCTTGTTAATGATGGTTTCCGGATATCCGTTCGTCAGAAGGTCTTCTCCAAGTTTCATTTTTTCTTCTTTGTGGGCCTCTGGCGTGCTGAAAATATTTTTCACTCTATGGATTAATGTTTTGATGATACCCGTTTTCGTTGTTGATGGATGGTTAGAGTTGTGTAAGTATAACCCAAATAATGAAGGTGTCGTCGACATACCTTAACCAGAGTTTTGGTTGTTTTTCGTACCCATTCAGTGTATTATCTTCGAACCATTCCATGTAGACGTTGGCAATGGTTGGCGATAACGGGGAGCCCATAGGCAATCCATCTTCTTGCATGAAGAACCGGTTCTTATCCTGAAAGTAGCAGTTCTTGCAACACTGTAGTAAGTCCATGGTTGAATCTATTGGCAGGTCCGTCCCGAGACTCATACATAATCTGTAATGAGAATATAATCAGGGAGCCCAACGTCCAAATTAAAAACGTTTGGAGACCTCTTCTTGAGCCACTGCCACTACGCATCGTCCCAATAAGCATGACCGGTTAAGGGTATAAATACGACTGGTTATCTGAATTTCCCATCATTCACCTGATGATGATAGCAGATCCAAAGCTATTGAAACGTTGTGAGATCAATAATTTCAAGACGATGGAAGTCCAAGGAAACTTCGAGGAACGAGTTATATTGTTTACCAGCTTCAGACTAACTTAATTCTATAGTTTTCAAGGGTAGGCATTCAGATGGCATTTTTCACGTCCAAAAGTTGCTTTACGCTTTACGTTCCAGAATCAACGTTTGTATTAATAGAATTTCAGAGTTCATTGGCGCCATTATCGAAGGTGATAATTTAACTAAAAAACTGAGAATAATGAACAAAACAGGACTATTCACAATAAGCACTTACTAACTATGCACAAAATAGTTTCAAGAAAGTTCCCAGGTCTTTATAATAATTTTGATGGTAGTTATCCTTCAAATTTGAAGCTTTCACTTATTAAACTACTCCTTAAGGTGCTGAGGTACGTCATGTTGGTCATTATGGACCTATAGTAAAATATGTTTTGTTTAGCAAAAATATTTGACAAATTGGTTTATGATAAGTCATTTATCATTTTAGGAATCATATTATACTCAACAGCATGGATTTTTATCCATGCGATCGGCCATTACTAATCTTGTTGTTTTTACTTAATATATTATCATCTTGATAAAGGTGTGTTGTTGATTCAATTTAATCTGAACTCTCTAAAGCCTTTGCTGTTGTCAATATTGATACATCATTGCGAGATTGGTATACAAGGTTTTTTACTTAATTAGTTTCGCTCTTATGTATCAAATAGAACACAATATGTGAAAAGTAGGAGCTAGTTATCTAATACATTTACTGTTACCTTCTGGTGTTGGTCAAGGAAGTCATTTAGGTCCACTTTTATTTTCAATTTTTGTTAATGATGTTTCTAATGTCATCAAGTATTCTGTCATATTAAATTTGCTGATGATACTAAATTATTTAAGACAAAATATTAAATCCTTGATGTTGAACTCTTACAATAAGATGTTAATTCATTTTATAACTAATGTATTCCTAACGATCTTCAATACAATAACAACACATGTTTTTAAATAAAATTCGCTAAATTTGGTAGATTGGATGTAGCATATCCTCTTCAAACTATATGGATAATCCTCAGCTCGATAATGTTACCCAGATTCGAGACCTGATGAATATCTTTGATTCCCAACTTTCTCTTAAAAATCATATTGAACATTTAATATTTAAGGTTGCCACAAAAATTCCCTTTTCAAAAGGATTCAAAAAAAACTTTCTAATCCTAATACATTTAAATCACTTTTCCTATATCTACTCTCTTTTACCTTATGGCTCAGTCATCTAGAGATCAGATCACCACTATCTAATCTATGAACTAGATTAATTTGTTGTGATATACTGCGTATAAGGTAGGTAGTGCAATGCCTTATACATATCGGGATTATAATTCCATACAAGAACACCTAACACGTAATATTATACCTACGAGAAGAGTCTGCTAAGATGAGGAATAATTTAATTTTGCAAATAGAACTTTAGCTAACCTAGAGGGTAATAGTGAATTTATAAGTAAATTTAATTAGTATGTTCCTAATTGAACTTATCAGTGTGCATATTAAGATTACCTAATTTACGAAATGATCATAGTGTATCAATCAAACTATACCCAAGTTAAGGATTAAGGATATGTACACTCTCTGTAAATTCGTAAAAACGATCCCACTTCAGCTCGTGCGTATCACCATATCAGAACACTCTATCAGCTTCGAGGAAAGTAGGATTATCATATTCCTCAATTCAGTCTAAACGGACGCGATGACAACACTCGCCTTCGTACAGCATGGAACTTCGTAATAGCCAGACTAAACAAACCAGACACACCCACCAACACTCAATTAATTACCACACATCCCCCTCTCAAGTGGCATCCCCTTCTAATTGACCGAGATCTATAAATTTAAAAAGAAGAGCAGATTCACAATCAGTTTAATTGTTCATTTACTTTTTCATTTTGTATCTTGATAATGGCTCCAAAGAAGGAGTCAAAACGTCGAGTATTTCATAAATCTAGACGCTGTTTTTATCCACAACCTATAGTAGGAGAGATAGAGCGGGAGTTTGCTGGTTATTCTGAAAATGGACAGAATTATCGTATTATGTTCAATTCCTGAACTACATCACGTTTCTAGGCAGGCGTCAGTGGAAGTGATAATAAAGAACGTACAGCTAAATGGCATAAATTGATTTTTCATGACGTCATTAATGTGGTCTGTATGAAGTCATACACAATTTTTTTAAATGCGAAGCCATATTATTTTTTAAGGATTTGGAAAAAGCGGAAAATTTCATGTCCGAAAATGAATCTGTCATCTTTTGGATCAGGATAAAAACATCGATTACCGTTAATTGGTTGTGTATCAATTGGTTGACTTTTTTCAAAAACTTGGTTTGCCATCTTGGATTGTGAATTTTGAAAAACGATGTCGAATACCCCCGTACAGCTAATTTGGCTATAATAGGTTGATTTTTCAACCTTTGATTTTGGAATGACCTTGAAGGTCAAATTCAAGGTCATGGTCAAAGTCATATTCGGACCGAACTTTTCCGCTCTTTTCAAATCAGTAATGATAATTCTGGCTTCGCATTTAAAAAAATTGTGTATGACGTCATACAGACCACATTAATGACGTCATGAAAAATATAATTATGCCATTTAGCTGTACGTCTTTTTGGATTATAATTTATTTTGTGTAAGCAAAAAAAATGGTGCAAATGGCGTTCTTTTTACATAATGACGAAGTTCACCCCTATTTTTGACAAGTTTACCCCTGTCCGCCACCTTGATGGTAACGCTCTACGCACACGCCTCTCGGGAATTTGCTTAAATGAATAACAATCTTGTAGGCAGCCAATTGTGGAACGTTTACTCGATAATGGGCATGACCAAAAAAATTGCCACTTTCATTCCCTGTAACTATCCTATCACTTCCACTGGCGCCTGTCTAGAAACGTGAAGTAGTTCAGGAATTGAACTTAATACGATACATTCTGTCCATTTTCTCGATGACGTGCAAAAACCGGCTCTATCTCTTAGACGCTGAAGCCTCTCAGAACATTTTAGCTGTATCAGACAACCTGACTGCCCAACTTAACAACTCAGATGTGGTTGAAACACATGTTCTTGCCCTATCTTTCGCAACACATTGTTTTAACGTCTAAGTGCTTGTTGGGAAATAACACCACAGTTTAAAGAAAAATTGCTGTATATTCCAAACGTTTCGGGGTCTAGATCAGACTTCGTTGTCAGTGGTTAAGAAACTACGGATTAAAAAGGCACAATTCTAAGATGTAAAATAAAATATTTGACAATGTGTATTATTTGAAAAAAAATCAAATAATACACATTGTCAAATATTTTAATTTACATCTTAGAATTGTGCCTTTTTAATCCGTAACTTCTTAACCATTGACAACGGGGTCTGATCTAGACCCCGAAACGTTTGGAATATACAGCAATTTTCTTTAAACTGTGGTGTTATTTCCCAAGAAGCACTTAGACATTGAAAAATATGCCACAAGTATCATTCGGAAATAACATTGTTTTAACAATGCACGATCGAATGCAGCCAGTGTAATTTGAGTATAGTCAAGTGAATTGTAGCTGTGGCCAACAAGGTCTCCAGACCTATCGCCTTTTGAACATTTTGAATAAAGTCTAGGGACATCTTTCATTAGACACAGGTAGAATGGGATGAGAAAACATAGTATCATAATTGCTTTGATAGGATTTAGTAAATATACGAATTTTTTCGTGGGATTTCTTTCTTAGGGATCACACAGTACGACTTTCTAGCATCAAAACGATACATGAACATTAACCAATACAAAGTTATATGTATGCTTGTTGGATCATGGTGAAATGCTATTGTGTCATTTAACTAACATTTTAATATCCTTTTCTTAACATTAATAACTTTGATAAGTAAACATTATTTAACAAAACTAGTCTAACTTTGTTATTGTGACCCTTTACAACTTAGATTGAATATAATCTATTAAATTCTATCGAACCACGTTTTTATACAGCGTTCATTTGATTGTGATACTTTCCAATTATTTGGATAATTACGTCTATCTTTAACAGAGTTTTCTGTCATTCATTATTCTATCACAGTACATACATGAACAACTATTCGAGATTTCAACCATTTGAGGAAGGCGCAACTGAAACAATATGTTGTCTTGCATTCAATGAATTGAAAAATCTCGCGAGAAGATTACACCGTATTAACTAACTGTCAAGGGACTTCCAAACTAAATGAATATCTAAAAAATTATACGAATTCCTTTTTCAAAAATTGTCTTAATTTTTCCTGTTCCTGCACAAACGTAAACCTTGATTTATCTTTATCCAATTTCTTTTCGTCGTCTGTAGAAACACGTAACGCGATATTTTTCATTATTATGTATCAGCGTTAAAATCCCTGGCGAGCACAAAGACACGGCATACCAAAATATCTATTCCGATTATTCTTAATTTTTATCGGGCTTCCTATGAGATTCCGCACAAAAATCCGCCGGCGAAGTAATTGAGTTTGTTTCAGCTTTGACAATCTCTCAACGTCGCAAATGTGGGCGACGACACCCGGCCTTGCATGAGGTCAAGTGCCTCGGTTCCCGGCTTCAATCTTGCGAAGGATTCCTCTAGAGATTTTAAGCTTCGAAAAACGGATCCCAGCTGCAGACATCTGGAAATTTTAATTTTTTGGCTTATACTAATCTCCACGTATAATACCCCGTGGCTCATAAATAATTATGATCATTTCTGAAATTCCACAAGATTAGTTATCACCATTATTAAAATTAGTTTCTAAAACTGTGTACATTTAGCTAAAATACTGTTAGTCCATGAGGAATCTGTTGGGTTGGCTGTTCTCAGTAGGAGGTACATTTTGATGTATTCTATATATCTCCATGAGGTAGTTATAAATAAAAATTTTGATATATAACTGTTCAAAAAAATATGCTACGTTCAGGAAAGATATTATTGTTTCTTTTACTCTTTTACTCTAAGTGTGTTATGCCTTTATGCTAGATCGTCATTCCAAAGATTGGGTGGTCGGCTGATGGTTCTACTCCCTAATGGTGATTTGACAATAGTTAACCTAACTACTTTACCTTCTGTCACTCTGTATGTATAATTGCCCCATTTTCCTTTTCGTAGTGTCCAATTCTTTACGTTCTCCTATTGCATGCATTTCTTATTTCATCACTCCTCATTTGATCTCTCAACTTAATTTCGAGTATTCTGTACAGGGGCGGATCCAGACACGTGCTTCCTGGGGGAGGGGGATTTCATGCCTCAGGGGGGGGGAGAGCGAACATGAACTAAATTTATCTAAATATCAAAATGTCTTGGACTATTACATTAAAAGTATTTGTTCTAAGATTTAAACTCATAGAAGTGACCTTCTTCTAGGCTCTTGTAGTGAAGATTACTTCGTATTAATATTAAATTAACTAATTTTGATGGTCTCGGAAGGTGCGATCGCCGCCATCGCTCCTCCTCTTGGATCCGCCCATGATTCTGTAACATCGATATTGGTGAAGGTCTACAGTTAATCGTATATGTAGTGTGCCTAGTTAAGCTGTAACATGGAACTTTTATCTGGTGGGAGGCTTATCTATGATTTTGGAAATATGGTATTTCCTGGACTCGTGCAATAAATATTGTCGATCTAATGTTGAAACTCATCGAAGTTACTTACTTCCATGTATTTGGAACTGGTTTCAAGAAACTTCGCCGTTCAAGTAACAGAAAAAATTGTTTTTAAAATGTTTTCACTTAAAAATAATATAAAGAAAATTATGGTATGCCTTGACAGAACTCGATAAGTTTTGTGTAAATTCTCTATGGTACCTTTTTTGAAAAGTAACCTTGCCAATGGCGTAACAGTTTGGAATTACTAGTAAAATGTAGTAATTACAGAGGTAACACAAAATCTGCTTTTTTTTCTAATGCCTTCACACAAAATTATATATTTTCCGGTCTACTACTTATCCGAACAAGTAACAGCTTTAGGATCAAAATAAAGTTCAAACTTTTTTCTATTAAAAAAAAACATTTGTGCAACCCCATACCTCTTCGAAACCCCTGGTACAGTATTCTATTTTCCAGAGTCCAATGGTATTTGTTATCTGTATAGGTGTCGATCACAGATATGCTGCACCTAGGTAAGTTTTTGCCAATATTAATGATGTTTGCGTATATCTTAGGATGCTTAATTTATGCTGCTGAGAACTTACATCATGTACCTTCTGATATAGCCTGTCATCCACAAAATCGTGGCAATGCTAGATAGTTGAAGCAGTCAATGAACAACATGCTGATTGCATTTCATTGGAAGCAGCTCCCAACCGAGTGAAATAGCCTCTTACCCTCTCTATTGCCTTCTCTCTTTTTAGTCTTACCACGACATTTGTGCACTGCGGGCTATCTCCAGAATGTACATGCTCTAAGGCTGAGAAAGATCTCATATAGGTAGGAAATACAGATATGCTGTCCAAGCAGTGGTAGATTGGGGCTCGATGCCGCCCTAAATCCCGTTTAATATGCCTGTCTTTAGACTATATAAGACTCCACAAGCTGGAAAAAAATAACTTTTATGGGTTCTACCTCAGATCGACTCAGGAAATACTATGTGTCAAATGTCAGATCGAATGGGCGGCTAGGGGGCTAAAATCTCCCCTCCCCAGAAATTGTATGTAGGAATTGAATTGTATGCTTTTTTAAGCTTTATTTTGCCTAAATCTATCCTCACTCTCGACAAATTTATTACCATATCCCCCTGAAGCATGAGATCGCCCCTGGAAGCTCTTGTGCAGATCCAGCTCTGTATGGGAGTGAAGTTATTACCTTATTATTGAGTAGCATAGCAGATATGATAGTCGCTGGAAGCTTAAAAATATCGGATTTATAAAACGGTTGAAAACATTCCAAGTCCGGTGGTTAATATAGCAGACAGCGTTTATCGATCAGAACGGAACAAAAAAACCTTGGAAAAAGATTTTCTTGGAATATCAAGGAGCATTACAAATGCATAAGTTTACTATTTTTACGATTATATCTTTTTCCTAGACGGAGAAAAACGTGAGCGTAATTTTATGAAGTGTTGAAGTCTAAAGCTTTATTTCCGTTTATAGGTTTTGTTGGCAAATCTTCACTGCTACGTTCCTTTTCGTCTAGGCTATCATCAACTATTTTTTTAAATATGGACCTGTACTTTTTTCTTAGAATATCGATAAGGCATTGAAAGAACAATACTTTAATATATCATATATTAAGTTTTATACGACTTTTTGAGAGAAAAAGTAATCATCAGTGCCAGATATTTTAGTACACTCCTACTTATAGCCTAAAAGTCCATTTTTTTGCATGACAAGAAGGCGATGTTTTTGGAAAAATCTGAAATATAAAAATAATCAGCTTTTGTTTTTCTGTAAATTAAGTAAAAATTGGTGAAATTAGGAAACACAAAGTTTCTCGTTGATGACTCCTTACAGTTAAAACATATGCTTATAAAAGTTTTAGGCATGTCGAATGACAGCGTCAAAGTTTTAGTTTGTTACTGTGCAAATTACAAAAAAACATTGACAATTGAAACTGCTTTCGTGTTGAGAAATGGAAGTTTGTAATATTTTTTAGAATTTTCAATATTATTTTTTTCACGCCATTTCGTAGGCATCTATACTATTATAAAATTGTACGTTTGACTGTTTGTTTGTTTTTTGTTCGGGCATCACGTAAGAACTACTGAACTGATTTTGCCGAGTCTTTTTTTGTTGAAAAGCCTATAGTTTGACTTAAAATCTGGTATACATTTTATCTCCCTAAATTGACAGACACGGTAGATATAGCGAAAAAACTTCTACCATGTTGGGTAACACAATTATTCAATTGGTTCCACCGCACGCACAAAATATTAGATACTGGCATCAGCTTACCTTTTATTCAAAATTCAGAATGTGCCAATGCAACATGTTTCGATTTAACACAAATCAATTGATATAACAAGCGTAATTTTACAGGGTGTTCTGTATTATAGGAAACTTACAGCGGAGTAGAATTAAATGGATTTAAAAAATCTAAAAAAATTATATTTGGTGTCCTATAAGCAGCTGCATATATACAATGTGGTTGAAATAAGGGAGAGTGAAATTAGTTATACGGAGTGGTCTAAAAATGTTATATTGATTGGGCCATAAACAGTTCCTTACACCAAGGGGGTGAAAAGGGTAGAATATTTTTTAGTTTGGATAAAAAAATCTTAGAAAAAATATGATATGTAAGCAGTTAGGATCTTTGAATTATGTTCCTAATAAGCTGTTAGTTAGAAGGAGCTGTTTATACAGGGTGTTTGAAATAAAATATGGAGTGGAATTATAGTTTATGTTGTGGTTAAAAACTTGTTTTATATCCACAAGCAGTTCCATATGTAGTGTAATATGTCGCGGAGTATAATTATAGCTATACAGGTGGGTTTAAAAAATAAGTAATGTAATGGTCTACAAGCTGTACCATTTACCAGATGGTTGAAGTATAGGGTGGGGTAGGATTCTAAGGATACAAGGGTGGCAAATAAGTAGTTGCATATAAAAGATTGTTGAAATATAGGGTGGTGTAGAGTTATAATTATACAGAGTGGTTAAAAAATGCTAGAAAAATTTTGTTAAATAGCAGTTACATGTATGGAATACCTGTCACATGGGGCGCAGTACAGTTATAGTTATACAGTGTGATTCAAACAAGGTTAGAATGAAGTGTGGAGAGAAATTATACTTTAAAATGGCTTTGAAATATGAGGAAAAATTGTGAAATAGCGTAGTTCATAATAAGTTGAGAAGATAAGACAGTTGAATTATAGCGTTGAGAAATGTTAATTATTTAGTTATAGTGGTTAACCAATAAGCAATAGCGTATACAGGGTAGTTGTAATACATACAAGGTGATTCAGAAACATGCTGCAAAAAATTGTTATCTACGGTGTCCAATAAGCAGTTGCGGTTTTGGTGAAATATATTGGGCATTGATGGATTTATAGTTAAAAAATGTTATACTGGGTTGCCGATAAGTAGTTGCATATACCAGGTGGTTGAAATAGTGGATGGAGTAGAATTATAGTTAAACCGGTTGGATAATTTTTTTTTGTACAACATTAGCTGTTGCATATATGTAATATCGGAAACATGGATCGAAGTAAAATTATATATAGTGCATACGGTGTGATTAAAACAATGTTAGAAAAAGCTGCATATAAGGGGTGGTTTAAATACAGGGTGGAGACAAATTATACTTTCAATTGTAGTTCAAAAATAGTTATATAGCGTAGTCCATAAGCAGTTGCAAATATAAGATAGTGAGTGGACCAGGGTTATAGTTAAGTGTTTAAAAAAATTTGGTGGACCCTAAGCAGATGCATTACAGGGTGGTTGAAATATTTTGTAGAGTAAAATTATGGTTATACAGGGTTGTTCAAAAATAAGTTGTAATGTTCGACAAATTGGCAGCAGTGTATACACGATGGTTTTAATGTAGATGGAAGTAGACTTAGTTATACAAAGCGGTTAAAAAAAATGTTGAATAAAATTGTTATATAGGGTGGTCAATAAGCAGTTGCAGTTTGGGTGAGTGTTTAAATAAAAGTTTGGTGTTTTTAAATTTGTGACACACCAAGGGTCCCACCGGTATTTCCATCAGGGTGGATCTAAAAAAAATATTGTTACATAGGGTAGACCATGAACAATTGTATTCTACTATATGGAATATCTGAAATTGGGGAGAAGCAAAATTATAGTATTAGAATGTGTTTAACACAATGTTAGAAAAAGCTGCATATAATATATAGTAATAATAATAAATTTAATGATCCAGAATATACAAATCATAGAAGAGCCACTCACAAACACGCAGTCACTAGACTGTTACCCCCTGTAAAATCAATTATGAAACATTAAACGTATTTTCGTATAAAATTGAAATATTGCTAAAATAACGACTGTTTTATCAGGATATTGTTTATCTTAATTTAACAAGTAAAGAGCTACTTGTTTAAAAAAATATTGCTTTTCCATGGCTGAGAAATCGTGAACTCATGAAATGAGGTACCTCTATTTATTTCAGTGTTCCATGTTTGTCGGTCCATTAGTTTTCTATTGAAATAATTATGTATTGCATAAATCATGCTTTTTGCTATTTGCAAATCAACAAAAGAAACTTTGTCGATTGTATTCCATAGAATTTTTGTTTACACATCTTTCCATTACAACTTATAGTATAGACGTTATCAAGAAAAAATCTTGATTTTTATATTGCAAAAAACAAAAACGTTTTTTATTTACATCGCTTGACCACAAAAGAAACACAAGTAAAAAATGTAGGTATAGTTATTTTGTCATGGAAAAATATTTAGACCAGAGCATAGCGGCGCATTCGTTTGCAAAATTGTTTTAATTCATAATGTAAGATGAGACTTGACATATTTTGACGTTATTGTTTATACAACGAAAAACTATATAGCCTAGAAAAATGCATTTTTGCAATTAATTAATTATTTGTATATTCTTTACAATATTTCGAATGAAAAAAGTCCTCACACACATCATCGTGTCTCCAACCCATTAATTGTTATGAATTTTTTTAAATTGGAAATCGCCCAATTTCCTAATTTTCTTGAATTAAATAATATACCTTAAAATGGAAATGCTATAATTTTTAAATTTTTATCAAAAATTTCAACTATATTAAACAAAATAGCCTAAATAGATTTTAAAAATTTTGTTTAGTTCTGTGTTTTTTTTACATTATATATATATGCTTCCTACGGGCATGAGAGAGGACTTTATCTCACTCTCATCTCGATGTATAAGATGAGTAAAGGCAGGCGATGCACTTGTTTATTTTTTTTTGCGGTTTTTCAGCGGTAATACGTTAAAAAAATAACATTACTGTTTCTCATATAATTTAATGTAAAAATTTTATATTAATGAATGAGAAACAGTAATTTTATTTTTTCTAAAGTTTACCGCTGAAATACCGCGAAAAAAATTACAAGTGCCTCGTCTGCCTTTCTCTTACTCATCATATACATCGAGATGAGAGTGAGATAAAGATACTCCTCTCTCATGAGCGTAGGAAGCATATTGTTATAATGTAAAAAACACAGAACTAAACAAAATTTTTAAAATCTATTTAGGCTATTTTGTTTAATATAGTTGAAATTTTTGATAAAACAATTAAAAATGATAGCATTTCAATTTTTAAGGTGTATTATTTAATTCAAGAAAATTAGGAATTTGGGCGATTTCCAATTTTAAAAAATTCAAAACAATTAATGGGTTGGAGATACCATGATGGGTGTGAGGACTTTTTTCATTCGAAATATTGTAAAGAATGTAAAAAAATAATTAATTGCAAAAAAATCATTTTTTCTAAGTTATATAGTTTTTCGTTGTCTAAACAATACCGTCAAAAGATATCAAGTGTCATCTTACACTTTTACAATCAAAGAAGACCTCCTGGACATTTAAAAAAATTATGAATTAAAACAATTTTGCAGACGGATGCGCTACTATGCCTTGCATTAATTAAATTGGACTATTTAGGCTATAAGCAGAACCGTACTAAAAATTTTTATACTCATGATATTTTTTTTCCCAAGACGTCATATAAAACTTAACACATGATATCTCAAATACGTAACTTTTCCTCAATTTAATCATGTTTGTATCTCTTACTGTTTCTTAGATGTTATTCCTTCATATGTGAGACACCTTGTATATCTTAACGTGTCTGATATATGTCAAGGAAAACCTTAACAGCCTCAGCAAGCACAATGATAAATATAAATATTCATCAAGAATTTTATAATTTACTGCCTTTAACATCAAGACCTGTAATAAAATTAAATTTATTTATGAATATTCGTTTAATAATACATTTTGTACACCTTTACCGCTTGGCGTATATGGAAATTGTCATTCCAGAGCCATATCAACAAAAATCAACATTGATATAGCACAAAACCTGGTTTATATTGGAATATTTAATTTAGAACATTCGGTCAGCCATTCAGCTAAATATTATTTCAAACAGTCATCTCGCTTGAAACGTAAACAGTCGAACAGTTCAAAAAACAAAACCTGATACCGTTATACAATCGATTTTACAAAAATAATCCCAAAGGATAAAAAAATCACTAGAGACACGAACAGAAATGTGTAAGCTTCCGTAAAATCCATAAAAATATACACCGTATACTCGGTAGCTTGGGAAATGGAAAAATAAAAAATAAATGTATCCATGCATCCATAATGGAATCATACCTCGTTCGAAGTTGTATCCCACTTCTGACGCTTGTTCATGGTTTCTCCATTCATTCATAAAGCAATGTTGCTATCTGTACACGCCGCGTTGGAGGTATTGTTACCTTTTCAGTGGGCTTTTATACTTGTGAAAAAAAATTCGTATAGGTGCACATTGTAACGTATATATGAAATATTTTTTTGAAAGAAACGTGCTGATTTGCTAAAAACAACTTCCTCCCAGTGGCTTCTATTATTGCGGTGAAATGAAAACATTCTTTTGGCTTTAGAATCCTGACTGTTACGAATTTATCATTATGTGCCTGAAGTATTCTTCTCGTTTTGTTGGCCACGTATTTCGGTGAAGAATTGTTTGTGTGTTGGTCTTTTAGCACTTAGTTTATCTGGTTATTGAGCATTTGAGATCAGATTATCGATATTATAGTTCTTCATATGAAGAAAACCAAGTTCTTCGTTTTCTTTCACTGAAAATTTATTCACTAATTACGTAACTAGTTATGGTATACAGTGTGGAAACAAAAAAAGGGACAACTTTGTTATAATTTCCAATAATTTTAGTGCTATAAAATATAAATGTCAAGTTCACCCTATTTATCTCTTCACGTTTGTTTCTTCCCTCATTTGTCACAGTATGTTATTACTAGTAGTAGGTAGTAGTACAGTGATCGAAATTCGACCATATTTAATTAAATTTTTTTGTGGTTAGGAACTTTGAAAATTATTGAGATTCATTTGTCAAAGAGTATATATCCATAAGAAATAAAGTTGAGGTGAAATTAGAAAAGTAGGCCATTGCCATCCCCATTATTTCATTTGGCTTAAATTGGTAGAAATAACTAGCAGACCCGACAAACGTTGTTCTGTCCAAATTTGGCTTGGGGCAATTACCGGGTTCAGCAAATGTTTTTTTGATGTTAGAATTCGAAAAACTCTATACTTATGTCCGAAAAAAAATCTTCAAATGTAAATGAATTTCCTAGAAACCGATCTTTCTGACACCTACCGGGTCCAATTGTCAATCTAAGCCATCCAGAGACTCACCCAAACATACACAAAAAAAAATCATTAAAATCATTCCAGCCGTTTAGGAGGAGTTTGGAGCCCGACCTTAGTGCCACTTTTTGGGTCCAATTGTGAATCTAAACCATCCAGGGACCCACCCAAACATACCCCAAAAACATTCATCAAAATAGTCCAGCCGTTTAGGAGTCTATAAAGGATATACAGACAAACATTCTCATTTATATATAAAGATTGATTTAATTTATTTTTTATTTATGTCTATTATTGGGGGTTTATTTTTATACATATAATTATGTCCTATACATTACCAATGTAAGAATGCCTATGCAACATGTTCGATCTAAAAGTTTCGGTCATTTATAGATGAGATTTCATAAACATAAATAGCAAACAACGCTATTCACCAGGCGTATCTTTGGAACTATTTAAAATACAACTACAGCAAAAGATGCCAAAAATAATCATTTAATAGTAGCTAATGGAGCTATTTGTCCAACGAGACAAGAAAAAATATATGGAAAACCAGTGTGTGAAAATGTTAGAATCATTGAAAAAGAAACTATTCTAGACTAAAATGCAAGTGAAATTTGTTCCATAATGATAACAGAAGAGATAATTTAATTATAGCAGTTTGTTCAGTGATGAAAAGAATTGTTAATTACCTTTTATCCAGAGAGAGGTGAACAAGGAAGTAGAAACACCACATTGTAAAGGGGCACTTTTCAAAATAAATATGTAATATGAACACAAGAGTGTAAAAATAAATAATTTTTATTTACATCTAATTCACCAACATCTATTTGTTAATAAGTATAAAAATATAGAAATTTTTCCATTGTTTAACTATGTCAAAAAGTTTTATGACAAAATAACAATTATAAAATCACTCCGTTTTATCAAAAGTAAAAAAGGGGGCACACGCTTATTAATTCATATCACAATTAACACACTATAAACTCATATCACTTGCAGAGATTACAAAAAACGGAGACAACCATTTACAAAGAGAAGTTCACCTAACAGATTTTCTATGTTTTATTTACGATTTTTACTAATACTTACATCATTATCACTTTTTCAGCGGCTTCACTTCTAAATGTAGGATTTGTTGTGTGTTTCAATCCGTTGACAATTAACTTCATAACATACCTTGTGGTCACACTTGCGCCATTCTGGTCATTTCTTGAGCTTCTTATTTGAAACCGTCCGCTGGACACTTTTTCAGTTTTATTCCCATATAAGTTTGTCCTCCTTTTACTCTACACTCCATACCTAGCACGTCTCGGTTTAACTATAATGAGGGGTTTTCTTGTTCTCTAAAAAATTTTCAGAAACTGCCTTAAAACTCAGCCAAGAATTTTTCTTCTTTATGTTCATGGTACTAGTAGATGCAGTTTTCGAAACATCATTCTGATCACCAAAGACGCCTGCTTTCAACTTGACATCAGATAGTTTTGGAAATTTACTTGCGAGATAAGTGCAGCAACTTCAGGATTTGTCGAGAGCTTTCACTTGCTTCATTAGGCCAAGCTTCATATGAAAGGGTGAGAGCAAGTTTACTTAAGTATATTCGCTGTTTGTAGTCATTCGATCTAGTTTATGTGCATGCGGCTAATAGGAATTTCGTCAATTTCGGGATTTCCGGTTCTAACTAGATAAGAAATTCTTGATTTAAAAATGACTGAATCGACTCTAAACCGCCGGAAGCTCGCTTTGTATGTATGTTTAGTAAAGAGAAAAGCCAGTGCACCCATTGGGGCTCGAATTCGCCGAACTACGAAGTCACACAGCGTCTCGGGTTTATTTTTCTCATTAGTTTCTCATTTTATAATTTAATAAATTTGTATGCTATTTAGTTGTATATTTTTCATTCACGGATTTCTTCACATATTTTTCATACTTATTCATTAAAGCAAAGCTTTTCTATAGGAACTTGGGACTTTCTAAGTACTGGTGTTCATTTTGATGACTAAAAGCAATAGAGTTTGTGGTTAGAAGGATGTATAGTAAATTTCAGTGTGTTTTTTGAAGTTATGGCGAACCCAAGACGTGCTGGGACGAAAATTATTCGGATTCAGCGATCCCAAAAACATGAAGTACACATAGTGAGGCCCCCGGTTAAGAACTGTTTTTTGTGTGGCTGTGTAATGTACCTAATAATATAACTGAATTAAATTGCCCATTTTTAAACATTTAACTATTTTTCACAATTTTTGTGAATCTTAATTTCCAAAAAATATCTTATAAAATAGACTTTAAAAATCTCTTCGTTCTTCGGAAATCTAAATTTCATTGTATTTTTACATTCCAATACACAACACATTATACATTTATTTGCATACATTTCATATTTAATAGAAAGTCCTATTTAACGTAAAATGTTGGAGGCCATTGTTTCCTTGTGAGCATTGGCCCTACCATGCGGTTGCTATACTATGAAATATATAAAAACCATAGAGTTATTATACTGTAGAGTGAATTAGGTATGGGCGTTACTGTAAGTGGCAGTGTAATAACAATAGAATACCAATAGTCGAAGTTGTAGGCGTCACCACTGACACTGACCAATCAGGAACGACCCGCTTATTCTCTCTCTCTGTCTATTGCTATTACATGAATTTCGCTACTTCACTTGCTCTATAGTATAATACCTCTATGATAAAAACAAGTAATTAAAATTGTCACAGAAACTAGTTGACGCTGTCTACTTGACAGAAAATTGTAATTAACAGTTAGAGTAAAAGCCTGTCATTTCTTAGTCTCTGACGTGGAACATAACAGATTTTTCGCGATAAACCGAGAAAGGCAAAAAATATATAAGAAAGTGTTTGAAGACATTGTTCAGTTTAGTTTGACAATCAAATTTGATTTTTCTTCTGTAATTAGAGATTATGTATTTGCTCCTGTAATTGTTAAATAAAAGTTAGAATAACAGCTTGAATGAAACCAAGTAATCTGCAACAATTTTATTTAACTCTTTTAATATATCGTTTTTATTTATAACTAAGTGTAAACTATAAAATGATTTTTATATTTCAATAACTTAATTGAAAAATCCATTAATATTAATCCGATTTTAATATTGTCTCACTATCAGTGCAAGAATAAATTTATTATTTTAGGCCATAAATTTGCCATCTATTTCATCAATAAAACGAGTTATTGATATTTATTATCGTCCCTCAAAAGCACGCTCTCGTTATGGACAAGTGTTTCCTTTTCCTGAAATTATATCTGCCGTGGAAATATAATTTATAGATTTGCTCTAATTTGATAAACGACCGGACCAAATAGGGTCAATTACAGTTGGTAAACTATCTGAAAAGTGAATTATGTTGCTACTTTGTCCAAGTACGGGAAAGTCCAACAAAAAGTAAAACAAAAGTGGTCATTTGAAATCACTTCCTTGAACTGGAAACTTTAGGATATACGGTAGAAATCCATTTAAATAACAGTTGCTAATGTAAATTAATAACAAATGAAGTTCAAGTAGTAATTAGAGCAAAGATTTTTTTACAGTTGAAATAGTTTCCTAAAATATTTAACGCAAAAGATAAGTGACACAAAAATGGGATTTATGTTATTAAGTGACCGTAACTGTTGCTAGATTGTTTTCTGGAGGATATTCGCGGCATTTAAAATATATGTTTATGGATATTTAGGAAAATCACAATCACACTGAGAAAACAGTCTGTATATTTCTAAAAGTTTTAAACATGTCCGAGTCAAAGCCAGACCCCATTATCAATCTGAATTTTATAAGAAAATATATATATCCTGATAAGCTGGTGTATGTAATGTAACTAAGATAATTTACTGTTATTTGATATGAACAAGGTAGCATAAGGAATTGTAAATATGTTGAAAATTTTAAAGCTGCTTTCAGGTTCGAAGAAAGAGTTAGTTAACTCAAAATTTTATGTGGCGTTCCTAGGAGCAACATTGTTAAATGTTTCGTCAAACACGCGATCAGAGATTTCTCGTGTTTCTTTCTATAGGTTTCTCATATAGTTAGTTGACTTTCATATTTTCGATGCTGAGTATTATGAAATATTCGCCAGAACATCTAAAGAAGAAATTTAAACGGTATTCGAAACCTTCCGTCGAACGTTGTAGAGAATACCCCTCAAGAGTTATCAAGAATTTTGCAATAAGACAAGACACTTGAGGACAACGTCACAAATATGGAACGGTTGGTTGACATTCATTGAGTACTCTCCGGAAAAACGAACAGATCATCCTCCTGTCAGCAGACAAAGGAAATGGCACCACGGTTATGAATACTGAGTATTACAACGCAAAAATTCGTGATCTACATGATCCAATCATATACCGAATGTTACCGAAGGATCTAACATTGAAAATTCTTAGCAAAACAAAGAAATTGTGTAAGATGTCAAGAATATCTATTGAAGATCAGAAAACAATGAAAAAATCAGATGCCGTACCTCCAAAACTATATAGTTTACCTAAAATACGTAAACGTAACATCCATCTTCAGTCCACCGTGAGAGCTGTCAACTCTCCGACCTACTGTTTTGACATAGTCTCTCTTCCCTAACATTATTTCGTATCTGTTTCGACATGTCCTGACCAGAGAACTTCGAAACAAAAGCTTTAAACTTTTCTATTAAGTCTTCTTGTTGTTTCCGTTATGTAGATGATACCTTTTTGGTTTGGAGTTCACAATAAATTTAAATAGCGTTCATCTACGGTAGGTATTAGATACTCGCATAATGGAAAAAGAAATAATAACTAATAATAACTGGTCACCTGGTATGTTCTATTTACGAAAAATCACCATAGTATCATTGGCCATAAAGTATGTGGAATACTTACACAAATAGACCGTTACATCCATAAATATTCTAAGCATCATCCCAGTCAAAAGATCACTCTTGTGAGACGGATCAGAGTCTGCGAACCATGCTATTTAGACGGTGCATTCCAGACGAATGAACTAGAGGAGAATCTACCTGCCCTATATAAAAGAAAACATATCAGATCACATTGGCAAATTACTCAAAAAACACCATGCCAAAACAACAAAACAATTTACAAACTTAAACAACAATTTCCAGTTACAGTCTTGTAACGCGGTATATATCAACAATAGTGTCAACACAAACAAAATTGCCGTTTATCACAATTTGCAAAATCTAGTATTGATGAGCATGCTTTACTTTTAGAAAAACACATTATAAAAAAACCAATATACTGACGTTCTGTCAAATGTATGTATGATTCCCGTCTCTACTGTCATCAAAATATACAAAGATTAGGACAATTTTAACGAAGAAGGATTACAACTGAATAAAATTTGGTATCCTGCACTCCGACGTTCAATTCCGAAATCCACATATCCTAACTGTCAATCAGGGCAGACTAGGCTCCCACCAGTCCTCCACCACTAGACAGACTTATTTGCTTCGAGTATACTTCGAGGTATCAACTATGCTCGCGCTGCTGAAGATTCCTGCCGCAGTTGCAGATGAAACGTTCGAAAAAATCCACTAGACCACAACAAAATAGTCAGAAAAACTACATTTCTATAAATTCTTTTATACGGATGGCATTGATCCAAATCTTACAGTTAATCAATTTCTTGCTAATGAGAAGTGTCTCCATCTGCTGGACTGAGATTCCGATATTTAACTTTTTGCTACTTTGTTCAACGTTTGGAGCAGTCTTCAAATTTAACGAAATGCATCAAATGCATAAAGAAGTGTTCGAGAGGACATTCAATTGTAGGAAGCTCAAGGTTCCCGACCAGAAACAATATATATTATATTTATATATAATATTTATTGTCTTGCGTACAAAGGAATGACACCTCGAAGAGAGTATTCAATATCTCTGACAGGTGAAGTAACCTGGAAATTTTATCGTAACATTCTGTCCTAGGAGTAAAGGGAGAACAGCAATTACACGGAACGGCTCCAGATTCGGAACCTCTGTGTACTGATTCTCTTGAAAATCCTAGATGTCGGTCTTACATCTCGCGACTTCAAATTTAACGAACTGCATCAAATGCATAAAGAAGTGTTCGAGAAGACATTCAATTGTGGGAGCGCAACTGATGAAGGTTCCCGACCAGAAACAATACATATTATATTTATATATAATATTTATTGTCTTGCGTACAAAGGAATGACACCTCGAAGAGAGTACAGTCTTCACTTCTTGCTATGAGGATAGCGTCTTCGTGGCGTGTAGCAACGTCCGCTATTATCTCTTCCATTATGAGATTTGTAGAATAGAGAACTTCATCTTACGTATTTCTGTTCGGTGGAGACAGGTTCCGAGATTTTTCGATTTATATGTTTTCCAGACTTACACTACTCTTATTTGTTCTTGCTGGGTAAATGAACGAGTTGCAAGGTTACACAATATCCGAGTCAATAGCCTCTGGACAACTTACTTCCAGTGAAACAACAGAAAACAAAATATAACAAAGCTGTAACTAAGTTTTTGAATTAACAAACGACCGTAATAGTACAATATATCTCCACCATAAAAGGCCCACCTTAGAAATACGGAGGTAAATCGCTGACAGTTTCCTTTCAACGAATATATACGTCTTAATACTGCATGTTAATTTGCTTTTTGGGCTCCACGTTAGCTCAAAAGTTCTTTGAAGAGAATCTGCCATGGATTTTCAGAGGACAGAGACAAGTTTACCGCTTACGTGTTGCCATTTGCCTCGCGATTGTCTGGGGTATGGAAAACAGCATGGAAATTTCCTGTACGCACGACATGTTGGGCGGGACTGGAAATGTTTTCACGGAAATGCGAAAATGTTATTCAATATAAGGTTAAAATATAGCTTGTAACGAAATACGTTACGGTCTGAGGAGGAAAATGTGATGAATTTTCGTGGTTACTCTAGACTTGTGATAAAATTTATGAAGCGTGTTAGTTCAGGATCGTGAATTCCAGCAGACGTTTGACCTTGAACTGTGTAATGCAGTTTTAAGGGTTGAACTCTTTTTCGTTGTTGGGATACATAATATTCAATACCAGAAGTGAAGTTCGAGGTTCCGCTATCTCTAAGGCGCCAGTTTTTGTAAGTATTTTTGTCGGCAAATATTCTCAAGGTATCAGCACAGCCAAGGACCAGGCTCCTTTCTTATGGCAAAATGGACTTCCGTCAAATTATTTGAAATGTTGGTTTGTTGTAGAACTTGAGTTGACTAGTTTTCGAGATACAGTTTTCATATCAAATTTCTCATGATAGACGTGTTTTATTTCCGGTTATTGGAGAAATCGCGAGTTGTACATTATAGGACATAAATATTTTACAAAACAATTGTCATAAATTTTAGTGAATTACAGGGTATTGCAAAAATACGTAACATGTTTTTCTTGGAAAAAATCATTTTTGTATTACTACTTTGAAAACGTAAGAAGATGTTCCTCGAAGTTTCCTTGGACTTCCATCGTCTTGAAGTGGTTGATCTCACAACGTTTCAATAGCTGTGAATCTGCTATCGTCATCAGGTGAATGATAGGAAATTCAGAGTATCGGTCGTATTTATATTATACCCTTAACCGATCATGCCTCACCGGTCATGGTCATTGGGTCTTATTTGGTCCAATCAGCGTCGTCGTTCCTCTGGAGCACCCGAACCAATCCCAACCATCCATTAGATTCTCCATGGAGATGGAAGAGAGTGTGTGCCTACCATTCCTTGATGTAAAGTGTCAAAGGACTAGGACCGGAATGCAAACAACGGTCTACAGGAAGGCTACGCATACAGGATTATACCTTCACTACAATTCCAAAGACCCATCAGCAACGAAAACTGGCATCATCAAAACACTAGTCCATAGAGCCAAAAATATCTGCAGTACACCAGAAGCCCTCAAAGAAGAACAAGTGAAACTTAGAGAAGACCTTTTGGCGAATGTATATCCGGAAACGATCATTACCAAGGCGTTTGAAGAGCTGGACAAACCAACTAGGAAGGAAGAGGACACCACGGTAGCAACTCTACTATTACCGTATACTAAAGGCCTGTCGGAGAAACTTAGAAGAATTGCACACAGCTATGGAATCAGAATTATCTTCAAAAGCAACGACACCTTGAGGAGCATGATAACAAGAACGAGACCCGACGCACCAGCAATACCAAATAACTGTATATACAGCATACCGTGTGAATGTGGCAATATTTACATTGGAGAGACAAAGCGACCGCTGGACACCAGGATTAAGGAACACCGCACAGCTACTCAAAGGGCAGAGGTAACGAAGTCTGGGCTAGCTAATCACGCATGGACTGAACACCATAATATCAGCTGGGACCAGGCTAGAGCAATTCACAAGGAAGAGCACTGGTACAAAAGAAAATTCATAGAGACAGCATATATAATCTCGAACGAAAATATAATTAGGGAGCCCAGCGTCCAAATTAAAAATATTTCGAGAGCTCTTCTTCGGCCTATGCCGCTACGCATCACCGGCAACGAACCCCCAGGGAACGACGACGCTGATTGGACCAGATGACCATGAACGGTGACGCATGACCGGTTAAGGGTATAATATAAATACGACCGATACTCTGAATTTCCTATCATTCACCAGATGACGATAGCAGGATACACAGCTCTTGAAACGTTGTGAGATCAACCACTTTAAGACGATGGAAGTCCAAGGAAACTTCGAGGAACGAGTTACATTGTCTGCCAACTTCAGACTAACGTAAGAAGATGTTATTGCACAATTAATATATTGTTAAGGTAATAAATCCTTGGACGTGCTTCATATAATATACAGTGTCAGCCATAAATATAGCTAGAGCGAGCATATATAATTTTTTACTATTAATGAGTCACTCTGTAAGAACCATTCGTGCTGCAATTTTAATAATACATTAAATATATATATATATATATATATATATATATATATATATATATATATATATATATATATATATATATTATCCATCTCTTTATACCCTACAGGATGTTAAACTGATTGCAAAAGCTGTACATATTTAAAAAAATATATTTTTATACTACCCTGTAGTTCTAAATTCTCCGTCAATTTGGATTTTATTACATTTTTACGTTAAAAAATGTGTGGTGTTTAATTGAGCAAAATATTATTAAAATGCTATTACTGGTTTTCAAGATATAAAAACATCGGAAATGTCTCTTTTTCTTCTCAGATTTCTCATAATTGACGTTTGTATTTCCGTAATTTGCACATTATTTGACATAAATATTGCATAAAACAATTACTATTATTTTTGATTATATGGTATTTCCAATATACGTAACATGTTTTTTAGAAAATTCACTTGAAAAAACTGTACAAATTAAAAAAGTAGTTTATACAGGGTTACTTATTAATGGCAAAAATAATATACGCCCACTATAGCAATATTTACGACTCTCACTGTATAAACAAGTTCGAGAATTCATTTCTTTAGCATTATATTAATTGTGCGAGTACAGTATGGATTCAACATTGAAATCAAAATATGTGTTTTCTAATAAATATACACCTGTATTGGAGCTACCCTGTAATCAAACATAATTGATACTAATTGTTGTGTTCAATATTTTTGTCAAAAAATGTGAAAATCACGTTTTCTGCAATAAAGGGAAATAGTACACGTCTTTTATGAGAAATCTGATAAGAAAAAGGAGACATTTCTGATGTTTAACACCACTTATCAAAAAAACTAGTAATACAATTTTAATAATATTTTGCTCAGTTAAACACAGAACATTTGTTAACCTAAAATGTAATAACATACAAAGTTGACGGAGAAAATTTAGAACTAGAGGATGATGCGAAAACAAACTTTTTTTAATATGTACAGCTTTTGCAATCTGTTTAACATCCTGTAGAGTATAAAGAGACGGATTATATATCTGTTTAATGTATTATTAAAATTGCAGCAGGGTGACTCATTAACAGTAAAAAATAATATATGCTCGTTCTAGCTATATTTATGGCTCACACTGTATATTATATGACGCACGTCCATGAATTTATTACTTTAACGATATATTAATTCTGCAACAATATCTTCTTACGTTTTCAATGGAGTAATACAAAAATGATTTTTTCCAAATAAACATGTTACGTATTTTTGCAATCTGTTTAACATCCCGTAGAGTATAAAGAGACGGATTATATATCTGTTTAATGTATTATTAAAATTGCAGCAGGGTGACTCATTAACAGTAAAAAATAATATATGCTCGTTCTAGCTATATTTATGGCTCACACTGTATATTATATGAAGCACGTCCATGAATTTATTACTTTAACGAGATATTAATTCTGCAACAATATCTTCTTACGTTTTCAATGGAGTAATACAAAAATGATTTTTTCCAAATAAACATGTTACGTATTTTTGCAATACTCTGCAATCCAGTAAAATTTATGGCAATTGTTTTGTGAAATATATATATCTAATAATGTACAAATGGCGATTTCCCCAATAACATTAAATAAAAACACGTCTATTATGAGAAATCTGATATCAAAAATGAGGCATATTCGATGTTTAACACTCTATACCTCGGGACCTAATCATAGAATCTGTTTGACCCCATGGACACTTGTTGTAAGAACATCAAGTTCTACAACATATCAACATTTCAAATAATTTTGACGAAAGTCTATTTTTCCATAAGAAAGGTGCCTGGTCCTTTCTTGATAGTTTTTTAACCGACTTCCAAAAAGGAGGAGGTTATCAATTCGTCGCGTATTTTTTTTCACTTTTTTTTATATGTATGTTACCTGATTTCTTCTCCTGTGGTGCACCGTTTTGAATGAATATGGTGTGTTTAATAGAGTATATATCCGGATTGGTGAAACTTCAAATTTTGGAACAGAATTCTATTGGTAAAGTGATAAAATTTGTGAATGAACACATGCTTACATGGAAATCGACCAATGTCCCTAATATTTTAGTCGATTTTTCGATAACTCCTTATGGATGTGTATAGTTTTTTAACGTTTAATCTATTAAGGAAGATCGTTAGGTGATCCCATATACTTTTCTGCGATGTGCAACTTGCAGTTTTGCAGAAAATCACCGAAAACTCCAAAATTCTTATCAAAATTTTATCGAAATGACATAACGGACATTTCCTCATAAATATTTTAATTCCAACGTAATTTTCGGCACTGGAAGTTTTAATGGCGAATTTGAAAATTTTCTATGTACATCTCAAGCATATAGGTAGTAAAACATATTATTTTCGGCTCCTTAAATCAATGAGTACCAAGCTCGTTTTGTTTATATACCAGGCAAATACCTATTTAAATGCAAATTTTTCCATTTTGCGAAGACGGTGCTTTTGGTTTACACATTCTCCCGGCCTAATAGAAAATTCAGTGACAACACATGTCAAACTTTAAACTGCTATTTGGTACGTTTATAGACAGGGTGTTTAGTTATAGCAAACAAAATCACAAAGTAAAGTGATAGAAGGAGTTGCATTTATATGAAGATTGAAATATAGGACGGACTAGAATGATAGTGGTCCAGAGGCAGCCGTATATACAGGATGGTTGGAATATAGGGTGGACTGGACGTTTGGTGGTATAAAAATGTTGGAACAAATGTGAAATTAAAATTATATAGGGTGATTAAAAAACTGTTATATGATGTGGACATAAGCAAATCATATACAGGATGGTTGAAATATATGCTTCAGTTGAATTATATTTATACAGTGTGATTAAAAAAATATTTCTTTTATAGCCCATAAGAAGTTGCATAAAGTGTGGAGAGGAATTAATGTTACACCGAGCGATAATATAAAATGTTAAAAATTAAATAATTTATGGGATAGCCCAAAAGGAGTTATATACTATGGTTGATATATGGGGTGGATTCTACTCCGTCCTATACTTTACAGAAGGCAGCTAACAAATGTATGCATGTCCATGGGCAGTCGTATGTACAGGATGGTTGGTACATAGGTTAGAGTGGAATTATCTATAGTTATATAGGGTTGTCAAAAAAAGTTGAAAAAAGGTTACATGGCGTAGTCTATAAGGCATAAATATATTTTGGGCTTATTAAGTCAACGCGTTCTAGTACATTTTGTTCGTAAAGATTTACCTGTCAATTTAAATGAGAAAGTATCATTGTGTAATGTTGAGGCTTTCGTTGTTACCTGGTTCTGTCTATTAAGGTTTTACATACAAAATAAAAAATAAAGAAAGAAAACTATCTGAATTCAAAAAAACTAAAAATTTGAAAATAAAACATTTTTTAAAAATATATATAACCGACTTCTACCTATAACTAAAAAGCGAACAATAATTATAACAAAATACAACTCTAGCAAATAAATAACACATTCAATGTTGTTAGGTACAAAAAAAAAAAAATTAAAAGGTGCTCATTCTGAACAAATTAATTACCTACCAATCTAGTATATTTTTGAAGTCGGTGCCAAGCAACAATCAAGTTTGATGAATTAGTAGATAAGTACACAATGAAGGATTTTAGAGTTGCTTGGCACCGGCTTCAAAATATACTAGATTGGTAGGTACAGAATTTGTACAGAATGAGCACCTTTTAATGTTTACATTTTTTACTTCCTGGGTAGGTACCTAACAACATTGAATGTGTTATTTATTTGCTGGAGTTGTATTTTGTTATAATTATTTTTCGCTTTTTAGTTATAGGTAGAAGTCGGTTATATATTTTTTTAAAAATGTTTTATTGAATTTCTATAAAATTAGTATTTAGAAGTCTAAATGTGTAATGTTTATTGTCTGACGTATGTCAAGTCTCAAATTTAATGTAACGTAAGTAAAGAATTGGAGTTTTTATTAGAACGAACCGCAAATTTTGTGCAGGTATTTTATATTAGTTTATTTTCTATATATTGTTGATTCCTGGTCCCTGTTTCTTAAATAGAGAACTGAATTGAATGTACATTTCAAGATCGAGTCGGTGTGTAGTGTCGGTCGGGTCGGGACAAATAAAGTTTAAAGTTTCATTCCCTTGCATATCTATGTTCATATGTATAAGTCTGGGCCTCCGTTGAGAAGCTTTCGCTTCAAAAAGAACAGCAATGCAAAGAAAAATGCTTTTGAGCCACCAATTGTTCTGGTATATTTACTCCTAAGGGACGTACTGAAACAGTTTCGTTTTCAAATTGCATCCAGTTGTAATTTACATAGACGAATATATATTTTAGCCGATAAACTTTTCGTTGTAATACACTTTTGGATTGCCATTGATTTTCGCTTACTTCGACAGAAAATCTCCATCCTGCGGAGGATAGAATAATTTTCTGCCGAACAAAGTAACATTTTCTAAGAGTTCTCGAGTAGATTGCTTTAAATCAAGTATTCTCGTCTGTGCTAAAATCTTATTTACAATCCTGAATACGGAACGACAATGTAATCTGGATATATGGTCTGCTGAGGTAGCGATCTAACTAGAGTGAAGTTCCTTTCTTTTATTCGAGAGTTTTTGCCGTTTTAAAACTCGTTATAACGAGAAGCCACCTCGTTATTATACTCTTGACGTTAAAGTAATTCATTCTAGTACGAGGTCTATCCACCAAAAAGTCATAACCGAGGCATTTTAGGTGGTCAACCTCGGAATGAGAGATAATAAGATAAATAAAAAGAGTGTCATTGATTCGAGAGTGACAGATGGAAGCGAAAGCTTCATACGAAATATATTTCTCGTCTCTCGTTATCTCCTTATCTCTGTTTCTCTTTCTTTGTGTCATTCTTAGTAGTGGACATAAATTTCTGCAAAATTAAAATAATTGTCACTATTTTGTTACGATGCAAGTATTAATCCTAATGTGTAGTTTAGTTCTAAATTTAAATTGTTAAATTAAGTGACAAGGAACATATGATATGTATGTCAATGTTTAATTTGCTAAATTATGATAATTTAAACTTACTTCACCTATTTAATATTCCGGCAATATACAGTGATGGGCAAATGTGTGGAACCAAGTAAATATCTCTGGAATTATTAGAGATGTCAAAATGAAATTTAGAAGATGGATACTGCAGTAGATTGCCTATTTATTTACAAATTTTTTTACAAATTTGAACTTCCTGTTTTATCGGAAGTAATGTCGATTTTAAAATTTGGAATGAAACACCCTGTATAGTATTTTGGTTTCTGATAAAACATTTTATTGCGAATACAAAAATATCGGGTTTGATATTGTTTACTTCAATACCTACCGAGATATTAACGGAACAGTAACTAAGGAAAGGAAAAATTCGATGGTAGCTAAACTCGGTTCAGATTTCATTTATGCTCGATATAAACAAACCGCTCGGTAAGGATTTGTAGTTCTATTCCCCAATCCATGGCATTATACCATCACAGTCAACAGTACTGTTTGTTCCATAGTCGAATACACGTGCGTTTGTTTAAATCAGGCGAAAATTAAATCTGAATCAAGTTTAGTAGACCATGAAATTCATTGCAGAAGTGACAATAGTTGTCAAAATAAGTTATTAGTTTTTTTTATTTGAACGTAAGAAGATTGTATTGTTTTAATTTGATAAAATAAAATAAAAAAAAATAATATATATAATAATAAAATGGCCGAATTAAGTGAAAGAGAAAGAATATAAATATTAATGATGCTTGGGTATGGGGAGGTGAAAAGGACGCATCAAGAAGTTTGTGACCTTTTTAACATGGTTCATCCGAATACACAAATATCCCGTTCAGTAGTGACGAAAACATTGCGAAGGTACGACACAACTGGAACAGTTAGCAATTTACCAAAAAGTGGACGGTTAAAAAGTGCAAGTAATGAAGGTGTAGCTCAAAATGTTGCTATATCTTTGGAAGAAAATCCTCACTTATCCACTACCGACCTCGCCAATATCCATGGAATTAGCCGTCGTTCAATAGGAAGGATATTAAGGCGAGAAAAATATCATCCATACAAAATTCGCCTCGTTCAAGAACTCTCCGAAGACGATTTTGACAGACGTTTGCAATTCACCCCATTACGCTCGTATTGTTCGAGATCATTTAGATAGGACATTTCATCACAGCTGGATTGGAAGAAGGGGTACTTATGAATGGCCTGCACGACGTCGCGAGCTTAATCCACTAGACTATTTTCTGTGGGGTTATTTAAAGTCTAAGATTTATGTTGATAGACCAAATAATTTGCAAGAATTAGCTGCAAGAATAACTCAAGACATCCAGAGAATTACACCAGAAGTAATAGCTAATGTTACTAGAGAATTTAAAAACCGACTTGCTTATTGTCAAGAAGTAAACGGTGCTCAGTTTGAACATCTAATATATTAAGTTTAGTTTAGTTAAGTTTCAATGTTTTGAAAATCACTTAGATTTAATTAATAATTATGATTATGTATTTCTTTAATGGATATTAGATTTTTCCTTTCCTTAATTACTTTTCTGTTAATATCTCGGTAGTTATTGAAGTATACAATATCAAACCCGATATTTTTGTATCCGCAATAAAATGTTTCATCAGAAACTAATTACAAATTACAAATTTTAAAATCGACATTACTTCCGGTAAAACAGGACGTTCAAAATTGTAAAAAAAATTGGAAAAAAATAGGCAATCTACTGCAGTAATCACCTTCCAAATTTCATTTTGATATCTCTAATAATTCCAGAGATAGTTGCTTGGTTCCACACATTTGCCCATCACTGTATAAAGATTTCACTTTCTAACAGATTAAATTTATTTTTTCAACTATTAAATCATCTGTAGACTATTCTTTAAAGTAGCTACTGTAATATAATTTAGGCTAATACACATTAAACAAGTATCTATTTTTGAACAAACTTGAATAACGATAAGTATTTGGGACGCCAAGCGTCGCTCTGGATTTCTAAATTTCACGAAGTTAGCTAAATGTAAAGGTATTTTTCCTGAGTAGATTACTTTTTAAAACCCCATTTCATTTCCCTAACACAAAATACTTTAATACATATGAAATATTTATTATAATTGTAGTATCTAAATTCACACAGACAAACTTGCAAAGAAACTTTCGTTCGGTTTTAACTTCAAAGGATTTTTCACAATACCTAATACCAAAAAATGATAATGTTTTGTTCATGCTCTTAAAGTCATACGAAATATATGCTCTAAGGTCCGTTATTAAAGTACATTGCCGCTGCCTCCCGAAGTGTATGATAAATAGTACGATATTAGGGAATTAAAAAGGTGGGGTATGTACTCTAAAGTTGAGTATTATTCAGAAGTGTTAATGATTAAATGTTTACTTAATAATATGAACTTGGTCAGTACACACATTGAATGGCGACGTTGAAATTGGTAACCACGTTGTTTTTTATAGCGGTGTTCTGACTTTTGACGGTTTGACGTAAGTCAAGTCTGTGATTTAAACTTATACTTCTTAATATCGAAAACAACAGGGTATTTCACTAGATTGGGAGCCCCCACTCACAAAGTGACATAGCAAGTTCCGTTTTTTATTGCCCATTCTTTGTAGTCTTGTCAGGATATTTGTGGATTGCAAACGACCTCCACAAGAATATGCTCTAACAATTTAAATGTCTCGGAGAATTAGAACGAAAAGCAAATTTGGTGATGGAGAACGGGGAACTTAAAGTCTTGAGAAGAGACGACGAAGAAGAACTTAAGATCTGTTTGAAGGACCGATTTGAAGAAAATTGAAGGTAAATGAACAAATGATCTTTTTGACTAACTGAAATGACGAAGAAGAAAAAACAGTGTCGTATTGAAGAATTGGGGAATTGAGGATTGAGAAGAAGAACATATTTTTGGCAGTTTTTATCGGGAACTCAAGCCTAGAGGCTGAGGAGTTGGCCTTTGAATTACTAAACGCCTGAAGAAATGTCTTAATGAAGAGAAAAGCTGAAGAGCTGATCGGAGATACTTTAGGTCTTGAGGGAACAGATGAAGAGCTTAAAGTCTTTTTCTGGAGAGAATTGTCACTAAGTATACTACCTCCACAAGAAGATGCTCTAAGAATTTAAATCTTTCAAACATAGAAGTAGATTATTTATTAAAATGAAAAGACTCTTATATAATTTGGTTTGTTGTCAGGTAGTACAGTGGAATACCTGACAACGTTTTGATAATGCCAAGAGAGACTTTGGCATAAGATTGAAACATGAATCAGAATAACGAACGGATTTACTCCCGGATAAATAATTTTTTATATTATTCCATCCGTGAAACTCTAAGCAATTGCTTCACGTTGTAATGATAGTAATCACATAGCTGATTTTGGGATAGCGCATGTACTTGTCAACGAATGTAAAACATTCAAACGTTGTTTCATTGAGATGGTTTATATACACAACAACCCTAATAGTATCAACAAAAAGACAAGTATTTGGCTCAAGTTTGCTGATTCTAGCGCTTTTTGTTCAACGTTTTAAGCAGATTTGCATCTGCTGGAGACAGTGGTGACTCCATTGCTGCTAAGTCTGTTTGTTTGTATATCTATATATGTTTTTTTAAGGCAGTGCAGTGAGAGGTCGATTATGTAGGTTGGAAGGTTTTCATTCTCCGAGATATATACTTGGGTACAGCGACTTGACGTCAAAACTGGCTATGATATCGTTTGGATCTACTGTTAAGCTGTTGAGGATAGTGTGAAATGTTGGGAATTCCTTACATATGAATCGGCTTTTTCTACTATCGGTTGTAGGATGCTGGCTAGCTATTTTTCTAAATTGCATAGTGGCGAATTAAAGGCCCTGACGTTTCGCCAAGTTCTCACGTGGCATTATCAATGTGTAGTCAGTAACAGACTGAGATTTGCTGTGTCCGCGCTCAGTATTTATATGCTTTTGTCGTAATTAGTAAATCCTCACATCATAGAAATAATAATTTTGATATTTTTTGACCTCAATAAGGATACAGTTCTTGGAAATATTCATCATGTGCAAGAACCATGGTTTTACAATTTTTGAAGAATCGATGGAGGCAAAAGTTACAGCCAAAGACACGAGTGAGATAGTGAACATTTTTAAGAAACAATATTTATTGTATGCGCCGTCTCTCTTAAATGTAATTATATTCTAAAAATGTAGATAAAATTATTTGTTAGATTGTAATTTTTTGTATATGTTTTGTTATAGTGCTTTAAAACTAATTTTATGTTTGTTACAGGTGAGTGTCAAGAAAATATCTCTTTTAAGGTGAGACTTCCTTTAACTTTAACTCTTGCCATGAAATAACATTTCACATTTAGGATAATCTAGTGCATTAATTTCGCAAAATTCATGTTGATATTGTGATTAGTTTTGTTCTGCATGCAGTATATTAAATTTTCTCTAACAATATTCTTGTTAACATGACAGACTATTAAGAACTGGAACCTCATCATCGAAAATTTTGTGATTCCCCTACACTACAGACCCAAATACTAAGAATTAATATAAAAATTAGAAATTATGTGTTTAAAAAAATAGGATCCGATTCTCAAATATACTGGCCTTTAACGGAAGTCCAGCTCCTTGAGAAAACCTGGTTAGAGGATCCTAAATGCAAATATACCCCTTATTTACTTAATCATATAAAACCAGGTTATAGCATCCTAACAATACATTTTTATGGAATTATATACAAATAAAAATCATTGAGGCGAATTGAGACCTTTCATCTTTCAGCAAGTCGGTTAAAAATAAAGTTCACAGAAGAAGAGTATTAATGAGTGTGTTTTGAAGCATTTAATTTCCCTTAAAGAACCCACATCCCAATAGCACTAACATTTTATCAAGGGCAATTTACCACTTAAATTCCCATTAACCTGGAAATATTGGAAAGATATTAGCACCATCATTAAAATATCAACCAGAAATTCCCCATTACTCATGCGGAGCAATATTACATCACGATCTAATCATCCGTAAAACGTTGCAGCCCTTCAACTTTTGGAGATCATGCCGTTTTCTCTGCAACTGCATGACAATCGATCGCTTTTGCCGTTGGAGCTTCAAACAGAGGGACTTTATAATTAGTTCGTAGGTATCAGATAATTTGTTACATAAAGTTGGAAACTAGTTTGACGTATACGTGTTATGCTTCATAAAACTTCATACATCATGGATTATATCTCGTATTTACTAGGGCTGAGGACGGAATTAAGAACAGTCCTAGATTTGATCTCAATGCAACTAGAATTAGTTTTATTCTTATTTGGTAATACCAAACATTTGTCTCGTGTACATTAGATAGAAGAATTTATTTACGTCCAAAGAATTTTGAAATTCGAAAAACACTATTTCCTGTCATTTTTTGAAGAAAAAAATTGTTAGATACGAAAGGTAGCTCGCCGAGATTGGTCAGCATCATTTGTGTTTAAATTCGAAGCACAAGTAGTACCAAGGCAACTGCTTAACATAAGTGTTTTCCATTAACCCTTTAATGACCAGGTTTATATTGTACAACTTTATAATCGGTCTAGACATTTTTTTGCCATTAACTGTCATAATATGATGCGTATGAGACAGTATCACAATTTTACGAACAAAAAACATTAAACAAAATATAAAAAGCTGAAAATAATTATAACAAAATACAACTCCAGCAAATAAATAACACATTCAGTGTTGAATACTCTCTTCGAAGTGTCATTCCTTTGTACGCAAGACAATATACATTATAGATCATATACAATATACATTGTTTCTGGTCAGGGAACCTTCATCAGTTGCGCTTCACACAATTGAATGTCCTTTCGAACACTTCTTTATGTATTTGAAACATTTCGTTAAATTTGAAGACGCGAGATGTAAGACCAACCTCTAGGACAGAATGTCACGATAAAATTTTTCAGGTTACTTCACCTGTCAGAGATGTTTTCAATACTCTCTTCGAGGTGTCATTCCTTTGACCTAGGAGTTAAGGGAGAACAGCAATTACAGGGAACGGTTCCAGATTCGGAACCTCTGTGTGCTGATTCTCTCGAAAATCCTAGATATCGGTCTTACATCTCGCGTCTTCAAATTTAACGAAATGGTTCAAATACATAAAGAAGTGTTCGAGAGGACATTCAATTGTGGGAAGAGCAACTGATGAAGGTTCCCTGACCAGAAACAATGTATATTATATATGATATATAATGTATATTGTCTTGTGTACAAAAGAATGACACCTCGAAGAGAGTATTCAATATATCTGACAGGTGAAGTAACCTGAAAAATTTTATCGTGATATTCTGTCCTAGGAGTTAAGAGAGAACAGCAATTACACGGAACGGTTCCAGATTCGGAACCTCTGTGTGCTGATTCTCTCGAAAATCCTAGATGTCGGTCTTACATCTCGCGTCTTCAAACATTCAATGTTGTTAGGTACCTACCCAGAAAGTAAAAAATGTAAACATTAAAAGGTTCTCATGCTGTACAAATTAATTACCTACCAATCTAGTATATTTTTGAAGTCGGTGCCAAGCAAATCTAAAATCCAGCATTGCGTAATTGTCTACTACTTCATCAAACTCCGAAAATATCCTAGATTGGTAGGTAATTAATTTTTACAGAATGAGCATCTTTTAATGTTTACATTTTTTACTTCCTGATACCTAACAACATTGAACAACATTGAATGTGCTATTTATTTCCTGGAGTTGTATTTTGTTATAATTATTATAGGTGGAAGTCGGTTATGTATATATATATATATATATATATATATATATATATATATATATATATATATATATATTTAATATTTTATATGCCCCAAAATGCCTTCAATTTTGCTCAATTGACTGATCTATAAGACTGACACAAAGAAAGCGAAACCGAGACAGGAAGATAGAGATATTTTTTCGTATGAAGCTTTGGCACCCATTGTTCAGTCTTCAATAACTGCCGCTTTTTTATCTACTCTGTTCCTACTATTAGTGTTCTCAAAAGTCAATACAAGCTACAGGTGAAGATGTTTTACGCTTTAACAAACTTTCTTAATTAACCTGTGTCTCAGAATTTTACCTTAAAACTTGCTTGGAACAGTTTTGCGTTAAACACTCCCATAGTATTCTACATGCGGAAAGTACTACTTAACAGTGTTTGCAAAAGTAATGTTTTCTCTTTCATGTTTTTTAATTGCTCTCTTAGATTCTTACATTCAAAGTTTGGCCTGAAGCCTTTGAAACTGTTTGTTTACCCTCCACAGCTAATAATGTTTAATTTCCAAGCTTTCGAGATCAAAAATGGGTCAAGGGACCCCGGCTTCGTTTTGTTTGTGTTCGTTCATAACATAAAACCTTATTTTACGAAACCTAATTACCCAAGAGTAACATTTTTCCTAGCTGCAAACAGGAAGAAAACGCTCTCGAAATTGAATCCGGTCATGAATATTTCTTTGAGTACTCAAAATAATATTCCCTTTCGTAACTTTGGTAGCAGTTAGGTCTCGGATTCCTCGTTGATTTTTAAATATTTATTCATTTAACCCGGATGCGCTTTTAGGAAATTGTTATGTTTTTGAAATCCTTATGCTATATCCGGAGCCGAATTGAAAATTAATTCGAATCACAAAGAGAGCTTGGAATAGTACAAGGCTTATCCCAAAAGCATTTTGTAAACGGGTTTTGTGATTTCTTTGAATTGGTGATATGACGGTCATAAAACAATTTTAGGATAACTTGATTTTTAGTATGCTGTATGGGATATGGTTGTAATAGGAGTACTATAGTGAAATTACTAATTTCAATTGCAAAAAAATCAAGGTTCTATAATTATTTTTTCTAGTACGTCACAAAATACTATATATATATATATATATATATATATATATATATATATATATTTGCCAGTACTCTGGTGTTCTCAAAGTCTATTCGGTGTGACATCGTAGTGGCGTGTTCCGCAATGGATGTTGTTTTTTCCTGCTTTCTTACAGCGTTCTGGTGTTCATCACGTCTAGCTTGAATTCTTCTATTAGTTTGCCCCACATAGGTTTTATGACAGTCTGCACATGGAATCTCGAACACTCCCTGTTGTTCTAAACGGATCCTCGTCTTCGGAGTCCTCAACACCGTGCTTATTTTTCTGTCTGTATTGAAAAAGGAACCTATCTATAGAAGAAAATGAGGCCTTGAAACAACTGCGCCTCAACAAGGACATTCTCATTCTACCTACAGCGGATTATTCAAACAAAATTCAAATATTGCTACAAGATCCAGCATATAAACAAATTACTACTGACCCAACAACTTATCTAGAGAAAACAACCAAGGCCAAAATCCAAGCAAGTAGGATCGAAAAAAATTTCCAACTGCAACTCATTCCGCGTGAAAAGTCATCGAGATGTCCGAAATTCTATGGGTTGCCAAAAGTACATAAAGGAGGTGCACCTTTGAGGCCAATAGTAAGCTCAATTGGATCCCCAACACAACACCTAGCCAAATACCTAGCCCAACAACTTCAACCGTTTGCAGAGGGGGCAGACTCATATGTAAAAATTTCGACACATTTCATCGAAATTCTTAGAAAAACGGTCTTACAACCAAAGTGTCTTCTTGTAAGTTTTGACGTAGCGTCCCTTTTCACCAACATCCCTATCGACGAAGCCTTGGATATCATAATACAAAAATACAAACCACCTCAACACCTTGTAGACTTAACAAGGCACTGTCTGATAAACACCTATTTTGTATACGAGAACCAACGATACCATCAAGTGGAAGGAGCTCCAATGGAATCGACACTCACCAGTTATAGCGAACCTTTTTATGGAGAACTTTGAGAAGTTGGCACTAAGAACAACAACTCTTAAACCCAGTTTGTGGTTGCGATATGTGGATGATACATTTGTGATTTGGCCTCATGGGAGGGAACACCTCAATACTTTTTTAGATCACCTTAATGGTATCCATCACAAAATAAAATTTATCATGGAGGTTGAAGCCAATAATCAACTGCCATTCCTTGATGTTCTCATAAATAGGAAGCAAGATGGAACCCCTGGCCATGCAGTATATAGGAAAGCAACTTACACCAACAGATACCTTCATGCTAATTCTCATCACCACCCAGCCCAACTACAAGCCGTCGTCAAGAATTTAGTAACCAGATCACAAAGGCTAGCTGACCAGGATAACATCAAACAGGAAATGGACAGTTTAAAAACAGCTCTGAGACAAAACGGATTTACAGGCCGAAATATACAAAAAGCCCTAAAGTCAAAACCGAGACAAACAGACGAGGAGCATGAGACACCAATAACCAAGGCTTATTTACCGTATGTCAAGGGGACCACGGACAGAATTGCAAGAATTCTACGGAGACACAATATACTATTTTCAATACAGACAGAAAAATAAGCACGGTGTTGAGGACTCCAAAGACGAGGATCCCTTTAGAACAACAGGGAGTGTACGAGATTCCATGTGCAGACTGTCATAAAACCTATGTGGGGCAAACTAATAGAAGAATTCAAGCTAGACGTGATGAACACCAGAACGCTGTAAGAAAGCAGGAAAAACAACATCCATTGCGGAACACGCCACCACGATGTTACACCGAATAGACTTTGAGAACACCAGAGTACTGGCAAATATAGAACACCCGAAATCAAGACTCGTAAGAGAGGCAATTGAAATAGCGAAGAGACCTCACAGTCTAAACGCACGCAATGAAATTCAGAACTTATCGAATTGTTGGAAAATCCTATTAAACACCGTACCGGCCCGGACCCGTCCAATAACAACTCAACCGGAAATAACAAATCAGCAGGATGGAGCCGTGCCCACTGAGCGCCAAGGGCCAATAACACGCAGCCGTTCACGGTGTCAACCGATAGGCGCCGAGCCGCGACTATATAACAGCGCGCTCGCTTCAGAAAATCTTAGTATTCGAGTAACTAGAAGCGAAAGCAGAAGGCTACGAGAATTATGCGAACCGACCTAAAGAGGGCAGATGTGACTCTGCCGAAACGTCGTCATTTTACCATCGATCCCGGCAGGGATCAGTTATCAACTACGCTGATGAATTCCCGGAAACCACCTAAAACATTTAGTGCCCGCGAAAACTTAAAAACAAATATATATATATATATATATATATATATATATATATATATATATATATTAGTTCAACAGGACGAGTGGCTATCAGTTCAACAGGCCGAGTGGCCCTTGGCTATGAGATCTTTCACTCTTCTTTTCTATTTATTTCGGTCCAACGCCTGCTTTTCCAGTCCTTGATTCCCACTTCCTCCAAATCCTTTACCACTTTCTCTAGCCATTTTTTCCTAGGTCTTCCTCTTCTTCTTTTTACTCCCTCACTTCCAAATAGTACTCTTTTTACCCATCGTTTGTCCGGCATTCTAGAAAATGGTCCTTGGGCTATTCCCTACCTTCTGTGAAAATTTCAAGTAAATCCATGCTGGACGACAAAATTGCAAGCCAAAATGCTTAATGCTCAGTTGAGAGTAAGTACTCGAGTCTATCGAATAAATCTTAAACACACTCTTAGTTGAGGGTGAAAACTACCCCAAATTCTTTAAAACTTAATAAAAAATGTTTCAATCGCCAGTAAGGGTTATAATTGTCTTATTTAGTGGAACTATCAAAGAAACTTAGTAAGTTACTTCTTCAACTAGTAAACAACCCCTGTGGGTGAAGAGAAACTACCCCTAAGTACCAATTTTGCAGAGAAACTGGATAAAAATTAATAGTAAAAGCAGATTTTTTGGAATTAACGCCACATTTTCTGGAAAGTCTCTATATCTCAAATGTCCAAACGAGTCTAAATCATTAATTAAAAATTAATTGTCAGATGGGAAATCTGAAAAGGTATGGTTAAAAAAGTGGCCATGAAAATGTGTTTTAGGTTTGGACTTTCCTCGTAAAATAACTAAAAAATGAAAACGAAATCTCTAATTTTCTATATTCGGAAATTTTAAATTTAAAAAACTCTCCAAGCACTAAATTTTGCCCCCATTTAAAGTTCTTCGTTTCGCATGTAGTTTCAGAGATCCAAATGGTCATGGTCGAATTTGATTGACCCTGTATATGTGATACTTCACCTGTAAAATACTTTTAATTTCATAAAAATGTCATATTGTTAAAATGTAGACTTGAAACGTCAACTGCTGTTTTGGACACAATTAACTGTTTGATTGTCAAAATGGAGGCAGGATTATCAAAAGAAATCGATCCCACAGGAGCATGCTGCAAAACCAACAAATTTCAACCTGTAACTCATGTAATATTCGACATGGATGGAACCATTTTGGGTAATTCATACATTTAAAATTGAAGGTTTTGATAACAACGAGGATCTTTTTAGACACCGAAGGCATTTATGCAAACGCTATTGCCAAAATAGCCAAGGAATATGGAAAAGAATACCATGATGAATTGGTAATGAAAATAGCTGGTACTGTGATAACCACAAGTGCCCAAATAGCTATAGATAATTTGGAATTACCACTGACTGTTGACGAATTTTTAGAGAAACTTTATCCATATGTGAATGAGGATCTTGCTAATTGCCGTTTTATGCCAGGTTTGTAATGAAATATATTAGTCCGCGAGCCACCAACAGATATTACTCTCAGTACTGAATTTTAATCATTTCCTACTGGTTGAAAATTTGTCAAATTACAGCTAACTCAATAATTGTGGTAGATAATACGTCAGCTGTTCACACGAACATGAAAAAAAAAATTTTAATCATTTCCTCTGAGTCGAAAATTTCCCGGATGATAATTTAAATAATTATATGAGCAAATCATGTCATTTGGTTATATGTCATGGAAAGATCATCAACTGATACCTTGAAGGGTGTAAGACTGAAGCTAGATAGGTACATCTATTGCCTCTTTAAATGCATTGGGTTATCAGTTTTCTCTAGAACTAATGCTCACTAATTTTTTTATTAGGTCTGTTTAAACCAGAAGTGGCTTAAACAGACTGGAAGTTAATTTTTTTCAAAGAGAACATGCATATTTTTATAGCGGAAAATAGACATCTTTTGTTAGAACATTTTTTTGATATAAAGCATCCTCTGATGTACATTAAAAAAGAATATCCTAATAAGACAGCTTTATATGCGCTGGCAGTAGGAAATTCTATCCGGAGGTACGTTTTCCTTGAGCGTTATACAGGGTGAGTTTTTTTTGATGATCAGTATGGGGATCTCGGAAACTAGCGGAGATAGAGCAATGGTTAAATTGGGAAAGATTTGCAGTTGTACTGGCCCAATTTAATGACACTTTCGGATTTTTGTAAAAAGTTATGGCTTACTAGATATTTTGAAAAAACAAAATTCTGTCGATTTAGACACATCCCTCTAGCTTCTTTGATTTGATTTTATAAAAACGTGTAAATATCAAAATTGAAGGAAATTGTGTCTCGAATATGATTGTCATGTCCTCGTTTGCGTGACAGCTCTCGTTTTCGAGATATGACACAAACTTATCTTTTTTTGAATGGAAACCATAGTTGGCTATGACCTCAAAAAATCGGACATTTTTAGAGCTTTTCAACGATATAATACTCGAAATAGTTATTTATAAAAATAACGGAGTTATGGATGCTTTTCTCTCTTATTTTCACTTTTAACGTAGTTAGCCAAGAAATAGATTGATTTATTAATAACTATTCCAAAAAATATTGAACTATTTTTTTATTAGGTATATCAGATATAACGAAAAAACTAAAAAGTACATAATAATGGTTACAATTTATGTTCAAAAAGTCCAAAATTGTTATTTAGACAACATTTACATCTTTTAAGATTGATATTACCGCTTTCCTCACAGATCACCTATCAAATTCTTCAATTGCTTGTAATACCGCTTCCCTTAGGTCAACAACTGTCTCATACTTTCTTTTCTATACTTTGTTTTTTAGCGCACCCCATAAATAGAAGTCTGTAACTGCCAAATCGGGAGACCGGGGTGGCCATTCGCGTGGGCCATTTCTTCCTATCCAAGAGTTTGGATAGATATTATTTAAGTGTTGTCTTACTAATAACGAGTTATGAGTAGGTGCTCCATCATGCTAGAACCACTCAATTTCTAAACGAGTTCTAGAATTCCAATTATGCAACATGTCTTGAGAAGTGTATTGCAAGAAATGAAAGTAGCGCTCCCCAGTAAATGATTCGTCATAAATAAAAGGCCCCAGAATAGTAGACCCTATGATACCACACCAAACAATAAAACCAAATTTTATCTGGGGTCGTGTTTGTTCTACATGGAAAGGGTTTTCTTTAGCCCAGATATGCTCATTGTGTCTATTGAACATATCGCAGTTAGTAAATCTAGTTTCATCTGACCATAACACCTTTAATGGAAACTGTGGATTGTCAAGGCACATGTCTCTAAACCATGTACAAAACAAAATAAGTCGATGTTCGTCACCAGCATGCAAAGTTTGAGAAACTGAAAGTTTGTACGGGTGGAACTTGTGCACTTTCAGTACCTTAAATACAGTTCGTTGAGAAGTGCCAGCTTCTGCCGCAATATCACGAGTTGATGTAGATGGATTTTGATTTACCATTGCCAAAACATTTATTTGTGCGGTTTCGTTAATTTGATTACATTCCTTTGGTGGTTTAGTAAAAGATCCATATCTGCGTAAACTATCGTATAAGCCTCTTAAATGTACATAGTGCAGGTTGACGACGATTAAAATATCTATGAAAGTATTCCTCAGCTGCACGAACTGAATTTTTATGGCATATGATATAACATTCCACCATACTCACTTTTTCTTCGTTAGAATATTCCATTTTATCAGGAAAACTTGTCATATCGACTGTCAGTTCAGCACTACGAATGGAATTACGCTCAAATGAGGAAACGTCAAAGTGAAAACAATTTTTTCATGGGTACCTACATTAAAAGTGAGAATAAGAGAGAAAAGCATCCATAACTCCGTTATTTTTATGAATAACTATATCGAGTATTATATCGTTGAAAAGCTCTAAAAATGTTCGAATGTTTTATTCGGATTTTCTTTTTAAAGGTACTTCTGAATACTAAAAATACATTTTATAAAGAAAATTTTCTATAAAAGATGTGTATTTTTCCAATGTAGAATCTGAATCCGATACAAAAATATGGGTGTTCCATTTAAAAAAATCTAGTTCCCGTCTGTTTAAGAAACTTCCAGTTTAAACCGGAAGCTTATTTTGCGTCCAATCCAAAGAACCGTTGTCATTTTTTTTAATAGGTTGGTGGCATCTTATTTGGGGTGTACGTGTGGTCTTGAACACCCTATATATATATTCCAGTGTGATTGCAGTCCTTCATCGATTGAACAATGTAATTCTTCTTGTATTTTCTGGCGTACATATGTTTTTTGGTTAACGGTTTGAGAAGAAAAGTTAACCTTTTATTTCGCTAACTGGCATTTGATATTTCAAGGGTGAATATGTAACACAATCGCAGCAACAACGGGACCATCAGAATAGAAGTAATATAAAAGTGAGAACTCCTACCCAGAAATCATAAAAAAAAAGAATGACAAAACGTACGGAATTGTCAAGTTGGTAAAAAGACTCACACATGGTCTGCCATAAATAACATGTTGAGCCGAACTTCATACTTATTCCACCAGCTATTTCAAACAAAAAAACGGCGACTTCAGGACTGAAGTAGGATAAAAAGACATCAGGAGATATTATTGGTGTTAGTGAACGCAACGAAGGAGGAGTGGGATTAATTAATACAGTTCGCACACTATAAGGAAATCTACAAAATCATTCTTCACCGAAACCTCAGAAAAGAATTGGACTAGTGATGATCTAGGTGCTTGAGACTGAACACGTCAGGATTTTGTTCTCACAAAGAAGATCATTGCGGTCAAATGTAATAGTAGGCTAACTGCATTCAGAACTAGAAGCTATCATAAGTCGTTAGGGTAAAAGTGGAGTAGGGTAATTTCGAAAAATTTTCAGCATTCCTGGTTGTCTCTTACAAAAACTCTTCACTCTTTCTCAACTACCAGCTGTGGAGTTGTTGACATTCAATGAATGTTTTGGTTGTGTGTTATATCTTGGATGTTTGCTGAAGAGAACAGTATTTGTATAAATAAATTTGAAGTGACAGTTTGTCTGACTTTTCGATTACTTAGTACTAAGGATTATTTTTCTTGGTTGGCAATAGCTATTTGCAACAAGGATCCACATTTGTAGATGGCTTGTTTCCTTAAGCTTCCTGATTTTTGTTTATTTTCTACTTTCCTCAAGTAGTAGAATTGTCCAATTCTATTCTCTATGGCTGCAAGCGGGTGCTTAATACGCAATTACCTAACTACTTCTAGCGGAATCGAAGTCTCACCAGTATATGTATAGCCAAACGTACTAGTAAAAGCCAGCCAACACCATAGTTAATAACAATCTGACAACACATAATATGAAGCACTACTAGAATAGAAGCTGAAAGAACAAGATATCACGCAATTAACAAACAAAAAAAAATAACCTAACCAACCCAACACATCAACCAAAGTTTAAAAGCATAGTCATTTCTCCAGAAAAAAGGGAAATAAGCAGAATATGAAGAAGATTGCGGAGGACATCAAATATTACAACGAACAACTAATGGAATCTTACAAGAAAATACCAAAAATCGGGACAAATAGTAAGGCATGACACTAAATTCTATAACAGAAGAAGTATCAGAAAAAGCACATAGACCTTACAGCGCACGTTTCAAATTATGTCTTGCCAATATCCTCCCAAAAGTATTTGAATGAGTTTCTCTGAAAACTAGGCTTCGAGAATATAGAAACATGTTGTCGCCAACTTTAGGTCTCTGCCATAATTTATTAATGTACAGCTTTTTATATTTAAAAACAAATAGGGATCCATAATTTATCTCTACCTACAACAAAAATGTGTTCTAGAACCTTTTTTTATTTAATCTCTGGAATCCTCAGCGGACAATAATAACATAATTTTATTTTTAGTTGCACCTTATTTTGTATTGCCAATTTATTGAAACAGATAAAGCTTAGTTATAAATAAAAAAATTGCTTTCTCAGCTACTATCCGTCTAAGACGGTATTGTTACTTTTTTGTGAATTCTATTAGCTACCACTATCGAAAATTTTCTCACAGAAACAGTACTTTTTTTAACTCTTATTCTGCTTACGCACATGTTCAGTAATAATTACTTTATTTAAGGTGCTGAGAGAGCCATAAGGCATCTCTATGTGAACAATATTCCAATAGCCATTGCAACGTCATCAAACAAAGAATCTGTAGAGTTGAAGTTTCAGAACAAACAAGAAATTTACTACATGTTCAACCATGTGGTGTGTGGAGGCAGTGACTCCGCTGTCCTAAGAGGTAAACCCGCTCCAGACATCTTTCTCGTATGCGCAGGGAGATTTCCTGGAAACCCTCCTGTCTCCAAATGCTTGGTTTTCGAAGACTCCATAAGTGGTGTGAAAGCTGCCATAGAGGCAGGCATGCAAGTTGTCATGATTCCAGAACCACACGTCCCTTACGAATCTTGGAAGATGGCAACTTTACGCTTGGATTCGTTAGAGAATATTAATTTTGGATTGTTTGGATTACCTCCCTATTCCGAAGAACTGGAGGAGATAGGGGAACACGTGAAATTGTTAGATACTGAAGAGGGGAGTATACAAAGCGAAGAGATGGAAAGTATTTATTTCAGTAAATAATTTGTTGCAAAACAAAAATATTACTGACCTCTTTCAAATATTAAGTTGTAACTTGTAACACTCTGGTCATTTGTTTAATATTAAACGTTGATAACAAGAATATAGACCGTATTTTAATAAGATTTTAAAAACATCTATTAAGTGTTGCAATACATTTTTATCTTATACAAGAGTCACTTTTACACTTGAAAACTAGAACCAAATGTATTACTGCTCTATTAAAATATTTGTTCTTTGGTTGAGGTGTTAATGCACTTGTTCGGAATAACACTACATATGAGGAGTGCAGATGCAAAAGGGACATCATCCACTTTTTTTTTTAATTGAGTTATTGGTACAGCCATCTTGTGGAAGTAAATATGCATCTTGTAGCAGTACCATTTTACGTCAAAATTTACATTATACTGATCAAGTTGCATATTGAGTACTGCGTTTTTCTTCATATAACACATTATCCGTACTTACTGTGATTTTTTAAAAAGTGGATAATGTCCCTTTTGCATCTAAACGACTCATATACTTGAAAATGCTCTATATTTCCAAACATTTCGGGGTCTAGGTTTGACCCCCTTATTAATGACAATAAAGAAACTAATTGTAAAGTTTACAATCATTTTTAATAAAATTGACTACAATTTCAAATTCAAAACATGATAAACCAAAAACAATATTTAAAATGAAACAAAGACCCTACAACTTCTATAAAAAACAAAATATACCGCTTACATAAAGATGAATTTGTAGAACAAGAACGTACTCCACACTATTCTAAGCCATAATTCATAAACACAACATCCCTTTAAGACCAATTGTCAGCTCTATAAGTTCTCCATGCAGTGAACTCTAAATTTCTTTTAAAAATTAGTTCACCGCTTACTGGTTATTCTAACTTTCACTTTAAAAACAGCGCACATTTCTTAAAAAAATTATCGCATATCCAATACAAAAATTCTTTCACAATATCAAGTTTTGTCATTGTAAATCTACACAAAAATGTTCCTGTTATCAAAAACACTTCTTATAGTAAAAGAATGATTTGAGCATAATTCTTTATTAATCAACGCAACAATTGTTCATTGATACAAAAATAAAACTAAAACTATATACTAATATTTAGTACGAAATCAATATAGTTTCAACTAAATGATGACTTCTACCAACAAGCTTTTGGCATGACTTTGGGTTCCTGTCTGATTTCTGCTTTAAGCAAATTTTTGTATGGAAAAATTTGAGGAACTAACAATTTTTGCAAAAGGGATTAAAACTTTACTTTGGTGGAACTATGTTTACATATTCGTTATTTGGAATCATAATCTTGAAGACCCTAATGAATTAATAAGCAACAAATAACAAACATATACAGATTGTATTAGTATTTGAGCAGAATAGAGAATCAGCTTTTTTAGATATTTTAATAATGAAAACACAATTGACATTTGAAACAGAAGGTTGCAGAAAACCGACTCAGACTGAAAGATATCTTAACTTTAACTCTAATCACCCAAATTCAGTAAAAGAGATATCATAAAATCTCTATATGATAGAGCGAAAACCTATTATTCTGAGATCACTAAATTTATTGAAGAAATTCAGTTTATAAGAATGTGCTTTCTGCCAATAATTACCCAGAAAAATTTATTAATAAAGAGTTAAACAAAATTGAATGCCAAACAATCTCAAATTCAAATTCCTCCAAGCAACACTGACTCCCAAGATAATCACATTACTACAATAACAGTACCATACATACAAACTCTCTAAGAAAGGCTAAAAAGAGTAGGCAATGGATTTGTTATTAAAACCTCATTTAAAACAAGAAATACACTACAATCAATTATGTCAAAACCAAAATCAAAAAAATTATATTTATGAAATGACTTGTGAATGTAATAAAATCTATATCTAGACCTCTAAATGTTCGAAAAAATGAACACAAAAATTACATAAAAACAAAACATATGTAATACAATTTCAAAATTATGCAAAAGAACACGGTATACATTAATAGTAGAGTTGCTACCGTGGTGTCCTCTTCCTGCTTAGATGGTTTGTCCAGCTCTTTAAACGCTAGTAATGATGGTGTTCGGATATCCATTCGCCAAAAGGTCTTCTCTAAGTTTCACTTATTCTTCTTTGAGGGTCTTATGGATTAGTGTTTTGATGATGCCAGTTTTCGTTCCTGATGGGTGGTTGGAATTGTAGAGAAGGTGTAATCCTGTATGCGTAGCCTTCCTATAGACTGTTGTTTTGATTCTGGTTCTAGTTAATTAACACTTTACATCAATGAATGGTAGGCACTCACTCTCGTCCATCTCCATGGTGAATCTATTGGATGGTTGGGATTGGTTCAGGTGCTTCAGAAATGCCTGTAGTTCTGTCTCTCAGTACTGGCAAATGATGAAGGTGACATCGACATACCTCAACCATAGCTTAGGCTGCTTCTCGTATCTCCTCAGTGCATGTTCATGAGGAGGTACGAGAAGCAGCCTAAGCCATGGTCATCATTACTATTAGCGTATACTAAAGGCTTGTCGGAGAATTGTGCAATTCTCCGACAGCTATGGAATCAAAATGATCTTCAAAAGCAACAACACCTTGAGGAGCATGATTACAAGAACGAGGCCCGACGCACCAGCAATACCAAATATCTGTATACACAGCGTACTTTGTGAATGTGGCAATCATTACATTGGAGCGACAAAGCGACCGAGGACAGCAGGGTTAAGGAACACCGAATAGCTACTCAAAGGGCGGAGTTAGCGAAGTCTGGGCTAGCTAATCACACTTTGACTGAACACCATAATATCAACAGGGACCAGGCCAGGCTAATTCACAAGAAAGAACACTGGTACAAAAGAAAATTCATAGAGACAGCATATACAATCTGGAGCGAGCCCAGCGTCCAAATTAAAAACATTTGGCAAGTTCTTCTTCGGCTTCTGCCGCTACGCATTACTGACAACCTATCGCCAGGTACCACGATGCTGATTGGGCGGGATAAGACCCAATGGCTAGACCGGCGACGCATGACCTGATCAAGATAGCAGATACAAAGCTATTGAAACGTTGTGAGATCAACCACTTCAAGACGATGGAAGTCTAAGGAAACATCGAGGAACGAGTTACATTGCCTACCAGCTTCAGACTAACATAAAAATATAAATCGTAATTTACCTGGTAGGAAGGAAATCCTAGTTCAACTAGAACTTGATTGCTTTGTTTTATTTGCTAAAGGGTTTGACCTATCCCTGCAACGTGAGAAGATTTCTAAATATATGTTCGCGAAGTTTGCATTTTTAGAATTTTCTTAAGAATAACAGCACACTTTCTGCAAACTCTACATATTTCACATAATTCAACTGTTTCAAGATCAGGCAATAAAAAATTATCACAATGGAAATTAAGAAATTAAGAATATTAAAAAGCCCACAATTGGAAATGAAAATATTGATATATACAGGCTAGTACTAAAAAATTCTAATGATCATCTGAAATAACAAATCTTCTCTCAAAATGGAAAAATTTGAAAGAGATATGTTCAGAATTTTATATGGCGCACCTAAGTATGACTTCTGATGTACCAGAAATCCCGTTAAAGTTATAAGGGAAAACCTTGGAAAATCCTTTTGAGGATATTTTCTTGGTTATTGGTAACCAGAAACACCAAAATTCTACAGAAGTACTAGCATTAAGCACAATCGGTTTCAGTTAATAAAATTAAATCAGAGTTGTTTAGCTTGCATTTTATCTTTTGTTCTTCTGTGTGTAATATATTGAAACTTTGATATTGTATGTTATGACGAAGGTTCCAGGCATGTTCTCACTTTTTGACTTTTCGATTCTTTATATAATTTTAGTGATCATTTATTCGAACTCCCCCATTTTAAGATCTAGAAGTTTCTCCAATAAAACAATAATTACATTAACAAAGAATTTTATAAATGCAATTTGTTGAGGTTTAGGTTGTGTTATTTTGTTTAGTTTTGATATAATGTGTTGTCCACTCTTTTTAGTATTTTTAAAAGACTCGGTTGTATGGTATGATTGTTGTAAAAATGAGAATGTCTTGGGTTTTAGTATGTTGCAGCTTGATGTTGAATGCAATATTGCAACGGTTGTTTTGTTTTATCAAATAAAGATTTAATGATGTGAAAATTAGGATACCTGTTAGTGTGAGGACTCTTTCTGTAGACTTCTGTATCAACTGAAGATTGTGTTTTTGTTATTAAAATATCTAAGAAAGGTAGTATATTATTCTGATATTATAGCATAGGATTACGATGTCAAAACTTGCTAGTGTGAAACTATTTTTTACTGTAATTGAGATAATTTGTCTAAGAAATGCGCACTGTATTTAGGATGAGAATTTTACCTGTAGGTAGAGATATGATTTTAAGATGAAATTTTGAAAGTTCACTGTAAGGAAAATTTATAGAACTGGCAATAAGTTATAAAGATATAAAGTTATAAAGATATGTTGTTGATGAAAATTTTAGGTTCACTAAATATATGTGGCGAAGTACGAGTTTTGCCTTTTTCCCTGGAAATTCTGAAAAAACAAACTAGAGAGTTCACAACCAGCTTTCAGAATACAAATATTCTCTGATAAACCAGTCAATTGAGATTGAGATGACATAAAATTCAACAGTAAACCGCATAAATAATAGTTTATAAGTCATTACTTACACAAAGTTAACAGTAAACTCTTAGAAGTAAATTACCTGAGCCTTAAAGACCCCCAAAAATATGGGGTATTTTCATTTTTGCTTATAGTGTTAGTTGTAATATTTTCATAATGCCTTCAATAGGAAAATTGTAGAGAATGAGAAAATCTTGAAAATGAATGTTTTCAAAGTTTGATAGCAGCATTTTTCATAAACAAAAGCTGGAAAAACCGCTATAAAGTGACTGATTTAAAAAAAATCTTAACTAGGTTGTAATAACGGCTGGAACCTTAATCTACCTCCTAGTGACAGCTTATAACGTTAAGATTAAGGACGCTGAAGATCGATATTATACGTTAAGTAGATCTTAGAGAATTACAAATTAAATAATTAGTAGACATTTTGCAGGACGTATCGTATTAACCACGATAGTTCGATAGCAAAATATGCAAAATATATTTTGAAAGCTTATAAAATCCTCTGCACTTCTTTAATCTTGGAAATACTGCTTTTGAAATTAGCTTACTCAGATGTTTTGACAGTGGCGGATCCAGTCAGTGGAGAAAAGTCATTTAATTAATATCAGTTAACTGTATACAGGTAACCATTAACTTAATAAACCAATGGAAAAATAGACCAATATGAGTAGGTAATAGTTGTGTAAATAAAAACACAATAAACTGCTGAGAAAAAACTTATAATAATACAATTTACCTTAATTTTCATCTCGTGCCCGCACCTTAAGTTAATTCTAGTTCCGTCCATCTGCTTTGACAGGTATTGTCAGTGCATAGATGGCTGGCTGTCGCATATTCCTATATTTAATGCAATATACTGTTATCGGTATTACAGCGAAAAACCAAGATAGACAATTTGAACTGTAATTTATGAATATCTTTAGTATATCCAGATCGGACTAGTTTCGTTAATATAACAAAATATCGCCCTAAATTATTTAAATTCTAATTGTTCAAAAACTACTTATTTAATAGTATCCATTGTGAGCCTATATAAACATCATCAACTATTGTTGCGACGGTGACTAATATTTCAGTATTAGTTACCAGAAAATTATAAATTTTTGAAGAAAATCCACTTTTAACCAGTTTACTTGTTAAAAAATGATCCAGTCTGGATTACTTATTAAAAAGGATTTCTTATTCTTTACAACTTTCCTGTAGACGTCATTACGATTTCTCCATTACTATTCATTATATAAGCAAAAAACAAAATAAATTCGTATTTTTGCGGGTTTTTATTATTTAAATCATTTCCTTCTACGAGTTTGCTATTAAAATCTTATAATCATTATCTATAAACTGTTACAGACGTTTGAATTTTATGTCCGAAAATGAGTTCAATTTTGTTCTATAAACGATAGTATGAGTGTCGCTGTTGTTTCCAAACGTGCAGTTGTCTTGACAAACTAATTATTATCGATTGCAATGCGTATTTAAGGTGAGTAACATGATGGAATGGTGTTCAATATAATTCTATAAGAGTATTAGCAAATTGAATAGGAAAAGAAGTAAAATAGGTTTCACACTACGTTATGAGACATCTGTCAACCTTGACTCCAATATCGTCAACAATTAGATGTCTTTTATAACAATCCGCACAAATCTCTAAGCTTAAGGGGGCGTAATGGGATAAGAAGGTCTGCGGTGGCAATTATTACTTTACGGAGCAACCTCATAGCTCGTTTGGGCACTATAGGAACTCCCCAACTAGCTATAACAAACGAATTTATGTAGGTCGTACATCCAGTTTATATCTGCTCATATTCTCCGGGTGTTACTTTCCTGTGTAAACGTCCGACTAGTGGAGATTTTAAAGATCGTCGCCATCAGGTCCGATCCTTAAGTGAGGAGTCTGACACTGAATTTCTGGAAGTTATTGTTCCTTGATGAAGCTCTTATTTGATCATTACGTGGATTAGTATACAGTTCGCAATTGTCGACTAACTATGCTATTCAAATCAAACGTTTACCAGAATCAAAATGGATAAATAGTTAAATTATTTCAGGTTCGTGACTTTTAAAAAAATATTTTCCTTTTAGATTTTATAATCGAAATACTGAAAACTTCACAGACCATGTAACGTGTAAATTTTATTACGAAGCAATTTTGGAACTCGAAAATATAAACCATTTGCTTATCTTGGATGTCAAAGGAAACGTCTCCAATTATAAATGTAAATTTTTGTTTAAAGAGTTTTTATCTGAATATTGTTTTTGCTTACTGTAATGTGAAATATTTCAGGATTTTTATATTTAAGTTATATATCTAACAAAATGAAATCAAAGATATTTGTTGCAACGGTTTTATATATTCCCATCATTTCTTTAATGGCTTCATTTCTAATCCTCTCTAATGTAGATATTCTGGCCGATTATCATATGGGATCATCTTCAGAGACTTCTAACCTTAGTGTTATATTTTTCTTTAGTCTCCAGGTTAAAGATTTTAAAGATTTGTTTGGATATATTAGATTAAGTTAGGTACATTTATTCTAAAGTAAAATATATTTTTACATATATTAATCATTGGTATACTGAAATAATTTAAACAATAGAAAAATAGAAAGAGCCAATAGTGTGGAGAGGATTTATACTTATACAGGGTGGTTTTAAAGATATCAGGGCCGTTGTAATATTGCGTTGAGTTGAATTGTAGTTGTACAGGGTGATTCAGAAAATGATAGACCAATAAGTTGTATAGGAATGACAAATACACAGAAGCATATACAGTGTGGATGCAATATAGAGTGAATTACAGTTACATTTATAGAAAGTGGTCCAAATAATAAAACAAATTAAAAAGTTAAAATATATTTGAAAAATATAGACAGAGAATAAAAACTAGAGAGAAAAGAATATGCTAAAATTTTCAATTTAATTTTATGTTAAATTAGATAAAAATAAGATATGTCTGAAAATAGTGATAGATTGCACCAATGAGCCATTTGATTTCATATACTACGTGATGCGTTTGGGACAATTTTAATGTTATATTTTCCATTTAATGCAGTAATTTGCTCCCCGCAATTAATAATATAGGTTTCTCCTAATTTTTTCTGTAATTTTCAGGTATTAAATTAATTATTTTTAAAAATATGAAAAAATAAATTTGCGTTGCTCCTTTCATTTGATATATTTTAAGATGCGATTGAAAAATTATTTATTTTTTATGTTTCATTTAATTTTATAATTTGCATCCAAAATTAATATTTTTCCTGTAAATTTCAGGTAACGTCCTATATTCTGAATTTATTTAAATTTTTTAGACTCTGAAGTTTTGGAGATAAGGGGAAAATGGTCTCTTTTTGTGAATTTTCTCCACAGAAGTACGGCTAAAATCCAAATTTGTTCATTTACGATATGCTTTCATGATTGGGACACCAAACTATATTCTGATACCAAATTTCAGCATTTTCGTTCAGTAGTTTGGGAGAAAATAGCTTATATGTGAAAGACGGGAAATTCAGGAGTGATTTTACAAAAGTTTCCGTATATTGGATATACGGAACCCTAAAAATAATGGTATGGTGTTAGGATACAAAACTGTGTTTTTACGTCTGTGATAGATCAAAGATTCCTAAGATTTTTCAGGACTACTGTTTAATTTTGTGCAATTAACATCATGTCGCCAATGAAATGAAATTGTATAAATCCAGTTTTTTGACAGTAACATTATTTTTTAAAACTATTCAGCAAAACGGTGAAAGTTAAATAATAATATATGTGTGTGTTCAATCTCCATCATACGAAATGAATACCCACGTACCTGTTTCTGAATGGGTTATCGGCAGTAATCTCTCATATTCATGGATTGCCTCTCCAGAACATCCAAACGTTCATTTTCCCAGAATAACGAAACAGCAGGTTTGTGATGCCAATCTGTTCCAAGAATAATTTTAGCATTGCGAATTTCCATTTCGACTGTATACGGTTTCTATGTTGACGTACTTGTCATCTAGTTAACAAAGCTATGTTAATTTCCGCGAAATTTTAATTGAATGGAGATTCGTAGGAAGTACTTAACGGTTCCATAATGCCGTAAATTGAAGCATATCTTTGTTTTACTTGGGACACTGCTACCCCTTTGACGTAAGTTGTTAATTATTTTAAGAACAAAGAAGAGAATTCAGAGCAATACAGTTTGAAGTGAACAACTTTTTGAATGAATATTGAGTTTGCTAAGTGAAGGTTAACAAAACAAATGCTCAATAAAGCTTTAAACACGAGCTTTGTTAAATTCCAATATGTACGAGTAATTCACTCGTGTCAGTTTGCTTTTTTGTTGATTATTTTAAAAATGTTTTCCATGTATCTTTATTTTTTGATGTATGTCAATTTCACATTTCACTTTTTAAATTCTATCGACCTGAGCTATGAGCTCAAACTATATAAAAAGTTTAGTACCTCTTAAGAAAACTGTAGATAATAGGTTTGTTACCGCCTTGAAACTGTCACGAAATCGCCTGCATCGAATTTGTGCGCAACTGCGAATTTAGCACCGTTCAACGTACTACCATTGTACAGTCACAAAAAATATGAGTTGGAACGGTGTCTGACAAGCTTGTGGTCTGAACTCTGCTACCTGCATTCCAAAACCTTAATTTATTGACAGTTTCTACTGCGCATGATTAGTAAGAATCATCAAACGAATCTTGCTCTTCACGAAGGATTGAAATGACGATACGAGAAACGGTACATTATTTGGTTGGAACACCGTGATGCATCGTTTACTAAACCATCATAACTTGGCTGGAACAGGTTTTCTTGAATGCGCATGACGGTGATCGTCACATGTACGCTTTCCCATCGGGTAGGAACAAACCTATTATAACCTTTTAAAACATCAGCCCAAGCTTGTTCATATTTTTTGTAATATTCGCATTTTTGTTTTTATACAGGGTGTTCCATAACTAATGGACAATACGATATCTGCAGTTAGAGGCGGTGAAAATATACTGATCAACACAAACATGCCTTAGTAAAATGTTTGTAGATATAAAGGGCCCTAAAGTGGGTATTTGGTTATTGAAAATTTGTGATATCTGAAAGACCGCATCATATAGTGAACTCAAATATGGTACATAATTGTTTTCAAGGACGATAAACAAGAATTTGTTATCATTTTTCATGGCACTCTTACATGGTGTTTGTTATGAAGGTCGAATTAGGCAAATACATGTAAATTTTTTTTAACACCCCGTATAATTTGCGTTTCGACGATAAATAATGAAACTCCAATATTTTAATACAAAAAACGTATACTTAGTCATATAAATAAAACATTAACAGTTTCAAAAACACTCAATTTAATTATGAAAACAAAAGAAACAAATAGATTCACTTCATCAAATCATGCATCAATGCATTTTATTACACTTTTTATGAAATGTCTTATATTGAAAAAGCTTGCAATGTTATTTTAAGAATATTCGGGAATTCCTGAATTTGCGCTGAAAGCTCGTTTCGGGTATAAAGTTCATTGCTGTAGATTAAAACTTTCATGTATCCTCCATACGTGAAAGTTCATAGGATTAAGTTCTGGAGTACGAAGCGGCCAAGGGAGTTCACTGCACGTCCAATCCAACTATGCGGAAAGTAGTCATTTAAATATTGCTGGGCTATATGTGGATAATGTGGTAGCGCGCCATTGGGCATAAACCACCTATGCTGTCTTGCAGTAAGAGGAACTTTTTCGAGTAAATTACCCGAATAATTTTCCAAAAACTCTAAATACTGTAATGCATTTAATCTCGTCGGAAGTTCAAACGGACCAATGAAGTGATTGCCAATAAATCCACATCCGATATTAATGGAAAATTCGTGCTCAAAATGAGCTTCACCATACTTATGAGGATTATCAAAATCATAATAGTGGTTATTCCTCCAATGGTAGACTCTACGGGGTGTGAATGTGGTTTCGTCAGAAAATAGGATGTTTTCAAGAAACGTTGGATCTTGAATGATTTCAGGTTGCATCCACTGACAGAACTGTTTCTGTACGTAAAATTCGTGATATATTAGGTTTATTTACACATTTACATTTATTTTCCAGAATTCGAACAAAAATATCATTTTCATTATCAGCTGACATCCTATTATGTCGGCCACTAGAATTTTTGGTGTAAAACGAACCTATTTCACCAAAATGTGTTTATAATCGTTGGGATATTTTACGATTAGGCATATTTCGATTTGGATAAAACTGTGCATATCGTCTAACTGCAGCACTTGAATTATAATTTATTTGTGAATAAATACAAATCATATTCCTTAGTTCACCATAAGCAAATTCTTTAATTCTGGGCATATTTAATGAAGGCTTTATTCCAATTACTTACTTTAAAAACACAGTAAATAAATCGACAGTGTGCAAGGAAGAAAGCAATAGTTCATGTCCTACTTAAAAAATTGTATTTTTTGAGGCTGCTTGCCGTTATATGCTGTACCGTATTTGAATTGCAATATCTCGAAAACGCTTTGAAATATGGAATTTAACAAGTACTAGTGGTCGCTCTTGGTAGAAATTCGACACTATTTCATGAAATTGTAAAAAGTATATTTTTATAAGAAACAGAGTTGTGGAGATATCGGAGAAGTAGATGTAATGACCAAAATTGTTCACTCATATTGACTCTATTGAAGTAAAAAGAAAATAAAAATGTAATAAAATATTGGAATTCGAAATATTTTTGACAAACGAATGACCTCTCTCCCCCCCCCCCCCGAATTTGTGGCAGGAACCGTTCGTGGCAAAATATTCGATATAATATTTGGAAGAAAAGAGAGGACCAACAACCCTAGGAGAACTTAAATATTTAATACAGTCTCTATTGTCCGCTGTCTGACAATTTTTTACACAACACCTTCGGGAAGGTTGTGATGATAATATATTAATCAAATAATTAAAATCACATTAAAAACAGAATATTTAATATGAATGTTACTGCAACGCGTCCGAAAAATCAATACGGATCTGCTACATTGACTATTTTACCACTAACAATAACAACGCTTGCATGCCACTTCCAGAAGTACATGCTCTAAGAATATAACATAATCTAACGATCCATATATAATTAGTCAATGTTTTGAGTTTTGACCGTCTGGCGGCGGCGGCACTGTCAGTTGTTTGGCGTTGACCGTATGGCCGTAAATAATGAATATTTATTATATTTTATTTAATGAATGAACCAATATTATAAATTAATGTTAGCATTCTGTACTGACGGTCGTCAATAGCTACTAAACAAAACAAAAAAGAAGAAAATCGGTTGAGAGACAGGGGAGAAAATGGTAGCTAATCGTTTTGTTGTTGCCTATTTATATATAGATAGGTTTTTTGTACTGAAATTATGACAGTTTCATTATTTAGACCTTCGTAACAAACACCCTGTAAGAGTAATCATGAAAAATTCTTGTTTATCGCTCTTGAAAACTATGCTGTACCAAATTTGAGTTCAATATATGGAGCCGTTTTTCAAAAATTACAAATTTTCAAAAACCAAATACCCACTTTAGGACCCTGTATATCGTTTACTACAAACATTTTACTAAAGCATGTTTGTGTTAATCGGTGGGACACTCTGTATATTACTCTAGTTTATCTTATAGTTCTGTACGGAATGGTTCCCACCAAGTGTCTGACATAGATCTTAGTAACTTTGACTACTTGATCTTAGCCTTCCAGTTCACTTGAAGGTCAGGTAATTTTTTTAATAGTAGCTCATATTTTGACACCGGAAATGAAAACGCAGGAAAATGTAACATGGCCACAACTATATCTAAAATCTGACTCCGATGATTAGAGAAGTTAAGTCAAAATAATGTGCAAGTATCGCTAGATACCTTACAACTCATGGATAAATGACCAAGATAAGAGTTTTGGGAAAATTTCCGAGTTAGTTGGCTGTGACCTTAGATTAGACTTTGATCATGATGTTTTTAGAGCATTTAAAGGTCCATTTTTAAAAAGAGGAGGGGAAAGGGCTGAAAATTTTACATTAGAACATAAGTTAGTCTAGAATCGGACCTCTGTCAGCTAAGATCAAGTCAAATTTCTTGGTTTCACTGGGGGCAAACAACTTAAAAATTAAATTCATAAAAATCATGGTTGAGTTCCTGGATAACATATCTGACTATGAAATTTCCCGGTCTTTTCACTTCCGGTGTTAAAACTAAATGTTCTAGTTTACATTATCGATAAAACCTTGAAATGATTTTGAAGACCATAGCCTGTCTATCGTTATGATCAAGGTTATGTCCGAATATCGATTGCTGGTTTTTTTCTATTCCCCTGGTCAAGAATATGGGTTCCTGTTTAAAAACAATTTGATTAACACTTTTTTCCGCTGTACGAGACCTTGTCAGATTTGCCATCCGACGTTTGGTTTTTGCGGCTACAATCATCAACTTTTGTTTCTTATGGAGGCCAGGTTACCTTTTTCCACACAAAAATCATTTTAATTTCATTTATGTACAATTTGTTGTAATTAGCTTTCTTAAAAGTATAAATATTTAAAAAAACCGAAATATTTGTTTTTTAAATATTTATACTTTTAAGAAAGCTAAAAACAGAAATATTACTTTAGTTGGCCTTTACTTCACCGTAATACTTGTCTGACGTTATTAGAGTACACATATTTTCAAACACAATGAGTTTCACAAATGAAGAATAAAGGGTTTTTTAAAAAAAATTACCAACTTCAATGCATATTAACAATAATGACACTAAAATGAAAACAATAATTCAATTGGATATTTATACCGAAATGTTCTAGAGAAATGCATATACTTTACATAGGAATATAAACAGCTTTATAAATTAAACTTCAAAGATTTTTTGTTTTAAATATCCAATTGAATTATTTTTTAGTTTTTGTGTCATTATTGTTACTCTGTAATGAAGTTTTTTTGTGCTTTCTAGTGATATAATGGCGTAACTGGATGCATGTTTTAATTGTTAGTAACTTGGTTTTATAACAAAAATTATTACACAAAATTTAATCACACAGATCATTCTAAGATTTAAATATTAATATGTTAATATTAGGGTAACAGAACTTCACTCTCAAATTCAAGGTTTCGAAAAAAATGTGGATACGTATATGTATATATGACATGTAAATAAATTTATCCTGAAACTAAATCAGTTTAATTTCAATTCTCTAACATTTATTGATACACTTTTTATAATAATTCCACTTTAAAAGACTCTTCAACCTCGCTCTACATGCTTATGGACCAAATTTTGTGAACCACACATAACTATAACAATTTATATTCTAACCATCCTATATAAAATTAAGCTTTATTTTCCAACCATGCTTTATATGCGACTGCCTGTCGACCACACTATAAATACGTTTTGTTTGAAATTTTTTTTAACCACCTACTATAAATTTATTACTATTCCGCCCTATAATTTAACCCATAGTAGACATACAACACATTGTAGGGTATCATATAAAACATTACTTTTTCTAAAAAAAATTAAATCACACTGTATTACTACAATTCTTCTCCAGCCTATATTGCAATCACCCTCTATATGCAACTACCTATGGGTCAAGCTGCATGACTATAATTATACTCCAGCATATACGTCAGCAACCAGTATATGTATCTGCCAATAGCCACCCAATTTAATATTTTTTGAACCACCCGTTAAACTATAATTCCACTCTACCTTGTACTCCAACCATTCTTTATTTGTAACTGCTAAGAGGCTACCCTACAGGTATAATATTCTTTTACCATTTTTATAAACTACTCGTATAACAAATGTCCCAATTCACCTCATCTTTCCACTATCGTATGTCTTCAACTGCTTTTGGATTTCACTATATAATTTTTTTTTTCTACATTTTTTCTAACTAACCTTGCATATAAATTGAAAACATTCATCTGCAAATATTTTGGTGAAATTCCAATCTATTTTCAATTAATCTAACCCTAGATTTCTAATAAGAATAAATAAAATGTGTTAATGGCAGCGCATTCACCATATACTAGCTGTCGCCCAGTGGTCGAATTTCGACCAATTGTGTCAATATCTCTGGCAGGTTAAGTAACATGAAAATTTTATCGTCACATTCTATCCTAGGACTTTAGGGAGAACAGCAATTACACAGAACGGATCCAGATTCGGAACCTCTGTGTGATAATTTCCTCGAAAATCCTAGATGTCGGTCTTACATCTCGCTTCTACAAATAAGTAACGAAATTCAAGTTTTTTTCAGATATAATTCATAGAACTTTATTTGTGTTCAAATTCGTAATTCTTAATTTAATATGACAACAATTCAACTGCTAATGGGCTACCCTACATATTTATTTTTTCTAACACCCCTGTATAGCTATAATTGCACTCACTTCTCTAACATTTATTAAAATCGTCATTATAATAATTCCATCTCATTATATATTTCCACCACCCTGTATATGCAACTGCTTATAGACCACGCATAATATTTTTTAACATTTTTCAACCACCGGGTAAACCATTCTGTATATGCCACTGCCTATGACCCACCATATTTACTCTTTTTGTTTATGAAATTTTTAATTATCTTCTGTAACTATAATTCTACTCCGACCTATATTTCAATCATTATATATATGGAACTCTTCGTGGTCTACTCTATAAATCAATTCCTATTCTAACATTTTTTATCGCCATCCTGTATATCTATAATTCCTCTTACCCTATATTTCATCTTAACTATATATACAACTGCTTATGAGTTACGAAATGTTGCATTTCCATTTCCGCCATCCTGTATATGCATCTATGTATAACATTTTTTGCACCACCCTGTATAACTGTAATTTTACTGCAACTTCTATTCCAAGAACCCTGTAAATTCAACCGCTAATGGGCATCCCTATATAATTATTTTATTAGTTATAATTGCACTCTACTCTATATTTTAAAAACATTAAATATGCAATTGCTTATGTGCCACCCATTAAAAAAATTATTTCTAACATATCTGGAATCGCCCTGTATAATTATGATATTCAACGATTACTTTACCCACTAAACAATAACAACGCTTGCATGCCACCTCCAGAAGTACATGCTCTAAGTATATAATAGCATTGGTCTGTCTATATATAATTACTCAATGGTTTGAGTCTGGCGGCAGCGGCACGCGGCACATTCATTTGTTTGGTATTGACATTATTGACGTAAATAATGAATTTTTATTATATTTTATTTAATGAATGAACCAACATTATAAATTAAGATTAGCATTCTGCACTGAAGGTCGTCAGTAGCGACTAAACAAAACAAAAATGAAGAAAATCGGTTGAGAAACAGAGGAGAAAATTGTACCTAATCGTTTTGTCTTAGCCTATTTATATATAGATTATGGTATATTAAGCAGTTGATTACAATGTTTTTCGATTTTTTTGCAAATGGACCATTTCCTGTCACTGATGACGAAATACCAATTTTTTAAAGTTATTTCATTCTAGATTTCGAATAAAAATAACGGGAATATTTTAAATACGAGCACATTCACCATATATTATGATACATTAGGTAGTCAAGATATTTCCAAGTTTTTGCATTGAAGAAAATTTAAAAAATTTGGGACCAATCTGGAAGTATATTGTATCAAATGAGAAAAGAATAATCGAAAGCGGTTCATAGTTGCCTAAATACTGAGGTAACAGTTTTTTAAATACAACCGAATTGAGAACCAATACGAAAATAGCTCAAATATTGTTTTAAGACATCTGGAAAGGCAACAATTGCATAGAACATTATTTAAAATTTTGGTAAAACATAAAGAATAAAAAATATAATAAAATATTCCTCTAGGGCACATAAACGCCCTGAAAACATTTCTTCAAATAGGTCTGAATTATATAATGATGATTTATCTAAGTTCTTCTATCATAAATAATTTCTAAAAGATTGTTGAGGAGGTCTTGAATTATTTTGTCTGTTCATTGGGTTTTCTCTCCTCCAAATTTTTTCCTGCAACAGATAAGTATTTAAAAACTGTATATGTAGAACAAAGTGTAGTAAGGCAATTTCGTAAAATTGCCCAGATTACTGGCTGTCTGTACAGAGATTCTTCCTCACAGTTATTCTGAGAGAAAGAGATGTCTACAAAATGATCAACCAGTATTCCTGTATATAAGTAATGTATTGTATATTGTGTAATACTTCTCTGTGTATGGAGACGTTTCAACTTCGAGTCTGGAGTCGTTGTCAATCGTTCAGTGTTGTTTTCGAGGTTTTTTCTAAAAAAATTTCGCTTTGATCTTGAATTGATGCAATGGCTTAATTGGATGCAGTTTTCAAATCTAGTTAAGTTTTTCGATATTGCTTACAATAAGGTATTTTACTTTTATTTATTAGCATGACCAACCCCCTTTACTGTTGAATAGAATAGACTAACTTGTTTTCTAGGTATGTATATGTATTAAGAAAGTTTTGTATATGACTCTAACTTAGGTGGGTCCACTAAATTGTAGACGATGTGAGTATCATCATTCTTTAGGTCTGTTAATTATATTGACATTCATTTAGTATCGGAATCTTATAATTAATCGGTATACAGTTTTTAATATAACATAATAGGACATAGTTTTCATTTCTAATTAACTTTTCGTGATAACAATTTGAGTTATTATTAAAAAAAATTACATTTATCAAACCTAGTACACAATTTGGAAAAGTGGCATAATTAGATGCATTTTATAATTCTTATTACCCCTGTTAGATAAGAATTTTACATAATATATTTTACTTTTAAGAAAAATTCATATATGCTGACAAACCTCGTACATAGTTGATTACAGTATACATTTCCAACGTTGCAAATATTTTTATGAAGAATAACTTTTTCTGTAAATAATATACAAAAAAACCTTTTTCGTTTGAATTCAACTTATGAAGACATTAACTGAGAATCTTCACCTTGAAGTTGATTGACATGGAATGACTACTGTTTACGTTTTAGGCCATGCAAATTTGTTTCTATTAAAATTGTTAATAAAAAGGAATCATTTGTTTTATGAGTACACACGGTATATACATATTAACTGCTATTTATTTTAATTAATTCAACTTATTTACAATCTATGCCAAGTTCCGAACAGTTAATATCTTCGGAACTAATACAATTCCTTTTTAATTTATTATACCCCTTGTTGCGAACAGAAAAATTTTCCATTTTTTCAATACTAGCGAATTCACCAAATTTTACTGTATAAGTAAGTCGTGAAAAAAATGTTTCTCCTATTTTCTAAAAAACGGTACAATTTATGTTATTGGAAAAAATGTGGGAGAACTTCGGGATATCCCAGAACTAATCCAATTTCTTTTCAATTTATCCCATGTTCCCAATAAAGTTTTTTACATATTTTTAATCCGGCGACTCCACCAAAGCATAATGTATAATCTCTGAAGAAACTACAAAAACATAGATACAGACGAATTAAGAACCTCATTCTTTTTGAAGTCTGTTAATAATCCGATACACACACCGACTTAATTTTGTTATAAGCATAGATGAAAAAACACACAATTTTTTTTCTTTGGTAGAAATGGAAAACAGTAATTTTACCCTTCAAAAGGCTCAATATTTTTTCGTTAACGCTCCGGAGCTTACATTACTCTGACTCCTCTAATATTTTGCTAACGAATGAAACGAGAAGATTTTCATTTAGTGCCTTCGAAAAAACGGCGGAGCTTGTTTTCCTGTTCCGTGTCAAGTTCGCGGCAAATAGGCAGCAACCGATATACACATACAAAACGAACGCCTTTGTCGACTCCTCTCTTCAGATGGATGATGAACCTAATGAAACTGAAAGCGGCTCAAAGAAGTAAGAGAATTCTCGTGTAATTTGAAAGCGGCGGATGGATGGAAAATTTTCCAGTACGAAAATTCCGATATGAAGAAGTAATAAAGGGCTGAATGGAAATGTAAGATGGTGTTAAATCTCAAATGGAAAACGTCAGGGTAAATAAGAATTATGGTAGAATAAATAACAAATGGAAGGTGACGGTTGGTGAAAGTTATTGTAATATAAAAAATTTATGCCACGATTAAGTGAAAGTTTTTTATGAGGTCACGAATTTCAAATTTCTTTTGGAAATTGAACACGTAGGTCGACATAAGATGTTGATGAGAAAATAAAAACGATAAACAGATATTTAATGTTTAAGTTTTTATTGGCCAAATTAAAAAAATAACTTGGTGTCACTGATTGATATGATGATATTCAATATTAAAAAAAGTTAAAGTCTGTCACAGGCTATTTTCTTCGAAAGTACTAGATGGAAAAAGTTTAAGTTTAGTACATGTAGAATAAATAGTGTAAATAAACGAATTCAGATGTTGAAAGGTAGTTTAGGGGAGCAAAACGACCGTTATCCATGCTTATCTCCGAAAATATGGAGCAACAATTTTTAAAACAATACGGTGCATAGTGGCTCACACAAAGGTTACAAGAAAACCTAACCGAAAATTCTAAATTCAATTTTGGAGGAGAAATTAGACATTTAAATAAATTTAAAAAATTCAAGCCATGTTAAACAGTGATGTCCTAATTAATACATTTTCTACGGAATTATGCGTGTAAATGTAACATTTTTATATACACATTTTGATTAAAATTATTTGTTTGCCATCCAAAAAAAATTAAATGCGGTAGCGTGTGGTACCGCATTTAATGGGGTTCTCAATTCTCTACTCAGCAACATACTTTTTGATTTTTGGACATTGACAATAAGAAAAATCATTTTGCAGTTGTTTAAAAATAATTAATGATACCATAGAAAGAAACAAAGTTTGAAGTAATAAACAATATTTACAATAATTATCGGTTAAGCCATATGCTCAAACGAGGAACCGTTCCTTTCCTGACAAAAATATAGACGCTATTGAAATTTGAAATTCTTCGACAGCGCTTTCCAACATATCTTTGCTGATTTGACTAATTTCATAATCCAGTGAAGTCAGATTGCAAGAGTCATTCAATTTCGTCACGTTTACTTATCCATCGATACGGAAGAACTTGATTGAGATAAGCTCTTACTGGTACTGCTGCAGAATGTGGTACAGATCTATTTGTTGGAACCATATGTTTTTATTAATGCCTGTAGTGTTACCGACTGTCAGCTATTTTGTAAAGGGTCCCAAGGAACTCGCCCTATTTAATGCATCTTCAAAAAAATAAGGTCAAATTCTACCAGCCCAAACGTTCATTTTAATCGGATATTGTGTGTGACCTTCCCTCATCCAGTGTTGCTTGTTGACACTTCGATGAAGGGTAAACGATATCTGAAAAAAGAATATCTTTGAGAATCACCGGATCCTTTTGGCATCATTTCACAAAATTTTGTCAATTAGTTCCTGAACCCTATTAATTTTATATGGCTGTTATACGGACAATAGAACTCGTTCCGCGAAGTTTCTTTGGGCTTCCATCGTCTTGATCTCACAACGTTTCAATAGTTTTGTATCTGCTTTCGTCATTAGGTGAATTATGAGCCAAGTTCCATGGATCCGATGATTTCGACAAAATGCTTTGAATCCTTTACTTGCTATGTTTTGTCCTCCAAAAGTTGGATGATTGGTAGAAGGAATTTTGATAGTTTTGCCGTTGGTCAGTTGCGTGAAGTTGTAATAAAGATATCCTTTGTTAGCTGCTATAGTGATAATAGATTTGTCGTCTTTAAGTGTTTTGATGTTCCTTTCAGATTTGTTGATGATATGTTTGATGTGTTGTATTGTCTCAATTGCGGTTCTGAATTTTCATTAAAATTCTTCCAGTTGTGGTGTCTCATTGCTGCCAATTGCTGACTCCATTGAACTGACGATATCTGGAACTGGCATGTTTTTGGAGCTACAGCCTAGTTTAGACTTTTGGAAAGCAAAAAAATCTATAGAGACAGCATATATAATCTCGAACGAGAATAATTAGCCAGCCCAGCATCCAAATTACAAACACTTAGGAAAGGTACGACGACGCTGATTGGACCAATGACCATGATGAATTTCCCATCATTCACCTGATGACGGTAATAGATTAGCAGATACAAAGCTATTGAAACCTGGTAAGATCAACCATTTTATGACGATGGACGTACAAGGAAATTTTGAGGATCTCAATACAGATTTTTACTTACATCATTGTCACCAGCCAATGTGGGTTTTCCTCAATATTTAACAATATATCCAATTTTTTTCGCTATTCAATTTTGATCTCCCACGTTTGGAAAAATATTTGACCACTTCAAATTGAGGGAATTTTTCTTCTATTCTACTCACCGTAGACTGTCAACTGAGACGGTCAGGATATTTACTGCTTATTAAATATTTTGCACATCTCAGAATGCATTCTTGTTTGACCACCCACTGGAATAAATATTAATATCTCCAAGCTCATTGCAAAAAAAAATAATGTTTGCAAATTCGTAAATAAACGATTAATAATTACTAACGACGTCTAGCGAACCAACATGAATTTTAAATACGTCTTAAATGTCCCAAAACGATAAAGTGACACGATAACTAATAGGCTAGTAAATTGTGAAATGAATTGGCTCGAGAGCTAACTGTTTGTATAAAGTAAAATTAACGTTTAACTCCATTCACAATTGGACCTAGTAGGTGGCACAGCAATTGGATTCTAGGAAACAAATTTTGAACTCCTAAACAGCTAGACCGTGTTAATATTTTTTTTTTGATTTTTTAGGTGGGTCTCTGGATGGTTTAGATTCACAATTAAGTTTCGGAACCTGAGTATTTTTTACTTTTTAGAGGTTTATTGTGTCGAGGGTTATTTAAATTTTTAATTTTATCTTGTTCATAAATCATTGTGAAGGAAGAAATCTCAAATGGCCAACCTCAACAATCATTCACAAATTGCCTACGTACGTCTCTAATTTTCAGCGAAATATTATATTTACCATAAAATTGTGTTTGAAGTAGGTGCCAAGCCTGAAATATACATATATTTTAAATAGCAATAAAAACACAGTTTTTTACATAAAATAAAATTCGTTTGTCAATTAATAAAGCTATTTATATTGCATGTTAGCAATATATTTTTGAGGATTGGCACAAACTGCAACCACAGTACGCATTGTCGGTAAAATATCTAATTGAGTTATTTAACTTTTTAGTGTCTTTATTGTTATCATACCGTGAAGTCAGTTAATTTTCCTATAAGTTCCTGGTTTAAGGTCGATTGTTATTTTTACAAATTTAATTATTTTAGAATTTTTTGTTATACAATGGCATAATTCGATGTAATCTTCTATTGTAAATAATCTTTGTTTCATTCGAATAAAGATACCATACTTTTAAGGAAAGTTCATTACTTTGAGTAATCTCGTATACAATTGAGAAAAATTAAATTATATAAGCAAATGAATTGTGTATATTTTTTGAAGTCTCTTCTTTCATAGGAATAATATACATTATGTGACATTAAAAAAATAAACAAAGTTATTGTTTTATTATTTTAATTATGAACCTTAGAGCATACACATAATTGTCGTTTTGTGGTATCACTTACTATGTGTATATTCTGTGTAATTATCGAAATATAATTCGAATTTGAAATTGAAGCGTTCTGCAGTTTGTCTCTGTTCAGGTGTTAAACTTATGAAAAATGCATAACTTTAAATTTCATTTGCTTCCTTCTTGAAATACCCATCCAATCAGTTCTTTGTGTAAAAACAGGCAGCAGGTAATATATTAAGAAATCTCTTCTTTTATAAAAAATCAATAATAAATAGGAAATAAACCAACATAACCATCCAAGTAATATAGAATACCTACACAAAATTCACTTTTCGTTCTAATGAACCCTCCAAATCTCTCTTTGCGATATATCAAATTGGAGACTTGACATACGTCAGAAATTAAAAAGACAACTTGGCATTAAATTTTCATATTATTAACGAATATAGACTCATCGACTGATACACATTAAGCAAAACATGTCCTTTCTTTACATCGTTTTGTTATCGTAATGACCATAGAACGTTTACCGCTCAATAGATGGAGTCTAAAGCGCACGGCTGTGAATCCAAAGTTCTCGGATTTGAAACCGAGAACAATTATCCTTTTTTAAATATTATGTAATTATTAATTAATTTTATGTACAATTTTCAATTCACTTGAAGTGAACAAAACTCATTCTAATATTACTTAGAATAAGAACTTTTTTTTTTTTAAATTGTTGCTACCGTTGAACATATAGGAATATAATTTATAGTTTTGTATAAAGGTTATGTGTTTGTAATAATTTTTGCTAAGAACAAAACGAACTTTTCTTTACATCTTGTCTTCAAATACTTATTCAGATGAATAAAACTATTTACAAACACTAAAACTTAAATTTCTTTACAGGTATATTTAATTCAAGAATTAAATTAGGATTAATACTTGACTCGTAACAAGATAGTGACAATTATTTTAATTCACATGATATTTATATCCATTACTAAGAGTCTCTTCGAGGTGTCATTCTTTTGTACGCAAGACAATATATATATATATATATATATATATATATATATATATATATATATATATATATATATATATATATATATATATATATATGTTTTAGGTGGTTTCCGGGAATTCATCCGCTTAGTTGATAACTGATCCCTGCCGGGATCGATGGTAAAATGACGACGTTTCGGCAGAGTCACATCTGCCCTCTTCAGGTCGGTCCGCATAATTCTCGTAGCCTTCTGCTTTCGCTTGTAGAATGAGTATTCGAGTAACTAGAAGCGAAAGCAGAAGGCTACGAGAATTATGCGGACCGACCTGAAGAGGGCAGATGTGACTCTGCCGAAACGTCGTCATTTTACCATCGATCCCGGCAGGGATTAGTTATCAACTACGCGGATGAATTCCCGGAAACCACCTAAAACATTTAGTGCCCGCGAAAACTTAAAAACAAATATATATATATATATATATATATATATATATATATAATGTATTGTTTCTGGTCAGGGAACCTTCATCAGTTGCACTTCTCACAATTGAATGTCCTCTCGAAAATTTATTTATGTATTTGATAGATAGCAGTAATTTTATAGAGGCGAGATGTAAGACCGACATCTAGGATTTTCGAGAGAAACAGCACACTGATTGGGAACTGTGTGTGCTATTTCTCTCGAAAATCCTAGATGTCGGTCTTACATCTCGCGTCTATAAAATTACTAAAAGTGACACAAATAAAGAAAAATGAGACAGTTAGATAAAGAGAAAAGGGAAGCATATTTCATAAGAACCTTTCGCCTACGTCGTTCAGTCTTAAGTGACTGCCGCTCTTTTTTAAACTAGTTATGGCTCGTTGGGAGACTTATTTTTTTCGATTGTTTGAATAGTATTTGATGTCAAATAACCAAAAACGAATACCTTTTTCTGGAAAATTTTACAAAGGCCTTTAAAATGAGACGTTTTCATTGACTTCATTAAATAGAATTCATTTCCTTGAAGACCAGCACTAAACACAGTGACAACAAACGCATTAAGATGCCAATTATTTTATGCATAATTAATTGACCTCTGAACAAAAAAAATTATTAATATGTATAGTATATCACGAGTTGGTGGCAATGTGTTATCCTTTCTGTGTATTTGAGGGCTTTTGCTTTTGTATTTGTTGGGTGACGATTCGTGAAAATGTCGTGTGTATAAATCAGTGTGGATCGCGTGTGTCGAGACTATATCCTCTCGTATATCTAGCACAAGGGGGTAGCAACCCGAGCAGACTATATGGCCACATACCCCGTCACGACAGTACGATGGTGCATGTATGTTTCTGTTATCTCTTCTACCATTCGAATGGGTGGTGTCAGGTGCCCTTTTTGCAATTTAAACGGTTTGCGCTAACCATTTCGTCTATTGAGCCGTGGAATATAGGACAATGATGCTCAATTATTAATGCCATTCAACTGAGGCATTTCATATGAATAAAAGATTGAGTTGTAAATTGCCGATTATTATTTCAGTGAAATTTCAATTACAGTCGTGTTATACTAAACGTAAATTATTAAAAGAATATGGTTAGCGGCAAATTCTAGTCAGTATTTATTTATTTATTTATTTATCAGAATGTTTACAATACTTATACATTAGGTATAATATAATAAACCCTGCAGAGGTAAACTCAGTTACCTGTTCGCAGGTCTGATAATCTTAACACTAACCTTAATGATAATTTCCTATAAAATCTTATTACTAATATACTACAAATTTAGTGTTGTTGAAATAATTATGTGATACTAATATATACTTCAAAGAATTAGAACTTTATCGATTTCTCCCTATATAATTTACTATCCTGCTATTTGAAATTTTAAATATTAGCCAAGATCCATGGTTTTATTTTCTTTTTGACAGTGTTAAGGTTTTTTAGAGTTTTCAAATCATTTGGTAGGCTGTTGAAAACATTAATAGCTTTAACATAACTATTTTTACTGCTGATACTTTTATTTCTTTTTGGAATCATAATACTTCTGTTTCTTGTAGAACTGTTGGATTTTATAAATTTATTTTTAAACGTGTCATAATAGTATTTAAGAGACTCAAAAGCAAAGATTTGTTTTAGATTTAGTGTTTTTTTTTCGATAAATTTTGTTTTTTATATATAATTTTCAGGAGTTTATTTTGTAAACGTTGTAATAAAACTTGTTTAGTTGAATAAATCCCTCCCCAAGCTATGTTACCATAGCAGATAATACTATGAAAAAGTGCATAGTATAACATTATCAGCGAGTCTCTCAACACAATTTTAGCCATTTTCCGAAATATAAAGTCTAAGTATTTTGTTTTATTTATTAAATATTCAACATGCGTGTCCCATCTCATTCTATAGTCGAAACAAATTCCTAAGTATTTACAACTTTCTACCCTTTTTATTTTTTTGGTATTTATCTTAATATTTATATCGCGGGGAACACTAGTATAAAAAATATATTAGAATTATTTCGTCATTCTGATAAAGAATACAATTATTTACTGCATATGCCAACAGATAGAGATGTGTAGATTACATGATTGCAGAGATGTCTTTCCAGTTCGAACGAAATCGGACTGGACCTATTTAAAATCGGTTCTAGACAATATGTATCTATGTGCGCCATGTCAGAAAGTAGTGGTTTTTTTTTTGTAAACTAGCAGTCGCCCAGTGGTCGAAATTCGACAAAATCATTGTTAACAATTTGAATATATGAATATGTATATTTTCGACATTTTTTCTACTATTATATACTTTTTTGTGTAAATATACAAAATAGTTCGCTACCATTACAATTAGGTAAAAAATTATTTCGCAAAGGATAATAATTATTCAGTTAAAATATATGTACGACGCTAAGGCATATTCAATAAGTAAAATCAAATAACGTTCTGTTCCTGAATAAAGAAGATTATACAAATTATCATGCCATCATACTATTATTGAATAAATCAACAATACAAATACACTTTGAGAATTCAAACCTTCAATAAAAATCAAGAATTTATAGAAAGCCTTGATTTGAATTATTAGAAAATATATGAAATAATTTTCTCCTCTAGCGGTGGAAAGTTTAATGGCCTTAGTTCAGCTATTATGGAATAGATGGCTAATAATTGTTATTAACAGAAAATTTTGGCCGTTTAATCCAATTTTTCTTATTAATAACTCTAAAGGCCGTGAATTAGCAATTAAAAAACTCAAGAAAAATTGGTTCACCAACAGAAAGAAATTGTACCGAAGTCTTTTGCATTTACACACCCACACACACACATACACACACACACACATACATATATTCCCCCGGGGTGGTTGCTGGTCCACCACCGGGCGCCTCCCCAGGTGGCGGATAGGGGACGCTCTCCAGCAATGGGGAGTACTGAGGACTTCCTCAGGGCGGACCAAAATCAGATAGGGGAAGGAACCCCGAAAATAAACCATTCATGGATATGGGTGATAAGGTCAACTTAATACCCCAGGTGGGTACCTCTGCAGAGGATAATCCCACCACCGGTTCCGATCGAGTGAAAGCCTCGGTGGCCGGTGCACGCTCCACGGATTCTGGGGGGAGCGAATTATCACTGGTTCCGTCACATGGTGACAAGAAGAATAAGAACACTGCTAATGGTACAACATCGACCATTAAAACTAGAGCTGGCAGCAAGACACTATTCAGCCAAGTCCTCCAAAAGGCGGATAGTGCAGTTGACGCCTCCCAAAGGGCCACAACTGAGAGTGGCGCTCCAAACAAATTAGGAGCAAAGATCGATGAGCTCTTGAAGTTCATTGGGCCTAGGCACAATGTACATCATGAGATCAAGAAACTGGCACACGCCATTAAATCAGAATATGACAAATATCAGACGTCAACGACGCGGCCACCTCCTGTAGCGAAACCTGCTACAACACAGACATCGCCAGTAAAGGTGTCAAACACTCAGACACAAGGTGAAAAGCAAAAGGAGGTCCCAAAAGCGGCTGCCTCAAAAGCAGCCAACTCAAAACCGACTGCATCAACACCGGCGGCCCCAAAGCAGGCGGCTTCAATAAAAGTAGCCTCAGTAGCAAGGACCTCGCCACCGAAGGCCTCGCCTTCAGTAGCCCCATCAAGTAAGGCACCACTAGTTAAAACTCTTAAACCGGTGCTACCTAGCAAGCTAAAGCCCGGTAAAGAAGGTTGCCAGAACATCGGGCAAACCACCCAGGCAACAACAAGTAGGGTGGTCAATTCAGAAGCGGAGAGAAACAATGTATTAAAACCCAAGTTTAAACCGCAGACCAAAAAACAACCTTCAAAACAGTCGACTGACTGGCAAGTGGTAAAGAGGAAAAAGGCCCCGAGGACCAATAAGCAAAAACCAGCCCAACATTGTACGCTGCTTATAAAGAAAGGCGAGAAGAGCTCCCATGCAGATATCTTGCGAGGTATCAAGAATGATCCCACCTTGCAGGATATAGGCAAAAAAAGTCAATAAGATCCGACGAACAGCTAAGGGAGATCTACTTTTGTTATTCGCCAAGGCAGACGCTCAGGAGATGGAGCGCTATTGTAACGCCATCAAGAATAAGCTCCCAAGCGGGGCCACTGTACAATCTCGAATACCCCAAATCGAGATTGAAATTAAAGACCTGGACGAGATCAGTACCAAGGAAGAGGTAGTAAACCTGCTCAAAGATAATATCGACGGCCTGGCAGAGATCACTGAGGAGGCAGTGAAATCACTTCGACGGGCATATAGATCAACACAAACGGCAGTTGTTTGTCTCCCAGAGGTCCAGGCCAAGAAAGCCATCGCACTTGGAAAGCTGAAACTTGCGTGGGGCACAGTACGTGTTCGCGAGAGGATCAGCCTTCGACGGTGCTTCAAATGCTGGCACTTTGGGCACAACGCCCAGGCGTGCAGAGGCAAGACTGACCGAAGCAGTTGTTGTCACAGATGCGGAGGCGCTGGTCACAATGCCTCGGCTTGTCAACAACCTGCCAAGTGCTTACTCTGCAAAGAGAAAGATAGTAGGTCAGACTGCCGGCACGTTGCGGGTAGTTGGAAATGTCCGATCTACCAACAGGCGATGAGAGCAGCACAAGCCCGTAAATGAAAGTACTGCAACTCAACCTCAACCATTGCGAAGCAGCCCAAGACCTACTGGTACAGCGGGTGCGGGAATTGGATTGCGACGTAGCCATAATCTGCGAGCAGTACAAAAACTTCGACACCCTGTCCTGGGTAAATGACACAACGGACAGAGCAGCGATATGGGCTTGCGGTAAACTTCCGTTCCAACAACTCCCAAATACCCCCGAACCATGGCTTGTGAGAGCCAAAGTGGGAGGGGTCCACTTCTATAGCTGCTATGCACCTCCTAGTGCACAGCTCGAGGAGTTCGAGTTATTCTTGGACACCTTGGCGGAGGATGTACGGAAGCGTGAATCGGTCGCCATCGCAGGAGATTTCAACGCCTGGGCAATTGACTGGGGATGCCGGGAAACGAGAGCGAGAGGACGAGCTCTCCTTGAGACCATGTCTTCGCTCAACCTGGTACTCCTCAACACAGGAGCCGTAAGCACATATCGCAAAGGTACAGCCAGCTCCATTATCGACGTAACATTCGTTAGCAGCAACCTAATTAAAGGGGGCTGTGAGTGGCGGGTCGATGAGGAGTTTACTAATAGCGACCACCAAGCTATTATTTGGGAAATCAACACCACTCCCAAACGAAGATTGTGTGTCAGTCGTGCGAGGTCACAGCCAGTCGGCTGGAACAAAAATGCTTTCGATGCTGATTCATTCGCCTTGGTTATGGAGCAGGAACCATTGTCAATAGCAACAAGCGCAGAAGCCACTGCCAAAGAGGTAATGACAAGCGTTGTCAAGTCCTGCGATGCTTCCATGCCAAGGAGACGGCAGAACAACAGCCGCCCACCAGTTTACTGGTGGAACGACACGATCTCACAACACCGACGAGAGTGTCTCAAAGCACGAAGGCTGCATCAACGAGCACGGAGACGCGACAGGGTCACAACAGAAGAACTAAGGCTCGACTATGAGATCAAAAGACAACAACTACGAAGAGCCATTCTCTCAAGCAAGAGATCCTACTGGAAGGAGTTGTGTGACGAAGTTAATCAAGATACATGGGGAAAACCGTATAAAATCGTGATGCATAAAATTAAGGCCCCTTCCATGACATCAACGAACTGCCCCGAATCATTGCACCGCATTGTCACTCACTTGTTTCCTGCAAAGCCTGAGCTACCCGCTAATCCTTCGTGGCAGGTGAGGGACGAAGATATACCATCAGTGACTATGAGTGAGCTGATGGGCGCGTGCAACCGGCTCCAAAACGGTAAGGCTCCCGGTCCAGATGGCATACCTAACATCGCGCTAAAATGCGCCATAGCCAATAGGCCTGACATGTTTCTACACATGTATGAGACCTGCCTAAAGCAGGGGGTTTTCCCGAGTAAGTGGAAAAAGCAGAGGCTTGTGCTCCTCCCTAAAGGGGGAAAGAAACCTCCCGACGAACCGTCATCATATCGTCCCCTCTGTATGTTGGACTCTGCGGGAAAACTCCTTGAAAGGATAATAGCAGATAGGCTGGAGCCCTACGTTGAGCCGAAACTTTCCACCAACCAATTCGGGTTCAGAAAGGGGAGATCAACCATCGATGCCGTGACACTCGTTACCAACATCGCCAGAAAGGCTATCTCGGGAAAGAGATGGAGAAGAGGTGGAAAAAAGTACTGTCTAATAGCCACCCTGGATATCAAGAACGCCTTTAACTCGGCCCGCTGGGACCGCATTTTGGAGGCTCTTGTCAGGATGGAAGTTCCGCAGTACTTGCGCAGAATGGTTTCAGCGTATTTCAAGGACCGCATCTTGTTGTACCAAACTGAAAATGGGCAAGTAGACTATAAGATCACAGGAGGTGTACCTCAGGGCTCTGTTCTTGGCCCCCTCTTATGGAACGTAATGTACAACGACCTGCTCCTGCTCGGTCTGCCTGAGGGCGTCAGGCTAGTGGCATTCGCCGATGATGTGGCATTGATCATAGTGCGCAAGCACATAGAGGAGATACAAACAACCTTCTCATTCGCTATAGCCACAATTCAGCATTGGATGCTCGCAGCGGACTTGAGTTTAGCAGAACAAAAGACCGAAACACTTCTTGTTAGCAGTCGAAAGGCAAGGGAAACCATCACCCTCAAAATAGGCGACTCCTACATACAGTCGCAGCCCTTCATCAGCTATTTGGGGGTGCTCCTGGACACACGGCTCAACTTCAAAGAGCACATAATCGCGGCCAGCAAGAAAGCAGCTGGGGTACAGGGGGCATTATCTAGAATAATGCCGAATGTCGGAGGCCCTAGACAGATAAGAAGACAGCTACTGGCAACAGTAACTACTTCTGTTTTGTTGTACGGGGCACCGGTATGGGAGAAATCGCTCGAGCTACCATCGTACCGCCGGAAAATGAAATCAGTCCAGCGGCTCTCAGCGATTCGAGTGGCATCATCCTACCGCACTGTGTCTTACGAGGCGGTGAGTGTGATTGCCTCTACCCTACCAATCGACATCCTGGCTGCAGAAAGGGGACGGCTTTATCGCAGAAAGTTAGAGAAAGACCAACCGACAGGAAACAGCGATGAAAGAGCCATGAGTCTAAGGCAATGGCAGGAGAGGTGGGACAGCTCTACTAAAGGAAGGTGGACATATCGATTGATACCTAACATCAGTCGTTGGGTTAACCGCCAGCATGGGGAGGTTGGGTTCTACATCACTCAACTCCTGACTGGACATGGATGCTTTCGAGCATACCTGCACAGGTTCAGGAGGGCAAACTCCCCAAACTGCCCACACTGTACGGACGTGATAGAGGACGCGGAACACGTGTTCTTCTCCTGCCCCCGGTTTCAGGATCAACGTGCTGAAGTGGAGAGGATTCTGGAGACTAATATCGTTCCAGAACAATTAGTAGAAGCCATGCTGAAGGGCCCCCAAGCCTGGAACTTGGTATCAGATTACGCGGAGACTATCCTCAAAGAACTCCGCCTTACGTTCGAGGAGTAGGCTTTAGAGGCTTTCAATGTAAGAGCAGTAAACATCTGCAATGAACCACCCTTGCGAAGTAGTATTGACTAAGAGTGCCGCAGGGGACCATGGTTGTAGGAGAAAGAGGTTAGGGTTTTAGCGGGTATACGGTATACTGGTTTCAATGCAACGATTTACTCTTGCTTTGAAGTCATTACATCGGGAGTCCCGCACGACGGCCAGCACGTGCTAGCTAAGTACGGAATGTATTTCCCCCCTCTTCGGATAAAAAAAAAAAAAAAAAAAAAAAAAAACATACATATATCCCGGGGTGGTTGTTGGTCCACTACCGGGCGCCTCCCCAGGTGGCGGATAGGGGAACGCTCTTCAGCAATGGGGAGTACTGAGGATTTCCTCAGGGCGGACCAAGATCAGATAGGGGAAGGGACCCCGAAAATAAACCATTTATGGATATGGGTGATAAGGTGAACTTAATACCCCAGGTGGGTACCTCTGCAGAGGATAATCCCGCCACCGGTTCCGATCGAGTGAAAGCCTCGGTGGCCGGTGCACGCTCCACGGATTCTGGGGGGAGCGAATTATCACTGGTTCCGTCACATAGTGACAAGAAGAAGAACACTAGTAATGGTACAACATCGACCATTACAACTAGAGCTGGCAGCAAGACACTATCCAGCCAGGTCCTCCAAAAGGCGTATAGTGGAGTTGACGTCCAACAAAGGGCAACAAATGAGAGTGGCGCTCCAAACAAATTAGGAGCAAAGATCGATGAGCTCTTGAGGTTCATTGGGCCTAGGCACAATGTACATCATGAGATCAAGAAACTGGCACACGCCATTAAGTCAGAATATGACAAATATCTGACGTCAACGACGCGGCCACCTCCTGTAGCGAAACCTGCTACAACACAGACATCGCCAGTAAAGGTGTCAAACACTCAGACACAAGGTGGACAGCAAAAGGAGGTCCCAAAAACGGCTGCCTCAAAAGCAGCTAACTCAAAACCGGCTGCATCAACACCGGCGGCCCCAAAGCAGGCGGCTTCAATAAAAGTAGCCTCTGTAGCAAGGACCTCGCCACCGAAGGTCCCGCCTTCAGTAGCCTCATCAAGTAAGGCACCACCACTTAAAACGCTTAAACCGGTGCTAGCTAGCAAGCTAAAGCCCGGTAAGGAAGGTCGCCAGAACATCGGGCAAACTACCCAGGGAACAACAAGTAGGGTAGTCAATTCAGAAGCGGAGAGAAACAATGGATTAAAATCCAAGTTTAAACCGCAGACCAAAAACCAACCTGCAAACCAGTCGACTGACTGGCAAGTGGTAAAGAGGAAAAAGGCCCCGAGGACCAATAAGCAAAAACCAGCGCCACATTGTACGCTGCTTATAAAGAAAGGCGAGAAGAGCTCCCATGCAGATATCTTGCGAGGTATCAAGAATGATCCCACCTTGCAGGATATAGGCAAAAAAGTCAATAAGATCCGACGAACAGCTAAGGGAGATCTCCTTTTGTTATTCGCGAAGGCAGACGCTCAGGAGATGGAGCGCTATTGTAACGCCATCAAGAATAAGCTCCCAAGCGGGGCCACTGTACAATCTCGAATACCGCAAATCGAGATTGAAATTAAAGACTGGACGAGATCAGTACCAAGGAAGACGTAGTAAACCTGCTCAAAGATAATATCGACGGCCTGGCAGAGATCACTGAGGAGGCAGTGAAATCACTTCGACGGGCATATAGATCAACACAAACGGCAGTTGTTTGTCTCCCAGAGGTCCAGGCCAAGAAAGCCATCGCACTTGGAAAGCTGAAACTTGCGTGGGGCACAGTACGTGTTCGCGAGAGGATCAGCCTTCGACGGTGCTTCAAATGCTGGCACTTTGGGCACAACGCCCAGGCGTGCAGAGGCAAGACTGACCGAAGCAGTTGTTGTCACAGATGCGGAGGCGCTGGTCACAATGCCTCGGCTTGTCAACAACCTGCCAAGTGCTTACTCTGCAAAGAGAAAGATAGTAGGTCAGACTGCCGGCACGTTGCGGGTAGTTGGAAATGTCCGATCTACCAACAGGCGATGAGAGCAGCACAAGCCCGTAAATGAAAGTACTGCAACTCAACCTCAACCATTGCGAAGCAGCCCAAGACCTACTGGTACAGCGGGTGCGGGAATTGGATTGCGACGTAGCCATAATCTGCGAGCAGTACAAAAACTTCGACACCCTGTCCTGGGTAAATGACACAACGGACAGAGCAGCGATATGGGCTTGCGGTAAACTTCCGTTCCAACAACTCCCAAATACCCCCGAACCATGGCTTGTGAGAGCCAAAGTGGGAGGGGTTCACTTCTATAGCTGCTATGCACCTCCTAGTGCACAGCTCGAGGAGTTCGAGTTATTCTTGGACACCTTGGCGGAGGATGTACGGAAGCGTGAATCGGTCGCCATCGCAGGAGATTTCAACGCCTGGGCAATTGACTGGGGATGCCGGGAAACGAGCGCGAGAGGACGAGCTCTCCTTGAGACCATGTCTTCGCTCAACCTGGTACTCCTCAACACAGGAGACGTAAGCACATATCGCAAAGGCACAGCCAGCTCCATTATCGATGTGACATTCGTTAGCAGCAACCTAATTAAAGGGGGCTGTGAGTGGCGGGTCGATGAGGAGTTTACTAATAGCGACCACCAAGCTATTATATGGGAAATCAACACCACTCCCAAACGAAGATTGTGTGTCAGTCGTGCGAGGTCACAGCCAGTCGGTTGGAACAAAAATGCTTTCGATGATGATTCATTCGCCTTGGTTATGGAGCAGGAACCATTGTCAATAGCAACAAGCGCAGAAGCCACTGCCAAAGAGGTAATGACAAGCGTTGTCAAGTCCTGCGATGCATCCATGCCAAGGAGACAACAGCCGCCCACCAGTTTACTGGTGGAACGACACGATCTCACAACACCGACGAGAGTGTCTCAAAGCACGAAGGCTGCATCAACGAGCACGGAGACGCGACAGGGTCACAACAGAAGAACTAAGGCTCGACTATGAGATCAAAAGACAACAACTACGAAGAGCCATTCTCTCAAGCAAGAGATCCTATTGGAAGGAGTTGTGTGACGAAGTTGACCAAGATCCATGGGGAAAACCGTATAAAATCGTGATGCATAAAATCAAGGCCGCCCCGAATCATTGCACCGCATTGTCACTCACTTGTTTCCTGCGAAGCCTGAGCTACCCGCTTATCCTTCGTGGCAGGTGAGGGACGAAGATATACCATCAGTGACTATGAATGAGCTGATGGGCGCGTGCAACCGGCTCCAAAACGGTAAGGCTCCCGGTCCAGATGGCATACCTAACATCGCGCTAAAATGCGCCATAGCCAATAGGCCTGACATGTTTCTACACATGTATGAGACCTGCCTAAAGCAGGGGGTTTTTCCGACTAAGTGGAAAAAGCAGAGGCTTGTGCTCCTCCCTAAAGGGGGAAAGAAACCTCCAGACGAACCGTCATCATATCGTCCCCTCTGTATGTTGGACTCTGCGGGAAAACTCCTTGAAAGAATAATAGCAGATAGGCTGGAGCCCTACGTTGAGCCAAAACTTTCCACCAACCAATTCGGGTTCAGAAAGGGGAGATCAACCATCGATGCCGTGACACTCGTTACCAACATCGCCAGAGAGGCTATCTCGGGAAAGAGATGGAGAAGAGGTGGAAAAAAGTACTGTCTAATAGCCACCCTGGATATCAAGAACGCCTTTAACTCGGCCCGCTGGGACCGCATTTTGGAGGCTCTTGCCAGGATGGAAGTTCCGCAGTACTTGCGCAGAATGGTTTCAGCGTATTTCAAGGACCGCATCTTGTTGTACCAAACTGAAAATGGGCAAGTAGACTATAAGATCACAGGAGGTGTACCTCAGGGCTCTGTTCTTGGCCCCCTCTTATGGAACGTAATGTACAACGACCTGCTCCTGCTCAGTCTGCCTGAGGGCGTCAGGCTAGTGGCATTCGCCGATGATGTGGCATTGATCATAGTGCGCAAGCACATAGAGGAGATACAAACAACCTTCTCATTCGCTATAGCCACAATTCAGCATTGGATGCTCGCAGCGGACTTGAGTTTAGCAGAGCAAAAGACCGAAACACTTCTTGTTAGCAGTCGGAAGGCAAGGGAAACCATCACCCTCAAAATAGGCGACACCTACATACAGTCGCAGCCCTTCATCAGCTATTTGGGGGTGCTCCTGGACACACGGCTCAACTTTAAAGAGCACATAATCGCGGCCAGCAAGAAAGCAGCTGGGGTACAGGGGGCATTATCTAGAATAATGCCGAATGTCGGAGGCCCTAGACAGATAAGAAGACAGCTACTGGCAACAGTAACTACTTCTGTTTTGTTGTACGGGGCACCGGTATGGGAGAAATCGCTCGAGCTACCATCGTACCGCCGGAAAATGAAATCAGTCCAGCGGCTCTCAGCGATTCGAGTGGCATCATCCTACCGCACTGTGTCTTACGAGGCGGTGAGTGTGATTGCCTCTACCCTACCAATCGACATCCTGGCTGCAGAAAGGGGACGGCTTTATCGCAGAAAGTTAGAGAAAGACCAACCGAAAGGAAACAGCGATGAAAGAGCCATGAGTCTAGGGCAATGGCAGGAGAGGTGGGACAGCTCTACTAAAGGCCGGTGGACATATCGATTGATACCTAACATCAGTCGTTGGGTCAACCGCCAGCATGGGGAGGTTGGGTTCTACATTACTCAACTCCTGACTGGACATGGATGCTTTCGAGCATACCTGCACAGGTTCAGGAGGGCAAACTCCCCAAACTGCCCACACTGTACGGACGTGATAGAGGACGCGGAACACGTGTTCTTCTCCTGCCCCCGGTTTCAGGATCAACGTGCTGAAGTGGAAAGGATTCTGGAGACTAATATCGTTCCAGAACAAATAGTAGAAGCCATGCTGAAGGGCCCCCAAGCCTGGAACTTGGTATCAGATTACGCGGAGACTATCCTCAAAGAACTCCGCAATACGTTGGAGGAGTAGGCTTTAGAGGCTTTCAATGTAAGAGCAGTAAACATCTGCAATGAACCACCCTTGCGAAGTAGTATTGACTAAGAGTACCGCAGGGGACCATGGTTGTAGGAGAAAGAGGTTAGGGTTTTAGCGGGTATACGGTATACTGGTTTCAATGCAACGATTTACTCTTGCTTTGAAGTCATTGCACCGGGAGTCCCGCACGACGGCCAGCACGTGCTAGCTAAGTACGCAATGTATTTCCCCCCTCTTCGGATAAAAAAAAAAAGCGATGGCTATATCTGTATTATATCAGAAATATAAATGCAATGCACCTGCTGATAATTTATGTTAAATAATACTTTTTATATTTACAATTTTTCTAAATGTATTGAAATTAAAAAATTTCAAATAATAAATTGATAATTTTCACATTGAATTGAAAAGGTACATTAACCTAACGGCTAACAATGTTATGATATGTGAAACTGAAATCGAAATAATCGAATTCGCTAAACTGAAGATGGCCGTAAACATTAGAATTATTGACATGATGTAAAATCTAATTATTTATCTTAAATCTCACTAAATGTCTTCATATGAAAAATAATCGATTATTTCGAAACACTCATAATCCAATGATTTCCTTGTGAATCGAGAGGTGCTTTCCTGACATTTGCCATTCATATAGTGGCACTTCGTTCGCGCTTGGTTCTCGCTCTTATGCAGTAGCTTAATTAATTAACTTAAATTTCACTTATATTTATTTGTTATTGACAATTGTTTCACCAGGTTACTGACTTCTTCATAATATAAAGTAGAACAATATGTAAATGTAAATACTGTATTTTTACAGGGTACGGTATAATTATTGCATTGCGAAGTAATTTGATGAATTGGCTGTTAATGTAGATTAAGGAACACTATATAGTTCTTTGAATTAATAATAATAGTTCCTACACAAATAAATTTTAAGTTAAATGAATATTTAGGAAACATTTAAGAGTATAATTTTACCTAAATTTAAATGTTCACACACTGGGCAGCCGCTGACACGTAGCAAAGGGTACGAATATGAGTTGTAATAATCGATTAATTCACCATTCGATTATGCCCATCACTAATTAAAAATATGCAAACCGTTTGTCTTTATTACCTACCGTTTTTGAGATGTCGGACATTTACTATTTATATATGTTTAACATTGTGTCAAGGCAAACAACTCGCAACAAGTTACAGCAAAGCATATATTGCTGAATAGAGTACTAATTAACATAAACTATATAACATCATTTAGTTTAAGGTATAATACATATAAAATAAATAGGTATAACATAACGTTCCTTAAATTAAAGTTAGTTTGGTTGGAATTTCTTGGCTGTAGACTGGCGTTTGTGCTGAGCATTTGAGATGTCGTGCTGAAGCATCTAGTCAGCCAACATTGCTCCACTCCATTGATTCAGATATCGTGACTTCATCACCGAGATGTCCTGATGTAAACGTTCGCCATGTTCATCACTGGCAGAAAGATATGTGAGTCGAGGAGATGAATCTTGACGGACATGTTGCAATCCAACAAGCAGTACGCACTAATGCACTTCTTCAATATTTACATAGTCAAGAGATTTATAATTTCCTAGACTTGAATGCAAACAATGCATCTTTTTCACTACTGCTGAGTAAGTCCTCGAAGTGACTCTCTGTAATGCTCTTCCTTATTTGTGTACCTAAGAACACACCTTTTTTCACTTTCGCATAACTCAATTCTGGAAACTTGTTGGGTAGGTACCGAAAAGTATCTGCGTTGTTGTCTAGTGCCTTCACGAAGTTTTTCTTGAGCCTTAGCTTTATATGACATGAAGGCATAATACAATTTTCATGCTTAATTATTCTTTATATAGTGGTGCTTCTTATCTCTGATGTCCAACTCGCAGATAAAGTGTGTACCCTGTCGGCATTCCCATGAGAGTAGTGATTACTTTTCAATCACCACAGATACTCTAATTGCAATCGTGGTAGCAAATTTTGTCAAGAATGGGCGATATGGTTAAGTATGTCTCCTTTAGATGGGCAAAATATCCAACGGTTACTGACGCATACATTTTCCTATTGTGTAATAATACTGCCTCAAACTTGAATTTCAGGAATTTATGTTCTACCCCAAGGCTTAACATAAAACCTTTGATGTCGGTGTACTTAACACATATTATCACTCACTGCAAAGAACTAACGAGTTCATTGTGTCTGCGTCTAAATTGTGAAGTTCTTGTACATGTGATAGAAAATTAAATTCTTTCAGACGTGAACGTAGCATGTTTTTGTTGATATGTTGAAAACCTGACGTTATAGAGCCGAACAGTTTTCAGATTTATAATCAACATGAAAAACTGCATTAGAAAAATTAAATAACATGAGATATCTCACCAGATATTTACAAAAATCTACAAAAATTTACCCATCCCTCCTTATCTCCGAAACCCGAAGACGAATTTTAAAAAGAGTTATTTAAAATACATTGTACACCTGACGAAGCCATAACATGGGGACACACGTGTAGGTGTACAACATTTTTGATGAGGGAATTTCTGAACTATTTAGTTATAAATAAATATTCTATAAAAACAAGGTGTTCCACTAAAAAAAAAGTTGGGGTTCACTTCTAGAAGTCGTAGACAACTGAAACTAGCTCCTCGAAAAACCCTCGCATTCCAAATTTCAGATTAATACTGCCACTTTCTTCCCTATTTAGAATGCAAATACTTATTTGCTACAGTCAAAATCTCAGGAGCAAAAACCCAAATGAACAGGCATCATATTTTTTTATATTCTACATTGTAACTTATCATTTATTGTAATGTTTGACCACTTAAAAAATCCCTTTAAAATCTTATTTACAAAAAATCATTAGTGTTCACATGCTTCACATTTTTTGTTGCGCTTTATATTTAATCCTAATTCCTTCAGTGTTTATAAGACTCTTAGTAATATTAAATTTATATAAGCATGTGAGCAAACTTCCCTATAGTTATAACTCTCTAGCAGCATGTATAACATATTTAGATATTTAACATTTAGTTTAAAATTGTATTTGTTGAAGCCAGTCAACTGTGCGTAACAATTGTCATTATTTAATAAATCATTGAAAATAATACAGTGTTTTTGTTTTAATATAATTAAAATGAATTTTCATTAAGACCGAAACAATCGTTAGATTCTTAGTTTATTATAATGTTTCATCCCTTACAAGTCGTTCTTGTGTTTAAAGATTAAGTACCGTGTTCACTTAAAAGAGGAAAAGAAAATGTATAAAAACCATTTTACAGAGTTTATATTTTATATAAACAAAGGTGATGATTTTCTTAATTTTTAGGACATCTCTACTATCTATAAAACCTATTTTAACTGCATTCTAAGGCTTACAAGAACTTTCGTGCAGATGGTCTCCTCAGCATTCACCTGCAAACATTAAGTAGTGATCTGGCAAATAATATTCATCCTAGATAAATCGAAAAAGAAACAAAGTGTTATGTAAAAAAAATAATCTAAATTTGGTCATTTTATAATGTTTACATATCTTCTTAAAACCGTCTCAACTTTGTTTTCATCCAGGCATTCTAAGCAGATAAACTAACATCTACAAGAAAACAATAAAAGCCATACAGTTAAAATTTTGGCAATATATTAGGTCATGAGAACGAAACTTTCACACCACTCAATAGAGATTTTTAAGTGACATAATTCTACAGCAAATTGCACAAACCATAATGTAAATAATAGTTTACAGGACATAACCGACATAGTTTTAACAGCAAACCCGCAGAAGTTAATTTATTTGAGCCTTAAAAGCCGAAAAATATGGGTTATTTTCGTTTTTTGCTTATAGTATAAAAACTAAATATCTGCTCATAATGCTGTCAATAAATAAATGAGAGAATCTGAAAAATCTTCAAAATTACTATACAGTGTGTCCGGTTATGGACTAACAATAATCTAAATACATGTAAAGCAACTATTTTAATACACAAATACACCATATACTAGGGCTCAGTACCCCACCCCTCCATATGGCAGCCATTTTGTTTTTTTGATGACCTATTCTCTACGTGTGAACAAAAACGTTCATATTTCTTAAAGTTTTCGTCTTACTGAGATAAAAATAGGCTTATTCGACGAACAATAATACTGTCTATCAACATTTCAAAACAAAGTGTTAACGTTTTCTTAACTTTTGAAAAAAAGATTATATGCAAAAAAAGTGTCAAAAAATTATGCAATTCAGCAAATTATTGCAAATCAATGCAAAAGCAGTCCCATAACCTTTCACTTTTTTCACTAAATCGAAAGTTTTTCAGTAAAGCTACAATTCACAACTGTATGTTTATTACTTTAGGAGTTATTGTTGTTTGAACATAGCGTATGCGCAAACACAAAAGATTACCTTCATTATACCGTCAACATATGTGGTTGCAGCTAGATGGTGCACCCGCGCACTATTTTTGAGCAGTGAGAGAATATTTGAACAATAACCATGCACCGTGGATCGGTCACGGTAGTATAGTAGCGTGGCCAGCTGGCTCGCCCGATTTGACCCCCTTGGACTATTTTTTGTGGGGTGATATGAAGCAAAAAGTGTATGCTACAGTCCCAAACACCAGAGAAGATCTCGTCGCTAAAATTATGGCAGGCGCCGAAGAAATAAGATCAGACCTAAAACTAATTAAGGGCTCAACTGCCCAGATAGCACACAGAGCATTAACTTTTCTACAAGCTGGAACAACTGCTGTAGGATGAAATTTAAGGTGTATAAAAAAGTTTGTAAAAGTAACAAATAAAAATTAATAAGAACTTTATGGGTTTTAATGTTTACCTGTTTAAAATTCCCAGAAAGGTCTTTTGTGCTTGCGTATACGCTATGTTCAAACAACCATAACTCCTAAAGTAATAAACATACACTTGTGAGTTTAATGTTGTATTGTAGCTTAATTCAAAAACTTTCGATTTAGTGAAAAAAAATGAAATGTTATCGGTACTGCTTTTGCATTGATTTGCAATAATTTGTTGATTTGCATAATTTTTTTACCTTTTTTTGCATTTTATCTTTTTTTCAAAAGTTAAGAAAACGTTAACACTTTGTTTTGAAATGTTGTTGATAGACAATATTATTGTCCGTCGAATAAGCCTATTTTTATCTCAGTAAGATTACAACCTTGAGAGATATGAACGTTTTTGTTCACACGTAGAGAATAGTTTATCAAAAAAAGCTGCCATATGGCGGGGTGAGGTATTAAGCCCTAGTTTGTGGTGTATTTGTGTATTAAAATGGTTGCTAAATACATGTATATTTAGATTATCGCTATTCCATAACCGGATACAGTGTATATAAATTTGGATATCACCATTATTCATAAGGAAAAGCTAGAAAACCCGATTAAAAGTGAGTGATTTAAAAATTCATACCTTGTTTGCAATAATAACTGGAACCGTAATCTGTGTCCTAATGATAGCTTTTAACGTTAAGATTAATAAGGCTGAAGATCGATATTGTACGTTAAGTAGATCTTGCAGAATTGCAATTTAAACAATTTGTAGAAATATTTTGCAGAACATATCGTATTAACCACTATAGTTCGATAGCCATATGCAAAATATATTTTGAAAGCTCATAATCCTATATTTTGGATTTTTGTTATAGTGCCGTAAAATATATTAATACTGTTTGCTTAAATGACGGACCCTTACTTCCCATCTGATATCTTGACAGTGGATATCAGTAAACTCTATACAGGTAACTATTAACTTAATAAACCAATGGAAAATAGACCAATATGGACATGTAATAGTTATGTAAATAAAAACGTAAACAACTGATAAGAGAAAACATATAATTAATACAATTTACCATAATTTTTATCTCGTGCCCCCACCTGAAGAAAATTCTAGATCCGTTCATGTGCCTTGATAGCTATTGTGCGTGCCCCGCTGACTGGTTCTCGCATATTCATTCATTTAATGCAATTTACTGTTATTTTAAACCAATTTCTAAGCATTATAGCGAAAATTCAAGAAGAGGAAATTATGAGCTTTCAAAATATCTTCAGTATAGCCCGGTGGAACTAATCTCGTTAATATGGTGGGATATGTGTCTAACTTATATAAATTCCAATTCTTGAAAAACTACTTATTGACTGGTATCCATAGCCCTTTTAAATTTAACGTCATAAATTATCGTTTTGACGAGTACTAGTTACCAGAAAAGTATAAATTATAGAAAAAAATTCCACTTTTGACCTGTTTTTCTGATTTTACTCGGTAAAAAATGACTCAATCAGGATGTATGTCAGTAGGAAGGATTTCTGATTCTCTACAAATTTCTGTACTCTGCATTACGATTTCTTAATTAAGTTTCATTTCATAGGCAAAAAACAAAATAAATAGTATTTTTGCCGATTATAATATTTAAATTTAAACTATTTACGAGTTTGCTGTTAAAATCTTAGCAGTAACTATGTATAAACTGTTACTAACGTATAAGCGAATTGCTGTTGAATTGTATGTCCGAAAATGAGTTCAATTGTGCTCCATAAACTGGTGTATTTGTCGAATTTCAAATCTCGATTGTTAATCAATGCATATTAATTATTAAAAAAATCACTTATTTAATTTTTCGTAAATAACTATTTATGTTCTTTGTAACTTCTACAAGAGAAACTAATCTGACAATTACGGATTTATTTTGCAAATGGAATTACCAATTTCCTACAACTTTACAAAAGTTAGAATGGTATCCAAACAGATATTGAAAACATTCATACCTGAAATTACTTATCAAAAGACATCTGGCTAGTGCCAAATATAGATTATAATACAACACCGAATAGTGAAATATTATTAAACATGATAGTGCCACAACCGGAAGTGTTAGAAAATTTATTGTAAGATTAAAGTAACATAAAATATTTTCAAATAAGTGGAAAATTTGTCGAGTACCGAAGAAAGAACTTAACATGTAGCTCCGTCTCAATGTTGTACATTTAGATTTGCGGTTTGGGTTATACCCCAAATTGATGAGTGGAATAAATTTAGTTGCAGGCAACAGTACATTACAAATAAGGTAGAAAGGGTATTTCATGTAATCACATGTAGAAACTCCATCCGATAAATGTGGTTTGGAGGTATTGAACAAAATCCATCACTCTGAATGACCGTAATGTATCATGTATTTACCATAGACATGTGTGACGGGAATTTCACATATAGGATATAGGAACTAGTCTTTTTTATAAGAAATTTAATCTAGACATATTTATTTATCCATTTATTACTGTAGAGTGTTTTTTTCGCGTTTTGTATTGTAATTAATTAAAAATTTCACTCACCATTTTGACATGTTCAATACCTATACCTCTTCGCTACCTGTTTCAAAATTTTTCGAAGAGGAAAAAGTTGGGCGTCTCTCCGAAATTAAGCCACTCAAAAATTGTTAGCATGTTATTAATCAAAAATATATATATAGCGTGGGCTCTCTGTCTATTTTATTGTTACATTTAATACTTTTTCTGTAGACATATACATATGTATACATTGTAATTTAATTTTTAAATAATTGCACAGAGCCATTAAAACATTTAAGAGTGTGGATGGACTAAGATCTAACGGATTATTTAATAGCCTACCTGAATATTTGTATTTGTTAATTTTTAGGGATTCTAATAAATTAATTGTACTGGGATTAGTTTCTACATGCAAAATTTGTACATTATCATTAAAGTTATGATTATCCTCTATTAAATGACCTGCATAATAAGATTTATTATCCAGTGTGAAATAACTTCTTTTGTGCTCTCGAGTACGGGTTTACAATTATTATCTATTCTTGATTTATCCTGTTTATCTAAAAATGATTTAATTTTATTACTTGTTTCACTCAGGTACGTTAAAGTTTTGAAGAAATCATAAGGATTTTTATCAGTTGAATAAATTGAATCTAGACTCTTGAAACACTTACTTTTTTACTAGGTTATCGATAGCTGGTGATCAAAATCGTTGTTTATTGCTATTTGTTGAATGATGTTTAATTCTTTTTCGAAGTTTAACGGGGTCAAGGGTACATTAATTAATCTTCGAATCATACTATAAAATGCAGACATTTATGTAGGTTTATTATAAACTGAAAATGTATGTTTGTTGTTTATTCAGGTAATTGTCAAATCTAAATACTGAGTTTAATTATTTGTTTCTATTTCAAAATTCAATATTTGGGTGTATAATATATAATGTAATATAATAAGTGAATGAGATAAATAATACTAATACCGTTTTAATACACTCTTTAGATAGGTGAATTTAACATGAAAATTTTAACATGAAATCTTAACCTAGTGTGCTAGTTTCCCTTAAATTCCTAGATGCCTAAAGCCGGTTGTCACACGTCCGTACCAGTGAAACGAGCAAACTTACGGGCATTCCAACAAACAAATTTTAAAGGTTGTTTATCTGTTATATCACTTAAAAACCTCCAATGACTGAACTAGTGGGTAAGCTTTCTTTCTTTTGGGCTTAGCAGATTTTTATTTTATTATTTTTATTGCACCGTTAAGCCTTTTGGCGTGGCAGTTACTGAAATTTCCTACTAGAAAACGATACGAAACCATTGATCCCTTTCATCGAGTGGCGCTTCTGAAGTTATCGACCTTTGGCGGATCGGACTGATGGATCGAAAAACACCTGCATGAATAATATTAATACCCAACGAAAGCAAAAGAAATCGAATAATATCATTAACTGATTTGGTAGTCGAAAGAATATAATGAATCTATCCATTCATAAAAAACACATTTTAAAGAAGGGTGCGAACCCAGCGTGGGTGGTCGTCTTTTGCGGACGACAGACGTGTGAAACATTAGCATAACATTACAAATTAGGTCAATATATTCAAAATCTTTTAGGTTAGCACGCAGAAAGCCGTCTATAGAATGCTTAAGAGAAATCCGGATAAACGACATCGGCTTGTCTAATTATATCCAGGCACTCAGAAATGTAATCAGTTATGCAAAAAAGGCAGTGTTGTATATCTTTGTTGAATTGATTCGGCCGATACTTGGTGGAAATTCATTATAATAATTAGCTGATAATACAATCGCAATTTCCACAATTTACGTTTTTTAAAATGTTGGTCGAAACGTGTCGGACAGTTTTAAAAAACGTAAATTGTGAAAATTTTGAATGTAGTATCAGTTAATTATTGTATATCTTTGTTGAATAAAAGCGGAAACGGAAAATAAGTAGGCAGAATAAGAAATGGTTGCTTATTATGTAAGATCACATTTTATTACTTTACATATTCCAACAGGATGTTCGATCAAGTAAGTTTTCGTAGATGACTTTTGAGCTATAACTTGAAGTCACTGCACTGTTTGTTTTCATATATATGGAACGAATTTTGATTAAGTTTAGATCGAAACCATCATCTATATGAAAGAAAGTTTAACATTCAATAGTTCAAATTAATCTTACAAAAATCACTCAGATACATTAAACACCAAACTTCGATTTGTTTTTGTCAGTCGCTGTGTCTCAGTTTTCTTACGAAAACAGTCTAACTTTCCGAACACATAAACTACATCCAATATGGACTTGGATATTTGCCACTTTCATATTTGCTCTGTATATTCTTCAGCCGCCTACACCGAGACCGTAGTACGCCTACGCTTTTTCATTAAAGTCATATTCGTTTCCATGGTTTGTTTTCCATTTGTTTGTTGTAAATTTTCAAAGAGGAAAAGCGCAGTGGTTCTGCCTCTTCCACTGAACTGTGAATGGAGACCCCGCGAAAGCTTTTATTGTGTTTGCCTGTTGTTGATCGAAAGTTTTATTGATATTTTCTAAGTAGATTTGAATACTGGAAATGAACTACAGCTCCGGTTCTAAACAATGAGAATTTATATTTAAGAAAGAACCGATTTAAATTGGCTTAAAATAAAAACCGTTTAGAAACCGTGTGCAATCAACAACTGTTTTCTGACGTATTTTTTATCTGATTTACGGTACAATTCTATTGATTATTTTCTTATCTCTCTCTCTCTCTCTCTGTAATTTGTATTTTTCTATATTATCCACATATTTTTTAAATTTTTTATATGTTTTAATATGTGGCCGACTTTCTATAAGTGTAACTCTAATTCAGCCTATATTGCAACCACCCTGGATACGTTTCGGTGTATTTGGTCACCCAATATAAATTATTATTTGTCTATCATTTTCTGAATCACCCTGCACAACTATAATTCAACCTACAGCATGTTATATTTCAACTATCCTATATATGGAACTGCTTATGCACCACCCAATATCACATTTATTTGTAAGATTTTTCGAACCCACCTGTGTAACTGTAATTTTACTTCGCCCAATATTTCAACTGGCACATTGCTTGCTGCTTGAATTTCGATGCACGCACAAACCTAGCACCGTATACCATATAGAAAACATCGCTCTCCTAAAAAAAATTCATTTCGATACACTAATGAAATATTTTGTGCCATTTTACGCGACTGCTATGAAAACCGTTACAAACACCCTGTACGATATACTTTCATGGCATATCTTGACATTTAAACATTTAAGCTAGATATTTATGATGAAAATTTGACATTTACATTGATGTTTACCGTGTTTTTGCAAATATTTTTACGATTTCCGGAAGAAACGGTATGTTTTGTAGATAATTATACGGAATCAAGCTGGAACATCTCTTTGTAGAACACATTTCAAAATATTCAAACTGTTTTAGCCGTTTTAGACAAAATAGTACAATTTATTGAAATTCACTGAAATGTAGTCCCTTATTTACTGTTTTTTTTTCTTCTGGAAAACCGTAAATCTCGCGTTATAGAAAACTATACCGAACTTTTCTGTAATATTCCTTAATATAATGCGGTTTAAATCATTAAATTTGCCCAAGCCGTTTTTGAGTACTCACTGACCATACTTAAAAAAAAATGGAATTAATAACCTTTTTGGAAGTCGGTTTAAAATTACAGTAGGAAGAACATATTTCTATTAGAAAATAAATAAAATAGAAACTGAAATACAAGTATATGTTAGTACTATACGCTGTCATGTCAATCATATACGACTGACAATCCTGTTAATTAAAGCCATCCATGGAGTAACATCTATGTTTATGTATGTTCCATTATAGAATAAAGGCTTTTACGGTCGGAGTCTAACTTAGATTTTTTGTGTTCTGAGCTATTGAACTTAACGTTTTCGTCTACAACTACGGCAAACATTTTCAAAAGCATGGATGGGGCATTAGCGATCGCTGGTCACTGACTATGTTCTGGGCATTGATGATCCGTTTATTTATACCAGCCCTTGGAGTCGTGGCCTATACAGTGCGTACTGATTGGCTGATGATTCTTCGCTATTTACATGTTTTTTGTTTCATAAAATCCGAATAAAAGCGATCTCTAAACAAAGTTTAAAAAATTTGAAACTATGTCGACGAAGATGAAGAAGGATAAAGTGACACTCATATAATCTCAACTAATGCTGTTCGTTTCAAAATTTTAAAAATTGTAATACTTATACTTTACCTTTACCTTTCTAGGGTTCGGGTATATGATTATTTTGGAATGCACTTACCTGAAAAGAAAAAAAAAGATTTATACTTAACAAAAAAAACATGTATGCAAATTCTCAAAATATTGATAAATAATAGATTTTAGTTGATATACCTACTAATAATAATTCCTAGAGGCAATTCAGGAGCAATTTTATCGAAAAGTGTTTTACTTATCATATTTGGTTTTGTTGAATAATTATATATTTTTATTACTTTTAAAGTTATACCGTCTAACTTACTTCTAAAGAAATAAATTGTAATATCTTGTAGTGACAAAAACAAGGAGTTGCCGAAAATGGCGTAATAAGCGCAGTTATCAAATTGAAACTGAAACTGAAATATTTAAACTGGAAAAACAAAATCGTTCCATGAATATCCCCATTGGAAAAAATGTGGAACCTTTGGCGAGTCACAAAGTTTCGTACCCTAACACCAAACCTTTATTTTTTACACTCCAGGCCCCTTCAACAACTGACCCGTCATCTTCATGGAGTAAACTTGAAAGAAGTGCAGTTTTTTGAAAAATGTAACATTAAAGTAAAAGTTTGACATTCATTTGTAACCAGCTGAACTGTTCCGGCTTCGTAGGGGCTAGACAAATCGGCTTATTTCACATATTTGTCTTGAACATTTTTAAATTTGGTGATTTTCACATTCCGTGTGTTTTATGTATCCGTATGGTTGGACAAATAATATTTTAGGATAGCTGAGGATTACAACCAGTAAATAAGTAAAGCAGATGTAGAAGACCATAACTTAAGCGAAGCTAGTGCAGCTATTATGGCAGTTAATAGTAAGAAGACATGTAAACTTAAGGATTTGTTAGTTTTTTTTTCAAATAGATACATGAAGATTTGGAAAAAGTTTGACTTATCTTTAGATAGAAGAATTTAAATCTGAATTAATAAAATTGTAACTTGTTTGAAAGTAATAAGTTGCAATTATATTGTTTTTGAAAAAAGGTTTGAAATGTATGTTGTTTTCAGAGGTGTTTACGTGATTTAATTGGTGGTTGCTTTGTTTTTGTCCTCGTAGTCTATGAAAGAATATTTAATATACAGTGTGTGTGTGTGTTTACATAACTATGAAAATGAGTATCAACTTTAACATTGACTATATTTTCAAAACAAATTAGATAAAAAGTTGACTGCTTTCAAAAAAAGTAGACGAATATAATTAATAAAAAATAAATACACTATTAGCAAAGCTATGGTTTGTTTTGTTGCATATTTGAATACCAATATTTGACCAGTAAAGTGCACCACCAGTTTTATAACCCACCAGCCGCCACTGCAACATAGACAAATTGAAGTGGAATTTATTAACTTTCAAAATATCTTTACTATATCCCGATCGAACCATTCTGGTTAATACGATGGGATGTGCAAAATATCTCTCTAAATTATTTTTCGACCGGTTTTTCTTAGTTTACTCGGTGAAAAATTATCCAATCATAATGCATAAACGCTCATTAAGAAGGATTTTTGATTCTCTACAACTTTTCTGTGAGTAAAACCACAGTTTTGCACCCTAACACCAAACCTTTAATTTAAACATTCAACGCCGTTTCAACAACTCTATGTTGTCATCATCAAGGAGTAAACTCTGTAGACGGCATTACAATTCCTTCATTGCTTTTTATTATTTAAGGAAAAAACAAAAGACATTCGTATTTTTGCTATTATTTAAATAATTTATTTCTACGATTTTGCCGTTGAAATCTTGGCAGTTATGCTCTATAAACTGTTACTGATGTGATGGTATAAGCGAATTGGTGTTGAATATTATGTCCGAAAATGACTTCAATTTTACTCTATAAACGGGTGTATTAACAAATATTCTCCTTAATAATTTTCAAGGGGCAAATGTCTGGATATTTGCATTGCCAACTAGTTTGTTCAGCTAAATATGTAATCAGCTGATAGTTTATCACAAAAATGTATCCTGTTAGGACACTGTTATGTCGTCTTGCATAATATTACGACATCATCAAAGAATTCCGGCCGTTCCTAAACAAACATTATCGAACAGAGATTAGGGTTAATTTCCCAAATGACATGGCAACTTCCCAGAACCAACCCAAGTCTCATTGAAAATGCTTTCCGGGTCAATGAATACAGTTGGCGGCAGGCCTCTACAAATGACTCCAATGCTCTAGTCTACTGTTTAGTTTATTTTAATAGACGCCGAGCAACCCTTTCTGAATGGATTCTATCTAAAACAATTTTCACCCACTTTAATGCTAAAGTTTGACATAGAGCCAGATGAAACTGAATCCGCCCGATGGCGTTTGTATGGTGTTTGCTTAATCGTGTATGTATGAAACATCTCTCCGAATACAAATGAGGGTCCGTATAATTTGCTCAAGTATATACAAGCTGCTTTAAATGGTAGGTTTAATATTGTTCGCCAAGAACAGATGCTGCGCTACATTTTCAGAGAATAAAACGAGAAAGAGCGTTAAGGTCGTGCCATTATTTCACTTGCAGCGAGATCACAGACATGTAACAAGTCCTCGGGTAAGGCAATAATCTTGTTGTCTTTCTTGCAGAGTTTAAGTTATGGCGGTGTTGTTGAAGAGTTTAGAAGAGTTTTTTAATACTGGTAGCGACGAAATTTCTCGCTGTTATGTCGGAAATTTTATTTTTCTGGGCTTTAAAATAGATTATCTTTATACTAGCTTTCTGCAAAATATCATCTAGACGGTGTCTTGGAATCGCGTTTATAATAATAGAAAATACCATCATGATAATATGTAACTGCAACTTGAAAAAATATAGAAACTACAAAGAGCAAATAGATTAAAGTAATAGTTAATGTTCTTTATGTTTTTTTGAAGAAAATATAGCCGGCTGAAAAAAAAATGACACGACAAGGTGCCGCGAAAATATCAGTATAAAGATCGTTATTCTGGTTATATCGTTTTCCGAATAAATCTAATGCTGGCGGTTCACACGTCCCTCGTCGGCAAAAGATGACCATTTACGTTGGGTTCGTACCCTTCTTTAAAATGTGTTATTTATGAATGGATATATGCATTCTATTCCTTCAACTACCAAAACATTTTGTGAGAATAAAAGATATTATCAACCAATTTGTACCCTTTTTGCCTTCATTGGGTATTAATATTATTCATGCACGTGTTTTTCGATCCGTCAGTCCTATCCGCCAAAGGTCGAGAACTTCAAAAGCTCGACTCGATGCAAGGGATCGATGGTTTCGGGTCGTTTCTAAGTAGGAAATTTCAATAACTGCCAGGCCAAAAGTATTCAGAGTGCAATAAAAAGTAATAAAATAAAAATCTGCAAATGCCGAAAGAAAGAAAAGATACCAAATAGTTCAGTTACTGGAGGTTTTTAAGTGATTTTACTCCTAACAACCGTTAAATTTTGTATATTGAAATTAAATTTGCTCTTTTCACTGGTAGATTGAATCCTAATAATTTTCAACGTTGGTGGTCGTCTTCTCGGACGACGGACGTATCGGGACGTGTGAAGCGCCAGCCTAACGTTGGGAGCACAGGGTGACACCAATTATATGTTCTATATGCTAAGAATTTAATTGCAGATACATACATACATACAAATAAATAATGTATGTTTATATTCAATAGCTACCCGAATTTCAATTCAAATTACTCTTAAAACGTAAAAATTAGTCATTAAATACAGACAGAAAAAGGTATCTTTTAATGGAAAATAACACCACACTTAAAAAAGGCTGTATATTCAAAAAATCTTAACGTTTCAAAGTCTTATGCTTATAAACAAAATAATTCATGAAATCCAGAAAAAAAAAACAATAAACTATACAAACAACATAAAGTACTTCTAATTTAAACACGAAGACATAAACTGACAACAAATCTGAAATTTTTAAGATTACTGAAAAACAAACAGTTGGTTGAATTTTCACTTTTTTATATATTTTTCATTTGAGATTTGTTCCGATTATATTCCTTAGTTAAACTAAATAAAAATAATCACCTCATCAGGCACATAGAGTGGTTATTTCTCAGCCCCAGCCTCCAAAATTTCTAAGTCTTTTCTTGGTATTTAAAACAATACACCAAATTTATCCTCATATACATTATCAAGAATTCCATTGATCTAGTTTCAAAGATCCAAAAAATCACTCTTCCCAATAATGCTCTCATTTGACGTGGTCAATCTACTTCCCAGAATATCACCTGATGAGTGCATCAATATAATCATAAACCTATTAGACAAGCATAATATCAATCCTATAATTAAAAATGAAATAGTTACTGTTATACATCTCTATCTCAACCAAAACTACTTATAATTCAACAACAACATTCACAATAGCACTCAAGGCCTAACTATGGACAACCATTTAACTCCTCTTCTATCTGAAATATGTATGGACAATTTAGAAACGCTAGAAACTAATCTCGTGGCGTGTTTCACAGGTACGCATCGACAATGACAGTTACCACACAACTACTTAAACCAACTACACCCCAAAATAAAATTCACACTCGAAATAGAAACAGATATCACACTAAATTTTTCTAGACATAACAATTAAAAGACAAGACAACAAACACACTTTCTCCATTTATCACAAACCATCACACTTTGGCCTTACCATCACACCACCCCATAAAACATAAACTTGCTGCGTTTCACTGTATGTTACACATGCTCGCGACAATACCACTTAACAAAACCGACTTTGATAAGAAACTTAAAAGAATAAAACTCATGGCTGTCAACAATGGTTACACCGCTCAACTTATTGACATCTTATTAAATAGAAAATTAAATAAAATTGTCATGAAAGAAGTATATTCCACTGTCCCCAAACCCATACCTAAATTATAACATACTCTCACATTCAATGGAACCCCCTCACAAAAAATCTCTCAATTTTTACAGAACATGAACATATATACAGCCTTTACAACAAACAACAATTTATCTAGACATATAAAAAATAGCAAAGATAAGACTGACACAACTTCTAACTAGAGTGTCTATAGGTTCAACTGTGGGACTTGCGCCAACTTCTATATTGGTCACACTGGAAGACCATTCAATTCAACGTGGTGTGAACTAACGTACAATAAATCTACGATATTTTACATTTACAAAACAAAATAAAAAATGTATATTCTTGAATCCCTGAAAATCAACAAAATCAAAAATTCTCTATCTCTTGAATGGTGCAACTAAAACCAATTAATGTTCCTTACTTATTCTCAACATCCAATTATAAATAATATTATATTATATTATCCACATCTGTTGTAAACGATGTTTCAAAAATATATAATTTACTTGACCAGGGTGTAGGCCCTAAAATTAAGACGATAGCATTAACTATTTTATTACCCTATCTCAAGTTTGTAAGACATATTGCTTTAGCATTCATTGTATTTCCAATTTCTGATGAAGCCAGACTTGGCGAAACATACATCAAATTAAAAATAAATAAATAAATAAAAACTGAATATCAACGTTATACCTTATGTTCCAGGTCTACCAGAAAAAAATGTTCATGGAGATAAATATAAAGTAAAAACGATTTTTAAAACAAACATCCAATTTGACGAAAACGAAACCAAAGAATGCTACTCAAAACTCCATACATTTTGTGTGGAGTGTACCTTGTGTCTATGTGAACACATACTTGTGACATCAAGACCTCTCAAAATATGGAATGAAAAACACCAATACAAGGTCTTTAAAATACTTTTAAGCAATTCAAGGTTGGCTAAATATGTACTAACTGTTTGTATAATAAATCTGAAACAGAACAAAGATACTACTTAAAGAAGAATACTCTGAGAAAAGAAAACTCTAAGAAATATCTGTGCCCTCTATAGAGATAGAAGTATATTTTCATTCAGTAACATTTGTTACTGTATGAAAAGAAATGTCACACGTCACATCATATATGTGTGATGTGAACTTGTAATATACACTCAAACATATTATACTGAAAACTAATTGACAAATCGATACATCTAACTACTTGAAGTTAATCCTACGAGAGAGTTTTTCTATAAGACGCCAACTAGTAACTTGGGAAATTTTTTGCAAGTTTCTAAACTTTAATTTTCTTTTACTTATCTTATCTATATTTCCAAAACAACGAAAAACCCAAATGAACAGGAAAAAACTAAGTTTTTCATTTTTTAAAAAGTATGAGTCGAAAAAGATGTTGAGACTGTATGGTTAGAATAGGTTTGATGTAGGTTTGTTGAACTAATAGTCCGTTGATTACCGCTACCAACAAAACTGTCTTGGGTAACTTTCCAATCACATCAATCTATACAGGTCTTACATTATTTAATTCATAAATGCCAATCAACGAAAAGATCGCTTTCATTCTCAATAAAAACGAAAAATAGGGATAACAGTGGTTTCCTGAAAGATGTTAGAATTTATAAAGAGCCATTTAAAGTATAATCCATACCATATTCTCGTTAGGTTGAAGTCCTAATGAAAGCAGCTAGGTTTAATTTTAATTATTGTCGTTGATAAACATGATCGCAGCTTTTCCAGTTATGTTTCGTAAGTAGGAAGTAGTCTGTTATTTATGTTTTTACACAGAATGGCTGATAAAGTTGGTGTGTTGCTTAATACAACTATTTTTCCGAAATGTTTTAAATATATCTCTGTCATTTTTATGTAATCAAGTGAAATTACTACCTCGGATACAAATTAGCTTTTATTACTATTAAACCTTCTTTTAAAGATGATCCGTCGGTACTGCTATATAGATCCGAAACGCTGTTAATATAATTAACCGATTAGAGGCTTGTTTACAATCGATGAACATTTCAAACGAGACAGAGCCCATACAGATAGAGAACTACAATTCAGCCAATATACCGGGCTCAGTACGCACAACATATTCAGATTCGCAGAAGATCGCGAATAGTTTACTAAGATGGTAATCTCGAATAAGAGACTTACACTCTTCTCCTCTTCAGCTGACCGACCATTTAAGCGATCACATTTCAATCCGATTTCTGGTCTGTTGCACTGTTTCTCAAACCCGTCCAATTTGTTTTACTCTAGAAAATTAACTGAAGAAGTTAGTCTTTGGGGTGTCTCATTATGTATCCATAGTAAGCTGTTTTTTGCATTTTTATATTAAAGAACATTTCTCTGATCCTATTAACTGGTGGCTCTTTCAACATTTGTAGATGAGTAGACATTTCAACTGCTTTCAATTAATTGAGATTTTGAGTGTCAGTTTATCTCCAGCCAGATTTTCAAGTGTCTATATTTTCTAACTCTTTCCAAAGTCGTTCCATCGTTAACAAGCTTTGTGGTTATGGAAAGCATAGTATAAAAATATGGTCTTATTGGTATTTTTTATTTATAAATGTTACTGGTTTTGTTCAGGAGATTTATCATCTCTTTTAAGTGTTTGATGTTATCCGCTATCAAGGAAAACCACATAATTCTGGTCGAAAAGCAGCCCCACTATTCAACGTTAGCCACACATCATTTTTTCCAATATTAAAGGAAAGTAAAATGCATCCTTATAAAATGATGCCGACTCAGGAACTCATGGAAGACTATTTCGATCGAAGAATGTATTTCTGTGAACAAATGATGGTAAGGTTAGATAACAATGTAATCCAATTAGAAGATGTTTTGATTTCTGATAAGAGAACATTTACACTTCACGGTCATGCTAATCGTCAAAATTGATTCTATTGGTCTAATGATGAATCCTCACTGGATGACAGAGAAACATATGTAATATCCTGAGAAAGTTAATGTTTGGGCAGGAATTGTTGAAAATCATATAGGTCCTTTATTCATTGATGACAACTTGAATGGAGATAAATATTTAGAACTGCTCCAAAATAATATCGTGCCAACTTTGACAAACTTATATCCTGATCTAGTAAACCAACAAATTCCTGCAAATAGAATATGGTTTCAGCAAAATGAAGCACCGCCCCATTTCGAAATCAATGTCCAATTTCCAAATCAATGGATTTTGAGGCGCGGATCGATAGAATGGTCAGCACGATCTCCTGATTTGACGCCATTGGACTACTTTTCGTGGCGATATGTCAAAAGTACTGTATACAAAACTAAACCCCTCAGCTTAGATGACCTAAAAAGACGAATCACGCTTGCGATTGGATCAGTTATGCCTGAGATGTTGAGTAACTTTAGAAGACATTTCTATACCAGATTAGCATGCTGCCAAGACGTTCGCGGCGAGTATCTTGAACATTTCCACATTGACATTAATTAAATAATTTTCTTATTTAATGTTATTTTTTGTAAAATATATGAAAACACTTAATACTTCTGAAACAGTTGAAGATGTAGGATATTGTACATGAATTATGTACAGAATTTTCTGAAGAATCCAAAAAAATAATATACAGGGGCTTGCATTTAAAATAAGAAAGTTGCTATTGGCCACTGTTACATGACACACCCTATATAATTTTTTTGTTGAAAAAATGCGCATTTATAAATACAAATCCAAGTGTCCAAGCGTTTTTCCCTTCAAACTCTCCTTTATTCGTTATCGAATTTATTCCATTTATCTGTCCCACACTGTAGATTTTAAATGGAGATGCCTTGTCATCCATGTCTGTCATTTTGAGCATCTCTTGATTAATGAGAAGATTTATACCCAGTAAAAAAATGTGGTGAAACTGTGGAATTATTCTAACATAAATAATAAAGCCCCAACTGACGTCAACAGTTATCGAAAGTTCCATCATTTGTCATCAATTGACACAAAAATAGAAATTTTAATACCGTCTGCGACATTAAGTTTTAATATAGGATATAATGATTTGACATTCAAAAGTTCGTCGGGCAGAATTAATTGTCCCAAAAGTAATTAAACTCTACGTGAATAACAACCGAACGCTTCCTGTGTCAAATGTAAACATGAAGGGAGAACCGTTTGTTACGAACTAATTTTTACTTCGCATACAAACTGTGACAGATATAGATCTTGCCTGACCTTTGAATGCAGTTACCTACCGGCGTTTTAACGAATGTCATTCACAGTGCACTCTGAATACTGCAGCGTAATTACCTGAGTACCAAGCACCGAAAATGTGTGCTAATGCGGCGTAGAGTAAGTGCTATAAATCTTAGTGCACACTTAATTTTTTATGTAATGCTTTCAATTAGTTTCAAGTTTATTTACACAACTGATAACAATATCCTCTTATTAAGCTCAAATTCAAGAGATGTGTACATGGTGATCTAAAATAGGAGTTTAGTAAGTGGACCTTCGTTGCTTCTCTAAATGAGTAAGCAAAAAACAGCGTTCACTGACTCATTCAGTCCCTCTTTCATAATATAAGCTTTCATATATTAATTATACAGTGAGGACGCGTGGGTTGGAACAGATTCATTTAAAATTCAGGTGTTGGTTATTTGGAAAAATGCTCAGACACGTCGGTTTTGTTTTGGACTGCGGTTTTGTGACTCATTCATACAGGGTGGGCCAGAAATAAATTGCGACCATCAACATATCAAATTAAATGTTCAAATTGTTGACCATTAACTTGCTGACAATACCTAAGACGGTTTTCAAATTCTCGTAACACTTCAATTATCGTTTGTGGCAGGATTCGTTGTAATTCGGTCCTAATTATATTCTTTAAATCCTGGATATTTTCCGGCTTATTGAAGTAGATTGATTGTTTCCTGAATGATATTTATGGCATATTTTTCAATGTCTAAGTACTTCTTGGGAAATAACACCACAGTTAAGAAAATTGCTGTATATTCCAAAGGTTTCGGAGTCTAGGTCAAACCCCGTTGTCAATGGTTCAGAAACTTGGATAAAAAAGGCACAATTCTAAGATGTAAATTAAAATATTTGATAATATGTATTATTTGATTTCTGACGTCAGATATCACTACTCAGTCTGATTATTTTTGCATATATAAAATTATTGCCATAAATACCTTTAAAAATAGTTCTGTTGGAACTGGCAAGAAGGTGAGAGTAATTTCGCATCAGGTTAAGGAAGGAAATGGGCGAAAAGAAAAAAAATAGAAAGGTAAGTTAAAGCCAGGCACGGAAATAATACATTAGGCAATAGAGCAAAATTGAAGACATTTTGGGATATAAAATTCAACAACAAACCGCCGATGCCATCGCTACAGTATTAGTTCATACATGATATTTTACATGATTTTAACAGCAAATTCCTAGAAATAATTTATTTAAACAATAAAAACTAGCAAAATATGGATTTTTTTGTTTTTGGCTTGTATTGAGAAAAACAATGAAGGAATCGTGATTTAGTCAATGAAAAAGTTGTAGAGGATTAGATAGCCTTCAAAATGAGCATTTACAGATCCTGATAGGATTCCAATGAGAAAATTTGGAAAAATCGAGAAAAATTGTCGTATTATCAAAAACTCATAACTTTGTTGTATTAACAAATAAAAAATTCATTTTCCGCAAAATGGCAGCTTATGATGTAACAATTAACTATTCTCAATAAAAGTATTGTGAAATAAATGGTTTTTGCAAAATTGCAATTTAAACACTTGGATGATTTACAAACTGTATCATATTAACCATGCTCTTTCTATTGGAGTGTTACTTAGATCTTTTCAAAGTCCGTAAAATGAGTTTCAATTTGTCTATCTCAGATTTTCGTGAAAATCACGTGAAAATCACGTAGAGGTGGTTTAAAACGGTTGTGAAAATTGTATTATAGACATAAGTCCGTGAAAGGTAGATAGCCAAGCTATTTAAAGGGAATTTGCGCAAGCCTGGTTGCTCACTAATAGGGGCCAAGAATTATTTAGATGTAGGATGTTTTGAATGACATTATCTCACTAAACTAAGTTCAGTTTAATGGATTATTTATACAGTAATGAATATATCCCATTTTATATTTTAAAATTTGTATGTTTATAAATTTGACTTTATATAATCTACTCATTTAAAAGTGTTATTGTTAATATTCTGACAGCTAATTGTTTTTCTGATTCTGTAGGAATGACAGTATTCTGTAAGTTATAGTCGAATAATCCAGATAAATACTAGGTATTAGATCCTATAACAACTAACGGAGATATGAAGGAGTATAAGATTTTTTAGATGAAAACACTATTTTATTCAATCGATGTACACTTTGGTAAATAAACGAGAGCAAATGTTTTATACTGTATGTAGGTATGTACTTTTTAACATTTTTTAAAGTGAATAAGAATTATAATGTTTTTATACTGAGCATCTTTTGTTCATTAAAAGAATCCAAGTAGGATATATTTCAGTACGTAAAATGATGGATAAATTGTCATTAACATCCGCTTCTCTGAGTCTACTCATTTGGACACGTCGTTCATGACACTCGAGGTTAATATCTTAGCGGTAAAATATTGAAATGGGTAAGACATAAATGATAATAAAATATACAATAAGAATTTTCTATTACTGCATCTAAAACTTTTCCATGCGTTATTCACGTTAATTTTCTTGCGCAAAATACTCAGCAAAACGTCGCGGAAAAAGTTTGCTTCCCCTAAATTAACCTGACCACCCCCACCAGATTTTCTTCTGTCTCCCTCCGGCACGAATTCTCAAGTAAAATGTAATATTCACAAGCATTTTTAATCATTTTTACAGCATTTAAACAAAAATCGAAGATATACAAATTGAAATACATGATATGAATTTTTAAAATGAATTTGGTATATCCCTGCCAGACGGATGTAGTTAATCATAGAGCGGAAAATTAACTTTGTAGTTTTTATTACAACATAGTTATAATTTTTTTTCAAGTTATTTTTGATCGGTTTTTGTATATTTTCTCAGAAAAATGTCCTTCCATTGGGACTTGTAGATGCTCATTTTAAAGGATTTCCGATTCCTTACAACTTTATATTGATTACGATTCCTTTATAAGTTTCCATGACACAAGCAAAAAACAAAAGAAAATCACATTTTCATGGGTTTTTATTTTTTAGATAATTTACTTCTTCGAATTTGCTGTTAAAATTAGGTCAGCATAATCGGTTTGCTGTTAAATTTTATGTCACTTAAAATTCCCTTTTGACTGAGGTATAAGTGATTATAATATAAATAAGTAAACAATGTATAAATACATAATTTGACCAAGTGCGATTTGGAATCGCGTACTTTTGAGATTTGTAGGTAAATCGTAGTATATTTTTTTCTAATTTTCAAGTTAACGTCAAGCAGGCAATTAGTGGATTTTCTTATGTTTTTCTTGATATATTCTAACGTAATAAATACGTTTTAAATTTATAAAACATATACACTTTTATCCCGCGCAATGAACGTTTTCATTAGATCTGCTGCATGATACACTTGATTTGTATAATTTTTTAGTTTAGTTTTCAAGAAATATTCAATGAGGCCATATATAATCTCTTTTAAAGTCTGTATTTCTATAAATATCTTTTAAATAACTTATTTTAGAAAAACCTGTATTTCTCATAACCAGGACTTTCATTTGGTATATTACATGATGTGCTTGAAAAAATATATTTTTTTATTTTTCCTTTAATTTTATTATTTTCCACTGTCTCTCGGCCATCTGAAAACTTTTTGTGGTACTCGTACACTTGGGTCCTTGAAAGTGTTTCATTGCCGAACTGTGCAGATAGTCGACGCAAAATTTCAGACGGTCTAACGCCCTCCCGCGCCAAAAATTTGATAACAGCACGTTGCGCAACAGACGTATGCACCTCTTGCTCTGACATGATGCTACTAACAGCGCATCGACTGCGCCTGGCTAAACCTACGAACTCCCCTCTTCTTAACATCCCTACCTAACATATATCGAGACGTCACGCCACTCGAATTACCTACAGGGCGAGAAACAGAAAAGTCCGGTTCATATTTGATTCACCCTCGTATAAGATTGGGAAGCAATTGATTGGCGAATATTTAGCTGGGTCTTGTGTACATGGATTGTACTTTGGTGGTAGATTTGTAGCAACATGTGTAAGGAAACTGGTCATCTATATGGATTGACAATTAATAAGGGTTTTAATTCTACACACCATTTAGTCCTGGGACTTTCCAGTTATGAAGATTCGTTCAAAATTTCTATCAGGATTTTCGCTTTATTTTTTTCGGTAATAATAGTGAAATTTTGTAGATTTTTGTATAATTTCGTAAAAAAGTTTTAAATTATTCTAAATATATAAATAAATATTTATTTCTCATTATGAGCCCTTTCATCGCTCGATCAAATATTTCATTATATTTTTTTGCTTTATTTTTCTTGTAAACTTAAATTTTTTTAAGTTTTAGGTGTAGTTTCGAAAACAAAGGCTGGATTACTTTTTATTAATATATTTTAAGCATGTTACTTTAAAAATTTGGAAAAACTGTTTTTTTTTATTTTTCATTTAACTCTATTATTTGCCCCCAAAATTCAGAAATAAAGGGGAAACATGAGTGGTTTCTTGTTTATTTTTAAAATAGAAATAAACATATTGGTCGATTTTCCAAAACCCCTTACATTTGTTTAGTTTTCTAAATTGCATTCGATTAATTAATATATATATATATATATATATATATATATATATATATATATATATATTTCTATCACTTGTAACATTTAGTTTTTCAAATAATTACAGAAAAAGTCCATATACACAATTGAAGTGTCTAAACTACCATTTTCTAATAAATATTTTAATTCCAACGTAATAGGCAAGCAAAGTTGAAATTGCCAGTTTAAAAATTCAATTCGCTAGCATATGGGTAGTTTAATATAATGAATTTTAGTAAAAATATTTTAGGTTCCTTACATTAAGGACTCGTTTTGTTTGTATACTATGGATTTACTTAAAAAAATTTCAATTCTGTGATACACACGGTGTTTAACATACTAAACAAAATCATAATGAATATAGTGATAGAAATTAATTTATTTATAAATATTTTGTCATATTAAGTCAAGTCTTACCAATTTCATTTTGTTCGTATATCTGTTACCTGCTAACTTAAAGAAAAAATGATCATTCTCTGATGTTACCTGCTCCAGGTCTATTAAGATTGTACATTCAAAATAAAAAGTAAACACTACCCTAATTCATAATAGAATTAAACAGCTGAAAAGAAAATATTTTAAGAAATTTACAGACTACAAAAAATAGCTAAAAAGTCGAAAATAGTTAAAAAAACATAACACTATAAAATAATTGTTTACATTTGCTGTTAGGTACCCACATATAAAGAAAAGAATGTAAAACAATAAAAGATGCTCATTTCGTAAAAATTAATTACTTACCTATCTGGTATATTTTTGAAGTCGATGCTAAGGCAATCTACAATCCTACATTGCTTACATATCTACTACTTGATCAAACTTGATTGTTTCTTGGCACCAATTCCACTGATGGTCCTTACAACTTTTATATACCTGTTTTCGTCGATTACTGTATTTATAAGGTCCGCATTGTGATTCCTAATGTCATGTCTCACATTTTAATATAGTGTGACGGGTATTATTCCGACTGTTCGTTTAATAGGCATTCCTCCGATATTTCTGGAAATCCGAAATGTTTGTATATCGACCCGAGGCAGGTGGCTAGCGTTAATGGGAATTCGTCGAATTGTATCGAAACTTCGAGAACACATTTCCGGATGGCTCGCTGACCTACTAGAAAATTCCTAGAGAAATATATAAATACGGACAGCTGGCGATGGGATTCATTCGGTATTCGACGACCGTATACTTAAGTTAAGATTAATTGTAAATAGTTTTGTTAAAGTAGTGGAAATAAATTAGAGTGAGTTGGACTGTGTTTTTAAATAAATTCAAGAACAGAACTCAAGTGTGAAAATAAAAACACTACAATAGTTTGTTTGTTTACTTCTGTGTATACCTTCTGCTGTACTTTGTTTAGTACATTTTGTATTAATTGACAAGATTAGTACTGAGATTTATTAAATATTTTTTAATTATCACAAAACAGCATAATTATTTAAGTGGCTTTCTAACCCGTACGTGCCAAATGCCTTCATGCTCCAGACTATAAAATGCTTTATTAGTGAATAAATCCGCCCTATGATATTTTTCTGAAAGTGTAATCTCACATAATGTCCCAAAAAGCACAAGATCAATAAAATAGATCTTTCTTACTGCCCATAAAACTTTCTGAACTACTTCCCATAACAGAATCTCACTAAAAAATAATAAGAGCTGAAAGAAATGGCTACCGCAGACGTCGAGAGACTTGCTATTCTCTTGGCAATGCTCACAATTGATTCGGCTATATTATCTCGGGATATTACATTCCATAATTTTCGGGAGAAAACTATCTACAATTTACGTACGCCACTTGAATGTTGATTTCGAATAACTAGGCCTCTTTGGGAATTAATTTCGGAGCTTCTATGTGTTCGATGATGCAGAGATAATGGCGTTACAATTCAATTAATTGCGGTCGTATGAGGAATTTCTAATTATGCTAGACGAGAAATAACTGGTTGGGAATATTTAGAATTATAGAATGGCATGTCTAAAAGGATCGAATTTACAATTTTGGATTGTCATTTTAACGCTTACAATGCTGTTACATTTAAAATTAGTAATGTGTATTGTTGCATATTTTATTGTTAATTTATTGCTTAAGACTTAAGTCACATGGGACCTAACTAAAACTCAGCAACTAAATGACTTTTTAAGCTGATTTTAGCAAACTATTTGATTCCAATTAATTGCCAATTTGTTATCCTAATTTTGTTGCTTCTCCCCTTTCCGACATACCTATCTGATGTTGGTTCTTCTTCTTCTTAGTGGTTGTTATTCACCATATACTTCGGAGTTTTACTATGTTTTATTTATAATATCGTTGAAATGAAATACATTCATAAATAACTTTCTTTGATTCTAAAAACACTATTTTCTTCATTCGTAAATAAAAAGAAATAAAAACTGAAAAATTTCCAAAACTATGTATGAGACAGCCGCTTTTGGACTTCCGGATTGAATTAATTACTGGACTCACTAATACTAATCACTTCAAGAGCGTCCTTCAATACACTAAGTGTTTATTTTATGAACTGAGTGCATTCCAAACTACCTTTCAGTAGTTGTTTTCTGAAAGATAGTTGTGGCATCTCTTGTTTGAAGTTTTCTGATTTTTTGGGAATAACACAAGTGCTAATAATATGAGGAAAAATTCCATCACATAAACTAGTTTTAACACTAAATATCACTTCTAATTAAATGTAGGTTTATTATGTTTCATTTCTTAACCTTTTTTCTACGACCACACTATTTTCACCGGAAGTGTTCCCATGTTGGTTAAGACCATTTTTAAAATAACTCTATCTCAAGAACTAAACGACATTTCAAGATTTTCTTCATTGTGTACCTATATTATTACTATTTTATGCACCAAAAATATTATTGCTGTATCACCTTCTGGGGAACAGTACTCGATGATGTATAAGATTAAGCCAAATCGGATATAACTATATCTTAGGTACTAATTAATAATAGTAATTAATTTATTAAGTGAACAAAATGCTTAACGGATAACATAAAAAGTAACCAATGTGTAACAAGAAAAAGAGCATTGGTTTAAATAGTTTAGCAACTAAGAGAGTCGAGATTGTGGAAAATCATTACGGACAAAACTAGGACCTCGATTCTTGTCACGATAAATATGAAAAATCTTTCTATTAAGACTAGAGAACGGCATAACAATTATTAAAATTAGGTAAAGCATTGGTTTAAATAATTTAGTAACAAATATGGCACTAGAATTTTGTGTTTTCCCTTTCAGTTGATGTACTTGACTCAATGGTTGATTGTCATATTTCATTTCTAATACTGAAATTATCGTTTCGAAGTGACTCTAATCATCCACTGGAATGCACTGAAGAAGTTCTAACGCAGGGCCTCTTAAAGAAATTACTGAAAACGTAGACTTTTCTTGGCTATGCTAAACATAAATTATGCTTCCACTTGTTGTTTGTACGTTGACCAAGATGAACTACCGAACTACCATCAAAAGTGAGTGGTTTCATAAAAGAACCTTTGGATCTCACTGTGTTCTGATATGTTCCTCTCTGTAAGCCTTGTTATTCACCGTTTCCACTTGAATTTGGATAGTACTAATTTCAAATTGTACGTTGCTAACAACTGAATTCATGTCATATTTGACCTTATTTTCGAGATTATACATTGAACTTTTTAGACCCTCAGTTTCATCAGCTATTGCCTTTATACCATAATCTGTATTTTTAACCGACTTCCAAAAAGGAGGAGGTTATCAATTCGTCGCGTATTTTTTTTCGTTTTTTTTTGTATGTCTGTTAACTGATTTCTTCTCCTGTGGTGCACCGTTTTGAATGAATATGGTCTTGTTTAATAGAGTATATATCCGGATTGGTGAAACTTCAAATTTTGGAAAAGAATTCTATTGGTAAAGTGATAAAATTTGTGAATGAATACATGCGTGCATGGAAATCGACCAATATCCCTAATATTTTAGTCGATTTTTCGATAACTCCTTATGGATGTGTATAGTTTTTTAACGTTTAATCTATTAAGGAAGATCCTTAAGTGATCTCATATACTTTTCTGTAACGTGCAACTTGCAGTTTTGCAGAGAATCGCCGAAAATTCCAAAATTATTGTCAAAAATTTCATTGAAATGACATAACGGACATTTCGTCATAAATATTTTAATTCCAAGGTAATAGTGCGGTAATTTTAGGCACTGGAAGTTTTAATTGCGAATTTGAAAATTTTCTATGTACATTTCAACCATATAGGTAGTAAAGCATAGTATTTTCGGCTCCTTAAATCAATGAGTACCAAGCTCGTTTTGTTTGTATACCCGGCAAATACCTATTTAAATGCAAATTTTTCCATTTTGCGAAGACGGTGCTTTTGGTTGTCACATTCTCCCGGCCTAATAGAAAATTCAGTGACCACACATGTCAAACTTTAAACTGCTATTTGGTGCGTTTATACACAGGGTGTATAGTTATAGCAAACAAAATCACAAAGTAAAGTGATAGAAGGAGTTGCATTTATATGAAGATTGAAATATAGGACGGACTAGAATGATAGTGGTCCGTAGGCAGCCGTATATACAGGATGGTTGGAATATAGGGTGGACTGGACGTTTGGTGGTATAAAAATTTTGGAAAAAATGTGAAATTAAAATTATATAGGGTGATTAAAAAACTGTTATATGATGTGGACATAAGCAAATCATATGCAGGATGGTTGAAATATATGCTGGAGTTGAATTATATTTATACAGTGTGATTTAAAAATTATTTCTTTTATAGCCCATTAGAAGTTGCATAAAGTGCGGAGAGGAATTAATGTTACACAGGGCGATAATATAAAATGTTAAAAATGAAATAATTTATGGAGTAGCCCACATGGAGTTATATGCTATGGTTGAAATATAGGACGGAGGCAGCTAACAAATTTATGCTTGTCCATGGACAGTCGTATGTACAGGAAGGTTGGTACATAGGTTGGAGTGGAATTATCTATAGTTATACAGGGTTGTCAAAAAAAGTTCAAAAGAGGTTACATGGCGTGGTCCATAAGGTATAAATATATTTTGGGCTTATTAAGTCAACGCGTACTAGTACATTTTGTTCGTAAAGGTTTACCTGTCATTTTAAATGAGAAAGTATCATTGTGTAATGTTAAGGCTTTCGATGTTACCTGGTTCTGTCTATTAAGGTTATACATACAAAATAAAAAATAAAGAATGAAAACTACCTGAGTTCAAAAAAACTAAAAAGTTGAAAATAAAACATTTAAAAAAAATATTACCGACTTCTACCTATAACTAAAAAGCTAAAAATAATTATAACAAAATACAATTCTAGCAAATAAATAACACATTCAATGTTGTTAGGTACCTACCCAGGAAGTACAAAATGTACACATTAAAAGGTGTTCATTCTGTACAAATTAATTACCTACCAATCTAGTATATTTTTGAAGTCGGTGCCAAGCAAATCTAAAATGCTGCATTGCATACTTATCTAGTACTTCATCAAACTTGATTTTTGCTTGCCACCGACTTCAAAAATATACTAGATTAGTAGGTAATTAATTTGTACAGAATGAGAACCTTTTAATGTTTACATTTTTTACTTCCTGGGTAGGTACCTAACAACATTGAATGTGTTATTTATTTGCTAGAATTGTATTTTGTTATAATTATTTTTAGCTTTTTAGTTATAGGTAGAAGTCGGTAATATATTTTTTTAATGTTTTATCTGATTATCTATTATCTATTAGTTGTTCAAATTGTTCCTTATGAATTTTTAATTCATCTTGTCTTTTTAATTCAGTTTGTTTCTGTTTTTCTTCAGATTTCGAAAATAATCTTCAATAAAATTCTGTTGTTCGCTCTCTTCATGATGGTTACACGATTCTCTAATTCAATTTTACGTTTTTCATCAAAGGATTGCACTAACCTTTGTTGAGTTTGTTCTATTTGTTACATTTTTGCAGAATCGGATTTTAGTTTCTAGTCCAGCTTATCGCCGCCATACTTCTAGTTGTTACAATAAATCTATTTAACCCAAAATAAATCTTCTTTATTTTCACCAAAAATTGACAATCACTACTAGACTAATACTTTCAAGCTTACAACAATGAGCCAAACGTATAATAACTCTTCCACTACTGAACTACTTTTGTCGTACGATTGCATTTATATCCTATTCTTATTACTCTCGATTATTCTCGTATTATCAGCGTCTGTTTCGAAAAGAATGTCATTTTTGGTAAAAACTAGAAATATTTTTTTGCTATGTAAATTAGTTTTTTACTACAGTGGATAATTTCGAGAGAATTTCCCTGTTAGTACCGTCAATTAAACATTATAACAATATGCTCACCGCGACTTTATAGAATTTATACAGATGACATAAGATTCCACATCCTTATATTGTTTGAAGGTTTTACTTTCCGGGACTTATTTATTTGGTTTCCACCAAGGCGCACATCTTCTTATTTATTATCGTAATTTTCTTGTTATATTACAGTATAACTTGTCTGATATTAATTAACTTTATCTACTAGGAGCTGAGTTTAGGAGTTAGCTTTAGCCTCATGTAAGAAACTATTAAAACTACTAATCAAGTTTGGCATCAATTTGCTGTAAATCAAAATGAATTTAAATTGTTCGCTACACAATATTAATCCAATCATTGCAATATATTAACAAAATTTTAACTTCTTGGGTGTTTGCATATTAATTTGCAAATGTTTTCATAATTGAATAGGGAAATAATTTAAAACTTTTAATAAATAAGCATGCTAGAATATTGTATTCGCTAAAAGGCGAATACCACACACAGTAATTTCGTTATTTCAAAAGCTATTTCTGGAGTTTAGACGGCTAATGCATTTTGCTTGTAGCGAAATGAAATTAAATTCAGTAGGAAAGTTTATAAAATGGTGGCACGAAATTCACTAATGAGCTGTCTTTATATAAATAAATTTAGTTTGATTTCCCTATATTGTGTGTTTTGCTACTGTCAATCATAAAGTAATATAATAAATTTAATTAATGCACAATACAGGAGATTATAATTTCCGATATTACGATATTATCCTTATGTCTCAGATCATTGTCAGTAATTGATTTACGATCGATGGGCAGTTGTTATCAGTAAAATTGGAACATATTAATATTATGAGGTGTAAATAAACAATCGGTTTCATAATATGAGGGTTCATTTGTAGTACAGGTCAAAAAGCCGAAACTGGGGTTGAAAAACGAAAAAATACGTCCACTTATTAAGTTTTGATCAAAACAACGATGTGGGGACTCTTCGGGGTGTGTTGTTATTTTCGGGGTTTGCAAGGCTAAAAATCTCGAAAAGGGGCCATTTTCCGGGCTATTTTGCCGTGGTCTATTGGAATGTCTTCCGAACGTTTCCTCTGCAACTGCGGAAGACATCTTCAGCGACGCGGGGCTAGTTGATACCTCTTTAGGTGCTCGAAACGAATAGAACTGTCGACTGACATAACGCTAGTATTTATGCTAAGTGGTGGGAGCATAGTCTGCCCTGAATGGTCGGGGGGAATTGGGTGGGCGGCGACTACGATCTTAGAGGGTTTCGGTGTTGCACATCGAAGTGCGGGATACCAATTTTGTCGAGTTTTAGGCTATCGTTTTTCCTATAGAAGTTGTTTCGATGTTTGTCCCGCTGAGGACGGGAGTGATGGTGAGATGTATATGACAGAACTTCTGTGTTTTGGTATTGTACAATGTGTTCCTCTGGTAGCAAAGAATACTCGGTGACAGCAGATTTTTCAGGGTGCAACAACCGACAATTTAGTTTGTGCTCAGTAACACGCGTGTTAATAATACGAAGTATGTGGAGGAGTTGTTGGGTGGGTTTGTAAACTGTTTTGATATGGTGTTTTTGAAGGAGTTTTTCAATGCGGTCTGTAGTGTTGTTTATATATGGCAGGTAGGTGATCCCTAAGGAGACACCACCGATCTTAGGGACCACCTACCTGCCATATATAAAAAAAACTACAGACCGCATTGGAAAACTTCTTCGAAAACACCATATCAAATAGTTTAAAAACCCAACCAACAACTCCGTCATACACTTCGTTCTCCAATATATCCCAGTGACCCGCATCTGGAGTTTATAGAATACCGTGTTCTTGTGGAGCCGTGTACATCGGTACCACACAACGTAGTAATAACACGCGTGTTAACGAGCACTAACGAAGTTGTCGGTTGTTGCAACCGGAAAAATCTGCTGTCGCCGAGCATGCTTTGCTACCAGAGGAATACATTATAAAATACCAAAACACAGAAGATCTGTCAAATACATCTCACTATCATTCCCGTCTCCAGTGGGAAGCCGTCGAAATATACAAACATCGAAAATTTGGTATCCCGCACTTCGATACGCAACACCGAAACCCTCTAAGATCGTAGTCCCCGCCACCCAATTCCCCCCGGACTAATCAGGGCAGACTATGCTTCCACCGCTTAGCATAAATACCAGCGTCACGCCAGTCGACCGTTCTATTCGCTTCGAGCACCCAACGAGGTATGAACTTCGCCTGCGACGCCGAAGATGTCTGCCGCAGTTGCAGAGGAAACGTTCGGAAGAGATTCCAATAGACCACGGCAAAATAGCCAGGAAATATATAGTGCATCCATTTTCGGCTCGATTGACTCAGTCATTCACAAAATATCTTAGATTAAAAGGGCACTTTCTTTCAGATTTTGCCATGTAAAAATGTGAAGAGCGTTTAAATTTCTACGGTTGTACTTAGTCAACATATTAATTTGGCCCCAAACACACCAAAATGCAGATTAGAAAATTCTATTAGGCTCAACACAATTTCAAGAGGAAATAACTTTAGAAAACGGGCAGGACAATAACAGCTTGGTCAAAGCAATCTGATCAATTAACTGAGGTCGAGCGGTATCTTTCTGGGACAAAGAGTCGAAGATGCATTAAATATAAAACATGTCAACGAGCCGAATCATTGCCCTTTGATAATCTTCGACACTACAACATGCCAGGCTTTGAAGTCGGTGTTCGGCAGTTAGGGAAAGCTACAAAAGTCGAGCGATAATAGTTGAAATCAAAACAATTAATTCGGCAGTATTTTGTTGATATTATATCTAACTGCTCCCACGAAACTTATGGACGTTTGGGTCAAAAGTATGAATCTTGCTTGAATGTTTACCTAGACCGCACGACACCTCGGACTAAGCTTTGTCATTCCGAGAGTTCCATACATAAAACGGATAGTATAAAGGATCACACTTATGTCTGTACTTTCTGTGAGTCTGTCCTGTTTTTTTCGACACAACTAGACAAAGGCGGTTGAAATTTGATATTCATTTATTTATTCACAGGTCAGTAACGCATAGCGCAAATAAACGAATTTTGATTAATAATGACAGTGTGCAAGTAAAGAATGGAACATACCAAATATCATCTATCCAGATAAAAGAAGAAAAATAATCTTAGGACACATCAACCTTAATTTCATAATACGCAAATTTGGACATAAATGGATTCCTTATGACGTCATTAATGTTATCTGTATGACGTCATACACAAAGTTTTTAAATGGCAACTCGAATATTTGATATACAGCACAGATCATTTACGAAAGTATGTAACGAAATTAAACATCCACATGTTCTAATGATAAAACATGATTAAGTGACATAAAATTCAACATTTTTATAGAACAAAGAAAAAAATCTACCTATGAAACGGTGTTTGCTACTATGGGTAATATTGTAGAAAATCCGCTCAACTTGTTAATTGGTTCCTTAGATAATGGAAGAATCAAAAAAAATCTTTTATATATTTATTTTATAGCTAAAACATTGTTATTAACTGAAAAGGTATATCTTATCATGCCCAATTTATGTTCTAAAAATAAATGGTGTAGCCCCCATAGTTTCTGCAAAATTTCAGTAAAACCTACAAACGACTTTTTTTAAAGGGCCATATTAACCCATCGGATTCCACTATCATTATCAATCAACCAGCGTTGGAAAGTAGAAGAAGTGATCTAGAGACCCCTAATGTCAGTTTTCCAACATTTACATTATAAATAGATGTAGTTATTGAAAATATTTGGCCATTCTTAACTGTTTTACCAGGACGAGTCCATTCGAAAAACTGCTAAAGGGTTTACCTGTGAAACTATATCCTTATAATAAATAATTTTATTGCAAATTTTAATTTTAAGCAGACACATATTTATATTTCTAACATAATATGGATTTATGTAATAAATTTAGCAAAATGGAATACCTAAACTCAATGTATTGAAGAAATCGAAATAATGTATAAAAATCATTAAATATTTCCTCATGTGTTGTTCATAATAAAACGGTAAAAGTATCTATTATTTGAATTTAATAATTTAAATGCCTCTATATCATTAAGTTTCCCTAATTAAAACTGTTACATACCATTATTTTCAAAACCAATTCCAAAATTATCAGATATTTTCAAACTGAATATAGTGCCACATGAATTAATTTCGGATATGATTGTGTTTTGTATTGTTATACAATAACAAAAAAAGTTCATATGCAATGCAACTCCATATAAATATTAACATCAATGATTGGGAAGTTTTGATCCAAAAATATTGTTTCGTGGGAAATCATTAATTGGAAATATAACTCTTCGCTGTAAACGTCAGTTTCATTCGAATTCCCTTCATTAAAATGTTTTAGATTTGCCTCTACATTGAATTCATAGAATTCTAAATTCAACCCAAATAGTTTGAATTAAACAATAGAAATTAAACAGAGAGTATCCCAACTCATGTCTGTATTACTGATGACTTTGTTATAAATGCAATGATTATGAAAACAAAGAAAGAAAAGTCGTATTCTCAAAACTTAATATATACGTACATTTTTACAGACCATATCTAACAATAAAATATGGACAACAGTTATCATATTGAACAAAAAAAGGAAATTATAGTGATTTTTGTATTTCATCTATGATGGGGCAAATACATAAATTTTACAGTGATCATTACTTGGCAAATGCATTTCTGTCAGAGAACATCAAAGAAATAATGGGATGAGTGGGTGGGGATGGGAAGGGAGAAGAGAGAGAGGGGAAGTAATGAGGGAGGGAGAGGGAAAATATATACCAGAAATATAAAACATATAAAGGAATTTCTTTTGACTATAAAGACCAAAATTATTACTTTATATTGTAATTTTAATTATCTTAACCTTCTTATAGACTGTCGTGAAATTTTTCAGACTGTGAATTTTTAATTGTATAATATGAAAATAACACTTTCTTACACAATGAAGGAAACAAAAACTAAAAATTCTGCTTTAATTTTATTGAATGAACTTGATTGCATTGCTTCTACTTCTGCAGTTGTTGTTTTGAACAACCCTCTATTAGTATAGTCTTGTTGTACACTATTTCTTATAACTGATCGGATCACTGAAAGATCTGTAGATATAATTTATACTTAAAAAAGCACCGACTTCAGCTGCCTTAAAAATAAAAACTGTTTAGAAACCGTATGCAATCAATCACTATTTTTAGACATATTTTCTTTTTTATCTAATTTAAGGTACAATTCAATTGAAAATTTTGCGTATTCTTATATCTCTCTTTTTCTCCCTCTCTAATTTGTATTCTTTGTCTATAGTTTCCAAATATATTTTAACTTTTTTATTTTGTTTTATAATTTGGACCACATTCTATAGATATAACTCTAACTCACTCTATATTGCATCCATACTGTATATGCTTCTGTGCATTAGTCACCCCTATATAACTTATGGCTCTATCATTTTCTTACAACTATAATTCAACTCAACACAATATTACAAGGTTCTGATATGTTTAAAACCACCCTATATAAGTATAAATCCCCTCCACACTATTGACTCTATTTTTCTATTGTTTATATTATTCCTGTATATCAATGATTTTACTTCGCCGCATATGTCTAGTATTCCATCTATGCAACTGCTCATGGTCTACCCTATATAACAAAATGCAAAATGGTATATATTAAGTTATAGAAAAATATACGGAATCAAGCTGGAACATATCTTTATAGAATGCAATTTATAATATTCAAAATTCTTGAGCGGTTTTAGAAAAAACAGTGAAGATTGTTTGAAATTCACTGAAATTTGGCCCCTTAATTACTGTTTTTTTTTCCGATTTTCTGAAAAACCGTAAATCTCACGTTATAGAAAATTATATGGGATCTTTCTGTAATTTTCCTTAATACAATGCCGTTTAAATCATGAAATTTGCTCAAGCTGTTTTTGAATAATCACTGAACATACATAAAAAAACGTGACGACGAATTGATAACCTCCTCCTTTTTGGAAGTCGGTTAATGAGGGGAAAATGCTTCTCCCACCAGTACATTTTATTTAATACCGAATACCAAAATGCAGGTTGAAATAGAGGGTGGAGTAGAATTGTAGGTAAATAGAGTGGATCAAAAAACGTTATATTTTGTTTTGTAAGATGCCGTTATACATATGAAACATCTGAAACATGGGGAAAAGTAAAATAATGGTTATACAGGTTGATTCAAATAATATTAAAAAACGTTGCATACAAAGTGTGGTTGAAATATAAGGTGGGAAAAATTCACACAGTGGGTCAGAAAATATCAGAAAAAATGGCTATATAGCTCAGCCTGTAAACAGTAACATAGATAAGATAAGTTGAAGAATAGGGTGGACTACAGTTATAGATAAGTATATAAAAAAATTATATTAGGTGGTCAATGAGCTGATGTATATACAGGGTTGTTGAAATATTTTGTGGTATTAAATTATGGTTAAAAAACTGATACACTGATAAGTTATAATGATTGACTAATTGGCAGTAGCATATACAAGATGGTTTAAATATAGTTGGAAGTAGATTTATAGTTATACAATGAGTTTAAATAAAAGATGAATTGGGTGGCCAATGAGTAGTTTCAATTTTGCTGAAATAGGTTGGGAACTGGAGGATTTGTAGTTATACAGGGTGGTACAAAAAAAATTATATTGGGTGGCCCATAAGTAGTTGTCTATACTAGGTGGTTGAAATCGGGGGCGGAGTAGAATTTTAGTTTCACAGGGTAGATCATGAAATATTTACAAAAATTGTTATATATGGTAGACCAGTGTTTAACAGAATGTTAGACAATGTTGTATATAAAGGGTGGTTAAAATATAGGGGGATGGAAACTATAATTTAGAAGCTGAATTTTCGGATATATTTTTTATATAGCGTAGACCGCAAGCAGTAGCATAGCTGAAATATAGGGAGGAGTAGAGCTATAGTTGCGTGTTTAAAAAATGTTATATAGAACGACAAATAAGCAGCTACATATACAGGATGGTTGCACTACAGAGTTAATGTTATAAAAGGTGGGAGAAAAAATGTTGAATAAAATTGTTATATAGGTTGGCCCATAAGCAGTTGCAATTTGGGTGAAACATATTCGGGATTGGCGGGTGGATTTGTAGTGCAGTTATGTAGGTTCAACAAAATTAGAAAAATGTGTTATATAAATAAATTTGTATGTTTCTAAGCTATTTCTTTTTGAAAAGAATTGTACACTCCATACAGGGGTGAAACCGCGGGGATGGGCTAGTTGGTATCTAAATTAGTATGAGAATATGACAAATTATTTTATAATTCTAGATCATTTTGGAAATACAATATGTTCAGTTTTGTTATTTACCTAATGATTTTTAAATTAGCAAACAATTTATCAAGTTGTAATATTGAAAAAAATATACTAACAAATTATAATAAAATATTAATTAATATTCCTTGGAAAGCAAAAATAATTGATTGCAAAGTAAGAAACTTTGTAATTAATTTTGTACGTCAATAAGACGCTAACATCGTATCACAAGTGGTGCTACCCCTTTAAACAATTCTCAAGGTAGTAACAATGTAACGTGACAGCAAAGGGATACAGTTTCTCACAAAAGTTATAAGGATGTAGTCCCTGATAAATTAATATTTAATAACTTCGCCTTTAAATTCAATTTTCCAAGGAAACCTCTCATAAAATCTAAATCAAGCCCCTCAGATCTTCACAGGGTCTTCGAAATAAAACGGCGTTAATTCCTATAAAATGGAGCAAGGTGAAGCGATGTCGTGAAAGAGGCTTGCTTCTGGGTTAAGTGAATTCAGAAAACTGGAAGGGTGAATAAACTAAAACAAAAGAAAGCAGCTATCAAGAACTTTCCTCGTCAAGAGCTTTCAAAACGCTTCCACCGAAGCGGTTTATCAAGATTTATTGTAATGAGTTACATGGTAGACGGTCTAGTTGTGCGAACTTTGTCTATCATTCATTCCAGTTACATCTGAATAATATGCAAGAACTTACCAAAGGACACAGAAACTGGAATAGCTAGAAAGTTCCAACTGAAAAAAATTTATTTTGTCTCTGCACATGTTGAATTCAATGTGTCTGTGGTCCATATGAATTAAATAATGAGTTCCGGTATAAGGGATATAGTGGGCTGCTGTATACGCTAGTAAAATATCTTTGACAATAGGCATTTGCGCCATCTCGTGTTTTATTTGTAGAACGCTGGTTCTGTCAAGGCCTTAATTTATGTTTGCTGTGTTATAGATTAAAACTTAGTTATCCCATAAAATGGAAAGAAAAACATCAAACCGAAAGTGCGGTCTCGTTGATTTTGAAAATACATCAAGGAAAAATCAAACATTATAATTCTACCGTTTTCCTGGGTTTCTATAGGAATCAGAGAGGAAGGAAAAAATGGATTACAGCAGTTCGTCTTCAAGGGCAATTAAATTAAATTTCCACTTTTTAGTCATTACTAAATACATAAAATTAATCACAATTACTGTTCTGTTAATAAAAATAAGATTCAATAACTCTTGTAATCAGAAAAGTTAATCATGTAAATACTTTTCTTTCCAAACTAAATTGGGTTTTAACACAATTCTTAATTTTTTAATTACTAATATTTGCTTTTAGGAATAAAGAAAAAAATAAACTTTTTAGTTACAGGAGGGATGAAAAGCCATGGCAACCAGGAACATATTCAAGTATTTGCTGTGCTCATTTCGTTGGAGCATAAAAATCAAACAATGTAGATACATAACAAAGTTTACAATTCAACTATCTTTCCTGCAATATGTATATTATTATATTATTTTTTTATGAGTGAATAAAGTTATTTGTTTTTTTCTTATATATATTTACTTACTATTGTTAACCTCAATTGGAGCTTCATTGACTCCTGAAGATGGAATTTTTTCTTGTCGTAGGTATTCGTAATCTTTCAGCCCACAAACCAGCATAAAGATTCTGCTTTTTTATATACATATTGCAGCAAATATAGTTGGATTGTAACTTTTGTTATGTGCATTGCTTACTTTTTCCTAAACAATTTGACCACTGCAAATCATTGAATTTGTATCTGGTTGAGATGGATTGCCCTACTACTGTAATTAAAAAATCTTATTTTTGTTAATAGAACAACAATTATGAATAATTTTATACATACAATAATGACTAACAACGTGGAAATCAAATTTATTTACACATGATGTCGAACTGCCTGCAATTCATTTTTTCTTCATCTCTAATTGATATGATCCATGAAAGTGGTATAATTGTAATTTTTTTTTCTTGGTGTATTTTCACAATCAACTACACCGCACTTTTAGTTTGATGTTTTTCTTTCCATTTTATGGAATAACTGATCTTTATTCTAGTAAACGCCCAACTTAAATTACCACTTTGACACAACCAGAGTTCCGAAAATAAAACTCGAGATGGCGCAAATGTCTCGTGTCAACGATACTTGACTAGCATATACACCAAAATTTGGGGCGAGATATATTTTGAATGAGCTTTAATTTTTAATAAAAAGTACAATTAAACCGCATAATTGTGAAAGAACGTTCTGAAACGTTGCAAATTATACTACTTTAAAACATTTGTACCCTTAGAAGAAGAAAAAAAAGATTATCGCAACCATTCGACTGCTCTACCACTCTTTCGATGTAAGCCGGATGAAAATAGACATAAATGTCGTTTAAGCCACATATTAAACTTCATTTATGTCAATTTTCTTACGACATACGTCTTTGTCGGGTGGCAGAGACATCGAATGGTTTCAAAAATGGGGGCCCAGTATCTGTGAACCATTAGTCAGATAATGGAGTGGACAAATATGTGGATTTTTATTCGATTGCTCTACGGATGTACTTACCAGTTTATTCATGTTATGTATGTATGATTGTCAGATCTCTTGGGGCGCAATAGAGACCAAACGCGTTGGCCGATTTTGATGATCCTTACGACAACTGATTTGTATTAATCTTGCGAGTGTCACCAATCAGTAATTAAAATCCAATACTACTACTACCAATATTATCAGCACTAAGTTAAGAACTTACATACCAAAAAGTCAAGTAATGACGTATGAGCTTATTATCAGAATTGTGTATAGTGAAAAATATAGAAGGAAGTAAACGCCAGCTAACCCTATATTCTCAAAAACCTTGACCGAAAATTATTTTATTTATGAAGTCGAACTATAAAGGATACCATAAAACAGAAATAAACCGTCACTGTAGTAAAACAAACATCAGTAAATCTGAAATTGCCCTACTTTAGCTTCAAACCAGCCCTGAAAATTTCCATTCGTTTTTTTTTGTGAAAAATAAACAAATCGATGGCTTGTGAGAGGATCAGAGCCATATTCTATTATTTATGGTAAAGTAGTTGTGTGCCCTTGACAAAAAAAAATATTATATTTTTGATAGAGAATTCCACCAATTTAAAAATGATCACAGTAATCTGTCAACTATTTCGTACATTAGTTTCTGTAATATCGAAATTAGGACATATTAAGAATACAATAACTTTAAGTGTAGAAGTGTATATTTGTTTAAATTGAGAAATAGCAATGACTGTACCTGTATTGGGATTCTGTAAGTCATTATCACAGATCATACAATAAAGATAGATGGGCAACTCAATGTTAAAATATGTGTCACATTTTGCCCCATGACAGGTTAGGTTTAGCATCAAAAGCATCTTAACAAATTCTTCAAGTACTAAATTTGACGTTTGTTGAATTTGACAGATCATCACCATACTAAAAGAAGGAATCTGCAGTTTCTGGTCACAAATGTCACCAATAGAGGGCTGTACCATCGAATTATTTTTGTGTTCTTGGGAAATAACACCACAATCGAAACAAAAATCTGTATATTCAAGGAAAAACCAAATTTTCCTTGAATATACAAATTTTTGTTTCGATTGTGGTGTTATTTCCCAAGAACACATAAAAATAATCAAGAATATAATAAATAAAACATTTAGAAGACAATGTACCATCAAAATAAATGACTAATATTGAAATTATATTTATTTATTTACAAAAGATAAATTAACAAATACAGTTAAAAATGACACTATTTATTTATACATTAAAATAATTCATAACAAAAACTGTACAAATATAAATATTATAGGTATATACAGTGAGTGATGTGTTGGTTGAAAGAAATACATCAAATGATTCAGTTAAAAAAATGCACAAATGGTTAGAGTATTGAGTATTTGCAAAGTGCATGCGTCGATCACCACTACCAAAATCTACAATTCCAACCATATGATCTTTTGAAAAATTATAAGTAAGGCCACAACTTAAAGATACTTCATCAAACATTAATATACAATATTTCTCTATTTCTGTTAATTTTTCAACAATTTTATTTAAATTTTTAAAGATATGTTCATTATAGCCACATTTGGAGGGAACAATATTAACAAGATTACTGAGATTCTTAGATGGTAAACTAAAAACTTTTGAAAGAAATCTATAGCTTTTGGCACTTTGTTTATACAGTGATAATGCAAATATTTTATCATCTAATGAAAAGCGTCTTCCCTTCGGTTTTAACTTTTGATTCCTCATTTGACTCAAAAAGGAATTTATGGTTGTACTATTAACATTTTTCAAATACCTTAAGTCACAGTGATTCTGATGCACTAGCTGTAAACGATGTTTGGTATTCATTTTGCTAGCTCTTCTGGCTATTCTCATCCACTTCAACAGTTGTTTTCTAAGGTTCTGGTTACTTGGATTTGAAAATGTTCTTACCACCACTCTTTTTTGGTATGCTGTCAAATACATCAAAATGTTATGATTTATTCAAGAACCACTAAAAAATACTTACTCTTGTGTACTTGACTCTGTGACTCTACTGCAGGTTGCATCTTAGTGCAATACAAATAATCATCCTCAAATGTCCTGGTACTGCTACATGCCTGTTCACTCACATAATATGTGGCTTGTTGTTTCTTCAGCAGAGTCTATAAAACTGACTCCTGCAGTTCTCTCATAACCTTAAATGAAACCATAAATGAAAAATACAAGTCAGTATATGAGGAAAAAGTACCAAATACATCAAAATGTTGATTTATTCAACAATCACTAAAATACTTATTCTTGTGTGCTTGTTTCTCTGACTCCACTGCAGGTTGCATCTTAATGTAATACAAATAATCATCCTCAAACGTCCTGGTACTGCTACATTCCTGTTCACTCACTTTAACTATGTATAAATACACCAAGAACGGAATTGTATACAAAATACCAGCACAAATTAGAAAAAATAGAGAGCGATTGATGGCTGATGACTTTAGCTTTCACAGACATAAATCTCATAAGCAATGGCCGACAAAAATATTTATTCAAGCCTAATCATACAATAAAGATAATGGCCAATAAAAAAGATCACATTGTGTCTGTCACCTGTCACTTGGGCTAACTATCAAAAATTACTTGAAGAATTTGTTAAGAGGGTTACGATCAAACACCATTACAGTTCACCGACAGCTGGACCAACATTACCTATCTGAGTTACCACCCCTTCATAAGTTCCTCTTAAGCATAAGTTTAAGCAAGCCTTTACATTCACAGACCGCTATCTTGAGAAAAACTTGATAATCCGATATTTGCTAAGACGTGACTTACATAAAAAAATAACTTGTGTATTCATAGTCAAATAAGATGATCTTATAAAGATTCATTCAAAAAGAGAGTTCTTTCGTAAGTCAACATTTGAGTTAACTTGAGACTCTTAAATTGATTGTTATTATAAAATAATGGATTTTTTGGGGTTATATGATATTGATATTGTCTATAATATTGATATAGATTTGATTTCGATGACGATGGTATAAATTAGCACGTATTCCTAAACGCTACATTAAAGATATGCCAGATCTTTTTGACTTTCATTCAGAAATCGAATTCAAAAAACGCTACAGATTTAGCAACGACCGTGTTAAATTTGGAATATTGTCATTAATAGAAGAGAATTTGGAAAATAAATAACCGAAGACTACCAATTTCACTAGTGTTTTAGTTGTTAATAAGTTTGCAATTTTATGCAACTGCAAGTTTTCAGGTAATTACAAAAAAAGATTGCAATATACTACTTATTTATAGTTAAAAACTGACTTGAAAAATAGTAGAAAATGTTTTTACTTTAAATGAACATATGTATGTTTTAATAATAGCCAAAAAAAATCTTCTTACAACTCATTTTGAGTAAACTACGACAGTATCACAACAGTTTCAAGAATCGTTTTTCCGTGTAAGCAGCTTGCAAGGAAAATTAGTGATATATAAAAATGCACGGAACTCATAATGCTGGATATATATATATATATATATATATATATATATATATATATATATATATACATATTATGCAATATTAAAGACAAGACTAAAATTTATGTAGTAATATGACTGGAAATAATTTGGTCAAGTGCGAGTTGGACTCGCATACTAAGGGTTCCGTACCACCTTCAAGATTCGCTGTATTTAGTTTTCTGATTTGGCACCCAAAAATTAACATTAGAGTTTTATTTAAACTTTCAGGGAAGCCTTTTATAATGTACTGTCTAAATCTTGAGGCTCTATAGATTGGAAGATAAAGGGCAAAATAGGTCAAGTTTTAAATAATAAATTATTAAATCTGTTATTCAAATTATTTAAAAATACAAATAAAATATGTTTTTCAAAATTTAAATAGTGTAGTTTCTAAAGTGGGAATTAAGTCGATGTTTAATATCTTTGTTAATATCTTTTAAACAAATGATTTAAAAATATTTTTATTTTCCATTTATTTGTATAATTGGTCCCTAAAATTACCATGGAGGTTTTCTAATAATTTTTCTTATAAATTTCAAGTGCCAGTACCCTTAATTTTTTTCAAAATTTTAGGAAGTATGGTTTCGGAAATAAAGCGAGAAATGAGAATTTCTTATATCTTTATGTTAATATCTTGTAAACAATTAATTTTAAAAATATGAAAAATATATATTTGTATTCCTTATAATGAGCCCCTATATTTGATATATTGCATGACACGTTAAAAACAATTATTTTCCTTTTATTTCTATAATTTGGCCCCTAATATTAATATTAAAGATTTCTTCGTATTTTTCCTGTAAATAAAAAAAATAGGTCTTATAGTTTGGGGAATTAAGGGGGAATGGGTAATTTTTTAATATTTTTTTTTTATATATTTTAAAATATTTATTTTAAAAAAATTAAAAAAATATATTTGTATTAGTCATAATGAGCCCTGTGATTTGATATATTACATGATACGTTAGAAACAAGTTTATTTTTTTATTTTCCATATAATTCTATAATTTGCCCCCAAAATGAATATTAGGGGTTTCTCCTTATTTTTCCAGTAAAGTTCAGGTGAGGCGCTATACCTATATTTTTTTTCAAAATTTTACAGCTTATGGTTTCGGAGATAAGGGGGGGATGGGTAAAGTTTCTTATATTTTTGTTAAAATCTTTTAATTAATTTAATTTAAAAATATGAAAAAAATATATTTGTTTTTGTCATAATGAGCCCTTTCATCTGATATAAAACATGATTATTTTGTCTATTCATGGGTTTTCTCTCCTCCAAATTTTTTCCTGTAACAGATAAGTATTTAAAAAATTGTATATGTAGAACAAAGTTAGTAAGGCAATTTCGTAAAATTATTACTGGTTGTCTGTACAGAGATTCTTCCTCACAGTTTTTGAGAGAAAGAGATGTCTATAAAAATCAACCAGTATTCCTGTATATAAGTAATGTATTGTATATTGTGTAATACTTATCTGTATGGAGACGTTTCAACTCCGAGTCTGGAGTCGTTGTCAAGTGTTGTTTTCGAGGCTTTTCTAAAATTTTCGCTTATTTTGAATTTATGTTTGTCAAAAAATTTGACACTGACAATTTTCGTTTGGCGATCACTTGACGCTGAGGTTACCGTTTTTTTTGTTCTGTTAGCAGTAAATTCTTCCAGTCCAAATGAGGTCGGTAGGTGCTCCGATTTCAGTGTTGTTTATCATCATACAGCTGGCTTCTTAAGTTTTCAGTTTTCTTCTTTCAACAGATCTTTGTTTTATTTATAATATGATTGGCCAAATTTGATTTGTTGTCCATATTTTTTCTTACTTCTTCTTGAAGTTTTATAAGAATGAATTCAAAAGAAGTCAATATTATCAAAGAAACACTTATATATTTATAATATATAAACAGTTAGATCGCATAACCATAGACAACCAAATTATGAACATAATTCCATATATCCCAGGTGTATCGGAAAAATTAAGCGGTTAGGAAATAAATACAGCGTTAAAAACTGTTTTTAAAACAAATAATACCTTGCGCTCTATCCTCACACATAGTTTAACGCAGTTCTAAAAATTGTGTGTACAGTGTTTTGTGTGACTGTGGCCATTCTTATACGGTGAAACTTCAAGACCTTTAGAAGTATCAATATTTTCCAGAAGACATGTGGACAAATCAAATTTGGTCATGTATTAACGACCGGCAGCCATAGGATAGACTGGGATAAAACAAAATCTTGTTGAAGAAGAAAACTTAAAAGAGAAAACTTAAAGAAGCCAGCTGTATGATGATAAACAACACTGAAATCGGAGCACCTTCAGCCGACCTTCATTTGGACTGGAAGAATTTACTGCTAACAGTAACCTCAGCGTCAAGTCGACAAATTGTCAGTGTCAAATTTTTGACAAAATATTCAAAGCGAAAATTTTTTCGAAAACAAAGCCTCGAAAACTAAACGATTACAACTCGGAGTTGAAACGTCTCCATACACAGATAAGTATTACACAATATACAATACATTACTTATATACAGGAATACTGGTTGATCATTTTATAGACATCTCTTTCTCTCAGAAAAACTGTGAGGAAGAATCTCTGTACAGAGTAATCCGGGCAATTTTACGAAATTGCCTTACTACACTTTGTTCTACATATATTTTTGTTAAAATACTTTTAATTAATGTTACAGGAAAAATTTGGAGGAGAAAAATATGAATAGAAAATATATTGTTTTTGTCATAAGAGCCCTTTCATCTGATATAAAACATGATGCCTTAAAAACAATTTTAATTTTATATTTTCCATTTAATTCTGTAATTTGCCCCCCAAAATTAAAAATGAGATTTCTCCTTATTTTTCCAGTAAACTTCAGGTTAGACTTTATACCTCTATTTTTTTCAAAACTTTACGTTTCATAGTTTCGGAGATAAGAGGGGGGGATTGGGTAAATTTTGGTATATTTTCGTTAATATCTTTTGAATTATTTTTTTTAAATATGAAAAAAATATATTTGTCTTCTTTAGAATGAGACCTTTCATTTGATGTACTACATGATGTTTTAAAAATTTTTAATTTTTTAATTTTCATTTAATTCTATTATTTGCCCCCCAAAATTTATATTAACGGTTTCTCCTTAGTTTTCCTGTAAAGTTCGGGCAACGTTCTATATTTCCTATTTTTTTCAAAATTTTAGGTGCAGTAGTTTCGGAGACCGAGGGGGGGGTCGATTTTTTTAGTTTTTCATCCCAGAAGTACCCCTAAAATCAAAATTTGTTCTTTTGCGTTATGTACTCCTGATCGGGTCACCAAACTATACCTTCATACCAAATTTCAACCTCTTCCGTCCAGTAGTTTAGGAGAAAATTGCTGTGATGTGACAGAGGCAGAAGTCCTGAGTGATATTATAAGGGTATCCGTATATTGTATATACGGAACCCTACAAAAGAATGAAAAATAGTATTTTATTGTTTAGTCGCTTATTGTAGGGAAAGCAATTTTGCTAACATTATGTTAGTTTATATTTATTTGTATTACTATTCCATTTTTTTTTGTTTCATATCAACAAAAAATAAATAAGGATGCATTTTCATTTAAACCGAATTATTTTCTAATTTGAATGTTGGAACCGATTTCGAATTTTCTTGAAAGTATTTGTTCAATTTTACTTTATCTCTTACGACTTTTCCCTCTCTATTTTATACTTTTGATCTTAAGTTTTGTCTTAATAAAGCTAGGCTTACATAAAATAAGATCATTCTTAAAACTTTCATCTTACCAAAGTTCATCTTAAGGTCTATGAATAAATCATGACTTAATACCGATAAGGCAGTCTTAAGCTTAAGACTAAAGACCGAACTATGAATACGGCCCTAGGAGTTCCGCCGAAGGTTAAGGTTACATGCAGTCGAGTTGGGCTTCGGCCAAAATCTGACATTTTTGTCGGGTGCTACTTGCAAGTAAGCTTCCAGTGTCAACCAAAATATACAACAATGCCTTCATATGAAAGAAAACCTTATATACAAATTTTCTAGAATAATTCTTTCCTCAAATTAATTACATTAATTATTATGACACGACATTTATACTTTACTTGCCACAAATTTAACAGTCTTAATTGTACAGCTCGTCTACGTGCGCAACATAAAGCACTGTCATCCAGGGTCTCAAGAGTTCTTTTTTTATGTTAGATATTAGTTAAGTTCAAATTACGAGTGAAAATTTAATAGGACGAGCGTCTTCGTGAAGGAGGAACATATTTTTGCGCCGTCTTTCAATTAAGTTCAAATCAGACTTTACCGGGTCTGAGAGTCTTCGGAGGCATTAAATATTCATTTACTTTAATTGCTGGAAGGTAATTCTTTCTCATCGCTAGCGGAAAATATCGATTCATAAAGTTAATCCCTTCGCTCTTCTAGGAATTGTTTTCACATCGTGATTATTAACACTGGCGAAATTAGAATTCCGGATGGAAACTTAAATCAAAGCGAGTTTAGATTTTATTTCTTTCTGGTTATAACGTTTTATTTAATTTGGAAGATAAATGTTGGCCAATGACACTCTTATTTCTATCAGTAAGAACAGGATAGAGTTCTCTTGTATGTGAGAGGCACTGTGTTTCCAATATAAAGAAAAATCATCAGTGAATTTCTTAGGAATGGTTATCCATTAATGGATGTTAGCGACCACACTTTCCATGACTTTCCTATCTCTGGCTGAGTGGATCAACGTCTTATATCACGCATGCCTTTCCATTGTCTTACATTCCGCAGTCACGACATTTTCTGCCGTCCCAATCCTCTTCTGCCCTCGGTCTTGCCCTCGATAATTAACTGGAGAAGCTGGTACTTATGGTTACGCATGATGTGACCTAGGTATGCAGTCTTTCTTTTTTTTTATAGTGAAGTGCGGTATATAAGCTGGAGATACACAAACAATAATTAGATGCTGATGTAAAGATACTGTGATCTCGGACAAATAAACTAATTGTTTTCTGAACGATACTTGTGACATCTGACTTCTTTGGGAATAACACCACATAACTTGAAAGTCTGTATATTTCAAAAAGTCCAAACGTTTCAAGGTCTAAATCAGACCCCGTTTTCAATGGTATTAAAACAAATGAACAAGAAATTAAAAATATTAAAAGGATTCGTATGACAAATTTAGTAAATTACAATTGGCACTCAAACCTTTGAACATTTTGAAATATACAGAGTTTCAAGTTTATGTGGTGTTATTACCAGAGAACGTAGCAAAAATAAAAACAAATAAAATAATATACGTACTACCATTGAGATTTGATACAATATAGGTAAATCAAAGTAAATATTTTTCTAATATTCCAGTTCAGATAATCAGGGAATTTTCAGTGAATTTTCTTATGTTTTCTTTTATATCTTTTAAAGTAAGAATTTTTAAATTATAAAAAATATACACGTTTATTTCTCACAACCAGCTTTTTGATCTGAGCTGCTAAATGATGCCCTTGATGAATAAAAGAGATAATAGGTTAAATTTTAAATATTAAATTATTAAATCGTTTAAAAAATATATTTTTTTAAACATACCCATTTTCTAAATCTTTTTAACGTATTATTTTAAACATATGTATACATATATTTTTATTCCTTCCTTTCACTTGATAAATGACATGAGCGTTTGAAAAAGTTTTAATTCTGTAATTTAGCTTAATATCTAGATTTTCTCCATAGTTTTCCTGTAAAGTTCAACTGAGACCCAATGTTTCTATTTTTTTTTCAAAATTTTAGCACGAATAGTTTCTCAGTTAAGGAATAAGTCGATTATATCTTAAAATAAGAAAAGCATTGCCACTGTCACATGACACACCCTTTATATTTTTTTCTTGAAAAAATGCGGATTTAAAAATATAGATCAACGTGTCCAATCGTTTTTCCCAACACGCCCTCCTTTATTAGTTATCGAATTTTAGTTCCATATGACTGTTCCACACTGTATAGGCTCTGCTGATAGTTATACCTTATTTATTAGTACAGTATCGTAGAGCTTTTGATAATCAACAGATCAATCATGGTGTATGGGATCGGCTGACTCTAAACCTATACTAATATTTTGAGTCGTCAAACTCACTTTCTATGCTCAGATTTAAAACTCTCCAATGTAGTCTAGTTCTTTTTTTAAATATTTATTAATCAAGTAGGTTCTCCACATATTAAAGACAAGTGTGAGTAACTTAGCAGTGAGGATTGTACGGATCGCTTTTATAAGTTCAATATTAATATCTCCAGGCCAGTTTTTAACTGTACTATTGCATCTGACACACCTTTCACTGGTTTCTGCTAATTGAAGATCTGTTTTCATTCAGAAGGTTCTCATAATGCTATATACCCATTTGTCAATTTGAATAGTTCTCAGCGATTTTATAACATTCCAAGTTTTACTTGCTCTAGTATTTCCTATACACATGAGTCTTTGTTTTCACATACTTCTTACCAGTATTTATTTTGGGCTCTTTTTATTTCAAAGCTCAATATTCTTGGGCTTTTACACCAGTTTATAGAGCAAAATTTAACTCATTTTTCGGACATAAAATTCCACAGCAATTCGCTTAAATCATCACGTCAGTATCAGTTTATAGATAATTATTGCTAAGATTTTAACAACAAACTCATAGGAGTAAATTATTTAAATAATAAAAACCCGCAAAAATACGAATTTCCTTTGTTTTTTTGCTTATATAGTAAAAAGTATTGAACGAATCGTAATGCCGCCTTCAGGAAAGTTGTGGAGAACAAGAATTCCTTCTTAATGAGTTTATGATATTAAGGTTATGTAGGCTAACGATGGATACTATTTAATATCTAATTTTTGAAGGATTCGAATGTAAATAATTTAGAGAGCAATTTTCTACCTCCCACCATATTAACGAGAATAGTACGTCCGGGATATACTGAAGATATTTTGAAAGTTCATAAATTCCACTTCAATTTGTCTATTTTGGTTTGTCGCTATAATGCCGAGAAGTTGGTTTAAAATAATAGTAAACATTGAACCAAATGTAGGTACGAATATGCGACAGCCAGCGATGCACTGACAATAGCTATCAAGGCACATGAACGGATCTAAATGTACTTAAGTAGGGGGCACGAGTAGAAAATTATGGTAAATTGTATTATTATATGTTTTTTCTCAGCAGTTTATTACGTTTTTACGTACATAACTATTGCCTGCTCAAATTGGTCTATTTTTTCATTGTTTTTAGGGTTCTGTATATACAATATACGGATACCCTTATAATATCACTCCGGATTTCTGCCTCTGTCACATCACAGCCATTTTCTCTAAAACTACTGGACGGAAGAGGTTGAAATTTGGTATCAATGTATAGTTTGGTGACCCGATCAGGAGTACATATCGTAAAAGAAAAAAAATTGATTTTAGAGGTACTTCTGGGGGGAAAAACTAAAAAAATCGACCAGTCCCCCCCCTGATCTCCGAAACTACTGTGCTTAAAATTTTGAAAAAAAAGGAAATATAGAACGTTGCCCGAACTTTACAGGAAAAATAAAAAGAAACCATTAATATTAATTTTGGGGGGTAAATTATAGAATTAAATAAAAATTTAAAAATAAAAAAATTCAAACGCATCATGTAATATATCAAATGAAAGGTCTCATTCTGAGGAACACAAATATATTTTTTTCACATTTAAAAAAAAATTATTTAAAAAGATATTCACGAAAATATACCAAAATTAACACATTCCCCCCCCTTATCTCCGAAACTTTAAAACGTAAAGTTTTGAAAAAAATTAGAGGTATAGGTTCTGACCTGAAGTTTACTGGTAAAATAAGAAAAAACCTCTACTTTTAATTTTGGGAAACAAATTACAGAATTAAATGTAAAATATAAAATTAAAATTGTTTCTAACCCATGATGTTACATATCAAATAAAAAGGGCTCATTACGACGAAAACAAATATATTTTTTTCATATTTTTTAAATAAATTAATTAAAAGATATTTTCAAAAATATTAAAAAATTACCCCCCCCCCCTTATCTCCGAAACCATAAGCTAGAAAATTTTGAAAAAAATGTAGGTATAGCCCCTTACCTGAACTTTACTGGAAAAATAAGGAGAAACCTCTAATATTTATTTTGGGGGGCAAATTATAGAATTAAATGGAAAATATAAAATTAAAATTGTTTCTAACGGGTCATGTAATACATCAAATCACAGGGCTCATTATGACGAATACAAATATATTTTTTTAATTTTTTTTAAAATGAATATTTTAAAATATATTAAAAAATATTTTAAAAAAAATTACCCATTCCCCCCATTATTCCCCAAACTATAAGACCTAATTTTTTTTGTTAATTGGAAAAATATGAAAAAATCCCTAATTCTATTATTTGGGCCCCAAATAATAAAATTAACGGAAAATAAATTATTAGAAATTTTAGGGACAAATTATACAATTAAATGAAAAATAAAGATTCAATTTTCAAAAGCATCATGTAATATATCAGATAAAAGGCTCATCATGTGAATTACAAATATATCATATTTTTAAATCATTTGTTTAAAAGATATTAATAAAAATATTAAACATCGACTTAATTCCCACTTCAGAAACTACACTATTTATTTTATTTCAACTATTTAAATTTTGAAAAATATATTTTATTTCTATTTTTTAATAATTTGAATAACAGATTTAATAATTTATAATTTAAAACTTGACCTATTTTGCCCTTTATCTTCCAATCTACAGAGCCTTAAAACCCAGACAGTAGATTATAAAAGATTTCTCTGAAAGTTTATTGTAAAATAAAACTCTAATGTTAATTTTTGGGGGCCAAATTAGAAAATTAAATACATATGTATTCTGATAAAAATCAAGCGAATGCTGAAGCAGATAAAATAAAAAGTCTATGTGTGGAAAATGAAAGTGTATATAAATTTAAAACGCTTCCTTTAAAAGATATTAGGGCAAATATAAGAAAATGCACTCATTCCCTGCTTCTCTGAAACTGGAATATTAGAATCTTGAAGGTGGTACGGAACCCTTAGTATGCGAGTCCAACTCGCCCTTGGCCAAATTATTTATTTTAAGTTAATGGTTACCTGTATACAGTTTACTGATATTAATTAAATGATTTTATTCCACTCACTGGATCTGCCACTGTTACAACAACGGAGAGTCCATCATTTAAGGCAAATTTCAAAAGCTAGATTAATTCGCTTTACGGCACTATAACAAAACTCCAAGATATACGAAGGGAAGGTCATTTTAAGTTTTCAAAATGTATTTTGCATATCGCCGTCGAACTATCCTGGTTAATACGATACGCACTGCAAAATATGTCTACAAATTATTTAAATTGCAATTCTGCAAGATCTACTTAACGTACAATACCGATCTTCAGCGTTATTAATCTTAACGTTATGGGCTATTACTAGGAAGCAGATTAAGGTTCCAGCTGTTATTACAGCAAAGTTATTAATTTAATAAAATCACTTACTTTACATCGGTTTTCCCAGCTTTTGTTTATGAAAAATGCTGCGATAAAAATTTCTTTATTTATTCATTTTGAAGAGTTTCTAATTCTCTACAATTTTTCTATTTTACACTATAAGCAAAAAACGAAAATACCCCATATTTGTTGGGGTTTTGAAGACTCGAATACTTTACTTCTATGAGTTTGCTGTTTAAATTATGTCAGTTGTGACTTATAAATTATTATTTACGTGAAGGCTTATACAGTTTGCTGTTGTATTACATGTCACCAAAAAATCTCGATTGACTGGTGTATTTAGTTAGCTGTAACTTTTGATTCCTAGCTTTCTCTGGTTCTTCTTTCTACCCTCGACAATATTTTCGACATTGATTGCAAATGTTTTTATCCTTATCAAAGTTGTCTCTCAAGACTTAAGGCACAAATTCTTCCTCTTGATGAAACCTGTTTTAGTACTTCTCTCCCCTCCTCATTCCTCATCTGGACTTAGGATCAGGGATAATGAAGTCCAGTTTGTATCAGCAATAGCTGTAACTATGTGAACTTTTATCTGGATTAGCCATTGTTTCTGAAAACGATTGGGTCCATAAATTTTATTCTTGAATAATAAACAAATTGTGTGTTCTACAAAATGACTAAGCTAGCTTGACTAATCTTTAGTTCGATTTGATATCAAAAATTGAGTTGTTCATTGAAACATGAATTATTTCACAATATACTGTGATACAAATGACGATTGTGGTTATTCTTTCAAATATTGTGCTCAAAACTCACAGATAAAATAGAGGACACGTTCGAAGTTATTTCAACGAAATAAAATCGATTTATTTCAAAATTGTAAATCAAAATAGCGTTGTCGGTTTCGATTTACACAAACGTTACACTAATACAGACCGCAGTCGCAAATCATTCCGCATTTTGAATTCACGTAATCCGATATGAAAGCTTTTCAGAATATTTTATTACTTCCAAAAACTATTTAAATGTTAATATCATGAAAATTCGTTTCCGCTCCGGTCAGTCCACCTCGCTATCCTTGTTATACAAACAGGAAAAGAGCCGCTGAAGTTTTCTAACACGAACTGCAAGTTTTATACCGTAGAGTCTAAATAAGTTAGCTCTAACAAAGTAGATATTTGTTAGGTAAACTATAAAAATTGTTGACAGTTGGCGGAAAACTTCTCAGTGCAATTGAAAAATTCATTCGAAATGAAAATAAAAGAAAATGTATCGATTTGAAAAGCACATTGTTAAGAAAGGAAGTTTCTCAATTGTTACTTATCATTGACTTTGTGTGTCCCCCGGAAATTAATTTTCTACTGTGAAAATTTTACCTAGAAAATGTTTGTATGTTAGGATAATAATTAAATTTGAAATTTACACAATCCTTTTACTTGTTATTATAAAGATGTCATGTAACTGTTTCCGCTATAAACAAATATACATATAACTTATTTTATGAAGGTATAATTAAAGTAACACAACAAGATGTGAATCTAAAGCACAAATTTTAACGTATATTTGTTGCAAAAAAATATTTTATGTTTTTTAGTTAATTTTTTGGAAGTCGGTTTTTTTTAATGTATTTATTTTACAATGTTTAGTGATACAATAGCTTAATTGGATGCAGTTTTCAAATCTAATTAACTTTTTCGATATTGCCTAAAATAAGGTATTTTACTTTCATTTATTAGTTGACCAACCTCGTTTACTGTTGAATAGAATAACATGTTCTCTAGATATGTATAAGTATTAAGAAAATTTTGTATATGATTTTAACTTAGGTGGATCCACTATATTGTAGACGATCTGAGTATCATCATTCTTTAGGTCTGTTAATTCTACTGACATTCATTTAATATCAGAATCTTATAATAAATCTTTATACAGTTTTAATTGATATAGCATAATAGGACGTAATTTTCAATTCTAATTAACTTTGTCTGATAACAAACGTAAACAAAATTTATATTCTTTATCAAACCTAGTACACAATTTGGAAAAGTGACATGAAGATCTATTTTTAGTGATGTGGCATAATTAGATGCATTTCATTATTCTTATTACCCCTGTTTGATAAGAAATTTATGTATTAGAAAAATAAAGGTATTTTACTTTTAAGCAAAATTCATATTTGATGCCAAACCTCGTATACAGTTGACAACGTGGCATGTAATGATTACAGTATACATTACCGACCATGCAATTTTTTTACGAATAATAACTTTTTCTCTATATATTCAACTTATGAAAAATACATTTTTAGTGCAGAAGCTAAATAATTAGGTCTGTTCCACCTTTAAAATTCTACATGATCATGAAGACACACTGTACATAGAAACCAACTAAGAACCTCCACCTTGAAGTTTATTTCGATTTATTAGCAATCAAGTTTTAATTTATAACAATTGTTCATAATACAGCACAATTGGATGTAGTTTTTAATTCTAATAAATTTTGTTTGATTACACTATGAGATATTATAAAAAAATAAAGGTACCTTACTTTTAAACAAAATTGATATATTTTTTGAAACCTATTGTATAGATGGAAAAGATACAAAAATACTTATTATACAATTTATAGTGCAATGGCATGAGTGGACGCAGTTTTTAATTTTATTTACTTCTATTTGATAACAATTTTAGATCTTAACAAAATTGAAAATAATTTTTCTAATCAAAATTCCTCTTTGATGACAAATTACGTCTACAGTTAAAAAAGTGACATGGTATGATTACTGTTTACGTTTTAGACCAAGCAAATCTGTTTATGAAAAATAACTTTTTCTATTAAAATTATTAACAAAAAGAAATCGTTTGATTTATAAATATACACTGTATATACCTACTAACTGACATTTATTTGCATTAATTAAATTTATTTACAAGTTACTCTAAGTTCCGAACAGTTAATACCAGCAACCCTATCAAAACTTATTGTATGAGAACGCCGTTATAAAAGTTTTTTCCCGATTTTCTAAAAAAAGCTGTATTGTATTGAACAAAATATGGGACCACTTCGGGATATCCCGGAACTAATTCAATTCAATTTGACCTGTTAAATTTTTTTCATATTTTTAATCCGGCGACTCCATCAAAGCATAGTGTATGAGAAGATATGTTAAAAAAATTTACCCATTTTTTGAGAAACTGTACAAGCTATGTTAATGAAAAAAATATGGGTGAACAAACATGAAAATAAAACATAGATACAGACGAATTGAGAACCTCCTTCTTTTTAAAGTCGGTTAAAAATGTAACATATCAAACAAAAAAATTAAAGAACACGAAAGTGAGACTGAAACCCCTGACTTCTAAATTATAAATTTTATTTGCATAAACCCTCAAAAATACATTGAAATTTTCAATATTTTTCAGCACGAGATATCTGCAGCCGTTTATACACGAGAATGGATATAGGCTTGTTAGTAGCTCATTTTTGCGACTAGGTCATATCAATTCTTTTCCTTATGGCATAGTCTATCTAATATCTAATCTAATCTAATATTGGTGTACTTTCTTAGCTTTTAACACCTTTCAAACACTTATTTTATGACGTCTTACCAAATTTCCTGCAGTGATTTTATACTGACGATTTTTTAATTGTATTTTATTTAATGTCCACTATGTTGTCCTAGCTTTTCTTTTTTGGATTTCTGACATACACAGTTCTTATTCTCCAGTGTGATGTCATCAATAATCTCCCGAAAACAATTTGAAAAATTTGAATAATTGTTACTTTCAGAATTCTGAATAATGGTAGAGAACATGATTAAACAATTTATAAGCTGTGCTTTTGTAGGTTTTCCATTATTGTGAATACTAAAGATTTTATATTTACTTTTTTGCTTTAATAACAACAACAGAAAATATCTATGCTTATTTTAGATTTATATGCACCAGTTATTATTAATATTAATTTTATGTTTCAGGTAAACGACATCAGTGAGCAAACATTATATAGGGTAAGACTTCATAAAATTCATTATATTCGTCAACAAACCAATCATCAATAACTATTTAGATAAAACACCTTCAAATTCAAAAACCATTGAAAAATATATGATAACTAATATATATAAGATTATTTATTGGGGCACAGTCAATCCTGAAAGTCAAATAGATCTTCTGAGATGCGACAAATGATAATTTTTTATACTTCTCACCCCATTGTTTAAGTTCAGTTGTTTTTCAATTTGTTTCATATTTGGATATTTGACTGTATTAAACATATATTTCGGGCTGATGAAAACCTAATAGACACGGAGCCCACGCTATTTATTTATTAATAACACGATAAGAAATTTTGAGTGGCTTAATTTCGCCAAGACGCTCAAGTTTTCCCTCTTCGAAAATTATTGAAACATGTAGTTAAGAGAGCCACCAGGTGTTGAACATGTCAATATGATGGGTGAAATTTGTTTATTAATATCAATTAGTTTTTTAGTTAAATCTTTTAATAATTTCATAAAAAACACAAAAACAATTTTGTCCTAAATCCCTGCTCTAAACATGTCAATTTAACGTGAGCAAAATGTTCTCTAATAACACTCTAATTTTTTCACTATTACTTGGTAATTATTACAATAATCGAATAGCATCTTTGTTCTAGAAGTTAAATGGAATTTTTTCCTAGTCTTACATAAGAAACATGTCGGTTTTATGGGCCCGTCGAAATCATTAATAACTATAGGACAATGAAATCACATGATTCTTTGACTAACCAAAAAAGTAAACGTCCTACAAAAATATGGGTATATATCCCTAGTTCTACAAGAAAAGTATTATTATGCATTTGGTAATAATTTGACATTTTAAGTGATGGGTGGTACTAAGTAACGGCTGGTTCAGGAATTAATTATGTCCGTCAGAAATTATTTCATATTTGTATTGATAATCCAATTAATTAGTATTTATGATTTATCATTATGGTTGTATTACTATAAGGTTGCGTTGTTAAAGTGGTATATAAGTCCATATTGATTAACATCCGACATTTCTAACAACTATTATTTAACGAAGAAAAGTAATTCCCAAACAACCGATAAGTGATGCCACCCATCCCTTACCAGGCCGAATCTGGGATTTGATAAATTAATATACATATGTTTGATTGTCGTCCTTCACGGATGGAACAATGTGATTTTCTTAGTTGTATCCGGTGTACATCTGTTTCTCGGTTTGTGCTCTGAAAAGACAATTTTACCTGACATTTCGCCAAATCTATTTTGGCATTTTCAAAGCTCAAACTGAAAACAGATTTTTTTCATATTTGATATTTTAAACATTTTTTATATTTTTGACGTTTTTTTACTTTTTTCAGAAATTTTTGCGTGACATGTGTTCAAACACCGAACATTGTTTATAAAGTTGCAGTTTTGTATTTAAAATCAGTGCATTTTTACATCAACACTAAAATTTTCAAAAATATTTTATGTACAGGCACGTTATCGGTACTGTTTTATTATAAGTTTAGACATAATGTTTTTGACTATTGACGAATAAAATTAAAGCGACGAGTAAAGATCGATGCCTTACTAGTAATTAACGAACATATATTTCAATGCAAGTTGCATTTAAATATTGACAAGACTGAAAAACTTTTTGTTTTTTGGGAGATAGTTGTGGCATCTCTGCATGCAGAATATCACTAACAAATTATAAAGATCGTGTGTATAATAAAGCTTCTTTCATATTGAAATAATTTTAAAGAGTTATCTTCAGAACTTCATGTCGCTCGCCTAGATGCGAATTAGCCAAAAATTAAATCAAATAAATTCTAATGTTCCAGAGATCCCATAAAAGTCATCAGGGAAAACCTAGGAAAGTCCTTATGAACTACTCCGATAGAGGGTTCTTTTAAAGGATATTACTATAATAAATTTCATCCTTGATTATTGGTAACCAGGAGTGACTGAATTTTACTGAAGTACTAGCGATACAATCGCTTTCATTTAATAAAATAACAGGAGCTTCTTTCAGCCTTCGTTTATTTATTGGGTTCTTTTCTATTTAATATGGCTGAATTTCTAAATTTTATGATGTGACCAAGGTTCCAGGAATGTTCACAAATTTTTGACTTTTTAAATTGTACTTTATATAATTTTTGTGTTTAGTTCTAGACGTTTTTCGAATATAAAATATGTAACATTCGCCACGAATTTCATAAATGCATTTTTTTGAGTTATGTGTTATTTGGTTTACTCTCTTCGAGGTGTCATTCTTTTGTACGCAAGACAATATATATATATATATATATATATATATATATATATATATATATATATATATATATATATATACAATACATATTGTTTCTGATTAGGGAACCTTCATCAGTTGCGCTTCCCACAATTGAATGTCCTCTCAGTTTCATTTTCATGTCTTTATTGTCAGAGTTAAATTTTTACAAATTTCTTACTCCTAGTCCATATTTTTATACTTATTTCCCTAATTTGTTTTCCATGTTTCAAATACTTTTCCTTACGCTGTTACAATATTTTCCCTACGCTATTCCTTAAGATATTTTATTCACTAAGATATTTCATTCCCTAAGATATTCAAGTTACCTGTTACTTCCTCTTCTGTCTGCAGTAGCGCCATCCTGGGTCTCTTCGTCCTGCGTTTCTTGCTTTCGTCATAGTTTGTGGCCTCTCGCAGTAGTGGGTTCCTGTGGTTATCCATTTTTGCTATCTCCTTCTTAGTCCTCCTTATTATTTCCCCTTTTATAGTGCGTATCCCTAGATCTCTTCTTAGCTGCTCGTTTCTCATGTACCATGGTGCGTCCGTTATTTTTCTCAGGGCGTTGTGCTGAATCCTTTCTAATTTCTTAGTGCTTGTGTCCCCTGATTAGGGAACCTTCATCAGTTGCGCTTCCCACAATTGAATGTCCTCTCGAACACTTCTTTATGTATTTTATACATTTCGTTAAATTATAAAGACGCGAAATGTAAAGACCGAAATCTAGGAGTTTAGGGGAAACTAGCAGATAGAGGTTCCGAATCTGGAGCCGTTCCATGTAATTGCTGTTACCCGTAACTCCTAGGCTAGAATGTCACGATGAAATTTTCAGGTTAACTTCACCTGTCAGAGATATTGAATACTCCCTTCGAGGTGTCATTCGTTTGTACGAAAGACAATATATACAATGTATATTGTTTCTGGGTAGGGAACTTTCATGAGTTGTGCTTCCCACAATTGAATGTATCCTCGAACAGTTCTTTATGTATTTGATACATTTCGTTAAATTGCGAGATGTAAAGACCGACATCTAGGCTTAGGAAGTTGACTAATTTGCATATTTGGCGATTTTGTTTAAGAGGTATGCCGCCGCTCTCTAATCCGATTACGTAGTGGATAATTGTTAGGCACTTTGATATAAATAGAGTTGTTCCGTTACGGAGCTCACTTGTCTGACAGAACTTGTGGGAGACGGACGCAGGTGCAAATTTATTTTGAATTGCCATTATGATTCTATCCAACAATCAAATCAGCTGTGTGCTGACTTTTCGGGTTACGTTAAGATTATTCTTTCACAAGATGCCACAGATGGGAATTTCAGCTCACCGTTATACCTCATAATGTTAGAGAAGGAAACCGAACTAGCTTGTTTGAATTTCAAAAATTACCGGAGCGTTTTAAATGGCAGAATATTGCTTGAAATGAATGCAATCTATACCAAGGAAATCAAGATGTTCAACGAAAAACGTACTATTGCCCAATCAGAGGGTCTCTCTGTAGTACGAGAAAATCTTAACAAGGCAATGGAAAAGGTGATAGACACTTTTCTAAAGTCAAACGAAGTGTATTTGCTGTTTTGAATGTTGTTTTAATATTAAATCTGTGGCTACTCATTTCAGTCTTTCTGGATGACACTGAATCATGTATATAAGGTGTGTTTGTTGTAGTAATGTGATTGTCAAGGGTATTGGTATTGTTTGGAGGAAGTGGTGTTGAATGTTAGTGACTGTTTTGTGTTTAATTTTATCTGACTCTTTCAGAACATTTGGTTTTTTCTCTATCATATAAAGATTTAATAATGCTCTTTTTCAGGGTATTTGGATGATTACAGTTAAAATTGAGATAATGTTAGTGTGAGTCGGCTTTCTGTAGACTTCTGTATCAAATGACCACTCTGTTTTTGTTATTAAGATATTTAATCTAGTGTATTATTCTGCAAAAAATCAGAAAAATAAAAGAATATTTGTTACAGGGTAAAATATATCTGAAACGTTACAACACATATCCTTTTATTTTAAGACAAAAAAGGGCATGTAGTTTTACTAAAAATCTATAAGAAAATCACAGCAACTTTGTTTGAATACAAATTATTATCTGTTATACCAAAGCACTGAACCGTGAATATCTCAATGAACGAACTGTACGATTTTATTTCAACACTTGCTAAAAGCCATTTCCATATTTGCTTATTAAAGGGAAAAGTCGAGTTCCTCGAAATCCTTCAATTGCAACGTTTGATATTGAAATTTCAGCTGGTTCCGGGGGAGAAGAACGATCAAATTTCCCGCTTAAGCGATTCTTTCATTCCGTTATTGGGTTTCACTCGACATATTTCTGTTCGAACGCAACCCCATAGCAAAGATGAAGTGGTTGGGAAAACTTTTCTAATATTTCTCATTTTGCTCTGCTCTGGAAACGGAACGGTCATGTGAAGGTTATACTCACCGCGTTTTGTTACCCAAAAGTCGATATATTATTTTGTGGAAAGTGGAGAAATCTTTCCTGTGAAATGCGACAGTAAGTTTTTTTCTTCTTGTTTCCTTTCACAAAAGTTTTCCGAGCTGTTTTTTTTGCTTCGTCATGTAATACGGTGAAACATTATCCAGATAACTGTAAGAGCAACTCTGAATATAAATAAAAAGGCATCGGTGAAGAAGCGTTTTTTCCAATTGAGGCATTTGGTCTTATGTTGAAAAGATGTCCGTAAATTTCTTAACTTAATAATGTTATTTGTTTTTTCGTTCTAACTAGGAATTTGTGTTGGTATTAAATTATTGAACTGCGTTGATGGAATAATTAGATGAACTCTAAGCACATCTTATTGTTTCGGATAGCAAAAAAGGTTATAAGAAAGTAAGAAGTTTTATTATTGTTATTGAAACTAATGTAACCATTAAATAGCACAGACAATGTTTTAATGTTTACAATAAGACAACATACGACCTCCTTAACATGAATCTACTACCTTTTCAGGAAAATGCTGAAAATCGTCGAGATACGAAAAAAAAAAGTTCGAATCTAATGAAAGCTTATTCAAAGGCTAAATATTCCTTAAAAAATCTTTCCTAGAAATTTCTGGCTTTCCTGAATATGAAGGTTTATCTCCAAATATGTCTTTGAAGTCGCTGAATACAAATCCAGAGTGCATTTTGCACCTAACGTCAAAGTCAAGGTCGTTTAAAAGTCAAAAAGAATTAAACCATCTAATGCGATAGCAACCATAAAGAATTCACAAATAGGGATTTTGGTAAAATCGACTGAGGACTATGTCGTATAAACAATGACATTAATATACCTACTTCACTTATGTCAGTTTTATACAGTGATAGGCAAATGTATGGAACCAATTAAATATCTCTGGATTTATTATATATCAAAATGAAATTTGGACGGTGGATACTGCAGTAGATGGCCTATTTGTTTCAAAATTTTTTTACAATTTTGAACTTCCTCTTTTACCGGAAGTAATGTCGATTTTAAAATTTGCAACGAAACACCCTGTATAGTATTTTAGTTTTTGATGAAACATTTTATTGCGAATAGAAAAATATCGGGTTTGATATTGTTTACTTCAATACCTACCGAGATATTAACAGAAAATTAACTAAGAAAAGGAAAAATTCGATGGTAGCTAAACTCGGTTCAGATTTCATTTACGCCCGATATACAACAAACAGCTCGGTAAGGATTTGTATTTCTGTTGGCCAATCGGTGGCATTATACCGTTACAGCCATCAGCACTGCTTGTTCCATAGTCGAATACACGTGCGTTTGTTTAAATCAGGCGCAAATTAAATTTGAATCAAGTTTAGTAATCCATGAAATTCATTGCAGAAGTGATAGGAGTTGTCAAAATAAGTTATTAGTTTTTTTTTATTTGAACGTAAAAAGATTGTATTGTTTTAATTTGATCGTTAAATGGCCGAATTAAGTGAAAGAGAAGGAATAGAAATATTAATGATGATTGGGTATGGGGAGAGGAAAAGGACGCATCAAGAAGTTTGTGACCTTTATAACATTGTTCATCCGAATACACAAATATCCCGTTCAGTAGTGACGAAAACTTTGCGAAGGTACGACACAAGTGGAACAGTTAGCAATTTACCAAAAAGTGGATGGTTAAAAAGTGCAAGTAATGAAGGGGTAGCTCAAAATGTTGCTATATCTTTGGAAGAAAATCCTCACTTATCTACTACCGACCTCGCTAATATGCATGGAATTAGCCGTCGTTCAGTAGGAAGGATATTAAGGCGAGAAAAATATCATCCATACAAAATTCACCTCGTTCAAGAACTCTCCGAAGACGATTTCGACAGACGTTTGCAATTTTGTGAAACGAAGATGGATATTTGTAACCGTGATAATAATTTTATAAGAAATGTGGTGTTTTCAGACGAGGCTACATTTTGTTTAAATGGTACGGCTAATCGACATAACTGCCGCTACTGGTCGCAAAGTAATCCTAATTGGGTACAAGAGGCTCATACATAACATCCCCAAAAATTGAACGTTTGGGCCGGCATTTATAACAACAGAATCGCGGGACTTCTTCCTACAAGAAACTTTAAACGGAGATAGGTATTTATAGCTCTTGGAGACACAAGTTATTCCGGCATTGGAGGTAAATCGAGAATTACCAAATAATATCTGGTTTCAGCAGGATGGAGCACCACCCTATTACGCTCGCATTGTTCGAGATCATTTAGATAGGACATTTCATCACAGATGGATTGGAAGAAGGGGTACTTATGAATGGCCTGCACGAAGTCCCGACCTTAACCCACTAGACTATTTTCTGTAGGGTTACTTAACGTCTAAGGTTTATGTTGATAGACCAAATAATTTGCAAGAATTAGCTGCAAGAATAACTCAAGACATCCAGAGAATTACACCAGAAGTAATAGCAAATGTTACTAGAGAATTTAAAAACCGACTTGCTTATTGTCAAGAAGTAAACGGTGCTCAGTTTGAACATCTAATACATTAAGTTTAGTTAAGTTTCAATGTTTTGAAAATCACTTTGATTTAGTTAATAATTATGATTATGTATTTCTTTAATGGATATTAGATTTTTCCTTTCCTTAATTACTTTCCTATTAATCTCTCGGTAGGTATTGAAGCAAACTATATCAAACCCGATATTGTTGTATTCGCAATAAAATGTTTCATCAGAAACTAAAATACTATACAGGGTGTTTCATTGCAAATTTTAAATTCGACATTACTTCCGGTAAAACAGGAAGTTCAAATTTGTAAAAAAAATTTTGAAACAAATAGGCAATCTACTGCAGTATCCACCTTCCAAATTTCATTATGATATCTCTAATAATTCCAGAGATATTTGCTTGGTTCCACACATTTGCCCATCACTGTATATTATTACGCAGTGGTTTCTGTTGTCGCTTTTAAATTTAAAGCCAGCAATGTAAGATTTCAAAGGAAAAATATATCAAAAAATATTTTATTCTAGAACAAATGTACCTAACTTAACCCAGTAAACAAATATTCAAACAAATCTTTAAAATGTAAATGATATTATTGTTTTAAGTAAAACTTAGTCACCTGGTTTTAACAGTCAGAACTTTGCAGCAAAGGGACCATGTAATGTAATATTTACAATGCAATTAAAGTTGCAAACTGCAAACTTGCGAGCGCCCAATAAACGGCGATTATTATGTTTTATAATTTTTCGTCTGTTCTATAGCATGACTATGTAGGATAACTTTAGCGAAAAGCCAAAACTTTTGGTTGTACATTAAATTTAGTTTGTCTTTCACATTGGAGTCAAACCATTTTATGATTTTCTCTCCAAACAATTGGCGGCCTTCTGCACTGATGGCCGTCCGTAGCTACTAAACAAAACAAAATAAAGCAAATTGGTCTTTGCCTATTTCTATATACAGGGAGGGCCATTTTAATCTATTCACCCGAATTGCTTCGTTCCGAAAGCATGGTATATAAAAAAGTTTATAGAAAATTTAGTCAAGGCAAAGGGGGATGGATACCTTTTGATACAATTAATTTTGACCTTGAGCATCATTTTCAGGTCATATGTAGGTCAGGGTGTTTTTTTTTTAATTGAAACCCCTTTTTGACACAGTATTCGGAAAGAGCGGAAAATTTTACGTCTGAAGTGATGTTAATACAATTTTTGTTATCTTCGAAAGGTTATTTCAAGGTCAAAAGTTTAAAAACCTGAAATGGCTATTTTTCACATTTTTTCGACTACATAACAATGACACATGCACTTGAGAGATAATTATCGTATCACAGTAATAGAAAAAATATAGATAGGACAAGGTCAAATATTGTTACGGCGGCCTGTTCGCTAGATGCTAGATGTTGTCGGCAACACAATATACATCATATATTGTGATTTGCCTACAGAACGCGATAAAGATTGTCCTTCGGCATCGGGTATATTTATTTCGGGCAAGTTAGCCATGTGAATTCTTTATGCATGTTACCCATAATTGTTCTTGAGTGTTCGGAAGTGATAATATTACCACTGTTCGCCACTATAGCATAAATTTCGTTGTGAAAAATGTTTGCTAGTTTTTATATTTGTGATAAAACTTTGTTTCATTGTCTAGTTGCAATATGAAATATTCTAAATAGTGTAGTGTATGCGGCTGCAGATTTGGACAATCCATGTCATTTGTGAATTTTGACAACATTAAGTAAATGTATGCACACATTTAACGTTTTATTTATAAATATTGTAATGTAGTGTAATTTCCTGTAAACTCTGCTGTTGATGTTCACTAAAATGAATTATTTATGAATGAAGTAAGTTGGCTGTTCTCTTTTGTATTTCTGACAATGCAAATAGGAATAGAAAATAAGTTAAATCTTTCGTCCGTCCAGATTTTGGCGCACTGCCCTGTCACAAGATGACGTGAACCTTTGGTCTACTCTTAAGGCCGAGCACAGACCTACCGTTTCTTATAGAACAGAACATAAATAGAACAGAACATAAAAGAATTGTAAACGGACGACTAGAACGCAAGGCAAAAGATATCAGGCGTCACATACCTAAAGACCCGAAACTGTAAGAACACTCGGTCAGAAAGTAACCGGCCAGCGTAGCCAGTCAGAACGTTCCGTATATTGGCAAACACAGCCCGGTTACAATCTGGTGCCGGCGATTTCATCCCAGTTCTCCTAGAACAGTGCTATTGATCAGTTCGTCATCCTACATTAGCAATTATCATATATTGGAAGTGTCAACCACAAGCTCTAGGTAACGACTGAGGACAAATCAAGAAAGCCCGACGACCGGCAAGTGTGTTGCAATGAACCCGGATTCTCTTCTGTTTTTATAGAACAGAACAAAACTCGGTAGGTACTTTATTTTTTGACAATTCAAAACGTTGATACGGTTTTGAGAAGAAACTGGTTTCATAGTGTTGTTGCCTATCGATATATCAATTGGTCCTTGATAATTGTACTGCAATGACGGTAATATGCATAAAGAAAACTAGTCCAGAGTATTTAACACTGGACAAGCTTACGAAACGTCAAAAAACAGCATACCAACTGCGTATACTTGGAACTAATAACAGTGGACCATACCACCATACCACCATATAAAAATAACAACAAAGTATTACATTTGTGCCTTAGAGCATGTACCTTCTGGAGACAAAATCATGGCAAGGCTAGAAAGCGATGGCAATAAAGACAATAACAGGCTGCTTCACTTGGTGGGTTTTGGTTTATTCCAGATGATGACATCTTAGATGTTGAAACGTGCGTAGAGTAAAAACCGAAAAGTTTGGTGTTAGGGTACAAAACTTTGTATTTATATATTTAGAACAAACAGTAAATTTTCATATAATATAATATTTTTTTTATTATAGAAAGAACTGAATTTTATTCGGATTTCCAGTCAGTTTTTGTTTCACTGTAGTATTGAAAAAATAATAAAACCCATGGTAGTATACTGGAATAATTTGATTTCAATTGTATAAGAAATAAATAAATAAATAATAATTTAAGATGTGGAATATAGATATAGATTTTTAAAATGTATTTTGAATTCAGGAAATGAAAAATCAACATTGTAGAAGCATATTTATTAAATATCTGTCAAAGTGGGTTAACCACACAGATGTATTTACAAAACCAGAGTTGGTAAATAAAGTGGCTGTTTTAGTCAAATTGCATTAATTTTTAACACGTAACCTAAGAACTTTAAAGGCATATTTAAGAAAAGTGTTTTCACTACAGACAATTCGTTGTTTATTTTGTTAAAATATATTAACATAAGATGTCAAACAAACAAGTCCATGAAATTATTCTTTATAGATGTAACATCTAATTTCACTGAGTATATTTATTAAAGTCGTAGTCGTTACCCGCGGTAAGTCTTTGCAAAAATAAATAACTTATTAAACATATGTTTTATAGTATATAACAATTTTTCAAAATTTTTTGAAACATCCTACTTAACTATAAATCCAAGTGCAAGTGCTTGTGGGCCACCCTATATAACAATTTTATTCAACATTTTTTTGAATCACCTTGTATAACTGTAACTCTACTTCACCCTATAGTGCAACCATCCTGTATATGCTGCTGTTTATTTGTTATGCAATATAACTTTTTTTAACACCTGCTTATAACTCCATTCCACTCTATATTTCAGCTATGCAACGTCTTATGGTCTACGCCATATAACAATTATTTCTCATATTTTTGCGCAACCTTGTGAAGTACAATTTCTTTCCACACTATATTTTAATCACCCTTTATATGCAACTTTTTCTAACATTGTGTTAATCACACTCTAAAACTATAACCTTGCTTCGCCTCTTGTTTGAGGTAGCAGGATGCAACTGTTCATACTCTATACAACAATTTTTATAAACTTTTTGATCCACTTTAATGGAAATCCCTGTGGAACCCTTGGTCATAAATGTAAAAACACAGTGTGGTACCCTAACACCAAACCTTTATTTAATCACTCACCCAAACTGCAACTGCTTTTTGGTCAACCTATATAAGAATTTTAATCTACATTAAACCCATCCTGTGTATGTTGCTGCCAATCAGTCAAACATGATAACTTATTTTTGAACCATCCTATATAACCATAATTTTACTATTCAAAATACTTCAACCACCATTTATGTTCATCTGCTTAGGGACCACCAAATATAACATTTTTTAAACACTTAACTATAACTCTACTCCACTCACTATCTTATCTACGCAACTGCTTACGGACTACGTTATAATCATTTTTTAACCACCTTGGAAAGTATAATTTGTCTCCACCTTATATTTCAACCACTTGTATATACAATTTTTTTAACATTGTTTTAATCACTATAATTTTACTTCGATCCAGGTATATGTAATAACTTATAGGCCACACAGTATAACATTTTTTGTACCTTTCTGTATAACTATAAATCCATCAATGCCCAATATATTTCACCAAAATTGCAACAGCTTATGGGGCACCCTATATAACAATTTTGTTCAACCCTGTATAAACAACTTCTTCTAACATTTTTTCAAGCCATTTCATAACTATAATAACTCAAGAACTTAATTAAAATATCTCCTTACATAACACATTTCTAAAAAAATGTATCCACCCTGTATAAATATTCTACCCTTACTTCAACCATATTGTATATGCAACCACTTATGAGCCAAACAATATATCATTTTGTTATCCACTCTATATAAATATAATTCTACTCCGCCCGTTTATGAACCATGGCCCACTCAATATAACTTTTTTGAACCACCCCGTATAACTAATTCCACTCCCCTTTATTTCAACCACATTTTATATATGCAGCTGCTTATAGTACACATAATATAACTTTAAAAAAAAATTAAATCAACGTCATTCTACTCAGCACTAAGTTTCCTAGATATAGAACACCCTGTAAAATTACGGTTGATATATCAGTTGATTTTTTTAAAATCGAAACATCTTACATTTTCATATTCCGAATTTTGAATAAAAACTAAGTTGATTCTAGTTTCTAATATTTGGTGCTTGCGGTGGAACCAATAGAGTAATGGTGTTAGCCAAGATGGTAGAAGTTTTTTCGCTATATCTACCGTTTCTGTCAATTTAGAGAGATAAAATATCTACCAAATTTTATGTCAAACTATCGGCTTCACAACAAAAAAGAATTCAGCAAAATCAGTTCAGTAGTTCTTACGTGATGCCCGAACAAACAAACTTATAATTTTATAATAGTGTAGAAGAATAAAATAAATTGGAACATGTTAACTAATTAGTTATTAGAAACCCTGAAAAGATTTACACTCATTTTTACCGTCGAATGAATAATTATCATGTGCTGTTAACTTTATGAGTTCCAAAAAACCAAATTACTCAATGCCTAGGAGTTCTGTTCTCAATGAACATGACTAATTGCAGACTGTAAAAGTGAAATGATTGATCGACACATTTGTCGATTTGCATTTTCATTAGGTGTATCACAAATCACATGAAATCTGGAACTTCCGAACTGTGCGACAAAATTTAGGTTTATTGAGCACGCGATAGCTCAATTTCCTCTCAATCAACATTATGGTCATTGTTATGGCGAAGTTCCTGTTAGTTTTATTAAAAGCTTACTCTGTAATTTTTCTTCTTTGTGATTGTTTTTATTTTTTATTTTATTATGTAAATATGTACTTGAGAACTGTGACGTAAATAAATAGCTACTATAAAAACCAAAACGGAAAACTGTAACGTGAGAAATTTTATTACACCAATACCAATAGTATTGTTTCAGTGTAAGCTAACTGAATAATTGTCGTCTGAGAATTTTTACGAATTAGGCTTCTATAGATGACAAGCAACACCATGAGTAACATAACTATAAGAACGGTATGGCATGATAATTTATAAATTCGGTGTGATTAAGATGAACGTAGGAGTAGAACATTAAATTGCAATAATTTGTCCCGTATTTTGAATTCTCATATTTTGTTGCCTAACCTCCCACTTTAAAACTGCAAGAAAATAATTTACTACAGTGTCTACTCACACCTAAGTTAGATTTTTTTGATGACCGAAATACCAAGCTATTTTCATATTATATTTATTATCCCCTCAGAAAACGAACATTGTAAAAGACTTTCGGAAAGATTGGTGAGGAGATCTTGAATTAGTTTGCCTGTACATTGGAGAGAAAATCCAATGAACAGACAAAACAATTGTAAATTGTAAAAATTAGACTAGTAATTTACATTTAAAAAAGGTTTTGTCTTTTTAGGGTTCCGTATATACAATATACGGATACCCTTATAATATCACTCAGGATTTCTGCCCCTGTCACATCACAGCCATTTTCTCCTAAACTACTGGACGGAAGAGGTTGAAATTTGGTATCAATGTATAGTTTGGTGACCCGATCAGGAGTACCTATCGTAAAAGAAAAAATTTTGATTTTAGGGTACTTCTGGGGGGAAAAACAAAAAAAATCGATCGAAATAGATTTATAGGTTCTGACCTGAAGTTTACTGGAAAAATAAGGAGAAACCTCTACTTTTAATTTTGGGGGGCCAATTACAGAATTAAATGGAAAATATAAAATTAAATTTTTTTCTAACCCATCAAGTTATATATCAAATGAAAGGGCTCATTACGACGAAAACAAATATATTTTTTTTATATGTTTAAAATAAATTAATTAAAAGATATTTACAAAAATATACAAAAATTTACCCATTCCCCCCCCCTTATCCCCGAAACCATAAGCTGGAAAATTTTGAAAAAAATGGAGGTATAGCCCCTCATCTGAACTTTACTGGAAAATTAAGGAGAAACCCCTAATATTTATTTTGGGGGTGGCAAATTATAGAATTAAATAGAAAATTAAAATTGTTTCTAACCCATCATGTTATATATCAAATGAAAGGGCTCATTATGACGAAAACAAATATATTTTTTTCATATTTTTAAAATAAATTAATTAAAAGATATTAACAAAAATATAAAAAATTTTACCCATCCCCCCCTAGCTCCGAAACCATAAGCTGGAAAATTTTGTTTGAAAAAACAATGGAGGTATAGCCCCTCACCTGAACTTTACTGGAAAAATAAGGAAAAACCCCTAATATTTTTTTGGGGGGCAAATTATAGAATTAAAATTGTTTCTAACCCAGCATGTTATATATCAAATAAAAGGGCTCATGATGAAGAAAACAAATATATATTTTTTCATATTTATAAAATAAATTAATTAAAAGATATTAACATAAATATAAGAATGTTTACCCATTCCCCCTTATCTCCGAAACCATAAGCTGAAAAATTTTGAAAAACTGGAAGTATAGCCCCTCACCCGAACTTTACTGTAAAAAGTAAAAAGGTTCTAAAAATGGGTATACAACACACTTACCTTTGAATCTTTAAATTTTTACTCTGCTGCTGAAGTCACAAAAACTACCAAAATTAGGATTTTTGCTATTTTAAACACCTAGTATAAATAACTAAGAAGTAAAAATTTGTTAACAAAACTTTTTTTGTGTTAGGCGGCGTACCTTCTTCAAGAAAAATCATTCAAACACCTGTGGATTTTTTTTGCAAAAATGGTATTAAAATAAGTTCCCTACACTATAAATAACAGACCTGTAATCTCATAAAATGGAACTTTTGTTTCCTTTCAAGCATATACATGATTAATGATTCATCCAACTGTATTGTGTTTTATGTATAAATAATTGAAAACATTCCACGCTACTAGCAATTGAAGCTCAAATCGTATCACATAATCAAATATGTTTACGTGTATCCCAAAAAGCTTTCAAGGCTAGGTAGAGACAAACCAAAGATACTTAAAAATGAACCTTAAAAGAGAATACGTCGTTAAATAAACATAACGGCCACCCATCCGAGAAACTTTGCCGAAGTTTCCGTATTATTAGGAGACAACGTTCCGCCATTGAACTCATTTTTCCAACGGAAATACTGTTTACATACCAATACGAATTTATCCGATTTGGCTGCTGTTGATCAGTTTATCGAACAAGCAAAACGTTGCCTGTGTTGAATAATTCAAGTGTATTCTTCCGGGATGTGCAACGGTAAATACACACAAGCAGACGCAGCAGTCTGGAGCGCCCTGGTCTGTGAAGCTCTTCCAGTACAGCGACCTACTTTGCTGCTATTCTTATGAGCTAACGAATGACAAAAAACGGCACTAGTCGATTGGATCTGCAAACCTCGTTCATTTCAGTATTTACGAGATATTTACATATTAATGAAGGAAAGTATAGTTTATTTGGAAATGCATGGTATATAGCACAGTTCTTGTAGATGTTGAGGTTCATTATATAGGATCGCTCGAAGCAGAAATTCGTAATTATCCAGTTGTTCTGGTTACAGTTCTTTCAAGTCTTTGCTATGACCACACGGATAAACCTGGAATGAAATACGTTACAAGGACATCCGGTTAGAATGGAGGGGCAGCCTCACCTGTATATTGAAGCTAATGTTAGAGTTTTGAAAATTAGTTGTTTTTGCGAAAATAACACTGGTAAGGGGAAACGGTTAGTGTTAAATGATATTAGTGATCCCGATTAAATCCTTTCTTACATTACTATAAAACATTTATAGACTCTCTAGAAGTGATTAGTTTATAAAATAGAGTTATTTGCGATCGAAGTCCAAACTGCTTAGGCTGCTCTGTAAGTTTATGTAATTGTATAAAGTTTCCAAACTAACTATAAATACGAGTCGTAGTTTAGGACGATCCTGGTCAATTGTGGATTACCCAAAAAAGAAGATGATGAAGACGTCACAAAATGCAAATAAAGGGAATTTAAGACGTTAACCAATAATTTTACGCCTTTTTGAAGAAAACTAACTTACTTTCTCATAAAAAATTCTATGTAAATAATGATAATGAGTACCCAACCAAGATTTATTTTTATAAAAATACACTAACTGACAAAGAAACCGCAACACCCAGAAGTTAATGTTTAAAATAAATATTGTTTTGGCAAAGCATAGGTGCTATAGTAAAGGTAAATGATTAAAATTTGGTGAATGTTTTCATGTAAACTTTTTTTATCAATACGATTTGAACATAGAATGTATGGCAGCACACTCCCTCTAAGGCAAGCATAACGTGCCTTTAGGGGAAAATTCACTAACCCCCAGATATCCGAGATATCAAAAGGGTTTAGCTCTGTGGGAGCCCTTGCCAGGTTATCAGACCCGTGGTTGGAGTCGTGGCAGCTTCCCATGAATTTACTGACCGTCCGAGCTGTTCCTAACAGAACAGCTTTTTGCATTTGTTGCTAAAGATGTTCGTCCAGACCGAGGTATTTTCAATTATTAGTAGAAGGTTTGGGACTACTCCTGTTGTTGACATAACAATTGGAACAGTTCGTGTGTTGTTCATGTCCCACTGTGTCTTTATTTGAAATTCCAAATCCCTGTATTTGGCTATTTTTTCAGCCTGCTTATCGTGCACCAGTATCGTGCGGTCCCAGTACAGCTTATAGTTGTTATTTTCTAAAATAGATTCTGGTTTGTATATATAGTAGGGTGTTCTTACCGAATGTAAGTTTCAGCGCTACTTCCTGGTGCAGTATTTTTGCCACAGCATCGTGTCGTTCTTTGTATTCAGTTGTAGCGAATGCTTGGCAACATCCTGTAATATGCTGGATAGATTCAGATGTTTGACAACCATATCTGCATCTGTCATTGTTGATAGAAGGGTCTTTGACGATGTACTTTAGATAGTTCTTATTTGGAATTACTTGATCTTGGATTGCCAATATAAAGCCTTCCATTTCAGGAAACATATGACCAGAGATCAACCAGTAGTTCGACGCTGAGCTGTCGACATAATCTTGGTTGACGTCATTTATATGTTTTCCATGAAGGAGCTTCTCTTTCCATTTGAACAGCTTCTGATAAGTGGTCTGGTGGTATATTTGTTGTTCTGTCAGTCGCAGAGGTGTTGAGTCATCAACCTGACATAGATCAGGAAATTCTGCGAGTTTCTGGAAATGATTAGTCAAATTAGAAATTTGTTGATGACGTAACTTGCCTATATCTGGCAATCCGCTTCCTCCTTCACACCGGGTACGTTCGACCGAGCTCTTTGGATGGTGATTTTGAGCTTTTATGAGTAGTACTCGAACTTTCCGTTGTAATTGTTCAATGTCGGTCTTGCACCAGTTAACTATACCGAAAGAGTAACTAAGCACTGAACAAGTGAAGGTGTTAATAGCCTGAAACAAATTTTTACTGTTAAGTTTGGTCTTCAGCAGTCGTCTTACCCTTCTATAAAAGTCTGTTGTTAGGTTCTTTTTCATGGTGGTGCGATCACATAGTTGGGCCTGCTTTATTCCGTAAGTATGGCATTCCTCCATGGATTCAATTGAGGTGCCATCTCCCATTTCGTAAGGCCCCTGCTGTATTTTGCCTTTAACTATATTAATAATTCGGCATTTGTCTAGGTCAATTTGCATATAGATGTCACTAGAGAACAACTACTATTTTAAGCATATCATGCAGCTGTTGTTTCGTAGCTGCCATCAACTTTAAGTCGGTCATGTATAACAAATGGTTTATCTTCAATGCTTGTACGTTGTTGTGCTTGAGACTGAACCCAAAGTTTGTCGAGTTCAGTTTGTGTGAGAGTGGGTTTATGGTAAGGCAGAACCACAGCGGGCTAAGAGAGTCTCTCTGGAATATACACCTTCTGATTGGGATGCAGTCGGCTTCATTCAGCAAGATTTTGGTTTGCCAAGTAGTCATGACACATTCTAAAAAGTTAACAATACGATTATTTACTTTATAGAGTTTCAGCACCTGAATGAGCCAATCATGTGGAACTTAATCAAAGGCCTTTTTGTAATCTACTTATGCCATGTAGAGATTTCGTCATTTGGCGTGGGCTTGATTGCAGACAATGGAATCAATTTTTAGTTGTTCTTTACACTCCGTCAAATTTTTCGCGCATCCCTTTTGTTGTTCGGTAATTATGTTGTTCAGCTCACAATGTCTGAAAAGGCGATGATTAATGCACGACGTTATAAGTTTGTATAAGGTTGGGAGGCAAGAGATTGGTCGGCTGGGTCCTGTGTACATAGGTTATCCTTTGGTAAGAGGTATGTAGCACCATGCGTAAGGAAACCAGGCATCTTGTGTGGATGGATAATGATGTCATTAATAAGTTCTGTTAATTTCTCGTGGGTGGCATAAAGTTTCTTTATCCAGTAATTCTGCACACCATCTGGTCATGGTACTTTCCAGCAATGGAGGTGTTTCATTATGTTGTACGTGTCTTCCTTGGTTGGTGTTGCATGTTATCACAATTCTAAAATGCAGCCTTCTCCTCATTAATCTAGCTTGCTCTGGAGTTATGGGAAACTGTTGTGAAAAGTTGTGTTTTCCAGAACTGCTCGATGGCTGTTTTACTGGGATAACTAAGAGTTTCATTATTATTGATGTTGTTGAGTTTTCTATAAAATCCTTCTATAAATAGTGAGTTGTCTAGTTTCCGCTGGTTACTGGTTTTGTACGTTCGACTTGTGTGGATGGAGAGCTTTTGTCGTAGACTGTCCAGACACTGCTGAGATGTGATGTTTTCTCCATCCCACTAGAAGTGTATTCGATTATTGTCCATGATAGTCTTGACAATTCATTCTATTCTGTTGTTCCTGACCTCTCGTTGGTACTCGGTCTTCCAACGTCTTTCCGAAGAGAATTGATTTTCCCTTCAAGCCTTCTTTGCCAAGGTGGTATTCGAGGTATTTGTCTAAATTGGGGAGGGTCTTGCTGTGGTCTTATTGCGACCCCAATTGTTCTGCAGATGGAAATTGCAGCACAGTTGATGATTGTGTGTAGCGACTTTAACGTATTAGCACCTAAAACATAGTTTGGCAAGATAAATTTGTTCATGCCCTGCAAGACGATACCCAGTTTCTTAGAAGATCTTAGTTTCTGAAGAGTTGGTCTATACAATGGACTATACTCTATAAGTGATCTTTCTATATTTGCTTGGATTTTCTCAAGCAGGTCATCGTTGGCTGGCTGTTCTTGTTGAAATTCTTCAGTCTCGTCCGCTCTTTGCGCCAAAGGTGTTTCAGGCTCTGGATCTGTTGTATTTCGACCAAATAATTCACGCTCAACTTCGCTCTTTATTGAGTCCAGTTGATCAGGCGAAATAAGGCCATTTCTCAAGATGACACAATTATTATCATCGTTTATTGCATTTCCCAAAAAACAAACTGTTTGATTGGATCCAAAATCGATATTTAGTAATGTTAAAATGCCTAGAGTACGTGTAAGCCGAATGTGTCGCCACTCAAGTTAATTTGAATAGAAGTCCAACTACTGCTATGAGGTGATGTCAAGCGTTGTTTAATATTACCCAAAATAGGAAAAGAGTAGACACCGGACGTCGAAGGGTTACTCATGAAGTTCAAGATCGACTTATGACAACTCGAAATTTCTGTTATGAGAACAAGGCAATGTTGTAAGTCTCCGAACGGTTTAACGACGTATAAGTTCTTTTGGACTGCGGCATTAACGATCCATCTTGTGCTACGGTGCAGAGAACGACAAAATTTAAATGTGGATTGGCATCAAGTCATCTTCTCTGATGAATCTAGATACTGCTTGAGAGATCATGATGGCCGAAGAAGGGTTAGACGATGTCGAGGAGAAATACATCAACCTCAATTTGATTTGAGCGACATGTACACCGAACAGTAGGCGTTATGGTATGGGGAGCTATTACACATGGAAGTAGGTCACCTTTGGTCTTTGTTCGAGGAACATGACAGCGCAACGTTATCTTCAGGAAGTAATGGATCCGTGTGTACTCCCTTACCATAATTGGCTCATGAAGCCCATATTTCAATAATCATGTGAATCTGTTGCCATGGCAGCCCAGATCCCCTGATCTTTCCCCATAGACCATGTTTGGAATATAAAGGGTAGAAGACTCTGAAATTTACCCCAGCCCCCACAGACTTTGGAGGTTCTAAGACATGAAATAGAGGTTGCTTGAAATAGACCACCTTATAGAATCAATGCCCAGACGGGTTGGAGGCTGTATAGATAACCGCGATTGGACAAACAAATTACTAACAAAGTTTTCCTTGTTTTCACTTTTGTATGTTTTCTCAGATAGGCTAAAGAGGTTATCAAGTTTTCAAGCGAAAATTTTTATTAGTAAACGGATTTAAATGAAACTTTTTTTAACTTATAATGCATATATATGTCTATTATATTAAAGTGTTGAAATTAGAGAAGCAAGCCCTACTATAAAATTTTTCTACCAAACTTTTAGAAAGTACGCTAGGGCTTATTTTATCTAAAATCGGACCAAACCAAAGTGGTTAACAATTACATTGTAGAATGATTAATAACTTTTTAAAGGTAAAGTATCTAATAATGAAATGTCAGAGGTTAAATATTGTATTTAATTCATGTTATAATGAATACATAATTTAAGAAATTCCGCATTTAATTATCTATTTAAATAATGAAATAAGTAAAAAATTCTCACACATCTGATTCCAAAACACGAGCTTCAGCTTGTGATTTCACTCTTTCAGCTTCTCTAAAATGTTGTACAGGCTAGGTTTGTTTATTACATTTTTATGTAAACTTGAAATTATTTTTTTAGTGGTTACAGTCTATACCAAGCTAACATATTGGGAAATTTTTGTTTTCAACTCATTTTAATTCAATTTCATGAGTTACTATTTTTTTTTTGGTTAAACAACTATCAAATTTAAAAAAAATGATCCGTATATCTTTATTATTTACATTTTCTTACAGAATTTGGTACTACGTCACAATCTCTTTTTAAAGAGTGGCACCAGATGAAGCCGCACATATACTACAGATGTGTGCTTTTTTAAAAACTTTTAAGGGGCTTACTAACTACAACTAACTAAAGTTTCATCGCAATCTGATGATGAAAAATATCTTAAATTCAAATTAATTTTTATGTATATGAAGGGTATGATGTGTTATACGTAACCACAAAGAACAAAAAGATTACGCTCATCAATCGTTCGAATCGTGAGTTATGGTTTTGAGTTACAAATATTCGAGTATATGAACATTACATATGTTCAAAGGGTTCTTTAGTAACTTGTTGTTGACACTGTTTGCTGTGTTTCTGCCAGTTGATGTGCTATATGGTCTATTGTGTTGCTTAGATATTTATGTGGTGCTTGTATATTTCATATTAGGTTGGTATTGCGCATACTCTAAAAACAAAAATAAACTTGAAACCCATGCGCAGGTAATGCATCTCAAATATTGTATACATAAATTTTGATTTATATATTCTATACTTTCTGATCAGTTAGATCGTAAAGTGAGTTTGATTTATAGTTTACATTAATGCATCTAGCACATGCTCCTGTGCGGCCATATCCTGCTACATACAAATGTTCTGAAATAATAATGTTAAATAACTCATTATGCCAAACACTATTCACAATGCCGGGTGTTTAAGCCCAAATGTACTGAATTGGCAATCTCAACTTGTATAGGTAACATTGAAGGAGGGACTTAGAATACAGACAAAGTATTATTACACATTGCCTTAATTATTACACATTGCCTTAATACCATTGTAGCCTTTTCAGCTTTACGTATGGCTACAATCCCGGTCTCTGTAAACTGTATTCAGTAATGGTTCCAAACATAAAACAGGTGGCGTTTTAGTGACCTGAAGTCTACAAAAGTCAGTAGTGTCTATAATAGGCAAACTGAAAAACATAATAGTCTAATAACATTTACTTTGCCAAGTCAGTACCATTGACATTGATTACTCGTTATTTTATTTATACCCAATCATATTTCGAAAACTGACTGTTTTCACACGATGTGCCTTTGAGGAGTTCGTACGATGATGTCAAGTGGTACAACATACCTGATTTTTAGCACAACTGATTATATCCCATTTCAATTTGTTTTGTGCTTGGGCCATTGATGAATGTAATTTACATGACTGCAACAACTAATTATTGAGTTATTCTTCTTGTGCTTCTATATCTTGGCTTATTGGTATATAAAGAATAATTTATATTATTGGAAAATAAGTTAAATATTGAATTTACAGTGAACTAGAAATATCTAATGTTGATGGAGTTCTTCCTTTAGGGACAACGGGCATGGATCGGTTCGCTATTGCCGTAATTTCATCTTTTACAGGACCAAGTAAAAGATGAAATTGGCATTTAGGGCCACCCTTCTGCTATACAACATTGCTTTCTCAATAAAGATAAAACCATCCCTTGAGGAAATATGGCCTTATGGTTTGGTTGTTATTGTGATAAGACTAGCTAGGATACAGTGTCCTTTTTTAGGATATCGACTGTGCAAGGGAAATCTACTTTTGAAGAAAATTTTACCAAAAACACTAAATCAATCGTCTTGTTAGAAAACGATGAGTTATATTTCTATAAGCACATGTACGTTTTTCAATTTCCTACAACACTTCCTTAGAAACAGACAATTTTTCGCTTTTTTTTGGACAATAAATAATCGATACAGAATCTAGCATCTCAGGCCAGTTTTTCATAACTGAACCCTTGAAAACGATGATGTAGTTTTGTTATACTATTGGCAAATTACCTACCTGATTTTTTCTGGAAGTGCATCTCTTAAGAGTACACGATTATATAATTATTTTATGTTACTTTCAATTTAAAAGTTTATATGTTTTTGAACGCAAAACGATATATCGTTTCTAGACGGAACCTTCATCATATTTTCAAACATATATAGAAAACTCTTCATAATTTTAAGGCGGGAACTCTTGAATTTTTTTGCGCATCAGTATTACAATGTTTTGTATCAGACCATACTTTATTACAAAACTAAGCTATTTTTTATATACAAAAATCGTTGTCCTCATCTCCTCCCTATCTGAATGACACCGATTCATTATAAACCCATTTCTTGACACGCCTGTAAATTATGGGGTTCCATAAAATATGTTCGGGAAGTCAACAACACAGATTGCGTGTGGAATAATACTGAAAAATATATTCAACTTCTCTTAACAGCGTGCGAGTTCTTGCTTTTCACGCAGTCACCTTATCATTACGACAGTTTAATTTTATTATAATTAGAACTAAATTAATTGAAACAAAGATTAGTATCGTTTTCGTCGAGTAGAAATATATAATCCAATATTAGAAATTAAAAGAATGAATTTATATTTCCATATGATTATTCTGTAATTAATTTTACGTTGATTATTGACATTTATATACTAACATTTATATAACGTTTAATGCAATTTAAATTTTACTACTCTGTTCAGTGGAGAAATTCTATTTACAAATGATCTAACTAATCTCATTTTTAACCGACTTCCAAAAAGGAGGAGGTTATCAATTCGTCGCGTATTTTTTCGCTTTTTTTTTGTATGTATGTTACCTGATTTCTTCTCCTGTGGTGCACCGTCTTGAATGAATATGGTCTTGTTTAATAGAGTATACATCCGGATTGGTGAAACTTCAAATTTTGGAAAAGAACTCTATTGGTAAAGTGATGAAATTTGTGAATCAATACATGCGTGCATGGAAATCGACCAATATCCCTAACATTTTGGTCAATTTGTGGAAAACTCCTTATACATGTGTACAGTTTTTTAATGTTTAACCTATTAAGGAAGATCCCTAGGTGATCTCATATACTTTTCTGCGACGTGCAACTTGCAACTTGTAGTTTTGCAGAAAATCGCTGAAAATTCCAAAATTCTTAACAAAAATTTCATCGAATGATAAATATTTTAATTCCAACGTAATAGTGCGGGAATTTTAGGCACTGGAAGTTTAAATTGCGAATTTGAAAATTTTCTATGTACGTCTCAAGCATACAGGTAGTAAATCAGTGTTTTCGGCTCCTTAAATCAATGAGTACCAAGCTCGTTTTGTTTGTATACCAGGCAAATACCTATTTAAATGAAAATTTTTCCATTTTGCGAAGACGGTGCTTTTAGTTGTCATATTCTCCCGGCCTAACAGAAAATTCAGTGACAACAAATGTCAACTCTAAACTGCTGTTTGGTGCGTTTATACACAGGGTGTTTAGTTATAGCAAACAAAATTACAAAGTAAAGTTATTGAAGAAGTTGCATTTATATGATGATTGAAATATTGGATGGAGTAGAATGATAGTGGTCCATAGGCAGCCGTATATACAGGATGGTTGGAATATAGCGTGGACTGAACGTTTGGTGGTATAAAAATGTTGGAAAAATGTGAAATTAAAAATTAAAATAAATGTGTTTAAAAAACTGTTATTTCATGTGGACGTAAACAAATCATATACAGGATGATTAAAATATATGCTGGAGTTGAATTATATTTATACAGTCTAATTAACAAATTATTTATTTTATAGCCTATAAGAAGTTGCATAAAGTATTGAGACGAATTAATGTTACACAGGGCGATAATATAAAATGATAAAAATGAAATAATTTATGGGGTAGCCCACAAGGAGTTATATACTATGGTTGAAATATAGGACGGATTTGACTCCGTAAATATGGGATGGATTCTACTTCGTCCTATAGTTTACAGAAGGCAGCTAACAAATTTATGCTTGTCTGTGGGCAGTCGTATGTACAGGATGTTTGGTATATAGGGTAGAGTGGAATTATCTATAGTGATACAGAGTTGTAAAAAAAGTTGAAAAAAGGTAACATGGCGTGGTCCATAAGGCATAAATATATTTTGGGCTTATTAACTCAACGCCTACTAGTACATTTTGTGCGTAAACATTTACCTGTCAATTTAAATGAAAATGTATCATTGTGTAATGTTGAGGCTTTCGATGTTACCTGGTTCTGTCTATTAAGGTTATATATACATAATAAAAAATAAAGAATAAAAACTACCTGAGTTCAAAAAAACTAAAAGCTTGAAAATAAAACATTTCTAAAAAAATATAACCGACTTCCACCTATAACTAAAAAGCTAAAAAAATACAACTCTAGCAAATAAATAACATATTCAATGTTGTTAGGTACCTACCCAGGAAGTTAAAAATGTAAACATTAAAAGGTGCTCATGCTGTACAAATTAATTACCTACTAATCTAGTATATTTTTGAAGTCGGTGCCAAGCAACAATCAAGCTTGATGAAGCAGTAGATAAGTACGCAATGAAAGATTTTAGATTTGCTTGGCACCGACTTCAAAAATATACTAGATTGGTAGGTAATTAATTTGTACACCTTTTAATGGTTACATTTTTACTTCCTGGATAGGTACCTAACAACATTGAATGTGTTATTTATTTACTAGAGTTGTATTTTGTAATAATTATTTTTAGCTTTTTAGTTATATGTAGAAGTCGGTTATATTTTTTTAAAAAAATGTTTTATTTTCAAAATTTTAGTTTTTTTGAACTCAGGTAGTTTTCATTCTTTATTTTTTATTTTGTATGTATAACCTTAATAGACAGAACCAGGTAACATCGAAAGCCTCAACATTACAGAATGATACTTTCTCATTTAAATTGACAGGTTTACTAACAAAATGTACTAGTACGCGTTGACTTAATAAGCCCAAAATATATTTATGCCTTATGGACTACGCCATGTAACCTTTTATCAACATTTTTTGACAACTCTGTATAACTATAGATAATTCCACTCCAAGTTGTATTTTGTTGTAATTATTTTTAGCTTTTTAGTTATAGGTGGAAGTCGGTTATATTTTTTTAGAAATGTTTTATTTCTTGGAAATGAAGTTACACCAAGCACGACTCCCAGTCTTGGTTCTCTGTGAGCTGGTTTTTACTGAAACCCCTTCATGTTAAAATACTCAGAAAAATCTTCTGTTTACCCTTTCACTATTATATAACGTCCTTATTACAAAAAACACCAGTTGCTTGAAAATATTTTTTCCTTAATTTTCAATCAACATTATTTGTCAAAAACGTTCAATAAATTTTTAAAGTGAAATTTAAGCATCAAAACTTTCAAGTGTTCTGTAGCCTTAGTACATATTTATATGCATAGGGGTGCCCAAGGAATCAATGCATACCTTTATAGAGGTGATAGATCAGATAACGTTAAACCATAGTGCACATATTTACCACAACCCAAGCCCTACCGTTTTGGTGGTAACATTGTTTTTACTTTCCTAAACATTAACAATTAATCGTAAAAATCTCTAATCCCAATAAGAATATCCTTGTTTTGTTAACTTTATGTAATAACCTAATGTTACCAAATATATATTTTGTCACCAAAGAATTATACTGTCAAAATTTCTTATACACCAGTCAATAGATCTTTTTAAATTACATAATTTTAACAGCAAATTCGTAGGAGTAAATTATTTGATCCCTAAAACCTTCCAAAAATAAGATCTTTCTGTTTTTGCTTGTATTCTGGAAAGTCACCACACAGTCATAAAGCTGTCAATGGAAAAGTTGTAAACAAACAGATATTCTCAATATGAGTGAAAAAAGTGTTAAAGGTGGTTATTTTAAAAATTCTTACCTTTGTTGTAATTAAATTTGGAAATGTATTTTTTTTTCTTAATGATAGCTTAAATTGTCAAGGTTAATTAGTATCAAAATCTATATTGTCCGTAAGTAAGTTGTAAGTTTAAATAATTTACAGGAATATTCTGCAGAAGATACCACATTAACTACGATCGTTCGATGGGGATATCCAAAATATATTTTAAAAGCGCTTAAAATGTCTTAATAATGCTTGTGAATATTGTGATAAAACAGCAACCCTCTCGTTGCCTCAAATGTCAGGAGTCTCATCCAGCCAGTGGAATAAAGTAGTTTAATGAATAACAGTTATGGGTAAGTAACATTTGCTAAATAAATCAATGGATAAATGCACCAATATGCAAAGAGTAAACAAAAACATAATACATTGCCGAGAAAAAAACAATAACACAATTCATCTTTTCATCTTATTTTAAATCGCACTTTTATATCGCACACTCAAATCGAAGTGAATTTTCAAAATATCTTTAGCATATCTCGATCAGACAAACCATATAAAGGTAACTATAATTTTGACGAATGTTCCAATTTCAGTTACAATTAATATTTTTTTCTTGGTGAGAAATCGGGACTTCTATACACTAACTCTTTAAGAACGATTTCTGTTTCTATGTAACTTGTCCATAGCCCGCATTACGATCCGTTCATTACTTTTCATAATATAAGCAAAAAAAAACAACAAAAAAAACAACAAAAAAAAAACAGTTTTTCAGAGAATATATTATTTAAAAATTTATTTCTAAGAATTTTCTGTTAATAGTGATGGTGATTGAAGATAATTGCTGCTGAATTTTATGTCCTAAAATAGCTTCAGTTTTACTCTATTATGTGTATTCTTAAAAAATTTGCAATGATCCAAGTTAAAAAGTGCTTTCAAAATAACAAGCATTTATTAGAAATTTTCAAATCCATTTATACTCACTTGAGAAAATAAGTATTAAAGAAATTTTATGGCATATATCGCTTTATATTTCCAAAATTGAATTTATCTATTGTCGTCGTTGTCCCCAAAACCAAGAATTGCGAATCGTTTATTTATCAGTTTTTCAAAGAATGAATTCCATTTGTCAATTCATATATCCTTATTACTCTCGGTTTCCTAAGAATATTGAATTAAAAAAAAACCTTTCCACCAATCTTCCTTTTTATTTACATGAGGAGAAATGTACAGCTGCATAACTTTCTGTTTCCCAGATATAAAATTTCCTGAATAATAAGCTGAACCCCCATTGCTCACCCTAATTATTAAATATTATATTGGAAAAATAGACTATGTCACTTTCTATTAGTGAAAGAATCTTTAAAATCGGTCCTGTACTTCCTGAGATTACTCCCTACAAACCAGGATAGAAACAAAGAAACAAATTGTTCCCCTTTATATATTCGTATAGAGAACGTTCATCTTGATAAAAACAAAAAAAGAATATAAACTCTTAAGTCAATGAATTTGGAAATTCTACTCTAGAATTCACATGAAAACAGCGCTATATACAGCAGGACTCCCTATTGTAATGTTTTTATTTTCACACTCTATTTTATTTCCACTACTTCACAGAACTATTTACAATTTATTTCTACTTAAGTATACGACCGTCGAATACTGAATGAATCCATCGCCAGCTGTCCGCATTTATATATTTGTCTCGGAATTATTCAGGCAAGTCAACGAACCATCGGGAAACTTCTTTCGTGTGTTCTGGAAGCTTCAAGATAATTGGACGAATTCCTATTACCGGCAGTCGCAAGCCTCGAGTTGAGAGACAAAACATTTCTGATTCCCAGAAGCATCGGAAGAATGTGGCTTCCACGCATTGGTTGATGGCCGATTGCACCAGCTATCGGATGAATTCTCGTAACACTATGTGAGCTAGTTGTCCCTGAAACTACTAGATGTCGAGATTTATTTCGTTTTAAAATATTAGTCTCACTTGTCAAAACAACAAACAACATTTTTGTGATACTATCAAACAATTCACTTATAGATAATAGTAGAATAAGATTAGTCAATTGACGAAAGCGGCGTCGATGGATAATTCTGATTTCCGAAGAATCTTCTGTAAAAGCAAAATTATCTCCGAAACTGTAAAAGTTGCTGTCACCTCTCTAAAAGTTTGCATAGATATGGTACCCTGCATGGTACCACGCGTGATTGTATTAGGTTTCTTTTAATTCTCCTTTATTTGTGAGCAATTGAAAATCATGTCTATGCTCGTAATTTATAGTAATAGAAAACAATGGGCTGCTCTTAAATGACTATTTCATAGGGTAACAGTCAATAGTCAATATCATTTTAAATGTGTCTTAAAGCATAGGACCAATCCGTAAATATAAACTAAAAATGCTCGAACAATCTCTTTAATATCAAGATACCAAGTTCCCTCTACAAATTCTGGTATTATTTTTTCTAGGCGTTAGATTTTTTATTAACCAGTATATTTATTCACCGTGCTCTCAAATTGAGAGACAAATACACATCATTATTACACCAAATAACGTTTTAAACACTATATAATTCCAAAGTTTATAACTTTTCAGTGTGTTTCAGTATTGTTCTTGTTAATCTCAGGCAATGTAAATGTAAATTTCGGCTATAAATTTGAGCGTAATAAAGTAATTGTAGTTTTAGTGGATACTATAAAAACGTTGTGTTAAAACTTCATGAGAGCTATAAATATTGGAATAACTGTTGCAGTTAGTTGGAAATTCGTATTATTTTAAAGTTCTATTTATCTTCTGAAATTGATCTGTACAATGCATACTAAATTAATATTTATCAATTAATTTGAACCAGTAAAATATTAAATAATGTTTATCGATTAATAATTAAAGCAGTTTTTTAAGCTGACGTTAAAAAGTACTATTTGTCGCGTGTAATTTCGGTGCTCACTGGCTTGTTAGTATAAACCTGTTATTTCAGATAATCCTACAGCCAGAAGTGCAAAGGTGTTAAATCACAAGAGCGTGGTGGCCAATCTGCTCACCAAGCCGGACCTGGAGCAAACTCGGACAAGACAGTTAAGGTATTCAATGTGGTATCACCCTGCTGAAAATACATTTGACCAAAACCTATATTTTCTCACTAAAGCAAAAAAAAAACGTTACCACAGCATAATAACGTTCAGCATTACCCTCCTCATCTTCAAAGCAATACGGTCCAATTATTACTCCAGACTACAATGCAACCTAAAGAGTGATACGTTTTGGATCCATGCTTCTTGATGAATTTGTCGTGGATTTTCCAAGCCCCAAGTGCGGTTTTCAATTCATGTGCATGTTGACCAATCGACGTCTTTGGATTTAATGCCGTCCCTGGGTACCGAAAAGAATGGAGCCCCAATACAGAAATTTCATTTAGACAGTTTTTTTTTGTCTATTCATTGGGTTTTCTCTCCTCCAAATTTTTTCCTGTAACAGATAAGTATTTAAAAAATGTATATGTAGAAAAAAGTGTAGTAAGGCAATTTCGTAAAATTGCCCGGATTACTGGCTGTCTGTACAGAGATTCTTCCTCACAGTTTTTCTGAGAGAAAGAGACGTCTATAAAATTATCAACCAGTATTCCTGTATATAAGTAATGTATTGTATATTGTGTAATACTTATCTGTGTATGGAGACGTTTCAACTCCGAGTCTGGAGTCGTTGTCAATCGTTTAGTGTTGTTTTCGAGGTTTTTTTCTAAAAAATGTTCGCTTTGATTTTGAATTTTTGGACAAACAACAAGGTTCAGAAATCAAATGTATCAATTAGCTTTAGAATCTCTAAATTGTGTACTTACATAAAACTTTTCATTTGGAATCTTCTGTAAATGCGCAAACTTCGTATACCTAAAAAAACATATTCGCTTTGGTCACTTCTGTAATAGCTGTCATAGTTTTTGTAAAAAATTATTGTCATAAATGAATAGAAAAGAAGGCTTTCACAGCATACATCTTTGTAAGTAAAAGTCGATTAATTTACTAATATTTTTTATACCTCGCTACGATTGTCCACAATTGGATTTTTACTGTTGACGACTGTCAAAATTCGAATATTAGATTAAGCTACTTGTTCATAGTGGGCGCCACTCCCTTGAATTTTATTAATAATTTATCTCAAAAGTAGTTATTTAAAAGATGTAAATAAAGATTCTTTATATATTCTGTACTGAAGGTCGTCAATAGTTACTAAACAAATCAAAACTAAAAAAATCGGTAGAGAAACCGAGGAGAAAATGATACCTAACCGTTTTTTCTTTGCCTATTTATATATAAATATAATTATCATACTGTTATTTCCAAAGTGGTGCTTTAGCATTATTATATTGCTTAGTTATTTTGGAAATTATATATTTATTAAGTCACATATTTGAGTAGCGAGTTTATCACTCTGGGGGAATGTATCTGTGTGGGCTGAAGTAGTCAGTGAACCTCACTTATTTGGCAAAGTCGGTCTCTGCTGCGCAAAAATACGCCACTAGGAAAACCCACCCTACGTTGAAGTACCTCTGAATCTATGCATAGAATAGCTATGCTATTGAGTATATTTGCACTCATTGTAGAGCGTAACAAGTTTTTAACGTTTGGAAACTCAGTGTAAAGGTTTTTTGCATGCAAAATAAAATGCAGGGTCCAAATTTTGCCAACCTAGAAAATTTGACTGCCCCTATTGTAAATCGACCGCTGGAAAAACTGTAGAACCTTTGTTGTGTCACAGATGTATAAGCACAAAGTTTTGTACTCAAACACCTAACTTTTATTTTCGCACTCGGCGCATGTTTCAACAGCAAAGCTGTCATCATCATGGAATAAACCAGTTTTGTTTGGTGTTTGGGTACAAAACTTTATGTTTATAAATCCACCGTATATACGTAAAACAATGACAATTTTTTTAACAGTTTGTCAGGTTCAGAATCCACCTGTAATCCCGGTATGTATTCCCAAAAACAACCGAACCAATAACTATTCATTAATAACATCTGTTACAGCAACCAGGCCCTCATTAATTAGTACTCATTTGTGATGTGTTTTGTTTTTTGTTCTCATTGCCGGTTGCCCTCATTAATTCAATACGTCATGATATTTATGTTTGGTTTCCTGAAAATACCCCGCTCTTATACACACATAAAATACCAGCTTTTCCTGGTGTCATTTGTTTCCTACAATATCTCGGTCGTTCGAGACTAATTGAAACCCGAGGAAGGTGGATTATGAATTATTACCGCAGCAACGTCAGTTCGGCGTATTGAATTCTCAATATCACAATATATTTCTCCAGTTCTTAGTATCATTTGTCAATATTGCATGCTAAAGGGAAATGTTTATGTTTTGAATTTCTAGACGGAAAATTAATGTTGTTTTGGTCGGATAGATATTTTGGAGTTATCTGATGTAGTTTGAAATCTATTTCGGGAACAAGTAGTGAAGAAACGTTAAAAGAGAGAAACGGAAATAACAACTAACAAAAACAGCTAAAGTCAAAGTGGAGGCGGTCCTAATTTAATTTTTTGATTCAATTTTACTATGTATGTTTACATGTACAGCGTGTCCAAATATTTTTTATTTCCTTAGTCGTTCTTAATAATTTTTTGTAATGTGGTAGACACGGGATAAAACTCCTTAAAAAACCCAACTTTAAGAGTTTTACTTACTTACTTTACCACTGAACTACTAGCTTTAATATAATCTTGTCCATTTTTTAAAGATGAAAGGCTCTATAGATAAAGACACAAGAATAATATTTTTAAATAGCTTGGATCTCAAAGTTTCAACAAGGGGGCATTACACTAGTTGCTCTAACATACTTAAAGATTGCTAGATTCTCAACAATAGGTTAACAGCAAAATCTTAAGGAGTTTGAATCAAGTGATCCACAGACCAAACCACTGGTCCTTCTTTCTATCCACTAATTTCCAAGGTGCCTATTTAAGTGTTCTCGTACGAAAATAGGGAGGGACATCAAGCATGAAACACATATCACCTCGTATTCTAAACCAAGATCTGAATGTTTTGTGGGGAAATTCCAAATAAAGTGCTCGAGTTTGCAGTCTTGGTAATATAAATTTTGAAACATTGCAATAGAAGAATTTGGATTCTCATCCACCCTGAAAAGAGAACTGAATCAATGAAATTTGCGTTGTTTCTGTATATTTGTAAGACTCAATGAGAAAATTCCGTCTTTCTTAAAAAGATACTGAAGTAAGTGCATGGATGTTGTGCAGAGGAAACATATAGAGTTGTTGTACAGGAGTAAGTGCATAGATAGAAACACATACAGTTCTGGCTCTTTAGGGGATTAATTTGAACTCAACGTTTACTTTCAACAAATGTCACACTCCCCCCCCCCTTCCTTAAAATTATTTACATTTTATTTTTATTAGTATACAAAAAGTATCCCGAAAGGATTGTGCCTACATAATTTTGAAAAATGGGGAATATAGGCCATTGCCCAAAAGTTTGCAGCAAAAATAAGATTAACACCCTAATATCAATGTTAGGGGGTAAAACTATAGAATCAATGAAAAATAAAAAATGAAAGAGTTCATTACGGAGAATACAAACATATTTTTTCCAATTTTTAAAATAGTATATTTAAAAGATTTTAACAAACATACACAAAAATTCGTCCATTCCCTTCCCGTTTATTTCCGAAACTATAAGAACTCATGTTTTGATAGAAATTACGCCTTACTTGAACTTTACAGGAAAAAGGAAAAGTAAACCCCAATAATAAGTTTGGGGGGCAAATTATAGAATTAAAAAAAACGACCTATTCACCTCCGAAACTGTAGGATCTAAAAGTCTGAAAAAATAGAGATATAGGGCTCACTTGAACTTTACAAGAGAAACGGGAAATGATCTGATATTAAATTTGAGGATTAATTTACAAAACTGATTGAAAGATATATTTTCAAAATAATTTGTTAAAAAGTGGTCAGAAAATATAAAAGATTATGCATATTCCTCCTTTATCTGCGAGCTACTGAGCATAAACTATGGTAAAATTTGAGAGTATTAGGACCTTGCTTAATTAAAATTTACAAGAAAAGTAAAATAAAAAATTTAACATTAATTTATAAAATTAAATATAATACAAAATATTATTTTTTAAAGTACATCCGCAAAATATAAATGTCATAAAAAATACAATTATATTTTATTTAATTAAGATTTTATTCATTCTCCCCTGTAATTTCCAAACGGCTTACCCTAAAATTCAGACAAAAGATTCTATATGTAGTCACTTAATTTTGGGGTCTTAATTAGAAGATGAAACCAATATTATTATAAAAATCAAACTCATCATGTAACAGTTCAAATAAAAAGGCTGAGAGATAAAAGTGTACATTGTTTATAAATTTAGAACGCATAGTTTAAAAGCCAATAAGGCAAATATGTATAAGAAAATCACACATTCCCTGTTTGTCTGAAACTTGTACATTACAAAAATATATATTATGATTTACGTACGTTATAACAAATCCAAAGATATACGGAACCCTAAGTATAAGAGTCCAGCCCGCACTTGACTAATTTTTTTTAGAGTTAAAAGATTCGGAAAATATCATTTCAAAATTAGTTTATATGATACTCTGCTTTTTTTTAATTGGATCTAATAAGCACTCATTTTCAGTTGTTTCCAAGTCGTTTTTCAAAACGACAACTATTTGTTGCAATACCAAATTCGAGATAACACATGCAGAAATTCTGTTGATATCATTGTATAAAACAGATTTAGATATTTCTGACAATTAGCTGAAATTATGAAGCATTGAAGATATTTTTGAATATTTTATTTCGTTTGTTTCTATTTTTAACCGACTTCCAAAAAGCAGGAGGTTATCAATTCGTCGCGTTTTTTTTTGTATGTATGTTACCTGATTTCTTCTCCTGTGGTGAACCGTTTTGTATGAATATGGTCTTGTTTAATAGAGTATATATCCAAATTGTTGAAACTTCAAATTTTGGAAAAGAATTCTATTGGTAAAGTGATGAAATTTGTGAATGAACACATGGGTGCATTAGTTTTCGAAAAATCGACCAATATCTTAAGGATGTGTATATTTTTTTAACGTTCAATCTATTAAGGAAGATCCCTAGGTGATCTCATATATTTTTCTGCGACGTGAAACTTACAGTTTTGCAGAAAATCGCCGAAAATTCCAAAATTCAAATATTTCATTGACATTTCCTCATAAATAATAATTCCGTGATAGTGCGGTAATTTTAGGCACTGGAAGTTTTAATTGCGAATTTGAAAATTATCTATGTACTTATATACTATCGTTGAAATATAGGACGTATTTGACTCCGTAAATATGGGATGGATTCTACTCTGTCCTATAGTTTACAGAGGCAGCAAACAAATTTATGCTTGTTCGTGGGCAGTCGTATGTACACAATGGTTGGTACATAGGGTGGAGTGGAATTATCTATAGTTATACAGAGTTGTCAAAAAAAAATTGAAAAAAGGTTACATGGCGTGGTCCATAAGGCACAAATAAATTTTGGGCTTATTAAGTCAACGCGTACTAGTACATTTTGTTCGTAAACATTTACCAGTCAATTTAAATGATATTGTATCATTGTGTAAGGTTGAGGCTTTCGATGTTACCTGTTCCTCTCTATTAAGGTTATACATACAAAACAAAAAATAAAGAATGAAAACTAAAAAACTAAAAAGTTGAAAATAAAACATTTTTAAAAAATATAACCGACTTCAACCTATAACTAAAAAGCTAAAAACAATTATAACAAAATACAACTCTAGCGAATAAATAACACATTCAATGTTGTTAGGTACCTATCCAGGAAGTAAAAAATGTAAACATTGCATTCTGTCAAATTAATTACCTACCAATCTAGTATATTTTTGAAGTCGGTGCCAAGCAACAATTAAGTTTGATGAAGTAGTAGATAAGTACGCAATGAAGGATTTTATATTTGCTTGGCACTGACTTCAAAAATATTCTAGATTGGTAGGTAATTAATTTGTACAGAATGAACACCTTTTAATGTTTACATTTTTTACTTCCTGGATAGGTACCTAACAACATTGAATGTGTTATTTTATTTGCTAGAATTGTATTTCGTTATAATTATTTTTAGCTTTTTAGTTATAGGTTAAAGTCGGTTATTTTTAAAAAATGTTTTATAATAATACATAATAATAAATAATGTTTAAATAAGTGTAAAAGTTTTATCATCTGATGATCAACTTTTATAATAAGTGCTGACCTATGCACAACTACATGGGTAGTAATCAACCATTTTCTTTAAAGTATTTGTTAGATTTTAAGTTTGGTATTATTTAGAATACAATTTGAGAATCGATAATGTACCAGAAAATTTTTCAAACGTGCCACTTGGCACGCGTGCCATTGGTTAGACATCACTGGCATACATATTGCTATAACTTTCCATCAATCCAACTATTATTAAACATGACTTAATGGCTTCACTGTCAGTTTGGGATTCGGCCGGAGGTTGTATCATCGCTCAGTACGAGATATTGTTTCCTATCACGCATTTAAATGACAGTTATATACAAATTAATTAATCACGGCATCAGTCGTCCCACGGTGGCCACAACATTGGCAACTGCTGCCATTTAGTTTCACGGTTGGCAGCAGTGGAATAATGGAAATCGTGCTCCACCACGCAAGTCCATTTCCCGCAGAATCTAACGGGAGGTGGCAATTAGTCAAGATTAGAATATAATGTCACCCTTATGACAGTATTTAATCTTTGGAAAGTCAATTTCATGCACCGGTTGTCGAGCAAAGGAATGCAATGAGAACAATCTGTAGAGGTTCCGGTGTTAACTGTGATTATAATTTGATTGCTGTTATTAAAGTTGGTGTTTCATTATTGAAGTGTCAATTATCCTTTAATACTACCAGGGAAAACTAACATCTGTTAATACTTAAAATGATGAAATGTTTTGGGTATTTTTAACTGACTTCAAAAACGAGGTTCTCATTAGCCGACCTCAAAAACAAGGAAATTCTCAATTCGTCTGTATCTATGTTTTTTTTATGTCTGTTTAGCAATTACTCGCAAACGGCTCAAGGAATTTCGACCGTTTATACTGGTACCTGTTCCGGGGGATCGCGAAGTAGTTCCCATATTTTATCGTTTATTAGAAAATGGAGAAAAAATTTATCTATTTTCTTAATACACGGTATTAAAAATATGTAATTTTTTTATTCGGAACATGGGACAAATTGAAAAGAAATTGTAGTTGTTCCAGGATATCGCGTGGTGGTCCCATATTTTTTTCATTAACGTAGCTTGTACCGTTTCTTAGAAAATGGGGAAAAACTTTTTTACCGACTTTCTGATACAGTACACATGGGTGGAGTTGCTGGATCGACAATTTTTCTGTTCGGAACATGGGGTATAATGAATTAAAAAGAAATTGGATTAGTTCCGCGTGATCTCGAAGTGGTAAAATATTATTTTTTAATAACATATACAGGAAGCTTTGGTGGAGTTGCTGGTATTAACTGTTCGGAACTTGGGGTAAATTGTAAATAATTGAATTAATCAAAATAATTGTCAGTTAATATGTATATACAGTGTGTATTCATAAATCAAATGATTTCTTTTTATTAATAATTTTAAGAGATAAAAATGTTCTTCATAAACAGATTTGTATTGTCTAAAACGTAAACAGTAATCATTCCATGTCACTTTTTTAACTGTAGATGAGGTTGTCATCAAAGACGAATGTTGATTACAAATTAAAGTATCTTCATTTTTGTTAAGATCTAAAATTGTTATCAAATAGAAATAATTAGAATTAAAAACTGCATCTACTTATGTCATTGCACTAAAAATTGTAAAATAAGTATTTCTGTAACTTTACCAACTATATACTAGGTTACAAAAAATATATCAATTTTGTTTTAAAGTGAGGTACCTTTATTTTTTTATATATCTCAAATTGTAATCAAGCAAAGTTTATTACAATTGAAAACTGCATCCAATTGTGCTGTATTATTAAAAATTGTAATAAATTTAAAGTTGATTGGGAATAAATCGAAATAAATGTGAGTTAATCAACTTCAAGGTGGTTCTCAGTTCGTTTCTATACACAGTATGTCATAAGTTGAATGCAAACGGAAAACTTTCTTATAAATATTATAAAAATAAAATACCTTATGTTAGGCAATATCGAAAAAGATAATTAGATCCGAAAACTACTTCCAATTAGGTCATTGCCGCACTGAAAATTGTAAAATAAATAAATTAAAAAACAACAAAAACCGACTTCAAAAAAAATTATGAAATAATAATAAGATTTGAATAACGAAGTTGCGAAGTACAAGTTATAAATGTACTTCCCAAAATAGTTTCACTTTAGCTTGGCATCGACTTCATAAAAAGTATTTAATTGTTGTAGCGAAAAACTATTTCATGCTTTTTAGTTATTTTTTTGAAGTCGGTTTTTGTTTTCTTAAATGTATTTATAATGAATAAACTGTTACTTTCCACAATCCCTATTACCAGACGAATTAGCTTAAAAATGACATTTCTATAATATTGTCACTTTTTATTTATTTAACATGGTAGCATTCAGTGTGTCATTCCCAAGTAAAATAAAAAAGGTTGTTTTCCATATTCTGTGAATCCAAAAATTTCATTTTCCGACTGCAACAACTTCTGTTTCAGCCATTTTCAGTCTGTGTAGGTCTTTTTACAGTTTGCCATGTTGTTTGATTCTGGGCACTTTGGTATCAGATATGACACAGCAACGTTCAGTGTGACATTGACCTGCAATGTCTCCCTGAACTTGACTGATTTTATGATAAACGTATGTATGTGACGTCTATGATACTCCTCTCTGTGGATATATTTGAATATTACTAAGAGTCCTTTGATTTAGAACGCATTTAACATCCTTAATATACAACTGGTAGAAAACTATCACTAGAGATTTTAAATTTGTAATTTAATATTTTCATTTTTATCACACTGTTGAGTTGCCATGTGCTGCCTAACTAAGCGTTTTACGTCTCCATTTCAAGACAATAGTTGTTTTTAGTCAGTCAAATGTCCCTGAAATGCTCGTACAAATCGAGTTACTATTTTGATGCTACAATTATGATGTTTAAGGATGCTATTTAGTTCGGCATGATACTGCTATGCTTATTTATAGCGAGACAATCTCTGCTTCAGGCTTAAATGTCATTAGCTTGTCTATCAGTTCTTATTCCTTATGGGAAATATTGCTATAACGTCGGCGATCTTAATGGATTAGTTTTTCATCTTATGATTTCCCATTATTAACATACCACGCTTTCATAGATTTCTTGAGTGATATAAGGTCATCCTGCAATACACATTTTTTGTTTGTTGCATTAATTGTTTTCTAAATAGAAAATTTTGTATACAGGGTGTGTTGTAGAAGGTTCGCCAAACATGGAGGGCAGATATGTGGGCTCATGTGCTATATTATGTAGCCCATATAACATCTAGATAGCTTGCGGTTTTTGTTTTTTTTTTAATTTTTTTTTCTTAATTCTTAGTTTTTTACCTTCAAACTTCAAAACTTTTCTTATTTTTTACAGTATCTTCAGAAAATAAACTTACATCGAATCTATGATGTTTGTTTGCTCTTCTGAATTCGATATTTGACACAAATAATTGGTTCCATAAAAAAGTGATTAAGTTAAACAATTACACAATAAAATAAGAAGCACATCGTGAGCTTCGAATGCTTACAAAAACTTCTCTACTTCAACCCCTTTCCAACGATATATCACACGTATTGGAAAGTAATCAGTATCATAATAAAATTTAAGATTGTAACTTACAACGTTAGAACTACAAAAAATAAATCATACACCAAATTGCAATAATTTGTTATAAATTTTGTTCACACCGGCTTCGACTACTACGGATGCAATCACGACACCTTTTCCTGGCTCCTACAGTGGTAGTCTCTAGTCGCATCTCATCCCATTTTATTTCTAAAGCAACATTTATTCTTGCTCTTAACTGCTCCCTTGTTTTTATTCCTCTCCCATAAACGAGTTGGCTTGGCCCATCCCCATACAAAAAAATCATAAGGAGTCAGGTCTGGCGTCCTTGGAGGCCAGAGTATAAAGCCAGTTCTCTCAATCCACGCGTTTGGGAATGAATTGTACAGTTCGCCTATAATCTACTGGACAGCCATCTTTTTTGAATATTTTTGGTCTGTCTACCAATAGGACTTCATCTAATAAGATCGATAAATCATTCATAAAAAATTCAAGTCAATTACGAGATAGAAATAGAAATCAAGGAGCAGTTACGGTTAAAGAATTAATGTTGCGTTCCAAAAACCGAGGGATCGATCTTATGAGATGAAATCCCATTGGAGGCAGACCAATAATATTCAAAAAAGATGACTGTCTAGCACATTATAAGCGAACTGTCAGAGAGCTCCTGGACAATTCATTCCCCTTGATTTATTTATATGCAACTCGTTTATGAGAGAGAAGTAAAAACCAAGGAGCAGTTAAGAGCAAGAAGCTTTTGAAATAATGTGGGATGAGACTCGACTGAGAGACTATTGAAGTCGTAGCGATAGAAGTTGGTTTGAACAAAATTTATAACAAATTACTGCACTTTGATGTATGTTTTATTTTTTGTAGTTCTAACCTTGTAAGTTACAATCTTAAATTTTATTATGATACTGATTACTTTTACAATAAGTGTGATATATCGTTGGAAAGGTGTTGAAGTAGAGAAGTTTTCTCGATGTGCTTCTTTTTTTTTGTAATGTGATAAAGTTTTTAACTTAATTACTTTTTTATGGAGTCCGCCATTTGTGGATTCATATCATTTTGCCAGCCAATTATTTGTGTGAAATATCGAATGCAGAAGAGCAAAAGCTATCTAGATGTTTTATGAGCTACATAATATAGCACATGAGCCGACCTATCTGCCCTCCATGTTTGGCAAACCTTCTACAAAACAACCTGTATATAAATAACAAACATTCCAAGTATCTGTTTGCGATTTTTTAGAGACTTTACTGATAGTAGAGACAAGGATGACAAACTATAACACCACAAAAAGGGGCAAATTTTCTAAGTTTATGGATTGTATGGAGATAAGGCCGAAGAAGAGCTCTCCAAATATTTTTAACTTGGATGCTGGGCTTGCTAATTATATTTTCGTTCGAGATTATATATGCTGTCTCTATGAATTTTCTTTTGTACCAGTGGTCTTCCTTGTGAATTGCTCTGGCCTGGTCCCAGTTGATATTATGGTGTTCGGTCCATGCATGATTAGCTAGCCCAGACTTCGTTACCTCCGCCCTTTGAGTAGCTGTGCCTTAATCCTGGTGTCCAGCGGTCACTTTGTCTCTCCAATGTAAAGATTGCCACATTCACACGGTATGCTGCATATACAGTTATTTGGTATTGCTGGTGCGTCGGGCCTCGTTCTTGTTATCATGCTCCTCAAGGTGTTGTTGCTTTTGAAGATCATTCTAATTCCATAGCTGTGTGCAATTCTTCTAAGTTTCTCCGACTAGCCTTTAGTATACGATAATACTAGAGTTGCTACCGTGGTGTCCTCTTCCTGCCTAGGTGGTTTGTCCAGCTCATCAAACACTTTGTTAATATCGTTTCCGGATACCCATTCGCCAAAAGGTCTTCTCTAAGTTTCACTTGTTCTTCTTTGAGGGCTTCTGGTGTGCTGCAGATATTTTTGGCTCTATGGATTAGAGTTTTGATGATGCCAGTTTTCGTTGCTGAAGGGTGGTTGGAATTGTAGAAAAGGTATAGTCCTGTATGCGTAGCCTTCCTGTAGACTGTTGTTTGGATTCCGGTCCTAGTCATTTGACACATCAAGGAATGGTAGGCTCCCACTCTCTTCCATCTCCATGGTGATTCTAATAGATGGTTGGGATTGGTGCTCCAGGAATGCCTGCAGTGCTGTCTCTCCATGTTGCCAAATAATAAAGGTGTCATCGACATACCTCAAACATAGCTTAGGCTGCTTCTCGTAACTCCTCAGTGCATGTTCTTCGAACCATTCCATGAAGTTGTTGGCGATCTTATAATAGTTGTTCTAAAAATAATTATAAAATAAATTGTAATGCTTCGTTTCAGTTTCTCGAGAACATCTACTATATTTGATTTCGTACCATCCTTCAAAGGTTGTTTTTTATAAATGATACTCTTTCAGCTACCAAAACATTTTGCAAAGAATAATGATATTGACCAAGTTGTACCATTTTTTGCATTTGTTAGGTATTAATATTATTTATAGCTCAGGTCATTTACAGGAAAAATGACCTTTTGATGACAAAATTAATAGTAGAACAAAACTAACATAAACGTGTTCTGAACATAAAACATGACTAATTGACATAAATTCAACATTTTTTATCGATGCGTTTTGGTTTTTTAACAAAAAAATTTCAAAAAACGCTAACAATTTAGTTATTGGTCTTTTACACGAAATCTACTCGGAAAACCCTATGTGTTACTATGGGTAATGTTGTAGAGAAATGAAAAACCTAAAAATTGAGCTATTATGGGCTGAACTTTGTTGTAGTATTGCTTAGATAATTAAACCTGAAGTCGAAATTGCAAGAAAAAGAATAATAAAATTGTTTTAATATTTTTTTTATTTTATTGTTGAAATATTCTTATTAACTAAAAGTGTAGATTTTCTTATACCTAATCTATTTTTAAAAATAAATACTGTAGCTCCCGGAGTTTTTGCGAAATTGCACTTAAACATATGGAAGAGCTTTTTTTAAAGGTTCATATTACTTCACCACATGACCGTACAAACATTAATAAACCAGATTTCTAAACTACTTTCGAAATCTGGGTTATTAATATGGATCTTAAAAAAAGCTTTTTCATAGGTTTAAGTGAAATTTTGTAAAATCTACCGGAGTTACAGTATTTATTTTTATAAAATAGATTAGGAATAACAAAATCTACAATTCTAGTTAATAAGAATATTTCAACTATAGAATAAAAAAATATATAAATAATCCGTTTTTTGCAATTTCGAGTTTAGGTTTAATTATCTAAGCAATAAGATAACGACGAAAGCGCATAATAGCTCATTTTGTAGGTTTTTCATTTCTTTATAAGATTGTCCATAGTGGCAAATTGGGTTGGGCGAGTAGATTTTGTGTAAAAGACAAATAACTAAAGTTTAAGGGTTTTTTTGAGGTTTTCTTGTTAAAAAACAAAAACGCATCTATAAAAAATGTTGAATTGTATGCCAATTTGTCATGTTTTATCTTTAGAACACTTTGGTGATAGTTTTGTTCTACTATTATTTTTGTCATGTGTTTTCGTAAATGCCCTGAGCTATTACTGAAATGCTTTTCGATCCCGTTTATCCACCAAATGTCGACAACTTTACAAGCACGACTTGATGCAAGGTATTAATTGATTCGGGTCGTTTGCTAGCAGGAAATTTCAGGTCAAAAGTATTAATAATGCAATAAAAAGTGATATAATAAATATCTGCAAATGTCGAAAGAAAGAAAACATACCACTGGAGGTTTCGATGTGATATAACACTTAACACAAACTATGTATCTTGAAACGCCCTTAAATGTGCTCTTTTTACTCATAGATTGAATCCTAATAATTTTCAAAGTTCATGGTCGTCCTCGCGGACGAATGCTGTGTGGAACGCAAGCATAATATGTTAACGTTATTTTTTCAAATACATTACATTGATCAGTTCCTGGTGTTCTGATCTCTTTGATAAACAGTATACGTCGCTGTTCCTACCTTCACACAAAACTACGAACAACAATTACCACTTCGATCCTTAGAAATTGGGGTCAATTCACCGCAAACGAATTCTCCTCCTTTAAAGTCAATTGGAGATAATCTACGTCTTTACTTCTCGAAGTTCAAATTAAATTCATGTCAGCTTTTGTATCTGTGCAGAAGACAATCTAATTTTCAAATCAGTTGAATTTCCCATCAATAATATCACTAATGAACTACCCTTTGAACTTTCTCGGTGTGATATTCTCGACAAGACTTCGATTTTGAACCTTTGTAGGTCACAAGTCGTTGCAAGTTCCACTAATAAATTCGCTTTAATAATTTATGAAGAGAACTTGAATGGGGGAATAAATAAATGTCTCACGAGAACTTCTTGCCGAACTTAATATACATGTAACTAAAACTATTGTGATTCATTGTTTATAGATTTTTGACAGTCGATAGTTGATTTAGACAGTTCTAAAGTATTTGATCCTCGATCTTTCTGAAATTTTTGGCATTTGCAGTATATACTTTTACATTTTTGAGATGATTTTTTCGAGTGAATAATTTTGTAGAATTCGGACAAAAAAAGTCAAAGGATTGTATCTAGTTAGCGCCCTAAACAGAAGAATCTGAGATCCAAATTTGTGGTCCTAATTGCTGGTAAAATATAATATGTACAACATGTAACATTTTTCCTAAAAGGCTGTTAGTAAGTTCAGGGTTATAGGTTGGAAAAATGGTTTCTATATTTTAGTGTATATGATAATGTTTTTTTACTGACTCTTGAATTAAAATTCCGCTTTGAATGTTTTGATCAACTGCATTATATTTATATTTACAAATTTTAATACATATTATTTTTCTACATAGTCTCCTCTCTTATGAATACATTTTTCCCACCGAATCGGAAGTTTTTTAATACCTTTCTCAAAGAATGAAACTGGTCGTGTCGATAACCAATTGCGCACAAACGTTTCTACACCTTCGTTGTCCTCAAAGTGATGGCCTCCCAGTTTTTCTTTAAGTGGCCCAAACATGTGGTAGTCACATGGAGACAAATCAGGACTGTAAGGCGGGAGATCAAGGGTTTCCCAATGCATTTTGTTCAATTTTCCTTGAGTCAATGCAGCTGTATGTGGCCGAGCGTTGTCATGCAGCAGAATCACACTTCGGATATACATATCCCGCCTCTTTTGCCGATAAGCAAGTTTCACTTGTTGGAGTAGTTCGCAGTAATACTCAGCATTAATTGTACGGCGTTCGTGCAGAAAATCTATCAGCAGTACGCCTTCAATCAGCTCACGAATTGCGTAGATATTCGCCTCATTGATGCTTGTCGTGGACGGCGTGCATGAGGCTCATTTTCCACTGTCTCTCGGCCATCTGAAAACTTTTTGTGCCAGTCGTACACTTGGGTCCTTGAAAGTGTTTCATTGCCGAACTGTGCAGATAGTCGACGCAAAATTTCAGATGGTCTAAAGCCCTCCCGCGCCAAAAATTTGATAACAACAGACGTATGCACCACTTGCTCTGACATGATGCTACTAACAGCGCATCGACTACGCCTCGCCAAACCGACGAACTCCCGTATATATATATATATATATACAGCTGGTGCAATCGGCCATCAACCAATTCGTGGAAGGGTGCTTCTGGGAATCCGAAATGTTTGTCTTTCAACAGGCCGACCGCTGCCGTTACTGAGAATTCTTTTAAAGCTTCCAGAACATGAAAGAGTTTCCGACGGTTCGTGGACTTACCACACAATTCCGGGAGAAATATATAAATATGAACAGCTGGCGATTGCAATTTTTTAACGGAAATGCTGTTGAACCTTTGGTGTGTCACAAATATAAAAACACAGTTTTGTACCCTAACACCAAACCTTTATTTAAACACTCAACGCCGTTTCAACAACTTTAAGTTGTCATCATCAAGGAGTAAACCAAAAGAAAGTTTTTTTACTCCTTGGTCGATTTTTTCCATTCCCCCAAACTATACACTGATACCAAATTTCAACCTTTTCTGTCCAGTAGTTTAGGAGAAAATTACTGTGATGTGAAAGAGGGAGAAATCCGAAGTATTATTATATTATAAGGGTATCCGTATATAGTATATACGGAACCCTAAAAATAAAGCTAAAAAATGATGTGTTTATACATCTGTGGCCCACCAAAAATTTCATCGTTTTCTAACTACCTCTTCATATAGAAAATGTAAACAAACTCTATAACTACAAATATTAATTCCAAGCTGATACCATTGATACCTGTACCTGGATGTATACAGGGAAAAGAAATGGAGGCCAAAGTTTGGCATTTTATGTGCATAGTTTACTTTTGATTAGTAATATCAATATTTATCTGGAAACTTCTCTATAGGAACGGTTCTCAAGAGAAAATGATGAAACTAATGTAACTTTTTCAGCTGTCGTCAAATAAAACTCAATCTACGTTCAATTAACATGCCTGGGGTGTGTTCTCAACAAAGTAATTATTCGTTTTTTCACAATTTACTATGGGAAGAGGAACTCCAAATGAATAATGACAAGATTCAATATTTGCCCATCATTGGCATTGTGGAGTTTATGAAACAAACAACAACACATCAATCTAACTGGCACTTCAAACTCTTTTCTCCTTGACGTCAACATTGTTTCCCCCATATCCAATTATCATTTACAGGCCGATTAGTCAATTACGCTAAAACAAATTGGCACGATATGGAGAGCACATGCACGTATATACGCAAACACGTTTTCAATTATTCGTCAATTGGCTGTCACTGACAGTGCCATTTTTGAACTAATATGCAACGATAACAAAATCGGTCTGACGACGATCGACAGGAAATTTAAAAATGACGAACGCCATGGACCGATGAGAAAAAAAAATACCATGGAGTGTACGTTGTAATGGAAAAGGCACGTATGTTGAATACAAATAGCAGCGCCTATTTTCATTTCTTCCTTGCGAAAAAACAGCGTTCGGGCATACGTCAGCGACATGATACGCGTTTTTAAATACCGTTGTAGTTGTGTGACATGGCCGTCATTGACGAATATAATGGGATAAAAGAGGAACAAAAAATATTACGAAAGCCGGCACGTTGCGTTTATCGTGCGTAACGTATTGGGGATGTTGAGTGCGAATTTATTTGAGGTATTATCGCGTGAAAATGGGAGTTCGATGAAAGCCTTAGTTATATTGGGAGAATTTGTAAAATTTATTCACTGTGGTTATATAAAGAAAGAAAAACGGTAAATATATAATAATTCGTTTAACGGATGGTTTAAATACTTAAAATAACAGTTATTCAATAACTAGGCGCGCCATTGTTTTCTATCCATGACATGCTTGAAACTAAACGCTTTATTGTATCATGAGGAATAGCAACGTAAATTCTTGAATTGAGCAACTAAGAGAAAACAACACATAAAATCCTCTAAAAAGTAAAAAAATGCTTCTATTTAGAACTTTCTACGTTTGTAATTTCATTTATCTATCTATACTATTATAAAATTGTAGTTTGTCTGTTTGTTTGTTTGTTTATTTGTTTGGCATCACGTAAGAATTACTGGACTGATCTTGGTGACACTTTTTTGTTGCAAAGTCTATAGTTTGACTTAAAATTTGGTATACATTTTATTTCCCTACATTGACAGTAACGGTAGATATATTGAAAAAACGTCTACCATGTTGGGTAACATAATTACTCTTAGTAATTATGTTACCCAATTATGTTAGCTTAGCTTTTATTCAAAATTCAGAATATGTCAATGTAATATGTTTCGACTTAAAAAAAATCAACTGATATATCAAGCGTAATTTTACAGGGTGTTCAATATATAGGATAAATGAAACTTAGAGCGGGGTAAAATTAAAAGAATTAAAAAATAAAAATATATATATATATATTAGATGTCTCATGTGCAGCTGAATATATACAATGCGGTTAAAATAAGGAGTTATAAAGATTGGGCCATAAATAGTTGGATATACCAGGTGGTTGAAAAACGGGCAGAGTAGAATTATATTTATACAGGGTGGATAACAAAATGATATATTGTTTCGTTCATCAGCAGTTGCATAAAAAATGCGGTTGAAATAAGGGTAGAATATTTATACAGGGTGGATAAAAAAAATCTTAGAAAAATGAATTCTGTAAGCAGTTAGGATCTTTGAATAACGTTATTGAGTTATTATAGTTATGAAATGGGTTGAAAAAGTGTTAAAAGCAGTTGTTGATACAGGGTGGTTGAAAAGTGGAATTATAGTTTATAGTGTGGTTAAAAATTTGTTTATATCCACAAATAGTAGCATATATAGGATGGTTGAAATATGTAGCGGAATATAATTACAGTTATACCGGTGGGTTTAATAAATATTATAAAGAGGCGGTTATTATCTACCAGCTGTTGGAGGCCCATAAGTAGTTGCATATACGAGATTGAGATATAGCGTGGAGCAGAATTTTAATTCTACAGGTTTGGTAAAAAAAAGGTAGCACAGGTAGAACATGAGCAGTTGTATATATGGAGTACCTGAAATATGGCGCAAATTCAAATAATCACAGTATGATTCAAATAATTATTAGAAAAAGTTGCATATGAAGACTTGAACGAAATGTGAAGAGAAACTATACTTTACACTGTGGTTAAAAAAATATGATATTCAAAATATAGGGTGGAGCAGAATTATGGTTAAGTTTAAAAAATGTTATATTTAGTGGCCTCTAAGCAGATGAATATTCAGGGTTGTTGAAATATTTTGTATAGTAAAATGAAGGTTCAAAATTTTTAAATTTTGGGTAAAATATGTGGGGGATTGGTGGATTTACAGTTATACAGAGTGGTACAAAAAATGTTATATTGGGTGGCCCATAAGTAGTTGAACCTACAAGGTGGTTGAATTTGAGGGAAGATTAGAATTATAGTTTTACAGGGTGGATCAAAAAACGTTAAATACTTTTGCTATATACTATACGGAATACTCGAAATATGGAGCGAAGCATAATTACAGTTATACACTGTGTTTAACACAATGTTATAAAATATAGGGTGAACAGAAATTATACTTTACATGGCGGCTCAAAAATTATCAGAAATAATTGTTATACAGGGTGTTCCTAAATTGGAGGTACAAACGAAAAGGGGAGATTCCTTGAATAGTTTTAGGAAGAAAAAGTCCCATAAACATGGGTCAGCCAACGTTTCGTTTTCAAGATACAGAGTGTTAAAGTTTGAATTTTTTTCAAGTTTTTTTCTCATAGTATCTGCACTTCACAAGATATTCAAATGAAATTTGGCATAGATATTACAATTAAGAGTTTACACCTTGTGACATGCCAATTTCGATTGCAAATCTACAGGCTGATATTTTTTCGGGAACACTGTCCAATGTTGTCCTTCAGAACTTTTTTTGGTCAGCCACTGGTACTTTCAAAAATTGTAAAGAAAAACTTTGTTGTTATACCAAACTTTATGTTCTCTTGTAGTTTTGTCGTATCGATTACCGGTTTCGAGAAAAAAAATTGAATGATTTTCTTGAAATCCTCAGAAAATTCCGAATTGTCATAGAAATCTAGTTACCAACCTAGTAGGCTATGGTGAATGAATAAATTTATTGTTAGTTTTGACACATCAAATTAAACTCCTGTGTTTTGAAAATTAAAGATGGTTGCATTTTAATATCAAAACATGCCGAATTTTACGAATTCCGAAATGGCTGACATGTATTTCATGTATGGTCTTGCAAATGGTAATTCAAGAGAAGCTAAGCATCTTTACATGGAACGCTATCCCAATAGAGTGATGCCTGGTTATCGGATGTTCTCTAATATTCACAGGCGTCTTTCAGAAACTGGATCTTTTTCTGCGAAAAATATTAATGCAGGTAGACCACGAAGTGTGAGAACACCACGACTCGAAGAGGCAGTGCTGAACGAAATAGAAGAACATCCAGGAACCAGTACAAGAAAAATTAGTGTTACCTTAAATACAAGTCATCAAGTTGTTTGGCAGATCTTGCGGGATTCTTTGCTCTATCCTTATCACATTCAGAGGGTGCAGGCGCTCTTGCCTCGAGATTGTCATCCAAGAATTATTTTTTGTCAGTGGTACCTCAACAGACTATTGAACAATCCTCATTTTGATTGCCAAATCCTATTCAATGATGAAGCCTGTTTCTCAAGGACTTCAATCATAAATTTTCATAATGAACACATATGGCCTGAGGAGAATCCACATGAAATTGCAGAAGCTTATTTTCAAGAGGAATTTTCATTAAATGTGTGGCGTGGTAATATTGGCGATTATTTGATTGGTCCTTTCTTCTTGCCAGGGCGACTTACCGGTCAATCATACAGACATTTTTTAGAGATCGATTTGCCCTTGTTATTGGATGATATACCTCTTATGATGCGACGTGAAATGTGGTTCATACACCACGGTGCTCCTGCTCATTTTTCACTTTTGGCTAGGGAGTATTTGAACGACATCAGCCATGGCCCGCCAGATCCCCAGATTTAAATAGTTTAGATTTCTTTCTATGGGGCCATCTGAAATCTCTAGTGTACATAACGCCAGTGAATACCGTAGACGAACTGAGAAATCGTATAATAGGCGCGTTTGATACCATTAGGAATACTCCAGGAGTGTTTGAAAGAGTTCGATCGTCTATGAGAAGAAGAACAGAAGCTTCTACTGCTGTAGTTTAGTTCCTTTGGTGTTATTTAGTTTTTTTATTATGATGAATTTTTGAATTGTACGTTTCTTGCAGTAAAACATTTTTTTTGATGATTATACCAGTTTATCGAATCTTTAAGAATTATTGCTAGTTTAATAATTCAAAATTTTTTTCTCGAAATCGGTAGTAGATACGACAAAACTACAAAAGAACATAGAGTTTGCTATAACAACAAAGCTTTTCTTTACGATTTTTGAAAGTACCAGTGGCTCACCAAAAAAAAGCTCTGAAGGACACCAGTGGACAGTGTTCCCGAAAAAATATCACCCTGTAGATTTGCAATCGAAATTGGCATGTCACAAGGTGTAAACTCTTAATTGTAATATCTATGCCAAATTTCATTTGAATACCTTGTGAAGTGCAGACACTATGAGAAAAAAACTTGTTAACATAAAATCGAATAAAACGGTTTGGGTTTTATTGTTATATCGGATAGCCTTTATGATTCATAAGCTATTAAGTTGAATCTACAGAGTGGGTATGTTTTAAAACATGATGTGTAACACTAGATTTATCCACTCTTCCGTATTTCAAAGGGGCAATATGCTATTTGAAACGTGTACTGAGAAATCTGCATTTCTGTTGATAATACTTTAAATCACAATCATTACATTATTTCATAAATACCCAACTTCTCGAAATCATCAAGTTTATCTTTAGGATTACCCAGCAATTTCTGTAGTGTTGTAGTTGTTCTATACACCGCCTTCATACCAAGTTCTTTAAAAAAATTTTTAAAGCCCCTAGTATAACGACTGTACGTAATAGACACAAAATTTTATTCTTGTGACTCATTTCGAAAAGTTGAGTCTTCATTCATTCGTAACCAAAGCTGTTTCTTCCTAATTCATGTATCAATAATATCTGTTGGATATCTATTGCATACAGCTATTTCTCTAATAGTTTTCATTTTCAAATCTCTATTTGTTAAAAGGGAATGTCAACAACTGTTGTACAAGGAAATTAATCCTCATTATTAGGAAGGATACCAGCACATATAGATATTTACCTAATATATCTTTTCACTGTCAACAACATAAAACGGCGGGGATTAATTTCCTTGTACATCGGTTGTTGACATTCCCTCTTAACAAAGAGAGGTTTGAAAATGAAAAGAAAACTATTAGAGAAATAACTGCATGCAATGGTTATCCAACAGATATTATTATCATTTCTTAAAACTAATAATATATCCAAAAATGGTAGAGTACTCTTATTTTCCTCTTCATTTGTAAATTTAATAGAAGCAAACCTACTGTTAAAAACAAAATCATTAATATTAAACTCATTAGTATTAAATATAGCAAACATGTCATCCACGTACCGTATCCATACCCTAGGAAAATACTGGGAAGCATTTTTTGTTTCAACTTCGAATCTGCGCATGGACAAATTGGCAAGGTACGGCGACAAGGGGTTTCCCATTGCCGTTCCTTCCTGCTCATAAAAGCAACCTCCAAACTGAAAACATTTTTGACTCATACATAATTTTGTTAGGGAACTTAACTCATTAATTTCTGCTACACAAAAAGAGTTTTCACGCAGGTACTTAGAATCCAGATACTTGGGATTTACCCTTTGTACTAATTACTGCAAGTTGCTGATAGTTTACTGGTAGGTATAAATTAGAGAAAATTATAATTTAGATTTAGTTCGCTTTACTCCTTAATGATGACAACAAATGAAGGTTTGGTGTTAGGGTGCAAAACTGTGTTTTTACATAGGTATTTCAGGATCAAGGTAGTGTGTGGTCTCGGTGTGGTGTCTGGCGTAGTGTCATTTTTGGTGTCGGCCCGAACATGTCGAAACAAATGAAATTTCAAGTTATGCATTTAATTCCCTTGCACCTCTATTTTCCTATGTTTAAGTGTGAACCTCCGTTAAGAAGCTTTCGCTTGAAAAGTCTGTGTCAATAAAAGTACATTTACTCAAAAATGTTTTATATTTAAATACTTCAGTTAATTATTCTCATTATTTTGCATATTTAATAAGGTTTTCTTCATTCAGATTTTTCCTGCCACAGAAATTTATTTGAAATTAAAAATGGGGAACAAAATGCAGAAAAGGAATTTGGAAAAATCGCCGAAATACTGACACTCTGTACCTAAATTCTTTCTCACGGATATTCTGAATCTATAAGTATATCATATGATCAAAAAGTATTCCTTTATATAATTAGTATTTTGTATATAGTGTGGTACTCATCTGTGTTTGGAGAGGTATCAACTCAGTTATTTATAATTTCAAACAGTTACCTCTTACGTGAAAAATCTGAGAGAAAACCCTAATGGATCGGCAAAATAATCAAAGACCGCATCAACAATATTTTTGAAATTAATTATTCTCATCTAAACATAAAATAACTTATTTTCAGGTAAATCACATCAACGACCATACATCACATAGGGTAAGAATTCATAAACCAAATGTTTAATTACCATACCAATACTCAATGTTTATATAAATGTTCCGACAAATCACTGCCAAGGTAGTGGAAAAGACGCCATTCAAATTCATAAGCCATTTGGAAATGTAGGGGTCGAAGTATTTATTGGGTCACAGCCGATCATGAAAATCGAATAAAATCTCTGAGACGCGAAAACCTAACGCCCAGCGAAGCATCGAAATTCCAAAAAGGCTATCCAGGGACAAAATGGCGAATTAAAGTAGTCAGTGTAGTGGAAAATCTGGAGCAGCTCCATTCAATTACACATTAATTTTGAGTTCCATTATTGGATGCTCTCCAGTGTTCGAATATTATCGAATGTCTAATAAGTTTCGAAGATGAAATTGTGCGAGAACTGTTTTCGTATCTTCGGAAAATCGAGTCTCGGGTTGAGAGTTTTCCGATCAATACAATAGAAGTTCATTTCTTAGAAAATATTGAATTTTTGCAATAGAGTTCATCTATTTGTGCCAAGATTTTTAAACTTTAATTAATCAATATTTATTTAATATTACCTGGACGACCGAGCTTCGCTCGTGATTTCGATATTTCGCCAAGTTTGCTATATACAGATATTTTTCCTGAAAAGTTTAAAATTTTTAAAATTCCTCCTCACTTATCTAACCAATAATTTAATTTCTATGATTTTATTATTTTAATTATCTTAATAAGTGTTTAAATTCACAAGGTACTCAAAAATGATTTCATACAAAAAGAACACATCAAACTAAAAATCTTTATTGTGTCAGTGAGTGGTGCTCCCTAGTGTGTTCTATTTTTAGTTTTTAAAATAATCTTACAAGTTATTTAAAATAGTCGCTTTCAGATTTTGTGTCATAATACATCTCAATATTTTGCTACATGCTTTCCCTTTAAATCCAAGCATTTGTCATCATATCTGACTGTGATGGCTAAACCTAAGGCTTTTTAAAAATCTGATTACATTCCAATTATAAACAAAAAATGAAGTTACTTAAAGTATAAAATCTAATTATAGTAACATTTATTTCATAAGGACTGCACTGTAAGGAATCAGAGTTTTATAAACACAAAAATAGTATTTGTTACATTATTTTCTCATTAATTGTTGTACAATACGTTGGGATTTAGCACTGGAATTGTTTTCTGTTTTTACAAGGAAATCTTCACCCTTCTAATGATTAAATAGTTGTTTTAAAGATATCAGGCTTCGAAAATAATTCACTTGTACCTATATTATAATGAACAAAATCAAACTTTGTAAATTTAAAAAACTAACTGTATGTATTCATAATGTATATTTGAAATATTGGTTACTTTTTTTAAACTACAATGTAAGGATATTAAAAATAGTATGATTACCACGGATTAATGGCATTTCTCACTGCTTACCAGTGCAAATATGTAATTATTAAATCTAAATCTATTTATAAATACCGGTCAACAAATCGATTTCGATGAAGATGTTACCAAAAACTGAAAATTATAAAACAAGGCTCGTTAGGGAATCTATTGAAATAGAAAAACAAAAAACAAACCTTAACAAACGAGACAATGCGCAACGCCTCCCACCCATACGGAAAGCCGCACTAACAGACTGCTATAGTAGCATTAAAATGAAATCTCAAGAAAAAGGAACAAGTAACGCGAATACTCTTCCAAAACCAAACAATAGCCCAATAACGAGCGGACCCATAAACCGTCAAAGGGCAAGCGCTCTGATTGACCAGAGCGAACAAGACCACGCCCTTCCGGTCGATAGCATAAAAGCGGAGGCGCAAAGCAGCAGCTGATCAATTTGTACTACACTTAGTTAGTGACAACATCAATCCCAAAGAAGACGAGTGAGATTTCATCGAAACGTCGAAAAAGTGACAAACAAGAGAAACACATGAGAATCTCGACAACAGTCAATTATATATATACTAAATTTATTAACCAATCAAGTAAGCCCTCTGGCATTATCGTTTTTTTACTATTGCTATTTACTTGTCATATTAAAATTAAGTTTCACATCCAGCTTATGTGACCATCGTCTAGGTGGGTCATTTACTTCTCCGATTTTAAATACAACGCAAAAAAATATGGGACCACTTTGGGATTTGTCTTAATATAATACTGTGCGAATTATCCAAATCGTTATAGACGGCATAACATATTTTTTCTCCATATAGGTCAACTTCCAAAAAATACAGAAAAGTCAATGAATATTAGTGAATCGATATTGACGGAAAACAGCGGACATGTCTCTTAATTTTCGTAAATAGAACACACACGTTTTTTGCAATTGTAAAAGGTATGTACATCAACATATTTGGTCAGAGATATATTAAATAATGGAAAAAATCTTACTTGCTAAGAGAAGTGTATAAAACTTGAAATGTCCATTAATCACGCACCCTTAAACCAAATTCAATCTTGTAATAATGTACCCTTAATTTAGTATCTGTGGATGACAATGCAATTATTTCTCCGAATGTCCACCGCCTACTCAGGATTCGGAAATTATATTAACATTTTTACTGTAGCCGCAGTAATTTGGGTCGTGCTTCTAATCGGCTATTCACTGCAGGCACATTGGAACCCAGAAGGCTTAGTTTTCTATATAATGAATCTTTAATTAAAAACTGGTCAATCAATGAAGAATTACATGTCTGCAGCAACCGCAGACCATTGGTGAACGCGAAAACGCGAAAGTGTTAAAGTAAAAATTTTGAGCTGGCTTCGGAGGCTTAGCTTAGAAATTCAATTCATTAGATTGCCTGTAGATTTATGTATGTGATAGAGAAACCCAAAATAAGAAAATCGCAAAAAATGGAGGATCCTGGAGCGTATGACATACTTAACTTCCAAAATTAGTCTACAGAATCATAGCTCATACTTAACTTCTTTAAACTCAACTGAGCGACGGAATACTAGTTCATAGTCATATTTATCAAAATTGAATATTGACGATAAATGAAAAACAGGCTATCGATTTTATTTTAAATACTAATATAGGAAACAGGGGCATTTGGAGAAATTCACAATTAATAATATGTGTATGCATATAGATAGAAATTAGTGATGTGCCGGATCATTGAAATTGTATATCCGCGGATACGGATATATGGTCCCAAGATCCGCGGCTACGGATTCGGATAATCTGTTACGCACAAAAGTTATTGACCTCTATAAGAGTTAACTCTCATAACCAAAGACATTAAAGTATGATAGTTATAGACTGGACAAGTAGTCACTTGCAGGTCTCAGTCACATCACTCGCACATATTTATCATCACCGGCGGCAAGCGTTCCAAGTTAGCAATGTTTTAGTGCAGCAGGAATTGTTTATGAGCCAATGCGTTTTGGGGGACAAAGCTGCCAAGTTGCTCTTTTTCAATTACAATTGACCATTACTTGATTTTAATTATGACTTTTATCTTTTCTTAAGTTTGTCTAATTGTCACTGTGTTTTGAATCTAATGTCAACAATTTATGTATCACGAAGTATTAATTTACTTAACTAGAATTTGAAATATTACGAAGATTTAAGTTTTGGGTTTCTTTCTCATTGTAAAAGTGATTTATAATAACTAAATATTTCAATATTTTATTAAGCTAAACAGGAAGATTTTACCCAATTTATCTGATAAAGATATTTTAAATAGTATTTTATAAAAACTCCCTATAATAAATGTTTAAATATATCATCATTTTAATAAGCTTACTACCAAGATGTGTGATACATCTCATTATAAAGATAGTTGATTTAGTGCCTTTGAGTTATGTACTACCGGTATAGTACTCACTTTTTTACGATAAATGTTTGCAATATAAAAGTGCCAAATACGATTTTAAAAAATAAAAATGGATGAAATCTAACAGTTTTTCATTGTTATCTACTCACCTATATATAAAATTTTATTTATGAATTAAAAATTAATATGGTAAAAGATCCGTAAAAGAGCCTCCAAAAATTAAGTGATACGGATACAGATTTTTCTTCTCCCTCAGATATCCGCAGATACGGATACGGATACGAATATCCGGCACATCACTAATTCTTGATAAATGTTGATATTTAAACCTCAGTTAATACAATTGAATAACTATTGTCCTAAATTTATAGCGGGGCTAAATCTGCCTACTCCCCAAGCCTCACTAGAAAACGATTGTCTACAAAACTACATTGGTCGTACCAAAAAACACATCAATCATCGAATATAGCAACACTAATAATCCAACAGGATAATTTATTAATTTTACGCAGAGTTAGCTCTCAATGCTCTTAGGGTCTCTACGATTTGTGTACCTATTAAAATAGAGAAACGATCCCTCTGCCATCACGGATGTGACGATAGCACTCCCTTTCTTACCACACAGAGATCAACAATAGCCAAACTGGAGCGGCCGAAATGCCAACCAATGGCAGAGCATTTTGATGAATTTATATTGAGTTTCGATAAATTTATATTCATTGCCCAGCAATGTTAATATTTCTATAGTTATGAAGATATACCATAAGCAAGAGAAAAACAAAACTTTTGTTGAACTGTGCACACTGTCATTCCTCATTTTCACCCGTAGAAGACGAAATGATATATTTATAAATAATTTTACTATAACCTCCACCTAAGCTTCAATGGAAAAACAGAATTGTGAGGATATTTCTATGTCACTGTCTCTCGCACTGCTGCCAGATTGCCGCTATCGTGTTTTGTTTACGTACTACCTACTTTCACTAATTGTCTTCTAAACGTTGTTTGTGGCATATTCTTGATTACTTTTATGTTACAATTTTAAATGTCATAAATCAAATTTTCATTTTGCAATCTACATCAATAAATATAAAGCCATTGACAACGAAGTCAGAATAGACTTTGGAACGTTTGGTATTCCTGCAATATACGTCGTTTTATTTCTATTGTAGTGTTATTGCCCAAAAAAACATAAAAGTACTTACTTTCACACTTCATGTTCGACTTTGGCAATTGTATCTTTATCAGTCTGTCAGTCGCACTCCCAGTCCTGTGAGGTACACATAAAATACCTCATTTCAGGAGCGCCAGGCAGCGGAAAGAACAGAGAAGTGAGATGTTCACTACTGCCGCTGCCCACTGCCCTGCTCAATGCTCAATGATGTAAAGGAAATGAGCATTTTACTTTTTTTTTGATTCATGATTTTTGAAACATCCTTTAAACAAGGTGAGCTTTTTTTGATGATCAGTATGAGGATCTCGGAAACTAGCGGAGATAGAGCATTGCTCAAATTGGGAAAGATTTGCGGTTTTACTGGCGTACTTTAATGACACTTTCAGATTTTTGTAAAAAGTCATGGCTTACTAGATAGTTTGAAAATACGAAATTCTGTCGATTTAGTCAAATCCCTCTAACTCCTTTTTTTTTTGATTTTATACAAAAAGTGTAAATATCAAAATTGAATGGAATTGTATCCCGAATATGACTGTCATGTCCTCGTTTGCGTGACAGCTCTCGTTTTCGAGATATGACACAAACTTATCATTTTTAGAGCTTTTCAACGATATAATACTCGATATAGTTATTCATAAAAATAACGGAGATATGGATGCTTTTCTCTCTTATTTTCACTTTTAACCTAGTTAGCCATGAAATAGACTGATTTATTTATAACTATTCCAAAAAACATTTTTTTATTAGGTATATCAGATAAAACGAAAAAACTAATTAAGTTGGTACTTAAGAAATTAAAGTACATAATAATGGTTCGAATTTATGTTCGAAAAGTCCACCATTATTATTTAGATAAAAATTACATCTTTTTAAGATTGACATTATCGCTTTCCTCACATACTGCCTATCATTTTCTTCATTTGCTTGTAATACCGCCTCCCTTAGGTCATCAACTGTCTCATACTTTCTTTTGTATACTTTGTTTTTTAGCGCACCCCATAAATAGAAGTCTATAACTGCCAAATCGGGAGACCGGGGTGACCATTCGCGTGGGCCATTTCTTCCTATACAAGAGTTTGGATAGATATTATCTATGTGTTGTCTTACTAATAACGAGTTATGAGCAGGTGCTCCATCATGGTGGAACCACTCATTTTCTAAACCAGTTCTCAAATTCAAATTATGCAACATGTCTTGAGAAGTGTATTGCAAGAAATGAAAGTAGCGCTCCCCACTAAATGATTCGTCATAAATAAAAGGCCCCAGAATAGTAGACCCTATGATACCACACCAAACATTAAAACCAAATTTTATCTGGGGTCGTCTTTGTTCTACATGGAAAGGGTTTTCTTTAGCCCAGATATGCTCATTGTGTCTATTGAACATACCGCAGTTAGTAAATCTAGTTTCATCTGACCATAACACCTTTAATGGAAACTGTGGATTGTCAAGGCACATGTCTCTAATCTATGTACAAAACAAAATATGTCGATGTTCGTCACTAGCATGCAAAGTTTGAGAAACTGAAAGTTTGTATGGGTGGAACTTGTGCGCTTTCAGTACCTTAATTTTAGTTCGTTGAGATGTGCCAACTTCTGCCGCAATTTCACGAGTTGATGTAGATGGATTTTGATTTACCATTGCCATTAATTTGATTACGTTTCTTTGGTGGTTTAGTAAAAGATCCATATCTGCGTAAACTATCGTAAAGCCTCTTAAATGTACATAGAGCAGGTTGACGACGATTAAAATGTCTATGAAAGTATTCCTCAGCTGCACGAACTGAATTTTTATGGCATATGATATAACATTCCACCATATTCAGTTTTTCTTCGTTAGAATATTCCATTTTATCACGAAAACTTGACAATATTGACTGTCAGTTCAGCATTACTAATGGAATTACTCTCAAATGAGGAAATGTCAAAGTGAAAACAATCTTTTTCATGGCTACCTACGTTAAAAGTGAAAATAAGGGAAAAAAGCATCCATAACTCCGTTATTTTTATGAATAACTATATCGAGTATTTTATCGTTGAAAAGCTCTAAAAATTCAAAAAAAGATAAGTTTGTGTCATATCTCGAAAACGAGAGTTGTCATGCAAACGAGGACAAAACAATCATATTCGGAATACAATTCCCTTTCATTTTTATATTTACACTTTTTTTATAAAATCAAAAACAAAGGAGCTAGAGGGAATTGACTAAATCGACAGAATTTCGTTTTTTCAAAATATCTAGTATGTCGTGACTTTTCACAAAAATCCGAAAGTGTCATTAAATTGGGCCAGTAAAACTGCAAATCTTTCCCAATTTAACCATTGCTCTATCTCGGCTAGTTTCCCAGATCCCCATACTGATCATCAAAAAAAACTCACCCTGTATAGGTATACCAGAGAATATGTACAAATACAAGTACCTTTGTTTACCTCTTTAGTTATTAAATTTTATATAAGCTATTTTTGGTAAATAAATAAACCCTAGGCATTAATATAACTTTAATATTAAATACTGTGTAATCCACTTAAATATTTATAGAAATTTCGCCCAACTATAAACATGAAGCAGAAGCATTTCGATGTCTCGAGCCTCTAAGCCTCTCCGGCAACATAAAATTAGGAATTACCTGGAAGCGGTGCAGTTTCCAGATAATGAAGAGAAAATTATAAATAGCCGACCTCTAATTTCATCCGCTGTTGTAACTTAAGCATGGTTTACATCAAATTTAATACAAGTTTATAATTTCTGTTGGTTCATTTGTTTTGTAATTGTTAATTATCTCGCTTCACGAGTTATATGCTAGAGCTTGCGGTAAACTTTCAACTATGTTTAGTTGAAAGCGTAGGTAGTTAGGAGAAATTTTGGAGATAGTGTACTTCAAAACTCAATTGAAAAACAATTTAAGCGATTGTATAGAAATCCAGAAAACGTTCATTGTTTTATAGTTTCCTTTTTATACGGCCCTACGCTATTCGATATCTATTTGGCATCCAGACGCAGTCTTAAATTTCGTTCATTGTTTCCTGAAGTGCCAGACAATGGAATCTCGTGTCTGTCCAGACGCGTACAATGGAGAGGAATCAAGAAACTCATTTATTTTGAATTACAGGGTCTATTTCATTTCTGTTTTATACTTCCGATATTACATGCTAGGTGGCAATTTGAAAACTCTCAATGTCTACTACTTTACATAATATCAAGAGGTATATAAAATGTAATTGCTTATCCGTTCTGCCTTACTCATTCACCCGTAACCACAACATCTCATCTTGCACCTGTCAAAAAATTATTTGCAATGATAGCCGACAAAGCTACTTTTGGTCAAACTCTTAGTCAAAATGTATGTAAATTCAGCATTTATTATATCAATAAATTGATAAGACAAGAGAATAGTCGGAATAGGACACTGGAATTAAAAGGCTATTAAATGCTTGCCAACGTTTCGCTTTAATGGATTAAAGGCTTCATCAAGGCTAACAAACATTAAGTAACATGTGTATAAAGTAATATAAATCAAATAAGATAATATACAAAAATGTAAAAACTATGTATAAGCCATTAATAAGTAAAATAATAAAAAATATATGTTGATTAATTGGATAAAAAGTTTTCTTGAAACTCAAGCATAATCTCCAATTTCGTACTATCACTTACAGCATTGGCAGCTACTTTTTTATCTGTCTTACATGACCAAGCACTGCAAACTGCATTTCTACTTTGTTAATTGTTCCTTGAGGTACAGGCGGAATGATAATAAATCAGAATATTTCAGAAACAGTTGAAGGTAGGTGTAGGACATTATGACATGAATTATGTCTAGAATTTTCTGCAGAATCCAAATAATAAATAATATACAGGGGCTTGCATTAAAAAAAAGAAAGTTGGTATCGGCCACTGTCACATGACACACCCTATATAATTTTTTTTGTTGAAAAAAATGCGCCTTTAAAACTACAAATGCGTTTTTCCTTACAAATCTTCCTTTATTTGTTATCGAATTTATTCCATTTGGCGTTATTTTGATCCATGTTTGAATCTTGCAAACGTTTCGCCATGGTCCCGCTGGGCCTCCTCAATGCGTTGTCATGGTGAACTTGCAGATTCAACCCCTAAGCGGGGGTGAACATCACTTCTAAAAGTTGAAATGAAAAGCATGAGCAGTTCTACGTGCACAGCGTAAATAAATATTATTTCAATTCTTGCTTGTAAAGAATAAATTACTGTCGAAATTTGATGGTCAGTATACAACGAAACTACTACTAATAATCAATTGTTTACATTTACAGTCAAAAATATCTTTTGAAAAAACATGAACAAGGATTTTTTTCCATTTGTTTATCTCGGTAATTTATACTCATGCTTTTTTCAATTACAATTGAAAATTTTTATTATTTAACGGTTTCTAGGTCATTCTCTGTAAAAAATATTCTGTTTTAAAAAAATGATGTGTCAAAATTTTGGCAAAAAAGAGACCTTTGAAAAGAGGTATCACATGATACCCCTTTATATTTTTATTTTTTCTTTGGTTCTTTGGAAATAACGCCATGTAAACTGTATATTTCAAAAAGTCCAATCGTTTCAAGGTCTAAATCAGACCCGTTTTCAATGGTATTAACACAAATGAACAAGAAATTGAAAAAATAAAGGATTCGTAATGGAAAAATTGAGTAATTCACAATTTGACATTAATGTCAAGATGTAGCGAACATGTCCTTCCAGCAAGATGGAGCACCTACACATAATTCAAGAATCATAACTGACTATTGAATCAGCAATATGGAAACAACTGGATCGGAACTTGAGCTTCGGTTGCCTGGGCCTGCTGGCTCGCCGAACCTTATGCCTGTTGATTTTTGAAATTGGATATTCTTAAAGAATAAAGTTTATTGTATTACTTATATTGCGGTAGAGGACCTTAAGGCAGCCTTTGTTCGAGCCATTGAAGAAATGCGTAGTCAAATGGTTATAGATGCATGTATATCTATAATTCAGGAAGTGCATTAATACCAATGGTGGAATTTTGGAACGTTTAATTTAATTTAATTTATTTCAAAAGTTTGTTATCGGTTTTTTGGTTTGAGTTAAATGACAAATATGCAATATTTTAGTTGTTTACTTTAGTATCATAAATAAAAGAGTAGTCTTACTTGTTTATTTTAGTGAAATTTTAACCAAACACAAATACGGCATTTTGTTTTACATCCAACTAACTGAATAAATGTTTTTTGTTATAATTTACATTTTCATCATCCAAAGTAGCGCTGCCATACATTATTGAGAAGCTCTTTTTATGCGCTGTCTATTACTTATAAATGCGATATCGCGGCCATAAGAAATAGGAAAAAAATCTAGAAGGTCTAGAAAAAATTCGTTAACGTCAACCGATTGACCGTAGTCGTTTTTTTTTCTTTCTCCATATTTTGAAAACCCCTTTAAGTATTTTTAATTTCGATATAGAACCTGATTGGGCTTGTTGGAATCGCCCAACTTTTTAGCTCATTTGAGCCAACCCAATTCCAACATGGTATACGTCAAGCATTACAAATAAATTAATTTACATATTATTATAATTTAAGTTACTATTACATTACAATACTATACGTGTTGAATATTTACTTAAAAGAGAACTATTGGAAAAAAACAATACAATGATGGTTTTGCTGTAGTTCTATTTGTTTTAGAGAACAAAAACTGAAAAAATCCCACGTTACTTCAATGGGAAATGTATCATGGTTTAGGCATGGGTTAATTAGAAAATTAAGGATTTGCTTTGGTCTCATTATTTATGTCGTGGCAAAAACGATAAGTTTATAGAGAGAAAGCAAAAGAAATTCGAAATAACGAATATACTACTAGTTATAAGGACGAGAAAGATTTTCTTACACCAAACAGTCTGAGATTTTTCACTGTTTTCGAAATATAGAAAATTCAATTCTCGTGCTTTACGAAGCTGATAAAACCTTTCTAGCAATCGGAAATAACGAGCTGTCTGTTGCAATAACGTTTTATTGCAGATTTTCGAACGTTATCGCTAATTGATTTTTGCTGTTCAATGTTTGACCGAGAACGCTAAAATTTTATGACGAAATACATTATTTACGGTTAATTTATCCCTACCTATAATAGAAAATGTGTGATTGAAATTCAGTGTGCACCAGAAAAATGAAATCGATGACCAAAACTTTCTTCACATAGAGAAAAAAGTACCAGATATTAGAAAATCTCAACTAAAAATGTTGAAATTAATATGAAAGTATATGTAGATAATTAAGGATTATAATAAAGGCTTTTGAGAGCTAATATATTTCCCAATTTATTACTAGATTAATTGCTTATAATTATTCTTAAACTTAAAATGGAAATGATGGGCCAATAATGACCTAATGATGAAGAATGAGACATAGTCACATTCTAAAAAAATAACTTGATGAATTGGCTGCTAAACTACAAAATTAAAAAGTCTATTCATGAACGATAGATGAAAAATCTTACCCAATGAAAAAAATTATCTGACCTAACAGATCGTTATCAGTTAAGGTCATTACATTTTTACCAATTCCTTAGGTGAGAAATGAAATTTTCGATGCTACCAAAATGCACAAATCAGGTTCAAAAAACAGCTCATGAATCTGAAAGATGGGCTCATCTAAATGTTTTTCATACAGAGCTTGTACTTCTGGAGGTAGCCTGCAATGATCAAATATCGTGCCAAAGCTAGAAAGAGAGGGCAATTGAGAGGGAAATAGAGAGGGCAAGAAGCTATTTCACTCAATTGGGAGCTGCTTCCATTCAAATACGTTCAGCATGTAGCTCATTCGCTGCTTCTATCCACCAAGTGAAATAGCCTAATTCTCCCCTCTTTCTACTCTTGCCACTAGTTTTGTGCATTGTATGCTATCTCCAGAAGTACATACTCTAAGATTTTTGATATGGAATAAGAATTGGAAGAGTGGCGGCTTTATTTCCATAAACTTCAAACATTTTGTTAGGTTTTTCTTTACATACACAAATAATTACGAGTAATAATAAAGAAGGCTTGAGTCGAGAAACCTAGCTGGTCAAAAAACTTTTCCATTGAAAAGGGAATTTAAGTATAGCCTCTTGTACTGTGACATGTTAACCAACTTGTTGGTACCATATCCGTAGCCTTATGGGTAATTCATTCATGAAATTAAACAAATTAAAAATACTTCTTAGAAGAACAGTGCTGTACAAGTTTCATGATATCAGAAGAGATATTGTGTTTGGTGTTTACATTATTTAACGTTTCTGAAATACTAAAATTCTGTATGCGCAAAAAAATCTAAAAAGGGAGAAGAGTTCTTTACGTCTGTGTATGCTTGCTAGGCTAGAGGTTGAATGTTTTTAGCTAAGTATCTGGTTAATTCCTGGGTTGGAGATTGTACTGAACTGACAATGGGCCTAACAGGAATGTCCGGTTTATGAATCTTGCGTACTCAATAAATTTTCCGAATTTCAGAATATATTTCACGAGGAATGATGATCTTTTAGACCTCAAGAGGAGGAAGGGTTCTGTCGATGATTTCTTTGTTCTTTTTTTCTAAGTTAGTAGTAGTATTATTATTAATTATTGCGTAATATGGAGTGTGGAGTAGAGAATGTATCTTGTGAACATAATCCTTAGTTATTGAGAATAAACTAAGGAGAATGTTGAATTGTCAAATGTCGCTTATAAAGTGATTAAAAATGCTCCAAGAGTGTATAGTGTTAGTGATTGTTAATAGAAGTGGAAGTCGAAGGCTGCCCCGTTTTTGAAAATAATTCTGCCTATACGAGATCCTAAGAGATCTAGAAACGAATACAGCGTTGGATAGCGGGAAGTGTCTTCTATTCCAGTACGAAAATACTTTTCAGTGGCTGCAGTAATATTTTTTTATAGAAGTTAGATAACAATGTTTGAATAAAACAGGAGCAACAGATCAGTATGAAATATCTCGTTATCGTTAATATACAAAAAACTCCTGAGTTCTATAAACTGTTTGAATGAGGCCTATTGTGAGAATTTTCTTCTCGTGCACATGTTTTCGAATGGCATAAAGTACGTTTGCTGAATGCAGAGCATTGGAATGACTGCTGAGATTGTAAACGCCAATAAAGAAGCGATCATAGATATTTTTCATGGCGAACTGAACATGAGGGCAGTCTGTGCGAAGTTGGTACCAATAAATTTAACCTCCAACCAAAAGCTCGTCCATCAGCAGAGCTGCTCAGATTTTCTTGAGAGGTTAGAATGATAAAAGTAAGGGAGTCGAAATTAAAATTTAATGCCATGCTAAGTTCTTTTTTCGGCATAAACGGCATCGCGATGAATGAAAGGGTTCCAGAACGTCAAACAGTAAACCAAACTTACTATTTTTACACTGCGAGAGCGTGTTCGAAACAAACGTAACTGCCCATAATCGCCATAATGTTATGTCGATGAAGCGTTATTTAGCCACGAGTGGCACTCTAGTGCTCGAACACGCATCGTACTTGGCTGACTTAGAGACCGGTGACTTTTCCTTATTTCCGTATATCAATTCTGCCTTAAAATGAATCTGGTTTAAGTTGATCGAAGTGGTGAAGCATTGCTTTGACCGCTGGAAAAAAACTAAAAGAACGGTGTGTGGAAAGGAGAGTTTTTGAAATAAAACTCCATTTAATAAACAGTATTGTTATTTAATATCAGACCTCGTATGTAAATTATACAGTGTGGAAGACCCAAATGGTATAATTTTGATAACGAACAAAGGAGGGCGTGTTGGGAAAAAATTGTATTTTTATATGGAAAAATTTTTTCAAATAAAAAAGAATATATGGTGTCATGTAACAGTGGCCAATACTAACTTTTTATTTTAAATGCAAGCCCTTGTATATTATTAATTTTTTTTTGATTCTTTAGAAAAGGCTAGACATAATTCATGTACAATGTCCTACACCTATTGTCAACTGTTTCGGATATATTAAGAGTTTTCACATTTATTACAAAACTTAATATTAAAAAAAGATTTTTTTTATTTCACAAATTCGCTATATTACAATCAATACCTAATTCCCATTTAGTTCTTTATATTTATATTACTGGCTTCCTTTTTTCTGATTTGATTTTTTTCGTCAAAACTCATAGCCTTAGCATCTTGTTGTCTGCCTGCATGACAGTGATGATCAGTGTCACTGATATTGTCGTTTGAATTTCGTTAACAGTACGTAATAATATCAGAAAAATGAATCATTTAACACAAAATGCACAAAACAACCATTCTACAAATGACTGATTATGGAGCTAACACAAGGACACATTGTGAAAAAAAAACTGGCTGCAAGAAAACATACATTAACGTGTTCATTGGACGTGTAAGTACTTTTCCAACCCATATATAACTAAATAATTCCTTTAGATGTCGTATGAGAGCCATGGCTAGTTATTACAAGCGTATAGACCACACAGGAACAGCAATATGTAGGGGAATTTGCATTCGTGAATACCCACGAGTATATTCTCATAACAGACTACAAGAAATTTACAGTCGGTATTTACGTGAGCATTTGAACAATGACTTTCTGTCATGTTTGACAATGAGGCACACTCACCGGGAAATGTGTCCCTCCTGTTGTTAGTTAGGTCACGCGTAAATTAGAGAATAGTCGAGTAGTATACAGAGAAATATGATTCGTGCTGGGTTTATGGTATGCTATTTCATAAGCTTAGATTAGATAACGTGAATGTGATTTAGTTGCAAGAGTACCTTTTAAATTTCAGATATAATAAGGAATTATAATGTTCCTTCGGTATTTCCGGTAAATATTACGCAGAAGGGTTTCTACTTTATTGAAAAAGGAGTTTCTACCTGCGACATCGTTGCAGAAATAAACTAGCGTGATAAAACTTATCACAAGTTCTTCTCCTTTATGGTATAACAAACAGAATAAAATCATTGTTTAGCTTAGTTTATTTACGGTCAAACTATTACAACTGCATGTCCAAAGGTAGAAAAGTAAAAAAGTATTAATTATATTAATTATGTATACAATAAAGAATATATAACAATCTATACTATTATAAAATTTTAGTTTGTCTGTTTGCTTATTTGTTTCTTTGGTTGTTTGTTTGTTGCTGAATCTTTTTCTTTGTTGCAAAGCCTATAATCTGACTTAAACTCTGGTACACATTTTATCTTACTACATTGACAGAAACAGTAGATATAGCGAAAATACTTCTACGATGTTGGGTCACACAATTACTCTATTGGTTCTACCACACCTACCAAATGTTGGATACTTGCAACAGCTATAGACAATTGTAATTACAATAAAAAATTACAAAAAATATTTTCTACATAAGAGTAGATAAGCAAGGTAACTTCAACGCCACGACTAGGTCCAGAACGGCGGGAACGTTGGTTGTTGAAATTTTAAATTGAAATTGTTGTGTTGCGGGTTGCTGCGCGCGCATATAGTGGCGGTTTTGAATAAAAATGGCGCCAACATGCGGCGGTTGTGGTAAGTAAATAGAAAAAAAGCATTCGTTGGGTTTCGAGCCCGGGACGGCGGCGTGTGTGTTGAAGTTTCCACTATATGGGCTGGCAAGCTAGTTGAATAATGTTGTCTTTTGGTTGATGGCTATGAAATGGGTCGGCTCGTGAGGGTTGTTCGTTTCCGCGATGGCGGGCGAGACATTTGAATAAGACTTTAATCCTAGCTTTGGTGGTGGCAAACACCCTCTTTTGGATTATGTGGCGTTCAAGACGCACACCCTATTCGTTATCGATTGCTCCCGACGCGAAGACACTGTGAAATCTTCGACTATAGATATTCGCCTGGACATTGAAAGCCAGACGGGATTTCCTGATAAGACACGAGCCTTCTGCATAATTATCCACGACTGCGTAATGGAATTTCTCCCACTCAGCGAAATTGTTCGAAGCCTCTCCTAGATCACTCAGCTGTTTAGAAATTCAGTTTCAGTCCAGCTATTCGACGGTTCACCATGGAACTTGCAGTTGTTGACATTCAAGGCTTCGAAATCGAAGGAAGATTCGTTCCCAAGAAACTGGTAATCAAGACAAGCAAACGCACGGGAGCGTTCTTGTTTAAACCACCCAAACCATTTAACTCTCTATCAGCAGCAGACAAAAAACATGTTGGATATTTGGAAGCACACCTACATGGACTCTACTACTCTGACGGCCACTACGATTTGGACACATTGAATGACATTTTGAGAATTTTTCTCACCACGTGCACACACATATATGTGCGAGGTGAGCAGAAATTTAGCTTTTTATATTCCAAGTTATTAGGAGGAGCTGAAAATTAACAATTTGCGGAAACTACTCAACGAAGATGGCCAGCCGCACTATCACCTAATAAATTTGGAAAAGTGCAAGAATTCTGTTTACTTGGAATCTTCTGAATCTCCATGCTTTTTTCACTGTTGGTGCAAGGACCCCGTATGCTGCGCAAGAGAAAATATTTTTACAATTTATAATATAATGAATAGTGTTTTACATAAATAAAGAGAATTATCTACAATTATGTGCTTTTATTCATTTTCTTCCTTATACATTTCCCAATTAATTTAAGTAACAATACTGAGATAGCAGATAGTACTGTGCTAATAAGAATTAGCAACTTTTGAAGCTCCTGTTGAATGTTGGCTTGTAAGAAATCCCGGGTAGCAAGATGAAATGTTATCTTCACATGGTATCTCTGTTGAAATCCAATCAGTGCCGTATGAAAATATCAGCTTCAGCTTGAACTTTTCAGTGCTATATTGACAAGATATTTTCCAAAATTAATGTGAATATTACAAAGCTTGATTTAAGTAAAGGCATTTTTTAACGATCTGCATTCGTCTATAGTTGACAAGAAACTATGAACGTCTTCTCCTGAATCTATACTTTAATCTAAAATTAATATATACACAAAATATTTTTATTCCTAGATTCCATATCCCGACTTCTAATATCCCGACTTTTACCCCCGAAATCCAATTTCCCGAGTTTCACCCCCCGAAATCCAATTTCCCGCATTTTCACACCATATAACATATTCCTATAAACAACACTCAGATAACCACCATCTAAAAGACAACCTTATTCAAATGTCTCGCCCGCCATCGCGGAAACGAACAACCCACACGAGCCGACCCGCACATAGCCATCAACCAAAAGACAACATTATTCAACTGGCTTGCCAGCCCATATAGTGGAAACTTCAACACACACGCCGCCGTCCCGGGTTCGAAACCCAACCAATGCTTTTTTCTATTTACTTACCACAACCGCCGCATGATGGCGCCATTTTTATTCAAAACTGCCACTACCTGCGCGCGCAGCAACCCGCAACACAACAATTTAAAATTTCAACAACCAACGTTCCCGCCGTTCTGGACCTAGTCGTGGCGTTGAAGTTACCTTGCTTATCTACTCATAAGTTAGTCCGAAAAATCATTACTGATCTATAATTTATAAGTTACAACGAAATATTTTCCAATTGAACTATATAGGCAACTCCAAACATTGGACAGTAAAAGGTGGTCATCTCATGCGCTGACAGAGAGTTATCCAGTCACTGCCGTGAGAACCAACCTAGCATATATAATTACGCGTTTTGAATTTTAAATTTTGCAAACTTTAAAGCTAGCAATGTAAGATTTCAAAGGAAAAATATGTTGAATAAAAACATATTTTGCTCTAGAATAAATGTACCTAACTTAACCTAATAAATGGGTAAGAACATTTAATATATTCAAACAAATCTTTAAAATGTCAATGATATTTTTCTTTTAAGTAAAACTTAGTCCCCTGATTTTAAAAGTCGGAACGTTTTCAGAAAACATTAATTTTCAGTACAAGTTTTAATATAAAAAATTTAAAATATCTTAATATTCAGTATATTTTCATTAACGTGAATTAAAACACACTTACCTAACTAGTAACCCATGAGGATTTCTGTTTTATATGGAAAATATAGAGAAATACGAACCATATTAGTTAAATACAATAATTTCTTGAAATTTTTTTCTGTGAATTGAAATTGAAATCTTGTACATACTTTGAAAACTTTTCTGACTGAATTTACAACTTTAACACTAATAATAAACTACAAAAGTAATGAAATGTCAAAATTTAAATCAAATGTCCTCCAGATAGCCATGAATTAAGTGTTGCCAGATCTACCTATTTATCATGAATTTGTGCATGATTTAGAGATTTCTTGCAATCGTAGGTAAATAAAAAGACTCTAAATTAAAAGTATACGGTTAAAATTAATAAGATATTATCAGAAATAAATTGATAAATGAAAGTTACAAACTGCAAACTTGCGAGCGCCCAACAAACGGCGATTATTATGTTTTATAATTTTTTGTCGGTTCTATTTCAATAGCATGACTTTGTAGGATAACTTTAGTTAATGGCCAAAACTTTTAGTTTTACATTTAATTTAGTATGTCTTTCAGATTGGAGTCAACCCATCTTATGATTTTCTTTCCAAGCAATCTGGCGGCACTCTTTGGCATTTACAGTATGGATGTAAATAATGATTTTTTAATTATTTCATTATATAATAAGTGACCCAATATTATAAATTTTCGACTTCTGCACTGGTGGTCATCCGTAGCTACTAAACAACAAAACAAAAATAAAGCACATCGGTTGAGGGAAAGAGGAGAAAATGGTACAGAATTGTTTTGTCTATTTATATATTGATTTCGTTCATAATAATAAGTATTACTTTGCTATTTCGTAAATAAAGAGTTTTGATTAATGCTGTACTAAATAATTAAATATTGCAAAGACGATTAGAAGAACTCTTCAGTGAAACCTTTTTTTATTTAAAAAACTGATCCAGTATTTTATTACACTAACATTGAAGAAATAACTAATGTTACACCTGTATCATGAATCGCTACTCAAAAATTAAGTTCCAACTGTTTTGGGATTTCCTTCCAAATTGGTACATTACTTTCAGGAAATATTCAACTTAGTTCATTTATTTGCATCAAACTGTAAACGCATTTTTCCATTACCAAATTAAAAAATCAAAGGATTCTTGTCGTCTTGTGTATTTCGTCAATCACATTATTTCAATCGAATTGTCCTCTCTCAATGATTTCTTTTATAGCATGTTCTGGATTCTCTTCGGATTAAAAAGGAACAAAACCTGTCACGATGAGTTTAAGGAAACGTGGTTTTTCAAAACGTGAACTTAATTATCGTGGCAAGAAAGATTGGGGGATCTGGGAAAGTGCCGAAGTAAGAGAATAACAAGAAGAGATTGCGACGCGACACAGGCCGCAATAAAAGCACGAAAAGTTTCCCTTACGAGACGAAATTTTTTAGGCTCTCATTAGAATTTTCATTTATTTTGGTTTATTTGGAAAAAATGTTACCGAATACATTTCGTTAAGGGAATGGTGTCAACGTTGATATTTTTAAATGCGGGTACAGATTTGCCTTTACTATGCTTTACTTTAAATTATTTGCAGTTCTGGCAATTAGTATTTAGTAATTACAAGTTTTTGGGAATGACGGTTGGAATGAATATTAAGTCTGTCTATGTCAAAACAAATCCCCCTTGTCTGTGAAATTACAATAAATTTTGAAGAATATTTTGTTCTTCACTTAAGAGAATTTCATTTTAATTTTAATAGAAACTAAAACGCTGATTTATTAAAATTGACTATTCTTTACAAGACTAGTTTGGTCGTAATAGTATATTAAAATAAATATTAAATGTTGAAATGACCCGGCACACAACAAAAGGTACAATGTAATGGGCTGAAAATGACATCCTGATTAAAAGTTTTCATGGATATAACGTCTGAAAATGGTTAGGAGTTCCGGTAAAGATGGCGGGATAGCCACATGTCTTAGAAATTAATTTTAAATTATCACCTTATATTACAGTCATCTTAATTATAAGTGAGCATAAGTGTATTTAGTGAGTTGATATTTTCTTTGATTACAATATTGGACACCCGAAGGAGTAATTTCCCCTAACAAAGACACTGTAAAATGATATAGACGCTCAAGTAGTGATGTTCTATGTTACCTTAGAGACAGCCGGGACTCCTAGGCTGTCCCGTCATGTAAATATGTATATAAATAGAATATTTAATTTAATTTGCTGGTAATCGACTGAAATATTCGCTGTTTAACAGAAAATTCCTAGGTTTCACTTCACAAATAAATTCATTTACAAGAGATAACAATAATAATTAAGTCAGTTACACAGTATTATGAGATAAATAATGTATTCTCGATATTTAAAGAAGAATTAACTTATATCTTATCAATATCAAACTACTGGTTTATGGTCTAAAAGATCGGTAGAACTTGACCAAATTGGTCATTAGGCCAAAATTCAAAATTAAGATTTCCAAATCAGTGGTTTCTGGCTAAAAAGATCGGAAAGATCAAAGCCATAACCGTCTCACAAGAGACACCCTTGATGAAGAAGAAGAAGAAAATGGCATTTTTAGAGGAGTGTTCATCTATAAATTTTCGGTTCTTTTCGATCAGCTTTTTTAAGAGCAGAATTACTAGGCATGTCCCCACTTTTTGGGTATCTTGTAGTGTCTTAGAATTTTGTTAATGAACTGTGTTAATTTTTCACTCATTACTACTCTACAGTATTTTAGTAGTTCGTTTGGTATTCCATCCTTGACTATAGCGTTTCTGTTTTTAACTTTCCTTATGCTTATTCTAGTCTTTTTCTCAGTTGTGGTTTTGTTGGTCAGGGAGTATAATGTTTTCAAGTAATCTACCCAGTTTTGTATTTGTTTGTTGCTTTGCTTCTATCATTTCTCTTATTTCTTGTATCTTATGAATCCACAGAAGATATACTACCTATATTTGGCTATTTTGAGAAGCTTGTGTATTTCATTGCAAAGTTGATGTGATTTCGATGTCTAGCACAGTTCATACAGAGAGAATAGATGGGAAAGTCAGTGTTATAAATTCTGTAAAAAAAACGACTAGCGCCCTCTACGGCTGTCCTAGTAGCTGCTTTCGCAGTACAGAAACTATGCAAAAGGAAACGAAATTTGAAAAAGTTATCTACGTTATCTACATTTATTGTTCAAAAAAGTACCACTAGATGACTGTACTACCGAAATTAAACCACCAACTGGAAATTAATTTTTATTTATAAAATACAAATTAAGAAATTAAGATTAAGGGCCATTACGTTTACATTTATAAGACACCAAAACAGAAACCAATAAAATGTAATAGCCGACAGCGGACAGCATACAAAACGCAAACATGCTTGCACAACAAATCTTAACGATCGATAATCACGTTTCTGATGGCGCCCTCATGAGGAATTTCGCTGAACCCTAAGGTTCTATGACTATTACAGAGGGCGCCGAAAAACTGAACCGAATTCCCTATCTGAGTTTCCACCCCCTGGTGTCTAGTTTGTCATGTAGTACAGATAAGATTATTTCGGTTCTTTTCATTTTTCTTTTACTTCTTGATATGTTTCATTTTTATTCACTGTTTTCGGGCTAATTACGTCCTTGGTAAGTTTAGGATATTCATTCTGATTTTTAGTTAGCTATCTTCTACTCCAGTCGTCTTCCATAATTCGGTTGTTGTTGATTGCTTTTATTTGTATCGTATTTCGCCCTGTCCCCATGATCCGAAACCAAACCTAAAACATCATTTTTGTCTATAAAACACATGGAGTCTTGTGATTAGAATGATATGAATGAATAATTTATATTTAAAAAAAACGACTTCAGCTGACTGAATTAAAAACCGTTTAGAAACCGTGTGCAATCTATCACTATATTCAGATATCTTCTTTTTATATGATTTAAGATACAATTCAATTAAAAATGTTAGCGTATTCTTATCTCTCTCTCTTTTCCCCCTCTCTAATTTTTATTCTTGGCTATATTTTCCCAACATATTTTAACTATTTTATTTTTTTTTATTATTTGGACCATTTTCTATAAATGTAAATCTAATTAACTCTATATTTCATCCAAACTGTATATACTTCTGTGTATTGGTCACCCGCTTATAACTTATCATTTTCTGAATCACCCTGTACAACTATAATTCAACTCAATACAAAATTACAACGGTCCCGATACCTTTAAAACCACCCTATATAAGTATAAATCGTCTCCACACTATTGAATTTCTATTTTTCTATTGTTTAAATTATTACTGTATACCAATGATTTTACTTCGCCCCATATGTTTAGTATTCCATTTATGCAACTGCTCATGGTCTACGATCATTTGATTTGAATTCTATGCTTCCACATGTATTGTTTTATGGCCAGTAAGCTTTATTTTAAAAATCAATGAATTCATTTCGACGTTATTAATTTACACAAAATAAATCGGTTGGTTAGTTGTTCGAGTAAGCAACATACATTTTTAATAATGGAAACTTTACAATTCAAAACCGTTTATGATATATAATAGGATTTCACCGGAATACATTACGTAACAACGCCCGACAAATTGCATAAAACAACAATTAAAAAACGACAATAAAATTGTCTATCCCCCGAAACGGATTACATCTACCCCCAGAGAGCGTCATTTTTTCCAGCTGCAGAAACACAACACCGCAGCAAAATCTGCATGATGTGCTGCTCGCTCTATAAAAAATTTAATAGTCGAGCGACGAGACCTCTTTTATTCAATTTATGTTGACAGTTGTCAGTTGGCAATAAGCGGAGTCATCTTCAATTCCATGTCGCAAAATTGCTTTCTGTGCGGTACGGAGCACTCTGGTTTCACAGATGAAATATTCAATGAGAACGGCCGCGCTTTAAATGAATTCCCGTTAATTGAATGGCATCGAAAATTGAAAACCGTATTGGTGGCGGTTGGTTCGAATGGAGTTCCAATCATTACATTTCATTGTTATTATTACTGTTTTAGTGATACGGCAGCTAATTTCCGTTCCAAACTCAAATGATAAATCTATGAATAATTTTCAGTATACCTTTACTATCCCGGAGTACTCGTGAAAACAAAATATGGCTGTAGCAAAAAAAATTACTTGTCAATGTAATTCCGTGTCCTGTAAATTATGTTGCAATATGTTTTTAGTCCCATGGAAATAGTTTGACAACTCCCGTAAATGGCTCTGCACGATGCAACATTATCCCCGTTTTCCAATTACGACGCACAGAGAGGCACGGTGCGTACCTTAGAATTAGAACATAAAAATTGAAGGTGCCTGTACAACAAAGCACACTGTGCTTGTGTAAATGGAGACAAATGGAAGGTGCTTTAGTTCTTCAAATACATTACAAATGTCATTAATGACTTCAAAAATATACTAGATTGGTAGGTAATTAATTTGTACAGAATGAGCACCTTTTAATATTTACATTTTTTACTTCCTGGGTAGGTACCTAACAACATTGAATGTGTTATATATTTGCTAGAGTTGTATTTTGTTATAATTATTTTTAACTTTTTAGTTATAGGTAGTTATAGGTAGTTTTTAAAATGTTTTATTTTCAACTTTTTAGTTTTTTTGAACTCAGGTAGTTTTCATTATTTATTTTTTATTTTGTGTGTATAACCTTAAGAGACAGAACCAGGTAACATCGAAAGCCTCAACATTAAACAATGATACTTTCTCGTTTAAATCTTTACGAACAAAATGTACTAGTACGCGCTGACTTAGTAAGTCCAAAATATATTTATGCCATATGGACTACCCCATGTAATCTTTTTTTAACTGTACAACTATAGATAATTCCACTCCAACCTATGTACCAACCATCCTGTACGTACGACTGCCCACGGACAAGCATAAATTTGTTAGCTGCCTTCTGTAAACTATAGGACGGAGTAGAATCCGTCCGATATTTCAATAACTCCTTGTGGGCTACCCCATAAATTATTTCATTTTTAACATTTTATATTATCGCCCTCGGTAACATTAAGTCCTCTCCACACTTTATGCAACTTCTTATGGGCTATAAAAGAAATAATTTTTTAATCACACTGTATAAATATAATTCAACTCCAGCATATATTTCAAACATCCTGTATATGATTTGCTTATGTCATATAACAGTTTTTTAATCACCTTACATAATTTTAATTTCACATTTTTTCCAACATTTTTATACCACCAAACGTCCAGTCCACCCTGTATTCCCACCATCCTGTATATACGGCTGCCTACGGACCACTATCATTCTAGTCCGTCCTATATTTCAATCTTCATATAAATGCAACTTCTTCTATCACTTTACTTTGTGATTTTGTTCGCTATAACTAAACACCCTGTCTATAAACGCAACAAATAACACTTTAAAGTTTGACATGTGTTGTCACTGAATTTTCTATTAGGCCGGGAGAATGTGACAACCAAGAGCACCGTCTTGGCAAAATGGAAAAATTTTAATTTAAATAGGTATTTACCTGGTATACAAACAAAACGAGCTTGGTACTCATTGATTTAAGGAGCCGAAAATAATATGCTTTACTACCTATATGCTTGAGATGTACATAGAAAATTTTCAAATTCGCAATTAAAACTTCCAGTGCCTAAAATTACCGCACTATTACGTTGGAATTCAAATATTTATGAGGAAATGTCCGTTATGTCATTTCGATGAAATTTTTGATAAGAATTTTGGAATTTTCGGCGATTTTCTGCAAAACTGCAAGTTACGAAAAGTATATGGATCACCTAAGGATCTTCCTTAATAGATTAAACGTTAAAAAACTATACACATCCATAAGGAGTTATCGAAAAATCGACTAAAATATTAGGGATATTGGTCGATTTCCATGCACGCATGTGTTCATTCACAAATTTATCACTTTACCAATAGAATTCTTTTCCAAAATTTGAAGTTTCACCAATCCGGATATATACTCTAGTAAACAAGACCATATTCGTTCAAAACGATGCACCACAGGAGAAGAAATCAGATAACATACATACAAAAAAAAAAACGAAAAAATACGCGACGAATTGATAACCTCCTCCTTTTTGGAAGTCGGTTAAAAATAGGGAAACAAAGCACATTTAAATAAGCTACTGAACTTTTAAATTTATTTGCCACTTCATTATAAATAACTTTTTTTGCAAAATCACTGAAATAGAAATGTGGTGTTGTCACTTGACTGTATATCACCTCACTCTATGGTTAGTATGGCTATATATTAATGTATGACTGCTTGCACATCCGATACTCACAAATTTTTCTTGTGCGTCTCTGTGCGCACACAATGTCATGCTGGAGTACTAATGGAACAGTGAAGACTGTGCGCCTGTGTGTGTAACTGGAAAGCAACCACCACAGATCATAAAAAGCGAAGCCATCACGTGGCCATCACACAGTGTGCTATGCTGTGTAGGCACGGAGTACGCACTGTGCCTCTCTGTTCGTCGTAATTGGAAAACGGCCTATATTCCTTACCTCATCAGCGTGTTTCACTGCTCCATTTCTTAACATAGGTGTCCCTCGTTCTTTGTTATGTGTCTCTTAGCTTAAGTAATTTACAGAAAAAAGCAAAACATGTACTTTGTTTACATCGTTTTTTTATCACGTGTATCCTTCTATAAGTCTATATTCGTTGATATGACAATATCAAAATTTAATGAGAAGTTGCCTTTTTGTCTGGTATTGTTTTTAATTTCTGACATATGTCATGTCTCAATTTAATACATATATCACACAGAGAGAATTGGAGTGTTAATTAGAACGAAAAGCAAATTTTGTGCAGGTATTCTATATTACTTGGATGTTACATTGGTTTAAGTCCTATTTATTATTGATTTTCCATAAAAGAAGGGACTCTTAATATATTACCTGGTCCCTGTTTCTTACATATAGAACTGAATTGGATGGATATTTCAAGATCGAGGCAGTGTGTAGTGGTGGTCGTTTCGGTCGTCGGGTTGAACAACTGAAGTTTCAAGTTATGCATTTCATCCCCTTAATTATCTATTTTCATATGTGTAAGTGTGGACCTCCGTTAAGAAGCTTTCGCTTCAAAAGTGTGTTATTGTCCAGCACTGAGGCAAAATTTGCATTGTTGAATGCAGTGGGGGGATAAAATTGTGGAAACTTGAACGATTTATGTCCTTTGTCTTACTTGGCCAATTGCCAACATTATTATATTATTATATTATTTTTTTTCTGGACCACTGTCAATATAAACTTTCTTCCACTTGACAAAAGAAGAATAACATCGTGGCCATATTGTTACGTTTCCATTGTTGTCTCAACCCTTTGGCCACATGCGACACTTATGTCTATCGTTGCTTGGTTGTATCATAAAATTTATTTAGTCAACATAGCATAAGCGAGAAAATCGATCCTAAACATCTTTTATTCGGGAAATAGACACCGATCTGTTCTACGTTATCCACGAAGTTTCCTAGCTGATTTTGCCTAATTGTTTTTAACAATAACACACTTTTCAACCCTATTCGAGACAGAAGCGTAAAAATGGTCATAGTCACCAGCTGACAGTTTATACTGAAAAGCTTTTTGTTTAAAGGACTTTTTTACTTCACCAGATGACCCTATCGTTATGAATAAACCAGCATTAGAAAGGAGAAAATTTGATAAGTATTCCAAATGGCATGTTTATACCTCTAGCATAAGGATGGAATTATGTAATAAATTTAGCAAAATCAAATACAACAACTGCATGTAGACACTGTTGATAATGATGTAGATCTTAGAGAGCAGTAATAAGAAATCATTTTTAAAATGCTAAAAAACTGTTTTAAAGATGTTTATTATAAGGATCTCGTTTGGCAAATAAAAAAATCCCTGTATAATGGTTAAAAAATATTACAAAAATCTGTTTTTAACCTCTATTTGTAAATATTATTTGGAGATTTGCAAAGTCTTATGTCTGTGTGTGTTAGGTGGTTTCCGGGAATTCCGCTGCGTAGTTGATAACTGATCCCTGCCGGGATCGATGGTAAATTGACGACGTTTCGACAAAGTCTCATCTGCCCCCTTCAAAACGGTTCGCATAATTCTCGTAGCCGTCTGCTTATGCTTCTAGTTACTCGAATAATAAGATGTTCAGTATAGTGCATGCTGCTATATAGTCGCGGTTCGGCGCTTATCGGGAATTCAAGCTAGACGTGATGAACACCAGAACGTCATAAGAAAGCAAGAAAAAACAACATCCATTGCGGAGCACATCACTACGACGTGACACCGAATAGACTTCAAGAATACCAGAGTATTGGCAAATATAGTGCACCAGAAATCGAGACTCGTAAGATAGGAAATTGAAATCGCGAAGGGGTCTCACAGTCTAAACGCCCGGCAATTATATCCAGAACTTATCGAATTCTTTGAAAATTCTTTTAAACACCGAGCCAGCCCAGCCCCTCCCTATAACGACTTAACCGAAAAAAAAAAAAAAAATCAGCAAGCGGAAGGTGTGGCCACTGAGCACCAAAGTCCAATCACACACAACCGTTCACGGTACCAACTCGATAAGCGCCGAACCGCGACTATATAACAGCGCACACAACGGAACATCCTACTATTCGAGTAACTACAAGCGTAAGAGAAGGCTACGAGAATTATGCGAACCGACCTGAAGATGGCAGATGTGATTCTGTCGAAACTTCGTCATTTTACCATTGATCCCGACACATTTAGTTCCCGCGAAAACTTATAAAACAAATATATATATATATATACATATACATATATATATATATATATATATATATATATATATATATATATATAATCACTTATTTTATTTAAAACTGCAAATGCAGAAAATATTTAGTAGCCGAGTATCAGCGCTGACCTACACTGTGATGTCTTGTTGTTAAACTAGTTTTCACAACACATTTTCCTGCAGAGCAATGGCGTGCACTTTATTTGATTTGAAAGTTAAAGTAGTGCAGAAAATCATAAACTTGTATTGCGGAAAACTCTGATTGGTCACGCGAAAATGACTCAAACAACAATTTGCATTCGTGGTGTAGTCAGCAAATCATAAAAATGGGTATTTTAATTTTGTAAAAGGACCTTAATTATGTTTTACTGCATTAAAGGAAAAGTTATTTTAACATATTAATGACAAGCTATGGAAAATAGTTATTGCTGTATTAAAGAGAGCAATAAATTAATATTTATAAATATTTTTTTACACGCAACGAGTATTTCAAAAACGAAGTGTAACTTACATTTCGAAATAAAAATATTTGCAAATTTATTATATATATATACAGGGTGTGCCTAAAGTATGGAAACTTTTGAATAACTCTTCACGAATATATTTTTTTGAAAAATGATAAATATAAGTTTTAGCATTTTTGCAGGGCTATCTAACAGTGACCATGAGCTTGACCTTGACGATGACCTTGACGGTCAAATCGAGGTCAAACGCATTTTTTCAAATGAGAATCCCCAATTGTTAATCTGTTTTCAGAAAGAGTCCTACACGACCCTGGCAATCACCTCGTTCGTGACCTTGACCGTTAAATGCGTTTTTATCAAACGAGAACACCTATTTTCACCAAAATCGGTATAGGGGTATTTTGAGGTTGCTGATTACTAATCTGAGGTCAGATTTACAAAATTCCAAATAGCGGATCCAAGATGGCGGACGCAAATTTGCAATAATAATAGATTTTCACCGAAATCGGATGATCTTGTCGGTCGTCGTCAAGGTAATTTTCATAAGTCAAATTATGCGCTATTTACCAATCCGATATAGAAGATAAGGGATTTCTATTTAAAAAAAAACATGTTGACTTTAAAATGACATTGCCGGTCAAGGCCGTGGTCAAGGTTATATTTGGAATAAAATTTTACGCCTTCTGATTGCTTTGTTGGTGTTTGATTACTTAGTTTAGCTATTGTTGATGTTCATGTTGTTGCAAGGCTATCGTCATGTTCGTTAAAGCAAGAAGTGGTTTTTCTATTTTGTCTGTAACTCTTCGCAAGTATGGCTAGAATACCTTCCGCTTTTCAACTGTTTCTGAGAGAGTTGAAGTAATTATAAGCTGTAATTTTGTACTCCTGTTGGGGATCGTTTTTAATAAGAATTTGATGAGGCGTATATTTAATTGTTTGTCTATTGGCAATATCTGTGTGTGAAATGGGTCTAAAAATTAAAGTTATCAAGAAATACCTGGACAGGATGATGGAGTGATTGGAGACCAGTTAATAGCGTTATTGCGAACTTGAAACCTTTAGAACTTTAAAACTAGTGCAGCCTAAGGAGAAATCTGAAAAGTTGTGTTCAGTTGCCTGAAAGGGTGAGGTGATGTTGGGTTTCTAGTTTGTTATAAGTTACTAGCTGACCCGTCCTGCTTCGAAAAATACATTATTTTCTGATTTAATATGATGAGCTAGTTTTCATGTCACGTTTTTTTGACGTTTTATTGCTATTTTTAATGTTTTTCGTGTTTTTGACATATATGGAATTTTTGACGTTTATAACATTTTTGACACTTCTGGTATTTCTGACATTTCTGATAATTTTATCATTTTCCACATTTTTGACATAATTGTTGTTTTTTGAATTTTTGATCTCGTTTAAATTTACGGTGACATTGGCAGTTTCAGTTATATCTGTTAGTTTTATTTTTGGCGATTTGTAGATTTCCAATTTTTTTAGATTTTTCTCTTTTTAAGTTTTTAAAACAACAAATTTGATAATTTTAACAAATTTTATATTGTCGTGATTTTTATGTATTTGATATTTTTAACGTTTATAATATTTTTTTTCATGTATTGTAATTTATTTTTATTTTATAAATCTTAACTGTCTTTTAACATTACCAACATTATCTAATTGTTGAGATTTCACGTGCTATAAATCAGATAATGGACCTTTTGCAGACTATATTTATTTCAGATCAGAATCAATTTATCCACTCTCATGCAATAAATAAATACTTCACATTAAATTTATCGCCTACGTGATCATTAAATTTAGTTCTAGTCAATTCAGGAGACGAGCATGTATACCAACTTTCGCGCCTGCAACTTTTTTGTCCCAAAAAGTTACTGACAGTCCTCATTTAATAACAGAATTAATATCATAATTCTCATATCTGTATTATTTTCGGTTCCGGAGAAATAGATTTTTTACCCCTCTTGCCCCATATCGGATAACTGAATGTTCACTAATTGATGAAACTGGTTTCTGTTTATTTTAGAAGAGTATGTACATCAAATTCACACTAGTATTACTATCTATTGCAGATATATTGAATTCTTCTAAGAGAATAGTAACCCCCCTTTTTTCGATATAATATTTCGATTTTGACAAAAAAAAGGAATAAACCTCTTAATTCTTATGACTGTATTACTTTAGGTTCAGGAAAAATAGTAAATTTTTCACATTATCCCACCTGTGTCCCATGAGTAAATTAATTTCTTACAAAATCATAATAATATATATTTTTTTTGGGGAGAGTATGTACACCAATTTTCAAGTCTGGTTCATATTTTTTTATTTTTTTTATGTTTAATTTTTTTCTGAATAGGGACACTCGGTATGACATATACTTTACGACCTATATCTATCAAATATACATAAAAGATAGCATAAAAACCGGTAGAGCATTTTTGGAGTAATCCGACTACAAACACGGTGACTCGACATTGTTATATATTAGATTTTGTGTAGATTTTAGTTCTTAAGTTTGTATTTAAGACTTTATTAACTAATGTTTAAAATTTTGCTTCCTTATATATTGATGACGCTTTTTTTTCTTTTCTCAGGACTTGGGTTCGGGACATAATGTATCTAATACTCTCTTCGAGGTGTCATTCCTTTGTACGCAAGACAATATATATTATATATAAATATAATATATATTGTTTCTGGTCGGGAACCTTGATCAGTTGTGCTTCCCACAATTGAATGTCCCCTCGAACACTTCTTTATGCATTTGATGCATTTCGTTAAATTTGAAGACGCGAGATGTAAGACCGACATCTAGGATTTTCAAGAGAATCAGTACACAGAGGTTCCGAATCTGGAGCCGTTCCGTGTAATTGCTGTCCTCCCTTAACTCCTAGGACAGAATGTCACGATAAAATTTTCAGGTTACTTCACCTGTCAGAGATATTGAATACTCTCTTCGAGGTGTCATTCCTTTGTAAGCAAGAAAATATATATTATATATAAATATAATATATATTGTTTCTGGTCGGGAACTTTCATCAGTTGCGCTTCCCACAATTGAATGTCCTCTCGAACACCTCTTTATGCATTTGATGCATTTCGTTAAATTTGAAGACGCGAGATGTAAGACCGACATCTAATGTATGTATTTAATTTAAATATTGATTCACTTTTTACACATGTGTTATTTTATTATTAACATTAATATGTTATTATTTCATTATTGCCACTGTATTGAATTTGTCACTATAATTTATTTTGACATTAGTTGTCAAAATTACTTTTTTAAATTATATTTACCAAAATTTTTTTTCTGGATATGGCTAACTACCTAGTGGTATGAAATATACTTTACGACCTAATCTCATACCTGTCAAATATACATAACAAATTTCATAAATATCGGTTGAGCCGTTTCGGAGGAGTTCCAGAAGTATATGCTCTAAGCTGAAAACCATGAACACAGTACCACACACATGACTTACTTTAAGTCATTTTTCTAAGCACAGTTTATGCAAATTCAGATGTTGAATTCATGACGAATTTGACGGCGTTTTTGATCACGTGACTTTGCTATTTAAAATGTTAATTTTCTATTGCCTTTATTACAAAATTAATTGGTACTTCTTAAGGAAATTTACATTAAATGATCATAAATCATAATTATATTCTAAGATTTCACAGCCCCATCCATATTTTTAATACAGTCCTGCACAAAGTCTATAAACAAACCGAGTATATATGTTAAATTTAAGAACACAGACCGTGTCTATACTATTCGATCAGTAGTAAACTGGAATAAAATTAAGCGATTCATTAAATTCTGTTTAATAAATCCCGATTACTTCAAGCAGTGTGAACCTCAACAATTCTGAGCATTTTCATCGGAGATAATCATGTAGCGGCATGAAAACAACATTCAATAGTAGACAATATTTGGATTTTAAAATATAGCGTACGTACCAAATCAACTCTGCCATTCAAATTCAGTAATGATAATACAAACCTAATGATACGACAAATTGGAATCGGCGAGGTGTTCAGCTGGAAATTCAAATTTTAATATTCACGAGGCAAAAAAAATCTCCCATTAACGGAATGCGATGTGAAAACTTCGGTGATTATTCAAATCATGTGTACGTAATAGGAAAACGAATGAATAAATTTGAAGATCTTGTTTATGTGATAAAAACAGAAATAGATAAACATAATTTATTCTTAATGAGAAGTTTATTTCGTAGTTACTGTTAGAAAAGGTCTCTATAGATCATAGGCAATTGGCGTAGCTCTGTTTACCACAGGTGATGTGAGATCCCACACTGGAAGCAGAACCGTATTGTCCTCATGTTAAAGAAATAGAAACAGCTAGTCAAAAAAAAAACAGTCACATATACTTCAGTCAATGAATTTTTCAGCTACCAATTTTTTAAATCTACAGATTGATTAGAGATTTTAACAGTTGTTATAAATTGACCCAAATATCAAAACTAATATAGTACCGATATGTGCTACTCCTGCCGGGGGTGTAGAATTTAAAAACCTGACTAATATTAGAAACGCCAAAGTTTGTTTGTTACGCTTTCACACCTTAACCCTTAAATCAATTTCGATAACCTCGAAATTTCCTTGGACTTCCATCGCCTTGAAGTGGTTGATCTCACAACTTTTCAATAGCTGTGTACCTGCTATCGTCATCAGGTGAATAATAGGAAATTCAGATTATGCGTCGTAGTATTCGGTCCAATCAGCGTCGTCGCAGAGGCCGAAGAAATAAATAAAATATTTTTAATTTGGCCGCTGGGCTCGCTAATTATATTTTCACTTGAACCAGTTCCAGCCATCCATTAGATTCATCATGGAGATGGAAGAGAGTGGGTGCCTACCATTCCTTGATGTAAAGTATCAAAGGAGTAGGTCCGGAATCCAAACAACAGTCTACAGGAAAGCTACGCATACAGGATTATGCCTTCACTACAATTCCAACCACCCATCAGCAACGAAAAGTGACATCATCAAAACACTAATCCATAGAGGCAAGAATATCTCCAGCACACCAGAAGCCCTCAAAGAAAAACAAGTGAAACTTAGAGAAGACCTGTTGGCGAATGGATATCCGGAAACGATCATTAGCAAGGCGTTTGAAGAGCTGGACAAACCACCTAGGCAGAAAGAGGACACAACGGTAGCAACTCTACTATTACCGTATACTAAAGGCTTGTCGGAGAAACTTGAGGAGCATGATAACAAGAACGAGGCCCTACGCACCAGCAATACCAAATAACTGTATATACAGCATACCGTGTGAATGTGGCAATCTTTACATTGGAGAAACAAAACGACCGCTGGACACCAGGGTTAAGGAACACCGCACAGCTACTCAAAGGACGGAGGTAACGAAATCTGAGCTAGCTAATCACGCATGGACCGAACACGATAATATCAACTGGGACCAGGCCAGAGCAATTCACAAGGAAGAGCACTGGTACAAAAGAAAACTCATAGAGACAGCTTATATAATCTCGAATGAAAATATAAGTAGCGAGTCCAGCGTCCAAATTAAAAATATTTGGCGAGCTCTTCCTCGGCCTCTGCCGCTACGCATCACCGGCAACCAACCGCCCGGTACGATGACGCTGATTGGACCCGATAAGACCCAATGACCAACACCGACGGCGCATGATCGGTTAAACGTATAATATAAATACAATAGACAATCTGAATTTCCTTTCATTCACCTGATGACGATAACAGATACACAGCTATTGAAACGTTGTGAGATCAACAACTTCAAGACGATGGAACTGAAGGAAACTTCGAGAAACGAGTTACCTTGTCTACCAACTTCAGACTAACAATTTCGAAAAATTTTGGTATTAAGTTAGACGGGACCCTGGAGACGGTTGTAGCTTACAACTGTCTCCAGGGTCTTGCGAAAAACTTATAGAGGGTGAGATGAGGGAGGTGGTACTTTTTGTATGAAACATTTTATTGCGTCCTTCCAGTTACTTCAAACTTACAGAATTATTGTTTACATTTAACACTTTAAGAATGTATATATTTTATTCAAAATCTTTGAAGGAAGGAAATGAGTTTGTAAAGATATATAGAGAAATGGCATTCATTGAGCTCAAATTTAGCAGGAGGCAATTGATAGATAGTAGTCATTGGTTAAGAAAGAATTTTTGAAAACTCACATTTTAAGGAGGAAAAACGACTGAACTTTCTATGAAAGTTTTTATGGAAACAACTGATTGGTTTGAAATTTTGCAGAAATGTTTTTGATGACCAATAATAAAGATTAGCATATTTACTTTTTCAATTATTCCTTAAAGAGTTTGAAATGGGAGTAGCAAAATTTATATGGACGAATCGACATTTTAACATTTCTAATATCTTGGCATTTTTTTACATCTTTGGCGTTTTTGACTTTTTCGATTTTCCTTTACGTTTACATTTTAAGTTAGTTTTGGCATTTTTGGCGTTTTGCATATTCCATTTTTTTATTTTTCTCGTTTTAGAATAAATTTGACAATTTTGCCAAATTTTATATTGTTTGGTGTACTTAATTTGTTTACATTTTGGGGTTATAATATATTATAATTTTTTGGATTTTTTTTTTATTTTATAAATTTTAGCTATCACATATTTCCAACACTTTCCCTTTTTTGAGACTTTACGTGCGATAAATCAGATAGTGAACATTTTGTAGACGTCACCCCCTCCAAAATATAGTGTCAAAATAACCAATAATGTCTCTATTCAGTTAAAAAACGAAATCGTACAATAAATAAATACTCCACATAGGATTTACCAGCTACGTAATGATCACTAAGTGGTTAAATTCAGTTCTAGTCGTTTCCTAAATAATAGTTCTATCCTAGTTTGTCAATGTTTATGCAAACAATACACGAAATTACTCTATATTTCCAAACGTTTCGAGGTATAGCTCAGACTCCGTTGTCAGTGTCAAAGAAACTTTGAAATAGTATTTGATTTATGACGTAATTAAGAGAATTTAATTTGATAATATACAGGATAGCACAGAAACTTCTAAAGATCATGTAAGAATAAAGTTCCTTTCAAAGTGGAAAAATTATAAAGGGGACACATATCCTCCCCTTTCAATAACAGAATTTTTCTAAAATGTCAACTCAAATCTCTATTAATTTAAGGAATTAATATTATAAATCTCATATCGGTATTATTTTTGGTTCCCGAGAACTGGGGAATTTTTCTTATAAAATACCCCACTTACCGCCTATCGAATAACTGAATGTTCCCAAATTGATAAAACGTGCTCCTATTTATGTTAGAACAGTATATATATCAAGATTCACATCAGTATTACTTGCTATTTCGGACATGTTGAATTCTTTCCAAAACAATACTAACTCCCATTTCCCCCATTTAATATTTTCATTTTGACTTATTGACTATATTACTTTAGGTTGTGGAAAAATAGACGATGTTTCAAAAAACATTTCGCCACCTTAGTTAAATTAATTTTTGCAAAATGTTAATACTCTTTACTTATACTAGTGGTCGCCCAGTGGTCGAAATTCGACCCTATTTCACGAAATTGTAAAAAGTATATTTTTATAAGAAACAGAGTTGTGGAGAAATCGGAGAAGTACACGTAATGGCCAAAATTGTTCACTCATATTGACAAATCTATTGAAATAAAAAGAAAATAAAACTGTAATCAAATATCGGTATTCGAAATATTTTTGACAAATGAATGACCCCCCAAATTTTGGGCTGGAACAGCTCCTGGCAAAATATTCGATATACTAATTGGAAGATTATTCTTTGCAACCTAAAAGTTTTCGTCATTTCCGGTTTCAATCAAGTTCTGGAATATTAAAGAAAAGAGAGGACCAACAACCCTAGGAGAACTTAAATATTTACTACATTCTCTATTGTCCGCTGTCTGACAATTTTTTACACAATACCTTCGGGAAGGTTGTCACAATAACATATTAATCAAATACTTAAATTCACATTAAAAACAGAATATTTAATATGAAAGTTACTGCAACATGTCCGAAATATCAATACTGATCTACTACATTGATTATTTTACCACTAAACAATAACACCGCTTGCATGCCACTTCCAGAAGTACATGCTGTAAGTATATAACAGCATAGGTCCCTTTCTATATAATTACTCAATGTTTTGAGTTTTGACGGTCTGGCGGCGGCGGCACATTCAGTAATTTGTCCTTGAGAGTATGGACGTAAATAATGAATTTTTATTATATTTTATTTAATGAATGAACCAATATTATAAATTAATATTAGCATTCTGCACTGAAGGTCATCAGCAGCTATTAAGCAAAACAAAAATGAAGAAAATCGGTTTAGGGACAGAGGAGAAAATGGTACCTAATCGTTTTGTCTTTGCCTATTTATATATAGATAAATAAATATTTTATACAGAATTTATGCAACAACGACAATTAGCATTTTCCTCCGATTTAAAAAAATTAATGTGGCTTAATCTTGAATATTACCCAAGATATGGATTGTTACATAATCATTTAGGTTTTCCTTTTTCAGTTTTCTTATTGAAAAATCACCCGATAAGTTATTTGAAAAAGATCCATAGATATGTTGAACAATTTCTATAGACACCTGTATGCAAAAAAATGGGAGGTGTCGCGAGACATCCCTATAGAAAAAGTCGTTTTTGGATTTTTTTGACGCTAAAAATATGATTTCACCATTGTCCCTCTGTAATGTATATTTTATATAAATAATAAAAAGTCGAATCACATTTAACGTAAGTAAACTATAATCTTGGTTCAAGTTAAATAATTTTATATTACACATACTTTCTACAGTTTCCATTTCTTAAATCTTCATTGCAAAATTACCATAATCGGACACTATTAGTCACGTCTGATTTCAAACGAAAAAAAAGTAGACCAGACGTTCACTATTAAGGTTATACAACCGCCTGCGCACGATGCTGGTTTGCTCAAAAATCTCAATAATGGAAGAAAGGAGCATGGAGAGGACAAAACAATTTTTTTCTACATAACGATTTCTGGTAATCAAGTCGCACTGCAAACCGCGTTAAGGAACTTCGTTCCAAAAACAAGAAAAAGAAGGAATTATTCATCAATTTCAATAAAAAATCCAGTGATCCGTTAAGATTATTTTATCGAACTATGAACTTTAATTTAAGTCATAGGAGAGTCAGTTTGCTATTATTTTTTTTTTAAATGGAACTATTTTTTGATGTTACCTGATTTCTTCTCCTGTTGTGAACCATTTTGAATGAGTATGGATTGGTGAAACTTCAAATTTGGGAAAAGAATTCTATTGGTAAATTAATGAAATTCGTGAATGAACACATGCGTGCATGGAAATCGACAAATATCCCTAATATATTGGTCGATTTTTCAAAAACCCCTTATGGATATGTGTAGTTTTTTAACGTTTAATCTATTAAGGAAGATCCCTAGGTGATCTCATATACTTTTCTGTGACGTGCAACTTGCAGTTTTGACGTAACGGACATTTCCTCATAAATATTGTAATTCCAACATAATACTGCGTGAATTGTAGGCACTGGAAGTTTTAATTGCGAATTTGAAAATGTTCTAGGTGCATCTCTAGCATATAGGTAGTATAGCATAGTATATTCGGCTTCTTAAATCAATGAGTACCAAACACTTTTTGTTTGTATACCAGGCAAATACCTGCTTAAATGAAAATGTTTCCATTTTGCGAAGAAGGTGCTTTTGGTGTCACATTCTCCCGGCCTAATAGAAAATTCAGTGACAACACATGTCAAGCTCTAAACTGCTATTTGGTGCTATTATAGACAGGGTATTTAGTTATAGCAAACAAAATCATAAAGTAAAGTGGTAGAAGGAGTTGCATATATATGATGATTGAAACATAGGGCGGAGTATGGTATATTATGGTGGTCCATAGGCAGCCGTATATACAGGATGGTTGGAATATAGGGTGGGGTGGAATGTTGGAAAAAATGTGAAATTAAAATTATATAGTGTGATTAAAAAACTGTTATATGATGTGGTCATAAACAAATCATATACAGGATGGTTGAAACATTATGCTGGAGTTGAAATATATTTACACAGTGTGATTAAAAAATTATTTATTTCATAGCACATAAGAAGTTGCATTTAGTGTGGAGAGGAATTAATGTTATACAAGGTGATAATACAAAATGAAAATAATTTATAGATGGATTCAACTCGGTTCTATAATTTACAGAAGGCAGCTAACAAATTTATGGTTGTCCGTAGGCAGACGTATATACATCCTGTATATACGTAAGTACATAAGGTGGAGTGGAATTATTTATAGTTATAGTGGTCAAAAAAAGTTTAAAAAAATTACATGGCGTGGTCCATAAGGCTTAAACATATTTTCGGCTTATTAAGTCAACGCGTACTAGTACATTTTGTTCGCAAACTTTTACCTATAATTTAAATGAAAATGTATCATTGTGTAATGTTGGGGTTTTCGATGTTACCTGGTCCTGTCTGTTAAGGTTATAAATACAAAATAAAAAATAGATAACAAAAACTACCAGAGCTCAAAAAAACTAAATAGTTGAAAATAAAACATTATATATATATATATATATATATATATATATATATATATATATAATGGGCTTCCACCTTTAACTAAAACGTTAAAAAGAAATATAATATCACGATCAATGTCGTTAGGTACTTACCCAGAAAGTAAAAAATCTAACCATTAAACGGTGCTCATTCTGTACAAATTAATTACCTACCAATCCAGTATATTTTTGAAGTCGGTGGCAAGCAACAATCAAGTTTGATGAAGTAGTAGATAAGTATGCAATGCAGCATTTTAGATTTGCTTGGCACCGGCTTCAAAAATATACTAGATTGGTAGGTAATTAATTTGTACAGAATGAGCACCTTTTAATGTTTACATTTTTTACTTCCTGGGTAGGTACCTAACAACATTGAATGTGTTATTTATTTGCTAGAGTTGTATTTTGTTATAATTTTCAGCTTATTAGTTATAGATGGAAGTCGGTTATATTTTTTGAAAAAATGTTTTATTGCTCTATTGATTGAAGTTGTAACAATTGTATTTTTACAGGGATATTTTGACCAGCCTCTTAAATTGAAATTTCATTCTTACCTAATTATGTTGTCAACTAAATCCGAGATGATTTTATAAGATTGCAAGGAATCGTTGTGGAAAATTACAGAAGTCTGTCAGTAATGATACTCATATAAATTTCACCCCAACAGACAATTATTTGGCACAAACCGCTTTTTTGTCCCGTGACGCTTTTTTCAGATCCCATCTGTACGTTCGTAACAAAGACTGTCATCCAACGACGATGACGCTCATTTCATGCAACATCATATTCTGGAAACTTAATAAAATGTCAGTTCTTTGTTGTCTTCAGCAGCAAGTGATGTGATATCTTGGCATCGTCTTTTTCAATGAAAAGTTGGCACGCCGGGTCGATAATTGAGACGTCAGCCTTACGGAATGTTGGACTCACAACACAGAAAGATATTTTATCATATCGATAGTCATAGATGTTGCGCAATGTGCCAGAATCTTCCAGCTTTTGATTCGAATGGGTTTTTGTCGAGATTATAAAATTTCTTTTCATCTCATGAATATATGCAACCGTATTTCCATCACGCTCGGAGTGCCTGAAAAATGTATTATTCAAAAAGGGAAACGTCAATCATGTGTGTTATCAATATTTGTCATTGAATACTTGTAGGGAGTTTTAAAATATATTTCAACTCAAAAGGAAGACATAAATATCAATGTGATAAAAATCAAACAAATGAATAGAGGTAGCAAGAAAAAAATACTTTCAAATCATTTTGTTTCTTTATTTCTTAAAAATTAATATGTCGAAGAAACATTCATAATTTGTAAAATTCTTTTCAACATTAATTGAAATAAAAATCTTTTTACATATGATTTAGAATTAAATCGACAGAAAAAAATTCTGCTGAATTACTATCTGAAATTACATATTCCGAAATTCATTTATTAATTCATATTATTCTAAGCTCATCACGACAGCCATGGGCGTACCCAGCTTTTGGTTTAGGGATGAGCAAATCAGAGAAAAAAGTTGTCCCACAGAGTGTGGCAAATCAGAAATTTTTTGGCCTAAGAGGCGGGGCAAGTAAACACATAAGGGAATTCTTCAAGGTCCACGGCAGGTTTTTCAGAGGTCCGGGAGGAGGGCAGTTGCATCCTGCCCTTTGGTACCCCCATGACGACCGATTTTCAAACGGCACACCATGATTTTCAACAAATAAATGCACCAAACTGCATGGCTTTGTCCCATTTTTGTACAGAAAATCTCACTAAACATTCCTTCACTAAATATGTCACAAACGTAAATGCGGTGTTGCAATATGAAATTCAATATGCGCTGAATTTGAAAACTCAAAAAACTTCCTGAAACTCCTGGATGTCGGAATTCATTTCGCGATAAAATCTCAAAAATCGTTTTTCTCAATACTAGTGTGATTTACGAAGCCATACAAACTGTTTATTGTTTGAATTTTGAATCTTCATAATAACTTTAAAAGCAAAATTATATGTTACTTACTGGATAAATAATAATAATAATAATAAATAATAATATTTTCATTTTGTTTAATAAAACTATAGATCTTTTTTTAAATGTAATAAGGTTTTTTATCTGTTTTTGACCTGAACTGTTATTCCTCTAAATATTTACAGTCATACTGTTTACACCACGGAAAGAATATACTATGTAGTTTGTGTAGTTATTGTATTCATTTATGACATGATATGACTGCCAATTTACAATAGATTCTTAATAAATTCTTTCATGTGAAAATATCCAATGCAAAAGTTGGTTTCTAATAATTATTTGCCTGAGTAAGTATTTAGTAACAAGAACTTACTCATCTCTAGTGACATTAAAAAAAACAACCTAAAGGGTATGATATTCGACATTACCAACATAGAATTATGAAATTCTACAAATAACATGAATTTGCAATGTAATGAAAAACCTCACCAATAATTCAGTTGTCTTTTATTTCATACTTAAAATTTCCACACTCAAATTTCATAAACATAAACAAAAACTTCACAGCTGCAAAAAAACAGCCATAGAAAATTGTTCATTCTGATTTTGAAGTAAAACTAACTCCCTTAGCTTAATAAACCACGTCAAAAGTTTACATTCAGAACAAATAAATATCAAATTTATACTAATCAGTTCTATCAGCTACCAAAATATATGCACTGCATTATGTTACACCCTGTATGTAGAATTCCCTTTCCATTGCTAATTTTTCAACTGAAAGAGATGCAAATATTTAATACCATGTTTCGTTATCGAAATATATCAACTGTTTTAATGCTATATTGGGCTTTATTTTTAAATTTAAAGCCATTTAGAACTCAAAAATAGCCGATAAATCTATTGTAATATTTTTTGTATCAATTTAAATTTCCGAGAAAATTTCCAAAGTTAGGCAATGAACTGCTCGAAAAGCAGATTAATAACAAAAAATATGAAAACAACTACAATAGACCAGAATGTTTGTAAACAAAAATGTAGAAAAATCATTTTTCAAAAGCTACCAGCGGCACACAGTGAAAAAAAGGCATGACCACTAAAAAATTTGTTTATCTCATAAAGTGCAGGGCAATAACAAAATTTAAACTCCCTGTAAACTCGTAAAAATACATTTGGGGCAAAATTAATTTCTATTAAATCGACACAAAATCGCACTTAGCATATGTATTTTCTGTTTGGCAGCAGAATTTCAAGACATTTTATGCCACGAACCAAAAGCCTTTTGTAATATCTATACAAAAAAATATATATGAACACATATTATTAACTCACAGATGCTTCAAGTCAGCTTCATCGATAATAAAAGTTAATAAACTTCAGGAACAAACTAGAATCTCTTTTCAGTACGAAGTTTATTAGACTGTTAAATAAACTCTGGATATACAATAAAGTAACAACATACATACATTTTTATTGAAACACGCAACAAACAAAAGAGATAATCTGAAGAGTACCAGCGACCATAAAAATGCATTTCAAGAGTTTATTCCAGTATATAGCTAGAAATACAGCCCCATAACTGGACTTCACAGAATATAAAATTTATGTAGTGGGATATTTCGGGAGGGATTCAATACACGTGTGCTCCATAAAAAATATAAAATGTTACTATTGACTTTAGGATGAGCATTTTATCGAGATTTCACGTATATACCGTTTATCTTCGGTTTTCAATAATACAATATATGACTAAAGGATTATGCTACCACAACGAAAATTATCTTGTTTTTAATGAGAACCAAAGCTAAAATAATCGCAAGAAAGTTGTATAATCTGATTCAGAACCTATAAAATTAAAGAATTTAATTGTCCGTTTGTTAATTTGTTCGAGCATCACGCAAGAACTACTAAATCGATTTTATTTTATTTATTTTATTTATTTATTTCATATATACGGATAACCCCATTTAAATAAAATACAAAACAAAAATTTAGAGAAAATAACATTAAAACTAAGACTAAATCTAAAAGAACACAAAACACACAAAACACATATAAATCTAAAGTTTACATGACTAAGATTGAACTAAACTTTTAGAAATAATACAAAATACAAAATATAATATAATTACTTAAAACAAAATTATAATTAAGATACACGTAGTCGCGAACAACAGATAACATCAAAACAAACGGCAGCATTAAATATTATAGTATAACGAAAGTTTGATTACACTAATGGAGTTTAAAACAGATCGATATGAGAGGAGTTCTGATTGCCTGTACGCAATAACCTAGTCATTGCTGAACAAAATCCATAGTTAGTTCAATGAAATGACACATTGAAGAGTTCTGAAGAACGAGTTCTCATTGTCGTATTCAAGGATATTCTGTCTAGTAAGCAAGGGCAGTCAAGTTCACCTGACAAAAACTTGTATAGGAAACAAATATCAGCTATTTTACGCCGATTTTGCAAAGATTGTAAATGCATTTGTACTAAAATATCACTATATTGATAATTGTCCCTGCTCAAACCCATTTTAAATGCTACTATATGAAGAAATTTATTTTGAACTTTCTCAATATTAGCTACATGTGTGTTATAGTGGGGGTTCCATATGACAGAACAGTACTCCAGAATAGATCGTACTAGTGAACAATATAATAAACAAATCGTATTATGAGAAAATGTTTTGGATGAACGATTGATAAAACCCAAAACCTTGTAACTCTTGGAAACAACTAGATCAATGTGTCTACGAAAAGTCAGAGAATTATTGAAAACGACACCAAGGTCACGAATTCCACTTACTCGCTGTATCGTTTGTGAATTAATAGCGTATGTAATGATGATAGGTTGTGAAATTTTTGCAAAAGTAATAATAAAACATTTATTGATATTCAGGTCAAGATCATGGCTAATACACCAGGCAAATAAAGAGTTTAAATCGGATTGGAGTAACGTAGCATCATTGCAAGTTGCAATTTCTTTAAACAGTTTGAAATCGTCAGCATACATTAAGATATTACAATGATTAATAATATTGCCAATGTCATTAATAAATAAATTAAAAGGAATTGGTCCCGCGTGAGAGCCCTGTGGAACTCCTGAAGACACACTTATAATCCTGGAAATAATACCCCCCACTTTAACATAATGGTATCGGTCTGTGAGATAACTCTTTGTCCACTCTGAAAGTGGCCCATAAGATCCTAGAGCTTGAAGTTTGGCCAACAGTATTCTATGGTTAACTCTATCAAACGCTTTAGCGAAATCCGTATAAACAGAGTCAACTTGTAGTCTATTCTCCAAAGTTTTTACTAAAAATGACTCGTAGACGGCCATATTCGTTAACAAAAATGTGTTTAAATTGCCATAATAAGAATTGAGAGAAAAAGTAGTCCAATAATTTCGGGATCTCCGATTGCAAACATACAGCTCGGTAATTCTCAATATTTTCCTTAGATCCACCTTTGTGGATTGGCATCAGATAGCTATGTTTCTAAAAACTGGGAAACTTTCCAGATGACAGTGACAAGTTAAAAAATGTTTTCAGAGGAAGCGCTAAAGTGTAGACACAGTTTATTAAAAAATGCGATGGAATACCATCAGGGCCACACGAGAGCTTTATCCGAAGTTCATTAATTCTGCCAATGATGTCTGCTACAGTTACACAAAAGGAAGACAAGTTAACAGAGTTTTCATAATGAAAATGAGGCACATTAATGTTCTGATCCAATTTATAAAGCGTAGAAAAGTAGGTAGCAAAAAGACCTGCAGTTTCCTCAGCCCCGTTGCTTATTTCATCCTTATAAAATTAATATACCCCCAAAAACTTCTTGGATTGTGATTTAAAGTATTTTCAATATTACTAATGTACAATCTGTAACAATTATTAGTGACACCTTTACAAATACTCTCTTCGAGGTGTCATTCCTTTGTATGCAAGACAATATATATTATATATAAATATAATATATATTGTTTCTGGTCGGGAACCTTCATCAGTTGCGCTTCCCACAATTGAATGTCCTCTCGAACACTTCTGTATGCATTTGATGAATTTGGTTAAATTTGAAGACGCGAGATGTAAGACCGAAAAATCCTAGATGTCGGTCTTACATCTCGCGTCTTCAAATCTTTACAAATGCCAAATTTTATGCGAAAAAACCAAATAATCATCATAACTATTAGTTGACTTAAACTTTTTATGCGCTGCCTTCTTTTCAGCTACCAAATGACGCAGCTGACCAGAAAACCAAGCAGCTATTTTGATGTTTTCTTGATCCAATTTGTTTTTATTTCTCAGCAGTTTCAGAACGCATGACTTATCAGAAAAGATGACTTTTATGGGGCGTGGTTTCTCACACGCGAAACCTTGGTTATTTGGCTAGAAACATTACTTATTGGTCTCAGTATAGCCTTCACCGACTCTACATCATCCTTAATCATCTGATCTGGGAATTGTTTACCCGATTCAGAAACATTGTAAACCATTAGGTTATTTTTTCGCAGTTTCCGCTCATCATATTCTGATACAAATACATTGATATTACTAAATGGATCCGCTGCATCACTCTTGGATTCATACTCCGAGCTGCTAGATTTAGATAATAAAGAAACCAAATCCTTTACTTTATCTTCGAGAGTATTCAATCTTTTTTCAAAAATTGGTAGAAGTCTCAGCCCATTCTCGCACGTACTGCAAAAAAATTTCAACTTTATTATGCCCTTCGACTGGATACACTTCAACTCTGGAGGTGCTAATCTTGTGCAATCGTAATGAACACGACCATGACACCATCATAAGTGCAAAATTTATTGTAATTAAGGTCCCCGTCACATTCTATACACTGTGAGTCGTTCATCTTTTAAATAATAAATAATAACCGGGCTAGCGTACAAATATCCACTTCTATTTCTTATCACAGCAAAAAAATGGAACAGGATAAACAGTTTAAATAATAGTGATATCAAATTACCTTAAATTGCCATGAACCAAAGTCGAGATTCACAATTTTAGAGTCAATTTGTTCATACATAACTTGGCACTAACAACATGAAGCAAAAATTAGAATTTAATTAACACTGAAAACCACTTAAAACAGCGAAAGAAGGCGAATAAAAATGTTGTCTGTTTTATTAGTTGTTTCAGTTGTTGGATTTTGAAGAAATTTTATGTTGTTTTTAGAAGTAAATATATTATTTTATTTCGCTACGATGACGGAGGCCGGAGATATAATACAAAAACCACATTTTTCCACTTCCACTTAATATTAGCTGACATCTGTCATTTAGCATTTAGCTAACTGCAAACAGAAAATTAAGTTATATTATGGACTTCCGGCCAAAATGGCGTGATCGATCGTTTGTGCGCGTCCTAGGTTAAGTAAACTGTAATAGTTTAATAATTAACACTCCTACCCTTATAATTTTAATTTCGTTAACAATATCTTCGTCGCCCTTAAAGACACTGATAAAGTGATAGACGCTCTGGAAGTGATATAATTGTTTAGAATAGTGAAAAGCCGGGAGTCTAGGTCACCACGCCGTGTAAATAAAGTTTCGTTAATATCTCATCAATCATTTACGGGAGCTAGGATAGAATCAGAATTTAGTGTTATTTGAAGTTTAAGGAATTTTTTATTTTCAATATTTTCGGTGAAATGCTTGTACATAAGTTAGAAGATTAACCTATAAATTTATTATCTACATTATAAAAACACTTGTTAATGGTCAATAAGATCGAAAGATCAAGACCAAAACCGGCCGTAAGGCCAACCTTGGAAGAAGAAGTTATATTATTAGTATTGGTAATTTTATTTTATTTAAACAGAATATTTGTAAAGGGTAGACAATGCATTTGCTAGAGCAATGCACCTTCCCATTACTAAAGCATTACATGAAATATTGGCATAATTGTGGTGGCAGATACTCTATATATTCTAAAATCGCCTGTAATTTTTTTTATTTTCAGAAACTAATTTTATACATGATCAGTGACCGTTAATGAGCTACCCCCATTTCTAAAAGAAAATAAGTTTTTTGAAGTGAAACCTTCTTAATTGAGGCCCAAACGTACACATGAAAATAGATGAGTATGGAAATGAAATGCATAACTTGAAATTAAACGTGTTTCGACACGACACCACCTTGACCTTGTAATACCCTTACAACTCAATTCTTTGCATAAAAAGGATTAGGTAATATTTTAAGAACCTCTTCTTCTTATAGAAAACTAATAAATTATAGAAAATAAACAAATATAATATCCAACTAATAAACATTACAATTATTTTCTTGCAATATATTAAATTAGAAACTTAACATACGTCTGAAGTCAGGAAGGACACCACAAGAAAGGGTAACGTTACTTGCCATTAAATGTGTATGCTGGCTAGCTTCATATTATAAAGTACACATTTTACATTAAGACTTCTGACTAATAACTAAAATTAATATAGAAAAACGTAAAAAGTGGAAACGACGTAATTCCATCGCAATGCTAAAGCTATAACGAAAAGTTCGCCTACTTTTACAAAGCAACTGCAGAGGGCTCCAAGTGTTGTCATTATTGCTTATACAAGGTCATTTACCCAACCCGGAATATCACGACTAACCGAATCAATTTTAAAGAATAAAATGCTTGGTGTTTCTTATATTTGGGATTGCCTGTAAAAATTTAAATTAATCTAAATGTTATATGTTCCTTTGCGAATACATTTAAATTAAGAATTAAATTACATATTAAAATTAATACTTGACTTGCAACAAAATGGTGACAATTGTGGATTACACAAAGAAAGAGAAACCGAGACAGTCAGATAATGAAAGACGCCAAGTCTTTCTCTTCCATAGTTCAGTCTCAAATGACTGCCGCTATTTTTTTAATATGTGACTGTGTTTTATGTTGGTTTCTATATTTTTGTTGTCATTTCGAAATAACTACATTATTCTCCGGAAAACTCATATAGTCTCATGGTAGTTATAGCAACTTCACTTAGCCCACCAAATCAAAAATTAAATAAATATGTATATTACCATAATGGTGTTTGTTACACTATTAGTATATTGTATCATTATACATAATAGATTTGAATTGAAAAATATATTAACATAAGGCATAAATAAGAGCATTCTTTATATTGATCACGATATGAAAATAAACTATGTACCAATCTTTATTTAAAAATTAGTGGTAAGAAATAAGTTATTACATATGTTGCAAAATCAAATTTTTTGTACTTTATCAGTGAATAACCAACTTCTATGACGTGAGTTTTTCAGTTTTTGAGAAAAGCTTACTTACTGACTTAACAACAGTGCCAAATAATGTCTTCACAAAATCTCTTAAATTTGAATAGTTATATGAATTAATATAATTGAGAATTATGCCAGTAATAAATATATAATAGGTCCATAACAACACTGTACCACGTATAACTCATCAAAAATAAAACCTCAGAAGTTTGTTTACTGTATTTCAGTTTTTTTGGTTCTATACTTCCAGTTTAATATTAATCTCAAAGATACAACATTAAGGGATATGGAATCTTACTAATATATTCTATATCGTAATAAAGGGAAGATCTCTATCTTATTAATAACCAACAAATATAAATTTTGCATAGTTTAGTTTCTTTCCAAGAGATGGGGACAGCAATTTTGTCCGTAAAAAATATAACTGTTGTATGTTATTTTCAGTTGTTATATGCAAATAGCAATAACAATAGCAACTGTTGAAAATAGCAGTTAGTCTCTAGTATGGCAGCGTTTTTTATTTTTCAAATAAAAGAGATTACTAAGGGCGGATGGTTGTTAATACTTAATCCTCTCGCAACATCAAAAGTTGTTTGTAAAACATCAATTTCATTGCTATATTATTTTTATTTTTTATATTTGTTAGCAATAAACGAGTAACAATTTTTCTTGATTATATGTAGTTTGTAAGGCTGATAAAATATTTCCTTGGCATTTTCCATTTTTTGCCCAGTCAATTTCCACAATATGCGTTTTTAAATTAACGAGGATAATAAAGCTCCGATTACATACCCATAAATAACATGTTGTACGTTATAACTAACTAACGGAATTAATCATCATCATATGCAACTTAATTGCAATATCATTTAGTATTGTGAATTATATTTTATAGCTTAAAAGCACTTTCATTTAACTGCTAACGATATACCGTTTACATGTTATGTAAATTTAAAAAGCCATTACTGTTTTCTATTTTTTAATCTATCCAATTTATATCTAGATGAAACAGTAAGATAAGCCAACATAAAAATAAGCCAAAATGATATTTACATGAACATAAAATATAGGATATATAACGACACTTTGTCAATTATTATTATTAATGGGTAAATGCGATAATACTTCTTGTAACATTTTCTACATTGTCCTGAAGAAATAAAGATTTTATCCAAGCTAGAGAACACACCAGCTGAAGATAGCATCAAGCCACAAATCTTAATCTTAATTCTAATACTATAAATGTGAGCATGTATTTGTGTCTTCATGATGTACCAAGAAAGAAACGCCTTGAGATAATATTTTTCATACAAGTAGTTTATGGTTGATAAGACTATCATATGCCACTGTCATTACCAATAAATCACTGTTCCACAGGTTAACTGTCGGCAGCGTTTGTTTTATTGGTTTTATTGGGAATATTTATATTCAGATTTTAATGGCATTAACAATGAAGTAAACATTTGGAAGACTTGGGATCGTTTGGGTTTTTAAAAATACAACCTTTTCTTCTCAAGTGTGGTTGTAGTGTTTGAAGAATAGTTACTGCATAATAGATAAACGATCAGCAACCTTTAGACAAAATAGCGTTGTAATGAGACAATAAAATTTACCACCACATTACTGGAAGTTTCCTTGGACTTCCGTCATCATGAAATAATTGATCTCACAACGTTTCTTCTTAGCTTTCGTCTTTAAGTGAATGATGGGAAATTAAGATTATCCGTTGTATTTATGCAGTTGACTGGTCATGCGTTGCGGGAGTGCCTAAAGAAAGGTCCTTTAACCGTTCTTAATTTGGGCGCTGGCCTCACTAATATATTCTCGTTCCAGATTATATATGCCGTCTCCATAAATTTTCTTATATACCAGCACTCTTTATTGTGAATTACCCTGGACTGGTCCCAGTTGTTGTTGTTGTGGTGTTGGGTCCATGCGTACTAACACATAGTTAGTTAGCTCCACCCTTTAAGTAACGGTGCTTTTTAACCCAAGTGATCGCTTTGGCTTCTCAATGTAGAGATTTCCACATTCACATGGTATGCTGTATATACAGACATTTGGTATTGCAGAAGTATTCGGCTTTGTTTTTGTAATCATGCTCCTTAAAGTGTTGCTGCTCTTGAAAATCATTTTGATTCCATATCTGTGTCCAATAGGTTTAAGTTTTCCGGCAAGACTTTAATGTATGGTAATGACATAGTTTCTATCATGGTTTCTTCTTCCTACCTGAGTGGTTTATCCAGGTCCTCAAACGCCTTGTTAACAGTGGTGAACCTGTGATCCAGAATTCTCACCGAAGTTGAGGAAAAATTGCTTTATAAGGGTCTGAACTACGCTTTAGCTCCCAAAAAGATGCCACTACTAGATATAATCAGTTCAGTGAAGATAGCAATAAGCAGCAGAGAGACACCACACCGCAACTGGATGAATTTCGATGGAAAGTCAGAAACGCAATTGTGAAAACACACCACTTCAAACAAAACCTGAAAGAATGCGAAAATAAGATCATAAAAACACTTAAGGACGACAGATGCATCATCATTCTACCTGCTGACAAAGGAAATGACACCATTCTGATCGACAAAACGGAATACAACAGTAAAATCGACCCTGTACCTCGGGAAAATAGAACTGATCCAACTTCCAACATAAAACGGAAAACTTCAACAATCTCAGATATAATGCTGAATACATTCCACCCGAGACAAGCCAAAAATTTACGCCACATCACGGCAAACCACCACAACTTTATGGACTAACCAAAAAACACAAGCTTGGAGAAGTCTCAGACCGACTACAAGCTCATGAAACTCACCAACAGCAGAGATATCAAAAATTCCTTCTACCAGTACACCGACCTTTGGAGGCCACTCAATTGACTCTGTTTTGCCTTTGCCATTATTTCAAAAAATAAATACAGTATCTTCTGTGGATACTTAAAAAGTAATATATACAAGACTAGGTCGGCAAATTTGGAAAATTTAAGAGGATGAATTCATCTACTTGCTAATTGCCAGATTGTTAATGGTCTGAATTATAACAATTATTTAAGACAGAAACTTTTCGTAATGAAAGAAAACAGAATTTAACTTAGTTTTTACATCACTTTACTGTGACTAGTTTCGGCAAGAGGCTATGCCATTATCAAACAAGAGCGAACTGATAAATGAATTACAGATTGTTACAATGTTACAATTTATACACAAATATACAATGGGTGTTACTTAAGTATAATGATGGATTATATTTATGAAATGAAATTTGGGAAAACCTATGAAGGTATTATTTTATTACATTGTAAAAGGTTATTAAATTTTTAGAACACAGACATACTAGTTAAAAATAACGGTGGATTAAAGTACAGCCTGAAATTTTGGGAAAACTCACAATGATATTATTTGAATACTTCAAAGAGGACACTTTTTTGCAACTCTACCTGGTCATTTAAGTTAAACTCGAGGATAAAGGGTCGTTAACACTCTTGAAAATTTGAACTGATTCTAAAATGGTGATTATCGGTCTAAAACTGTGTACGTGAATAATTTCTGTATCTTCTAATTTTGGGAAGGGATGGCCTGTTTGTAAGCAGTGATTTGCAAATGTTGAGTTTGTTTTGTTATATCTAAATGATCGAAAATGTAGCGGGTGTTGAAATGTCTGCATGTCATACCAATGTAAAAACTGTTGCATTCCGAACATGAAAGCCTATAAACTCCAGAATTTAGATATTTGTTAACTGTTTTGTCTTTGGGATTGAATAAAAGATTATTAAGTTTGTGTTGTGATTTAAAACTGACTTGGATGTTGTGTTTGGACAAAATTTTGGCAATTTTGTCGCTCACGTTTCCAAAATATGTAAGGGAGACGTATTTTGATGGCTTGTCCACAGCCGATACAGTGGGATAAATTAAACGTTGGACTAAATGTTGTTCTTTATGGTAGATAAGTTTATTAATCAACTTTTGGTCATCGCTATTAATTTAATATTATCAAGTTCAATTTTTAAATTATTCAAAGAGAGAGGCAATGTGTAAGCTCTGTGAATCATCATGGATCTATACGCTGATAGTTTGTGACTGTAGGGGGTGAAAGATGAGAATGGAACTGTGGTATCCGTAAAAAGTGGGTTTCCTGTATATATTGACTTCTATGGTATTATTTTGGCGTGTTAGGGTTCAGTCTAAGACATTGACTTTATTGTCAGTTTCGGTTTCCCCGGTAAAGGTTATATTGGGATGTAAATTGTTAAGGAATAATAAGGAAAGAATGTAATTGTCTCTTAGTACATGTGAAAAAGGCTAAGACATCATCTACATACCTGTACCAGAACTTTATATATTTTTGAGATAAGGTGGAGGACATGATAGTTTCTTCTAAGTGTGTCATAAAAATCTCTGCCAACAATGGACTCAGTGGGGAGCCCATTGCTAAACCAGTATTTTGGGTATAAAATTTATTGTTAAATGTGCAATAATTTTGGCTGAGACACAACTCGAAGGCCCTTTCTATGTCTTTTTGTATGATGGGGTTAACATGGCTATTAGTAAGGATATTGGAAATTAAAGGCATACATTCTACTGTTGGGATACTAGGGTACATGTTTGAGATGTCAAAGGATACTAGGATACCTTTGCTTGGAATTTTTTGTTTACTTATTAACTGAGTGAGGTCTATTGAGTTTTTTATGGAATATTGAGCTTTAAATTGACTTATAAACTTAAATTCGAAATTTAATTTAATGGCCATATCTCTTTTCGATTTGTTATGTTTATGACTATTTTACTTAAAAATTTCGTTATGTAACCATTATTACTATTTACTTTGTCTCACGTAAGAAAATGGGGACTTTCATGTTCTGCAATAATATATTTTTGTCTCACGCAATAAAACATTAAATTATTCAATTTATCGGCTACATTACGAATGCACTGTATAGGTACATACAGGAAAATATTTGCAAAAGTTACTTAGAATAACAGCAGAGTGTATGTTGACATTAGATGTCATGTTCGAGTTCTAGGAATTTTCAGGACGGCTAACATAAAAAAAATTGTCAATATTTTATTTACTTTTTATATCTAGGCATCCTGAAGAACTCTGAAAGAAATATTTTTTTCTTTTACGTCGTTCTTGGATTACCTCGTATATACAACGTATAATTAATAAAAATTTTATTTGAATGATCTCATTTCTTTACCGATTTCCTGCCAGGCTAAGCTGATTACGTTAAGCACAAAGTTTTCACTTTCACTTAAAAGTTTGAAGTGACCCTCCGAGTTCAACCTTGTTAGGCGAAATGCCCGTGCTTAACGAGGTAGCAAAGAAGCGATGACACACTTTTTAGGGAGTCTGCAGCTACCAACATCCTGCTTTTGAATTGTAATTGGGTTTTTTGCAGAAAGGGTTATGAAGAGAATCCAGAATAATAATCGTAAACACGTGCAAGGAGGGGGTGACTCGAAAATGCTTTTATTCTTGTTCTGTCACCATTTTTTCTTCAACTTATTTAGAATTTTATTACAGTAGTATGTCTACAATATTGGGATTGCTTTGTGTAGGTAACATCTAAGTCAAAAGGATCTTTAAAGTTATAAGTTTAAATGAATATTTTATTTCGTTGGATAAGTCTTAAAAAGTTGTAATAGCCGTTTCGAAAAATTGCCCGGATTGTTGGTTGACTTTTACAGAAAATCTTCCTTATAGATGGTTTGAGGGAAATAAATTCCTACAATATGATATGATCCACCAGTCTCCCTGTGTAGAAATATGTATTTCCACTTTTCAACTGTAACTTGGTAGTCGTTATCAATCAATGTATGTTTTAATTTTATTTATTTCTTGGATGTTAGCTAAGAAGCGCAATTTTTGCATTTGCAAAATAAGTAAATTTGACTTCTGACATTTTATTAGATACTGGGGTTTCCGCTGTTTTTCTCGATTAGCCATACCAATTTTCTTGTTGAAACAAGAAAGTTCAAAAAGAGAAAGCTTAAAGAAGCAAGCTGATAATTAATAATAATGAAATCGGAACTTCATCTACATCCTCGTTGGAAACTAGCTATTGCTAACCGAGAGAAACAGCAAAACTCCAAGTATCAACTGATGGAAATGTCAGATATACAAATATTGCAAAAATTATTAATTTGACTTTCGTCTGAATAGATATATATAAAAATGTACAGTACAAACATTTGTGCATAGGAAGGCTGGTTGAGGAATTTCTATCTCTAGAAATATCTATAAGGAAGACATTCGGTAAGAGACAATCAGTAATTCCGGCAATTTTTCGAAATTACTCGCTACTATACGTTGACCGTTGAGGAGAGAAAACCCCTAATCAGCGTCTAAATAACCAAGGACCTATTCAACAATTATGTCAATCATTCTAACTTACAGAATTGTTTATTCGATCAGCAGAATTAATTTTACAGAAGTTAGTCTATGCCAAAATTTATCATTTGATCGCCATTAAATAATTACAATCATTGAGAAAGTTGTAGTACTCATAATTTATATTTTAAAAAAAATTAGAATAAAAATCGTTGAAAACGGTTTTGAAACCGTGTGCAATCAATCACTATTTTCTCACATATATTCTTTTTTATGTGATTCAAGGTATAATTCTATTGATTATTTTAGCGCATTCTTATGTCTCTCTCTCTCTTTTCCTCTCTCTCTCTCTCTTTCTCCCTCTTTCTCTCTCTATTTAGTTTTTTTTTTCTATATTTTCCACATATTTTTTAACTTTCTTATTTGTTTTATTAACCACCCTGTATATGTTACTGTATATTGGTCAACAATATAAATTATTTGTCTATCATTTTCTAAACCACCCTGTACAACAATAATTGAACTCCACACAATGCTGCAACCGGCCTGTATAACTATTAATCCTCTATTGGCTGTTTCTAATTTTCTATTGTTTAAATCACTCTGTATACCTATAATTTTACTTCGCCCCATATGTCAAGTATAAGCAACTACTTATGTTCCACACTGTTTTACATTTTTTAACCACCCTGTATAACTGTAATTCCACTCCACTTTATATTTCAACCATCCTGTAGATACAACTGCTTCTAATATTTTCTCAAATAATACTACGCTTATTTAATACTTTCTAAACTTTTTTTGGTTTACTCTGTATAACTATAGTTTTACTTCACTCTTATTTCAACCACTTTGTGTACGCAACTACTTACATGACACCCAAAATAACATTTTTTTAATCCACCTGTATAACTGTAATTTTACTTCGCCCCATATTTCAACTGTGCACATTGCTTGCGCTTGAATTTCAATGCACATAAAAATACACACACACCCCTGTCACCGTATATTTAATAGAAAAGATCGCTCACATAACAATTATTCTTTTCGATACACTGATGGAATATTTTGTTCCCTTTCACACGTCAAATGAAAACCATTATAAACACCCTGTACGATACACTTTTATGGCATATGTTGACATTTAAGCTAGATATTTATGATAAAATTTTAACAAGTACATTAATGTTTACCGTTATTTTGCACATATTTTTCCGATTTTCAGAAAAATGGTATGTTTTACGTTATAGAAAATTATACAGAATCAAGCTGGAACATTTCTTTGCAAAATACAATTTAAAGTATTCAAATTGGTTGCGCCGTGTCAGAGAAAACAGTAGATTTATTGAAATTCACTGAAATGTAATCCCTTAATTACTGTTTTTTTCTGATTTTCTGGAAAACCGTAAATCACAGGTTATAGAAAATTATATGGCACCTTTCTGTGATATTCCTTAATACAATGTCGTTTAAATTGTTTTTGAATAATCACTGAACATACATAACAAAACGTGATAACGAATTGATAACCTCCTCCTTTTTGGAAGTCGCTTAATGAGTCTTGATGACAGCTAACTTGGGAAGAATGCACAATTTCTACTTGTCTAGTATCTATTCGACGTTCTTGTAAAATAAATATTGATTCCAAGTTTGGTGACACTACTAATATTTTAGTTTTTTTTTCTTATTAATAGATACTAGAGGAAACCATTCAATATAATTATTGCGTAAGTCGCTCATTAATAAAAAACCCGTAGTGTAGGCACAAAAACGTGATGAAATCTCTTATTTAGTTTCAAAGAATTATGAGAGGACAAAAAATATTATTTCATATTATTCGCAAGGTTAGCGACCGGGAGGTGAATTATATCGTTAATTAATTTTACTGTTATTAACAATTTAAATATATCATGAGCTGTTATGCATTTGATTGTTTTCTCAAGGATAGAGTTCGTTTTATTAAAACTGAATTGACTTTTAGTTAGTAATTTCTAAATACTCACTAAAAACGACAAAATAAACATTTGGATATCTGTAAGGACGTTTGCTTTTAGTTGACAGGAACTTTTCTGATGATAATTTTAGGTAACCTGTAAAATACTGCAAAAATATTACAAAATTGTATAATCCTAAAATTTACTAAATATCCCGGGTGTTTCGAAACTAATGCCAAAATAATTACAGGGAGATTCATTGTTATAATTTAAAGGAAGTTTGTCATAAAATTTTGGGGACCAAAGATATTTGACTAATAACTGTTTATTTCTTTCGTTGAAATTAAAGTAATGGAAAGTCTCAGATTTTGTAGAACGGGTTCAATTAGATTAGCTCCGTTATCAATTTTTTGCGAATTTGCTTCAGGGCACAGAGAAAAAAATGATTTATACGCCTCATTCATTAAAAAAAATGTTTTCATAAATTCAACAGTTTTCAAATAAAATATAAATTGTATCGAGATACATGGCGAAAAGAAAGAAGGTGTTCCCGTAATACGTCAATTAAATAGTTTAGTTTTTAATATTTTCATAATTTTCTATTTCAGGTGAGTTCCCCATCTTGAGAAGCTTTAGTTCAACAATCATGGTATTTTGTTCATATCGTGTTATCCACTTCCTAAATTGACAGATGTGGAAACCATTCTTCCGCTTCCCAAAAATGGTAAGTTTTCTTGCCGTAACCTTAAAGGCTAGTTCCGACTGCGGTAGTGTTTAAGACAAGTGATTTGCTATGATAATAGAATACTAAAAAATAGGCATTCTCGTCAGCCATTTTAGGTACATCTGTCACTTTTAACTTAATCATTTTTTCATAAATATATGGACAGTGAAAAATCTTAAATAAGCCTCTAAAAATGTTATGCTTACAGTACGCCAAAAGGCTTGCATCACATCGTTGATGATTAAAGCAAGATTTGTCACAAGCAATCCTGCAACTACCTCTAAAATTTCACTTGATGACTAAAATTTTCTCTTTACAACTGAATTTGAACGATAATTTTATGAAACTCTGGAATAGTACTTCCAGTACAGAATTCTGAAGTATTGCATATACAAATGAGAAAAAATTTAATTGTTCAATCTTTGATAGATAATAATAACGTATTACTCCCAAGCGAGATGAGGTAAGCAGTTGGCAGCTAATTTTCTCCTCATTCCATATTTTGAACCCCTGAAACAATTATTTGCCTCAGAACAAGATATTTCTCAGTGGAAAATTGCAAAATTCTCATTATGAACATCGTTTATTCACGACAATTGTGTAGTTTTACCACATCTTAAAGGACTAACCTAAACAATTTTTATTGCTTCATATGTCACATGTCAAGGTAAAAATTACTTTTAGCAAACTATCACCTTGGAGAAAAACCCGGGACAATTGACAATAATATCAATAGAGATCCCAGTACCTTCTGGTCATTCTTTCGAGGCAAATCACATGATGGTTGTGTGCCACGGAGGATGACTTTGAATAACGTTAACTTAACCGATGAACAAAGCATTGCAGATGCCTTTGCACAATATTTTCATTCTGTGTTTGAACCAAGTACGATCGATCAGCAAGATCTTTATTATAGAGGGGGTTTTAGTTTTCCTGAAATAACTGATAATGACATTCTTTCCAGCATAAAAAGTTTGAAGCCCAAAAAAACAACTGGCCCTGATGATATACCACCATATATCTATAAGGGGGTGTGCCGATCTGTTGGTTACTCCTCTAAAATATATCTTTAATCTAGCTCTGAAGCAGCGATGGTTTCCTGATAAGTTTAAAGAAGCAATTGTAACCCCAATCTTCAAAAAGGGGCGGAGGGAAAATATTCATGACTATCGACCTATCAGCTTATTAAACAGCTTAGCTAAAATATTTGAAAAAATTATATATAACTTCATACTTACCCACATAGCTGACAAAATTTCAAAATACCAACATGGTTTTTTTCCTAACAAGTCAACAGTTACAAATCTCTGTATCTTCTCTGAATATGTATCGGAGGCAATTCTAAACAAACAACAGCTGGATGTCATATACACAGATTGTGCGAATGCATATGATAAGGTGGATTTCAGTGTCTTGATAAAAAAACTGTCGGTTCTTGGTTTTTCAAGTGAAGTATTGTCATTCATAACTTCATACTTACTCGCACGAACCCAAAGGGTAAAGATAGGTACTGTCTTCTCCCGTCATTATATTGCCACCTCAGGAGTACCGCAGGGTAGCATCTTGGGTCCTCTCTTGTTTTTGATTTTTATCAATGACTTACCCGATAGCCTGAAGACCTGCGTTGGGTTGTTGTTTGCTGATGATTTCAAACTATTTAAACCCATTAATGGCATAAATGATGTTGTTGCACTTCAAAACGACTTAAATTTGGCGCTTAATTGGTTTAGGGAAAACAAAATGTTTGTTAATACCCAAAAATGTTGTGTTGTTTCCTTCTCCCGAAAAGTCAATATATCTATGGAAGACTATTACATTGGAAATTGTAAGGTTAAGAGGTGTAAAGAGGTTAAAGATCTGGGGATAGTCTTTCAAGATAACTTCAAATTCAATACCCATTTCAGCTATCTGATAAACAAGGCATACAAAGTTCTTGGATTTGTCATACGTAATAGCCAAAATTTGAGTGTAAAAACAACCATACGACTTTATACATCTATGGTGAGGCCTCACCTTGAGTATACCTCTAACATTTGGTCACCAAATTGTTACACCCAAAGTAACGAAATTGAAAAAGTTCAAAAACGTTTTCTGCGCTATCTCTATATCAAAGAGAATGGCATATATTCCTTGATGGTATCTTATAGATCAATGTTGGCAACCTTCGATCTCTGTTCTTTGAGTACGAGGAGAAAGACCCATGCTGTTATCTTTATATAAAACATTCTAAATAACAGAAAATATTTCGATTGTGGCTTGATCAATAGCGTTAAGTTTAGGGTCCCCAAAATTAGCTTAAGACTACTCTCATCTAATCTCTTCTACATTAACAACGGAAGCCCTTCGCCCTTCACTTATCTACTCAGTGTCTGCAATGATATGCTGTCCAATAAATAATAACATAGTTCCTGAACTATTTAACATCAAATTTGGTGAGCTTAGGCGCATATTATTGCTGCATCAGAATGCAATCCCTTCATGATATTGGCATGTCTGTGACATTGTCAAATACTTGTGTACTGTTTAATCCTTCACATGTAAGTACCTATTTGGTGTTTGTAAAGAGAATAAATAAATAAATAGAATATTTAGTTAGCAATTTCTCACATTTATTCCATTTGTCTTTAATTATTTCAAATTAAATCCTCAGTACATTGTAAATAGAGTAAAATGCAACAGGTAGACCTCAAATGCCGAGAATAGTAAAATACAAGTATGGTCAGAACAATGCTTAACTGTCGATTTGGATTTAAAAAATAATTTAAATATCCCAATTTCCGCAATAATCGGTAATAGTGTAGACAAAAGTACCAAATTAGGGAACAAAATATTTTTCAGAAAATTGATTATTTTACTGTTCCTTTATAAACTGTCGGAAAAGGAAAAATTCACCGATCAAACATGCTTATTCTCGTGCCACATGAGACATGTTTGATTGGTCTTTTATATTTTCTACATTATTAAAGAATAATTTTACACAAGAGATTTAAGATGGCACCTCACAAATAACTTAAACTGCTGATTTCAGGTTTTTTGCTGAGGTACTCCACAAAATATCTAAAGGCTAGGGATGAACTGCTTGTTAGTGTCAATCCAAAAGGCAACTAGTACATCAGCAAGCAACTCATGTTTTTCCTTTTGAAAGTACTGTTGCCATAATGGCATCCAGACACACATAATGGGCATACAAAGCGAATATTAACTATTTTTGCACAAATATTAATCGAAACTGAATTGGAAATGAGTTAAGTTGGGGTATTTTTTCTATCCTTATATGACTATTTTGGAAATTTTGAATAGCATAGAATTGATAGTGTCGTAAAAAAAGTAGGTGTTCTTCAAAGAATTCAAGCTAGACGAGATAAACAAAGGAAGGTTATAAAGAAGATAAAGAAGGTTACAACAAAGAACGAAAAAGCAAAATCTATTAGATCCTATAAAATACCTCAACTTAAGACTCCCTAGAAAGGCAACTGCGATCAAACACACGGGATGAAGCCCAGAAATTACCGTACTTTTGGAAAATTGTACTAGACTCCGTTCAGCCCAACCCTCAAAGTAAAACAAGTCAAAAAGTGGCTACCAATAAGCGAATGATGTGCGAAGAAACTAGCCTGCAAGCACCAAAGCACAACAAACACAGAGATGCGTGCCGGATGAACTAAATCTACCGGAAATACAACAGTTTAACAGCTCACCGGCTACCTTAAACCTTAACTGAGGATTAACCAGAAGCATGAACAAATAGATACCAGAAGAACGCGAAGTGCCCCGTAAAAGGCAAATGTAATCCAAACTACTCTTCAGGAGTACATAGATGTTAAGAATACATTAATTTCCACTATAATGTGAAAAACAGTTAAAATATGTTAAAAAAAAACAAAATAAGCTGTCTGCCCCTACTATTTCCGAGGCTTTCAATTAAATACTGGATTTATCTCTATTAGAAGTAAACATCACTAATTGTACACTTGTAAGGTGTAAGAAATAAATAGCAGTGGTTTTTTAGCAGTTTACTTGAGAGTATTTGCCGACACAAAAATCTGATGGCAGATGAAAAAATAAGAAAAGCCTTAAAAATAAAAATTATAAACTTAAAATGCGTTAATTGAGATTCGGAAGAATTGAAAATTATTCGTAATTTAAGGATTTAGTTCAACAGTGTATTGAACAAAACCGAAAACAAGACTGGTAAAGCATATACAAATTCGGTTTCAAAGGCAGACAAATTAATCCCTTCTTGTTTTTACAAAGTTAAGGCCATACGTTCTTGTTGCACAAATAGCTTTTCGGATTTTGGCAACTACTTTAAAATCAGGAATCCTCATAAGTACAAAATTGGAAAACTGTGTACACCTTTGCTTTATCTGTTTAATAATCCACTTATAAACCCAATTAGGGCGTTTATGACAATAGTCGCAATGTTCTTCCTAGTAAATTTCTTCCCGGGCATGTTTGCTATTCTTGATTAACTGAGAACTAGAAAGCTGTATGACGTATGACATAAGTATATAATACTAGTAGATATAAAGGGCAGAAATATTTAACTTATAAATATGTTTCTAAATTTGAGAAATAAATTATTGGAGCTAAATATATTAAAACAATTATAAACAAGCAAGGCGAATTTATAGCTGACTTTTATGTCTGTTTACAAATGGTAGAAGTACATTCCCTTTATTTTATTTTTTTTGTAGTTCTAGTCCGTAGATTGTGTATATAAATTTGGATATGACTATTAGTGTACGTTTTTCAGTTAGGATACGGCAGAAACAATTGTTTTAATTTTGTAACATAATTATAACTTCTTTTTTACACTGTAGGTGGATTTTTGATCACTTATATTTTTCAAACCTTAGTCTAATAGTCTAAAACATCCTAAAATGAACTATTTGACAATTACATAAAAGGGGGCAGCATTTTAGGAAGAGGTTGAAATTTGGTATCAATTTATAGTTTGGTGACCCGATCAGTAGTACATATCGTAAATGAAGAAATTTTGATTTTAGGGATATTCTGGGGGGGGGGGAAACTAAAAAAATCGACCGTTCCCCACCCCTGATCTTCGAAACTACTGAACCTAAAATTTTGAAAAAAATAGGAAATATAGATCGTGGGGCGAACTTTACAGGAAAAATAAGGAGAAATCATTAAAATTAATTTTGGGGGGCAAATAATAGAATTAAATGAAAATTTAAAAAAAAAAATTCATACGCATCATATAATATTTCAACACAAATATATTTTTTTCATATTTAAAAAAAATAGGTAAAAAGATATTAACGAAAATATACCAAAATTCACCCATACCCAGATTACTGGAAAATTAAGAAGAAACCTCTACTTTTAGTTTTGGTGGGCAAATTACAGAATTAAATGGAAAATATAAAATTAAAATTGTTTCTAACGCATCATGTTATATATCAAATATATATCATTATGACGAAAACAAATATATTTTTTCCACATTTTTAAAATAAATAAATTAAAAGATATTAACGAAAATATTTAAAAATTTACCCATCCCCCCCCCTTATCGCCGAAACCATAACCTGTAAAACTTTGAAAAAAAATGGAGGTATAGGCTTCCCTGAAAGTTTATTAGTAAAATAAAACTCTTAATTAATTTAAATTAGAAAATTAAATACATATGTATTCTTATAAAAATCAAGCGAATCCTAAAGCAGATAAAATAAAAAGTCTATGTGTGTAAAATGAAAGTGTATATTTTTTATAAATATATCTTTTAAAAGATATTAGGGTAAATATAAGAAAAGGCACTTAGTTATGCTTGACCAAATTATTTGTCTAGTAGTTTCTGAATCATTATGACTTGATTTAGTTTATTTTTTTGCGTTTTCTAATCTAATATTCTTGCAGAACACTGGATAAAATACTGCTCGACAGCGGTTCCTGAGAATACACATTGAAACATATTATACATGAATAATAATTGACAAACCCATAGATCAACTTTCGCTCAGTTAATCCGCTGAGAAACTTTTTCTACAAGAAGGAAACTAGGTACTACAATTTCAAATATTTAATTTAGGTTTTTTTCCAAAACCAAACAAAATAACTTTTATGTCACATACGCAAATTTCAATGCAATTAAAACAATACTAACATGTCGATCTTAATAAGAGCCATTTCAATTTTGTTGACATTTGAAATTCCATTTAATAATTAGGTTCTGAAATCAATTAAAGACTTGTAGTTAAATCAACTGCGCGCCCAACTTCAAACGGAGTAGTTCATGGTGTCTCATGGAAAAGTTTTCTTCGTTGAGATTGGATGGCAGGCCTTTGCTTTTATGATGATAACTTATGAAGTTTAAGGAATTCCATGACAGTCTCTTGGGAGAAACCGAGATCGATTTCTCCTTCATGAAGTTCCATTTATTGGGAAAAGTTGTGCCATTTGGTGGAACAAGAAAAAGCCACCGCAAACTTCAGAATAGATTAGCATAATTCCTTACAAAATGATGAGGACATAACTTTGAGGAACATTAGGGTAGTTCATATAAGTTTCCTAAATTTAAAGTTAATCATTTTACTTGTTCGTTTGCATATTTTTCCAGTTAACCTCTATTTCGGAATGTCTAAGGTACGATAGCAGCTTCATTAGTATGTAAATAAGAAAGAAGCCAATTTATTTTTTGAAGAGTTTTTTGTGAACAATATCCAAAATCTCTTAGGTCATTAATGTTTTTATGGGTCGGCTAAACTCACTATGTTCATCTATTAGGAATTTTTAGAGATATATTTGAAATAGTAGAACCTTTCCAATAAATTGGATAAACGCACCAACAATTTGATATTGTAAACCATCTAGAGGATTTTTATAAAATGGAAAAGAAAGATGCTCATTAACTATTAACAACCAAAGAAAATCCATTAAAACATTGAGATTGCTTGAGAGTTTCTTCGAATTTTTGTGATTCTTTCAAGAGATTTAATTTTAAAAATTGTTGTGAGAAAGAACGAGTTAAAGTCTAAATTCATACAGTTGATGTTTGCACAATAATTTATAATGAATATGGTAAGTAGTGACAAGATTCACTCTGGGACACATCTTCAACTCAAGTGTTTTGCATATACAAATATCCCAAGCACTTGCATGACAAAGCACATCACTAATATCTGTTGGTATCAATGAAAATGTGTTTCAATGATTCAGCTTGTGCCTTGATTAATAGGTGAAATATTTCAAAGCCTATCAAGAGGGCAAAACAATTCACAGCCAGCAACAGAAAAGAGTAGGAGGAATACAAATGAAACTGACTGCTTCTTGTATGGCGAAGACCTGAGACGTAACCTCCTCCAACCCGCTTACGTATTTTTTTGTACAATATATCAGGGGTTCAAAAATTAAAAATACAGTAAAATTTCGTCACGAGCCACCGATACAATTTTATTTGACCTTGAATCTAGGTCATTCCAAGGTTGATTTTTAAATTCAAATCAACAAATCCCCAAAGAGCATAACATTCCACGTTTAAATATATACTTGAGACAACTCAGAAACTCCAAAGCAAATATTCAAATAATTACGGTATGGAATTCGTCATATACGGTTACAAGGAATCAAATTGGTTTTGCAAGGGATCAAAACATGTCAATATAGGTACTTAGGTAATGGAAGATCTGATTATGACAATGATCGTGGAGATTATATCTGAGAGATGATTTAAGTCATTATAGTAAAATTACCTACTACTTGTATTTGACAAATGTCAAAATTCTAGATCCACACTTCCATAACTCTATGACTTTTGATCTTGAAACGCTTTGAAGTAAACCAAGAAACTTTAAGGTAATGTGAATGAAAAGCGTAAGGCTTTCCAGGGGTCAAAGAACGTAGAATGCAGTACCTATATGAGCGATAGGATTGTAATTTATATTTAAAAAGTCGACCTTGCATCGTCAAGATCAAATACAAGGTCATTATCGAGTTTTTAAAAATGCTAACGAATTAAGTGGGCATACATTTCTATGTGGCGTAGTTGACATATACCATAGAAAATACTGACACCAAATTATTCAATTTGTATTCAAAGAAATGCTGCGCTCTTTTGAAATCGATTTTCGTTTAATACAACTGAATAAGCAAAATGAGACAATACTCACCATTAATTTATCTTTTTTCTAACTAGTCTACTTTTCATATCCCGGGTATACAGGGTAACAGGCATGTAATTTAGCGTGAATTATTTGATACTCTAGTTCTAGTTGAGCACAACTCCATAATACAAACAGGAGACAACGAGTTAAAACATATAGTTAAATAGTTGCTTGGGATTGTAACACCAATAAACTCACTAATAGAAACGCACTATGGACTTTAGTACAAAAAATAATAAATGTTTGAAGGTACAAACATTGTATTATTTATTATCTATATATAAATAGGCAAAGACAAAACGGTTCGGTACCATTTTCTCCTCTCTCCCTCAACCGATTTACTTTGTTTTTGTTTTGTTTAGTAGTTTAATTTAGAGTCTTTTTATTTTTGCCGGATAACTTTTATATAATTTAACTAAGATTAAGATTATTAAAATCGTGAAATTATACACAAATTCACGATAAATAGGTAGATCTGGCAACACTGAATTCATGGCTGTCTGCAGGAAATTTGATTTAAATTTTGACATTTCATTACTTTTGTATCCAATAGGTTGAAAGTTTTCAGTTCAGTGACAAAAGTTTTCCAAGTATTTTCAAGGTTTCAATTTCAAATCACGTGAAAAAATTGCCAAAAATATCGTCCCGATATGACGGGTCTAAAATTTTGTCTGACTTTAATCATCTTTAGATAAAATCTCCAAGATCATTGTCAAAACCAGATCTTCCATTAAATAAATACCCATTTTGACACATTTGACCCCTTATGACAGATTATGCCTTGAAGTTTCTGAGTTCTCTCAAGTTTATATTTAAGTGTAGCAAGCAGGGATTTGGTGATTTCAATTGAAAATGTGACATCAACCTTGGAATGGCCTAGATGCAAGGTCAAATACAAAGTCACTAGCCGATAGTATGAAAAACCTATGAAAGTTTCGTCTAAATTTTATCGGCGGCTCATGATTTGACGAAATTTTACTGTATCGCTACTTCTTGAACCCCTGATATATTGTACAAAAAAATACTTATGCGGTTTGGAGGAGGTAAAGTCTCAGGTCTTCGCCATAAACGAGACATTTTGGTTTGCATTTCTCCCCCTCTATTTCTGTTACTGGGTTTGAATATCAGTAGCCTTTAAAATATTCATTGAAACAAATTTCCATAGATACCAACAGATATTAGTGCTGTATCTGTAAAACAGTTAAGTTGATGTCCCCAAAGTGAATCGTGTCACTAGTTACCATATTCATTATTACTTATTATACTATATTATACTTCATTAGATTTAATTTAATGTGATTTTATATTCCTACGGTCCCACATTAATAATTATTACCATTTTCAAACTAAGCTAGAAAGCATATGTAAATAACCTCCATTTATTTAGATCAGTCTACAAATTAATTTTTTTTTATTTTTATAAAACCATTAATACTGCAGCAAAAGAGACTGTTCTTCGTCTCAAAAAAACGACGTCGATACCGTTGTTGTTGTTTGTACTTCGAGACCCTCACACCATGTTGACCAAGATTTCATTGATCTAACCTTCACCGTAGAATTTCGACCTCTTATATGACAATTCAAGGTACTGCGGTGAATAATTTTATTCTTCAAAATCAGGATCATGCGATGCTGAAGGCGTGTTGGGGTCTTCAACATCCACCTGTCTTCAGTTTCTTCTTCCAAATCATAATTTTGGTGTATAGTAGGAATTGGTAAACTATCTGAATGTGGAATCGGGGGAGGAGCAGATGGAACATTAGGGTACTGAATTGTCCCTTTTTTCAATGACGAGCCTGTCTTTATAGTCCATTAAAAATTGCAGTCAATTATATGGTTTACAGACTCCTGACAAAGCACAAGCAAAGAAAAAGTCATTATTTGTATTTTAATTTGCAGTCATTCTCTTAATAAAACTGAACATATACGACATATGGGGAACCAACGATTTATCCTGGTAACCTACCTTCATACCGAAACAATATTGTATGTTTCCTTTAGAAGAGAAAGCAAATTGCTTTTCTGTAACGAAGATGTTATATCACTACCAATGAAACAAATATTGTTAGCCGAATTTATACATTTACGTGGTATATTGATATAACAAATTTTGCTCTCTAAATAACCAAATCCTGCACCAATTATCAACAGAGATAATATAAAATTCACCGTCCCACACCGACTTTAGTAACCTACTCTCAACTAGATTACTGCTATATTTTCACAGTTAACAAGTGTGCCAACATCCAAAAACTAGTTTTTCTGTGAAGATGTATACTATAAAAAATAAATACGAAATGTCTCTTTATCTCTAACACAACTGCTAATTATATTATGTTTCAAATTGAAGGGCTGGAAGAGAATAAAACTTTTTGGGAAGAAATGTTTCCGTTGTGGACAGTGCAGTCAGTTTCTCCCTGAATTATTTGAATTTGAATTTGGAATTATAAAAATTTAAAGAATATGTAAGGTCAATCTCAATTTTTTACCTCCCACATATTGGACTAAACCTTTTCCTGAGATTATTCTTTCAACTTGGATTATCAAGACAAGAGTGTATCGATGATCATAATTCTACAGCACAGTAAAAACTGGTATTAGGAGTTAAATCTTGGCCGATTTTCACTCGAGGACCAGTTTCGTAAATCGATACTGTATGTAAAATCATAGCACGATCGTCTTTGTCTCGTTGAAGCATCTTAGTGTGACAGGCAAAATGTCATCGGACAAATTCGGAAGAAGACGACAATGCGAGTTCGCACACATCGTCTCAAGCAAAAGAAATGTTGAGTAGCCATACAGCTCTGAAATGACACACAAAAACTTTATTTTCTTTTGCTTTGTTTTGTTTTTTATTATTAGGTCAGAACGAGAAATATCAACACATTCGTGCATAACGTTTTAACTTTTTCATTTAAGTAATGCTATAAAAGATTGTAAAATTAAAATTGAAAATCCATCTATCCGAATTTTCTTTACAAAGTTATTAACGTGGGATAGAATCAGAAATAGCACCAGAGTAGCGAACGGCATTACTCAAGTTTAAGCTCAAAACGACACTTTCTCATTACATCCTCCCATAAATATTCACGGCAAAAAAGTAACCAATGTCGCATTTCAGGTAAACATCCATTGGAAATACCTACAAAAAAAAACACGTTCAAACTTTAAAATTCAACGCCTCAAAAAGTTTCCCGACAAATGTTCGGCTCCCTTATCGTCGTTTTTTTTTTCTTGCTCGACGAAGAAGATATCTCCGGGGAAGTTTGGTTTCATCAGAAAACTCTTTACGTTGGAAACGTTTATCACAAAATCGAAAGGTATAAAGCTCAGGGTATACCATACGCCTCGCGAACGCGAACAAACTTTGCTAATTTTCTAGAGCGCCTCTTTCTATATCAAACAATAGTCACGTTCTTCGTAAAACTTTTGTTATAAGTGAGCTTTTATTGGAATTCCATGAACATTTTCAGGAACCAAGAGTGTATTCTTTACACGTGAGATCATAACTATATTTTATGAACGAAACCGGTGTATCACTTCTGCTCGGAAAATTCACGGTTGTTAATTAAAAAGTAATTCAAGCGATTTTTCCCCATATCCCAAAATATATATTTGAGACAGACTGCGTCATAGAGACCGCCTTTAAAGATTAATTATAATTACAGCTTTCTTATGGAATTAATTAATTCCAAACCGTAATTTATGCATGGTTTATCGAAATAACATCTGAAAACATCTCAAGGGTGATTGATTCTCTGATCTAAGTTAAGGGGTTATTTAAGCACAAAGTCTTGTACCCTCACATCAAAACTTTATTTTTACACTCAATGCCGTTTCAACAGAAAAGATGTCATCATCATGAAGTAACCCAAAAATGAAACTATTTACAATTCTCTCTTAATATATAATACTTATAATACTTTCGGTAAAATACAGGGGAAAAATGTGATAACAATCTCTAAGTAATCCGGCTAACCTTACAAACAATTTATTAAATACTCTAATTATTAAGATGTACATTTTTAGGAATTTTTGTGTAATATATTATACAATGGGCTGTTTGGAATTGAACCTTCGTACGAATTCATAAGATTATTATTCTTATACAACATTATGCTTTCGGGCGAGTCTAGTTCCTTACAATTGTGGATTTGCCTTTGACTAATCGTAAGGCCTTATTCGCAGGAGCGCTTTTTATGGAGCACTGTTTGCATAATTATTAATCACTAATGCAAAGTGCCCTGCAGTTATTACATAATTTTTAGTTATTTATTTATTTAATTTATTTAATTCACAAAAGTAAATAAATTCTACAAATTACTAATTACCAATTACAAATTCTTACATATAATTACATGCTACATATTACATACATAGGATGTAACACTTATATACATTATAGATTTAAAATATTGTAATGACAGTGACTGTTTAAGCATGGCTTGTGTACAGTGCTTAGTAAAAGAATATTTAAATAAGTAAAACATATTTCAATAAAAGTACCTATGCAAATATTGCCAATAATTTTGGATTTCAATTCTTAACTTTCTATACGTCCACGTCCACAGATATACCAGATCTCCATTAATTTATATGTGCGAAATATTCTTTAAATTATGTTCTAACAGGTTAGTTCATAATACTTCAGATCCCAGTCAATACATTAGTCATCATTAACGCCGAACATGGAAGTTGTTAAGTTTATCTATAGGATAGCCCAATAGTTTTTGTAAATGTTTTCATTGTTTTGTAAATTCTCGTTGTACCAAGTTCCTAAAAAATCTCATTATATGGGTCGAGAATAAACTAGTATTCTTGTTTCTCGTTTCGAAATGTTAACACTTCATTTATTCTTAATCTAAACTGTTTCTTTCTAATTAGTTTATCCTGAATACTGATTGAAAAACCATTACATGCAGCTATTTCTTTAATTCTTTTCTTTTCTCTCTCAAACCTCTCTGCTACATTGCAATCTCTTGAACTGTGCTTATCTATACCAAAGATTTTGGATATCCACATAGGTATACATAAATCCACAAGTTTAAGTTCAGGGCAGCGGGTTGGTTAGTTTACAGCATCTTCTCGACCTATAAGTCAATTGAAGTAATCCAAGTTTATCAATTATACGAAATCGGGTGCCCCTCATTCACAGACAATAAATGTTGCCTAATATGATTGGGAAATTCTACAACAAGAACATTCTCATTCGCCGAGAAGATGCCAATATGAGAATATAGGGACCAATTAAATGTTCGTCGGTAATGCCTAGCCCCACATTTAAAGGTCATATGTATGAGTTTCCTTCAAAAAAAGAGTTTTCATTACCCCGAATGTCTCAAACAATCTCTTGAGAAATTCAATTCGTCTGCACCCTTGGTTCATTATATCAATAAGCCACTGACAAAGAACACACGAAGTAATACATCTTGAATCAGTTGAAGATAATAGAGATATAGTTGTAGCTGTTTAAAAATCTAAAAACAATCGAATGTCATAGATATAGAATACAAGCAATTCATCAATTAAATTAAGTACGGCTTGTTCTGCAGACCTCTTTTTTCAAATTCAAAAAGTTCCTGCTAGCATTTGTGAATATTTATGATCTATGCTTTGGTTTGCTGTTCAAAGTAAAGTCTTTGAGGGCCCCAATAAATAGCTCGCACTAGCATACCAATATGCATATCTGTCAATTTCGATGCGAATAGTTAACCATATTCTCGGACGATTAACTAATATTTTCGATCAGATTATCTGGGGCCCGAATCTTGAAACCATGCTATGCGACGAAAATGGTCGTATACGGCCTTGCATGAAGTTTGTTCTATTCCGCGCCAAATAGGTATTCTCGAATTGATAGACGAGACAATAGAGTCTTTGGACATATAAAATTAAAATATGAAGAATTGCCAGAACTTTTTCAATATACTTCATGTTATGCAGAACATCGAGAATACCAAATAAACGTCATTTATGTCAAAATTCATGCGTTTGACGTCATGTTTCGAGTGGTAGAGAGGTCGAATGGTTTCGAGAATCGCGCCTCTGACAGCTCATCTTTTTAAAAGTGTATGCGATAAATGCTTTTTTGTCATAGATTCTAAATTTTTGAACAAACTTGAACAGATAAAGAATTTCGAAGAATTTCATGGCAGGGATTTTTCAAAACATTTTGTACCAAGACGTTATTTAGATGCACTGTTTGTTAGGATTAAAGGGACTTGAAACCTTTGTTTTGGAAATTTATTGCAGGAGATAAAACAACTTTTTAGAAGATTCGTGACATAACTATGTAGGCTTTCATAGTCGGTGTTAGTGGTTAAACTGAATTGTACCAAGCATACTAACGGTATGTCATTTCGGTAGGATACCGCAATGATTTCTGTATATTTTAAAGATATTTATTATTGACTACTACGAAAATTTACAAGTAGTAATGATTTAATAATACGTTTTGCCTCCTAAGCTTATATGTTTTGACATAAAAGTTTATCACACGAATTCTTTTTTTCACGCGCCTACTCACCTGTCAATTCGAATGCTTCCAGACCTGCGGATTTTTGTAAAGCTAGGAAACTTACCTGAAATAAAAAAAAACATAATTTAAACAAGTGATCAAAATAATTTGTTATTTAAATTTATAGAATTGGTGTCAAGCACTAGGTCACTATACAGAGATACTAAGAAATGCAAAAATGTTATTTATGGGTCCCCCTCAACACATTGTATTACTTAATTGTAATAAAAATTTAAAAGTACGCTTATTATCATCAGTCTTTTCCGACTTATATCCAGCTTTGAGACATTTTCTTTTATCGAAAATGATTTGTTTTTCGAAATTTTGTGTTTAATACCTCATTTGAGAGGTTATTTTAATAGTAATTGAATACTTTTTTATTATAGCTATGAGCTGTTCAAATTCGAAACAACTGTTCCTCCTGTGTCGAGTTTTTACAAACTATTGAACACAAGAAATCTAGGAAATATGTTTGATCGATATTTGGCGATGTCAACAAAACATCAATGTTAAGCGTTAAATATCGATTCTTTTTAAATTCGATATTTGGTAGTGTAAAACAGTGAACCATTGTGATGTGCACAAAAAATCCAAAGTCAATGTTTTCACATTTGTTGCGCTTATGTAAAAGTTAAGTTAAAATTTATTTTACAATGAGACGTTCAATATAGAGGTTTTAAATAGGAAAATTATTAATTATTATCAGTACACTTTAGACATATTATTACCAGTGAATTATGTGCACACGCCCATGGCAAATATCACAGACGCCTACGATCAATGATCGACAAGACGGTAGAAAGATCGAGATGCAACACAAAGAATAATGTAACCCAAAAGTGAAGCTCTTGTCGGAACAATTGATGTTTTGGAATCAATATTTCGTGACCTTGAACAAAAATCGGCCATTACTTTGGCAGTAAATCCGGGCGGCAAGTTTAAATTAAATATAAAGACGTATTTGTAACAAAGGAGAAACACCATATTTGAAAAATGTAATGTTTAGAGGCATTTTAATAATAAAAAAATTATAATGAAAAGTAGTGTTAAAATAAAAGTTTTTGTTTTGTAGAATCGAAAAGTGACGTCACTTTAGAAATGTTGGCACTCATAAATCGTATTATCGTAATACCTTACGACGACAAAATGAGTTTTCAATTCTATTGATCGGAGCCTGGCCTAACACAAACAAAAGCATTATTAAAAATAATATCTGCCACAAAATAGTCGATAGTTTTATTATTCTGTATGTGAAATAATAATAATTCTGTGATTTTTTTGCCAAAATACTGACTTTGTCGCTTATGCACAAAAAACGTTGTATCCAGCGGGAAAGGAGAATTTCACTTCTGGATTTGATTTTTCTGTGCTAGAACTTTGTCGAATCTCTATGCTCTCGTATGTAATGGAAAGTTTTGAGTGTAGTATAATGATTTAGAAAGTGATGATAAATATTGGTATTGATATATTATGGTGGTTATATGGAAAATATATTTCTCAACATCGGGAATACCTCAATGCTCTAATTTAAGCCCGTCACTATTTCTTTAATTTAGTAGTAATATATCTACCTAAAGCTGTATCACATTTTCGTTGTCAACTTCTTCCTGATCATTTTAAAATCCATAAAAATCATATTTCTGATTCTTTACGGTTACAGGAAGATTTAGACAATATATGTGAGTGGTCTATAAGAAATAAATTATCCGTTAATTTGAACAATTGCTTTGCTTTCTCTTTATGTAGCCCATATAACATCTAGATAGCTTACGGTTTTTGTTTGTTTTTTTTTCTTAATTCTAAGATCTTTACCTTGAAACTATTGTAACTATTTTATTTTTCAAATTATCTTCACCGAATAAACTTAAATCGAATCTATGATGTTTGTTTGCTCTTCTGCATTCGATATCAGACACAAATAATTGGTTGAAAAAATGATATGAGTCCACAAATGGCGAGGTTCCATAAAAAACAGTTTAAACAGTTTATTACATTACAAAAAAAAAGAAGCAGATCGAGAACGATATATCACAGGTATTGGAAAGTAATCAGTATCATAATAAAAATTGAGATTGTAACTTACAAGGTTAGAACTACAAAAAATAAAACATACACCAAATTGCAATAATTTGTTATAAATTTTGTTCAAACCGCTACAGATGCAATCGCGACACCTTTTTCTGACTGCTATAGTCTCTAGTCGCATCTTATCCCATGTTATTTCAAAAGCTACATTTATTCTTGCTCTTAACTGCTCCTTGGTTTTTATTTCTCTCCGATAAACGAGTTGCTGGACCCGTCCCATAAAAAAATCGAAGAGAGTCAGGTCCGGCGACCTTGGAGGCCAGAAACCATATAAATAGAAACCAAGGAGCTTTTAAGGGAAAGAATCAATGTTGTGTTCCAAAAAATACGGGATGATCGATTTTATGAGCCGAAATCCCATTGAAGGCAGACTAATAATATTAAAAAAAGATGGCTGTCGAGCACGTTATAGACGAACCGTCAGAAAACTCCTGGACAATTCATTCCCAAACGCATAGATTGAGTTAACTGGTCCTATACTTTGACCTCCAAAGTCGCTAGACCTGACTCCCTTGAATTTATGAGAAAAATAAAAACCAAGGAGCAGTTAAGAGCAAGAATAAATGTTGCTTTTGAAATAAAATGGGATGAGATGCGACTAGAGACTACCACTGTAGGAGTCAGAAAAATGTGTGGCGATTGCATCCGTAGTGGTACAAGCCAGTTTGAAAAAAATTATAACAAATTATTGCAATTTGATGTGTGTTTTATTTTTTGTAGTTCTAACCTTGTAATTTATAATCTTAAATTTTATTATGATGCTGATTAGTTTCCAATAAGTGAAATATCGTTGGAAAGGGGTTGAAGTAGAGAAGCTTTTGTAAGCATTCGAAGTTCTCGATGTGCTTCTTTTTTAGGGTTCCGTATATACAATATACGGATACCCTTATAATATCACTCAGGATTTCTGTCTCTGTCACATCACAGCCATTTTCTCCTAAACTACTGGAGAGAAGAGGTTGAAATTTGTTATCAATGTATAGTTTGGTGACCCGATCAGGAGTACATATCGTAAAAGAAAAAAATTTGATTTTAGGGGTACTTCTGGGGGGAAAAACTAAAAAAATCGATCGTTCCCCCCCTGATCTCCGAAACTACTGAGCCTAAAATTTTGAAATATAGAGCGTTGCACGAACTTTACAGGAAAATTAAGGAGAAACCATTAATGTTAATTTTGGGGGGCAAATTATAGAATTAAATAAAAATTTAAAAATAAAAAAAATTTCAAACGCATCATGTAAGATATCAAATGAAAGGTCTCATACTGAGGAACAAAAATATATTTTTTTCATATTTTAAAAAAAATTATTTAAAAAGATATTAACGAAAATATACCAAAATTTACCCATTCCCCCCCCCTATCTCCGAAACTATAAAACGTAAAGTTTTGAAAAAAAAATAGATTTATAGGTTCTGACCTGAAGCTTACTGGAAAAATAAGGAGAAACCTCTACTTTTAATTTTGGGTGGCCAATTACAGAATTAAATGGATAATATAAAATTAAAATTGTTTCTAACCCATCATGATATATATAAAATGAAAAGGCTCATTACGACGAAAACAAATATATTTTTTTCATAATTTTAAAATAAATTAATTAAAAGATATTAACAAAAATATAAAAAAATTACCTATTCCCCCCCCTTATCTCCGAAACCATAAGCTGGAAAATTTTGAAAAAAAAATGGAGGTATAGCCCCTCACCTGAACTTTACTGGAAAATTAAGGAGAAACCCCTAATATTTATTTTGGGGGGGCAAATTATAGAATTAAATGGAAAATTAAAATTAAAATTGTTTCTAACCCATCATGTTATATATCAAATGAAAGGTCTCATTATGACGAAAACAAATATATTTTTTTCATATTTTTAAAATAAATAAATTAAAAGATATTAACAAAAATATAAAAAAAATTACCCATTCCCCCCCTTATCTCCAAAACCATAAGCTGGAAAATTTTGAAAAAAAATGGAGGTATAACCCCTCACCTGTGAACTTTACTGGAAAATTAAGGAGAAACCCCTAATATTTATTTTGGGGGGCAAATTATAGAATTAAATGGAAAATTAAAATTAAAATTGTTTCTAACCCATCATGTTATATATCAAATGAAAGGCCTCATTATGACGAAAACAAATATATTTTTTTCATATTTTTAGAATTAATTAATTAAAAGATATTAACAAAAATATAAAAAATTTTACCCATCCCCCCCCTATCTCCGAAACCATAAACTGAAAAATTTTGAAAAACTGGAAGTATAGCCCCTCACCTGATCTTTACTGGAAAAAATAAGAAGAAACCCCTAATATTCATTTTGGGGGGCAAATTATAGAATTAAATGGAAAATAAAAAATTATAATTGTTTCTAACGAGTCATGTAATATATCAGATCCCAGGGCTCCTTATGACGAATGGGTACAAATATGTTTTTTTAATTTTTTTAAAATGAATATTTTAAAATATATTAAAAAAATATTTAAAAAAAATTACCTATTCTCCCCGTTATTCCCCAAACTCTAAGACCTCTTTTTTTTTGTTTATAGGAAAAATATGAAAAAAATACCTAATTCTTATTTGGACTCCAAATAATAGAATTAAACGGAAAATAAATTACTAGAAAACCCCCATGGTAATTTTAGGGACAAATTATACAATTAAATGGAAAATAAAGATTCAATTTTCAAACGCATCATGTAATATATCAGATAAAAGGCTCATTATGTGAATTACAAATATATCATATTTTTAAATCATTTGTATAAAATATATTAAAAATATTAAACATCGACTTAATTCCCACTTTAGAAACTACACTATTTAAAATTTGAATATTTTTAAATAATTTGAATAACAGATTTATTAATTTATAATTTAAACTTTGACCTATTTTGCCGTTTTTCTTCCAATATACAGAGCCTCAAAACTCAGACAGTAGATTATAAAAGACATTTCTGAAAGTTTATTAGTAAAATAAAACTCTAATGTTACTTTTTGGGGGCCAAATTAAAAAATTAAATACATATGTATTGTGATAAAAGTCAAGCGAATCCTAAAGCAGATAAAATAAAAAGTCTCTGTGTGGAAAATCAAAGTGTATATTTTTTATAAATTTATAACGCTTCCTTTAAAAGATATAAGGGTAAGTATAAGAAAATGCACTCATTCTCTGCTGGTCTGAAACTGAAATATTCGAATCTTGAAGGTGGTACGGAACCCAAAGTAGGCGAGTCCAACTCGAACTTGACCAAATTATTTTTTTTGTAATTTGAAAAAGTTTTTAAGCAACTTCGCCATTTGTGGACTCATATTATTTTTTCAACCAATTATTTGTGTCACATATCGAATGCAGAAGAGCAAACAAACATCATATATTCGATTTAAGTTTATTCGGTGAAGATAATGTGAAAAATACAATAGTTACAATAGTTTAAATTTAAAAATCTGAGAATTAAGAAAAAAAAATAAAACAAAAACTGTCAGTTATCTCGATGTTATATGGGCTACATAATATAGCACATGACCCCCTTATCTGCCCTCCATGTTTAGCGAACCTTCTACAAAACACCCTGTATTATGGGGAGTGTCATACTCCAAAAGCAAACTGCGGCTAAAGACGGTAATTTTGGACAATGGACTTTCATTCAATAAGCATGTAGACCATGTCAAGAAAGCATTTAAAATGCTAGAGTTCATAATTCGTGATAAATTAATAGACTAAGCACATTAATATGAATCTTTAACACTTACGTAAGAAGTATCCTGGAATATGCGGCAATTATTTGGTTTCCGATTTACGAGATTAACAAAAATCAAATTGAAAAGTCCAAAAAAATTTTTTGAGGTTTATTTATTATAAACGAATGGTGAACATTTATTTAGTGTACAATATTAAACTTAATTATTTTAAACTTAAAAAGCTGGAAATTAAGACGGAAAATTGCCTCGGTTTTGTGTTTAAATAAATTACTGAAAAACGAGATAGATTGCACTGAACTTCTTGGTAGAATCCCTTGAATGGTACCAGAATATTTTAATAGAAATCATAAACTATTTTTTGTTGCGGGATAGGGATATTTGGGCGGAAGTTGTATGTAGTTTTACAGGCAAATTATTAAAATATTTATATTATTTTTGATTATAGTTATTTATTACTTGGCATTTTTTTGTACTTTTTGGGCTTAAGTAAAATGATTTAATGTTTTCTACAGAATGTTGTAGTTTTTAGGTTCATTTTTATATATTTTTTTATATGAATATTATAAATGGTTATATTCTCTTTATTAATTAACTTGGTGTTTAATGTAAATTGTGAAAAGTGTAGCCTGTCATTGGAGCTTGCCCTGTTGATTACTTCAATAAAATAAGAATAACAATAATAAAAATAAAATATATCAGTAAAAGTGCGCTTTAAATAGTTATGATGAATGCAAATATCGTGCAAAATGATTGAATATTTGAAAGCGAATTAAATAGATTTGACATGAAATAGAGTCCCTGAAATCGAAAGTCGTGCTGGTAGTAACCGATTTACCCTTTGGCGTCTGGATGAAAATTCAACCTCTATTAACTCACAATTTAGTTCAAATATGTATTCTATTTTTAAGTTTGATAGAACAAATATTATGATTGATCATCTATGTTTTAGAAAATGAATATATAGGACAAAAGTGAACATTTTAACGAAGCGGCTGAATCACTAATATTTATTAAGCATTATCATAGGTAAAATCTACTCCACACCTTTAAACAAATGAGAAATTCACGTCACGAACGGTTTAGCTATCGATGATCGGATTGAATTTCTCACTTACTTCAATCGTACTGAATAGCAATCCTAATCAATCGGAATTGATGGAATTAAAATTCTAGCATCGGGTTCAAGGTATTGATTCGAAAAGGAATACACAATCGATACGGGGATTCGTCTGGATTTTAAAGTGGCTTTTTCGATGTTCTGTGATTAGTTGTTTTCCGCTCCACGCGAAAAGGGTGTAATTGATGATTTGATGGGGAAATCGATGCCAAAAAAAAAACGGAGAAAAACAACGTCATTTACGTGTTTTCCTCGAGCGCTGATAAGCTCAACGTTTGGAATTGGCGTTAATTTCAACCTGGTACAGGATAATCCTGCCATTTCCGTGAATTTGTAAACAAATTGTAGAAAACAAGTAAATAGCTTTAATTAATCTGAAAATCTGATGAACAAAAGGTTGAAGTTGTAGTTGTATAAACAGTAATGCGACCCTGAACATAAAAATTACTCAATAAAAGTGCTTCCTCCGGTTGACATGCGATTTTTTATTTTGAACATATAGAGAAAATATGTTTTATAAGACTGAATAAGTCGTGATTTCGTCATTATTAGTATCATGGCATTTGCTGTAGTTTTGGGCATTTATTAATCGTTCGATATATGTTTTGCCTTTTTCAAGACAACTTGATTTACCTATATTTAAATAAAAATTGTTATTTAAACCTAATAATCTTGAAACAAAATGAAGCAGCAGTTACCGCAGCAGATTTTTAGCCATTTGATTCGGAAGTAAAACGATTTTTATTTTTATTAAGCGAAATCCCTGCATCGGATTGAAAAATATCAAGCTTTCAAATGTGCTTACTAATCAATGAAGATGTTAAAAATTATTTTTATTTTAAGTGGAATCAGTGGCATACCATAAATGTCAGCAAAAGTAGGCAGGCCAGATTCTGCATGCATGCTCGTTTAAATTAAAAAAAGGTGGTAACTGAAATCATGTCTTTATGCGTAGCACATGCATACAAAATTTCATTTAAATATCTAGAATCATATTAAAGTTTTAATTAAAAAATGATTGATTATTAAAAACTTTACCACCCTGTTGTTATCTCAAAAGTTAGGACATACCTTCACATACAGTTTTCTTCTTAAAATTGACCAAAGAATTACCCCCTAAAATATTGATATTTAAGTAAGAAACACCGGATTGAAATTCTTAATTGTGTAAACTAAATATTTCCTTAGCGCATCTTTATATTTCTTACGAATAATTTCCAAAACTTCTGTCAATAAATTATTATTTATAATGTATTATTTCTTAAGCATTTTGCTGTTTTAACTGACATTTGACACTTTCACTACTTTGTCCAACTTAAACAGCTTGACAATCAATAAATTTAATTTAATTTATTTATTTATTTATTTATTCTCTTTACAAACACCAAATAGGTACTTACATGTGAAGGGTTAAACAGTACACAAGTATTTGACAATGTCACAGACATGCCAATATCATGAAGGGATTGCATCCTGATGCAGCAATAATATGCGCCTAAGCTCACCAAATTTGATGTTAAATAGTTCAGGAACTATGTTATTATTTATTGGACAGCATATCATTGCAGACACTGAGTAGATAAGTGAAGGGCGAAGGGCTTCCGTTGTTAATGTAGAAGAGATTAGATGAGAGTAGTCTTAAGCTAATTTTGGGGACCCTAAACTTAACGCTATTGATCAAGCCACAATCGAAATATTTTCTGTTATTTAGAATGTTATATATAAAGATAACAGCATGGGTCTTTCTCCTCGTACTCAAAGAACAGAGATGGAAGGTTGCCAACAGTGATCTATAAGATACCATCAAGGGATATATGCCATTCTCTTTGATATAGAGATAGCGCAGAAAACGTTTTTGAACTTTTTCAATTTCGTTACTTTGGGTGTAACAATTTGGTGACCAAATGTTAGAGGCATACTCAAGGTGAGGCCTCACCATAGATGTATAAAGTCTTATGGTTGTTTTTACACTCAAATTTTGGCTATTACGTACGACAAATCCAAGAACTTTGTATGCTTTGTTTATCAGGTAGCTGAAATGGGTATTGAATTTGAAGTTATCTTGAAAGACTACCCCCAGATCTTTAACCTCTTTACACCTCTTAACCTTACAATTTCCAATGTAATAGTCTTCCATAAATATATTGACTTTTCGGGAGAAGGAAACAACACAACATTTTTTGGGTATTAACAAACATTTTGTTTTCTCTAAAACAATTAAGCGCCAAATTTAAGTCGTTTTGAAGTGCAACAACATCATTTATGCCATTAATGGGTTTAAATAGTTTGAAATCATCAGCAAACAACAACCCAACGCAGGTCTTCAGGCTTTCGGGTAAGTCATTGATAAAAATCAAAAACAAGAGAGGACCCAAGATGCTACCCTGGGGTACTCCTGAGGTGGCAATATAATGACGGGAGAAGACAGTACCTATCTTTACCCTTTGGGTTCGTGCGAGTAAGTATGAAGTTATGAATGACAATACTTCACTTGAAAAACCAAGAACCGACAGTTTTTTTATCAAGACACTGAAATCCACCTTATCATATGCATTCGCACAATCTGTGTATATGACATCCAGCTGTTGTTTGTTTAGAATTGCCTCCGATACATATTCAGAGAAGATACAGAGATTTGTAACTGTTGACTTGTTAGGAAAAAAACCATGTTGGTATTTTGAAATTTTGTCCGCTATGTGGGTAAGTATGAAGTTATATATAATTTTTTCAAATATTTTAGCTAAGCTGTTTAATAAGCTGATAGGTCGATAGTCATGAATATTTTCCCTCCGCCCCTTTTTGAAGATTGGGGTTACAATTGCTTCTTTAAACTTATCAGGAAACCATCGCTGCTTTAGAGCTAGATTAAAGATATATTTTAGAGGAGTAACCAACAGATCGGCACACCCCTTATAGATATATGATGGTATATAATCAGGGCCAGTTGTTTTTTTGGGCTTCAAACTTTTTATGCTGGAAAGAATGTCATTATCAGTTATTTCAGGAAAACTAAAACGCCCTCTATAATAAAGATCTTGCTGATCGATCTTACTTGGTTCAAACACAGAATGAAAATATTGTGCAAAGGCATCTGCAATGCTTTGTTCATTGGTCAAGTTAACGTTATTCGAAGTCATCCTCCGTGGCACACCACCATCATGTGATTTGCCTCGAAAGAATGACCAGAAGGTACTGGGATCTCTATTGATATTATTGTCAATTGTCTTTTTATAATTTTCAAAATCTGTTCTGGTCTGTTTTTTAATATCACAAACAACTTTATTTAATTGACCGATTGAACACTTATAGTTGACCAAATTTGGGAGTAGTTGCTAAATTTGTAATAAGAGTTGATGAATTTAAAGCTATTTTCTTTAAAAGGTTTGTTGTCAGGATAATTACCTAAAACTCTAATTTAGTAAATTTAACAGACCATGATCTTTATTTTCTAGTTATTACTCTGGTTCCCATCTACAAAGTCAGATAATATAGAGTCACATCTGCTTCGTGTGGTGCTCATACAAACAACCAGAGAATTACAATTTTATATACAGGGTGTTTCTAAAATACGGTTCCAAACTTCTGGTGTGTATAGAACTCATTAAAATAAGTCAAAAAGTCCGAATTAAGATGTACCCTAAAACGCACCCTTAGGAACTTTTTACTGTTATTGACAAAACGGTCCACTTATAAGCCCTTAAAAGGGCTCAAACAAACACTTTTTTACTGTTATTGACAAAACGGTCCAAAATAAATTTAAAAAAATATATATGGGTCTTATATAACTTTTTACGTTAAATGACATATGCTGCTCCATTTTTTCGACATGCAAATCATATCCATCCTATTTAGGTTAATGAACTGGGTTTTCGGCACTTATTATTTTTATTTCAATTTTCTATGTAGATTTATAAAACCTTACCAATTTCACGTAAAAGATATTATGTTTGCCCAAATCAATATTTCCAATGGTTTTCGAGTAAATTGAGTTTTAATAATCTATATATAAATAGCCAAAGACAAAACGATTAGGTACCATTTTCTCCTCTGTCTCTCAACCGATTTTCTTCATTTTTGTTTTGTTTAGTCGCTACTGACGACCTTCAGTGCAGAATGCTAATATTAGTTTATAATACTGGTTCATTCATTAAAGAAAATATAATAAAAATTCATTATTTACGTCATAATGTCAACGCCAAACAACTGAATGTGCCGCCGCCAGACTCAAAACATTGAGTAATTATATATAGAGGGACCAATGCTGTTATATACTTAGAGCATGTACTACTGGAAGTGGCATGCAAGCGTTGTTATTGTTTAGTGGTAAAGTAATCGTTGTAGCGGTTGAATTTACAGGGTTCTTGGAATAGAAAGTGCAGTAGAATTACAGTTATACAGGGTGGTGCAAAAAATATTATACAGAGATGGATATACAGTGTGGCGGAAATGGAAATGCAACATTTCGTAACCCATAAGCAGTTGTATATATAGGGAAGATGAAATATAGGGTGAGAGGAATTATAGATATACAGGATGATGAAAAAAAATGTTAGAAAAGGAAATGATTTATAGAGTAGCCCACGAAGAGTTCCATATATATGATGATTGAAATATAAGTCGGAGTAGAATTATAGTTATAGAGATAGTTAAAAATTTTATAAACAAAAAGAGTAAATACGGTGGCTCATAGGCAGTGGCATATACAGAATGGTTTACCGGGTGGTTCAAAAATGTTAAAAAATATTATGCGTGGTCCATGAGCAGTTGCATATACAGGGTGGTGGAAATATATAATGAGATGGAAATATTATAATGAGGATTTTAATAAATGTTTGAGAATTGAGTGCAATTATAGCTATACAGGGAGGTTAGAAAAAATAAACATGTATGGTAGCCGATTAGCGGTTGAATTGTTGTCATATTAAATTAAGAATTATGAATTTGAACACAAATCAAGTCCTATGAATTATATCTGAACAAAACTTAAATCTAGGAGGATTTTCGAGGAAACTATCACACAGAGGTTCAGAATCTGGATCCGTTCGGTGTTTGCTGTTCTCCCTAAAGTCCTAGGATATAATGTCACGATGAAATTTTCAGGTTACTTAACCTGCCAGAGATATTGACACAATTGGTCGAATTTCGACCACTGGGCGACAGCTAGTAATAATAATAAGCTTTATTACCAACAGGAAAATTCTAATTACAAGGTAAATATGGAATATGATTAGGTAACAAAGGTCATCTTAATCATTTAGACAAAAACATTTCATGAGATTTAGTAAGTATATATGAGAGATGGTTATAGTGGATATCACAGCTTGAGCTAATCCTATTAAAGTTTCGGCACATATTATGAATATGTGAATTCACCATAAGATTTATCCGGGATTGATTTATATAGAAAGCATGACCTCTGCGAGAGTTATGATTTGGTACCGCAAAATTAATTCTTTGCAACAAGGTTGGTGCATCAACTCGGTTTTGTAGTAACTTGTATAAAAAACGTATGCTGGTATTAATTCTTCGATGTTCGAGGGAGTGAACACCTAAGCTCATACGTAGATATTTTTGATCAATACCCAGTTGTGGATAGGTACCACTAGACCTGAAAGACAGAAATTTCAAAAACTTTCTCTGCACGCTTTCCAATGTGTTCTTGTGATTGCTATAATGGGGCTCCAGACTAAACACGCATGTTCCAGTTTAGTACGAATAAGACTAAAGAAAAGTGTTTGTATTGCTTCTAAGTTTGTAAAAACTCCACAGTGTCTGATTATACAACCCAAGACTTTCATGGATGAGGAGTTTACGACAGAAAAGTGATTAGAAAAATCCAATTTGTTGCTATATGGGACACCAAGGTCTTTCTTTGACTTCATCGCATCTGAGTAGTGGAATATCTTTTTGAGTTGGTAAACAAAGTGAATGGGTTCAATTTTACGAGTATATGAGCAAACTTTGCATTTTAATATGTTCAGGAATAACATGTTTGAATTATACCAGGAATCTAATTTATTTAATTGTATTTGTAATAACTGACAATCTTCAGCAGAATTTATTGCTAGGTATAACTTTAGGTCATCTGCGACCCTTGCGGGACGCCTGAAATAGCAATAAAATTAATTGATTTAAAACCGTTGTATGACACATAGTGTTCTCTGGTCGATAAATACGACGTTAGTAGTGCGCATAATTCGTTGCTAAAATCAAAATTTCATAATTTTGCTACCAAAATTGAGTAATCAATTTTATCGAAGGCTTTTGAAAAGTCTGTGTACACTACATCCACCTGGCCTTGCACGTCCATTTCTTTCGCAACGAATTGAGTAAATTCAAAGTTTGAAAATTACTCTGCTATTCAAGGGCCGAAAACCCCCTTCACTAACATAAATAGGACCCTTATGATTTGCATGTCGAAAAACGGTGTAGCACATGTTATTTAACGTAAAAAGTTATTTAAGACCCCTACATTTTTCTCGATTTATTTTCGACCGTTTTGTGAAAAAAAAACAGTTTTGTTGGAGCATCACAAAAAGTTTATGTCTTTTTTTAAGGTGTCCATAATTAAGCCGCGAATTATCCATAGAAACTTACTTCTTTTTTCTTCATAGTTCACTTGCCACTAAACTGTACTTTTATTTTTTAACAAAATTTTGCTTTTGCCATGGTAAACCTAACACATTTTGATTAATTAGACATGATTTCAATTTCCGAGTTCACTCCAGTAGCCCATCAGACAGGAAACCAATTTTTGTACTCTCGGGGCATAAAGTGGCAATTTTGCTGACCCCACGTTAAAAGAAGTTGTCACTTGTCGCTTTTATTATATCCACGTTACTCGGCAGGTGAATAAAGTCTTAAATAACATAATGGTGTCTTTCTGCTATGTGTCGAGGCAAAATGTTCCTTTGAACTTTAATGTTACTTTATTGCTAAAAATATTATACTATAGTCTAAGATCCGGCTACAGAATTAGTGTTTGCTAAAAAGCAAATTTTTACGCATATTTATAATTAGGTGAATATATATCTACCAGGTTGCCTATCAAAATGTGGCCGCTAATATTTTTAATTAAATTGATATTTATTGATTTTTGGTAACAAATTTCACCGACTTGTTTTTTCATTAAAATATCGTCTACTTCATGCCAATATATAAAAAGATTCTGAAAAATCACGGTTGCCGTTGGGCATTTGGCCGCACCTCTTTGCAACCAGATTAAGATAGGTATGATTTTGTTACATTTATACATTCATATCGTACATTTATTATTTATATATCAATTTAAAGGTTTTTTTTCTGTTTATTATTATATACGGTTGCCTAATTAAAACTAGCCGCAAATAAGTGTTGCCGGCTGTTAAAGATGGTAAATATTAAAGATACCTTTAATACCTTTAATATTTACCATCTTTTACAGCCGGCAACTTTTATTTGCGGCCAGATTTAATTAGGCAACCGTATATCATACGTTTGATGCACGTTTTAGTGTAATCTGTAAACATACTGGATTATCTTCCATACATATTGTCTTCATACATGTAACGGCAACAAGTCACAGGCCGTAGAACAATTGTAAATAAAACTCCTGACTGTTGTCAATACTTGATTTGATATTTTCATGAGATTGTCATTCAAAACGCATATGCTAATGAATATTACGTTTCGGTTTTATTTATGAACCATCATCAGTATAAGAAATCATATTGTTTGCTAATCAAAATCATCTTACCTTGATGCCGTTAAATTTATGGAGAAAATATATCCCAATGTGTTTACAGATTACCGTAAAACGTACATCAGGACAGCCAAAGAGAAAAATAAAAAAAAAATTTGTTAAGAAGATTTTGATTAGCAAACAATATGATTTCTTATACTGATGGTTTATAAATAAAACGTAATTGTTTTGACTGACTGAATCCCATAAAAATATCACATCAAGTATTTACAACAGTAGGCAGTTCTATTTACAATAACTATAACGTTTCAATTAAAAAAAATACGTCAGGAAACCAAATAACATATAAAATATAACATATACTATGATGAGTCTTCTGTATCATACGATGTAGTGAAACACAAATACGAATTGACTAGTCACTATGGTTATTATTGTTGACGAGGTAGTACTGATATAAAATCGTGGGTCCCCACAAAGTAAAGAAGGAATATAAATATTGTCCATTTAGTGAATTCAAGGTTGTTCCCTCAGAAGGAAACGATAACTCTCAGAATCTGGCAATACTGATAGATTAATTTTGACAGAAGATCCACCGTTGAACATAATTATTACGACGAATTTATTTTGAATTTATGTCATGAGTTGATAGAAAAATATTGCTGAAAATCGGGAAAAAAGTGCGCTACTTAATTAAGACAATAATCTTGGCCATATCTCTTCCAGTTGGTGGAACACGCTCTATATTCTCCAAACTTAACACCTATTGACAACAAAGTGTTATCAAAATTGAAAAAACCTTACATTGATTGAAAAAGAGTGCTAAGGCAAGTGCATTTGTTGTATAAAGGGTGTTCCAATTTGAGGTTAATTTTAAAATTTTTACTAAAATACACAAATTATTTGAAAATGATCAAATCTTTTATTTCAAATGATAGTACAATTGTTTCGGTTTAGTAATGGAAAAGAGTATCGTGTAAGTGATCACCTGCTGCTAGTATGACAAGCTTCTAATCTTTCGCAAAATTTTCGATAACTTTCTGGCATAACTGCGGTTCAATTACTTGAAAACAGTCAATAATGTTCTCCTTTAGGTCATCAATTTGTGGATCGTTGGCATAGACCTTTTCTTTCAAATAGATCCATAGGGAAAAATCTAGAGGTGTTAGATCGCAAGATCTAGGGGGCCAATTAATGTTTCCTCTTCGAGTAATTATTCGATTACCAAATTTCTGTTTCAAAAGATTAATTGTTTCTGCTGCTGAATGACATGTTGCACCGTCCTGCTGGAACCACATATTCTGCACATCAATATGATCCAATTCATCCTACAAAATTCCTAGTAATCATCGTTCGATATCGATCACCATTCACAGTAACAGCATTTCCATTGTCATCTTCAAAAAAATATGCACGAATCACTCCACCAGCCCAAAAACCACACCAAACAGTTACTTTTTGTGGATGCATTATTTCTCGTGCATTTGCCTCAAAATCTGCTTCATCGCTGAAGATGATTTTGTTGAAAAAATTCACATTTTCAAGTTTCTGTTGTATGGCCCAATTAACTAACTGACGATGTAAACCAAAGTATGTTGCCTTTAATTCTTGCGTTATCTGAATCTTGTAAACCTTTAAATAAACATCTTTGTGCATAATTCTGAAAAAAGTGGTTTTTGGAATGTTCAACAACACTAGCAGTAACAGCTGCAATATTTTCTTCTGAACGTTTTGCTTATTTCATCTTTTACTAAACCAGTTTCCACAAATTTTCGAACAATTTTTCCAATGGTAACATTTGACGGACAATTTTCTCTTCGATATTCTGTACGAAATTTTCTTCCAACATCTGCACAACTTTCAGCAAAATTAAAATAATTTTTAATAATAAACATGCGTTGCTGAATCGTATATCTCTCCATTTTTAATAACCAGAATATTCCTACTTATTATCTGTCAAATAACCTGATATTCTAGTACAAAAAATATAAATGGCGGGAAATTTAAAAACTACCCTCAAATTGGAACACCCTTTATATAAAATGTCTGCCTTCTTTAATTCTTTTTTAGTCATTAATGGCTGTATTCTATTAAATACACCAAGATTAATAGAAAGACTATGTTAAACGTTATTGCCATTTTTTTCCTTATTAATGTGAAAGGATCAGGAGTAACGCCTAATATTACATACATGTAAACTTTGCTTTAACTTATTATTAGCCAAAATAAAATATGACGTAATTCTTAAGTAAAATAAACGAAACGAATAAACAGTCAACATATTATTTCATATATTCCGTGACTTATTAAACAAAACTTCTATTATAAAGAAGTTGCTGCCATACTAAAACGTCAGGAAAGCTTGGAAGGGAACGCCAAATCGACTTCAACAAGAAATATCACTTTACTCACTTCCTTTTATATGAATAAAAATTCCGCCTTGCTTACACATCTCAGTGGGTGTGATTATTCGTTTTTCCAACCCTTATTCGTCTTCATCTTTAATCCGACACAGCAATTTCTTCCACCTGATATCGCCTTTCGCAACGGCATGGAGTGTAAAACGCAATAAACCAAATAAGGAGGAATACCGTGCTTGGGCTGGCGCAAACATTTTTAATGAGCGCTATTACGAGTTATTAGCTTCATCTCGCGTGAACATCTCTCTATCGCGTTTCCACCTCATTTTTTGTTATTTATGTTTGAAATAAAAGCGTCATCTTCACTTCACTTTAACATTATAATTAATTCAGTGGAATCAATCATAACGCGTCTGGGGAGCGACGTCAAGTTTAAAAATAAAGTGATCCTTCTTTTGAGTGTATATCCGACCATTTATCATTCGATTGACACATTTTGTTAGTTCTTTTCTTTTCGAGCAGGGTTTTGTATCGACAAGGACGCTTTCCATAATTAGGAGCAAGTCAAAAAAATCAATTTTTATTTAATGCCGGAGGCTCATAGTTTTTTTTTATATGAAGGTAATGCCTAGGAATAAATTATGATATCGTCAGAAAGTGATACGAATTTGATGTGTTTTTAAGTTGCTTGCTTTTAAGATATTACCGTTTTTGAGGCAGACTATACGAAATGTCTCGTTCAGGAAAAACAGCCGATCTCTATACAGGGTGTTTCACAACGAAATTGTGGGTAGAATGGGAACAGGGGTTGAATGGTACCATATAACTTAACGGTAATCTCTGTTCAACACAACTTAATTTTGCAAAAATATGGGTGATCAATATCCGGAATTTAAGGTGTGTATCTTTGTATCTGCCTGTGATATAGTAGCTCCTAACCGAATCGACGAATATTGATGCATTTTTGAGTTTGAAAGCTAACGGGATCGACATGGTTCTTAGCTATACTTTATGAGGATTTATTCAGCGATTTGAAGATTACTATCTCATTTCTTACTTGACAAAAGGGTCTTACCAATAATTTTGTTAACTGATCCTAAACAACTTGACCAATTTTGATGACATTTTTTCTGTGTGTTTGTATAGATCTCTGGATGATTTAGATTCATAATTAAAATTAAATTAATTAATAGATATAAAAAAAAATATGGGTCTTACATAATTTTTTAGGTTACATAACAAAAAAACTCCGTTTTTCGACATGCAAGTCATAAGGGTCCTATTTAGGTTGGTGGAAGGGGGTTTTCGGCTTGTATTGTTTTATTTCATTTTTTTTACAATTTTCTCTACAGATTTACAAAATCTTAACAATTTTACGTAAAAAATATCGTCTTTGTCCAAATCCAAATTTCTTATGGTATTCGAGTAAATTTAGTTTAAAAATTACCCTGCTTTTTAAGTTATGAGACCAAAAATCACAAATCTGTTTATTATGACAAACAACAGACAACGGGTAACAATTATTTAAGTTATTGAATGTAAGACCCATACATTTTTTCTATTTATTTTCTATCGTTTTGTCAATAACAAAGAAAAAAATAGTTTTGCTTGAGCCCTTTTAAGAGCATATAACTTCCTAAGGGTGGCTTATTTTAATGAGTTCTATACATAGATTTTGGAATCCTATTTAGAAACACCCTGTATATTTTTTCAACATCTAAACGTCTCGACCAATTTTGATGAGATTTTTTGTGTGTTTGATTGGGTTCGGGGTAGAGATGGCACCTAAATACTGAACCTGCTCAAAAGAGGGCAGATACGTAAATATGAGCACAAGTCTCAGGTATGAAATTCCAAACCTAACAATCGGGAAAATGAGTATTTTTTGCTTTCTAGATGTTTTCTATGTCGATAGGTATTTAAATTTCTAATTCTATCTTGTTTTTAGTTTATTCTGATGCAAATTAAGCGCTGCAGAAGGTCAAATGATACCACAATTCAAAGGTGATCAAAGTGTTTTTTTTTTAATTTTTACAAATTAAATAGCTAGTTAGTAAGTCAACACCGAGAAACCATTGGTATCCATGTTTAAGTTATATTTATCAAATGACTTTGTTGTTCTGGAAAATACAATTCTTTTTTAAATTAACTTTAGGTTTACAAAGTAAATTGAATTTAAATCTTGTATAAATTTAAATTTTGTTTAATCATTTCCACAATAAAAGTGGTGAAAGTGTTGGCATTCTACGTCCATATTATAATTCACACTTTGTTCCAATCACGCTCGGACATACACTCCCTGTGTAATTGTCAGATTTCCATCAATGATTCGATGATTTAATTTACTTAATGACTGTGGCTGAGTTTCATAAATCTCTCAAGTCAGGTGATCTTGTAGGTCACTCTATTGTTCCTCTTCGGCCGATCCCTCTACCATGAAACGTCCAGTTTAAATATTCGCGAACAGTAAGGGTGCAATGTGAAGGTACACCATCTTGTTAAAATATCAACTCTTCAACATTATAACTGTTATTATTTTCAATTAATACTACTTTATTACGATGAAAACAAATCCTTAACCTTCGAACGTCAATTCACAATTCACACTGACGGTTGCTTAGAGCATATACTTTATTACTTATGATACTCAACTGAAGGTATGACAAAACTAACTAACTAACCCTCACAGAACCTATTTATATAGAATATTTACATTCAAAAGTCCTCGAGATTACTCTATGGCGCTAATTTCGAATTCTGTGGATCTTCCCCGAACTGACAGTTAAACGTAGTTGGTATATACAGGTTCCTATCTCAGCCGACATTATAACTTTCCGTCACAATTTTTTCAATATTATTTGAAATTATTTGAAGATAGCACTAAGACCTCAAGAATCATTACTAGTGAATTTACTCAATAATATATTTCGCAGATAAATTTGATTTGTTAGCCATTCAAAAAGCCTTGGATTTCTACATATTTTGGAGAATATGTCTTTGTACAACGGATGGCATTGCTAGACTCTGATTTACAAAGCCATGAATTCTTGTTCTATTCACCAATTCATTCTTTATGTGTTGAAATCCCCAAGTTTTTTAGATATTCAAAAAAATCCCTATGATTTATTTCTGAAGAGCGTGCTGGCCATCGAAATAGACCTTTCCTTCCAATCCACCTGTAAGGAAAATATTATTTAGATGATGTCTCTGCTAACTTATATATGACCATGAAATAGACTACTTTTAAATCAGTTTTGCAGTGGTACTAGAGGAGTAGGCACATTGAGAACCAGAGTACGATCTAAAACATATGCTTCTAAATTGAATTGAATTCGTGGCTGAATGCCTGACTCCAAACAATAAGTGTCATCAATGTAATCTAGAAAGTTTGCAGAAACTGCGATCAAGGCTTTTGATTCGAAAATCTCTATGCATAAACTAGCGACAACCCGACTGAAAGGACTGCCCATGGTTACACCATTAACGTGGTCTAGGAATTATTGATTCCACTAAAAGTAAGTAGTCCATATAGAAGATGTTGATAAAGTTCAAAGAAGTCATTTGGGAAAATGTTTCTTAGATGCCGGAACAATGTCATGCAATTAAACTAATTTACCAGTCCTGTTAATTAAACTACGCTAAAACTCACTATATCGCCAGGTTGTATCTGGAGATGTTTAAGTATTTGAATACAAAGTAAAGTATGAGCTGGTCTTTCCAATGTGTAGTTGCAGGAGTTTAGCCAACACTGTAGGTTAGAGAGCCGATGACACCAAGGATGGGGCAAAAAGGAATTTTAGACTTATTTACCTTGGGAGTACGTACCCAGATTTTTTAATTTTTTCCTGGTCTTCAATTGATATCGAAGACACCGTTCAGCTCATTTATTCTCTTAAGAATCCGCGAAGATGGATGCTCCTAAAGTTCCGGTATGTGTCCGGATTAGGTCGTTCAGAAATCTCCTTATTGTAGTAGTCCTATGTGTCCATGATCCTCGTAGCATTCTTGTTTTTCTTCTTATAGGATAATAATGTCTTTGCTTAACCTGAAATTTTTCAGTGTCAACTTTCGTCTGTTTCTGCTGTTGTTGGTTGGTGTCATTAATTATTATTAGAATTTTGGAATACAGATTCAGCAAAATTAAAAGGAAAATTATTAGCAATGTAGATTTCTATTTAGTAGTTATTATTCAAAGCATTAATTCATAAGGAATCTAAATTATTATTTGCCCTTATACGGATTTTCTTGACACGCGAAGCGACAACCTCATTAGTACCAACAAATTTTCAACGCGAATTGCGTCTTCAAATGTGTGTTCCCTAACGAGGTGCATATTCTTTCCATTTCCATTATAAGCCGTTTCTCTCGTTTCGGATCGTCGTAATCCTCTGTTTTGCATAACAAATGATTGAATGGCAACACATGTCGTTATAATCACCTTCTCGCATTGTTTGGTACTCTTCATTATTGTAAAATCATTTTAATTAGAGTACATGAAGGCATGAGGCGAGATTTCGAGATTCCTTTGTCCTCCAGGATTCAGCATTCTTCGGATTCTGTAGGCATTGCTCGTTAAAACTCTTTTGGCATTATTTATTTCTTGGCATTTGCGTTCAAGATACATATTTTCTTTGATGTTGGAGGTGGTAATGTAGACATATGGAAAAACTTTATGATCTGAATGTACGCTCGTAGTGATCTTTGCTCTGAGATTGAAGCTATTTTTATTATTTATTTTTGGTAGAAGCTACATGTATATTTATTTACCGCATTCAAGACTGTATTATCCTTTATAGCTATCTGAGTGTCTACTGGTTCGGTATACTTCGTTTTCTTGATAGTTGTGTTCAGGGCTATTATTTGTTGCTGCAGTTTTTCTGAATTTTTGGCAATTTAGATAATCAGCAAATCTCAGACGTTTTGAGATATTCTCCGCATAGTTGTTTTGTGACGAATAATTGTGGCGTTTTACTTTATATGGATTTTTTGAGAAAAATCACCATCGCATTTACAGGGTGTTTCTCGCCTTCGAAAGAGAAAATAAGCTGACAAGTTCCCCAAAAGAATGCTGAAAGTACTTGATATAATTAAGCAAAATTCTTATTATTGAATTTTGGAACATAAGTCACCTTCAGAACTTTAGTGACGAATAACATTATGAAAGAACATATATCACGTCACGATCATTCTCCTATAACTTGCCGAACTTACCTAAGTCTCTAAACAAGTTCATCAATTTGAACTGGGCACCCTTAACATTCAAAAAGAAATACAAAACTCCCATTTTTAAGTTCATATATATTTAGAAAAAAAAATGGAATTATAGTAAAAAGGTGTTTATGGTCAATTAAGTGTAATCAAGTCTTAGAAAGTAAGAATCTTAACATTCTTTGAATAGTTTCGGTTCACAAGATATAATCAAAACGACTACTCATAATTTCCCACAAATCAGAACTTCCCAAATTAAGTAAAGAAACCTTTCTTATTATGTTCTGAGGTAACTTTTTCAAACATGATTATAGGATTATATAAGAATTATCATCACATTGATTTTATGGTTGACTGACAATAACATGCCGACTTACACGTATTAGTGCAACAGATTTTATACAATCGTTACGTAGGTACCAGGTGATTAATTTTTATACAGTTTCTTAGTTCCTTATTTTGTAATATATTGATGACATAAATTCAATAGAGTCGTACAATAAAGTTTATTACAGTGAGATATATCATCAGAAAAAAAAGTATCAAAAGAAAAGTAGCATAAAACAAAGCAGTGATAGAAAGTATTATAAATGAAGTATTTCCACTCACAAACTTACTGCCTTAAAACATGTAATAATCAAAAAAATAGCACCTAAAATAATGCGAATTAAATTAAAATTGAAAATGATACAATATAATTAACGCTAAAAGCATATTCATAGTGAGTTAACAATTGTAGCGGTTTATCGTCTGTAGCCGGCATTCTTGATTGAGTAATTTGCACCACAAACGGATTCCCATCAGGGCAATAATATAAATTATCCCTATGCAATTTAGATGTAGGGTAGCGAGTAAGCAGAATACTGGTTATGTCTAGGAGTGGCTCCTCATTATTTGATGATATTCTATAAGTTCTTTTATTGGTATGACTGAGAAGTTACACCAAATTAAGAAAAAATGCTATATATTCCATCTATTGCCAATGGCATTAATATCTGAATTATGTATGTGGGTGTTGTTTATTTATAGAGGTTGGTGAAAAAATTTTCCTGACCTGGATATGTCGGACTCAGATATTAATAGCGACTAACAAAGTCCTCCTCTTTCTCCGGCCTCTGATTCCCCGGGGAAACTGTCGTTAAGCGTTACTTCACCGGGAGAGAATTTAGCAGATTGCTCTTCCTCCAGATGGTTAAAATAAGTTCTTCTATTCTTCTAGCCTTGATTGACTTTGGCTCTTTTCCTTCCGAAGGAGCGCAGATCCTTGAGGCGTGTTGCGTTCTAAGCAGGGGGCAGGACGGGCATTCAGGGGCATTATCGTTTTTGAAGCGATGGAGATATGCTAGGAAGCAGCCATTTCCTGACAGCTTCTGTGTCAGGTAGTGGTTGATCTCTCCATGAGTTCGGTTCGCCAAACATCTATTTGCGATATAAGGCGGTACGTCCACCTGCCTTTCTCTGACACATCTCACTGCGATTGCCATTGGCTTATGCTATTCCGCCATTCATCAGTTATGAGTTCATCAGCACATGAAGTAGATGACTGTTGTCGCTGATAGATCAGCTAGCACTCAAATAGATAGCGGCAATAGCGCACACCGCTTCTTCAGATACTATGCTGTAAGAACTCCTCCTAGGGCACTCAGTCGATATATTAATGCGGCTCTTCTTGTTTCTCTGACTTATAGGGCCTCAGCCCTTATGTCAGGACCGAGGTGTGGTTACTGTCGATAGAAACATCGTTCTACTATGTTTTGGACTTTCCACATTAGGCATCAGACTTGACTCACCTCTGACGCATTGGCACTAATATGCTTCACTTGTGTGTGTGTGTGTGTGTGTGTGTGTGTGTGTGTGTTGTGTGTGTGTGTAAAGTAAGTTTTCAAGCCAGGGAACAATATAAAGAAATATTTAATATCTCTGGTCGTTAATATGATTCAGGCTTGAATCTCGTAGACGTTTCGCCAAGGTCTCACTTGGCATTTTCAATGCTTTGTCACTGTTATAACTGTTTCAATAATTGGCAATGGTACGAATCACCTTAAAGGCAAGTAATATTTTAGCCTATCTAATTTCATGCTGCGTTAAAAGTTCAACACTAGTTCACCCTTCATCTAGTGAGACTTGGGGAAACCGAGTTTGTTCTAGACACTGATACTCTTTTGTTACTTCTCTAGTAAGACTAGGAAAGTAGACAGGATTCCTACAGTTTGCGCTGCCATGTTACTTTCAGCTCTTGTTTCCGTCTGCTCCTCTGCGATATGAATCGGCTTCCGTTGATTTTCTGAAGTGTACCTACCTTGTGAGTTTTTATCTCTGTAATTGTTTACCACAATCCTTTTTTTCATTTCATCACTTCTTTATCGATCTATTTTGCTGATTCCACAGTTTTTTCAGAATTTCATCTCCGTTGAATTTTTGCCCCTTATATAATTTTGCTAGCCACTATTGTGCAGAAAGTTTTATTTATGTGCATATCATAAGACTAAATGTATTTATTTTATGCTCACCCCTTTTAGACTTAGCCTATTTTACATTTCTGCCTCTGTTGTACTATTCTTAACTATTATTTGAAGTTAACCTACCGCTTTATTTAGCGGTTATCAACAAGTTATAGATTAAGCGTTATCTATTATGTTGTCACTTGTCTACGCTCATTCATAAGCCATGTTTGCTTTATTGTTTCTTGAATATACAAAGCTAAAATATAGATGTTCGTTCTTAAGTGGTAGCCCCATCCAATACCATTTCTTTCACATGCCAGAAGTCATATTCAAATTATAATGCCAGAAGATTATCTTTCGAAAAAAGTAAATTTCATGTCTATTTAAAAAAATATATCCTTGTTTTATTCCATTTCAAAGTTGTATAGCTCTAAAAAACACCCTTTATAAGGTTTTAAAGTGTACTCCGCGATCCTGTATTTGTTTGTATTTAACTATTAACCTCTTTAGCCTTTCTTTATAGTTCCTGATCTCTTGCTGATATTCTATCAGCTACAAATAATCTTCACACATTCAGAGACATGTGATCTATAAGAAACATATGTTTCTCATATACCTCTCATTAGGTATACATTTACAAATGTTAAGCAGGAAAATGTAAAGCAACCAACTTTACTAAATTCAACCATATCTTTTACCACAAACTACGACTTATTGTTCTTAAATATTTGAACAGCACATTAATAGGAAACATATACCTTATACTAAATAATAACACAATATAATGATAATATTAGTGTTTTATTTTGGAACCAGCTGACATAATAAAATTTATATTTTGATGACCATCATTGCTGGGTTAGACAATGCCACATTTTACTTCACCCTGATATCCACTAAAGCCTCACCATCCTTTGCCCCATCCGCCACGTCCCCATCCGGCACCAGCTCCTCCCCATCCAGCACCTCCCCAGCCAGCTCCAGCACCAGCTCCACCCCAGCCAGCTCCAGCACCAGCTCCACCCCATCCAGCGCCTCCCCAGCCAGCACCTCCCCATGCAGGAGCGACAGCAACGACAGCCGGAGCAGCAATTACGCCACTTGGTTGTGGGAAGGCAGCAACTGATGCAATAGCCACAATGGCGAAGATAGCAAGTACTAAGAATTTCATCTTGATAGTTTGAAGTTGACTATTGAACGCTTGGTAAACGTTTGATGTTGAACTTGATCTTGTTCCAAGTATTTATATGAATTTGAATCTTTTGTTCTGGCATTGGGTTTACATTAATTCCCTTTCTAGTTGTTTATTTGAATACATTAATTTTTAATTGGTCAAAAATGGTATTTATTGATTATTTATGTAGTTAAATAATACTTGTTTCAAAGAAATTAAATTTTTTAATGTCATTCACTAGTTACAGTTAGGTAACTTTATGTTGTAGTTTCCAATGTCCATTATTAGAATAATTCTAATTGTTTATAACTCATATAGCTAAAGAAATAAGTAACCTAAAAGGTAAGTTGCATGAAAAGCTGTTTAAAAAAATATAAACATTCTTATGCAAATGCTAATATTAAACTGAATATAATTATAGATAAGCAGAATTAAGAAAATCGAAATCTTAGATCATGTAATGCTTTAAATAAGGTTGAATAAATAAAATTATACATTGCCATGATGTGTATTCAAGAGTCGATTAAATTTGTCTCTACATTGGCCAAATCATTTAAGATGCAGGTACACCTGATGATGTTATCGACATAACAGTTTTAATCTCTGAGTTAAATATGTGTTTTAAGATTGTAGAAGTTCTCATACAATACAATTTGTTTTCTTTGCAAGGCCTATCAAAGAGTCTTTTACAAATGTATGGAATAATAATTAGACAATCAATTTATAAAGCAACATCTATTATTATACGAGGATTATGTATTAAGTTAAGAACTTATTATGTTGCTACCTGTTCCTTTGGAAAATTTCTAAAGATAAGCCTTCTTCATTCTTTGCCATATGTATCTAATGCTTTTCGGATCCACAACAGGCCAGCAGTTCTTTTTATATTGCCCAGTGAGCCTCCTATCAATTCAGTAGTTCCATTTCACTTACACTATTTCTTTAGCAACATCTTATATTTCTTATCCGGGAGTTTTGTTATTGTGATACGGTTCTTATTTCCGGTATCTAATTTTTTTTCCGCACTTCATTCCATATTTTCGACATACTTTTACAACCTGGACAACCAATTTCTGTAGGCTTATATTATTATTTATAATATTATATGAAAAAAAGTCCGGGAATGAATAAATTAACTAATTCTAAGCAACTTTTGTCCCATAAAGTTTTTTTCTGAAAGTCAAACCATTTCGAGTTAACCGCAAGTGGAATTATCTTTTCACTTACCGACGCCGCACTGTTCCAGATAAGTTTCCAAAGGACTTACTTTTACAATTTTCAAAAAAACCTACAAAATATTAAAATTTCAAGGAAGCTACAAGCTTCAGCTCTTTTGATAAAGATACACTAAGAAAATTTTCTCTTTTTTAGGGTTCCGTATATACAATATACGGATACCCTTATAATATCACTCAGGATTTCTGCCTCTGTCACATCACAGCCATTTTTTCCTAAACTACTGGTCGGAAGAGGATGAAATTTGGTATCAATGTATAGTTTGGTGACCCGATCAGGAGTACATATCGTAAAAGAAAAAAATTTGATTTTAGGGGTACTTCTGGGGGGAAAAACTAAAAAGATCGACAGTCCCCCTCCTTGATCTCCGAAACTACTAAGCCTAAAATTTTTAAAAAAATAGTAAATATATACCGTTGCCCGAACTTTACAGGAAAATTAAGAAGAAACCACTAATATTAATTTTGGGGGGCAAATTATAGAATTAAATAAAAATTTAAAATTTTTTTTTTCAAACGTATAATGTAATATATCAAATGAAAGGTCTCATTCTGAGGAACACAAATATATTTTTTTCATATTAAAAAAAAATTATTTAAAAATATATTAACGAAAATATACCAAAATTTACCCATTAATAAGATAAGGGGGGGACCCTTATCTCCGAAACTATAAAACGTAAAGTTTTGAAAAAACATAGATTTATAGGTTCTGACCTGAAGTTTACTGGAAAAATGAGAAGAAACCTCTACTTTTAATTTTGGGGAGCCAATTACAGAATTAAATGGAAAATATAAAATTAAAATTGTTTCTAACCCATCATGTTATATATCAAATGAGAGGGCTCATTACGACGAAAACAAATATATTTTTTTCAAATTTTTAAAATAAATTAATTAAAAGATATTAACAAAAATATAAAAAATTTACCCATCCCCCCTTATCTCCGAAACCATAAGCTGGAAAAATTTGAAAAAAATGGAGGTATAGCCCCTCACCTGAACTTTACTGGAAAATTAAGGAGAAACCCCTAATATTTATTTTGGGGGGGCAAATTATAGAATTAAATGGAAAATTAAAATTAAAATTGTTTCTAACCCATCATATATCAAATGAAAGGGCTCATTATGTCGAAACCAAATATATTTTTTTCATATTTTTAAAATAAATTAATTAAAAGATATTAACAAAAATATAAAAAAATTTACTCATCCCCCCTATCTGTGAAACCATAAGCTGGAAAATTTTTAAAAAACAATGGAGGTATAGCGCCACTGGAAAAATAAGGAAAAACCCCTAATATTTTTTTAGGGGGCAAATTATAGAATTAAATGGAAAATATAAAATTAAAATTGTTTCTAACCCAGCATGTTATATATCAAATAAAAGGGCTCATGATGAAGAAAACAAATATATTTTTTCCATATTTATAAAATAAATTAATTAAAAGATATTAACAAAAATATAAAAAAATTTACACATTCCCCCCTTATCCCCGAAACCATAAGCTGAAAAATTTTGAAAAACTGGAAGTATAGCCCCTCACCTGAACTTTACTGGAAAAATAAGAAGAAACCCCTAATATTCATTTTGGGGGGCAAATTATAGAATTAAATGGAAAATAAAAAATTATTTTTTTTTTAAACGGGTCATGTAATATATCAAATCCCAGGGCTCATTATGACGAATAGGTACAAATATATTTTTTTATTTTTTTTTTTAAATGTTATTCCCCAAACTCTAAAACCTCATTTTTTTTTGTTTATAGGAAAAATTATGAAAAAAATCCCTAATTCTATTATTTGGCCTACAAATAATAGAATTAAACGGAAAATAAATTACTAGAAAAACCCCATAGTAATTTTAGGGACAAATTATACAATTAAATAGAAAATAAAGATTCAATTTTCAAACGCATCAGATATCAGATAAAAGGCTCATTATGTGAATTACAAATATAACATATTTTTAAATCATTTGTATAAAATATATTTAAAATATTAAACATCGACTTAATTCCCGCTTTAGAAACTACACTATTTAAAATTTGAAAAATATGTTTTATTTATATTTTTAAATAATTTGAATAACAGATTTAATAATTTATAATTTAAACTTTGACCTATTTTGCCGTTTTTCTTCCAATCTACAGACCCTCAAAACTCAGACAGTAGATTACAAAAGGCATTTCTGAAAGTTTATTAGTAAAATAAAACTCTAATGTTACTTTTTGGGGGCCAAATTAGAAAATTAAATACATATGTATTGTGATAAAAATCAAGCGAATCCTAAAGCAGATAAAATAAAAACTCTATGTTTGGAAAATCAAAGTGTATATTTTTTATAAATTTAAAACGCTTCCTTTAAAAGATATAACAGTAAGTATAAGAAAATGCACTCATTCCCTGCTTGTGTGAAACTGGAATATTCGAATCTTGAAGGTGGTACGGAACCCTAAGTATGCGAGTCCAACTCGCACTTGACCAAATTATTTAAATTCAAAACAACACGTGCCTCTAGACGATCTAAATCAATTTTTGGGTATAATCCTCAACAATTCCTCATTTAAATATTAGATGATTATAGAAGAAAATGCATTAAAAATACGAAAGAAAGCTTACTTGAGACTTGGAGTGAAGAAATATAGTTACTAAAATATAGTTTGTACTAATGTGATATTAAAATAAAAAATATATATATTTTTTTTAATTTAAATTTTTATTTATTGTCATTTTGATTAAATATTGTTTTTTTATTGATTTGAGTTTTAAAATTTTTTTTATTTCGAATAAAGTTGTATTTTTCATAAAATATTCCCAAAATAAATGATTATACCTATACCCAAAAATTCACTTAGATAGTTTAGGGCATGTGTTGTTTTGAATATTAAAAAAAATTCCCAGTGTTTTTTCATCAAAAGGAAGCGTTTGAGAGGGCGTCGCAAAAAAATTATTTTTAACGACCACCCTAAGGTACTTACATATACAGGCTGTTTCAAAAATAAAGTAAAATATTTAAGGGGCATTTATATGAACATGTTTTTTAAATTTTTCAGATAAAGGGCGGAAAATTTTTCTGTAAAAAAATTGTAGACATCATTATGAAATTTGGTACACGTTTTGTATCCAACAAAAAGTATTTACTGATGTATAAACAATTTGATTATTTCTCCCAGTGGCGTCCAAACGGAATTTGCTTTGTATTGCCATCTTATAACTACAAGATACGTGTTCAAACATTATTATTCCGTATTGCGATCTGAAGCTATTTTATTTTAATTTGTTCAATAGTAAAGAGTGCATCAGATTTTTGGCGATTTGACCCTGAAACAAAAATAATACGACTTTTTTGAGCGAAACCATGTTTTGAACTAATGACATGATTCACCAAGAAGTGTTACGATTAAAAAATAGTTAAACAAGTGATCTTTTAAGAAGATTGTTAGTAAGCCACACTTGTACATAGTTAGCAATTAATTATATTACAATTTTAGAAAGCAATTCTCTCTGTAAATATTCTATATTTAAATCATAGAAAAAAAGAAAAGACTATAGATCCATTCCTCCCATGATTTTTTTATACCCTTAAGAGGCGGTCGAAGAAGTCTGAGATGCTCAAAAAGTGGTTAGCGTTAGTGAAAATCCTAGAAAGATAAGAACAAATTTAGTAGAAAAGTGGAAATTCAGTTTAAGTTAGGATTTAAAGGGTGGCTGTTCTAGATGAACATATTCAGTGGCGGATTTACGGGGAGGTTTTCGGGTTCAACCCCCTCCCCCCATGGAGATCGTTGTGAAAAATATATATAGATTGAATTGATTTACTCTACCACGTAATGATATTTAAATTAAGAAGTGAATGTAAGTAAAAATCCAACCCCCCCCCTGGTAAAATCCTGGATCCGCCACTGAACATATTTAAATGATTTTCCTAATTATGGAGAAGTAGAATTAACAAAAGTAAATATTTAATTAAAAGTAGATCTTAATTTCGTCAAAAACATCATATAACAATAAAAAAAATACCAGAAACTTTCATTTGTATCTGGGCTGTAACTCAGAAAGATCAAAGCCATTACCCTTCTTGTGAGGGAAAGTGGATGAAGATAACCGAGTATATTTGTTTACACCAGCGAATATCAAATCCGCATTGAATGTTAATTTCAATATTTATAAATGTAAATATAGAACCAACGCAAAATAAACAACTGCAACCAGTACGGTTTTTACATAGTACAATTTTTCAGGTGTATTGCGGTGCACCAACAGGAAAAAAAGAAAGTATTTTTTATCATAAATATATACACTTACTACATACAAAGTGAAACGAACGTGTTTATGTGAAATTTACGAACTACATGTTCTTATATTTATACGAAATATTTTTTTGGAATGGCAAACATACTTGATATGTCGAAAGACCAAAGTTTCAAAAATTTAGTCACCATTGGGCTGATGTAATTAAATGAAAAGCACAAGAAAAAAGTTTTCATTTTTGAGCACTATTTTATATATAATCAAAGTTTGGCAACAACAGTTCACAAGTATCAGTGATAGCATCCACCATGGAACACTGGTAGTCCCGGAAAGCATCCAAAAGTGTCAGGCAGACAATTCTAATATATTAGAATAATGCAGTTGGCATTGTCCAATTTTGGCGTTCTTTATTTGTAGATAAATAGAGCAACCTTCTGTTTATTCCCTTTTACTTTATGTAACCTCGAAAGCGCGAATTCGAAATAGTTTGTGATTCATGGCATGGCAGAAATTTTGTTATATGATCCCTGATCAATTAAAGGTTAAGAACCACTGATATAGACGGAAGACTGATTTAAAAGAAGATATAGTAAAAAATGTGCGGAGACTCGATTGTGATGACAGTCAGTTATAGAGAAAATTGAGTAAATTGCATGTTAGATTAGTGAAATTATAAAAATTGTTTAAATCGACATATTATAGACGCCAGTGAAGTGATTAGTGTAGTAAAAATATAAGAAAGTCCTGGGATTGTCCCGGACCTAGATATAAGGAATAGTTTTCACAATCATTCTAAAATAATTACAAAAATATTATTTAATAAAGTAATGTCAAAAAAATTCAACAGATATTGAGAAAGAAGACTTGAAGTAAGTGATATTTTGTGGTAAGTTGAAATAAAGCCGGATAAGAACAAAAAAGAAAGCTAAGTAAATTATTCGAACATTAAAACCCCGAAAATATGGATTTTATTGTTTTCTTGCTTACATTATGAAAATTATGAAAAGTGAGTATTTAAAAGTCTCCTGCAATTGTTTTTTTTTGATAAAACATTGTAAGAATAAAATTAAAATGTAAATTTTTCGTATTATTAAATAGTGTTAATGAAAAAAATGTTGATGCATACGTATAAAAATATCAATACTTGATATGGTATCGAATATACAATAGACCTTACAAACTATATCGCACGTTTAAAATGGTGAAAAATAGAGATAAGTACCTAAAAATATGCGCGATACCACATTTGAGTACCGGAAGTCGCGACTTTGTTATTGGAGCTATCCTTCTATTTAATACATTTTTTAACTACTTAATTGGTAATATTTTATAAGTTATTAGCAAATAACTATGTTCGGTTATCGGAATACAAAAATTATATAGAGAAATGAAAATTGGAAAAGTCAGAAATTTGTGAACATGCATGAGGACATAAAATTTTAAAATTCAGCAAAATATGACATAATGAGGAATACAATACGAAACAAAAGGTGAAATATTTTGCTTTAATTTTATTAAATATCAGTAATAAAGAACGAAATTAATAAGATGTCCTTTTTAAGAAACATGTATCGGGATATTTCATAAGGCTTTTACCTGGCTTTCCCTTATGACTTTATTGGGATGTCTGGACATTCGAATTCTGTTTGGCGAATGCACCATCTTGCAACAAAGTTGCACCTAGGAGCGGCTCATTAAATTCAGAAGGTAACTCTTTCAAATTTTTCCAATTTGAGAGAAGCTTTGTTATTTTACATAATCTTTACACTTTTTGTACTACCCTACACAGTGTGGAACAGGCAAGTGGAATAAATTCGATAACGAATAAAGGAGGGGACAAGTCAATTTATATTTTTAAAGGCGCATTTTTTCAGCAACAAAAAATTACAAAGGAGTGTCATGTGACAGTGGCCAATACCAGTTTTGTTGTTTTAAATGCAAGCCCCTGTATATTATTTATTTTTTGGATTCTCCAGAAAATTCTAGACATAATTAATGTACCATGTCCTAAACCTATCTTCTACTGTTTCGGAAATATTAAGTGTTTTCAGATTTATTACAAAAATTAACATTATAAAAGAAAATTATTTTATTTAACTTATTCTCTAGCTACATTACACTAAAAATAAGTAATACTGATTATTTCTTAATAATATAAAAAAACCATTAACATCAATGTAGGAAATGTTCAAAATGTTCACCGCGAACTTGGCAACATGCCAATGTGATATAGAAAGTTCTTCTAACGTTACTCAACATCTCAGGCGTGACTGATCTAATCGCAAGCGTGATTCGTTTTTTTAGGTCATCTAAGTTGAAGAGTTTAGTTTTGTATACAGTACTCTTGACATATCCCCACAAAAAGCTGTCCAATGGCGTCAAATTAGGAGATCGTACTGGCCAGTCTATCGATCCGCACCTCCCAATCCACCGATTTGGAAAAATTTGGTTCAGGTACTGCCGGACATTGATTTTGTAATGGGGTGGTGCCCCATCTTGCTGATACAATATTGTATCAGCAGGAACTGCTTACTGGATCAGGATATAAGTTTGTCAAAGTTGGCACGACATTAATGTTTATCTCTATTCAAGTTGCCATCAATGAAAAACGGACCTACGATATGATTTCCAACATCTCCTGTCACAACATTAACTTTTTCAGGATATTGCGCATGTTGCTCTGTCATCCAGTGAAGATTCTCATTAGACCTATAGCTGCAATTTTGACGATTAACATGACCCTGAAGTGTAAATGTGCTCTCATCAGAAAACAAAACATGTTCTAATTGGATCAGATTGTTATCTAACCTTACCATCATTTGTTCACAGAAATACGTTCTTCTATCTAAATCGTCTTCCATGATCTCCTGAATCGGCATCATTTTATAGGGATGCATTTTACTTTCCTTTAATACCCAAAAAATTTATGTGTGGCTAACGTTGAACAGGGCTGCTTTTCGACCAGAATTATTGTGGGTTTTCTTGGAACTTAAGCATAATATACAATTTAGTATTATCACTTAGAGCATTGGCAGCTACTTTTTTTATGTGTCTTACATGACCAAGCTCGCGAAAATGCTTTTCTATTTTGCTTACTATTCCTTGGTATACAGGCGGCAAATTTGGAAAATTTTCGTGAAATAAGCGAGACACTTCCATTTGTGTCCGTGTCTTATTTTCATAACCAATCATTTGTATAATGGTTATTTTGTGCATTTCTGTTAAATGATTTATGATATTATTACGTACTGTTAACGAAATTCAAACGACAATAGCACTGACACTGATCACCACTGTTATGCAGGCAGACAACAAGATGCCAAGGCTATGAGTTTGGACGAAAGTAAACAAAACTTTTTTTTTCAATCACTAAAAGGGAACGCAGGAATTGTTTTTACCTAATATCTCAATATCAAGAGCCTAATGGGAATTAAGTATTTAGTGTAATGTGTAATTTGTGAAATAAATTAATTTTCCTTTTTAATGTTAATTTTTGTAATAAATATGAAAAATATTTCCGAAACAGCTGAAGAGAGGTGTAGGACACTGTACATGAATTATGTCTAGAATTTTCTGGAGAATCCAAGATATAAATAACATACAAGGGCTTACATTTAAAACAAGAAAGTTGGTATTGATCACCGTCACATGACACACCCTATATAATCATAAAAATGCAAACTAAAGATGCCAGACCTATCATTTAGAAAACAAAAAACTAACTATTTCCTTCTTCCTTATGCAATATTTTATATACTAAAAACGAGATCAATACATTTTTCTAGGTTTCATTTTGTATCCAACGAACTAAGGCACATATTTTTAAGAGCTTTTCTCTATTTTCAACATTTAAAACTTGTCACCTAAAATCTATACTACTAATTTTTTATAACATTCATTCTTAACAGTGTTTCTAAAGAGCCCAGTAAGTTGTGATTATAAAAAAGAAAGAGTACACCATATTTTAAATCTTAAATGTTGTTAACCAGAAAGGATCTAGAAATTAATAAATACAATAAAAATATATTACAATATATTTTTTTTTAAATATGTAAATTGTTCATGTTATAAAAAGTAGAGTAGTCTCTTTTTTTTTGGTTTGTAGACGTTTGTTTTTATAATAAGCTCATGAAACAAATATGAAAAATACTTTATTATAAATTATTGAAATAATTAAAAATTAATATTTTCTTATCTAGCTGGATTCTATAATTCCCATTGCTTTCAATGTTATCAACCAAAGCAGATTGGACCGTAAAGTTAGTAAAAGAATACAATAATATATACTAAACTCAAGTTTGAAAAAAATTGTACTACAGAAGACATCTGAACTAAAAACTGAAATTACTCAATAGTTTTTTTTAGCTGTAGACCTTTGTTTTTATAATAAGTTAATGAAATACGTATGAGGAATAATTTATTACAAATCCTTGAACATATTTAAAAAACAAAAAATATTTCTAACTGGTTGGATTCTATAATTATAAGTCAAATATCAGTAAAAATTTCAGGCTGTACCACAGGAAAAAATGATTATTCAGTGCCAGAAATCCCTTTTTATTCATATAGGAAACTTGTTTTGCACAGTGTGAAAGCAGCAGATTTCAGAAATTTTCAGAATAACGATCATTCCATTTTGCAAAATCATTTAGTCAGTTAAACCAATTTATCAAACTCTAGTCAAATATGTAAGTGATAAATGTTAAAAATACAATTATGCAATAGGTAAATAAATATTGGAAAATTTATATACATTTATTAAAATTAATAACAAAAAAGACTAGGAAGCACTACATAAACGTTAAAGCTTTTTATTCATTCTCGCACTACACATTCTTGAAGTATGACAGAGGGGCCCATTCCATATCTTCAAAATGTGTCCATAACTTGCAAGCACCACAATCTCATTAAGATTTAAGGCAGTCTGTACATGAAGTGCAGTCTCCAAAATCTTCTTCTTCCACTCACTCGTTCACAATTGCATTTTCCACCTTATATGATAACAGCCACAGCCAAAATACTAAGAAACATTAGTACCAGCAACATTTTGTAAAAAAGTGTAATGTACCACGACGTACAACGGTAATAGACTAGCAAACAATTTGCATTTTATACATATATATAAACCCTTCGCGTCATGGAAATAAATTTAACTTTCTCTTAATACTATAACTAACCTTCGCAATGCATATTTGTATCAATTTGTGTCGCACTACTGACTGCTGTTATTGTATCTTTTTTTTTAATTATGGATTCAATGGTAAGCGTTGTTTGTAGTCCAGTCAAATATGCTTAAGTTCAAATTTTGGAGAAAATACAGAAACTTTGGATATATCTTTGAAGTATTTGAAAACGATAGGGAAAGCATTTTGTTCAATCCTGAGAATGAATATCAAAATTAATTTGTTTATTTTCTTGACTTAATAATGTTCTTAGTACCAATAATGGAGCATAAAATTTTACATAAAAATGATCTTTTAATTTATTGGCATTAAAATTAATAGATTTAGAATGCTTACAGCTTAACAGGTGATATGTACAAGTTTAGAAAATCATAGTGAGCTGAAAAAATATAACATTTTTCATATTTTTTGTATATAATAAGAAATATATTGTTATAAAAATTATCTATGCCGTCCCTGACTAAAGCATCAATACTTTAAAAATGAAAGAATCAAATCAAAAATCTTTTGCAGGAGCATCAACTAATTATATCAACCATTTCAACCATGCAGACAAATTTTTATTTTAGTAATACATCTTTCATTTTTTAATAAATGCTAGATATAGACATTAGTGTTGTCATTTTATGATAATTAAAACCCGGAATTTTTTAAATTGAAACTGAAATTTGAAAATACATTCTGTTGCCTTTAAGGAAGCTGTTAATATAAACTTGTGGTTTTCATAAAGTATAAATAAAATATAGTTTTATTTTATGCAATAAACCTTTTTCATTTTTCCGCTTCATAATTCTTTAATTTTTTGTAATTTTAACATCGAATTAATTTGAAGGATTCTTGGATATGTATTCCTGTAATCTTAGAACGAGGCCCTACATTTCCTGCTTAGTCAAAATTGTATGGGTCATTTTACGAATATTTCCGTAATACCTTATTAATTAATTTATAAAAATATTTACATTTTTAATTATGAGCCATTTTATTTACTATCCGGTGCGCTTGAAAAAAAAACAAATTTATTTTTACATTTAATGTTCTAATTTGCCCCCCTATATGGCGTATCCTCAGACGACATACGTTCCTAACACGATAACGATAATTTTTGTGTGCAACGTTGCCAACAAACTTGTGTATCAGGATTAGATTGACATAACCTCAATATAGAATTTTAAGTAAACGAATAGAATACCTATCTTTTTACATCAGCTTATAGAGCAAAATTGACCGCTTATAGGATGACGTCAATAACAGTTTATAGAGCATATTCGGGAGGAATCTTAATGCATTCTACAGAAAAAATGTAGAAAATCAGAAATACCTTTTAATGAGCGTTCATACATCCTGATTGGATTAGTTTTTACGCAGTAAAATGGTCAAAAGTGGATTTTTTAAATAAAGTTTATAACAGTAACACTGGAATATTAACCACCGTCAAAACGATAGGTAATGATGTCAAGTAGTTTTTAAATAATTTACAGCGATATTTTTTCACATCCCACAGTATTAACGCGACTCTTCCAATCGGGATATACTTATAAATTACTTTTTTCCACTGATTGGATCCGCCACTGTCAAGACATCAGAGGAGAAGTAAAGGTCGGTCGAAATTCACAAGCAGTATTAATACATTTTAGGGCACTATAACAAACATCCGAGATATACAAAGTGAAGTGCATTCTATAAGCTTTCAAAATATAGTTTGAATATCATTATTGAACTATCGTGGTTAATACAATACGTTCTGCAAAAATTTCTACAAATTATTTAAAATGCAATTCTGCAAGATCTACTTAAACTTCGACATCCAAGAAACACTCACTTTATCTCTTTTTTTTTCAGCTTTTCTTTAAAGAAAAAGTGGATTTGATACCTGATTTAAAAGGAGTGTCCCATAATTATTAAGCTCCTTGTATCACAATTATTTTGTTTTCGCACTCCTAAATGGCTTTGCACTACTATTTTTCCATCTGATGAGATAAGGATATTAATGTTTAATACTGTACAATTCTGTACTTATAACTATTTACAATGTGTACATGTTTGTTTTTAAGAACTTAAAGAGTATTTAAGAATTTCTACTTTTTTGGCAACCTTACATGCATAAAACAGGAAAAATGTGTCGTGTTGTGGTATGTGAAACGTATGTCATTTCAGGATACGCCAAATAGAGGATTACGGCCCCCTGAAATAGACTTAGAACATTATCTTCATTTTGCCTGTAAATTTCGAGTTAAGTCTCTATGTTCTCTGTTTTTTTTTCAAATTTCGATTTGGAATATTTTCTTTAATATCTTTTAAACAAAGCATTAACATATAAACATAATAACCCTGAAAAAAAAATCATTTTTCAATTTTAACCTCAAATAAGGTTTTTAACATTTTCGGTGAAAGGAGGAAGGGTCGATTATTACCCCCCTCCCCAAATCGTTCCCATATTGTGTTTGTACAAAATTGCAACAACCAGTTTACTGCACAGGACGTACCTGAAAGTGTCTTTAATTTTTGTCGGGTTGTTTCTGGATGTTTTTTTAGTTAATAAACAAATACAAAAAATAATTTAATATAATATTTACTGCAAAATGACAGAATGCTTACATGGACTTACACTCTGTCTAGAGAAGGGGTACCCAACAAGATAAACTTTTTATTTTTATTTCTAGGGATAAATGTTGTTGATAAAAATTCGCCTTCTTCTAAAACCTCATAAAATGAAATAATTTTTTTTTTCAAAAACTTCATTTTATAGTAAATTTTATGTAAATCCCTATGCAGTTCGGAAATATAATAAAATTGCAATGAGTGATGTTTAGGTCATTACCTAAACAAATATAATGTTGAGAAACGAAAGTAAATAAAAAAAATATTCGACACCAATTTCAAAACATCTCTCCCCCAACCCATATTTCTAAATTCTTTATACCCGTTTCTGAGCATGTCTAGGAAGATTTCATTTACGACATTAATTACAGCTTGTGTCAAATCTTCAATACTATATTTTCTGTTTAGGTTACCTCATAAAAATCTGAAATTGTTAAATCTGGTGATCATGCTGAAAATACATTTTACACCCTTGCTTTAAGGGAAGGTATTAAAAAGTTCTGCAGCAAATATAAATATACTTTCTGATTTAACATCTCCAAGAAATACGGTTTTAGCAAATTTACTATTACTTTGAATACTGTAATAATGATTTTCGTTAGCCCAATACCAATTTTGGAATGAAACAATTCCATTTGTTGTAATAATTCATACATATTTATAAAAAAATTCTGTAAAGTAAGACGTTTTATTAAGAATGGCATTTTTCGGTAAAAATAAAAATAAAACTCGATCGACAGAGTGTATATTATCTTTGCGTTTCAATGAGATATAGATGTGACATATTTTAATTTTCATTGACTAGTTGATACTCCAGCTACGCGTGAAAAATACCGACATTACGCATAATTGTTATGGATGTTCCCATAAATCTCGAAAGATAAACTGAAAGATGCCTCAATTATTCCTCAGAAACTATTTCCTTGGACTATGCCAGCTGTTATTTTACTGTATTATTTTTTTAATTATAGAGTCAATGGTAAGCGTTATTCTTAGAAGTGAACTGTTTCAAGTTCATTGCACAAGACTGAGATTTTAATAACGAAAATCATAATTATGACTAAACGTAGTCCATTTAACGACAGGTAACTTATGCAGAATATTAAAATGACAAAGTTAGTTTGTTACAAGAGATGTTAACCTTGTCTCGTGTAAGTTATTGTTATTATTGCAGTAATAAAATAAAATAATAGACAATTATTAAAAAATAAGGAATGGATATAGGCAGTACATTTATTTGTTAATTTAAATATAATGGAAAAATTTACTTGTTTATGCCACATTTTTCAGAACGAAAAATCTAGGGTACTGCAATATCTATGGAACCGTGACGATTTCGAGACAAAATTTCGTCTGAGCTTTGCCACCCAAGGTTAGTAAAGTTAACAACCCCATTGTATACAAACTCAAATGAAAGTATCTATTTATGGATTTTAACGCAAACAGATTTTTGACCTTACGCTTTAGCATGAAAAAAAACATTTGCGGTGACAATTATGGGTCAACTTTACACAGCCATCCCAGAAAAACAAAACAAAAAATATTTTTGAAGGCTCTCGAATTATGGATTATTACAAGCCTTTGACTGTCCATAATTACACTTATGAAAATAGATAAGTACCGACTCCACACTGCCTTGATCTTGAAATACCGATACAACTTAGTTTTCTGTGTAAGAAACAGGGACCATTTTGTATATTAAAAGTCTCTTCGTTTATAGAATGTCAATAAATTATAATACGTGCACAAAATTTGTTTTTCATTCTAATAAACATTCCTATTTTCTGTTAACGATATTTTAAATTAGAGACTTGACATATGTCATACGTCAGAATCAGAATAGCACTGAAAATGGTCATGTTTATGGATGGTAGAGACAAGGATGACAAACTGGAACTACACAAAAAAGATCAACGTTACCAAGTTTATAGATACTAGAGAAAAACATAAACTGAAAAAAGCATTAAACAACAAGTTCAAGAATTGAACAGAATGGCGCTATTATAGAAAAGAGTATTATGAGAATTGCTAAATATAAAATAATATTAATGAAAAGCCGCCAGTTTTGGATATCTATATATAAAATATTCTAAAAACTTACACGTCATGTGTTTCTTTAATTTTGTATTTAAATTAAAAACTAAATTACACATTACGATTACTCGAATCATAACAAAATATAGACAATCAGTTTAATTTTCTTAAAACTTATGTCCATTACTAAGAATAACACAATGAAAGGGAAGCAGATATAGGGAGATAACAATTGCCTAGAAATTATGTCGTAAGAAGCTTTTGCTTCCATCGTTCACTCGAGAATGACTGCAGCTCTTTTTTGTAAACTTATACAGAGTGTTTTCGGCAAGTAATGAATAAATTATTTATTTCTGAAAGTGAGAGTTTTCTGAAATATGCCTCTTACACGATAATTTTGTTTTAAACAAAGGTACGTATTTGTGACCTAATCGTTATTCGAGAAATGACGTCATCGACAATTTTGGTAAATGGTGTCTCCCAATTTTGACCAAAATTTAATTAGCGTATCATTCTATGCAAACATCAGCAAACATATGATTGCATTAGCTAGGTTAGATAAAAATATGAAAAAAACATTATTTTAAATTTTATTTACCTGACAGAAATCAAGACCACTAATAAATTCTTTTTGTAATGGTCAGTTACTTCAGAAGGTATACAATGTAGCTCCTGACGAATCTTCGCTTGTAATTCTTCTAAATTCGCCGGTCTAGTAACGTATGCTTTGTTTTTTAAGTACCCCGAAAAACTGTGGAACGTTTGGTGTGTCACAGATGTATAAACACAAAGTTGTGTGTGCAAAAATAAAGTTTGGTATTAGGGTACAAAACTTTGTAAGCAGGGACAGGTACTACATACTGGGGAGATGCATCATCTTTAAGGATGATACTTTAGTTTCTTTACAATTTTGTGTACTATGAACGCTGCCATATTGAAATTAGAAGCTACTTGGTTAAGTGTTGAGTGATGATTGTCTTATTTTGAATGTTCATTTGGGTGTTTCACTCCTCACAATGCAGATGATTGTCTTGTATTGCTAGCAAAACATTAAGTTAACCGTCTTCTGATTCTGAGGGTCAACCAGATTTAGGTAAATTGTTGGGTGCGCATCCTGCGTTTTTATCTGACAGTAAGCTAAAGACATTCTCGGTCGCTAAAGGTACTGACAGACCATAAACTTTGACGATTTGTACGTCGAATGAAAAGAGTAGGGACTAGTCTTAAGTTTTGAACATAACAAGTGCCGAAATGTTTATGGAATATGAATAGTTACGACCAGTATGCAGCTTCAAACGTACCATGTAAAGACTTAGAGCATACACCTCATGGAAGTAGCCTGCAATGCACAAATATCGTGCCAAGGATAGAAGAAGAGGGCAATAGTGAAAGCAAGAGGCAATTCCGAATCCAGTGAAATAGCCCTCATTATTGTGAATTACACGCTACGTCCAGAAGTCCAAGATCTATGTGTAAAGAGGACGATCTTCGTTTTAGCGATCGCAAAATGTATTTTACGTATTTTACAATTTACGTACTCACACATGTTCCTTTATGCAGAATTATATTTTCCAATGGCTCATATTTAAATGTTTAATATTTACATATCTTTTGTCAATGTATTGAGTATATCGATAAAATCAACAGCAAAATAAATCAATGAAAATATAACAGGTTGTTACTTATGAATGTAAATGATGTAATTATATGGTAATAATTTTAATTTTCTTCTTCTTCTTCTTCTTTAAAGGTTCTCTATGAAGAGTGGCTATCTACCAATTTTGAAATGCATTTTTTTTTCACCAATGTACTATGACTTTTAAGTCCGAGTAAAAATGTAAATGGAAAAACTGACTCTTGCTATAAATAAATCAGTGTTCTTAGTGTCCATATAATATTTGGTGATTAATTAGATTAACCACTGATTGTATCTGTGACTTGCAATGACAATGTTTGTAAAATAAATATTAAATGGGGGATTATGTACACACTATATACAAGACAAGGCAGCCTTGGACCTTCGGCTTTTTCGCTAAAACACAAATCAATCACTACCGTAGCGTCCTAATCACTTTATAAGCGTCTGTGGGGAGTAGCAAACTTCTTTCTGAACAATCGTGGATAAATTAATAATTTTAAAGAATTTTTCCCTAACCTATCAACGCACACATGCGGCTGCCCGCCATCTTAACCGGAAGTCCAATTTTAATCTTAAAACAATAAAACTTTTGTTGACATTAAGGGACACAGTAGTTGAAAATGCAACACAATAGGTAGACTAAAATTTGCAAATGGAAAAGACAAATTTATAATAAAAAATAGAAAGAGGTGAAATATGTTTTTTGTTCCAGGTATAAGTATATTCTATATACAAATTCTTTTATTGAATAAGGGCAATGAGATTTTAGGGAAATGCATTCCCTACCTCAGAAACACAAAATGACAGAAGCGTGAAAATTGTCCTGTTCTCAAATTATTACAAACCATTTTAATCAATTGGTAAAAACTCAACAAGAGATGGCAGGTGGGGAATTGTTTTTAGAACAATTTACAATTTATCGGGAACCGCATGTAATACAGGAATGGTAACTGATTGATTGATTTTGTCCAGTAATTTAATACAGATGTGATTGGTTGTTTTGCAAAAATTCAATTCTAAACAGTGGGCAATGAAGGTTTCTACTGTTTCCGTATTTCTTTTGTTGTTATGGAAATTTAATATCTCGTAAATAGAAATTGAGAGTGAAAATTGAAAATTGTTATTTATACCACTTCTCTGCAAATGAATCAAAATGGGTTTAATCAAAAATATAATTATATTAGGGAAAATTTTATTTTTTTACGAAGATAATGTAATAGTTGTTTCCTGAAGGATACTTGTGGGATATTTTGTGAATGTTAATAACTTTTTAGAAAATAACATCACAATACACGAAATTACTGCATATTTCTAAATGTTTCGGGGTCTAGGTCAGACCCCGTTGTCAATTGAAAAAGTGCCAATTCCAAAATTTCAAATTGTGCATTTTTTCGTAGTTTAAAAATCCTAAAATAAGACATATAAATAATATAAATAATGTAGCACTACGTATCACAAGTAGTGTGTGGTGTGGAGACCAGGAAGTCTTCAGGTGGGCCACTGTACGCTCTCAAAGGGCAGTTCTGAATAATTTGACAAACAGTTTGGCGTTCGGCCCGGCAGTCGCAGGGTGGAAACGGGGCCTTATTCCACTTGAAGAGGAAATCCGCACATCTGCCATTATTGGTTCTAATTCGGTTTAGCGTATCTCATGTCTTGCGTTCTAACTCGAAATCAGGAGTCCTCACTGTGGAACATATGGATTGGAGTCGGGGGGATTGATATGATTGCATTCCTGCTTCCATTGATATATTGAGTTGTAATTGTACGCCAGGAGGTTGGCAGCTATTTTAAGGGGCGGATGCCTTGTGCGAACCCTGATGGTCTGATGTTTATTACAACCCGCATGGGTTCTTAGTTCCGGGTGTGCCATTATTTTTCCGTGTTCCCTTAAGAGAGCATCTCTCCTGCGGTGTTCAGGAGGCAAAATATGGGAGAGTACAGAAAGCCACGTTGTAGGACTTGATTTAATTGTGCCAGATAGTAAACGCATGGTGTGATTTAATTGTACATCGACTAGTCTGGTGTGGCCACTATTTAACCACACAGAAGCAGAGTATTCTGCAGTGGAAAAGACCAGGGCCAAGGCTGAGCTTCGGAGGGTTGTCGCAGAAAAACCCCAAAATGAGCCAGTAAGCTTCTGAATTATGTCGTTCCTGGTTTTGAGTTCTTCTGCTAATTACTTGAGGTGCTGTTTGAAAGACCTATCTAGGGTGACCTTTAAATATTTTGAGTAATTGTTGTGGCGCAGAAGGCGGTTTTCAACGTAAACGTTTAGCTGTTTATTCTTTAAGTAGAAGCATGATATCTCGGTCTTGTTTATGTTTAGTTAGATTCTCCATTTGCGAAAGAAAATGCCTAAATTATCCAGAATAGATGTCAGGGAAACCTCGGTTTTCTCCATTGATTGACTTGTACCTTGAGATTAATCGTCGCGAATCTAAATTTCGTAGAACGTATTTCAGGCATATCAGCGATGTACAGGCTAAAGAGGAGTGGCTCCAGCACTGAACCCGGAGACAGCCCGTTGTTTAATTTCCTCTTCTTGCTTTCTGTTGTTCCTATAGTAACTTGGAATTTTCTATCAGTCAGCATGTTGCTCACAAGTCGTGAGATATACTTGCAAGAGATAACACGTAATAGCTTGTAGAGAACGCCCTGCTTCCAGACAGCGTCATATGCCGCTGACAAGTAAATGAATGTGACCAAGTCTTGAGCGTACTTCTAAATAATTTGTTAGCGATAGCACTTGGTCGGAACAGCTTCTTCCAGGTGTAAAGTCGCTTTGTAAAATGTCTGTGAATAAGTGGGTTAACCACAAACGGGCGGTTTTCCCCAGATGTATAAGAAATTCTGAGTGCATTCCATCTTTCCCTGGAGCCTTGCCAAACTTCAAGTTACCTACTACCGCCGTGGTTTCTTCTAGAAAATTCCATTTGATCACATTTTACGGACTTTAAATTTTTAAGTTACATTTTAATATATTTGTATGAGTGGGATCAATTGGAGCTTTCAAAGTGGCGATTTTATTAGGTGTAATAGCAGATTTATTGATATAACTTATATGGGATACAATTACTGTGGAATTGAAATTAACTATCACCAAATTTGTTAATAACTTGTTCGTGACAATCAAATAAATTTCACATGTATAATGTAAAACAACACATTTTATTTTATTCAACTACAGATAAAAATGTCAAAAATTTTTCAAGGGTGTCTTTAAAACTTAACCACAAATACTCGTAAATATGTTTTATAAAATGTACAGTGCATCCCATTTTGGTTGAGATTGCCAGGTTACTCGGTTGTTATTGAAGATAGAGTCTTGCGGTTTTCACATACCTATTCTACTTTTTTGTGAAACTCAGAATGGCCATATCAGATTTTGCATAAGTGTTTCCATTTATAAGATACAGGGCGATTTTGATAATTTATACTTTTTGAACCCCTTCTATATCTACGAAGTTATTAGAAATACTCTTGCGCTATGAACTACGTCTAATAGAAAATTTTGCATAGAATCCAGTGGATTACTCAATTTTTTTTTCCGAGTATGGTTTTGAAGATACTACACAACATTATATATTTTTAAATGGAACACCCTGTATTTTATTATTTCATTGAATTCGTTATTTTTTTCCCTTTAAAATAATGTATAATACAATACACATGGTATTATTAGAAATGCTAAAAACACTAAAAAGCTGAGTTTTCTGTTAGTAGGCCATGCATTTTCCATTTAAAAGGAGAATCAAACAAATAATTCCATTTGAGATTTTTTATAGGAGTTTATCAGCAAAGAAAAATAGGTACCTAAAAGCAACTAATAAATAGTTATACATCGTTCATTATGTATAACAAACAGAACAAGTATTACAAATCAAATATCTATCTTAAAATAAATTTTGGACATTATTTATTACCTTATTAATTTAACTGTTCAAATTGTTGTCCATTTTCCCTAACACATAATTGGCAAACCTTTTCAATACGCCTGAGTACATTTAAAATTATAACACGTCGCCTTTGTAAATCCCGAAAAGCTGCCTCCGTTGCGGCACGAAGTTCTTCGCGACTGTTGTGTCTGTTGGTATATATTTTATTTTTCAAATAACTCCACAAAAAAAGTCCAATATAGATAAATCGGGTGATCTTGGAGGCCACCTAATTGGTCCATGTGTTCCTATCCAACATCCTTGAAAATTATTTTCTAAAAAGCGCCCAATTAAGCTAGAATTGTGGGCAGGGGCGCCATCTTGTTGAAAGTGTATAGAATTGCGAAAGGTGAGGAGAACATCTTCCAATATTTCGGGTAATAAGTCTTCTAGGATTGCCATGTACCTATTGGCGGTAAGGGTTCCTTCAAAAATGCGGTAGGTACTTTATTTTTGTCCCCAGTATGAAACAGGCTGCATTAAAACCAAATCGACCCTGCTGTTCTCGCTCAAAAATTAAGTGCGGGTTCTCATCATACAAGTATCTTGTATTCTGCCTGTTTTAATATACCGGCACTGCTTATATGAGATTCGTCTGACCAAATAACTTTCCTTACAAAATCATTGTCCCTTCGGGTTTGATCTAAAAACCAATTGCAAGAATTTAACCGTCTTGCTGCATCACCAGGATATAAGTGCTGGGCAATATTGACTTTGTAAGGTTTAAATTTATATATTTTTTAAATTCTTTGGAGATTGAGAAACTCCAGTGTAATTTTCTAATTTCGCACAAGAAGTCTGGGGATAGGCATGAACGCTAGCTAACACATTTATTTCATTCATTTCTCGATTTTCTTTGTTATACACCTTTGATCGAGGTTTAGAATATGCACCAAAACTTAGTAAATTATTCTTTAGTCTAAATATAGATGCTCGACTAGGTTGATGCCTCTCTGGATATCTGATGGTTTTAAAAACGCGATTTCATGAAATATCTTATAGTAAAATACTCGTACTTTATACCTGTGGAAATATAGCTCTAAAGCTTCTTCAACATTCTCATAACATTGATTTAAACATTGTATCATATCGTATTTTTCGTTATTTTGAAAAACGAATTCTCTTCCAGCCATTATCAATTATCAACCAGCAAACTCACGAATAATTTATATAATTATCTTGTAAACTCAAACACGATAAAACACAATAGTTACTAAGAATGACAGCTTGATCAGATTTGCGTTCTCTCCAGCGCTGACTAGATAAAATATTGTTCCGAAAGGCGGAATTCTATAATAATTTTAAATGGATTCATGCGAGATGGAAAGGTTTGCCAATTACGTGTTAGGGAAAATGGACAACTATTTGAACAGTTAAATCAGTAGGTAATAAATAATGTCCAAAATTAATTTTAAGATAGATATTTGATTTGTAATACTTGTTCTGTTTGTTATACATAATGAACGATGTATAACTATTTATTAGTTGCTTTTAGGTACCCAAATTTCGTGTTTCGTGTTATTGAATTATTGTTAACATTATTTTTCTTTGCTGATAAACTCAAAATCTCAAACGGAATTATTTGTTTGATTCTCCTTTTAAATCGAAAATACATGGCCTACTAGCAAAAAAACTCAGCTTTTTAGTGTTTTTTAGCATTCCTAATAATACCATGTGTATTATATTCTACATTATTTTAAAGGGAAAAAAATAACGAATTCAATGAAATAATAAAATACAGGGTGTTCCATTTAAAAATATATAATGTTGTGTACTATCTTCAAAACCATACTCGGAAAAAAAATTGAGTACTCCACTGGATTCTATGCAAAATTTTCTATTAGACGTAGTTCTTAGCGCAAGAGTATTTCTAATAACTTTGTAGATATAGAAGGGGTCCAAAAAGTATAAATTATCAAAATCGCCCTGTATCTTATAAATGGAAACACTCATGCATCTGATATGGCCATCCCGAGTTTCACAAAAAAATAGAACAGGTATGTGAAAACCGCAAGACTCTATCTTCAATAACAACCGAGTAACCTGGCAATCTGAACCAAAATGGGATGCACTGTACATAATATAAAAATAGGAATCTCATACGTTTGGAATAAGAAGAAAAGAGTAAATAGGTTTCTTTAATAAGAAAATAAGTTGTTTGAGTAATGTCAAATGTGAAAATGAAGTAAGTGCGAAACAAAAATTTCAAATATAAATTAAATATAACATTTGTTTGGATTTTTTATTAAACTATATGTATCATACAGCCTAAGTTAAGGTGTTGATCTGGTATCTAATGTCCAATGTGTTAGTGAAGTACGTCCGTTACTAAAATTTCAAGTAGGGTGTGGATATGTGATAAGCAATGAGTGATCCCATAGTCAGCTGTAATAATTCTATTTTTAATAGCCTTACATGTAGTTTAAAAAAGTAGCCAATATTCAAATATACATTTTCCATACTTACATAGTTTTTTAAGTTTACAATGTAGTTCATTATAATATAAAAAAGAACAATTAACGAGTTTTCAAAGTCTGACATCTTTAAAACAAATATTTAAACATTTACAACAAAAAATCCAACGTATTGTGCAATAACTAATTAGAGAAATTTAACTAAATTACTATTTTTATGTTTACAATATTCTGATTTCCTACAAGGCATTCCTTATGAAAGAAATCTTACAGTAATTAGATGTTATACTTTGACTAACTTTATTTTTTGTTTATAATTGGAATGTATGTGATGTATTATCACACAAACTTAGACAGTTATATTTTTAGGTCTGAGCATGTTTGACGATTTATTTAATATTGATTTAAAAATCAGAAAGCCTCTATTTCAAATAACGTGTAAGGGTATTTAAAAAAGTAAAAGTAGAACACACTAGATGACACCACTCATTGCTTAACAGACCCAATAAAGATTTTTGGTTTAACATAGTCTTTTTAATGAAATTAAGTTTGGTGAGTACCAAGACCAAGTATACCAAGACAGAAATTGATAGAAATTAAATTATTCGTTAGATAAGTGAGAGGGGGTTTTAAAAAGTAATCTTCTCAGGAAAAATATGTTTATATAGCAAACTTGGTGAAGCTTCGAAATTACGAGCGAGGCTCGGTCGTCCAGGTACTATAAAATAATGCTACAATACGATTGAGCATCCACGTGAATCATACTTATAAAATAAATCAGTACCCTGCCTCAACGCTATATATGTGGAAAAACTGCTACGAGTAAAAGGCAAAAATAGGAACAATTTCTTGGCAGATTTATTAGCTAGTTAATTGCTCGATAAATTGATGTGTATAAAACTGCAATAAAATTACTGAGTAGTATTAATTTTACAGCAACCAACTAAGCTGTAGCAGTCGTAAATCCTGGCCCGAAATAATTTAAAATCGAAACGTAATTAAAGTTCGATAAAAGATTTCAAGAGCGTCTTACCCACGAAGGGAAATTTTATTACTTCATTAAGTGAAGCAAAATCAGCACGTTATAACGTTTACGACTATTGAGTAATAATGTTCATGTGAAAAAGATATCATTCATCATCGAAAAGAAACAAAAGAAGTTAACTTTAACGACCCATTCGCTGTTTTTTATTAGAAATTGATATGGAAATGTGAATAGTAGGCACATCTAACCTCTTATCTTTCCAGAAAGAAGGGTGGGGTTCCATTAACACTTTATTACCAATTAATTTAATAGCACCCAATACCTTCATTAATACGTTTGTATTATTCTCATGGTGTCTATTTGACTTTATTTCAGATTCTTCCAAACAATATTTTACTAATAACACAGAAGAAAGTAAGCCAAAAACGAAAAGCAACCCCAGCCACTATATCCGAAATATTCGTTACGTTAAAAAACAGGTATATATATATATATATATATATATATATATATATATATATATATATATATATATATATATATATATATATATATATATATATATATATATATATATATACTAAGCATTCCTTCTCAAACGAGACACCTTGAATATCTTTGTTTTTTTCAAAATTATTGCAATAAGAAAAAACATTTTCTGCTGATATTTACAGCAAGTTTGTTTATGTGTTCTGACCTTTATTCGATCATTTGAACCATTATACATGTGTCAAATTCTTACTTTACTGATTTGTTGAAAATTTAAAAGATAATTATGGTATACACATTGCTGAGCTGGTAAGTGTTTATTACCAAAATCAATATTGTGCTCGATCTGCTGCAAGGATTTTTAACCATAACCATCCCGAATGTAACCTTCGTCATAAATACTTATTGGAGTTGATTTTAAAATTTGTTGAGACGGACTCAGTAATGAATTAAAAAAGAGGTTCCATTGGAATTGTAAATGATGAAGGGGTAGCTGTGGTTACATTGGGCCATGTCCAACTTATATCAAACACGCAGTCTGTCCAGCAAATCTCTGCAGCTTCAGGTATTAACAAAACTAACGTTTTTAGAATTTTGCATAAGTACAAATGCCATCCGTACAAAATTAAATTCCTTCATGAATTGAATGAGGATGATTGGGATCGAAGGCAAGAGTTTTGCGAAATTATGACCTAGTGTATGATCGAAAACCCAAATTTCTTGTACAATGTTTGCGTTTCAGATAAGAGTACTATTTCACTTCATGGGGAGGTTAACCGACATAACTGTAGATTTTTAGGCGATACAAATCCTCATTTATTTCGAGAAGCTCATAGTCAACATCCGGTAAAACTAAACGTTTGGACAGGGATTTTGGGAAATCATCTAATTGGAATATTTTTTTTTTATTTTAAATAAACAGGGGTCGTTTATTCCTCGTAATTTAAATGGTAAAATTTATCACAATATATTGGAAAATAAAATTAATGCACTGATAATAGAAAAAATAGAATCCTCTACTACATGAAGAGCAATTGCATTTCCAACAACATGGAGCTCCTCCTCACTACGCCGCACCAGTTCATCAATACCTCGATTTGGAATACCCTGGTCCCTGGATTGAAAGAAGAGGTCCTACATATAGAATGGCCTGCCCGATCACCTGATCTGAACCCTTTTGGATTTTTTTGTGGAAACCTGTTAAATCCAAAATTTTTATGACCCGGCCTGAGAATTTGGACGAACGACGTCAACGAATTATAGCGGAGTGTCGTCAGACAACACCGACTATACTGAACCATGTGATAGACGGCTTTTAGTCAAGGTTGTATTATTGTATGGAAGTCAGTGGAAGACACTGAACATTTACTTTAGAGGCATAGTATTGTAATGTAAATTGGTTTTTTTAATACTCTTTTATTATTACATGTACAGAAATTGCAATAAAAAATGATATTACGACGGTATAGTCCGAAAAAGGGGCTTTCAAATGATATACGACAACACCTATTTTCCCTATCTCAAATCTCATGGTCATTGAATTGGCCTGTTTATATTGAATGCGCGCAAGCGCTAATTCAATTCTATTTCAGCGGTTGTTAAAAAAGCATGAGATTTAAGTCATAAAGCGCATAATTTGTTAGCAAAAAATTTCAACAAGACAAAAACAAAAACACCAAAGAACAAAAATAGTCACATTGTTTATGAAATACCCTGTAGAGATTGCATTGGTGTGTACATAGGCCAAACATCTCAATACCTTGAGAACCGCATAAAGTCTCATAAATACGACAAAAGATCAAACGGCACTAACAATGCACGAAACTTCAAAAATGAATACATTCAATCTCGAAAACACCAAAGTAGTAAGAACTAAACGAAACAGCTATAAATGATAGAAAAGCCGTTAATTACAACTGTAAAATATACGCCGCTGCCCTCTAAAGGAAATGAAACAAAAAAAGGCAGATGTGTGTGAGATGTCAGTCGATTTTTAAATGTTAGTAACATAACGTACTATAAATGTAAAATTTTAATTATAATTAGTATTGTTGAATATACACATGACTGTTTTAATTGGTAAATTAATTTTTAATTATATTTAATGAAGATTTTAAAAGCGGACCTTTCAGATACGGCAATATTTGTTTTGAAAAAGGACACACGTAGGTCCGAAAACGAAAACATGTTAAAAACAATTAAAATGTGTCAGGAGACCAAGCACAATTCAAATTCAATTTTTAAAAAGGTGTACTTCTCGATGTATTTAAATAATACATTTATGCGTTTGTCCCAAAATTTCATGTAATTATAATGTTATGCATTATTCTATTTAAGTAATACCTTTTGTATGTTTGTGTATTTTCAAATTTCAATAGTCTGTTGTTCATTGATCAATTTGCCAAAAATAGTCACATCAAAAGTATAAATATAAATGCTATAATACTAAGTTAATTTATTTCATTCACTATAATTATCTATGATTGAATATCACAAAGCAACGGCTTCCACCATAAATACTTTTTAGATTACCCTTACATGGAGTTATTTTTCTAATTGTTTTATGTTTTTTCTCAAACCTCTCTTTGCTAAGGGGGTATGTCAACAACAGATGCATTACAAATTATTACAAATTTTTTCATTATATGTTTAGCTTGGCACTGACTTTCAAATGAGTATTAACCTGATGGCAATGAAATATTATTTATTTTACAATTCTTAGTGATGCATGCAGTTATGATTTCAGACTGACGGTATGACGGATATTTGCAATTGAAATGGAAAATCGACACCATCGTTTTATTGCTATAAGGGACTATTTAACAAATAAATCTGACGAACACCATGTTCAATTCATGAATTAGAGGAGTTTATTTTTGCAACTTCGAAGTTTCGAAGTACAACATCCATTCCTGATGAAATTAAGTTGCCAGCTTAAAACTACACTGAACAGAATTAGTCACGTTGCAACATTTTTATCTCTCACAAATTAGAAAACGGGCTAGTTAGTTCGAAATTTGTGTGCCTGAAAACTTTTGGTCTAAACACCAAAACTAAATTCAGACACAAATTAGAGTAAATTTGTTTAAATGCTAATTTTTGAAATGATATTTAAGGAAGTATTTTTTGACAAGTCTCTTATGCAACTGAAAATATATTATATGTGGTGACATGCAGATCATTTACAAAACAGTATATTTTTATCTTAACTAGCGGTCGCCCAGTGGTCGAAATTCGACCAAATCATTTTAAAAATTTCAGGATAGTATAGGTACCTATATGCATTTGCATATTTGCACTTTTTTGGGTACCTATGCTAAATAGTTCACTACCATTGTAATTAAGTAAAAAATTATTTCGCCAAGGATAATAATGTACATGTAGGACGCTGAGGCATATTCAATAAACAAAATCAAATAACGTTCTGTTCCTCAATAAAAAATACAATACAAATTTTCATGTCATCATATTATTATTGAATAAATTTACAATAAAAATACACTTCGAGAATTGAAAACGTTACTAAAAATCAAGAATTTATAAAAAGCCTTCATTTGAATTATTAGAAAATATATGAAATAATTTTGTCCTCTAGCGGTGGATGGTTTAATGGTGCTAGTTCAACTATTATGGAGTAGATGGGGCAATAACTGTTATTAATGTAAAATGTTGGCCGTTTGATCCATTTTTTTATTAATAACACTAAAGCCCCTAAATTAAAAATTAAAAAATTAAATAATTGGTTCACGAACAGAATGAAATAGTACCAAACTCTTTTACATTTGTGTATTTACATAGTTTTTTAATAAAATACACATATTTAAAATGACAATATGTTCATTTTAGGCAAGTCATTCATCCTGTATTAAGAGGCAGGAGTTTGCACGCATGGTAAATCAAATAAATTAATATTATACATGAGTAATATTTTTAAACTTTAGTTTTCCAAAATGTATTACGGTTATTCAGATATTTCACAATTATGATTTCAATTCCTAAGACGAAAATGCAAGAAACTCGTAAGTAAGTATAAAGATGCAGTATAAATAAATAGATACAAAGTACTTACATATTAGTACACCTTAAACTACACTGAATGTATAATCTCAATAACTTCAATTTAATACACAAAGTTAACGATGACTTTTCTGTATTATATCAAAAATATAAAGAAATACAATGCACTTGCTGATAATTTATGTTAAATAATACTTTTTATGTTTACAATTTTCGTTGATGCATTGAAATTAAAATTTTTCAAATAATATATTGATAATTTTCACATTGAATTGAAAAAGTATTAACCTAATGGCTAACAATTTTATGATATGTCAAACTGAAATCAAAATAATCAGATTCGCCAAAACGATTCAAAACGAAGATGGCCGAGAATATTGCCATGATGACTGATATAACTATTTGTCTTAAATCTCACTAATTGTATGTATATCATGAGTTTTGTAAGATTAGTTAAATTGTATGAAACTATTAGCCTTTAAAATAGATACAATATACATTAAAAGCGTAATGTCAAAATAATAAAATAATATCGGAAACACATTGATCAGTTGCCACACAATATACCATTCTAATATTTGTTAACAAACCATACTACATATTACTATCACATCATATAAACTTTTATGCGTGAAATCTGAATAGCGTGATAATGTGGAATAACTTTGGGAACCGATAAAAAATTTTAACTTTTTTGTTTAACTTAGTTTGTTTTTCGAGTCAATTCATCTTACGATTTTCTCTCCAAGCAATCTGGCAACACTGTTTGGCATTGACAGTGTGGACTTGATTATGAATTTTTTATTTAATGAATGAAGCAATATTATAAAAAAACGTAAGCATTCTGCACTGAAGCTCGTCAATAGCTACTAAACAAAACAAAAATAAAGTAAATCGGTTGAGGGACAGAGGAGAAAATGGTACCTAACCGTTTTGTCTTTGCCTATTTATATATAGATATTAATAAGGAGATTTTCCATATGATTCCAGGTTAAGTATACACACTGTATGTACAAAGAACGATAATTACATTTATTTCGCGCCTCCACCAGATTTTATAATAAATTGTCATCCAAAGAAACTTTACTTTAATAACCCTTTCGCTGTTTTTTATTGGCAATTGATATGTGGGCACATCTAATCTCTTATCTTTCCAGAAATAAGGGTGGGGTTCCATTAACACTTTATTACCAATTAATTTAATAGCACAGAATGCCTTCACTAATGCATTTGTATTATTCTCGTTTGGTCTATTTATCTTCATTTCAGTGCCATACAAAAACTATTTTGCTAATAACACAGAAGAAAGTGAGCCAAAAACGAAAACCAGCAACTCCCAGACAAAGTGCAAACAACACGCCGCCATATCCGAAATATTCGTGACTTTTAGAGAAACATGCTCATATATCTTTCCCGGATTCAGTTCTCACATTTCGAAGAGATGGCATCCCGTGCTGTCTTTTGCAAAATTTACTTTCGTTTTCGCCGCACACACACACACACAAGTAGCTAATGTCCCAGAAGGCGTCGGTCGCCTCGCGGCACGGGATCTCCCTAATTTATCGACGTTTTGTCCTAGAGTGAACTTTGGACTTTTCCACTAAACAGAAAAGAGAGTTTTTCCTCTGGTAGTTAAGTTCTTTGATTAGAACAAATGAATGAATCCGAAAAAGTGGAAACTGCTCGTAAAAACAACGAATCGAAATTAAGCTTAGGGTTCGTTCTTGCTAACTGAAAGCAATTTGTTGGAATCTTTGTAATCCTATCCGAAGGCAAGAAAGGTGTTTACCAGCTCGCATTTAACTCTTTTGGGTAATCGTAAGAATATTTTTGTTTCAACATAAAAATATATTACTTTTATGTTTTTTTGGCAATAACTCCACAATCGACATAAAACGACGTATATTAAAGGAAAATCAAACGTTTCAAATTCTAATCTGACGTCGTTGTCAATGGCTTTATATTTATTGATGTAAATTAAAATATATTTTTAGCGATTTGACCCTGAAACCAATAGATTTTTATTTTTTAAACCGGAAATCATGCTTTGAATAAAAGAAAATCTAGAGATGAAATATGGGCGGATCTGAAATAAATCGAGATTTATAAAATAATTTTTATTTTATGGCAAATCAGTGGTGTACCATTTTTTTTCACCAAAAATAGTCAATGAAAATTTCATAACGTATCTACAATAGCATCACAGTTATCTAAACTATTATAAAATTGTAAGTTTGCCTGTTTGTTTATTTGTTTGTTTGTTTGTTTGTTTGTTCGGGCATCACGTAAGGACTACTTAACTGATTTTGCTAAATCTTTTTGTGTTGCGAAGCCAATAGTTTGACTTAAAATCTGTTTAGACATTTTATCTCTCTAATTTGACAGAAACGGTAGATATAGCGAAAAAACCTCAACCATTTTGGGTAATTCAATTACTCAATTGGTTCCACCGCACGCACAAAATATAAGAAACTGGCATCAGCTTAGCTTTTATTCAAAATTCGGAATGTGCAACTGTAACATGTTTCTATTTAACAAAAATCAACATATATCAAGTGCAATTTTACAGGGTGTTCTGTATATAGGAAACTTAGAGCGGCGTAGAATTATATGAATTTAAAAAATCTAATAAAAGCTATATTTGCTGCTGGTTATGTGGTGGAAATATGGGGGAGTTGAATTAGTTATATAGAGTGGTCCAAAAAAGTTATATTGCTTGGGCCATAAACAGTTCCATAAAGCAAGTGGTTGAAAAAGGGTAAAATATTTATACAGTGAAGAAAAAAACTTAAAAAATGTCTTAGGTAAGCAGTTAGGATCTTTGAATTATGTTCACAAGATTCTATAGTTATAAAATGGGTTAAAGAAATGTTAGAAGCAGTTGTTTATACAGGGTGTTTGAAAATATAAGATGGAGTGGAATTATAGTATTTGTTGTGGTTAAAAACTTGTTTTATATCCACAAGTAGTTACATATATAGGATGATTGAAATATGTAGCGGAGTATAATTACAGCTATACAGATGGGTTTAAAAATATTTCAAAGTAATGGTATGATCTACAAGCTGTTCCATTTACCGGATGGTTGAAATATAGGGTGAGGTAGGATTCTAAGGATACAGGGTCGTACAAAAATGTTATATTTGGCGGCAAATAAGTAGTTGCATATTAAAGGTTGTTGAAATATAAAGTGGCTTACTGTTAGAACTATCAGGGTGGGTAAAAAATGCTAGAAAAATTTTGTTATATAGCAGTTGCATATAAAGAGTACCTGAACTATGGTGCGCAGTTAAGTTATACAGTGTCATTCAAACAAGGTAAGAAAAAGTTGTAAATGAAGGGTGATTTAAATGAAGTGTGGAGAGAAATTATACTTTAATATATCTTGAAAAAATATAAGGAAAAAATGGAAATAGCGTAGTTCATAATAAGTTGCAAAGATAGGATAGTTGAAACATAGCGTAAAGAAGTGTTATGATAATTATTTAAAAAATGTTATATTGGTTGACCAATAAGCAGTAGCATATACAGAGTAGTTGTAATACATACAAGGTGATTCAAAAACAACATGTTGAACAAAATTGTTATTTTCGGTGCCCCATAAGCAGTTGCGGTTTTTGTGAAATATATTTGGCATTGATGGATTTATAGTTATACAGGGTGGTAGAAAAAATGTTATACTGGGTGGCTGATAAGTAGTTGAAAATACAAGGTGATTGAAATAACGGGTGGAGTAGATTTATAGTCAAATAGGTTGGATAATTTTGTTTGTAGGATAGAACATAAGCTGTTGCACATCTGCAATATCTGAAACATGGATCGAAGTAAAATTATAGTTCATACAGTATGATTAGAAGTATTTAAAAATGTTATATTTGGTTGCCCCTAAGCAAATGCACATACAGGGTGGTTGAAATATTTTGTAGAGTAAAATTGTGGTTATACAGGGTAGTTCAAAAAAAAAATTTTAAGAAAATTTTTATATAGGGTGGCCACTAAGCAGTTGCAGTTTGGGTGAGGGTTTAAATAAAAGTTTGGTGTTAGGGTGCAAATCTGTGTTTTTATATTTATGACTCACGAAGGGTTCCACATCATTTCCATTAGGATGGATCAAAAAAAGTTGTAAAAAAATTATATAGGGTAGACCACAAACAGTTGCAATCTACTATATGGAATATCTGAAATATGGGGAGAAGCAAGGTTATAGTTTTAGAGTGTGTAACACAATGTTAAAAAAACTCATAAAAAGGTTGATTAATATATAGAGTAAAGAGACATGTAAATCATATGCGTCTTATTTAGGTTGGTAAAGGGGGTTTTCGACCAGTATTTTTTAATTTTAATTATTTTACAATTTTCTCTATAGATTTATAAAATCTTAACAATTTTATGTAAAAAAATATCTTTGTCCATATCGATATTTATAGCATACAGACGCCTCGCTTCTGATGAATTTCCAGCTGCACGGCCGTACATAAAGTGCATATCTGTCATTTCCATAAAAAATTATGTAAGAGTCATTTCTTTCTATTTAATTTCGACTGTTTTGTCAATAAAATAAAAAAAAATTGTTTGAGCCCTTTTAAGGGTATATAACTTCCTAAAGGTACGTTTTAGGGAACATCTTAATAGAAACTTTTTGGCTTATTTCATAGAGTTCTATACACAGCAGAAGGTTGGAACCCTAGTTTAGAAACACCCTGTATATATGATTTCTTAATATACCACCATTTTAAGAATAAGCTTCATCGGACGCGAAACAATTCTCACAAATTTAAATAAAGTGTAAATTGTGATCAGTTGTATTACTTTATTCATCATGAAAACAAATGTAATTCCAAACTTAATCAATCCACAACACATATAGACACACTGCATGTAAAATTGGCACAATTGCCAGCTTTACTGAGCACGTGCTCATGAATTTTATGGTCATGGAGGAAATCTAGTTCTCATGTTCCTTTTGTGACGTGTGATATCCTTACTTAGGTAACCAGGTTTTGATGCACCACGTTTCCTGAGAGAGAAAAGTTTAACATTCTGTATAATAGAAATAACAATATTAATTTATGTGAACTGGAAAAGGTATATGTCTTTGTTTTATTACCGTTGCTATTTTAAACATTTATGATAACAAACCTAATTATGCCGCCATCTTGGGCGATTTTTACCTGTAGTTAATATGTTTTTACATAAGTCTTCCATTACAGTTTTTTATTATGTAGCAATATCAGTTCTATTAAAAGTTTGAAGTTCTCCGTGAATTCTAAATCCAAAAAACAAAAGTTTCTGGTCTAGCAGTTCCATCATTCATAGATCTGTTCCGTCTTGAGACATTTTTACCTTCAGGTAGTATAAAAATATCATATTATCATTGGATTGTTCGGTTAATATGTTTTTACATGTTCTATTACAGTTTTTCCTTTTCTAGCAATATCAATTCCATTATAACTTTGATAGAAGTTTCATGTTTCTGTAAGAAAAATATTTCCTTGCATTTCTTTAAATTCAAAAAACAATTTTCTCTCGAATTTCAGTCAGACTTCGCAAAACTTTCCTTCATTCACAGATTTGTTCATTTAGTAAGTTCAATTCCATATTGCTTGAAAACTTTATCCATACTTGCAAATAAAAGATTAGGTTTTTGAAAAGCCGAGGAAATGGAAAAGTCAGATCAATCGAGTACATATTTTTTAGAAATGATATAGCTTTTATTGCATTTATATTCTTAAATATCTAAAAGTTAATTTTGAGAGAATACAAAATCTTTGTTTAGTTATTGTAATAAGTGTTGACATTAAAGCAAGTATGAATTCTTAAAACATGGTGATCCAAAATCAAATTTTGTAGTAACTACACTCTAGATCGTTTGCCTTTAATAACACAACAGAAAAGTAAAATCTTTAGACTACATTCTTAGAAGTAAAATAACTTTGTGAATCTAGATCTTACTATGTGGGGTTTGCTGGAGGCTATCGGGTGGAGCTGGATGGAAACTGCGAGAAAGGGCTGGAAGTAGAGATAGTCGATACAGTATCGATATTAACCGTATCGATATTTTTGTAAACGATACTCGATTTTTTGTGTCAATACTTTACTGTCCGATATATTTCGTATCGATACTATTTAGTAATGGATCGAATCAAAAAATTGTTTAGTGGTGTTGTACCGTAACTTTAAGTATTGCGCCATCTAGTTACTAATGAGCACACTACACCATGCTATTAAAGCGGATTATCGAAATCTATCTGATTTGCGTATTTGCTTGAGAACTGTCAGTTTTGGTTCACTCCATGATGATGACAACTTCGCTGTTGAAACGTGCGTTGAGTGAAAAAAGAAAGGTTTGGTGTTAGGGTACAAAACTTTGTGTTTATACTATATAATTATTTTAATTTGTTTTCGCGTTTGCATAGTATCTGATTTTATGAACTGTTGATTTTTTAAAATTAACTGACATAATTTTGTCGAATGAAAATCGAACGTTAGAGGGCATCGAGGATGCCACACGCGCCCTTTCGGTCTGTCTATTTCTATTTGCGCATTGGTGCATAATAATGTAAATACTTCTAGATTCTGGAAGATTCAGATGTGTACTGTGACTGGAAAATACTAAAGGCAAAAGCTAAAACTATTTGGGTAGAGTTGAAACTGGTCAAGTTTATCATTCCACAGTCGACAACAGTTTAGCATTTATATCAGAAAGAAGTAAGTCTAATAAATACTCAAACTCTTAGTTTGGAACGAGCACTATACAGCCCACTGTAGATATTTATACAGATATAATAGCATTTTGGAGTCAAATGCCTAAAACAGCATACTTAAGAGATTAGCTATTAAAGATTCATCAGCTTCAGTACCTTCAGAGGGTCTACTTTCCAGAGCAGAAAATATTATGATTCAAAGTTGTAATACGATACTCGGCAAAAGATTTGTAAAACTGTATTTCTTAATTCACTGCCACTGGAAAAATGGGAATTGTAAATATCTTGAATGTTCATTTTTCATTTATTATTACTTCCACTTACACCAAATAATATACATATTATGCATTCAATTTAGAGACACAACTAGCTCTCATAGATTACAAAAACCTTTTGATCGTATCCATCGACATAAACTTTGGCATTTAATGGAGAAACGGGGACCGTATTCAGTTAATAAGCATAATACAGAACACAGAACCTATACCTAAACATTAGAATCATTATTGTCAGAAGTAATGACATTACTAAACGAATGAGGTGTTATACAAGGATATACACTGTCTCCTACACTATCCAATACATATGTAGATTACCTTGTGAGGTGTTTAAATATAAGGTGGAATAAAATTAAAGTTATACAAGGTGGTTGAAATAAGAGTGAAGTAAAACTATAGTTATACAGAGTGGATCAAAAAAGGTTAAATAAGCATGCGCGGTAAGGTATTCGAGATATAGGGGCAGGGTTCAAAAAATATTAGAAGCAGTTGCATATACAGGATGCTAGAAATATAAAGTGGAGTGTAGTTATAGTTACACAGGGTGGTTAAAAAAATTTATACAGTGTGGAAAATAAGTAGCTGCTTATACTTGACACATGGGGCGAAGTCAAATTATAGGTATACTGGGTTATTTAAACAATAGAAAAATAGAAACAGTCAATAGGGTGAAGAGGATTAATACTTATACAGGGCGGTTACAACATCGTGTAGAGTTGAATTATATGTGTACAGGGTAATTCAGAAGATTATAGACAAATAGTAAATCAGATAATAAAGTTTAACAAAACATGTGGATGTTATAGAAAAAAATTCAAATTAGAGAGAGAGAGAGAGAAAGAAAGAGAGAGAGAAGAATACTAAATTAATCAATAGAATTGTTCCTTAAGTCAGATAAAAAGAGAATATATGTCAGAAAATAGTTGTTGATTGCGCACGATTTCTAAGCGGTTGTTTTTTAAATATAATTTATTATTAAAATTGTTTATTTAATTAATAAATAATTTATGGGTTACTTTATGGAATCATTATATATTTCTGTTGTTTAAATTTTCATTAATTTATAGACATTTGAAAATGGTACATTAACCTTCGAACTTTGTAAAGAAATGCTATGACAGAAACAATTATATATATACAATTTCAACTAAACTACTACATATCAGTTGTTTATTGAATTCGTGGCGAAAAATACGATCAAATTTAAGAGGTGAGTAATGAAGAAGTAACGTAGGCATTCTTGATTCCATGATCATTTTTAATTTTAATGCAAAAATCTGTATTTACAATGCAAATTCTGTTGGTTATTTTTACAAGAGAGGAAAATGACAAAAAGAATTTCCTTTTGCACGAAATATAGCCGGGCTCTGTTTGATAACACACTTCTGATCTGATATATTTCCTCCGTGTTTACGATGTAAGAAAATACCCATAAATCTTTGATTTGGTCCACATTGTTTCCGTCCATTTCGAACGGATTAACATCTCCTTCACAGTTCCGCTCTTATCAGCAAAAGCAGCAACGTTACCTCCTGTGTGAACTATTTTTATCAACAGTTGAATATATGGTTAAAAAGAATTTCAGATTTTATTACCCTTAGATTACGAAAGATACTGGAAGAACAATCGAGCTTTTGGTTGATAATAACTATATACAAGAATGAATACTAAAAATTCTCCATTTTTAGTTTTTCTGCTAAAATACGGAACGAATAACTTCGCCAAACCTATAGCATATACAGGGTATCAAAAAGCCAAGAAGATAACCGAATAACCGAACATATCTCATTACGGAGTAGATATACAATAATTTATTTTAAAAAAGAACCGACTTCAACTGATTCAGGTACAATTCTACCGATTATTTAGCTTATTCTCTCCCTCTTTCTTTAATTAGTATTTTTTAAATATTATCCACATATTTTTTAACTTTTTTATTTGTTTTATTATTCGGACTACTTTCTATATGTTTAACTCTAACCTATATTGCAACCACCCCTTGTGTATTGGTCACCCAATGTAAATTATTTGTCTATCATTTTCTGAATCACCCTGTACAACAATAACTCAACTCTACTAGATGTTGCAACCGCTCTGTATAAGTATTAATCATCTCCACCCTATTGATTGTTTCTATTGTTTAAATCACCTTGTATACCGATAATTTTACTTCGTTCCATATGTCAAGTATAAGGAACTACTTAAGTTCAACACTATATATATATATTATTACTGACTGTAATATATGAATTTTCAAATTTATGATTATCTCAGGGTCCTTTTCGCTTGGGTTCAAGTTATAGATATTAAATAAATAAATGAATTCTATACTTATCTTATAAGTCTCTCTTTCTTCTTCGTTACACTACCACTTTTTTAAAATTATATTTTTCACTTTATTTTTCTTTTTAAGATTTTTAAATGACTAATAAATAATTTTCAAATTCTCAATAAAATTACAATTTATTTATAATGATTGTCCACAATTCAATTCTGATATAATATTGCCTTTACAACAAAATAAATTTCCTGGGTACTTAAATATTATTAAATTTCTATCAATTTGTTACAAAAATACTTCAATCCTCTAAACACAAATATTCATTATACTAAATTTAAAAAAAAACCTTTATTTCTATCACTGATTGATTTTAGATTTCAATGATCTGTTTATTAAATAATGTTTCAAAAACTCACAGTTGCCTGGCTTGAATTCTCTTTTCCTTACTTTTGGTTTTGGAATACTACTTCCTGATTTCTGTTTTTTTTTTATAAACTAATAATAAAAATTGATTTTATCTCTCCATCCTATGGATTTCAAATAATTCCTTTTATGGAATATTTATTTTTTTAATTTCAAATTGTTGATCCAAAAACTTCAAAAATTTTAACTTCAAACTTAATTTCTTGTCAGAATTGACATGGAACACTTATTTCAATGATATGACAGATCATTTATCTGGTTGTCATGGAAACGTAATTTTACAGGAACGAAATTTTTAACTGCTCTGGTCGACGATCGGGAAACAAAGAGAGCCTTTCAATGTCAGATTTTCTATTTATGTAATATATTTTGCCACCTGCTATTTCCATTTCCGTTTTTATTTATTTTATTACTTTCCAAATGTGTTCCTTTTAAATCATATGCAAAAATCTAAACAAATTTTAATTTGAATTTCAATACCGTTTACTCTCATAAATTTTATCTAAATCACTTAATTCATGTTTTCAAAAATTTTGATTTGACACTTGTAACCTGTTGGTCACCAGTCATTTAACAGGTACTTTAAAAAAATGGTTTTTACTGAAATTAAGACTTAATATCTTTTGAACTATTGAATTTTCATAAACTATGCTCTAAGCTCTTTCTAACGGTATAAATCTCTTTACTGTTCCATCATTCCTTAACATTTTTAACGGTTTTTACAATTCTGACATTTCAATTCTCTAAGTTTTTAACAAATTTATGTATTTAAAACTTAATGTTGATCTAAAATATTCAGTGTTGTCATTGCCTAATATGTGATCTATACTTGTTTTACAAACTATACTGTGATTTTCATAAGTGAATTTAACATTTTTGCTGTTTGACCTAAATGTAACTCCCTGCCTAGATTTTTTTATGTAAGTATCCAAATTCTATTACAATCTGCATGATAGATTATCTAACTTTATATGCCACTTTTTATCCTCTCAACAATTTGCTTTTGAAACATTCTTTTTACATAGTTTAGATTTTTAGGTTAACTTTATCTGTGATGATTTCTGCAATTCCTTTCTTTATTAGATATGTATGAATTTTATTTACATTTCCCCAATCATTTACTTATTCAAATTACTAAACTTTTGTATTATCTCTTGTCTGTTTAAATCCAATACAATATATATATATATATATATATATATATATATATATATATATATAGTGTTGTTACAAACACCCTTTAAGATATACTTTCATGGCATATCTTAACATTTGAGCTAGATATTTATGATGAAAATTTGAAAATTATACGGAATGAAGCTGGAAAATATATTTGTACACTACAATTTAAAATATTCAAATTGATTGAGCCGTTTTAGAAAAAAAACAGTGTATATTCATTGACATTCACTGAAATGTAGTTCCTTAATTACTGATTTTTTTTGATTTTCTGGAAAACCGTACATCTCACGTTATATAGAATTATATGGTACCTTTCTGTAATATTCCTTAATACAATGCCCTTTAAATCATCAAAATTGCCCAAGCCGTTTTTGAATAATCACTGAGCATACATAAAAAAACGTTCCGACGAATTGATAACCTCCCCTTTCGCTTATAAACACATTATTACAAAAGTTGTTATGAAAATATATCACTAAAAGTGCATATTTGGAACATAATTTTTGGTCTACAGGGTGACCCATAAGATGCCACATGCAACTTATGTTTTTTGTGAAACACCCTAGAATTTATTGTATTTTTATATTGTCCTAAAATATCTGATCACATCTTAAAGAAACCATTTCGTTCCACCTAAAATTAACGGTTTTTGAGACATTTAAGATTAAAAAAATGGCAGTTTCTACATTTCATTTCTATGGCGGTATATTTTATTTATTTGGAATTGGATTAAGAAAATATTTTAGTTTTAGATTTTAGTGCATAAATATACTTACTTGCTACAGAGAATATCTGCTTATATTATACAGGGTGTTGGCAATACTGTAGACAAAATAATATGTTCAAAATGCAAAATCTCATTTTTTTAATGGAATGTGTATTTCTTACCAATTGAAAAGCTATCTTTTTTACAAAGCATTTTCTAACCTATCAATAAAAAAGTTTCAACAATATTTAGTGATAAAACGAATTTCTCTAAAGAAGAATTAATTTAAATGATTTAGTGTTATGAAGCGAGTGGGGAAAATGATTTATTGTTTTGCATATTGTCCTCATGTTTCATGTAGAAAATTATCTTAATAAATGAACCTGGGTCTGCTGGTCTTTCACTTTGACGTCTGACTGCATTCGCGAGTGTTTCCAACCTCAAAACATACATTCTTTTTACATTGAAGTGTTTTCTTCTGCTGTTATTTTTGACCCAGTCACTCAGGGTTTTATGGTTATAAGGGTGTTCGTTTCCAGTAGAGTTTTAATTTATAGCTGCTTAGTATTGTCCGGTGTTGCTTCCGCAGCTGTAATACCAATTTTTGATGGCGCTTCTCGTCATGGATTCAGTATATACATCAACAGCATAGTAGCGTTTCATAGTCGAAGCGACACTACTCTAACTAAACGAGAATAGGAAACAGAGCCGCAATTTAAATGATGGTAACAAAAGAATGTCATGCAGCAAAATAAATATTTAGTTACCTAATAAACATATTTTAGGACCTACAAAAACTTCTAGTGTCTAAGAAGGTCACCCAATTACTTAAAAAGATACAAGTGATATACGTGAAATACTCCATCCATAACTACAAGATTCCTGAACCCTTCTGTGACCTGGTGACAGTTGTACCAATTTTCTTCATTCTGTAAACCTTTTAACCATTTGTAATGGAGTTTGTGCCGGCATTATCCGTCGTGCAACACTTCTTTACATTTTCAATTGGAACGACGTAATATTTCAGAATCTCTACAAAATTCCAATAGATGCGATGACAGTTGGGTCATGATTTTATTCATTTCTTGGCAAATAAACTCTGGTGCAAAACACTTTTCGCCTGCTTCAGAGAAACGTAATGGTAATATATTCTACAGTTGCAAATCCACCAACCTGTTTTTGCCTTTCGGTGTAAGGAATTTTTGTAACTGCTTGAGGAGGACTACAAATCAGTTATATTAAGGCCTGGTTGTATAAACAGTCTGAACGCATGTTTAATATTGAACTGCAGATCAAGAGTAAATTTTGTGTTGTATTAACGTTGAATGTAAGTCAATCGGAAGTTTAATATGAACGTTACATTTTGGCCGATCAACGATTTCATTATGCGCTTAAACCCATTATTGATAGCTTACTATAAGTAGAAAAATGGACAATTTGAATGAGGTTTTAACATACGTCTAAGATTTTTTGGGTCTGGTTGATGCAGTGTTAAATCACACATTGCCGCATAATTTTTGTGAACGGTGAAATCATTGTGAAATTTGGGACGAAACTGAATTTTTACAAAGATTTTGTCTGACCTAAGATATTGTATGATATATTATTGAAACCATTCTTCTGAAAATAAAATGTAAAAGGTAATGAAATTCATTATTTTGTTTATTCGAACATTTGAACAATTTGAACAATACATTATAAACACAAATAACTAATGTTTTTCCAGCTACTTTTACTGGAAAACTAGAATTTGCACAGTTTGCACAGTTTCAATTCTGCTTCCAGTGCTGTGTAATTTTTGACTTTGTTGTGCCTCATGTCTGGCAATTTCTAGGTCCTGCTCATACCATCTAATTCGAATTTTTTCAATGGACCTTCCCCTGTATCTGTGAAGGGATCTTTTCTTAATAGTGTCACATTTACTTTTTAAACGTCTTTACCACTATCAATATTAAACTGTATTTGTCAACCAGATCTATTAAAGTTTTTAAAATGGTCCCACAATAACATGACTTGACATTCTTAAATTTGTATTAACATGCTGTATATCGGATCATCGTCGGCGATTAGTATCTTCAGGTATAAAACTCATTTGATAACCTGAGACCAGGAGAATTCATGTTTATGCAAAACCAGTAAAGTAAAATAATACAAACAAAATAGATATATGGCAAAATTATTTCTAAATATTCTATTTTGTTAAAACATAACTGCGGAAATGTATTTTTAGTATACTGAAAACACATTCGTATAATATTTACTTTGCATATTTTCGGGCTTTTCACAGATTTTCGCATCAATTCAAAGTCCCCTTTTGTGCGTTGCTATATTACCAAAGCCATTTGAAAAAAATATTCCTTTTCATTCTTTATACTTTTATATCCAGCTTCGTTCAGTCGGAATGTAAATGACGGCAATGTCTGGCACATTTAATGAATATTCAAGCAACACCATTTGAACATTTTTGATATTGGTATTATTTTCACTTCCCTGCTATATTAAATCATGCATATGTTTTAATATGAGTTTGAAGCTCCAGTGGTTTATAAACATATGGTGGGATTAAAAACTAACCAAACTGATTTTGATTTTAATCAATTATTATATAGAATGAATATCAATAGATCATAATTAAAAAATGAAATATTTTAAAAACTATATGTTTTATAGTTAGGGTGCAATGATAATAATCTATTTCTTCTACAATTCAGATACTGTTATATATTCTTATGTGAACTTATAATTATACATTTTAAACGTATAGGTATGTCGAAAGGACCAGGCACCTTTCTTATGGAAAAATGGACTTCCGTCAAATTGTTTGAAATTTTGGCATGTTGTATTTTGGTAAGTTGATGTTCTGACAAAAAGGGCTCAAAACAGATTCTATGACTAGTTTTCGAGATACAGGATGTAAAATATCAGATTTCGCATGATAGGTGTGATTTATTTCCTGTTAGTGGAGAAATTGTGATTTGTACATTATTGGATATATATATATATATATATATATATATATATATATATATATATATATATATATTTCACAAAACAATTGCCATAAATTTTGTTCAGGGTATTTAAAAAATACGTAACATGTGCTTTTGGAAAAAATCATTTTTTTAATTACAACGTGAAAACATAAGAAGATGTTTTTGCACAATTAATATCTCTTTAAAGTACTAATTTGTTTAAAATGGATATGCTTCATATAATATACAGTGTAAGCCATAAATAATAGCTAGAGAAGGCATATATTGTTTTTTCCTATTAATGAGTCAACCTGTACGAACCATTCATACTGCAATTTTAATAAGACAATAAACAGATATATGATCCGTTTCTTTATACTCAACAAGATGTTAAACTCATTGAAAAAACAATACATAATCAAAAAGGTATTTTTTATACTACCCTGTAGCTTTAAATTCTCTACGTCAACTTTGTATGTTATTACATTTTTACGTTAACAAATGTTCAGTGTTTTACTGAGCAGAATATTATTAAAATTGTATGACTAGTTTTCGAGATATAGGGTGTCCGAAATGTCTCCTTTTTCTTATCAGATTTCTCATAACAGACGTGTATTATTCCCGTATATTACAGGAAAGATAATTTTCGCATTATTTGACAAAAATATTGAATAAAACAATTACCATTAATTATCTTTGATTACTACAGTGTGTTTCCAATATAGGTAACATGTTTTTTCAGGAAACTCATTTTTTTATTACAACGATGAATACATAAAATGTAATCGCATAATTAATTAGAAATCAGGTCTTGGACGTGCTCAGATATTATACAGTGTATGTCGTAAGTAAATATAGCTATAGTGGGCATATACCTTTTTTTACCATTAATGAGTTACCCTGTATAAACTACAATACTTTAATTTGTACAATTTTTGCAAAGCTGCAGAATTAGAATTTAGTATAATGAGTCGTAGATTTGTATAATTTAATATAAAAATTCTTACTTCTTAATCGAAAATATAATAGATGCGCTCACTTTAGCAATATTTACAACTCACACTGTATAATGTATGAACAGGTCCAAAAATTAATTTCTTTAGCATTATATTAACTGAGCAATTAGATTTTCTTATGTATTCAACTTTTTAATAACAAATGAGTTTTCTAAAAAAACATGTTACGTATATGGGAAACACCCTATAATAAAAAATAATTAATAGTAATTTTTTGTGCAATATTTATGTCAAACAATGTACAAACTACGTTTTCTGGAATAAACGGAAATAAAACACATCTATTATGAGAAATCTGATACGATAAAGGTGACATTTCCGAAGTTTAACACTCTATATCTCGAAAACTGATCATACTATTTTAATAATATTCTGCTCATTAAAACACTGAACATTTGTAATAACATACAAAGTTGACGGAGAGAATTTAAAACTACGGGGTAGTATAAAAAAATATTTTTTTTCAATATGCATTGTTTTTGCAATCAGTAACATCCCGTTGAGTATAAAGAGACGGATAATATATCTATTTAATGTCTTATTAAAATTGCAGCACGAATGGTTCGTACACGGTGACTCATTAATAAGAAAAAATAGTATATGCCTTCTCTAGCTATATTTATGGCTCACACTGTATGTTATATGCAGCACATCCAAGAAATTATTACTTTATACTGATATTAATTGTGCAATAACATCTTCTTATGTTTTCAACGTTGTAATAATAAAAAGATTTTTTCCAAAATCACATGTTACGTATTTTTTAAATACCCTGTAATCCACCAAAACTTATGGCAATTGTTTTGTGAAATATTTATGTCCAATAATGTACAAATCACAATTTCTTAAATAACCGGAAATAAAGCACGTCTATCATTGGAAATCTGATATCAAAAATGCAGCATTTTCGATGTTTAACACTCTGTATCTGGAAAACTAGTCATATAATCTGTTTGAGCCCATGGACTCTTTTTGTCAGAACGTCAACTTCTACAACATACCAAAATTTCAAAGAATTTGACGGAAGCCCATTTTTCCATAAGAAAGGTGCCTGGTCCACCTACGCAGTTATCATTTTTGTTCTTTGATTTTCTCGTTAAGGACTAATATTTTCAATTCGGTTCTAAGATCTCCATTTCTTATTCTTTTGACTCCGAACTTGATAACTTGTGTTTCCTAACTAATGCTCTTCTCTCTTTGTTGTTAGTTATTACGTGGGTTGGATTGTTGATACAGAAACTATTTGGTAAAATTTGAGTTGTTTTATTGGTAAATGTTTTGTTTGCTAGTCCACAGATCCAGGAGAATTATACATTCTTAAGTCTACATAGTTGCTGTAATGGCAAGATGTTACGTCCAAGATACCTACCCCCCTTTGTTCTGGTAGAAGTTTCTCGAAACTTACATAGATTACGATTTTTTCGAAGATACTGTCTGCTGTAACCATTTTTACTTGTCGTGGTCTTTTTTGTGGTTGACATAAAGTCCTCTATGTAATGCTGGTTATATCAATCTGCTTTCCATTTTTATATTTCACTTCCATATTCCATATTTATATTGTAAATAACAAACTAAATAGTACAGAAATGTTTTACACTACACATGTTTCGCCATATTATGGCTTCGTCAGGTGTACATATATATATAACTATATAACTACTGTTATACGCCAAATTTATTCAATTTATAGTAATCTCATACAGAACTATTACCATAGAGATTGAGGAGAGGGGAGGAATTTGTATCTAGTTGGTAATTTAACAAAAGCCTGAAACTTTAAGGTTATTAATTTCTAAAGTTTCTAATTAACTCAATTTTAAACTCTTGTTTCTGTATACAAAAATTCGAAAGCTTCGTTAAATTGATGATTTTCAGAAGTTAAATGTCCGCCATAGTTAGATGTTTGATCATTTTCTATGAGGAGATATACCTTTTTTGACAATTTCTATATTATGTGCGACCCATGTAGGGTTTGGGACATGTATCACAATTTATATACCCTTGATTTACTATTTTTATCTGTATTTTGCTTATTATTTTTGATAAACTTTCCTAATTTGTTAGAAGTTTTAAATGCGACGTGTAAATCCTGTTTACTTAAGATCGACTTTATTTTGGTGACTTGGTTTACCAATATACGTTAAGTTATAATAGATTTTCTTCTGTTCTTTTTTGAACGGGTAAACTAAATTTAGTGCCTTTTGTTCCGGAGAACTAAATCAATCGTTTCTGCGTACCCGTTATTAGAAGCTATTTGCTTCATTAAATTTAATTCTGCCCCAAATTGTGTTTCTGATTATGGGACACTGATGAGCCTATGAACCCTAGAATGGTATGCAGTCAATTTATGTTAGAAAAGATTTATTAAATCGTAATGTCAGTACACGACTGTATGAAAAATTCCAAATTGATATCTTCAATTTACTCTTGCCATTGATAAATCTAAAAAATTAATTGTTGAATTTTGTTCAATCTCTACGGTCAATACTATGCTAGGGTGGATGTTGTTAATGTATTCAACTAATCTATCTAACTGTCTATTTGTTCCTGCTAAAGCTGCAATAATGTCGTCGACATGTAGTGTACACTTGTACCAATAAATAAGATTCTTAGAATAATTATAATTAAATAATTGTTGTTCTATACTGTCCATAAATATCTCTGCTAACAGTGGGCTTATAAGGGATTTCCCATTGCTAAACCGCTCTTACTCATTTTATTGTTAAAAGTAAAATAATTTTGTTTTAACAATGTTTTGAGTAGACTTCATTTACGATAATAGGATTAACTCGACTTTGTTCAAGCAATTTTTCTAGTAAACCTATTGTATCGTCTAAGGGAATGCTTGGACGAAGCCATAATATGGCGACAGGTGTACTGTAAAACATTTGTATATGTAAAAATTTCTGAACTATTTAGTGTGTTATTTAGTGTAGGATGGATTTTCATTAAGTATCAGCCTCAACGATTCAATATTTATATAAATATATTTGAAGAGAGACCACAAGCCTTGCCTTACTCCAATGTTTGCGTAAGCTTTCAGAATTGCTTTTAATAAATTTTTCGGGTATTCTTTATAGATTATTGAGATGGTCAAATATTTTTCAAAATCTTCTCCTTTTCATGCCGTCTTCACTGAAGGTTGGCATATCTAAATGCGTTTCGAAGCCAGGATTTTTAATTCCTACCGATACCTTTCGTTCTCTCCACTCTTTTTGGCATTATAGTTTGCAACAGTAGGTAATTGTGACTGCGTAGGATGTCCCCTATGTAAAAGGTTTTTCTTATATTGATTATTGTCATCAGAGTCTCCTGCGTCTTAGTACTTCGTAATTTGTGATTGTGTCAATCCAGGGTATTTTCAGGATTCTTGGGTAGAGCAACATCTCAGATTATTCGAGTACTTTTATCATTTGGGCTTTCTAGGTCCAAGTCTTCATTTATTCTAATGTCCACGGGTACTACTGGGTAAATTACTTCGAAGACGTCAGAGCTTGCTGCCAGAAATGTGAAACCTGTGCAGCCAGTAAGGGCCCGAAGACCCGTACTAAAGACAGAATGCAGCAATACTGAGATGGGAACAAATACATTCTGGTCTCAATAAATTATTGCACCAAAAGGCCTACGGCATATCCTATACTCAATTAAGAAGCAACCACGGTAGCGACGATGCCGGTAGAACAGTAAATCAGAAAGTTTGGTGACTCGTTGGAGTCACATTCAGACCAAGTGTGTAATTATGAATCCAATGTATTCCAGAAGATCTGTACGATATTGGGAATCAACAAACAAGAACCAAACCTTTACATCCCCAGTTAGACAAAATCGTGGAAGGTTCAACAAAACCTTGGAACAACATCTATCCAAGATCGTTAGCAATCACCAGCGTGATTGGGATGAGCATATTAACATATTCCAATATTCCTGTTGGCGTATCACTTATCCATACATAACAGCATAGGACTGACTCCAGCCAGGGAAAAGAGCTGAGATATCCTTGCGATTTGGCCTTTGGCTCGCCAGAAGAACCTTCCCAAGAAGTCAGAACATGCTGGCAATACACGAACTAGCCCGAACATAGATGTTGGCCACCAGCAATCGGATGAAGACACACTATCACCTTAAGGCAATATCAGTCGGGTTCCAAGAGAGATACAAGGTCTGGCTATACAACTCCCAGAGGAGCAAAGACAAATCTCCAAAGCTAATGCCATCCTGGGATGGTCCATAAGAAGTGGTCAAGAGGTGGTGCATTTGGATCGACTCGCTCCTTACCATGGAGACAATGATTCCGATCGGGACGATCAGAATTAAAGGGTGGAATGAGCAGTATTATAAAATCCATTTTACGCCGTCAAACATTAAGAAATCTTATACATTAATCGTTTCAATAAATACATTACGAAAATTCGATTGATGTATAACAGCTAAGGTAGACGTGATTCGAATACTATATAAGACATGGATGCTTGGTGCCTGGCAGTTTGAATTGGAAGCAGCGTGTAGCACTCCAGATGACAGTAATAGTCATTGTGTTTTGTAAGAGTTTTTTTCAAAAATATAAAGACGTAAAGTCTGAATATTTGTTAAATTGAACCCACATAATGTATTGCACTGTGTTCTTATTAGTCGTATATCGATTTGGTCCATGAAAGAGACATGTACAGCTTTATTGTATTACTTGCGTTTTTGTAACAGTACTGTGATAGCAAATAATGCTTCCAGAGTTCCTAATACTCTTCGGAATACAAACCGCGTTTCATCTAGTTGTTCTTCACATTTTCGATATATTCTTTGTTGTATTATTTTCAAGAGTGCTTCTAGAGTTCAGACTGAACATCCTATATTCATCGCAAAACTTTGGATTAACTTTTCATCGTCCAATATCTTTTCAAAATCTTCAGAGTCAAAGGGGGTATCGTCGTTGAACCGTTTGTTTTTCGATGATTTATGTAAAAAATATTCCTTCGATTGCTGATCGTCATTCCATAAATCTCATAAGCTTTTTACTTATCATATATTTTGTATGTTGTGTTCAACATTAGTATCCTGAAGTTTTTCTTACAATGGAATATTAATGAAAACTTCCATTTATATGAATAAACAAAAGTTAGAAATTATTATCTTTTTGTAATGATTTTGTGTAAGCTTTCAAATCTCTTGGATCTCTTCGAAAAACTAACTAAAAAATCTCTATCAGATTTGGGATTATTTGTTTCTTTTTTTAACAAATTTAAATATAGAGTAACTAGTTAAATAATGTTATATTTACATTATAACTTCCATCTTATAAAATTTTAGATACATATTTAAAGTTGTCATCTAGTAACAATTATATCGGTACTAACTCAAAATTTTCGTCAACTATATGTTTCAATTTACATTTGGAGTTGTCCAGAATACCATTTGAAAATCGATAGCATGCCAAAACCACGGGTCACCAAAGTAAAATCTAAATAAAAACAATATGTTGTACCGGAATTTTATAAACGTATAACTAATGTTCGCATATAATTCTTAAAATCTGTTCACGTGGAGTTCTTTTAAATATACGGGTTTTTAGGATTCAAAGAGTACTTTTTTGATTTTACAATTTACTCGTTATTCAATAATGACAAATAGCAAAATTTCTAACAATGGCAAGATGTAAAGTACGTTTATTTTCTAAGTATCATTTAAACCAATATTATTTAATACAAATAGTTTTATATATACAGTGTGTCCGCTTAAGTTTTCTACATATGGGAAACATTTTTGTTATGAATTTTAAGAAAAAAATATTCCTCTTAAAATGTTTTACATGGTCTGAAACGTAGAATACGATCAATAAATATCTAAATTACATTACATACAAAATCGAAATTGTTGTTAAGAAAAGTTGATTAGAATTGAAAATCCTAGTAAAAAATGTAATTATACCCATCTAATATAAAAAACAGCTTGTGAATAAAACATGTTTAACATTGTTATTTATTTTAGACAAACGCAATTGACAATTAAACATTGCATTAAACTAATTTATTTAGAAATATGTATTAAATTTCCTTTTCATGGTACATTTGCCTCTTTCGTTTTTCACACATTTATACGTTCTAGTACAAAAAATGTTTACATCATTTCTAATAATGTCCAAAGTGATGTTTGCAATTGTTCTCATTTTGAAATGAAATTAGGTATACAAGTACTTTTATGTAGCCTCACAAGAAATAGTCCAGGGACTGCAGACCAAAAAGTTTTCTATTGCAGAAGTTATTTAAGTTTTGACTTACATAACTTGTACGTTCGCATGGTGACCATCTTGCTAACGGTAGTCATATCCACAGTATTATTTATTAATTTCACCTATCTACGATGACAATCAAATTTTTGATTAGATTCATATCAATTTTACAAAAAAAAGTTATTCTTCATAAAAACTTCTGCCAGATTTGTATATTTATAATCAAATACATTTTTAAAGCATTGGCTAGATTATAGAGACACTCAATATAATATTTTGGAGTGAGAGTAAAATACGTTCGTATTTTCAACACTTCCTCTTGAATTTATTTATTACTTGCCTGACAATTGTGAATTGTATTGTACATTAAGATGTATATCATTAAGAATTTCTACTTATTTTCTGCATATTTTATAACTTTCTCCAATAATAAAAAAACAGTTTTATCTTGTATACTTAATTTTATTGGCATTTATAGTTATTGTAAACAGACATTGATGTAAGGTTAAAGATTTCCTGAAAGGAATTAGATATTCCAAAGCACTCTATCAAGAAGGTGTTTAATAAGAATGCGTAACATAAATAACTGAAGAATAATTTGTTTTCGTAAAATTCATAACAAAAAAGTATTCCATATGAATCGCAAATTTGTAAAACAAAAATAACAAAACCTGATTTTCATCGTAGATAGATGTTATTGGATGTTTGAACGTAGTACTCACCTAAGATCATTTCTCTTTATAACAATTTTCATTTTTGTAAGAAATAAAGGTACTTTATTCCTTAGCAAAATTCATATTTTTTTATTTATTTGTATATGGCTTACAAAATTTTGATATTCCATGGTCGTATTTTTGGTTTTTAAACATGCAGAACTTTTTACGAAGAATAACTTTTTTCGGTAAAATCACTACATATTATAATTTTGTCTATTCATGGGTTTTCTCTCCTCCAAATTTTTTCCTGTAACAGATATTTAAAAAATTGTATATGTAGAACAAAGTGTAGTAAGGCAATTTCGTAAAATTGCCCGGATTACTGGTTGTCTGTACAGAGATTCTTCCTCACAGTTTTTCTGAGAGAAAGAGATGTCTATAAAATGATCAACCAGTATTCCTGTATATAAGTAATGTATTGTATATTGTGTAATACTTATCTGTGTATGGAGACGTTTCAACTCCGAGTCTGGAGTCGTTGTCAATCGTTTAGTGTTGTTTTCGAGGCTTTTTTCTAAAAAATTTTCGCTTTGATTTTGAATTTATTGTTTGTCAAAAAATTTGACACTGACAATTTGTCGTTTGGCGATCACTTGACGCTGAGGTTACCGTTTTTTTGTTCTGTTAGCAGTAAATTCTTCCAGTCCAAATGAAGGTCGGCTGAAGGTGCTCCGATTTCAGTGTTGTTTATCATCATACAGCTGGCTTCTTTAAGTTTTCTCTTTTTTAAGTTTTCTTCTTTCAACAAGATCTTTGTTTTATCCCAGTCTATCCTATGGCTGCCGGTGCTCGTTAATACATGATTGGCCAAATTTGATTTGTCCACATGTCTTCTGGAAATGTTATATTGATGTTCTTTTTTTCTTACTTCTAAAGGTCTTATACCGGTGAAACTTCAAGACCTTGAATGAATGAATGAATGAATTAGCAAAAGACGATCCGACAGAAAAATTGCCCTACCTGTGGCATCGTTCGGCATTGCAGCCACACTTTTAGAAAGTGGGCGAACCGCCCATTCCACATTCAAAACTGATATTAAATATATCTAGTGATGACGTCACTAGCATTTGCAATATTTCTAAACAGGAAAAGCCGGAAAATTAATGACGGATTGCAGTTTAATTATTTGGGATGAGGCTTCTATATCTCATAAGGCTTCAGTTGAGGCACTAGACAGGACAATGCGAGATCTGCGCAACAGTATATGTAGTTGTACTGTCTTATTCGCTAGAGATTTTTGTGAAATTTTGCCAGTTATAACTAGGAGAACGTGGCGGATAAGGTCAATGCATTGCTCAAAAGATCGCATCTTTCTGATATACAACGAAATGTGGATGTAAAACTAATATGAGGATGTTATCAGTTAGCGATGATAATTGGCAATTGTCTAACTACTTGCTCCATATAGGAAGTGGTGAATTTCAAGCAAGAAATGTCTATGTAAACCTTAACAATATTTGTGTTTTGGTACAAAAGGTGAAAGAAGCTATTGAACAATTTTATCCCCATATTAGTCACAAACTAAGACACTAAATTGGTTTCAAATAGTGCTCATAAATAATTGCCATTCCAATAATATTCTAAATCAATATTATGTATAACGATGATTGATTTTTTGTTTGTTACGATTTCACACAAAAACTACTCAAACAATTTTACCGAAAGCTGCATCTCCTCGGAGTATAGGCTATTTTATATTTTCACCTGTGCGAGACTGGGACGGGTTGCTAATTAATAATAAAAAAGTTTGTCATATGTATACGAGTGCTTGGGACACATTGTATATATATTCGTATTTACGTTGAACAATATTAGTTTAAGTGTTACTTTATAAATAATGTCTTTTCATCTTATCATCATTATATGTCGTTTGAGTTTTTTTGTTATTGAGTAAATTTTAAAATCCAAAAAACATTGTTTTTTAGACTAATTTATTTTAAAAATCAAATTATATTAAAACATTCGCAATACCTTTATAAATTATAATCAAAACAATTTCCGATGCCACATAAAGTTTTTATTTCAAACGTGCCATTTGTGGCACGCGTGACACTGGTTCGCCATTCCTGACCGAGATGAACCAAAAATATTAATGTACGAAGTAATTTTGTTTATACCTCGCAACTCTCAAGCCATTAAACCTTTTTAAACGGACATATATGAAACCCTAAGCGAAGATAATAAACGCGAAAATTAGAAAATTAGAACAAGCGGCCCTTAAGAGAAACGAATTTTCCATTAGGAAGTTTTATAAAACATTAACTGGGAATTATAATGACAAAGCTAAAAATAGTATTCACAACGTTTGAGTCTATTGCTAAAAAAGCATTTTTTACACGAATTTGAAGCAAACTCGTTTATAAATGAAACGAGAAAGTTCCAAGGAAGACAATTAACTTGCTAAATTACTTACTTGTCGTTAAGCGAAAGTGAAATATATCATCAACTTTGACTTTAATCAGAACTTTTGCCAAACAATTATTTCCCCTTAAATATGTTCGCCATTCCAGCACTGATAACTTTTTGACGGCAAATTATTCCTAAACTTTGCTTCTGTAAAATTAGGAGAAATTAATGATCTTTTTTCTTGTAGCTTCGAATTGGAGACTATTTAAATGGATGACAACAGCACTCGGATTTTTTGTTTATATTTATGGGAATAATTTCATAAATTTTGATCAAAAATGTAGAAAGTTTGACAAATTGTAATACAAAGAGAAAAAGAAAAGTTAACATAAGAAACTTAATTCATGTTACATGTGCCATAAACTGCGCAAGAATTCCAACGTATCACCAACCAATCGAACCTCTTCTTCTTCTTCAACAAGCGATCCCCAAGGGATCATTATGGTCTTGAGCAGTGAGTTCTTATTGACCAGACTCAAGTTTTGATTAACTAAGAAAGTTTGTTGAACTATGTATAAGATTGTTTCTTTATGCATTAGTCACTTTTTTTTCCTTTGGATAGAACCATTTACTGCATTGTTAACACATATACTTGTGCACAAAATTTCGACTGAAATATGGAAAATAAAATGCAATACTTATAAAAGATAATGATTAATTAGATTTTTGACGGCACGCTATTTACAGGGAGAGGCAACCTTGAACTCCCGGCGTTTAAATATTCTATACACTTAAATCACTTCCAAAGCGTCTTTCAGTTTATAAGCGTCTTTAGGGGCCTAACGGTAAGAAAGAGGTCGGGTTACAATGGGTAGATTTATCACTAAACTAATCTTCCTAAACTACGAGGCGCACAAACGTTCATTCACCTCGCCATTTTGGCCGGAAGTCCAATCGAACCTCGAAATAGAAATATGTTCGAAGTCAATTTTCGAGAAAATTTTTAGGTACAGTTTAAGACGAAAACTTGTTAATTGATAATTGTTTCGGTCATAAGAGAATTGCTGACAATATACGAGACTATGTGAGAGGATGGACGGGATTTATATGATCGAAAATAAATAAGGATACAAGATGGCGGACACGTCACAACCAGTGAGTAAATACACCTACTCTGGTACTCTGGTCACAACCGGCAAAAGCACCGGCAATGGCATTGCAGTTGTAAAGGATTCAGTTGCCATAGGTACTTTTTGTGCAAATAATTATTTTTGTTAATTGTCCTGTTTATGAATAAAAAATTAAGTAAAGTATCAACTTATAATATTTTACGACAAGATATTATGGTTTTCCAAAAATTCAGAAAAAAACAGTAATTAATTGACTAAACTTCGGTGAATTTCAATGAATCTAGACTGTTTCCTCTAAAACGGCTTAATCAATTTAAATATTTTAAATTGAATTCTACAAAGAGATGTTCCAGCTTGATTCCGTATAATTTTCTATAATGTAAAATATACAGTTTTCTGAAAATTGGAAAAATATGTGCAAAAAACGGTAAAATCAATGTAAATGTTAATTTTCATCATAAATGTCTACCTTAAATGCCAAGATATTCCATGAAAGTATATTGTACAGGGTGTTTTTCATCGGTTTTTATTTTACGGGGCTCAAAGTCTCGTGAAATGTATCGAAAAGAAAAATTGTTGTGAGCGATCTTTTCTTTACGGATACGGTGGTAGGTGTGTGTGTGTGCGTGCTTGGAAATTCAAGCAGCAAGCAATATGCGCAGTTGAAATATTGGTCGAAATAAAATTATAGTTAGACAAGTGGGTTCAAAAAATTTTACAAATAAATATGATATTGGGTGATACGTAAACAGTTCCATATATAGTATGATTGAAATATAAGGTAAAATCGAATTAAAGTTATACAGGATGGTTAAAAAAATGTTGTTTTGGTTGGCACATAAGTAGTTGCGTATACAAGGTGGTTGAAATAAGAGTGAAGTAAAACTATAGATATACAGAGTGGATAAAAAAAACTTAAAAAAATGGTAAAATAAGCAAATACAGTAAGGATATTCGAGTTTATAGGTTGGAGGGTTAAAAAATGATTCGTGTATTGACTTCCAAGCTATTTGGACGCTTTATGATTCCGCCTTAAGACGGCCGCTTTTTGTTGTTATTGTATTACGATTTCGCGAGTTATAGTTCTGGTCGTAACAACCGCTAAATTGCTTTCATTTTGTTTCTTTTGTGTTTACAAAAGCGCATCATTTGTTGTTAAACCCGTATTTTTGTTCGCTCAATCAATGAACATTACGTTGCTATTTTTTGTGTAACGTGTTGTCCAGACGAAGCTCTAAAATCAGTTCCTGCGGCTGCGGGGCCAGCCTCTGAAGAAAGAAGAACCAAGAAAACACCACCTGCAGAGCTTCGACGTAAAAGGTCAGTGATTAACTTTTATTTGGTCATTCATTTACGCGACGGCACGTGTTTTATTGATTGTTCCGCTAAAGGTTCTTCGTCAATTATATACTTGCATTGAACCAGCATTGAACTAAAACCGCAACATCTAATTCATACATTTTTTTGGATATTATATGTAATGTGCCATCGAAGACATTTCATTTTATTTATTGTTCTGCTAAAGGTCCTTCGTCAATTATATACTTGCATTGAACCAGCATTGAACTAAAACCGCAACATCTAATTCATACATTTTTTTGGATATTATATGTAATGTGCCATCATAATAATATCCAAAAAAATGTATGAATTAGGTGTTGCGGTTTTAGTTCAATGCTGGTTCAATGCAAGTATGTAATTGACGAAGGACCTTTAGCGGAACAATCAATAAAACACGTGCCGTAGCGTAAATGAATCACCAAATAAAAGTTAATCACTGACCTTTTACGTCGAAGTTCTGCAGGTGGTGTTTTCTTGGTTCTTCTTTCTTCAGAGGCTGACCCCGCAGCCGCAGGAACTGATTTTAGAGCTTCGTCTGGACAACACGTTACACAAAAAAAAAACGTAATGTTCATTGATTGAGCGAACAAAAATACGGGTTTAACAACAAATGATGCGCTTTTGTAAACACAAAAGAAACAAAATGAAAGCAATTTAGCGGTTGTTACGACCGAAACTATAACTCGCGAAATCGTAACACAATAACAACAAAAAGCGGCCGTCTTAAGGCGGAATCATAAAGCGTCCAAATAGCTTGGAAGTCAATACACGAATCGAAGTTGCATATACAGGATGATTGAAATATAAAAGGAAAGGAATTATAATGGCTAAAAAAATGTTATATAGTGTTAAACATAAATAGATGCTTATACTTGGCATATTGGGCTAGGTAAAATTATAGGTATACAGAGTGAAATAAACAATAGAAAAATAGTAATAGTCAATAGGGTTGAGACGATCAATACTTATATAGGGCGGTTGGATAAACGTGAGTAAGAGTTGAATTATAGTTGTACAGGGTGATTAAGAAAATGATAGACACATAATTTATATTGGGTGAATTAGAGTTACACTTATAGAAAGTGGTCCAAATAAGAAAACGAATAAAAAAGCTAAATAATATGTGGAAATATACAAAAAAATACAAATTAGAAACGGGGAAAAAGAGAGACAAAGAGAGAGAGAGAGAGAGAGAGAGAGAGAAGAATACGCTAAGATAATCAATAGAATTGTACCTTAAATCAGATAAAAAAGAATATGTCAGAAAACAGTCTCCTAAAATTTATATTCATTGCTAATAATAGTACAAAGAAAACGAAACAGAGACAGGGAGAGAAGGAAAGTATATTTCATAAGAAGCTTTCGCTTTCATAGTTTATAATATTTAACAAATTTAATGCATAAACATTAAAGGAAACATTAAAATAAGAACTTTTAATAACACAATCACAATTAAGTGATAATGATTATAAACAAACTTAAAAAGTTAAAAACAAATCTGATACCATAGATTGTTTTGTTGTATTGCCACGATTCTTATTTTTGCCAAATTCTATTTCTTTCCATAAAAACCACATTTATTATAACTTCCACAAAGGTCAATAAAAGCAGTAAATCGCTTTAGGTAAATTTATAAATTTTAAATATGTAAATTCTCCACGGATTCATTATCAGTTCGTTAACATGTGACGTGAGTATAGTCTGTTTCTACGGCATGACCACATGTGAGATTTCGCCGATGTGACAACACATGAGTTCATGTGACGTGACGATAGTCTGCTTCCACCTTAACAGTCACAATATTTTAATGTAAATACGTTGTTGTTGTTAATTTAAAAACAATCAAATACACAATACATATTTATTTATAAAGAAATATTTTAATAAACATTTTTCTTGAATAATAAAGCTCTCCTCTGATTTTTTTAAATTTAAATTTAATTATATTAGAAACTTAAATATAATCCCCAAAGATATGAAGTGCTTTCTTCATCCATTAAAATCGAGAGCACATGACATTTTGTGTCGATACCATCTTCCGAATGAAACCAAAAGGACAACCAGAAGACATTACGAGTATTACCAAGAATTTTAAGTATCGTTTAAGTCCGAAACGCAAAAAGCACACGAAAGAGTGCAGAGTGATTTTTTTCAAATAGAAAAGCATTATGGTATGATTAAAAAGAGAGAAGTTAACTTGTGCGATAAAAAGAGCTTTCAACTCGAGGGAGCGCTGTGTGTGAAAAAGTGCTCTAGCTCAATCTCTGTAACTTTTAATACACCATGGTTGACGAAAGGCATTATGAAAGTTGACAACAAAGATATTCTACCAACATTTGAGTAATGCCTCGAGAATTCATCGGAGAAGGATTCTTAATGGAAATATTTCAACCTTTTTAGAGTATTTGCAAAAAATAAAATTTCTTGATACATATTTTCTTGAATACATTTTCCAACACAACATTTGAGGTGAAGGATAAATTCAAGATTATACCGGATGTTTGCGACTATCTCTCAGAAGCATTTTTTAGTCAAGTTTAGTTATTTGTTCAGACTATACAACAGAATACAAAATACTATTACGATAAAAATGCAGTTTTTATTGATGAGCAACTCAGTAATATACACACAATTTTGTGTAACCTGTACTCAGAACAAATACAATACTGTGGAAATTAATGCCAGGATATAATTTTCTTAAGGTTATTTTTAACTAGAAACATGATGTTTTCTGAATGATGATTCTGGCATTTCTGAATCGCAGTAACAATACAATTAATTAAAAAATATATTAAAAATTTCGCAACGGCAATTACTGAAAGTGTAAAATATTGTTTGATTATATGAACTGATGCAACAAAAACAATTTACTACTGTTATATACAAGAAAACACAGAAATATTGTTAATAACATACAAAATGCTAAAGATTATTCTTTCAAAGTGGAAAAATGTTTCTGTCAAAATGCCTTTTTTTAATTGCCCAGAAAACTGGAAAATTCGGAAAAAGTCAAAGGACTTTGTGTGGGTTTTTTGGGTAAACTCAAAACCATAACTCGATTCAAACGAGGAATATACGTAACTCTTTTTATGTAAATGAAACGTTTCTATAGTTATCCTCTCTATGATATTATACCATTCAACCCATAGCAATATTTGAGTTGAGATAAAATAAGCATTCTTCTGAACGGTGTCATTAGTAGTTTTTATTGCTTTACCTGTTAATCCCCTTTGGTAATCACCATCCGTCCTTGAAAATTTCAATAGGGAGTTGAGGAAACGTACTTCTAAACATATTTTTTTCTTGTTTTGTTCCATTGTTCGTGACAATAAAATTGATGGAAACTAAATAATTATTACTGACTGTTCTGAATTCTATGTTGGTTTAATATTTAATTGCAAAATGAATATCGATATCTAGGAGTTTCCGGTATATCAGGGAATCGGTTTTACACACCCGGTGAGTCCCACTTTTCTGGTCCCTGAAACTCATAGTTGTCGATATTCATTTCGCAATAATATATTAAATTTGCTTATATGTACTGTCACGGAAAGTTATAACTGCGGCCAAGGAAGGACCCTGTGTATACAAACCAGACCTCACTGTCAGCAAATGGTAAATGACGATAGATCTTTATAAAGCACAGGCGCGTTCAGCATGTTAAAAAGGCGGGAACATGAAAGTTTCGGGCATTTTTCACAAATATGCCTGGGGAACTAGTATCATTACCCTTATTACATATCAATTAAATTAAATGAAATATTAATTTGGGGGGCTTTATTTCTACATCTTTCAACTAAAGCACATAATTGTATTAACTTGCAATGGTGGTTAAAGTGTTATTTTTATCTACAAGGCGAAAATGAAGCTGATCCATTTGGCAGCTTAATACACAATGATACTCATATTAGGTTTAAATTATTTAATATACTGATAATTAATGAAATAAACATTGATAATAAAAACTACAAATTTAATTAACTTATTAGTATGGTTTTTTCAGTCATTGTCCTTTTTACTATAATTTGTGATTTTAATAACGTTAGCTATTCATCTTTCGACTGGCAGATATAAGAAGGTTAAATTATAAAGATTTTCACGAAATCTGTACAAAAATTGTATGCAATTGTTGCTGCAAATAAAATATAAAATTTAGTGTATAAATATTTAATTAAACTCAATTTGCATCCATATGTCTGGTAACAAGTAGGTACATTATTTACAACTGATTTTGAAAAGGTTAACACTCATTTATTCAATATTATATATTTTTTTTGGCAATTTATTGTCTTAAAAACACATACATATAAGTAAATATAGGCTCCCACATATTCCATGACATTAATGCTTTTTGCTCCATTCTGTATTGATAAAATGTTATCCACGTTAATTAAAATCGTTATATTGATAGTTCACTTTAAGTTTATAACTATTAAAATTTTACTACTGATAGTAAATTAATAAATTACATTGAAATTTTCGTATTCACATTACTAGCTGTCGCCCAGTGGTCGAAATTCGACCAATTGTGTCAATATCTCTGGCAGGTTAAGTAACATGATAATTTTATCGTGACATTCTATCCTACGACTTTAGGGAGAACAGCAATTACACCGAACGGATCCAGATTCGGAACCTCTGTGTGATAGTTTCCTCGAAAATCCTAGATGTCGGTCTTACATCTCGCTTCTACAAATAAGTAACGAAATTCAAGTTTTTTTCAGATATAATTCATAGAACTTTATTTGTGTTCAAATTCGTAATTTTTAATTTAATATGACAACAATTCAACCGCTAATGGGCTACCCTACATATTTATTTTTTCTAACCCCCCTGCATAGCTATAATTGCACTCAATTCTCTAACATTTATTAAAATCCTCATTATAATAATTCAATTTCATTATATATTTCCACGACCCTGTATATGCAACTGCTCATGGACCACGCATAATATTTTTTAACATTTTTGAACCACCGGGTAAACCATTCTGTATATGCCACCGCCTATGACCCACCATATTTACTCTTTTTGCTTATGAAATTTTTAATTATCTTCTGTAACTATAATTCTACTCTGACCTATATTTCAATCATTATATATATCGAACTCTTCGTGGTCTACTCTATAAATCATTTCCTTTTCTAACATTTTTTATCACCATCCTGTATATCTATAATTCCTCTCACCCTATATTTCATCTTAGCTATATATACAACTGCTTATGGGTTACATTTCCATTTCCGCCACCCTGTATATGCATCTATGTATAACATTGTTTGCACCACCCTGTATAATTGTAATTCTACTGCACCTTCTATTCCAAGAACCCTGTAAATTCAACCGCTAATGGGCTTCCCTATATAATTATTTTATTAGTTATAATTGCACTCTTCTCTATATTTTAAACACTCTATATATGCAACTGCTTATGTGCCACCCACGAAAAAAATGATTTCTAACATATCTGGACTCGCCCTGTATAATTATAATATACAACGATTACTTTACCCACTCAACAATAACAGCGCTTGCATGCCACTTCCAGAAGTACATGCTCTAAGTAAATAACAGCATTGGTCTGTCTATATATAATTACTCAATGTTTTGAGTCTGGCGGCGGCGGCACATTCAGTTGTTTGGCATTGACATTATTAAAGTAAATAATGAATTTTTATTATATTTTATTTAATGAATGAACCAATATTATAAATTAATATTAGCATGCTGCACTGAAGGTCGTCAGTAGCTACTAAACAAAACAAAAATGAAGAAAATCGGTTGAGAAACAGAGGAGAAAATGGTACCTAATCGTTTTGTCTTTGCCTATTTATATATAGATAAACAAGTATAAACTGTCCGAAAAAATTGACAGACGTTGACGCATGCGCATATATTTTTTTTAATTATGTAAAAGGTCTATTTGGGAAAATTATACTAATTTCTGGGATATTGACATGGAACAGTATAGAAAACTAATGAACGTCAAAATAAGTGTTGTGTAAGAATGAGTTCAATTCTGTTGAGTTTGTTCAGTTTATGGTTGACAGTAAACGTCCGATGGTAACTTGAATTTGTTGTAAAAAATTGTAATTGTTGAATAAAGTTATATTATTAATTAGACTACCAGTGTGTAATTCGTAACAGTAATGAGTACAACAATAATTATTCAAGGTGTTAATCAGTTGAGAGAAGCGCAACTAATGAAGGTTTTTGCCCAGAAACAATATATTGTCTGGCGTTCAATGGATTTTAAAATTTTGAATAGTTTTGTATGTTCACATTGATTTCACACAATAATCTTTGTTATTCTTGTTTCAGGTGCATGGGGGGCGATGGGCACCGGCACCGGGACTGAGGGGGGGCTTCGGAGGCGGATGCCGCTGAGACGCGTGGACGGCGGTGCGGCGGCAAGGAGCGCATCAGGCGGCTTCGCCGGCGGCAGGGCGATGCGCTACTACCGCCTCTGGATCTACACATGCAACACGTGCCTGTTGGCGGGCGCGTTGGCTTTTGCCGGGGCAGCCGCTAGGACAGTAATATTCGATTTCAGGCGGTCGCTCATACCATCTCTCACCCTATATCAGCCATCTTTCCTCTACGCCTATTTGGCATTAGTGACGCAAGGGGGCGCTCTTCAACTGTTAGGGTGCGTAGCTGCGTTGAGGTTATCAGAGAAACTTCTCAATGCTTATTGGTAAGTTTTTGGTATTTTAAACTTTAACGTTTAAAACAGATAAAGTTAGCAATTTTTAGTTTCTTGACACAAATGGTAAAACGTATTGGACAATTGTTCCGAATTGAAAAATTCGTTACATATATTTAAGATACTTTTTAATAGTAAATAATTTGAATGCAAAGTTATTTCTCATAAAGAAACAAGATTTTTTAACAATAATGTTGCTATTAATCTTCATTTATTTAGTTTAATCATAATCCACAGAATATGCAGTAGGCAATGAAATAACGCCGCAAAAATGAAAATTAAATTTCTGAAGTCAGTCAGAGATAGAACTCTCAGCCAAAGACAAACATCCATATAAACAATTTTAGAATTATCGGTGTATTTTTACCTGATTATATCTATAAATATTATAAAACAAAGTCCTCCGTCGCGTCTGTCTGTCTGTTCGCGATAAGCTCAAAAACCTGCAACCGATTTTCATGCTCTTTTCACCAGTGGTTAGAGTGGTACTCGAGGAAGATTTTAGTATATGATTTGTTAAGTTTTTATATATTTTGGCTAAAATATAAAGATATTTGTTGGAGATGTGGGAAAAAAATTAGCCGTCTGGGAGCTTTCAACGAAAACACTGCCTAAACCCTTTGAGAAATAACAAAATAATGTATGGTGGAATTGTGTATCTTATAAGGGTCTACAAAAAAGTCTGCAACGGCATATGTCTATCTCTTAAGGATAACATGTTATACTCATTTTAATACTCTAAAAAAATGGGCAATTATAAATCGGTAATTGAAACGCTATTTAGACAAATACGGTATTAATCCTTATCATTTTAAATACATTAGTTTGCTTGAGCATTTTATGAAGAATATTTTCCCTTTGCACCATGCAAATTAAATGAATACCTTAGGAGATATAGGAAACACAAATTATGTAATACGCAACCAAATTAATTAAATTTTCCAATGAATCGACCTTGCCCGCGGGCTCCCCGTGACCCCGCGCCAAGCGACCGAGCTGTAGATGTTACTCCACGTGGTCAAAGGGCCTACTTCTTTCAGTAGTCTACATAACTACTTTTGAAGGTATAACTTATGAAACATTTCACGGACTTACTCAGAAATTTGAGTTCACTGAAAGTAAGCAACGGAACAAGATTCAAAGTAGTCAATTTAATTATTTTTTGATCGAATGTATCATATTAGCTGGTAACGCAACTGGTGAAATTGTTTTTATACCAAGAATTCCCATGACACCCTCGGAATTGCCCGAAAAAATAGCGTTTGGAATGAAAATTAATAAAACGCAAGGTTAAATATTAAAAGTTGCTGGAATAAAAGCCGTAGCCAGGCAATTTTTTCCAGATGGGTTGGACAATTTTTTCGGAGGGCTTGATAATTTTCGGGCTGTTTAAGTATTCACGTATTTCCAGGATATAGAAAATTGTATAAACATAATATTTATTCTTACGAAAAAGATTATTAATGGGCTAAAATTTAATCTTGAAACCAAAAATTCCAAAATTTCGGGGGTGCTTACGATTTCACTCTAAAGCTACTCAACCAATTTTACCGAAAAGTGCATCTTCTCGTAGTAACATAGGCTATTTTATATTTTCTGTAAAGAGCCCGTGCGAAGCTGGGACGGGTTGCTAGTACATACATAAATAGGTAAAAATACACCAATAATTCTAAAATTGTTTATATGGAAACGGGTAACATCATAAAGCCCCAGATGTACATGAATTTAAACAACCTAAAATTTACTTTATAATGTTTACTATGTAGGAAAACATGTATTGGGCATTAACTAGCAAGTACAAGAGGCATTTTGCAGATACCAAATACTAAACACACATAGAAATATTGATGCGTACCTCAATAAAAATTATGTCTTTCGGAATGTCCTCATATTGTTATGCCCAAGTACAATAAGCTTGGTTTCGAATGTAAATAAGTTTAAAAACTAGTTTGGAGAGTTAAAAAGAAAATAAAATATAAATTGAAATGCAAAAGTAATGTCAGTGTCAGAAATAGGGAAAATTAGTTTTTTGAGATGAATACGACAAGTGAGTTAGCTAGTAGAAAAACGATAACAGAAAGAAATTAAAATTAAGAATGTTTAATTATATCACTCGGTAAAACACGAAAAGAAGAAATAGTAAATTTTGTTACATAATTTAAGGAGGAACCGCAAAATGTAGTAATAATAATTGAAAGAAAACGACAATAAGAATAATTCATCAGGACTAAAATGTTACAAAAAACGAAGAATGCTTACGAAATAACTACTAGTAAAATGGCCTTGCTAAAATCAGACATGATTAACTATAATAGTACAATAATAGCATAATTGCACTATTAAAACGAATAGTGAAATCAAATATGAATATTGTTGAAAGTAAAGTTACTTTTAAGTTGTGCAAAATAAAATTAAAAACGTCGATAGCAAATTGTAGAATATGCCTAAGCTGAAATCGATATATTCAGAAAAGAAATATTGACAGGAACTGACAACGCACAAAAAAAGTTGAGTCGTAAAATCACCCATTGTCTATGTACGAGGGACAATTTGGGACTGTTGTTAAAACCAATGAAGATGTTTTCTGAAGGATTTGTGTGACATATTTTTCAATGTTTATGTACTTTTTGGGAAATAACACCACAAGTCGCCAAAATTGCTGTATATTCCAAACGTTTCGGGGTCTAGGTCAGACCTCATTGTCAATGGTTAAGAAACTATGCGAAAAAGGCACAATTCTAAAATGTAAAATTAAAATGTTTGACAATATCTATTACTTGACTTCTGACGTAACTAGGAGAATTTTATTTGATAATATACAGGGTGGCACAGAAACTTCTAAAGATCATATAATAATAAAGTTATTTTCAAATTGGAAGAATTTGAAAGGGGATCTTCAGAATTTTATGTGGCGCTCCTAGGGAACGAATTTTATTAGATAGTGCATTCGCCAAAAATTCGTGACTTGTGGTATTACTTCCCAAAAAGTACGTAAACACCAATGAAGATGTTAATAAATAAATTGCAGTTCTCAATAGGGGCTAGGGCAATAATTCTTTAGGCCCGGGTTACTAGTTTCAAATTAGTTTTCAAACACAACACCCTGGGTAAAATTTACTACAATTCGAGGCTGACATTCGATGGTTGGTGCATCTAGACTAATCTAAAGAATTTAAAAAAAAAATTAACTCAGAGTTTCATCAATGGTATTAAAAACACAGTAGTTCAGAAACACTTGAGTAAAAAAATAAGAAAATGCAATGCAGTTCTCTTTCGTGCCTTAGAGATCGAAGCAGTGCTGAATATGTCCCACCTAGGGGTGAAAATATGAAAACAAGTGTAGCAGACGAAACAGGGTATTGAGGTCAGGTCTAGCAGATTCGAAGCACAACATCTGCTTTTTTACATGAGGAAATTGTCTTGCTCAGATCTCCCAATAACCGCATGGCTTCAGTGAGACCTTCATATTTGACCTCCATGGGTTTACAACAGAAGGGTACTACTAATTAGGGAGAGTAACCGAAGTAATAAAAGTGGACCTACGAGAGATAGGACGAGTAGAGATTTTGACTACAACCACGCCATAGAGGACGACTAGCTTTAGACTCAATGATCGGAACGATTAGGCCTAGAGACCTGTACCTTTGCTATTATGCCCAAAAAAATTAAGCCTAGTTTCCAGTACAAAAAACATGTATTTTACTTGAAAAATACAGTCCACTATTTTTGAAGGTAAAGAGACACAAAAATAGTCTAAACTACAGTGTAAAAGTTGTTTTTGAACCCAAGGACTGTGAAATACATTAAAATGACAAATATATTTCATATATCATTAAAAATCTACCTCCATTATTACCATATCCGTTGGCCCTAACATTCACCAAACTCTTTTTCGTCGATAAAAAATTGAATAATCTACTTGATAATAATAAGGTTGAATTGTGTAAATTTATTAGTCAGATGGCTATCTGAAGATCACTTCACAGCGTCTAGTATCTCCCAGGTAACTTCCAGTTGTTCTTCACAGATCAGATTTTATGAATGTAAATCCACAGATATAATAAAATATATGAATACTTTAAACGACTTCAAAAACTAATCAGAATATGTTATTTTCAATAAGCTTATTCCTTTAAACTTAGTACCTCATTTTTATTTTCTTTTCTAAATAATGACATAACTTTAGAACAACATATGTAAGATTTACTGTACATGTTTCTGGAGTTGCAAGAACTTCGGTTAATTCGAATTAATTTACTTAATCTACATCTTTCGTATCTTCTTATTGGAATATTCAATTTCCTTCCCCTTTTTTGAACCACGATTGTTAACAATTCCTTTTTCAATCTCCGACTTATTTAACTTATATGTAAATCTTTCTTTATCTTTCTCGCTATCCTCCGGAGTCATAGACCTTTCTGCTTTTTAGAATGTCTTTCTTTAATATCATTTTAATTTCTAGGTTTTTGACTATTTACCTAAGATTTCTTTGTATGGATGTCCCATCAGATGATTAAACCGCCTGATACTTACATCCATCTAACCATCGAAATTTTAACACTCTAAATTGAAAATGCTATACAATAAAATATATTAGGAAAAACATATAAACAAACATATAAACATATAAACATATAAACATATAAACATATAAACATATAAACATATAAACATATAAACATATAAACATATAAACATATAAACATATAAACATATAAACATATAAACATATAAACATATAAACATATAAACATATAAACATATAAACATATAAACATATAAACATAAACATGTAAACATGTAAACATGTAAACATGTAAACATGTAAACATGTAAACATGTAAACATGTAAACATGTAAACATGTAAACATGTAAACATGTAAACATGTAAACATGTAAACATGTAAACATGTAAACATGTAAACATGTAAACATATAAACATATAAACATATAAACATATAAACATATAAACATATAAACATATAAACATATAAACATATAAACATATAAACATATAAACATATAAACATATAAACATATAAACATATAAACATATAAACATATAAACATATAAACATATAAACATATAAACATATAAACATATAAACATATAAACATATAAACATATAAACATATAAACATATAAACATATAAACATATAAACATATAAACATATAAACATATAAACATATAAACATATAAACATATAAACATATAAACATATAAACATATAAACATATAAACATATAAACATATAAACATATAAACATATAAACATATAAACATATAAACATATAAACATATAAACATATAAACATATAAACATATAAACATATAAACATATAAACATATAAACATATAAACATATAAACATATAAACATATAAACATATAAACATATAAACATATAAACATATAAACATATAAACATATAAACATATAAACATATAAACATATAAACATATAAACATATAAACATATAAACATATAAACATATAAACATATAAACATATAAACATATAAACATATAAACATATAAACATATAAACATATAAACATATAAACATATAAACATATAAACATATAAACATATAAACATATAAACATATAAACATATAAACATATAAACATATAAACATATAAACATATAAACATATAAACATATAAACATATAAACATATAAACATATAAACATATAAACATATAAACATATAAACATATAAACATATAAACATATAAACATATAAACATATAAACATATAAACATATAAACATATAAACATATAAACATATAAACATATAAACATATAAACATATAAACATATAAACATATAAACATATAAACATATAAACATATAAACATATAAACATATAAACATATAAACATAAACATATAAACACTAAACTATAGAAATTGACAAATTAATACTTGCAATTATTTTTAAATTGCATAAGTATATATATTTATGTCACTATTTATTTTGCAGGTTATTATTATTAGTCCTATTATTTGGTGACGTTGTGTTAGGAGCATTTTGGGCGTTTCGCTTCGAGAAGATCTGTCAAGAACTGAAACCTGCTTTACGAATTCGCTTCTATCAAGAATACAATACCAACAACGAATTTACAGAAATGTGGAATAGGTAAGTTTCTCTTTCTAATTTGTTTTATATATCATTGTCGGCTTGTTCACTGAGAGTTTTCCCCAAACTTCTTTTCTTCATCTGACATCCGTTTAAATTTCGTAATAGAGACAAGGAGTAGTATGGCAATTTCAATTAATGGCCAGATTACTGGTTGTCCTTTGGAGAAAAACTTCCTCATAGATGTTATGAATGAAAGGAATCTCCGTGTACAACTAACTATATTATATGTGTTGTATACTAATCTGCTTGCTGTGAAGAAGATTGAAAACGAAGACTGGAATTCCTGTTAATCATTTTTTGTATTTTCTAGCTGCTTGCAAGTTCTGTCCAATTCTATTGACAGTGCTAAACTTGTAGTAATATTAATAATCGTAATTGAAAAGTGCAGAAAGCGAACTCATTTTCAAGAGTTTCTTACTGGAATTAATTACAAAACAATATATTTCTTTGTTAAACATGGGTGACGATACAAATGATATTGGAAATAAAAGGCAAAACAGCTTTTGAAGTTAATTAATAACTCAACTCATCAAACTAAATACTGCGAGAACCTTTTTTGATTTAAATTTTATAATGATTGATGGATAAAAAAGACATGTGACACTCCTGGAGTGACCGAAAAACTTTTATAATACATACATATATACCTAATTTAACAATATTAAAGATACATAAGTTAAATATGAAATTAAAAAATAAAAGTATTCATATGTGAGCGTGTGGTGTAAAGAGTAAAAAATAAGTGAATAACTCTCATAATAGAAAATACGTCAAATTTACAGAAAATATTGGTTTGTGGTATTTGCAATATGATAAGAATGCTTCTGAATGGATTTAGTTTAAAAGTCTTGCAAATAATGGATCAATAAGAGCGTATTCATTGTTAAATTGAATAAATCATAGTATATGTTGCTCATTCAAAATTCAATCAGGAAAAATAAGGTCGATATACTACCTTGGTTTAGTTTCAGCGTAAACAAGGTAATAGAAACTGGTATATTATACCAGTCAATAGAGATTTTTAAGTGACATAAAATTCAACAGCAAACCGCATAAGCCATCACGTAAAAAAAAACTGAGAAAAAACATATAATAATACAATTTACCATAATTTTCATCTCCTTCCCCCACCTTAAGAAAATTCTAGATCCGTCCATGTGCCTTAACAGGTATTGTCAGTGCATCGCTCGCTGGCTGTCGCATATTCGTACACTAAATCTACTACTATTATTTTAAACCGATTTCAAGGCAATATAGCGAAAATCCAAAATTAACCAATTGAAATAGAATTTCTGAACTTCCAAAATATCTTTAGTATATCCTGATCGGACTTGTCTTGTTAATACGAGGGGATGTGCAAAATAGCTTTCTAAATTATTTAAATTTGAATTCGTCAAAAACTACTTTTACAATAGTATCCATCGTGAGCCCTTATAATATCATATTGTTTTGACGATTTTGAACTAATATTCCAGTAAGTTATAAATTTTTGAAAAAAATCCACTTTTGGATCAAATTTGTAAAAAATTCTTAACATATCTCATTTTTCTTTATTTGTGAATCTCACTGTTTCAAAACTATGTGTACTATAATTTCGATTGACAAGTTTGAAAATTCTCCGGTGGAGTCAAGACCAACTAAGGTGTTATATCTTTCTATTTAAATAGAAAGCAAATTAGAAACAGTTGTATATCATTGAAAGCAAAATGTAATACACTATTTTTCTGTAGAAAAATCTAATGTGGCGCCCATAAGAGAAAAGAAAATGTCATCAATGGCAATGAAAATGTTTTTTTTTGTTTTGCGTTTTGTCGTCAAATGTCGCTACAAAAAAATAAAAACAATTTTTTTTCTGATATTTTCGGAAGTGTTCTGAAAATTATAATTTAAAAAACAGCATTTCTTGAACCACTAAATTACTCAATTTTACCCTCATTTAAAGTTCTTTGTATCTCCTGTAGCTTTCGAGATCAGAATAGTAAGGGTCAAATTTGAATTACCCTGTATAAAATTGTATCATTAATATCTTCGATGAATACATAAGTAGGTTGCATACATGTTAATAAAAACAGTGCGTTTGCTCGATGAAGCGTTTTTTTTAACAGAAAGCTGGTGAGACAGTTTCTGAAAATCATCTAAAGACTGTCAGGCCCTCCCTCATTCCGTTACTGCCATTCCATTTCAGTGAATTTCTCTTAGCAAATGTTCTCATTAAAACTCCACACAAAACCTATAGTTTTCATTAAATTTAATTCAATCAGTTCTATCGAAACACAATAAAATAAAATCATTTACAGTGAGGAACGGCAAAATGTTATAATCTCGAAAGCTTCGAGCTTGTAGGGAAAACCGCTTGAACACGTCGATTTGTATTTTTAAATGCACAATTTTTCAACAAAAAAAAAACAAAAGGGTGTATCATGTAACAGTTTTCAATACTAACTGTCTTATTTTAAACGCAAGGCCCTTTATATTATTTATTTTTTGGATTTTCCAGAAAATTTTAGACATAATTCATGTACACTGTCCTACACCTACCTTCAACTCTTTCGGAACACTTAATACTTAATTCCCATTTAGCTCTTGATGTTGAGATAGTAATCAAAAACCATTCCTGCGTCCCTTTTTACTGATTTAAAAAAAAACAGTTTTGTTTATTTTCGACAAAACCCATAGCCTTAGCATCTTGTTGTCTGCCATTAAGACAGTGGTGATCAGTGTCAGTGCTATTTTCGTTTAAATTTCCGTTAAATGTAAGTAATAGTATCAGAAAAATGGTTCATTTAAGAGAAATGCACAAAATAACCATTCTACAAATGATTGGTTATGCAGATACAAAGGGAAAATTCGGGCTTATTTCACGAAAATGTTCCAAATTTGCCGCCTGTATCCCAAGGAACAGTTAGCAAAATAGAAAAGTAGTTTCGCAAGCTTGGTCACGTAAGACAGATAAAAAAGTAGCTGCCAATTATGTTTGAGTTAAAAGAAAACCCACATAACTTTGGTCGAAAAGCAGTCCCACTGTTCAATGTTAGCCACACATAAATTTTTCGAGTATTAAAGGAAAGTAAAATGCATCCCTATAAAATGATGCCGACTCAGGAGCTTATGGAAGACGATTTCGATAGGAGAAAGTATTTCAGTGAACAAATGATCGTAAGGTTACATAACAATGTAATCCAATTAGAAGGTGTTTTGTTTTCTGATAAGAGCACATTTACACTTCACGGTCATGTTAATCGTCAAAATTGCCGCTATCGGTTTAATGAGAACCCTACTAGATGACAGAGAAACATACGCAATATCTTGAAAAAGTTAATGTTTAGGCAGGAATTTTTGGAAATCATATCATAGGCTCCTTTTTCATTGATGGCAACTTTAATGGAGATAAATATTTAGAACTGCTCCAAAATAATGTCGTGCCAATTTTGAAAACTTATACCTGATCCAGTAAACCCACAAGTTCCTGCCAATATAATATAGTTTGAGCAAGAGTGAGGACCACCCCATTACGAAATCAATGACCGGCAGTACCTGAACCAAATTTCTCCAAATCGGTCGATTGGGCGCAAATGACCAGCAAGATCTCCTGATTTGACGCCATTGGGCTACTTTTTGTGGGGATATGTCAAATGTACTGTATACAAAATTAAACACCTCTATTTAGATGACCTAAAATACTAATCATGCTTGCGATTAGATACGTCACCCCTGAGATGTTGAGTAACGTTACAAGACATTTCTATATCAGATTATCATATTTCCAAGACGTTCGCAGCGAGCATTTTGAACATTTCGTACATTTACATTTATTTTATTTTTTTATTATTAAGAAATAATCAGTATTCCTTATTAGGTTTTTAGAGTAACGTAGCGAAATTGTGAACTAAAATAATTTTGTTTTTTTATGTTAATTTTTGTAATAAATCTGAAAACAATTAATATTTCCGAAACAGTTGAAGATATGTGTAGGACATTGTACAAGAATTATGTCTAGAATTTTCTGGAGAATCCAAAAAATAAACAATATACACGAGCTTACATTTAAAATAAGAAAGTTAGTATAGGCCCCCGTCACCTGACCTGTTGAAAAAAATGCGCATTTAAAAATTCAATTCTACGTGTCCAAGCCCTCCTTTATTCGTTACCGAATTTATTCCATTTGGCTATTCCACACTGTATGACAAGTTTTAAAGTATCAAAATATGGCCATATATGATTATTTTTTCTTAGTGTTCTGTTTTTTTTGTGACAAATAATATGTCTCTATATGCTTTTTCAAGTAGACCTTTACGATAGGGATTAATTTCTAAAGACTTTAAAATGTAAAATCTCGACTTTATGTACCCCCACATACGTATTAGGGATTCTGTAAATAGCTCTCTCTTGTCCCAAGGATTCATGAATGCCTATTCACGGTACGAATGAATACACCCCAGGACGATCTGTGTTAATGACCATCCCGCTCGTTTATTACACGATATCATTATTAAATTAGACCTGTTGAGTAATGGCAGTTAATTATGCAGCAATTCATCTCCGTTTTTGTTAAGCTAAGCAGTGTCAATCTACATACATCAATTTGATATGACAGAGTCTGAAGTACGTTAACGTAATGAAAGGTAATGTAGAACTGAAATTATTATCTCAATGAGAATTTTCGTTGATCATCAATTAATAACGAAAAAATATGTTAGTAGAAGAAGACATACTGAGTAAATATATTGTGATAACGTTTGTTATATATAAATATGCTGAAGTCGGTTATTTTTTAAATATAAATTATTTTTCTTGTGTTGTTGTTCTTTTCCTGAATGTCTACGTCCTTCCTTAGTGAATATAAATATGTCTGTTGATCGCAGATTTATATTCTTTCAATGTCAGTTCAGTATCAGATGATTCTTCTCTTATACTTACTGAGTCTTTTCTATATTCATCTCCAGTTCCCGTTTCGTGTATTTAGTTTTCTGGTCATTTGCTCAATGTCGTCTTTATCGCTTGCGCATACAACCTGATCGTCGCCAAATTGGTTCAAAGGCAAGTATTATCGTTAAGTTGAACTACTTTACTTTTATTTTTCTATTGATCTAGAGATTTTACAACATAGATTTTAAAAAGTGTGGGAGATAAACAGCAACCCTGTGTTAACCCCTAAATAACATCAAATTCTTATCAACCTGTATTTTCCAATTTTTATTGACGATTTCATGCAACAATATAAATTCTGGATTGCTTTGATGAGAGTGTGGCTAACTGTACTTTGTTGTAATACTTCTCAAAGTTTGACAATCGGTATGGAATCAGGCGTTCTACCGAACGATAAAATCTAAATGTGTTAATGTATTTCTTGCTATTCTTTTTCAATACATTTATTTGTTATAATTCTTCTATATACCTTACTAATTGTGCTTATTACTGAAAGTCCTCTATTGTTGTTACATTGATGTTTATTTCCTTTCTTGTAAACTGATAATATGTAAGCATTTTTCTATTAATCTGGGATAACTCCTCCGTTGTCTAGTGATCCCATTCTTTAGGAGTTCAGCATTCATTCCTCCTGGTCCTGGTAATGTTCAATTTTTACTTTTGTTCGTGACTTTCTCTACATCCACTTTGTGTATTCTAATTTCGTTTCCTTCTATTTGAACAGGTGTTTTTGGTATTTCCACATATTACGTTTGTGTCCCGTTAATGAATTTTTATAGTGTTTTCTATTCGTCCATTGGTATTATTTGTAGATTGATTCGATTTTTTCTGTCTCTAAAACAAACAGTTGCCCACAAAAACTATTTTCTAAATACACAATTGATGGTGAAATAGTACGAAAGTTAAAGTCTTTGTCCAGAAAGCAATGATAAATGTTAGAAAGAAAGAATTACTACGAGAGCACATGGGAGCGACGGGCGGCGATCGCCCCCACCGAGAGCCACAAAGTTAGTAAATTTAATATTAAAACGAGGTAATCTTAACTCCAAGCGCCACTTCTCTGGGTTTAAAGCCCACAAATGATATTTTTAATATAGTAACCCAAGAAATCTGGGTATAAAATTATATTTAGGTAACGTTAGTACAGGATCCCCCCCCTAAAGCACGAACTCGCCCCCTCTGAGAAAGAAATCGTCACCCAAAGAAGCACGTGTCTGGATCCGCCCTTGCGAGAGCATTCGAAAGCGAATCCGAATTCGTGGACACACCACTGACTAATACTATTTAGTTTACTAGTAGTAAAATATTTATTGTGAAAATGTAGGCAAATAAACAAAGTTTATTTTTGATGTCAATCAGTTTTTTCGAATCCAAGAAGTTCTTAGCAATATAAATGATTATCTCTTTGCTTGTCTCCTGATTAAATCTATGTTATTCAAAATATATGACTGATTTCTAGACGGACTAAATTTCCATGATTTTTTTGAAAAATGATGAATTTGCCAATACAACCAATGTAACAACTAATATCACACTCAAGTGTTTAAAGTCGTTTAAAATCTCATGTACAGTAAATACAACATGAACCGATTTGACCATTCCTTTTTCACTTGCTAAAATATACTTTCAGATTGGTTCCATACTTTTTAAATTTTTTCAATGACATGGAATGGTCCATTTTGCATAAAATCGGAAAAATCTTATAACTGACTTCTTAATGTATCATTATATATGACAAATGCCGTGTATTGAATCATTTTAATTATTCTTATTGGGAATCTAGGGTTAAATTAATTGAAAATAGATTGGAATTTCATCAAAATATTTGTTAATTAAAGTACTCACAGGTAGTTGCATATATAAGGTGGTTGTAATTTAGGCTGGAGAAGAATTGTAGTTATAGAGGGTGATTAAAAAAAATTAGAAAAAGAAATGATTTACCCTCCCTACAAGGTGTTGTATATATACGATGTTTGAAATATAAGGCGGAATAGAAATAAATTTCTAGTAGGTGGTTAAAAAAAGGACAAACAAAAAGTGTTTATAGGCTGGTCCACAGGATAGTTGGAATATAAACTGTTATAGTTATATTGGGTGGTTTACAAAATTTTAGAGTAAAAATCGGTCCATAACCCTATAGAGAGAGGTTGAAGTATATTATGAAGTAGAATTATTATGAAGAGGGTCTCAATAAATGTAAGAGAATTGATATTGAAAAAAAGATTCATTTCGTCTCAGGAACATTTGCTTCTTAGAATATTTATATGTATGTACCCACATATTTACGAAACCCTGAAGTTCTGTTACTAGATATCAATATTTAAACAAACATATTAATCAAGTTTTCATAAAATGATCTGCGTGGTCCGGAACCTACAATAAAATCATCATATGTAGGTAATTTCAGCTTTATACGAGATTCGTCAAAAAATATGAATTTAGTCTAAAAGTAAAGTACCCCTGTTTTGTCTATAAGAAAAATTGTTATAAAACAAAGTTACTACCAAATAAAATATGCATCCAGATACGCCATTATATGACTAAAAAGCAAAAAATAAATAGCTTTAAAAAAAATCAAAGAAAACTCTGTGTTTGAAGTTGGTGCCAAGCTCGAAATATGTGTATGTAACATGGCCTATAAATAGCTATATTAACGCAGGGTTACTTTTCAGTATCATTATTGTTAGTGTGCATTGAAGTCCGTGATTTTTTTAAAGCTATTTGTAATAAGGAACTGATAATATGTAGGTATTTGTCTGATAGTCTGGGATAACTTCTCCGTTAATACATCGTGCGAACATACACGTAAGTTTTAGAGAGTCTAGTGGTTCCATTCTTTAGAAGTTCAGCATTTATTCCTCCATTCTTCCTCGTCCTGGTGATGTTCCATTTTTACTTTTTTCGTGACTTTCTCTACATCCACTATGTGCATTCTAACTTCTTCTCCTTCTGTTTGAACAAGTGTTTTTGGTATTTCCAGATATTACGTCTGTGTGTTGTACTATCTAAAAATTTGGAGAAATTTTGTTTCGTTGAAATGAATGGAGACCAGTCGCACTTAAGTCTATGTACACATTTCATTACACGACCTGGTCCACAAATTAGTAGCACGGTAGTAAGAAACAACCAAAAAATGATCCAAAACAAAGCAGACTTAGCGTCTTAACGTGTCCAACTTTGTAATTTATTTTTTATTTTAAAATTTCCAGGAACTCTACTATGTAAATGGCAATTGACTCACTTAACCAATCAGCTCATTTTTATTTTTCCAGACTTCAAACAGAAACCTCCTGTTGCGGCATTGCTGGACCCGATGACTACAACTCCACAAACGTTCAATTGCCTATACCGGTGAGCTGTTGCGTGAAGCCCCCTTCGTCCGCAACAGCGATACCATCAACGAACGCCACTGTCTCCTCTACTCCAGCCCCAACTTGCGGAGGCAGTGGCGTGGAAGGAGGGGAACACTTCCAGTTGCATCATTCCACCGGTTGCGACGAACGACTGTTGGCCTATCTGAGGTCTACTGCTTCGCTACTAGCCATTCTAGGGTACTGTGTACTTGCCTTCCTTAAAATGTGCTTCCTAGGTAAGTAACATTTCAATATTACACAAAAAATATTGTTCAATAAAATCTTAACAACATTTTTTTCCTGTCTAAATATAACCATATGCCATTGTTTATTAACATTTTTAACCGAGTCTGCATTTGGTGTTGAGGTACTGTCATGAACAATAAAGTTAAACCTTTTAGGGAAAAAAATAGAATTTTATTAAGCCCAGAAAAATAAAATAAAGCCCAATGCTTCGTTACACTACCTGAGATAAGGTAATTTGTTGGGCTTAAAAATTCTTTGCAAAAATTAGCAAATTTCAGGTTACACCTGCGAAAGCAGACCAGTGGCAAGAAGACAAGTAAACATCGCAACCTAATTGGGAGCTACCGCCCATTTAGCAATAAAACACATCGAGGAACAAATATGACAGATTGGAGTAGTGCTTGAACGCTACAAAAAACATTTAAAAAAAGAGAAACCCGCATTCCTTACGATTCTGTTTTACTCAATACAGTTTTTCCAACATCTACAATATGTAAGTACTGTTTACTTGACCAAGTTGTCAAGGCACCCAGAAATTATATGAAACATACTTTCAAAAAATAATAAATTTCATATCTGGTGGCAAGTTGTAACTGTCTCTGAATACCACAGCAGCATTACCCGTCAACTACAAAACTTCTGCAGCCAAATATGTCATAAGAACTACTAGAAATATTTGTGCACCAACGCCGACCCGTGAGGCATAATTTCCTTTCATCAATAAACAGTGGATACGTCTTACCGGACACTGTAAGCCGATTTGATCATTATTTTGTCTACCCTTTAACTTCGCCACCTTTTTCACGGCCAGACATATTGCTTGGTTACGAATTAAACAGAAATCGGCAACTACTCTGCTTCCAGTGAGCAATTTGCTCCGTGTAAATCAATTACTGTAGTGTTTGATAGACTAAAATTGTTTTCATACTCAAAATAAAAACATTCATTCATTAAAAGCAATATATTATTGATCTAATTCCAACGAGAGGCTACATACGTTGGAAAAGACATAAAATAATTCATAGTTTTCCTTGTAATAAAAAAGTTTAAATAGGCAGTTATTGTGGACTGCCGAGGGCAGTGAAATAACAATTTATTAGAATATTGAAATTAATTGTAGGATGTACAATAAAAATTTAAAAATTTGCTTTTGTTAACTTCATTAGTTATTGAATTCCTGGTGTTTATTAAACTTAAGTTACTCTGAAAAGTGTTTCAACCAGTAAATACAATATATTATTAAAAAGGATGTAATCTGGAGGCCACAGACTATTTTCATCCTCTATAAAACAGCATTTACATTTACGGTTACCGCTGGGACTATTATAATTTACAAAAATTATAAACAACAATAAATCACCATAACTGCGAAAAAAAGGTGTTATTGGATAATAAAATTTGGTGAAGGAGCTGGTTTTAATTGCACGTAATTAACATTATTGGACTTCCAGGATGAAATTAATTGATAAAGATTTGACGAACACAAAATATTTCAAAGAAACTACAGGTTCCCAATTCTTCTGCCTATTCAGTGCAGCTATGTAAGCTAGAAGTATATGGAAAACTTTCTTATTATTAATTTTAAGGAAAAATGCATATTCTTCATCAAATGACCTGCATCGTCTAAAACCTAAAATAAAATCTTGTATCTCACTTTTGCATTTTTCGCGAGGTTTGTCAAAAATGGTAATTTTAATTAACATTATAGGATGTTTATTTGTAGCAAAATCGATTTTTTTTAGGAAACAAACTTAATTATAATTGAACATTGCATTCAATTATGACATTAAATCACTAAAAATTTTAAGATAACTAAAAACCGACCTCAAATAGAATGGCAGTCATTTGAGGCTGAACGATGGAAGCAAAAGCTTGTCACTATTTTGTTACAACGCCAGTATTAATCCCTAATGTGTATTTCAATTCTTAATTTAAATATAACTGCAAAGTAACATATGACTTTTAAGTGAATTTTTAATTAAAATATAAAATTTGTTGAATTATAATATTTCAATTATACTTCACCCATTTAATATTCAGGCAATATATAACGAGGCCACATTAATTATAACAGGTTAAGTTATGGGAACCTTACTTAAGTAGATATTTTTTATCTCCAGACTATTCTTTTAAATAACTGTTGTAATATAATTTAATCCAATACTATCAAATAAGTATCCGTCAAAGTGCATTAAATTAGGGTAGTGCTGATGAAGCAAGAGTATGGATTTTACACAGAAAGTCTTAGAATGTCTCATAGATATTTAAGAAAATATATTAATTTTACATATCTTGGTTAAAAAAACACCAAATCGGTATCTTATTATTAATAGTGTTTTAAATTTAGCAATTCACATCATACCACCTATCTATTCGAACACAACTCTGGTCACTTCTTGAACTCGTTCAGCTGGACACCTTTTCAGTTTTATCCCCATAACATTTGTCATCCTTGTCTTTACCATCTATAAACTTGACCTTTTTCGCGGAGTTCTAGTTTCGGGTTTTGCCGCTACCACCTATAAACTTGCCTTTTTTGTGCAATTCTGACGTATCTCAAGTCTCTAGTATCGCAAAAAGAATTAGAATTAGGAATGTTCGATACAGTATCGATAGTAACCGTATCGATATTTTAGCAAACGATACTCGATTTTTTGTAACGATACTGTACTGTCCGGTACATTGCTTATCGTTACTTTTTAGTTATGTATCGAATCAAAAGAATGTTGTACCGTGATATATACATATAATTTCTACTTATGAATTTTAGGTATTGCGCCATCTGCTTACCAATGAGCACACTACATCATGATATTAAGTCGAGGCATACTGCCGAATATATTTGTAGCCGACTAAGATCTCTTTGTGGAATATTCCATTGAATAAAGTTGTAGCTATTGCTGCAGATAATGGAAAAAAATAGTTCAAACTGTCAGTGACATTTTTGGTAAAAACCCCCATTTACCTCGCTTCGCTAAAAGGCTCGATTTAGTTGCCTCTAAAATTTTGGTGGACAGTAAAGGTATGAAAATATTTTAGTTCATTCCAACAAGATGGAATTTGACTTTTTATATGTTAGGGGGGTTTTTAAAGTTATGCATAAATTTTGCACCAATCTTAATAAAATATCCTAATTTCCACCAATGATTGATACATTAGAATTGGAAGTAGTCCAGGGAATACTTAACTGCTTTAAAATAATTAAGGTAATTTCAAAGTAAATTTGTAGTGAAAAATATTTAAGATCTAGCAAAATAATTCCAATTATTAATGCCTTTCCCAGAATTTGAAAAATTTGACACCCTCAACTGATTTTGGTAAAGCTGTTGTTACTGATACACTGCGTGAACTAGAAAAGCGATTTGGAGCTATAAAATTCTAAATTAAATTAAAAAATGTTACAATTGTGCTTTAGTCATTTTAATTTCTCTATTTTAAAGCCATAGTTCCTTAAATCAGACAAAATTGTAAACTGAAGCTCTGTATGTACTAACTTCAAATGTTGTAAACTTCCTGCAAATTTCAATTAACGTTTTTGAGATACTAAATCCAATATTTTTAATTTTCTGAAATTTGTATATATTTCCCAAAATCATTCCACAAAGAAAAGAAGTTATATCATGTCTTGAACCAGGGATATAATAATTTTCTTACTTTCAAACTCAATACTCGGCGAGGAAAGCAAAAAGGAATTTCTCTTAGTTCTGTCTTTAACGAATTTCAGAAAACTTTTTGCCGTTCCCTTTGTACGAGCCTAGTTGTTTCGAAAATGAAATTATTTCCCGAGCAGCACCCCGAAGGCAACAACATCTCTCTTCATCTTTTCGGTACGTATAATTATTTCGAATTCATTAGTATTCGCCTTGAGCCGACAATTGGTTTTGTTACGCATAAAGCACTCTCCATCTTCATTTGTCACTCGATTTACATCTCTTTGGTTAGGCCTTATGGGATGTCCCTTTTCAAAGATTTAATGTTTCGAGTTACAACGCTTTGTAATTAATGAACGAAATTGTTTTGGTGTTACGGATAATGATTAGCGCAATTCCATTCGTTCGGCTAGAGCTGTGAAATTTACCTTACCTTACTAAATCGGAGGATATCGATTTACCTGCTTGCTTGCTTATAGCCCACAAAACAAGGTCCTTATTGAATTGCTCTAGTGTCTGTCCTTTTTTCTGACACAGCCCACTGTTAACCGTTTCACATAACGAACTGAGTTCTCAATTCGAAAGAATAATTTTCGTTATTGAAACGAAAGCTCCTTAACGGAGGCCTACAGGATAATGATATGCAAAACTGCGAGACTTTGTTACAACACGGAGTAAGAAATCGCAACGCGCAGAAGGAGATGTTTAAATTTAATAGTGTTCTGTAAAACATAGACGCTATAATAAGGGGTGCAATTTTTTTCATTAAGTTTCTTAATAATGTGTTTGTTCACCGGGGTTATCTATACACATTGATTCAATAAGGTGATTTATTTCTTCTTGAGGAATACCATCCCAAGCTATCTGTATTTCATGTCTTAAAATTTTCAGAGTACGTGGGGCTGGGCTAAATTTCCAAGCATTCTACCCACCATATCTCAAACATGTTCTATGGGCGAAAGATCAGGTGATCTGGGTGGCCATATCAACAGATTCACATGGGTCTCTTCAAAAAAGTTTTAACTAACTCGAGCACTATGAGCTCCAACAATATCTTGATGAAATATAGGAATCATGAGCCGATTAAAGGAGTAGTGGAGCCGAATCCAAATCCACTACTTCCTGAAGATAAAGTTGCGCTGCTGTATTGCGTCAAACAAAGACTAAAGATGACCTATACCCTCTTCGAAGTATCATTCTTTTGTACGCAAGACAATATATATAATATATATTGTTTCCGGTCGTGAACCTTCAAATGTCCTCTCAAACACTTATTTATGTATTTGATACATAACAGTAATTTTTTAGATGCGAGATTCGGAACCTCTGTGTGCTAGTTTCCCCGAAAATCCTAGATGTCGGTCTTACATCTCGTGTCTACATAAAGATGACCTACTTCCATGTGCAATAGCACACCACTATAACGCCTACTGTTCGGTTTACATGTTACTCAACATCAAATTAAGGTTAACGTCTTTCTCCTCGATGTCATCTAACCTTTCTTCGGCCATCATTTCCACACAAGCAGAATCGTCATTCATCAGAGAAGAGATCCTGATTCCAATCCACATTCCAATGTTGTCGTTCTTAGCCTCTGCACCACTAAACCGTTCAAACACTCCCAAGATGGCCTTGTTATCCTAACCACTCATCACCCAAATTTGGAGTTGTCGAAATAAATGCCATAAGTCTTATATGTCAATCTACAACTTCATTTGTACCTTTTCAACGTCCGGTGCCTGCTCTTCTCCGGTTTTGAGTATTATCAAACCACGCTTGACAATATCGCAAAACAGTAGTTGGATTTCTGTTCGCGCGGGATTTCTCGAAATCAAAAACTCGCCTCCAGTAAATCAATAATACATTCGGCGTACACGTACGAGGGCTGCCTTTTATATTTCGGGATTAGAGAACAAAAACAAATATTAATCATCGAAAATCGCTTTATTGTTTTTCAAAATATTCCCCATGAAAATCTATACACGTTTGCATGCGTTTGAACCAATTGTCGAAGCACTTTTTCCACTCTGATTGAGGTATCTCCAAAACATGCATTCTGAACGCAGCAACCGCTTCTTCAGGTGTCGAAAGACGTTGACCTCTCAGTTTGTTTTTACATACGGGAATAAAAAGAAGTCATACGGCGGATGACTCATCAAATCGATGTTTTGAGTGGTCAAAAATGCAGTTGTTTGAACCGATGTGTGAGAGCTCGCATTGTCGTGGTCAAGAGTGATCCGTCTTCGGGGGTTGATTTTCCTCATTTCTTGGAAGACAACTGACAAACAAATGGTTGTGTACCACTCAGAATTGACTGTTCTGCCTTGTTCTAGTGGTACGATTGCGACATGTCCAGTTTTTCCGAAAAAACAGGCGATCATTTGCTTGGAAGTGCTTCGTGCGCGAACACCTTTTGTTGGATTCGGCTCATCTTCAAACACCCATACAGTCAACTGCTGTTTACTTTCGGGCTCATACGCGTAAATCCACGATTCATCACCTGGCACTATGTCATAAACGTGTTTTGAAGCACCGCGATCGTATTTTTTGAGCTTTTCTTTCGACCAATCGAACCGAGCCTTTTTTTGAACGATTGACAAATTGTGTGGGATCCAACGCGAACAAATTTTTTTGACATTCAAATGTTTATGCAATATTGAATGTATGCTGGTCCCACTAATGTCTAAGGTTGACTCAATCTCACGATAGGTGACGATCTTGCAATATCAGTTCGCGCACAGCATCAATGGTTTCCGGGACAACAACTGTTTTTGGACGACCTTCACAAAATTCGTCTTCTAGTTAACTACGACCTCGATTGAATTCACCATACCATCGATAAACAGTGGTCCTTGATGGAGTTTCATCGCCAAAAATTAAATTAAGTTCATCCATGCACTCTTGCTGACTTTAATCCACGTCGAAAGTTGTAAAAAATAATCGGACGAAAATGTTCACGATTTAATTCCATTTTTTAGCCGAGATGAATCCTTTAAGTTATTGTAAACAACACATTGCGCTAGTATGTCAAAACGTTCTGAGTACGTATAACCTCAAAAATGTCAAACTTTACCATAGAGCTGTCAGTTGTCAATCCCGAAATAAAAAATTCTTTATCCCATCATCATTTGGTAGATTTTAAAAAATACATTAAAATACTACAATATTAATTAATTTTATTATTTTATTATTTATTGAGACACTCTTTATAATAATTTCCCTTCACAATATATTTCCACCACTCTGTACATTCTAATGAACCACCTGTTAAAGTTTTTAAATTAGGCTGTATAACTAAATTTCTACTACAGCATATATGTCAACACCCTGTGTATGCAACTGCCTGTGGACTACCCAATAAAACATTTAATTTCTAACATATATGAACCACACGTATAATGATAACGATATGTACTGGCATGGAAGGATAACGACACACACAACTCACTTTCACTGTGTCTCAAATCAACACGCGAACTCGTAATGTTTTATCCATCAAAAAATCGCCAGCTTGCCTCTTTTTCTTTGAAAACTTTAATTCATAACCAATTTCGATATTGTCTAACGTAATGTACTTTCACGGTGTTATAAAGAGGTGGTTCGACGCCTGTGCCATTGCAATGTTAGGGCTATGGCTCGCTTGTTTTACTAATAATCTCTAGGGGAATCTGTGTGTCTAGTCCCACTTGCGCTTTTTGTAATCTGTAGATTCAGTTTTCATTAAGTTTTTGGTTGGTTTAGTATAATATATGCTGCAACATATTTTCAAAAATTGCTTGGCACTGAGCGGTCACGAAATGTTATATTTGACAAAAAATAATCCAGATAAATTAGTGTAAATGCATAAATCCTCTTTGTTAATTTTAATATCTTGCAATAATATCCTCGCATTAATATTGTAACTTAATTTATAAATCATTATTAAGTTCAACTGCTGTTTGAAATGGGACTTTATAAGTATATATTAATAAGTGAAATTAAGTTTTTCAAGTTCAGTTGAGTAATTACCTTTTCAAAATAATGCTTTAAAACTACTTTCGTCTCTATTATCAAACTTCATGAGGCATATATTTTAATTAGTATATCAATGCTTTAGGGTATACCTTATTAGAAAATTAAATAAAAACACAAAATAAATCATCATTTAATCTCGTAAATAAAAGCTGTCAAATTAAAATAACAATTTTTATAATAGTCTTATAATAAAACAAAGTTTAACATTAGTTAAATCTATTATTCCTTTCTACCAATTAATATTGGGGTATAATAGGCCTTTTCATATTCAAAAGTTTTTAGTGGGCATGCGTCAACTTCTGTCATTTTTTTCGGACAATACAATGCAATTTTTTTATGAGGAATAATTTTATTCTAAATATTATTAATAGGAAAGGTTTCCTTATGAACTTAAGTGCACATTATATATGCAGACAAATAGAGAGCGGTTAATTAACATGATTTTGTTTTAATTCAGGTAAATTTTCCTACATGTCGAAAAACGCTATTTATTTGTATCTTATAATAGTATCGCATTCGCCATATACCATGATAGATTCACAAGATTTTTTCGATTCTTCAAAATTAGGAAAAATTTATCGAAATAGGTTCATAATTAACGGAGTACTAACGTAACAAAAACAATCCAAACAAATTACAATTGAATTGAGAACCACTGCCTTTTTTAACCGACTTCAAAAAGAAAAAGGTTCTCAATTCTTCTTTATCTATGTTTTTTCTTGTGTTTGTTCAGTTATTATTCACAAACTGCTCAAGGAATTTCGACCGCTTATACTGGATCCTGTTCATATATATTTTTTCAATAACATAGCTCGTACCATTTCTTAGAAAATGGGGAAAAACTTTTTTACAGACTTTCTTATACAGTAAGCTTTGGTGGAGTCGCTGGTATTAAAAATATGGAAAAAATTATATTCAGAACATGGGGTATAATAAATTAAAAAGAAATTGGGTTAGTTCCCGGGGTTTCCAAAGTGGTGGCATATTTTTTTCAACAACATACCTTGTACCGTTTTTATAAAATCGAAAAAAATGTTTTTAACGGCTATCTTATACAATAAGCTTTGGTGGAGTTGCTGGATTAAAACTATGAAAATGTTTCTGTTCGGAACTTGGGGTAAATTGTTAACAAATTAACTTAATCACAATAAATGTCAGTTAATCAACTTCAAAGTGAAAATTTTCGATTAGTCTGTATATATAGTGGAAAAGAGTATTTATAAATCAAACGATTTCTTTCTTTTATTAATCATTTTAAGAGAAAAAGTTATTCTTCATAAATAGTTTTGTATGGTGTAAAATGTATACTGTAATCATTCCATGTCATTTTTTTAACTGTAAACGAGGTTTGACATCAAATAGAAAATTTTATTAAAAGTGAAATATCTTTATTTTTGTTAATATCTAGGATTGTTATCAAATAGAAGTAATTAGAATTAAAAAGTGCATCTGCTTATGCTATTGCACTAAAAATTGTATAATAAGAATTTATCTAACTTTTCCAAATATATACTACGTTTCAACAAATATATCAGTTTTGTTTAAAAGTGAGGTACCTTTATTTTTTTTGTAATATCTCAAATTATAATCAAACAAAGTTAATTAGAATTGAAAACTGCATCCAATTGTGTTGTATTATTAAAAATTGTAATAAATTAAAATTTGATTAGAAATAAATCGAAATAAATGTCAGTTAATCAACTTCAAGATGGAGGTTCTCAGTTGGTTTCTGTAGACAATGTCTTCATAAATTAGATTAAAACGGAAAACGTTCATATGAATATTATATGGAGAAAAAGTGATTATTCATAAAAATATTTGCATGATCAGAAACAAATACTGTAATCATTGCATGCCACTTTTTCAACTCTATACTTTGGTTTGTCAGCAAATATGGATTATTTTTTAAAATACCTTTATTTTTCATAATATGTAAAATTCTTATGAAACTGGAGTAATAAGAATTATAAAATGCACCCAATTACGCCACATCATTAAAAATTGTATAATAAATCGGCATGTCACTTTTCCAAATTGTGTACTAAGTTCGATAAAGAATATAATTTTTATTTAAGTGCCTTTATTTTTAATAATAAGTCAAATGGTTATGAGACAAACTTTATTAGAATTGAAAACTAAGTCCTATTATGCTATATCAATTAAAACTGTATAAAGATTTATTATAAGATTCCGCGGAGAGTATAATTAACAGACCTAAAGAATGATGATACTCAGATCGTCTACAATATAGTGGATCCACCTAAGTCAGAATCATATACAAAATTTCCTTAAAATTTATATATATTTAGAAAACAAGTAAACAGTAAACGAGATTAGTTAAACTAATAAATGATGCTTAAAAGTAAAATGCGTTATTTTAGGCAATATCGATAAAGTTAATTAATCCAATTAAGCCCTTGCATCACTAAAAATTGTTTAATAAATACATTTATAAAAATATAAAAACCGACTTAAAAAAATAAATTAACTCAAAATCATGAATTAATTTTTTGCTACTATTAAATACTTTTTCTGAAGTCAGTGCCAATTTGTTAGGAATGTACTTCCCAAAATATTTTCAGTTTAGCTTGGCACCAACATAAAAAGTATTTAATTGTTGTAAAAACACCGTTTTGCACCTTAACACCAAAGGTTCCACATCATTTCCAGTTTAATTGTTGTAGCAAAAAATTATTTCATGCTTTTTAGTTGTTATTTCTTTTTTTTGAAGTCGGTTTTTGTTTTTTAAAATATATTCATTTGAAGTCGGTTAAAAATAAGATGTATTAATATATTCCCTCACCTTCAACGTATAGGTAAATTTCTGGAGTGTAGATTTACACTCCGCCTACTTCTACTTTGTATTTAATGTTACATTTTACAAGCGTTTCTAATCAAACGCATATCAAAGGAAGATTACATAATATAGTTTCGTTATTGAACTACAACTCATTCGGTTAATTAAACGATTCTATCCTTTCAATCTGCCCAACAATCCGGATAAGTCTTTAATATCCCACCGCCGTAGGTTGGAAATGCTATTTATAAACCCATATAAATGTCTATACGGTTGAAGGTAAATCTTTGTGAATAAATTTGGGTGAATAAGTTTAAACAGGTCTGCCTTAGGAAATGTCTACTTTTTCTGTCCATTTGGGTTAGATTGATGATTTCCGAGTCCCTGAGGTTCATTTAATATTTCTGGTTTGCAAATATTTGAACGGTTTGATCATGGAGTCTGATAAGTTTAGGGTAAAAATTGTATGAAGCTTTCGTTTTATAACTTTATATTAGAACGAATTTATACGTTCTACGAGGAATCTTGTTTTTCTGTTTAGTTTATAATGTAAACTAAATTATTAATGGCCAACAATTTATTTACATTTCTCAAAATACCCTCCCTGATCAACTATGAAAATATAAAATAACCTCCAATGACGTTATATTTAAACAATACATAATAATAAATATTGGTAACTGAAAATGATTTAATTTAATATCACAGATACAAATTCGAGTGTAATAAAATAATTTGGGAAAAAATACCATACGTACTAGTTCCAACAGACTACTAGAGCTATTACTCGTAATAACGAATCTCACCAACCAAAAGTAATTGTAATATTTGGCCAAAATGTATTAAATTGATGAACATTTTTTACCGAAAAATCATCTTAAATCATTTTAGATTAACAGTACAAATTATACAGGGTGTCTGAGGAACACAAATATATTTTTTTCAAATTAAAAAAAATAATTAAAAAGATATTAACGAAAATATACCAAAATTTACCCATTCACCCCCCTTATCTCCAAAACTATAAAATTTTTGAAAAAAATAGAGGTATGGGGTCTGACCTGAAGTTGGAAACCTCTACTTTTAATTTTGGGGGGCAAATTACAGAATTAAATGGAAAATATAAAATTAAAATTGTTTCTAACGCACACGTATATCCATTAATTAAAAGATATTAACAAAAATATAAAAAAATTACCCATTCCCCCCCTTATCTCCGAAACCATAAGCTGTAAAATTTTGAAAAAAAAATACAGGTTTAGCTCACCTGAACTTTACTGGAAAAATAAGGAGAAACCCCTAATATTTATTTTCGGGGACAAATTATAGAATTAAATGGAAAATAAAAACTTAAAATTGTTTCTAACGGATCAAGTAATATATCAAATCAAAGGGCTCATTATGACGAATACTAATATGTTTTTTTATTTTTTAAAATATTTTAAAATATATTTAAAAAAATATTTAAAAAATTACCCTTCCCCCCTTTATTCCCCAAACCATAAGACCTACATTTTTTGTTTATAGGAAAAATACGAAGAAATCCCTAATATTAATATTGGGGGCCAAATGATGAATTAAACGGAAAATAAAAAAAAATATTTTTTAACGCATCATGCAATACATCAAATGAAAGGATTTATTATGAAGAATACAAATACATATTTTTCATATTTTTAAAATTAATTGTTTACAAGGTATTAACATAAAGATATAAAAAATTCTCATTTCTCGCTTTATTTCCGAAACCATACTACCTAAAATTTTGAAAATAATTAAGGGTACTGGTGCTCACTTGAAATTTATAAGAAAAATTATTAGAAAATCCCCATAGTAATTTTAGGGACAAATTATACAATTAAGTGGAAAATAAAATTCCAATTTTCAAACGCATCATATCAGATAAAAGGCTCATTATGTGAATTACAAATATATCATATTTTTAAATTATTTGTTTAAAAGATATTAACAAAAATATTAAACATCGACTTAATTCCCACATTAGAAACTACACTATTTAAATTTTGAAATATATATTTTATTTGTATCTTTAAATAATTTGAATAATATATTTAATAATTTATAATTTAAAACTTGACCTATTTTGCCCTATATCTTCCAATCTACAGAGCCTCAAAATTGAGACAGTACATTATAAATGGCTTCCCTGAAAGTTTATTAATAAAACAAACTCTAATGTTAATTTTTGGGGGCCAAATTAGAAAATTAAATACATACGGATTCTTATAAAAATCAAGCGAATCATCCTGAAGCAAATAAAATAAAAAGTCTATGTGTGGAAAATGAAAGTGTATATTTTTTATAAATTTAAAACACTTCCTTTAAAAGATATTAGGGTAAATATAAGAAAATGCACTCATTCCCTGCTTGTCTGAAACTGGAATATTACAATCTTGAAGGTGGTACGGAACCCTTAGTATGCGAGTCCAACTCGCACTTGACCAAATTATTTTTGATAAAACTATAGCCTTTATGTTAAAATGCCATAGGACTTTTTGATTTGTTTTTACCTAAACTATCATTCCTCAAAATTTTTGCACTCAAACCGTCTACACCCTGATTAACTAACTAACGCTTAGCCAGGTGCGTATCCAGACGAAAGCTTTAAGGTTGGAGCTGACCTGGTACGAAATTTACGTGACAATGAGAGAGCGCTTCTCCATGATTTTGGACGGCTCATATTTCCTAGTGTATTGCATTACAAATAATCGATGTTCCAGGCTTTTGAAATTTATTTTTTATTATAATGTTGAACTCATGAACCTTGACGCTCTTCATAACAAATCGTAGTAAAATGTAAATATACTCACTGACAAAGAAATGGCAAAACCCCGAAGGAGATGTTTAAATTTAATATCGTTTTGGTAAAACATACATACTATAGTAAGGAGTAAATAATTATAATTTCAATAAAAAATACAAGGGAGTTTAATTTTTTTATTATTAAATTAGTTAATAATGTGTTTGTCCACCGCTGTTATCTATATACTCCCCAACACGTCTGGGCATTGATTCAATAAGGTGGTATATTTCTTCTTGAGACTCCACAACTTCCTGAAAATAACGTTGCGCTGTCATGTTGCCTCGAACAAAAACTACAGGTGACCTAATTCCATATGCAATAGCACCCCATACCATCATGCCTACTATTCGGTGTATATTTCATGAAATTGAGGTTGATGTCTTTCTCCTCGATGTCATCTAACCTTTCTTCGCCCATCATGTCCAGAATGTCAAGCACAATCAACATACATCAGAGAAGACGTCCTGATGCCATTCCACATTCCAATGTTGTCGTTCTGTGTCCCTACACCACTTTAGTCGTTGACGTCGAAGGTCATCTGTCAGAAGTGGCATAAAATGGGTCGATAATGCTGTAGTCCAAAAGACCTTATACGGCGGTAAACCGTTCGGACACTTATAAGAAGGCCTTGTTCTCCTAACCACTCATCAGCCAAATTTCGAGTTGGCGTAGACATCCATCTTAAACTTCATTTGTGACCCTTTGACCTCCGGTGCCTACTCGTCTCCGATTTTAGACAACATCTTATAACAGTAGCTGGATTTCTGTTCGTGCGGTGAAAAACCCGGCTCCTGTAAACCAAATTCACTTGGCGATACAATCATCATACGTACTCTAGGCATTTTAACATTACTAAATATCGATTTTAGATCCCATCAAACAGACTGTTTTTGGAAAATTTAAAAAACGACTTCAATATTAATTGATAAAAAAAGTTTACAGGAAAAAACATTCACCAAACTTTTCCAAACTTCAATCACTTGCTCCTTACTATTACAGCATCTATGTTTTATCAAAACAATATTAAAATAAAACATTTTCTGGGTGAAGCGATACGTTGTCCGTGAGTATATCTATATATAAATAGGCTAAGACAAAACGATTAGGTACCATTTTCTCCTCTGTTTCTCAACCGATTTTCTTCATTTTTGTTTTGTTTAGTAGCTACTAATGACCTTCAGTGCAGAATGCTAATCTTAATTTATAATATTGGTTCATTCATTAAATAAAATATAATAAAAATTCATTATTTACGTCAATAATGTCAATGCCAAACAAATGAATGTGCCGCGTGCCGCTGCCGCCAGACTCAAACCATTGAGTAATTATATATAGACAGACCAATGCTATTATATACTTAGAGCATGTACTTCTGGAGGTGGCATGCAAGCGTTGTTATTGTTTAGTGGGTAAAGTAATCGTTGAATATCATAATTATACAGGGCGATTCCAGATATGTTAGAAATAATTTTTTTAATGGGTGGCACATAAGCACTTGCATATTTAGGGTGTTTAAAATATAGAGTAGAGTGCAATTATAACTAATAAAATAATTATATAGGGAAGCCCATTAGCGGTTGAATTTACAGGGTTCTTGGAATAGAAGGTGCAGTAAAATTACAGTTATACAGGGTGGTGCAAAAAATGTTATACATAGATGCATATACAGGGTGGCGGAAATGGAAATGCAACATTTCGTAACCATAAGTAGTTGTATATATAGTTAAGATGAAAACATTTAAAAAATTAAGATGCAATATAGGGTAAGAGGAATTATAGATATACAGGATGGTGATAAAAAATGTTAGAATAGGAATTGATTTATAGAGTAGCCGACGAAGAGTTCCATATATATAATGATTGAAATATAGGTCGGAGTAGAATTATAGTTACAGAAGATAATTAAAAATTTCATAAACAAAAAGTTTAAATATGGTGGGTCATAGGCAGTGGCATATATAGAATGGTTTACCCGGTGGTTGAAAAATGTTAAAAAATATTATGCGTAGTCTATAAGCAGTTGCATATACAGGGTGGTGGAAATATATAATGAGATGGAATTATTATAATGAAGATTTTAATAAATGTTAGATAATTGAGTGCAATTATAGCTATACAGGGGTGTTAGAAAAAATAAATATGGAGGGTAGCCCATTAGCAGTTGAATGGTTGTCATATTAAATTAAGAATTACGAATTTGAACACAAATAAAGTTCTATGAATTATATCTGAAAAAACTTGAATTTCGTTACTTATTTGTAGAAGCGAGATGTAAGACCGACCGACATCTAGGATTTTCGAGGAAACTATCACACAGAGGTTCCGAATCTGGATCCGTTCCGTGTAATTGCTGTTCTCCCTAAAGTCCTAGGATAGAATGTCACGATAAAATTTTCATGTTACTTAACCTGCCAGAGATATTGACACAATTGGTCGAATTTCGACCCCTGGGCGACAGCTAGTAATATATAAAATTCTGGTGGATTCGCCGGCCCTCAACTACAACTGTAATTTCCATACTTTTATTTTTTTAACCACTGTTGAATGCGTTTTATACATATCTTTGTTAAGAACTAAACGTTCTTGACAAAGATATGCAAACAAAGCCCTGAATTTAACAGGTTTAAAACTAGAACAAGGGGATCTTAAGGAAGTCCTAGACTTTTCTAACATATGCCCCAAACACAAACCAAGCACAAACTACTCGGCCTTTGCATTTTCGTACTGTTTCCTTCCACACACAAAAATCCACCATCACAGGGATAGAAATGAAATATTGACCTGTCGGAAAAGAGAGACTTTGTTCCTATGTTAATTGTGGGTGTACAACGCATCTCCTGACTCTTGAACGAGATGAAGGCAACTGTCTTCTAAAATAGTCTGACTAAATATTATTGTTCTGGTAGTTTTCGTGAAGAAGCTACTAATCCTTAACGTGGGGTATATTCGGGTTTTTTTCTGTGTCCGATAAGAGTATTACACGGTTTCAGTTCCAGGTGTTGTACTCGTATAGAATATAACAGACCACTAGTTGTTGTTTACGTGGGCTGTCAAAAGGCATTCGACACGATAGAACTCATCTACAAAACCAATAAGTGCCCATTGGAGTGAGGTGTCCCCCATATACTTCACGACGGGTCTTAAATACGCTTTAAATTAGGCAATAGGCAAACTATGGATTAAAGTCGATGGAAAAATACTTAGCAACCGAAGATTCTTCCAAGATATTGTCCTCATTACTGATGATCTACAAACAACCGAAGTAAATAGTCAATGAACAAGTAACCAAAGATGTTGTATTGCAAATAAACAAAAGCAAAACAACTTTTGGTCATGGCTGAGGCAATGTAATTAGTAAACAATATCATACACAATAGCAATATGTTGGTCACGACTTAAGGCTTACCAGAAATAACCACACACAAGAAATATAGAAAAAAAAATGGTTTAGGTTGGACAGTATAAGGCAAATTGAAGGATCTATTTATGAACCTTAACCAGTAGTAACGTATGAGTCCGAGACGCTAATGCTCACTAAAAACAGCATAAAGAAGCTAAGAATATCACAAAGCAAAACCGAAAAATCAATATTAGAAAATAAAATAGACAATATGAAAAATACAAAAATTCGAAGAGTAACGGACATAGATGGTGCACAGAAAAAATTAAAAAAACTGAAAGGAAAATTTGCAGGCCATGTGTGATTTAAAGTGGAGACCCCGTGAAGACAAGAGAAGCCAGGGCAGACCACCGACGCGATGGGTGGATGATATATAGAGAATAGAATACAACTAGATGCAGCTTCAGCAACACCGAAGTAGATGGAAACATATGGAGGCGACTTCTGTCCAACAATGATCGAGAGACGCAGGAAGATGATGGTGGTGATGAGGATGCTCTTGATCGTCATCAGTCATGTGTGTATACTGCAGGTCCAGTTGTCTAGCGATCTCCTCTTGAGACCGACCTTTAAGTCAACACGCTATTTGTTATAGTGCTTCTAATCACAGAAAAGTCATAGTAAAGGCAGTGTTGTTTTGCTGATAACAACAGTAGTAATCGCAATAGAAACACATTATCTGAGTAAAACACATCGTCATAACACCACATGTCTACATTTTGCCCCAAAAAGTAATAACAACAGCAAATAGTTTTAAACAACAGCTAAAAGTATTGACTGTACTATATTGTTCATATTATACATTACATTCTTTTAGGAATAATTTTGATTTTGAATTGGAGAAAAACTTTAATTATATAGTAGAAAAGATCGCAGGGACTAAACACCAGTGAACGAGACAATTTTAAAAATAGGAGTAAATCAAGGGAACGATACCCATGAAATGAAAATGCTAATGCAACATACTGAACGAAAAGTTCTTGAAATTATATTACGTAATATAGCGTAAGAAAGGGGTACCTATAGATGACGCTCCTGTTTTCTCTGTTATGCAATCTAAATCGAAACCCGTGTGCTGCATAAATCGCTCGTAGGCAACCGAGAACAGCACTTTCCTCTCGCATAAGGAATTTGGGTTAGGTTTAACAGCACCGAAGACTGAGGGGTCGCGGGGAGAAATTGAGATTTTTGAAGAGAAAGTCCCGCAGAAAGTTTATATTTTTTTGTTCTAGAGTTATGCTTTAATAATTTCTTAAATTTTGGAATAAATGTATTCATCGTAGTACATTGATTTCTTACATAGTCTGCAAAGTTATGCAATGCATGACATAAACAGGTTACGTACTTAACACTTTGAAAGACAACCCGTTTTTACACAATAGCGGATATTGAAAGTTTAAATTCAAGGCATAATCAGAACGATATCAAATATTTTTTAAACCCTAAGACTTAATTCTTTCGTAATTAATTCATTATTAACAGAATCCTGTTCAATAATATACAATGTAGGTATAAGCATGTTTAATTTAATTTAACTTAATTCTCCTATCAATGTATTTATAATTTTTAGATCACGACATTCATCAAACATGATCTAAAATGTGCTCACATATCTTTTATGTGTTGTTGTGTACAGAATTCGTCCTAAACAAAGTTTAATAGTTATTAAATTTCATGTCATTAATTTTGCTTAATGGTTTATTTTCAGTTATACAAGTTAAAAAAATGTTATGCCAGTCACAATTTGTAAGTAAAGGAATATTTTGCTAATCAATTGCTTTCTTACTTCTCTTATGTTTTTTAGTAAGAATCCTTACTAAATTTATATGATATCGATGCGTTTATATATTATTTGCCTAGAATCCTATTTACATTCGGCTGCAGTGTAAAAAAGTAAAAAACATCGACAAAAACATCGTTATATCATTTATTCATTAAAAAATACAAATAAAAAGGAAACACATTTAACACAAATTGACAACATCACGTCCATCAAAACCAGCCGTGATATTATATAGTAAGTAGAAGGTAAACCACAAACCTGGTACAATAGTCTAGTAGGGAAGTGAGTTGTCTGCGAAAAATAGTTCTGATGATTTTAAAAATATGGGGTTTGGTTTTTTGGATTCAGAATTAAATTCTGAGTAATGGGTATTTTTCAATTTTTTTGCCAAGAAAAATTGTAATTGTTATAAACAAAAAACGTACAGAGAAAATGAGGGTCTCCGTTTTTTGATTATAACTTGAAAAATATGAAAAATAGCTTTTTTTGAAAAAGATTCTAAAAGAGGAGAAAATTTCATAACGAAAAGTCCCGCTCCCGAAACTGTAACTCCATTATTTATAATTTTAAATTGACGTTGAAAATACCGCTCCGCGCGGCCGTTATCCCGCTGCGACGTCACCGTCAAGCCAACAGAACATCACAAAATATTTTTTTTTTAATATTTGTTATCAATTTAAAAATTTTAATAAATTACAGTATTATCTAGAGACTTAAAGGAATATAGTCCAGTAGACAAAAAATTGTTCACTTCATTTTTGTTAAAGTTATTCATTAATTATTTTTTCATGGACTTTGGATAACTGAAAATCAGTTCTAAAAGTTTAAATAAAGTACCTAAACATATTTTGAACTCCGGGAGATTTTCTTATTGACTCAATGAACCAAATTCTATTAAAAAATTTTAAAAAAGTTATTTAATTTGTTATGATTTTTTTAAGTTAACAAAAAATGAAAAATGCAGATTATGTTAATAATTTTTTTTATATTTTTAATTTCAGCTGCTTTTTTATTTATTTTTTGCATCTTATTTCATTACTAAAAAATTTTTTTCGTTATTTGTTCATAAATTTGGTATAAACAAATAGACTATTTTAATATTTGAAAAAAAAAAAATTTTTGCCATTCTGTTGTATGGGTCAAATAATGAATTTTAAAAAAAATTTCTTCAAAAATTTTTAATTGTTTATAATCTTTTTTTTTATTTGTCACCCCTTTAAATTATTAATTAAGGAATCGTTTTTTTTTTCTAAATTCATCATTTACTATCCTCATTAGAATTCCAAAAAAAAAATTTTGCAACTCAATTTTCATTGTTTATTTAATAAACATTTAGTTATAAACAAATTCTGAACCTATTTTTTTTATTTCCGTTACAAAAACAAATAATAAATACAGGCATGTGCATCAAAGTATTTAAAAAAATGTTGTTTTATTTTTTATTTCATTCTTAAATATTTAATATACTCACTGTTGAACCTGGCACCTATCTTATCAACTTTTAAATTGCTATAACTTTTAAACTATTAATGATACGGTCTTGGACATTCAAGATAATATTTTAGATAATTACTTATTATTAATTATTTGTTTATAACTAAATGTTTATTAAATAAACAATGAAAATTGATGAATTTAGAAAAAAAAACGATTCCTTAATTAATAATTTAAAGGGGTGATAAATAAAAAAAAGATTATAAACAATTAAAAATTTTTTAAGAAATTTTTTTTTTAAAATTCATGATTTGACCCATACAACAGAATGGCAAAAAAAAATTTTCAAATATTAAAATAGTCTATTTGTTTATAACAAATTTATGAACAAATAACGAAAAAAATTTTTTAGTAATGAAATAAGATGCAAAAAGTAAATAAAAAAGCAGCTGAAATTAAAAATATAAAAAAAAATTATTAACATAATCTGCATTTTTCATTTTTTGTTAACTTAAAAAAATCATAATAAACAAATGAAATAACTTTTTTTAAATTTTTTAATGGAATTTGGTTCATTGAGTCAATAAGAAAATCTCCCGGAGTTCAAAATATTTTTAGGTACTTTATTTAAACTTTTAGAACTGATTTTCAGATATCCAAAGTCCATGAAAAAATAATTAATTAATAACTTTAACAAAAATGAAGTGAACAATTTTTTGTCTACTGGACTATATTACTTTAAGTCTCTAGATAATACTGTAATTTATTAAAATTGTTAAAGTGATAATAAATATTAAAAAAATATATATTTTGTGATGCTCTGTTGGCTTGACGGTGACGTCGCAGCGGGATAACGGCCGCGCGGAGTGGTATTTTCAACGTCAATTTAAAATTATAAATAATGGAGTTACAATTTCGGGAGCGGGACTTGTCGTTATGAAATTTTCTCCTCTTTTAGAATCTTTTTTTCAAAAAAAAGCTATTTTTCATATTTTTCAAGTTATAATCAAAAAATGGAGACCCTCATTTTCTCTGTACGTTTTTTGTTTATAACAATTACAATTTTTCTTGGCAAAAAAATTGAAAAATACCCAATACTCAGAATTTAATTCTGAATCGAAAAAACCAAACCCCATATTTTTAAAATCATCAGAACTATTTTTCGCAGACAACTCACTTCCCTACTAGACTACAACACTTCGTTGAACTCGATTAGGGCGCAGTGACAAAGTACTAAACCTGTAAGTGCACCATAAAATCAACAAATTTTGATAACCACTGGCGTAAAATTATAATATTTAATGCGTTTTGAATAGAAACATAATAAAATTTCGTTCTTGTATCCAAAGACACCTTAAATGCATAATTTTTCCAGGTATCCTTCGCTATGAAATCCGGGAGATGATCCAGAAAATTCGGATTCTGCGAGCCGATCTGGAAATACCTAATGCGAACGGCGCCGTTCCGGGAGCGCTTCGAGCGGAAAGCGCCGAGAGCGAGAGGGAATCGCTGCTCGTTAGACCTGAGAGTGCGGCGCTGCTTTCTTCGCCCCCAACTCAAACTAAGAATCCCAATGGCAATAACAATTACGAAATGAGAGAGTACAGGTAAGTTAAGTACAACTATACATTAATTTCCCTAAAATCTTAAACGTTTTGCACAAAAATTATCAGGCTATATAAGGTAGGTGTCCCAGTAGAGATGAAATTTTAAAATACCAGTATTTCAAATGCAAAATGAAAAATACCTATTTCTCTTTTGTATTTAAATACTTTTTTAAGAAGAGCATTTTGTATTTTATTTGAAATTAGTGTCCGACCGAAATTTAGGTTTCAGTTTCGGCCAATTTTGACCCAAATTGGAGTTTCTATATAGTTTCGGCTTCGGTTTGTTTTAAAAATATCCCCGACCTTTAAATCATAGTACAGACAGTTTGTTGTTTTTTATAAAAATATACGATATTTGTGCTCTATTTATTATCCAATTAACTGTATTTGTAAATGTTTTTTAATTACTGATTTGAATGTTAATTAACTAACAATCGATCAAGATTAAATATTAATCTACACTTATCTGCAGTTACCTAAAAGGAATAGAGACTTATATATACTAAAGTTTTGTAATCCGTTTTGGATGGAATAAAGTCCTTTCGGTGGATCCCTATTTGAAATATGTTTTTGACAGTTTTGTATTTGCAAAGTGCAAAATATTTTTTGATAAGTTTTATCACCATAAATAAACGTGATAACCAATAGATTTTTCACACTACGGCAATACTGAACTGACAAGTTTGATGTACAAGGTGGCCAACTAAGATTGCGAGGTACTGTATCTGGGAAACTTTCCATCGCAAAGGCTTGCGGCAATAGAACTTTTATTATTCTTATTACTTAAATCTGGAAAATATTTTCAAGTTTCTGAAATGCCACCTATGGAGTGTAACTACAAACTTGAACCTAAAAAAGTGATTTTTTCTGTGAATTCGGCTACATTAACCTAACAAAAAAATATGTAATCCTTAAAGTCGAGGACAATGTGAACTTTTTTTATTTGACAACTGTTGCACTATTTCTAAAAATAAAGTGGTGGGGTATTCAACAGTCTTCGTAAAAAAAACACCCTGTATCTTCGAAACAGCTGAGCCGATTTTAACAAACTTGGGCTAGTTGAAAAGAACTATTCTTCTATAAATTTAATGGATTTCCATATAAAATTTTCTTTGCCCTAAATTTTAGGTTAGGAACAATATATTGAGATGCGGACTTCTGGAGCTTGCTTAGCCCTCATTTAGCTAGTTTAGAATGAAAAAAAAGTTACACGAAGGCATTTAATTTTTTCAGAAAATCAACCTCTAACGGCGACATGCGAAACTAACAAAACTTTAAATCTTATAACATTTGTAGCCCAAGAATTCAACTAGCCCAAGTTTGTTAAAATCGACTGAACTGTCTTCTTTCTGTTATTAGGTGTTTTTAATTATCCTTGGTTCTTCTACCAGAAACACTCAATCTATGATAATATATAAGGTTAACCCGTAAAAATGTAACCTTCCATTCTTTCAAACATTCGTGGCGTATCGTATAGTCTCACATGAGGCAACTATTTGCCCTCTTAAATCTTAAAGTGTTATGGAAGTTCTATACACTAGACTTGGTGCGCATATAAAAATTCAAACTATTGAGATGGAGGATCTTGCGAGTCATTGATGAGGTCCTCAGTGATCGAGATTACTGGATTTATTTGTTCAAAAAGTATTAGTCCGTATTGCGAAACCGCCCATCAGATTTTTACCGATTTTTTTTATGCAAAGCAATGAGGTTCCATTATTTTCACCAAAAATATTCAATTGAAAACCCGTACAGGCGCTACTGGAAAATGCGTATCAAATTTCATAAAAATTTCGACAATAGTAGCACAGTTATTATATCAAAAATATTTTTGCCTGCATACTTTACTACCCTGTATCATTACGAAGTTTTTTCATAAAATGAACTCAAATTCGACCCCTTGAAAATCTTATCTTACTTTTGAAAAACCGGGTATGCTTCAACTTTTACCTAAACAATGAAACTTGTTTTAGCAATATACAAGACAAAAAATAAAACTATGATATAAGAAAACAGTAAACTAAATAAACAATCTATTTTTTTAATTTATCATAGTTTGCAAAGTATTCCCTTAGTAGGGAATATTGGAAGTGAAGTTTAAAGTCTGCTAAAAAGAACCGTGGACATTCCTGAGATAACAGTTAATAGATTTTTTCGGGCTTCCGTAATTAACAAAATTCTTTGAAGTTTTTTTTTTAATCTAAAAAGGCAAGCGGATATTTTTAAAACGCCGAAGAGGTTATTTTCTTCCACAGAAGTTGACGTCACTTTTTACAATAACAAATTAACTGAACTCTTTAATTGAAAACTTAAATTAAAACTTTACGAAATGTGACTTCGACGTCGAAAATAAAAAAACGACTTCGCTTGAAGTTTTCTACTACATTTTGCACTTAAACTCTTTCACTTTTCCGGGAGCGACAACACAAAGAAACAAAAAAGACACACAAAAGCCACTCGGGTTAAAAGAATACGAGCAGAAGCTGCGAAATGACATTTTGCTACAACTGCTGAAAAAGTACATAAATCTAATTGCACAATTTAAAAAATAAATACTTGGCAAATGCTGATATATTATCTGGCTTCTTTTTCTGGTCATCAAAAGAGAAGTTTCAATTTATATTCTTGCGTATAGGAAGAAAAACAGCAAGAAATTGCTCAATCAGATCGGAAAACACAAGCTAAGAAAATAATTCAAAGAATCAAGTGACAGATGACAGAAACAGTAAAAACTTTAAAACAAAAATCAATTGACAGTTTATCAAGATACGTGTTGAAGATAAAATTGTGGTTCTACAGAAAGATCCATAAAGTAAAATTTTAAGTTCGCAACAAAGTACATAAACATTTGATGGTCATGATGGCCTGTGATTACAACATGACAGATCGAATGACAGATGGGAATCAGTAAACGTGGAGCATTACATGCTAGGACAACGGGTCTTGATTGTTAAATATTATTATCAAAATGGTGAAAGTCTGATTGCCACTATTCGTAAAGTACGTAAAATATTCGATCGACAGAATGTTCCTAATTCATCTACTGTGAAAAGAATAATCGAAAAATTCGAAAGTGCTGGTTCATTTAGTGGTCCGGAGTTCGTGAGGGTGTGACCGAAAGTCCAGAGAGGTCGACGTCATCGTGCATCAAAATTGGACATTACAACAGACACTCTTCGACGTATTCGTAATAAAGATTTACATCTACACGCGTACAAAGTCCAATTGACTCAAAAACTTTTTCCAACAGACAATACTAAGCAAACAGAGTTTACCAACTGGATCCTTGAGTAACCAGATGGCTTCGTTAATCGGCAAATTGCCCCATTTGAGACGACAGATTCATCAAAAAGTAATACATCCAAAACGTGACACTGTTTGTTGTGCATTATGATTTGGAGGAATTATTGGACCGTATTTCTTTGAACGTGAAGGAGTTTATGCATTAACAGTGAATGTCAAACTTTTTTGCTATGATAAGGTAGTTTTTTAATGCCTCATGTCTTGACGACATGTGACCAATTGTGAACCATTAACTGTTTTGCACGACTTTACTCCTGTTTGTGTCATTTTTCATTTTGGTGACCAGAATTGACCGCCACGGTCTTGTGATTTAACACCTTCGAACTTCTGGCTATAGATTTATCAGAAGTCACAGGCTTATACTAACAAGCCCATGAGATCGAAGCATTGAGGGTCGAACTTAGACGCTGTATCATAGAAATACCGTAACATGTATACAATAATATTTTTGCAAATTTTGTTGATCCATGAATAATTCCAACATGTATATGTTAGGCTAAATGTGATTAATATGGTGATTATATATATCAACCGGTAATTATACCTAATCACCAGTAAATCTGGTAGATATGATAAGTTTGATTGCATGTTTTCCATCTCGTAATGGGACAGTAATCCCTTTATATAAAATCTTGAATAATGGCTGGAATGCTTGAGAGTTTTAATTCCAAATTAGTTAATATTATTGATACTAAGAAACCAAACACTTGTTTTCTTACGAAATATGAAGATTTGTTAAAAAATTGAATAATAGTAAAAACAGAAGTAGTGGCGAAAAAACCGGAAGATTATCAAAGACTAAAAAGATAAGATGCAAAGAAAGTAGGTAATGTTGAAAAACTTATCTTTCCCGTAGGTCAAGACAGTTCCAATATTAGATTTTACGTGCACTTTCAAGAACTTTTTACCATAATTCATGTGGAAACTTATTACTAGGACATGTTGGTAGAAACAGGATGTTAAATGAACTTCAAAAAAAGTACAAAAGCATTACAACCGAATGTTTTTTTTTTATGTAACTGCAATTTGTTTTTTATGTGTAACTTTTTTGTACAAGTACATATAAATTGTATTTTCTTCATTTAACAACACCTGTCAGTCCCTTATTCAAATTTCTTCCAGGCTAAATGAATGTATGTGATTTAAAATATACCATTTATTGATTTTTTAATTGTGAAATATAAAATGTTGTAATTCGTGGTCTCTTACGCCATAGTGTCCAACGAAAAAATATAAGTCATGTCTAAATAAAAAAACTGCACTCTATTCTTCAGTCAGATTTACCATTACGAGTTGGGAATTATGCAAACAAAACTGCTTAATTTGATACATTTATCATATTTACCATATTGGCTGGTGATTATGCATAATTACCGTTTATTATATATAATCACGAGTTTTTACATTATAAATCAACAAATATTTCAATCGTTTACTATAGAAGCCCATGTTTTACTGGTCCTCAAAATCGTTCGCTCTTGAAGCACCCTTTATAATAAAAAGCTAAGAATGTAAATAGCCAGAATTGTAACTGATTTTGATTTTTACGAATTTGGACGGTGTCATTTTTAAGAATTTTAAGAATGGTGCTACAACTGGTGAACCAAAGTGTCATGAAAGAATTTCCATTCACTTTTAATTTAAATTTTGAGTATTGTTTGGAAAGATCTACTTCTGCTGCGCGTAGTAACGCATTTGGATAGGCTTTATCAAAATTTTGTTGACCTCATCGTTAACTTGTGGATTGTGCTTATATACTTCTGAACATTTTCACGCTTTAAACTGTTAAGGATTAACTATAGACCATTTTCTACTTATTTTATATTGATTTACGAAACAAAACAAAATTTAATAAAATACAGGTACAGGGATAGCATTTTACCATTCACATCTAACTTAAATTTAGTACAAAAACTGTTATAGATAAGTAAAGGAATATCAAATATAGATTGAAAGATCCTATTAGAAATAAGCCACATCCAAGATATGTTTCTAAAGTTCTAAGTAAAATTTTATATAACCTGTATACAGTTATATACAGTTCAAGTTTATTCGGATTCCCCATATTTTTTCCCATATTTTTCCCCATATCTGAAATCTATTATTATAAACATTTGGTTTCGACGCAAATAAATCTGAATTTCTCTAATATTTGGAAGATCTTAGGAGGTAGACTTAGTTACGTACTCGAAGAAACAAAAATTAGCATTAACCTTCTGGTCAATTTTTGGATAGTGTATATTCTTTCTAAAGTCATTTATTGTGGATTTCGGTACCAACAAAATCATAAAAGCATTAACACTACACATAACTGTTTTTATTTCAGGAGTCACGACAACATTTGACTAAAGTATCGTCTAGAGGGTCTTTTTAGCCGCGGTAGATGGGGCCGTGTAAAGAAGGGCCCTCTAGCCACGCCACTGGAAGATATCTTCAAGCGCAAGCCGAGATCGAGAGTGAGAGATGAGCTTTGCTGAGGAATGGAGAATCGTCGAATGACGATTGTTTAACTTTAAGACAGGGGCATTTAATAATACTGATAGAGACAAAAACATTTATTTAGAATAGTTGTGGGTACGGATATTGATCTCCCATCCCAGGAAAATTGACACTCAAAATTATTTTCTTTAGGTGAAAGTTATTAGAAACACAGGGAAAGTTTTATGAGGGACTGCTTCCTTATCCGTGTTATATTTAAATAATCAGTTGATTCGGCATTTATTTGAAAAATTACGAAGAACACCAAAAAAATATTCTACAATTATTATTTAATATAGTGTTCCATGCGTTTCGATATGTAACGTGTAGATGGTACAGATATAGTGTTCTACCTCAGTTAGTCAAGTAGTCATCGAGTTCTGCATCACAATGGTGTTTAAAAGCTGCAGCCACAGCTGAGTGTCCAGTTATTACTGTCTTCATGGCTACGAAGTGAATGAAGGACTTACATGGTGACGTTTATTATTTGGAATTAGAACAGATGTCGGTGGAATATAATTAGATCATTAACTACTCTTGCACAAAAAAGATGGCAACTCTTTGCACTGATTTCTTGAAACTCAGCTGCAACTTCGCTTTCATCTAAAGATAGCGATGTATAACACAATGACTATCTTGTCAATTGAGACAGAATCCCCATGTCTTTACTACTCATATCTTTCTCTAAAGTAATTATAGTCGAAGAAAATTAAACATAAATGAAAATATAATTTAGATTTCTTCAGTTAGACATTTGAGAATACCAGCCAGGTTAACAACTACTTACGAACCTAATATTTTATAAGTAGTATCTTATTCGTTATTTTAAAAAAGAAATTAATCGTGTAATCATATAGGTTTAAAATATAAATTATAGAATTTAATAGTATTTTCAAAAGGTTTCAAATGGTTCTCAATAAATTCTCTGGTAGATAATAAATCAGGATTCATTTATATTTAAATAAGGGTAACTGTCAACGTCCATCATCAACTGAATACTAGAATTAGTTTGAACTATTATCCATAGTTATGTATTTTATAACCAAAGTGACCAGTTCAACGCGGGCGTCATGTTATGAAGAATAATTTCTAACTGGAAAGTTGCAGCTTTCCAATTCGGTTCTTAATATAAATGAATAAATTTATCTTCATATACCCTAGTAGAATTCTAATATTTGTAAGCGTTAACGAATTAAAAATTTCTCTCGTCTGCGTTATGTATTTGAACGTATTAGTGGAAGTTATTTCTAGCACAAACAAAAGAAAATATGCATGCCAGATAAAAGCTGGAGTTCTGTGACGACTTAAAGTCTTCAACAGGAGTTTCAAAGATTTTTTAACATTAAGACTTTTGATTTCAAAGTTTTTGCCTTCCGAAATGTGAGTAAAAATGAATCAAGGAGTAACTACACATATAAAACTTTGTTAGCCGTCATTTTGACCCAGTGGTCTCACTAATCGGAATGTTCCTTAAAATTAGAGAAATCCGAAAAAATTCGGGTCCTCCGAAAAGACACCTTACCAACTATTGCTAATGGGTTTTTGAACAGCTGAGATCAGCCCCTTCACTTTGTGTGGCGTCATTACGTCACAGCTCACAGCCACTTGCCGCCCTATGATTGGTTGGTTAAAGTGTCCTCGGCTCCAGATCAAATTGTTGGTTCAAGATATCATCTGAATAGTCTCTGATTGGTTCGCATGGTGGCTCTAGTGTCAGTCCATCGAGAATCGGTAGTGATTAAACAAAATAGATTATTGGAAAAAATAATTAGACTATAATTATGGCGAATTTTAGTCAAAAACTTAGTTGTACCAGGGGTATTGTTATAACTAGTGGTCACCAGTTGTCGGAATTCGACCGTAACTAGTTTGAAAGTTATTGAGGTTCTTTTTGGTAGAGTATATATAACCATGCTACCGCCTGGCGACCGGACGTTTAACAAAGATTCAGCTACTATTGACAAGAAGTTGCTAACATCTATATAGAAAACAATAATTTCATTCATTAATTCTCCTAAAAATCTCTATTTCGAGATGGGGCTCGTCTTTTCAGTCATATAGACCAGTTACAAGTATTTTTATTATATCATTAGCTGTTATCTTTGGTGAGTCATATCAGATCAAATTATAGTCTATTAGAGAAATTTTTCAAAATCGTACCAATACACACCATCCATAGGCATTGGTCCGGATTCGAACCCACGGGCATAGTCGACTAAACGGTGAGTCAGTTTAATCGAAGAACCCAAGTACATCAAAAGTTGGTTACGTACAAGAAAACTGTTTAGGCAAAAGCTGTTGAGAACAATGGGGGTCATATTTCATATCAGTTTTGACTTGAGATTAATTTTTAAGCCCATTTGAATGTCAGTATTATTTTTCAAAATCCGAGTTCAAGAATCAGGTTTCTCATTTAAAAAACTCACTATGACCTTCAAGTGATGTTGACAAAAATTGACCTCAAGATCACGGAGCTCAACGTTATTGGGTCAGAAACTGAAACAGTTCCAATTCTTAAAACCTTAAATAAAACGGTTTTTGAACGATTTGTCGCATTAAAATTTCTCGTACATTTAGGATCCGCTGTCAAATTAGAAATTCGCACTTAAAAAATCACTCTAACCTTCAAATGGGCTTGAGTACCAATTTCAAGGTCAAAACTGACGTGAAAGAAAGATGGTTCTCATTGTCCTCAACAACATTTGTTTAAGCGTTTTTTTTGTACAACGCCAACTTTGAGAGATATTTGAGTTGCTATATTACAATGGTTTTCTGGTAACAAAAATTTTCCATAAAGATACTATGTAAATAAGTATTTCTATTTACACGATGGGGACAGCCTTGGACTGCCGGCTTAACGATCACTGAACACAAAAGATCACTGATCACCCTTGGAGCGTCGTTAATCACTTTATCAGCGTCTATTAATATGAAAAGACATTGAGGAGGAATTTTATCAAAAACTATTTTCACTATTCCGTGGGGGGACTTGCCTTAAACCTAATTCATTAACCTAGGACATACATACACGTGCGGCTGCCCCGTCATCATGACCGGAAGTCAATGTGGTGGTAATAGTTTTGAGAAAAATCGTATAATACTCTTACATAATGAAACCACAGTTAAGTAAACTTATGCCGAAATTGTAAAGATACTCAGTATATTGAGTTGATACAACAAGTACGAAGAGTTATTTTCCTGGAGAAAAATTTGTATACGTACCCACAATAAATAGTTGTGTAAATAAGGGACTGAATACAAAAATTATTCTTCTTCACTGATACCCACGCATAGAGTGAATTTACATTTAAATATATATGTATTATTAGTAAAAGAAAATAACAAAGCTTTCCAAATGCCACCCACCATATCCAAATACCAATTATGTAACCATGGTATTGTGAATCATCGAGTCATATATGTGAAATTTGCCATTGGATAATTCGAAATGATATATATGATGTTCTTGTACAGTGTAAAAATGACCTAAGTATATAACGATATTTAAAATACCTAAAGAGTTAAACGATGTGATAGTTAATTCTTACATAGATGTAGATATTTATATATTTAGATAGTTTTTAAAGTTATGATTATTAAAATATATAGAAGCAGAAATTATATATGTGACCTGATGATAAAAGAGTCTAGTCAAATGAAAGTCGTTAATATGATTGTATGAGTAATTGTTCAGTGAATAATAGAAAAAGTAAGAATAAATACAGAAGTTTTTTGATAACAGGATGTTGCTTGAGTTACTGAAATAAATCCAAATAACTATTTGTATTATATATACTTTTGGAATTTCAAAGTATGTACGAACTATAACAAAAATCCATCATGATTAAGGTGTCAATATACTTAATGACAACAGGCAAAACAAATAACAAAAGTTAGCGTAAAGAGACTGAAACTAAACTTAGAAGCACCAATATGAGAACAAAACTAAAGAAAAAAAACATCTAAACAAAGAGTGGAATTCAAAAAAAAAGAAAAAATTAACGATACAATTACAAACATGATAAATCAAGTGCATCAAATTCAGTTTAGTCTACAGAGAAACCTATGATGTCCCTACACATACTGTTACTTAAAATATTCTTTTTAACACTATATTTGGGTATAAAATTATTTTTAAAGCATTTTTACATAAAAAAGTGGTATACAAATACTAAATGTTCGATTAATTATTGTAAAAATAATAATATCTACAATTTATTGAAATTAAGTTTTTAGTTCAACTAGCACCTAGGTACAAATGAACAAGTCATTTAATATTTATAAAGGATTTTCCAAAATAATATTTCTTATATTTTGCGCAAAAGATGAATCTCAATTATTGAAAGGAAATTTATTTTTGAAACAGGATGTCCTATTTACTAAATTTATAATAAACTCAAGAATAATAAGTTATAAGTATCATCAACAAATAAAATGAACTTGAGAAATTGTGGTTGAGTTTGTATACCAATTCCAATTCTGAACTGGGTAAAATAATATGCATGCATTTCTTACTCCTGTATAAGTATATGAATTGCTAAATTACATATTCCAGTAGTAACAGATAATGGAAACTTTTCACATACTTTTGAAACCATATTGTGTTTTTTTTTAATTGCAGAAAATTGCAAACTATATATTCAACTTAAAACTAAAAATAAGTATTATCCGTTCAAATTAATTGTTTTCCAACAAAGATTATCACAAAACCAGTGATTTTACAAGGTCACACTCATCTTCATCAAGAAATTATGAAAAATTAAATTTGGGTGATTTTGTTTACCATAAAATAGTATAAATGGATTAGAAATGTGGTAGGTAAGACAGTGTACGGTATGTAACGCCCTTAGCTGCTAAAATTGATAATACAATCTGATTTATATCGTTTATTTTCGTGAAAATATATTGAAAGGTATTGAAAGTACAATTATTTATCTGTCTGCCATTTAATTGGCAAAATTTTCAGCCCAGGCTTTCAAGCCTGTGTTCAGTTGTTCGGGTTATTATTGATACATAGCCACCTAATCTGGTCTTATTCTGTCTACGTGTCTCTTCCAATTTTGTTTTCTGGTTTTTATCCCCTTTGCTGTTTATGAATATTTAAAGTTGCTCTCATAAGGTTTTGTGTATATATACCTGTCTTTCGGTGTAAAGTCCATTAGTATGTTGGTCCTCCGTGTGGTTGCCCTTTGCTACAACTGCAGCCATGACGTCTTATAAACATCTGCAGAGTTACAGTGCTGGCGCTAAATGAACCGTTGAAGACTACTAACAACGCTTGTTTATTGCAACATACTTTGATACATAATTCTGTTAAATCCTCACCATCATCATCATCATATTGTTATTCACCGTTCCAGTGTTGGAAATGTATTCTTCTGTTCTGAGCAGTTGCTACCCAATCTGTATTCTTTTGATATCGTCGGTCCGTCTTGTAGGGAGTCTTTGTTATCGTTCTCGAATTTGAAATGTGTATTATATATTATAAAAAAACTGAAAACAACACAATTTGAAGGAGATATATTTAGAGAATTAAGGGAAGCCATACAAAAGTTAACAATTGGAGAAGGAAGCTATACAGTTAGAACATATAGAGGAAAAGGAATGACAACGGAAATAATAATCTAATTTCTAGAACAGAAAGGTAAAGAATGGTTTCTTGAATGCAAAAAAGCATGGAAAGCTGAAAAGATGCCGAGATATTTAGAAACTCAACCTTAACAATAAGTAAACAACGAAAATACAATGTGAGAACAACCGACCAAGAGATTTAAAGCAAACGTCCTTTTATTTGTAGACAAGAACACTAGCGAAAAACTAGTGCACCACATAAATAAAAAACTAGAACAAATATAGAAAATAATAGAATGGAAATAAATGTGAATAAAACTAAGATAATGAGATGCACAAGCACAAAAATGCAATTTTCATATAAATGTTATAGAAATAACCCAAGAAAAACGAAATGGGATAATAGTAAAAGTACGATAATGGCAGAGAAAAGTTTCAGGACAATTTTTGATTGAACAGGGTATTTTCATTTTTAATTATATGAAGTATTATAAAAAAATTCCGACAATTGAGAATCTTCTTTTTTGGAAGTTGTTTAAATATAACTTCGGAAGAGGCGACAATATTAACTGAACTTTTCATGTTAACTTTAAAAATTACGTTCACAAAGGTAAACTAACAAAACAGAGAAACAAACATAAATGATGAATTTAAATAAGTTAGATTTTGTCATGAATAATTTAATGAAACAGAAAAACTCTACAAAGTTGACAAACTCCATACATACTTTGGCTGAAAAATTAACACAAACATTCAGAAAGTGACTGACAAGATGCAAAATGCTCAAGATAGAAAACAATAAAATACTGGAGAAACTTACATACAAGGATGGGAATTAAATTAGAGGAGGCATAAATCTGCTGCTTAAAATATATTTCAAATTTTATTATGCAATCTCAAGAGTCCTCTCGGACAAATATCATCAGAGAGTGCTTTAATTTAGAAAATACTTTATTCCTCCTGCTTTTTCCAAATAGATCTTCAATTATTAGTTTTCGTCGCATATCAGTCAAATATAGTTTGAAGTAAAATATTTTCGCCCACTACTATGTCCCCTCTAGACAAACTGGGCAGCCCAGACTAATTGAGTAAATACACCACCAGATCCTAAATATTTATATTTCAAGAATAATTTGGCTTAGGTTTTCCCTTTATATATTACAAATTTAAAAATGTTAATATTTTACATTCTACACAGTATTTTAATCAAATTACGCTGATTTTCATTTAGTAACTCAAACATTCTGTATCGAAAATCGCTACACGTTGGATACGAAATTTATTTGATTCAAATATTACAATATCTTGCCATTATTCCGTAGAAAAAGATAAAACAGAACTCGAAAGGATTGCACAAAACCCAGAAAATTTTAGATAAAAATGACTAGACTCGAGACTTGACTGTATACAAAATATGATACTCTTAGTACTTAAGTGAAAAACCAATGAAAGCTTCAGTACTCCGCAAACATGTAACCACCAACCTCTTGCTGCACTGTTCAACAGTTGAAGTTGTTCACCACATATACAGGTAAGTTTAAGATGTTCTCAAATTTTCTTTAAACACCAATATCCTTTTGTATTGGTATCACATTTGCTATAACTATCTACCTACATACATAATGAGTTTCTTTCCTGTCATTAGCAGAGTCGTTTGATCCACACACATAAACATAAAAGTTAACAACAAATTGCGTGTGCCGTTAGTTTTGAGTAATCGCTCATACTTTTATATGCCATAATATTAACAGTATATTCGTAGAAATAAATTATTTAAACAATAAAATCATTGATTTGTATAATTTTTTTAACTTGTATAATGAAAAGTGGTCAAATACTTTCCTTGGACTTCTATCGTCTTGAAATGATTGATCTTACAACGTTTCAATAGCTTTGGATCTGCTATCGTCATCAGATGAATGATGGGAAATTCAGATTATCCGTTACATTTATACCCTTAACCGGGACATGCTCATTGGTTGTTTAATCCCCTCTCTCGTCCAATCAGCGTCGCAGTACCTGCGTAGCGATAGTGGCTCAAAAAGAGATCTCCAAACGTTTTCAATTTGATTCTCGTCGGAGATTATGTATGCCTTAATGCATTTTCTTTGATACCAATACTCTTCCTTGTGAATTAATCTTGCTTGGTCTCAGTTGATGTTATGGTGTTCGGTCCATGCATGATTAGCTAATCCAGACTTTGTTAGCACTCCCCTTTGAGTAGCTAAGCGGTGCTCCTTAACCCTGGTATTCAGTGAGCACTTACTCTTCCCACAGTAGATATTCCCACATTCACATGGTATGCTGTATATGCAGTTTTTTGGTACTGCAAGATTATCCGGCTTATTTTTTTAATCACACTCCTCAAGATGTTTTTGCTCTTGAAAACCATTTTGATTCCATATTAGTGTCCAATACGTCTAAGTGCTTCCGACAAGCCTTTAGTATATGGTAGTAATACGATTGCTATCGTGGTTTCCTCTTCCTGTCTAGGTAGTTTCTCCAGTTGTTCAGATGCCTTGTTAATGATGGTTTCCAGATATCCATTCGTCAAAAAGTCTTCTCTAAGTTTAATTTATCTGGTGTGCTGAAAATATTTTTGGCTCTATGGACTACTGTTTTGAAGATGCCAGTTTTGGTTGTAGATGTGTTATTAGAGTTGTAGTGTAGGCATAACCCTATATGTGCAGCCTTCCTGTACACAGTTGTTTCTAGTCCTAGTCCTTTGGCACTTCACAACAAGGAATGGAAGGCACCCACTCTTTTCTCTCTCCATAGTGAATCTGATGGATGATGTGATCGGTTTAGCTGCTCCAGAAATGCTTGTAGTTCTCTCTGTCTTTCCATGTTGCCAAATAATGAAGGTGTCGTCGACATATCTTAGCTAGAGTCTTGGTTGCTTCTCGTACCCCTTCAGTGCATTATCTTCGAACCATTCCATGTATATGTTGACGATGGTTGACGATAACGGGGAGCCCATAGGCAATCAATCTTCTTGCATGACGAACCGGTCCTTCTCCTGAAAGTAGCAGTTCTTAAGGCAACACTGTAGTAAGTCCATGATTGAATCTATTGGCAGGTACGCGCTCTCCATCAGGGTTTCGTCCTGGGTAAGTTTCTTGCTCACTATGTCCAGAGATTCGTCTAATGGTACGTTCGTGAAAAGGTTTTCAACATCGAAACTTACTAAGCGATGTTCTGGCGCAAGTTCCATGGATTCGATGATGTGGACAAAATGCTTTGAGTCCTTGACGTGCAATATGTTTTGCCCTCCAAATGTTGGATGATTGGTAGGAGAAATTTTGATAATTCTGCGTTGGTGAGATACGTGAGCTTGTAATCGATCTTATTGGTACTCCAGGCTTGTGTATCTTGGGTAGTCCATAAAGATGTGGTGGTTTGCTGTGATGTTGCGACAGTTTTCTCCTTGTCTACGGTGAAATGTATTCAGCACGAGCTCTGAGAGTGTTGTAAGTTTTCCTTTCTATTTTCGCTGTCGGATTATTTGACAATGGCTTGTATTTCCCCTTCGGGAGTACGTCATCGATTTTCCTGTTGTATTCCGTTCTGTCCATCAGGATGGCGGCATTTCTTTTGTCAGCTGGTAGAATAATGATGAATTTGTCGCCCTTAAGTGTTTTTATGATCCTCCTTTAGGATTCGTTGATGTTTTGTTTAATATGTCGCGTTTTCTCAATTGCGGTTCTAACCTTCCATCGAAATTCCTCGAGTTGCTGCTTATTGCTAACTCCACTGAACTAATGATGTGTTTTTGGGAGCTACAGCGTAGTTTAGGCTCTTAGACTGCAACTGCTGTGAGAGTTCTGGATAACAGGTTCACCACTGTTTTCTTGTTGGTTGTATCCTTCGGCAAACGCTTCCTGGTAAGTTTATTGAGTTTTTTAATGTGTACCTTTTGGCTGATTCGTCGTATGTTGTCACAGTGTTTTTAGATCGAAGCAAAAGTCGGCATGTGCTCATCTTCTTGTCTGTATCTTCTGATTTCTTAAAACCTTTCTTCCGCGTCCTTCAGTTTGGATTTCTTCCAACGATAATGGGTGATTTCTGACATCACTATAGCGTGGCTGGCCCTGTCAAGAAGTATTTTCCGTGCTTGTTTCCCGGTGATTGGCGACTTCAGTTTGAAACCATTTGGTATGATCTTTAGGTCTCTCGCGTAGCGTAAGAACTTGATGTGGTCCTCTTCTCTGGTAATCTTCTTCATGGCCTTCTCGTATCTTCTGAATTTCCCATTGATTTTACATAATTATAAAAAAGATTAAAAATTCAGGAAATAAAGTTAAATAAGATACAGGTGTTAGACGTAACAGAAATTTATTTAACATAGAGTTCCTCCCAGTCGTACCAAATTCTTTTCGATCTATTTAACCAGCTGCAGTTATAGACCTAGAGAATCACTTTCATAAGTGGGATCAATAACACGCTGCAAGGCGTAACATTGTTACTTACCAAAACCATAATTATGAAATCTATTCTTTTTAACTTAATAGTTATTTAATGTAGAACATATTTTCTTTGCAGGTGAGACACTTCAAGTGCTGATCAGTGTACATCATGCCAGGACTGTCGGGTAGAGAAATATGTGCGAGAGCAAAACTTCCTTTGTTAAAACGAGAATAAAAACATGGACGCTTCGAAAGAAAAGTGTGTTTACATGAGCTTAAATATATTATATTTAAAATAGTGCCTCGCCTCAGAAAAGCAAAGTGCATTTGGTCATAAAACTTTTAAACAGAAAATGCAAACCCTTGCGTTGTTTCATGATTTTCCATGAGAGTTGCATGCCATGCCGTGGTTTACTTTTACCGATTTTTAATCTTCTCCATGTAATGAAATGCAAATAGTTCAAGGTGCAACCGAAAAGTTATGGTAATTGAAATGTTGTGGAAAATGTTCCAACCCAACAATATTTGCTAATTAGCCTTGCACAGGGTGTTGAAATATACAGGGTTATGAAGTTGTTAGATAATTACGGTTACAATAAACGAATGAAGTTCTAAAGGAGGCAAAGCAACCTCTAAAAGATGTGTTTTAATTGTAACGAAAAATTTTAAAAACATATTTTCATTTAACTATCTAAGAAAAAGCTGCTTTGGATTCTTAAATAATAAAACTGAATTATGTTACAATAATACAGCGTGGGTCAATAGTCCCGGGCGACATGGTAACACGGCCGAATAACATTTTCCGAAAATATATTTCACATTTTAGGATTTTCCCCTGGCTACCTTATGGTAGCGTTGGACCTCTTTTTCAAATGGGGATCTCTAGTTTTTATCACTAATCTCGAAGGTCTGACCTTGACCATAACCTTCATCGTCTAGACATATGCAGTTGTAAAATTGATAATGAATTTTCTCATTGCAAATTCAATATTATAATAAAATTTCTGATCCGAATATAATATTACCACTGACCTTGATCTTGATCATGACCTTGAACATTACCTGCAAATTCATACCGTCCCCAGACTCCGGTTCACCGACCCCGAAAACTCGTTAATCCGTAGCTTTCAATTTACTCAGAGAATGCTTTTGTTTTGACCTTGAAATTACGTTAAGTCGGCCCCATGGGACCAAACCAGTATACAATTCGAATTCAGTGACCGTAATAACATAAAATAGCATGGTTAGGATTTTTAGATATTGTGAAGATTGGTCCTTATTTATGGTTCAGGATCGCCATGTGATATTATAATGTTGCAGCGGCCTTCGACCAATAATACTAATTGTAAAGACTATCTGTTTATTTCTACTGATTACTTGGTTACACTATACTAACTACATCTGGTTACACTATACTAACTACATCTTATCTTTACTATGCTACATTTTGAACTCGACTGGTCATGGCTACATGTTTTACTCGACTGATGGTTCGCGATTTACATCAATTATCGAAAGTGTGCCATCAGTCGATTGTTTTGCTATTTCAACTGTTTGGTGTACGTGATAATATTTGTAGACATGCTGAATTTAATGAGGTTACCTGGAATGGTTTTTGATGATGTTATGCTAATAATTGTTTAATTAATTTCCTAAAAAGTGTCATGAGGAATTTCCGTTACAATATTTATTTTGGTTGTGATATTTACACATATGTGTTGGCCTCTTAATCAATTGTCTTCAGTAAATTATTTTAATCTGAACTTTTGAAGCATTGCTGAGATTCGATTGGCTTGACTCTCACAGTGAAGATCGTGGTTATGTCATGGTCAAATTCATGTTCGGAGGACAATTTTTTGTTCTTTTCGAATTCGCCAGGAGGAATTTTTTCCAAGACAAAACTGCCTTTGACCTTCACTAGGTCAAGATCAAGGTCATACTTAGAAGTAAAATTCCCCGCTCTGTCTAAACCCGCGATAAAAATGAAGGGTTCCTATTAAAAAAATCTTGACTTTAATACGACCTTAAAGGACATGGACAAGGTCAAATCCAAGGTCACCGCAGATAGCTAGAGAAAATCGTAAAACTTAAGGATAATACGTCAACATACTGAATTATTAATACAAAGTCCCAATGGGTACCCATGATTGAGGTATATTTCTTGGCGTAACCGCCCTGAAGAAATGAAACATTACAGAGGAACTAGAAAAGCTGGGGAACTGGAGAACCCAAAGTCTTGGGAAGACCGTGACAACTGTGAGAAGAATTGAAGAGCTGTATTGAAAACAACTGAATATCTGGGACCAATGTCTTTAATGTAGTGAAATGAAGAAGAGAATGGAGAAGTCAAAACTGAATATAAAGAAACCAACATTTAACAACCAAATGTTGTGAAGAAATGTACTCAAGAAAAGAGAAGCTAAAAAGCTGACAGGAAGTACTTACGGTGTTGAGAGAACTGAAGAAGAGCTTAAGGTGATTTGTGGAAAGACTTGGACTCGAAAGACTGAGAAGAAGAATATTTAAGAATATCTTTTGCATGGAATATGAGTCATACCTTACCAGGCTGTCCTGGGGCGGGATGATACGAGGTATACAGCAAAAACACCGTCGAATTTGTACACAACCAAAAAAAACTCTACTTACTCATTTTTCATAAAATATGTGATTTTAATTTGGAATCATATATTCATAAATTTTCCTGTTCATATAGGTTGACTTTGACTTTATAACTTTTTAATCTGGTTGTTAATCTGTTCGGTACAAATTATGTAATCGATTTTATACTCTCTTTTCCCATTATCTAGAAGCTTTTCTTGCTATTATAATTACCCATGAACTGGATTAGATTCGGATTGAGGACGACATCCAAATTTATAAATTCCTAACGTTTCGGCTCCTGTTTAGAGAAATTTTCAGAAGACGAAAAGAAATATTTTATTTATTTTATTCTAATCCAAACTGTTCACATATTTCACAGGAATATTATTATAAAGCTGTATAACCTCTATATAACTATATTTATTGCATACAGCGTTTGGGAAGTAGGTTACTTTGGTGTCACTTGATATAGGTTTAAACTTAAATTTCAATTCATTATAATAAAACGCCAGATATTTCGAGGCACAAAGTTGATCCAAGTTAAGTAGCTTTGTGTAAATTAGAAAATTAATTCCAACAATCTGGATTGAAGTATTTGAAGCATTATTTTATGAAAGGGGAAACAATCACGCCATCTAATAATCATATAGTTAACTACAGTTGGAAAAAGTCATAATATACAATTAGTTCATGCCGGCAACATAATTTTGGAGAACTCGTAGACTAAAAAATACATAATTAGTTGTAGTTTCAATCTACTGAATATTGTTTCTCCATCTCATCTAATAGCCAAAAATCTTACCATTATTATATGCCTCCACTATTTTTATACTAGACCCATTAATTTATAATATAAAAGTTTATGAAAGCAGTTAAATATTAAATCTAAAATAATTTTCTTTTAATCCCCTTTATAGCATTACATATTTGCATTTGTCTGTATATTCTGTCATTGTCCGCTAAATTTTCAGTCCTTGCATTGGAAATCCGCTCTAGCAACGAAGTAGGTAGTGTACCCTGATTTTTTTTTCTGGAGAGATCCATGCTAAGATCACTCTTCCAGTAAAATAGGTGTTTTGTATATTGTATATACTTATCTGTTGTGAAGATCTTTCGACTCCAAGTCTGGAGCAGCTGTCCTTCACTGTATGTATACTTTGTGTATACTTGCTTGGATAAATACTACTTCACGTTTTCGCATTACTTGTTACAAATATTTTCATAACTAGTCTAGTTCTTCTTTTCCACAAAAATTTGCTGGTTAAGATTATCCAAATAACAAATTATAACAATTCTGTACTAATCAAATACACATACTTTTGTCCGATTATTTAAATTGTGGAACTCCAAAGTAAATTATATTTTTCAGAAAAGCATTAAACAAAGGAAGTGAGATAACTAGCTACAAATAGAGTCAGGTTATTGATAGAAATAAAAATCAAAGTTATTTAAATAACTGATGATCTCATAATTTTTCGGCTGGACCCTGTAACTGCATTTCAACAATTATTTTTCATGTACAAAAAATACTGTGTGTAATACTGAAGTTAGTACACTTTTTGTGCCTCTAATTCCTGAAATGTCAGGAAGCCAACCACTATACAAAACCTAATATGCTGAGATAGATAATATGGCCGTGGTGACAAAATAACCAAATAGTTTTTCTCAGATTTTATAAAGATATATTTCATAGCAGAAACAGCTATGAAATAAGTTTTTCCATTATTATAACGGATTTATAGGACTCAGCTATAAAATAAAATAGCGTCACTAGTGAAATAGCAAAGAAATAACTTTAACGGATGAAGAACAAAAATGTAAAGGAAAATGTTAACAAAAATAGACTTCTGAATAGACACTAGACTCATATATATAAAAATTTAAAATGCTAAAACTAAAACTAAGAATAAGCATGACCAAAGATGTTGCGTGAGGCAAGACAGAGACGACATAATCTTTTTTGCCACTATACCGATTAACCTTCAAGAGCTGAAGTACAAACCCTGTCGAGTTTATGTGCAACAAAGTTGTAAACGATCGCTATAAAAGCCTAACCCAAATACTAGAACAACGTTCTCAAACAATCTACCTTCCCTTTGCTGAATATCACTTAACAGGGAGTGACAAAAATGTTTGAAAATTATCCTAAGTGTGATCCAGATACTATAACTGCACTAAAGAGTATCAAGAAGTGATTCAACTTACTATATGATACCATTTCACCTTACTTCTACGTTCCACTTAAGAAAAATGGCCCTTCTGTGACTCCATGTTGAGTGCCCCAACAGAGAGAACATGTCAACAGGGAACAAAGACTTTATCAAACGAGAATCTTAAAAAGGCTAAAAACTAGAAGGAACTTAGGTGACTTCTTCAGGTATAGGCTCAGCAACACAACTAAAGGAAAGAGCGCTAATGACACTCAAAAGGTACCAAGCGTAGGTACAAATTCCATCAACTGGATAGGTGATGAGATGAGAGCAACTACCATACTAGTATAGAGCAACAATAGTATTAAGCGCACGGAATGCTATGCTCGTTCCATTAAAGTGAAGCTTTAAATAAGCTGTGCTGCCAGAACGATCACAGGCTAGGATCTAAACAACCAGAGAAACGGTAGGAGTCCAAACCAACGACCAACTCAACATATAATGAAGCACAAGGTTGATAATAAAAAATGTGACTCGTCAATCAATTTATTTTTTGGAAAAAGATGACCCTTCTAAGATGACTAATTTATATTTATATCATTGTTAATATATAATTTCGATTTAAAGTCTGTTTTCCAATAGCTACTTATCAATTTATAATTCTCACAAAACTGTACATTAGGTTATTTTGTCAGCACTAAATAAATAAATTCCTAAGCCTATACTGACCAAATTGTCGAATTTTTTAAGCTTCCCGATTTTTAGTTCGCGAACAGCGCGATTATAGAATATATATATGTATATTTGTTGATATAAGAGCTACTTATGTCATGTTATAACATGTACAAGATTATGTATATAATTATTTAATAAAGTGTACTGTTAGTAAAATAACTTTTATTTCACCAAAAGCATGAAACCTCCTAGCAATAGTAGAAACATTGTGGCCATTTTTGGAATTCTTATAGCACAATAAATAATGTATGAGAGTATCAACAATTGAACAAAAACCTGAGTTTTCTAAACAAACCATAGTCCCGTTTGTAAATTTATTATCATAGTTTTGAGAGAATATATTCATGTTGAAGTGACCGACAACTTTTACTTACCACAGTTCTTAAAAACAAGGTGATTTTGAGAGGCAACGATCAATAATTGCCGACCAAATTTATTTCTGTATTCATTTATTAATTTCTATATTTTGATAAAACTTGTTCAGAGTAGTAAATATCGATTCTCCATTTATACAGAATTTGAAATTTTTAGCAAATAATAACTCTTGACATTTTTTTTCCAATCCATCGTCTTGAATGAATAATACTCTCTTCGAGATGTCATTCCTTTGTACGGAAGACAATAGTTATAATATATATTGTTTCTGGTTAGCGAACCTTCATCAGTTGCGCTTCCCACAATTGAATGTCCTCTCTCGAACAGTTCTTTATGTATTTGATACATTTCGTTAAATTTGAAGATGCGAGATGCAAGACCGACATCTAGGATTTTCCAGAGAATTATCACACAGAGGTTCCGAATCTGATGAAGGTTCCCTAACCATAAACAATATATATTATAAATATTGTCTTGCGTACAAAGGAATGACACCTCGAAGAGAGTATTCAATGTCTCTGACAGGTGAAGCAACCTGAAAATTTTATCGTGACATTCTGTCCTAGGAGTTAAGGGGAACAGTAATTACACGGAACGGCTCCAGATTCGGAACTTTTGTGTGATAATTCTCTCGAAAATCCTAGATGTCGGTCTTACATCTCTCGTCTCCAAATTGAATGAATAATATTGCCACCACGATCACCTGATAAGAAGAGCATAGATTTTTAATTATTGGAATATCTTAAAAGAGGTGTTCAAACACTACACTAGAAGAATTATGAGATGAAATGAAAAGAATTACTGAGGGCTGTTCCACCATACGAAACAAAATTCATAGGCTCATAAGTGAAAACACAAGCCTACATACATACGAGGGTGAATCAAATATGAACCGGACTTTTCTGTTTCTCGCCCTGTAGGTAATTCGAGTGGCGTGACGTCTCGATATATGTTAGGTAGGGATGTTAAGAAGAGGGGAGTTCGTCGGTTTGGCGAGGCGTAGTCGATGCATCATGTCAGAGCAAGAGGTGCATACGTCTGTTGCGCAACGTGTTGTTATCAAATTTTTGGCGCGGGAGGGCGTTAGACCGTCTGAAATTTTGCGTCGACTATCTGCACAGTTCGGCAATGAAACACTTTCAAGGACCCAAGTGTACGACTGGCACAAAAAGTTTTCAAATGGCCGAGAGACAGTGGAAAATGAGCCTCATGTACGCCGTCCCACGACAAGCATCAATGAGGCGAATATCTACGCAATTCGTGAGCTGATTGAAGGTGACCACCATCTTACAGTATTGGCAATTGCTGAACACGTTGGAATATCATACGGGAGTGCTCAATCAACCATTTCAGATGAGATGGGTTACCGAAAAGTGTGTGCAAGATGGGTTCCTCGCCTTCTAAGGGAAGATCAGAAAGCAAACCGTCTTGCCGTATGTGAAACGCTGTTAGCAAGATATCGAGCAGATGGGGATGAGTTTTTGAGACATATTGTCACCTGTGATGAGACATGGGTGCATCATTATACCCCAGAGTCCAAACGTGCAAGCATGGAGTGGCGAAAACCTGGAGAGGCAGCACCGCGGAAAGCCAAGACCCGTCTTTCTGCTGGGAAAATTCTTGCAACAGTTTTTTGGGATTGGAAAGGCGTACTGCTGATCGCTTTTCTGCACGAACGCCGTAAAATTAATGTTGAGTTTTACTGCGAACTACTCCAACAAGTGAAACTTGCCTATCGGCAAAAGAGGCGGAATATGTCTATCCGAAGTGTGATTCTGTTGCATGACAACGCTCGGCCACATACAGCTGCATTGACTCAAGGAAAATTGAACAAAATGCATTGGGAAACCCTTGAACACTCGCCTTACAGTCCTGATTTGTCTCCATGTGACTACCACATGTTTGGGCCACTTAAAGAAGAACTGGGAGGCCACCACTTTGAGGACAACGAAGGTGTAGAAACGTTTGTGCGCAATTGGTTATCGACACGACCAGTTTCATTCTTTGAGAAAGGTATTAAAAAACTTCCGATTCGGTGGGAAAAAATGTATACATAAGAGAGGAGACTATGTAGAAAAATAATATGTATTAAAATTTGTATTGATCGTACCAATAAAATTTTTGAAACAAAAGTGCTGTTCATATTTGATTCACCCTCGTATAATAAGCAAGGCCTAAAAAAATTCAACGTTTTCTGTAAATACACTATGTATTTACTAGTCGTGTTTTTATTAGTGATTTTACATAATGAAATTTCCCTTAGGAATAAGTTGAAGCTACCCACTTAACAACAAAAGTTCCCTGTTTTCAAAGTGATAACTTTAAAATTAAATAATGATCACTAATACCTACCAACAATTTAAAAAACGCTTAAAATTATACCTTCAAGTAGACATTCCTGAGCCTCTGGTTAAAGAGTGAGGTTGTTTACAATAATATTCTAGAATTCAGTGCAATATTTTCGAATTTTTAGTAAAAACCGAAACCAACGATTCAATGATAACAACTTTGGTATCCAGTATATCAAAACCAAAACTTTCAAAATCACGCATTTATATAAAACAATCAACCAACATGGACAATATTTATTCGTTTATATATTTCTCGGTGAATAAGAGGAATTTTAAACCAGAACTATGCTGCATGTCTTGTTCCAGTTAAAAGATAACAGACAGATATATAAACTTGATAACAGTTTTCGAAAAACTGTTTCATTAAATTCAGAAGTACTATTTCTAAAAAACCTTGTTTTCACATTCACATAGTGGTTTGGTGGAATAAAGACAATTTTGATTTTAAGTTTATATTTCAAGCCAAAATGGTGTGCAAGTAGCCATATCGTCGGAGTGACGTCACATGTATGATTGTGAACAATTAACATTAAGCGCTCATACAATAATTTAGTTATCTTGTGAATTAAATATAAATTGTACAGTGTGTAAGTGATGCTTGGTACCTCTGTTCCATAACACAAAGAAAGTCTAACTAATTAAAAAAAGAGCTAATTAAATTTGTAAAACAATGCGAAATAAATGTCTTAATCTTTCGCGGTGAGATCCAATATTGGTCTCAGTTCTCCAATTTATTTATCTAATTATTATTATTATCAGTTTGACCATTTGTAATCAGACCATATTACTTACATGCTGCTGTGACGAAAACAGATACATGAGATTCCAGATTCGGTTATCTAACTTTGTGATTTCAAAGTAATTCTAGAAATTTGTAATATACAAACATCAGCAAATACTATCTACAACTCAATAATTCGGACAGCAGTGAAGAGCATTAAATCCAATGACTACTAATATAAATGGACCCGGCACTCTCATATACAACCAAAGGAAAAATGTGTTGAAACATGAGACTAAAATAGAAAGAGACACAAATATATTTGTTTACAAATATTTCGGCTCCAAACTACATTAAACCATGTTACTCAGATTCAAAATAATAGAACTACATACCTATTCCACAAATATAAATATATTAAAATCTCTTAAAAGATGTGCACAATAACAAAAACAATTAGTGTCTTAATTACTAATATGTAATAGTAATTATCAAAACATTTATTTTTTCACGTAAAATGTAATTTTATTTACTGCTTAGATGACCTTTTGTAAAACTCAGTTAACACGTTTATGATCTGACACTTACCGGTGAGAAGACAATTCGGCAAACGAATATGCCGTTTTTCTGCAAGTAAAACACTGAAATAACACTTTATTATAGTTTTATTACAATTATACAAAATAATCACTGATTTCAAAAAAAATTCAACCCCAAAACACTTTAAAAATAATCAATTACGAAGTTAACCTCAAATCAAAATGTAAATAAGCAACCTTGTGTTATTGCCTGCTGGGCATAAACGGCGTAAAGTATCGCCGTTCAGGCGTTCAGTCAATGAGTACATATACCCAGATTTACGTCTTAGGTTTTTATGTAAACAGGAAGGTCCATTTATATTAGTAGTCATTGATTAAATCAGTTTGTCAAAGGTCATCCATGTCGGCCTCCTAATGTCAATATTTTTTTATTATCCGAAGCCGATTAGTCGTAGGTTTCTCATTTTTGACCAGATTTAAATTATATTTATATACTAATTGATCGGTAAATTCTACATCTCTAGATATTACATTATCTACGTATAACTATAAACTGTCTATCCTTTTTAACTGTCATTAAAACAAAGTTCGTGGTGCAATCGGCCTTCATCCGATATTTCGTGGAACCCGAAATATGGAACCCGTCGAGTAGAGGCCGGCAGCTGACTACAACGGATATTAATGGAATTTCCTCGAATCTTCGAGAACACATTTCCCGGCGACTCGGTTGACCTTCTAGAGAATTCCGAGAGAAATATATAAATATGGACAGTGGGCGATAGGATTCATTCAGTATTCGTCTGCCGTATATTTAATTAGAGATAAATTGTAAATAGCTGTGAATATATTTTGTGTTAAGTAGTGGAAATAAATTAGAGTGGGTTGTATTGTGTTTTTAAATAAATTCAAGAACTGAACTGAACCGGAGTGTGTAAATAAAAATAATACAGTACCCTATTTTGGCTCATTATATTTTAGTCTACTAAATGATTCTTATTGATGGCAAATTCGATCACAAGGAAATATAAAATACTATTATATCTACTTAAATGTAATCTCAATAGGTTTTCTTATCTAGTCGATAGTTATTTATGAGTACCTATCTAGTGTTTTTTACCATTTTCAGTTCTGAATGCAATCATGAAATGCATTCCAATAACATAAAGAATTGAAGCAATAACTTTGAACTGTTTTCCTTGGTAAATCCAATAGAGCAAGAGCCCATGAGGGCCAGACCTTCCTATCGTCCGTAAGTAAAAAGTTCTTCCATGTGTGTCCCCAACACAGGTAAGAATAATCCCCACCCATGAAACCTGGATCGTGGTCGTCTGGCAGGTAACAGGTAACAAAGGTGTACAAAATCTTATCTCCAATTTATTAAGTTATCAAGCTCATTTTTTTGTATTTTATTCGTAACAGCATTAAAACTCGCGATGCTTATTGCCAGACACATAGCATGGTTACAAGCCTCCGCCGGACACCCCTAAACTATATTGTTTTGTAATTATACTTTATTACTTTATATTACATTAGGAAAGCTGAATTTTATATATGTTATTCAGAGAATTATTAAACTGAGTTTTCTCAGTAGCCAGACAGTTTTTTGGGTTCTATAATCCTGCCTGACGCATTATTCGTGTCTAATAGTTACGAGAGTGGGGCTTATATGCAACAACTGGTGCGAGTAAGACAGAGTGCTCAGTTCATTGCGATCTTTTACTGCGCATAAACTGTCGTATTATGAAATGCTGAATGCTTATGCTCATAGTAAACTTAATAATAATACACTACATGCAATCACAGGATGTGATTACAATCCTGCATTTTTTAGAAAGGGAAAATTAAAACCGTGTAAATTATTGGAAAAATATGTAGAATTCCAAGAAGCCTTCATCACGTTTGGTGGAAGCAGAATTATTGACAATTGTCAAGAACAAACTCGTATTTTCAGTAATATTCAAAGTTTTGTATGTTGTTTATATAATGTTCACAAATTTCATTGATGTTGGTGCTGCTAGGTTGCGCAGATGTTCATTGATTCATATACAGTCTGAGATGTAAACGAAGCTTTTATTAAAAAAAGTTGCGGAACTTCTATGTTAGTAGCTTACCTCCTTGTAAAAGTGAACTACTACAACCATTTGTACGAGCAAATTACATAAGCAGTATATGGAACAACGCCCACATGAAAAATCCAACAACATATGAACTAGTAAATAATGGTTGGATTCTGGATAATGCCAAAGCCATTTTAAATGGTTTGAAGGGGATCAACTACCGAATGATGTCAGTGAGTCTCTAGAAACGTTACTAGGTATGTAATAAATTTGTGACTATTTAAAATTGAATTAACTATTTTATATTTTACTGTTGTAGAAACAGACAGAGAAGATGACAGTGATAACGATCAATTCTCGAACTGGAATTGCAGTGATGACGAATCTGAAGATATTGGCAACAATGATGAAAATTATTGAATACTTAATTGAAAAAAATATTTCTCTGTGAATTTTTTATCTTCTAAAAAATTTATATTTCGTATAATAAACAATTTAATTTTAATACCTTTGAAATTTCAATTAAATTAATTAGAATAAACTTCATAAAAATAAGAAAAAATATGAACTAAGGGATTAGACTTTTCATATGAAGGATATTTTTATAAAATTTTTACTGATTATAGATTAGAACATTTATTATTCAGAGTGTAATAATTTTATTTCATCAAATTTCTTGATAAATTATAAAAAAATCACTAACGAATTCGGAATAAGCCATAGTATATGTTTACCAAAAGATTGCAATGAACTGAGCGCTCTGTCTTACTCGCACCAGTGGTTGCATATGAGCCCCACTCTCGCAACCATAAGACACTTTTAATCCGTCTGGCAGGATTATAAAACCCAAATAACTGTCTGGCTACTGAGAAAACTCAGTTTAATAATTCTCTGAATAACATATATAAAATTCAGCTTTCCTTATATAAAGTAAGTATAATTACAAAACATTATAGTTTAGGGGTGTCCGGCGGAAGGTTGCAACCAAACTATGTGTCTGGCAATGAGCATCGCGAGTTTTAATGCTGTTACGAATAAGATACAAAAAATTGAGCTTGATAACTTAAAAATTGGAGATAAGATTTTGTACACCTTTGTTACCTGTTACCTGCCAAACGAACCACGATCCAAGTTTCATGGGTGGGGATCATTCATACCTGTATTGGGGACACACACGGAAGAACTTTCATACTTACGGACGATAGGAAGGTCTGGCCCTCATGGGCTCTTAGACTACAAGTCCTCTTTTGATTTTGGATTACCCAACCGATTTTTTTTAATCACAAAACAGTTGACAAACCTAGATACACATTGCAGACATTGCCGTATACTTATCGAACGCCTCAATAATCACATTAAGATGGACGTGAAGTCATACACTCTGATTGGTGATTGATTATGTCGTATTGTTGTATTTTGTAATTGTATTTTGTTCTAGATATCAATAGATAAATACACAATTTTAGTGATTTTTTATCACTGCCATCATAACTATTATTAATTATTATTAACCAATTAGTCGTACACAGGTAATATAACTAATCTGGAAATATGTAACTTACCTTGATTTCCGTTGCATTAAGTTTTGCACTGCAGTCTAAGTTCGTCCCGCCAATGATCACCTACAATTAAAAAATGAAAATTCGTCATAAGTTTTACATTATTTCGAAATACTCACAGGACGGTTGTTTCCATCCGACTCTTGGAAACGATTGTCTTCAGTTTCTTCAAGTTGAGATAAAGCAACAGCCATTTGCGCTGCCACTTTGGCATTGTTTTTTATTAGAGCAATATCTAAGTACAAGTTAACGAAAATATTGATCTGTTGCAACAGATGTCAAAGTTTGGACATAAGAAAAAATAATACGAAAATACGTGACAAAATTAATAGTCGAACAAAACCGACATCAACTTGTTCTAATGATAAAGCATGACTAATTGACATAAAATTCAACATTTTTTATCGCTACGTTTTTGTCTTATAACAAATAAACCGCGAAAAATTGGTAATAATTTGGTTTTTTTACCTTTTACAAAAATCCACCTTCTGAAACCGTGTTTGCTACTATTGACAATGTTAAAGATAAATGAAAAACCGACAAAATGAGCTACTATAAGCTCAACTTCGTTAATTGGTTTCTTAGATAATGGAATCTTTACCCAAAATTCCAAAAAAAATAATCACTTATATATTTTTTTTATTTTATAGCTAAAACATTCTTATTAACTGAATCGATAGATCTTCTCAAACTCAAAACATGTTCTAAAAATAAATACTGTAGCCCCGGTAGTTTCCGCAAAATTTATGTCAATCATATGGAAGAGATATCTTTTTGAAAGATCATATTACCTCACCAGATGACCCTATCATTATGAATATGGCCTTTCAAAAAAATGTGTCTTCCTTAGGCTTGATTGAAATTTTGCAAAAACTACGGGGGCTACAGTATTTATTTTTAGAACATGAATTGGGTGTGAGAAGATCTACCCTTTCAGTTAATAAGAATGCTTTAGCTATAAAATAAAATATATAAAAACGAATTGGAATTTCGGGTAAAGATTCCAATATCTAAGAAACCAATTAATGAAATTGAGCGTATAGTAACTCATTCTGTAGGTTTTTCATTTCTCTTCGACATTGCCCATAGTAGCAAACACGGTTTCATTGGTGAATTTTGTGTAAAAGGTTAAAAACTAAATTGTTACCGATTTTTAGCGGTTTTTTGTTATAAAACAAAAACACAAAAAATTTTATGTCAATTAGTCATATTTTATCATTAGAACACATTGATGTTGGTTTTGTTCTAATATTAATTTTTTCACCAAAAGGTCTTTTTTCCGTAAATGACCTGAGCTATTTGAAGAGCTATAAATTGGGCTTCGATATTATTACTATATTAAAACAAGTTAAGTAAAACATACTCAAATTTTCTTATATTCGTTTTTTTTTTTGTTTTAATATTTTTTCTCTGCCATATTTTGTACTCTTCTATTAATTTCCTTGTCATATATCTCAGGTCGTCATAATCTAAGGTCATTAAGAGGTATGTCGATATTTTTACATTTAACTATTTATAAGTAAGTAGTCTTTACTAGAGTGTGTTTTGAAGACAAATAAATATATAGTACATTGCTGATATGCCTGTTCGAAATCCAGCTTGTGGTTCTGCATCAAATTCTTCCTTCTACTCTATTTTTTAGAAATTTGCCATATATTCTTCTCACAGAAGTTGTTATTGCTAGTTTGCAACAGCTATCGCATATACTATTGTCACTATTTCATGAATGGTGGGTTGTCATAAACGATATTTCCGAGTCTTCGTGTATTGCTAATGTGTTCACGCACTTTTCAAAATAGATTTTTTATGTGTTTGTATAGTTAGTCTGTTCTATTCTTCAAAGGTTTGGCTTTATCTCCCCAAGTCCTGCTGCTTTGTCATTCTTAAGTTTTCAGGAAGATATAATAATACTCTCTTCGAGGTGTAATTCCTTTGTACGCAAGACAATATATATTATATATAAAAATATAATATATATTGTTTCTGGTCAGTTGCGCTTCCCACAATTGAATGTCCTCTCGAACACTTCTTTATTCATTTGATGCATTTCGTTAAATTTGAAGACGCGAGATGTAAGACCGACATCTACGATTTTCAAGAAAATCAGTACACAGAGGTTCCGAATCTGGAGCCGTTCCGTGTAATTGCTGTTCTCCCTTAACTCCTAGGACAGAATGTCACGATAAAATTTTCAGGTTACTTCACCTGTCAGAGATATTGAAGGGAGAACAGCAATTACACGGAACGGCTCCAGATTCGGAACCTCTGTGTACTGATTCTCTTGAAAATCCTGGATGTCGGTCTTACATCTCGCGCATTCAAATTTAACGAAATGCATCAAATGCATAAAGAAATGTTCGAGAGGACATTCAGTCAAAGTGACTTCATTGACAGCAGTGTAATTTTTTTTAAGTGCATTTATATAAAAGCTTATTTTACGATAAAGAGACAATTTTATTACTTGCCGAATTCGCAATTATAAAATCGCCAGTGTTAGTGATAACTAAAACAAAGCACGGCGTGCGACCGACCGCACGCCGTTAGAACAAACATTGAAAACAGACAATAAACGCGAATTAGTGATTAGTGAAATAGTGACAAAAACCAGTGCCAATACTAAATCAAAAATGTTAGGTACAAACAGAAAGAATCCAGCCAGTCGTGACACCGACAAAGTAAAACAGGTAATGGACTTCATTACTAACTCCGAGAGAGAAACAATTATAGAAATTTTTAAACAATTGGCTAAAATGCTCAACTACAGATTAGAAAATGAAAATGATAATGATTCAGATGTCTCAATAACCCAATCGCAGAAAAAACGAATGAAGATTGAGAATTCAACTATACCCTCGACATAGGCAAACAGTATTCCATCGCCAGAAGACAATGCAATGGATGTTACACCACCTCCATTAAAAATAAATATCCTGCCAAAACCTAAACCAAACGACCAACCAGCCAATCAACAACAAATTGACAAAAAAAGTACCCCCAATCACGGTAGCTAATAAAGGCATGTGGGTACATTTGAAAAGCAAAATCAGTCAGGCCAATATCAAAATTCATCCAGTAGAAAATACCAAAAACGATATCAAAATATATCCAAAAGAAATCGACGATCACAGAAAATTAACTAAAATGCTAGACCAGGCTAAGACTGAGTACTTCACATTCAAAAGACCAGATGAAAGAACACTGAGAGTGGTAATCCGCGGAGTTCCAGTAGAAGTGGATTGCGATCTAGTAAAAGACGAACTCAAAGCAATGAACTTCGAACTTTTAAATATCTCAAGATTATACCGAAAAACTGACACCGGTGATAAAATATATATGCCATTAATACTTGTAGAGCTACCAAAGACAGAAAAAAGTAAAAATATTTATAACCTCACAGATCTCCAATATATAAAAATCAAAGTAGAAGCACAGAAAAGCAGCAACCAAGTGAACCAGTGTCACAGATGCCAGGGCTTCGGCCACCACCAATCTCGTTATCAACTCCAACCTAAATGTGTCAAATGCGGACAAGGACACTATTACCAAAACTGCGAAAAACCCCGAAACATTAATGCCACTTGTGCCCACCCTGCAAACTACAGAGGATGCAAACTTTACCCGAAAAGACCATCAAGTAACCAACCAACACAAATACAACGTCAGGCACGCGTCCAGCCAGGAATCTCATACGCACAAACAGCCAAGATAAACAACACCTGTCACAGTAACACAATAGCCAACCTCCAAAAAGCTTTTAATCAATTTATTAGCACAATAGTCAACAACACGCAACTAAATGGATAATAAAAGAAGACCAGAACTAACACTCTATAAGACCTGCATCCTTCCGATAATTCTTTACTCGTCAACAGCATGAGGATAAGCGGCAACAATTCACATCAACAAATTAGAAACAATACAAAACAAAATACTTAGAAGAATCACTAAATCACCATGGTATATTCGAAACATACACATAAGGAAAGAACTCAAAGTAGATACCATTCTAAAAAAGCAATCAAAAAACGAAATGAAGCGCTCATCACCAAATACCTAGTACTTCCAAACCAAGAACTAAGAGCAGTTTTACAATACAACCCAGACAACGGCAGGGGAATAAAAAGACCCAAATTAGCCCTCACGGAGGGCTGAACAAAGGCACGACTGTAATTGCCTAAAAAAAGTATCAAAAGTCAAGACACAAATGCACAATAGGATAACTTATCCATATGCCCCGGATAAACAATACAAAGAGAGAGAGAGAGAGGACATTCAATTGGGGAAGCGCAACTGATGAAGGTTCCCGACCAGAAACAAAATATATTATATTTTTATATATAATATATATTGTCTTGTGTACAAAGGAATGACACCTCGAAGAGAGTATTCAATATCTCTGACAGGTGAAGTAACCTGAAAATTTTATCGTGACATTCTGTCTTAGGAGTTAAGGGAGAACAGCAATTACACGGAACGGCTCCAGATTCGGAATATGTGTGTATTGATTCTCTTGAAAATCCTAGATGTCGGTCTTACATCTCGCGTCTTCAAAGATATAATAACCTGAAAATTTTTGTAGTGGTATTTCATCTTGTCCGAATTTTAGAACCAATGTTAATTTAGAAAAATATCTGTTATACTATTGCTATAGCTGTACATCCATACCTCGCTTTACGGCCTTGATACGTTCCACGAAAAGCCGTATAAGGAATCAATTATTCTATATAAATTCATACAAATTCAATGGTATTTTATCTTATTACTTCATTTAAATCTAAAATACATACATAACAAGTACATACATTTGTACATAAAATAATAACAGACTCCAAAAACCAACAATAAACTATAAACAAAAATTAAACAACTTCATGTTACATAAAATCTGGGTATGTATACATACATACTTTTTTTAAATGGCTTTAATCTGAAGATGATGAAGAATCACTGTAGTCATCAATTTTTGCTGGTAAAGATGGGCCTGGTATAAAAAAATTGTCTAACGTTGTTTGTCTTACCTTCTTGTTAATTTCGTCCTTCAGTGATTTATAACAGCTAATGGCTGAGTTAATTCCTCGATAAACTTTAGCGCTACGTTCGACGACAGGATAGTTTTCAAGGAGGGTGTTTATTCCTTGATCGAAATAGGAAAAAGCTTTCGACAAATTTTTTGATGTTATCTCTTCATCGGTTCTGCTTGCAACTGAATGAGTTCCCTATTAGCTTCAAGTAGATCAAGCATATCACGTTCATTCAAACCTTCAAAGCCGAGATCATATGCTAGATCCAAAATGTTTTGCCTAATTTCAGGAAGGACATTAACTTCTGCACCAGTACTTTTTACACATTCTGGTCATATTTTTTTCCAACTATTGTTCTTTATTGTTAATTTTAATTCCTTCCATGATTCACTGATGCTGTCAACAGCATCCTTGATGTTATAATTTTTCCAAAAATGTTTTAATTGAAGATTTACCATCGGTTTCCCTTATGAGTTGTCGGAAAGTTCGTCGTAGGTAATATGCCTAATATGCCTTAAAAGTGGCTATTGCACCATGATCTATTGGTTGGATCAGAGCTGTTGTATTTTTCGGAAGGTACTCAATCATGACATCCTCAGATAGTTCGGATAAATTAGTAGGATGCCCTGGTGCATTATTCAAAATTAGCAAAGCCTTGTTGCTTAAGTTATTGTCTCGGAAATATTTTTTCACTTCTGTACAAAAGTGATTTTTGAACCAATCCTCAAAAGTAGCTTTAGTCATCCAAGTTTTCTTGTTGAATCTCCATATGACTAGTAATTGATTTATATTTAGTTCTTTAAGAGGCCTTGAAAAAAAGTTTTTTTGTCGTTATAGCGAAACATTTAAATCGAAAACGTGCCTTAATTGAAAAGAGTATAGCGAGGTATGGGTATAGTTTCAATACCAATTTGTCGATAAATATATCTGACATCTTATCATCTCTTATTTACTCAATTTGTAAATTTGAAAATAGCTGTCAAATATGCATGTATTTTATTTTTATGATGTCAGAGATCTGATCTAGTTACAACAAAGTTAGGAATAAACTACGAAAGAAATTGTGGGAATCAGTAACAAAAAACGAAAAAGGATACTGCTTTGAAGTGATCGTCCTCCAGTTATTTTCGCCACTTCGGCTAATAAATATGGAGTAACCTCTTTTCCTGCTGTAGATCTTGGCATATTCTTAAGTGATTTTTCAATAACATCGTTTATAACCGCAGAATCTAATGCATTTTCTTCTGGGATAGGGACAGCAAATAGCATTCCTAGAAAAACTTTTGCTAATTAACAAATTTTCACAAAATTTCTATATAGGTTCTTTTAGGCCGTAAAAATTGCACAACACTTAAGTTACAACTTACGTCAACTTACCAGAATTAAGCTCCATATCTCTAGAAACTTTTATCACTTCTGCAGCTTCTTTGGCAGTTCTGACAAAATACGGAGATTTGCAGCCGCTGTTTCGTGAATAGAATGCAGGAAATTCATTAGAGTTACCAAAAGTAGCAACAAAGACTCCTTGAGTTTCCTATAAAAATGTATTAATCATTTTCTTCCACGGGTTTTTCAAATACACTTACAAGGTATTCCAAGGTTTTTGGTATATCTAAAACTGATTTCACTCCACTTGATACCACTGCCACACTCGATTTCCCCAACTCAATCAAATCTGCAGATATGTCAAAAGTATTCTCAGCTCCTCTGTGTACGCCACCAATGCCTGAAATTGATTAATTTATATTTTAATGTTTTCACTGATGTAACTAAGAGTTAGTTATGGCTATAGTTAGGTTAAGTAGTGAAAATATTAAAAACCATAGCTTTGTTAGTTAATACACATAGCCTGAATTGTGAAGGAATTGAGAGGAAAGTAACAAACTCATATGGACTTATCGTTTTGTCCTTATGTGACGTTCTTAAACTGACACTAAATTTTACAAAAATTTAAAACGATTCTTACCTCCAGTGGCGAAAATTGGGATACCGACTTTATTGGCGGCAACCAAAGTTCCAGAAACTGTTGTCCCACCAGAGTTTTTACTGCTCAGAACGAATACTATATCCCTGCGTGACGTCTTGATAGGTTTGCTGAATTTTGTATCTCCAAGCAAATTTAGTTCCTCAGAATTTATTCCCACGGTTATTTTTCCGTTGATTATTGCGATAGTGGCCGGGACCGCACCCTGTAAGTTTTTGTTTAAAGGTTTATTTTCTGGTTAAATAGCTGAACACGTAAAATATATAACGACATCAATGTAGGAAAATTTGGAGAAGATACCACAAATGACAGCGGAGAATAATTGCAAATGGCAGTAAATTTCAGAGAGTAAGAGTAAAAAGGGTCGGCAGAATGAACCAACCATCGACTTCTAATATCTTACATGGAGCTCCCCAGGAACAAAAAAAAATAGAAGGATGATGCCCACAAACAGCATGTACCAGTCAAGAAAAACCATTTAAAATATACCTAGTTCAAGACAATACAATTACAAAACTATGTCGTTGAAGGCTAGATGAAAAATAATGGCATTCCAGTCTGAGAGTATAACAGAATTCCACGAACGCTTTAAGATTAAAATAAAACAAGCCACACAAAAAGCCTTACGAGACCAAGAGCCCACAGTAAATAAATACGATGTCATTGAGATAACTAAGATGGTAATAAAAGATAGAAAAGTATTAGACTGCAATAAACTCCATGGGTTCAAAACAAATTTTAAAATCTGATATTTACTTTCACTTTCTAGAACTTTATTTACACATAAATATCCATTATTTACAATAGCTGCTCCCGAAAACAATTGACATCAAAATAATAACACGACTATCTAAGCTGAACTAACTCTGCAATGTCCGACCGTCCTTATAATCCACATCGATTTTTCTTGTAGTTCCCGATGGGCATTCCACTATTGTTCTGGATGGGTATTTCATTGTTCGCTCAGTACTTTTTGTCCTATAGAAAGTTCTGGTCAGTGCCGTTCTTTTTTTATTATCCCAGAGATTGATGTTTTGTTTTCGTTTTCTCCAGTGGCGGCGAATAAATTTTATAACAACACAGAACATCAGGAGAACAACAGAGAACAATTGGCCACACAAAAAAAAATAACTATAGAAAAAATCAGAAATGGAAACAGGATGTTAAAATATGGAACAATTTATTGGCGACGCTACAAATGCATAATCCTGGAAGACATAAATAATACTAAATTCTAATTCTAAGGTAGAAATCAATCAAACAATACGTATTAGAACCTGAATGGAAAAAATATTAGGAACAACTACTTAACTATGAAAAATAAATATAGCATAAAAAAACGGCAATAAAAATAACAGAAAGATAATTGGACTGGGTAAAATAGTTAATAAATTGGTACAGAGAAGCTACATAGAGTGTTGAAAATCTGAAGGCACAGATTATATGACCTTAATTTTTCAGAAAGGCCACCGCAGGCAGAGCGCAAACTATAGAGTAATGAGCGCCATCTCGACAATATGCAAGCTGTATAGAAGAATAATAAGAATAAAGTTGAGGAAAATATAAAAGCAAGGTTGAAGAAGATCAAACAGGTTTCACCGCCGTTAAATCGTATGTCGATCAAATTTACATGATTCAAATTTTAACAGTTGTTATAAAGGAAAAAATAATGAAGAATGAAATTCAGTTAACGTTTATTACATAACAATAGGGGTTAAAAAGAAAGCATTACAGCAGCAGAAGCCCTACAAAAACCTGCACTTTAACCGTAAAAGTATGAAAGGCCTATGACAGGGGTGTTCTACATCGGCGATCCTCTTCAACATATATTTAGAATAGACTCTGAATAGAAACCTAAGCTATGAATATACCAATACAAAACGATTACCTCTATACAAATGCAAATCACTAGATTGCTGCAGTCAAAAATGTAAAAGATATGTCTTTATGATTATGAAACTTAAAGAGGAATACACTAAAGCAGGACTAGAAGTCGATTTCGGGAAAAATTAATACAGACGAAAAATAACAGACGACCTGGAAATCGACGGAAACTCCATACTGAAAAGTAGGCATGAATTCATGTATTTAGATGGCGTAAGAAAAGCTGATGCAATTTCAGAGGAATAAAATATAGGGCAAACGAGAGCATCAATGAAGCAGTTACCCTCAGTTATTTGGAATAAACATATCAGCAAGAAAATAAAGTTACTGCTATATAAATCGATGACGACATACGACATGGAGACCTCGATTATAATAGACAAAAATATATACAAGATAAACGGCGTAGAAAAGGAATGTTGGAAAATACAACAGATTGAATAACAATAATTTTTTACTAAAATACTTTTTCTGAAGTCGATACCAAGTTGAACAGGGAAATTGCGAAGTACAACTTTTAAATGTACTTCCCAAATTATTTTCACTTTAGTTTTTAATGTATTCCTTTTACAATGTTTAGTGATGTAATGACTTAATTGGATGCAGTTTTCAAATCTAATTAACTTTTTCTATATTGTCTAAAATAAATTATTAATTACTTTTATTTGATAACAATTTTAGATATTAATAAAACTAAAGGTATTTAACTTTTAAGTAAAATTCCGGTTTGTTGACAAACCTCGCCCATAGTTAAAAAAGTTACATGCAATGATTATAGTATACGTTTTAGACCAAACAAATCTGTTTATACAGAATAACTTTTTCTCTTAAAATTATTAACAATAAAAATTTGATTTATAATGACACACTGTATATACAGACTAATTGGAAATGTTTAAGTTGAAGTTGATTAACTGACATTTATTTTAATTAATCCAAATTCTTTCCAACAGAAAGATTTCCATATTTTTAATACCATACCTTACTGGATAAAAAAGTCGGTAAAAAAGATTTTCCCGATTTTCTAAAAAACGGTTTTAGCTATGTTATTGAAAAAAAAATATGGGACCACTTCTGAATCCCCGGAACTAATCCAATTTCTTTTCAATTTATTGTACCCCAAGTTCCATATTTAGGGTTACGTAAGTACAATATACGGAGACCTTATAATATCACTCCGAATTTCTGCCTCTATCACATTATTGCAATTTTCTCCTAAACTACTAGACGGAAGAGGTTGAAATTTGGTATCAATGTATAGTAAGCTGACCCGATCAGGAGTACATATCGCAAAAGATTTGATTTTAAGGGTACCTCTGGGGGAAAAACTAAAAAATCGACTGTTCCCCCCTGATCACCGAAACTACTGAGCCTAAAATTTTGAAAAAAAAAGGAAATATAGAACGTTGCTCGAACTTTACAGGAAAAATAAGGAGAAACCATTAGTATTAATTTTGGGGGGCAAATTATAGAATTAACTGAAAATTTAAAAATATATTTTTTTAAATGCATCATGTAATACATCAAATGAAAGTTCCCATTCTGAGGAACACAAATATGGAGGTACAGCGCCTCACCTGAACTTTACTGACAAAATAAGGAGAAACCCCTAATATAAATAAATTATAGAATTAAATGGCAAATAAAAAATTATTTCTAAGGGATCAAGTAATATATCAAATCAAAGTGCTCATTGCTCATTATGACGAATACAAATTAATTTTTTAAATATTTTTAAAATAAATTATTTAAAAGATATTAAAAACAATATTTAAAAAATTACCCATTCCCCCCCCTTACTCCGAAAATATAAGATGCAAAAATTTGATAAATAATAAACTTGTAGCCCCTCACATGAACTTTACTGAAAAATAAGGAGAAACCCCCTAATATTGGTTTTGGGGGGCAAATAACAGAATTAAATAAACGGATCAAGTAATATATATATATATTTTTTTAAGGAATATATATTTCATATTTTTAAAATTAATTGTTTACAAAATATTAACATAAAGATATAAAAAATTCTCATTTTTCGCTTTATTTCCGAAACCGTACTACCTAAAATTTTGAAAATGATTAGTTATGGGAAAAATTATTAGAAAACCCCCGTAGTAATTTCAGAGACAAATTATACAATTAAATGGAAAATAAAAATTAAGGTTTCAAACGCATCATGTAATATATCAGATAAAAGGCTCATTATGTGAATTACAAATACCTATATCATATTTTTAAATCATTTGTTTAAAAGATATTAACAAAAATATTAAACATCGACTTAATTCCCATTTTAGAAACTACACTATTTAAATTTTGAAAAATATATTTTATTTGTATTTTTAAATAATTTGAATAACAGATTTAATAATTTATTATTTAAAACTTGACCTATTTTGCCCTTTATCTTCCAATCTACAGAGCCTCCAAATTCAGACAGTAGATTATAAAAGGCTTCCCTGAAAGTTTATTAGTAAAATAAAACTCTAATGTTAATTTTTGGGGGCCAAATAGAAAATTAAATACATCTGTATTCTTATGGAAAATGAAAGTGTATAATTTTTATAAATTTAAAACGCTTCCTTTAAAAGTTATCAGGTTAAATATAAGAAAATGCACTAATTCCCTGCTTATCTGAAACTGGAATATTAGAATCTTGAAGGTGGTACGGAACTCTTAGTATGCCAGTCCAACTCGCACTTGACCAAATTGTTTTAATACCAGCAACTCCACCAAAGCTTACCATATAAGAAAGTTGATAAAAAAGTTTTTCCCGGAGTTCAAAACAACGGTACAAGCCATGTTATTGAAAAAAAAATATGGGACCACTACGGGATATAGTCCATAAAACTGGCACTGTCAAATCGGCAAAACTTAAAACAATATATATCAGTATTTGTTGCTAATTAGTTGCTAACAAATCGATTTTGTTGCTCGAACCGATCTCGAGAAATTGACGACATTGCCAGCTTTACGTAAAGGTAGCATGAAAAATAACTAAATATGAGATAATCAAAAAAACAAATAAACCAAAATTTGTTGCTAATTTGTTGCTGTAAGACCCCACTAAAAGAAAAAAACAAAAAAATTAAACGATTTTGTTGCTAGAACTGATCTCGAGAAATCGACTAAATATGAGATAATCAAAAAAACACATAGGCCAAAATTTGTTGCTAATTTATGGCTGCAAGACTCCATTAAAAATATATATATTTATTAAATATTAAATATTATAATGGTCATGCTACATTAACACTCGACTATTCCAGATTAAATGAAAGAGATAATTTTGTTGCTCATGGTAGGAATATATTTTGACAATGTGCGTTATTCTTTTATGCATTAGGTTAATGAACACAAGAATAAAAACCATTTTACTTATGATTTAGAAATAACTTTTTACAAAATTCTTCAAAAAAATCTCTGGAGTACCTATTTTAAATTGCATATTTCCAAACAAATTAATTAATTCATATTATTTATTGTTTATGTTGGATAATAAAGTACCTACTTACACTATAAATAAATTCCAAAATTAATACAAGAGATATTATCAAACACGTTGAAAATTAAAAAACTATAGTTAAACTTTATAAACATGTGGCGCATCGCGTTACGTTGCCATGTCTTCTCGGTGGATTTATGTCGAGTTTTCATTTAATTTGAAAACTGAAAAAAATGGTTTCTTAATGAAATTGGGATTAGTGAAGGCATAGAAACTGTTTAGAATTTATATATGAAGCTTTACAAGCACAATTATGTGTAGGTGACTATAAAAGTAGGGGCAAAATTTGTGACTTTTCCTTTTTTTTGACAAAACTATAGCTTTTTTGTGAAAAAGTATAAGACTTTTTGATTTGTTTTTACCTAAACTGTCATTCCTCAGAATATTTGCACTCATATCGTTTTCACCCTATATATTTATAAAATTATCATTTACTTAATTATTTTTAGAAACTTTAAGTATTATTTATAATGATGATTTAAAGTTATCAAATTGTGAGTAATCAAAAAAACTCTCTAAATTTCTATGTTCTGCTGTCGTTTGATGCTAGAGAAAAAGCATTAACAAAAAAAACACTTTTCACGGAATTTAGTAAGGTAATATATTTTTTCGGTATTTGAACGGCAGAAGTAAATATGAAATTCTTATAAAAAATTATTCAATTATTTAAAATCCTATTCAAAAATCATAATTGACATTACATTTTAGTTAGTTTACAGGTATACTGACTAATGAATTATTATTGTAACTTGGGTATCCACATCGATGGACAATATCTCAATCACTTGCGATGTGCAGATGATTTTGTATTATTAACAGACAAAATGGAAGAATTGCAAAGAACGAATGATACATGCTCTGTTTGTATTACCAGTAGGTAGCGTATTGGGCAGGGTAACACACTCAAGCTAACCGATCGGAGTATAGTGCGCTCCAGCATGCGTTATCTTCGGGTTACAGAGAATCGGATCTATCCTTTCCTTAACAATCGAGTCTATCACGTAACTGTCATCCACATTTTTAGTATTTAAATTTCTCAATAAAGCGATCTTTCCTAAAAATGAGACCGTCACCAATAGATTTCTATCCATTGAAACTTCCAAATGGGAAAATTTCATCCAAATCATTAGAGCCGTTCTCCAAAACTCAATTATATATATACAAATCTTAGTCATATTATATTATGAGATTGCTACCAGAAGCAACAAAATTATTTCTTTCATTATTCTGTAAACATCGAGAGTTAAGCTAGCAAGGCGGGTTTAAGAGGATACCGGTCAGAAAATTATCCAGTTTCCGCTTATATGTTTCGTTGTTGACTCTCGAGGTATCACAAATAATTGCTACCATGTGCAACAAAATTATCTCTTTCATTTATTCTGGAATAATCGATAGTTAAGCTAGCATGACCCTTATACATTTTAATATTTAAAAAATATATATTTTTTGGTAGGGTTTTAGAGCAATAAATTAGCCACACATTTTGGTCTATTTGTTTTTGGATTTTCTTATATTTAGGTATTTTCACTACTACCTTTACGTAAAGCTCTAGCATTGTTGTCGATTTCTTGAGTTCGGTTTGAGCAACAAAATTGATTTTTTATTTGTTTGTTTTAATTTTAGTGGGGCCTGACAGCAACAAATTCGCAACAAATTTTGGTATATTTATTTTTTTGATTATCTCATATTTAGGCATTTTTCCTGCACTGGTGTCGATTTCTCGGGATTGGCTCAAGTAACAAAATTAATTTTTTTAGTTTTTTTTAGTGGGGTCTTGCAGCAAAAAATTTTGGTCTATTTGTTTTTTTGATTATCTCATACTTAGGTATTTTTTACGCTACATTTACGCCGTCGATGTCTCGAGATCGGTTCAAGCAAAAATATCGTTTAATTTTTCAGTTTTTTTCTTTTAGTGGGGTCTTACAGCAACAAATTAGCAACAAATTTTGTTCTATTTGTTTTTTTTATTTACTCATATTTAGCTATTTTCCACGCTGCCTTTACGTAAAGCCTACTGTTACCGTCGATTTCTCGAGATCGGTTTAAGCAACAAAATCGTTTAATTTTTCAGTTTTTTTCTTTTAGTGGGGACTAACACTAACAAATTAGCAACAAATTTTAGTCTATGTGTTTTTTTGATTATCTCATATTTAGTTATTTTTCACGATGCCGTTACTTAAAGTCTAGCGTTACCGTCGATTTCTCGAGATCGGTACAAGCAACAAAATAGTTTAAGTTCTTAGTTTTTTTCTTTTAATGGAGACTTACAGCAACAAATTAGCAACAAATTTTAGTCTATTTGTTTTTTTTTATTATCTCATAATTAGGTATTTTTCATGTTAGCTTTACGTAAAGCTAGCATTGCAGTCGATTTCTCGAGATCGGTTCAAGCAATAAAATCGTTTAATTTTTTATTTATTTTTTCTTTTAGTGGGATCTTACAGCAACAAATTTTGGTCTATTTGTTTTTTTGATTGTCTCATATTTAGGTATTTTTTATGCTACCTTTACGTAAAACTGGCAATGTCGTCAATTTCTCGAGATCAGTTCGAGCAACAGAATCAATTTGTTAGCAACTAATTAGCAAGAAAAACTGATATATATTTTTTTAAGTTTTGCCGATTTGGCAGTGCCAGTTTTATGTAGCTACGGGATACCTCGGAACATGATCAGTAAAAACGGTAGAAATTCCTTGAGCCGTTTGCGAGTAATCGCTGAACAAATAAAAAAAATAGATATAGTCGAAGTCGGTTAAAAAAGGACTGAAGTGGTATAGATATGTAGAAGATGAAGGAATAAATAGTAGGTGAATAAAGAAAATTTCCGGGTGGACTTGTATGTGAAAAAGAAAGCAAATTAAACCGAGGAGAGGAGAGATATGGTGGATGATGATATGAAAAAGAGACGGTAATAGAACAACAAATAAGAGAAGGAAAAACAAACTCCTCGATATTAATCAACAACAATAGAAATTTGAAGAAAATAAAAATCACTAAGATAAAATTATTACATGTACTTCGGTGTTAAACTTAGTTCTAACCCATTTTCCGCTATACTTTCTTAATACATTTGTAGAAACAGCAAAACTTCTTTTGCACAAATCTATTAAACACTGTGTTTTGATCTCCGTTGGTGATCTAAAGGAATCTGTGGCCATAAGTAAACTCTAATGTTTTGAACCCTAACTTAGGATATACAAAAGAGGTAGTCTAAAGTTAGTCTAACGATCATCAATTACTATTACACGAAGTTCGTGCTGCTGAAATATGGCTCTCTGTGGGGAGGATCATATAGATAAATCCTATATAATATGGTTGGATAGATGACTTCCCTGTTGGTAAGACCGATGCAGTTTTGTTGGCAATCGTAACAAGGAATTTCGTAAACGTGTCGATTCTTGTTAGGTACTTTGTCTTTTAGGTTACCGGTTAAGTTGGCTATAGTTTGATTGGTGTTGAAGACTGTTTTTATTTGGTGTCGGTTTAGAATCCGTGCTATTTCGTCAGTGATTTCTCAAATGCACGGACGAATGTCCGAAACATACAAAGAGCCCTAAAATCAAAACCGAGACCAAGACGAAGAAAAATGGCAACTTAAAACACACTGCGCTTCACTTCACTGACAGGTTCAGTTATTTGTGAATGTCGAACAGCATCTTAAAACAATGTTAAGTTTTTTCCCATGTATCAATCAATCAGAAGTTCGGAAAAATACTGCCTTGTAATGTCATTTTCTGACTTCTTAAAAAGACCTAAGTCACACTACACTCGAATTAAGCTTGTTAGTTGATACAGAGCGTTCGAGAAAAAAATCCAAAGTGAAAAACACTTGTAACTTCATTATTTCAAATAACACCCATCATTTATTTATACCCTCTTTGGACCCATGTTAACATTTACCGTATGCTAAATAAGAAAAGTGTTCTGATCGATTTTTCCTTAATTGGACAACACACAGCTTCTAAACTTATTAAAACTTCATTAAAGAAAGTTTTAATTAATTGCAAAAAAACCGTGTGAACTTAGATAAATACATATATTTCGAAATTGCAGACACTCCAAGCTAATTTATACATATAAGATTATGAATCACTAGACGAGTAATCTTTAAGTAGTATAGATATCTGTATTTTATGTAGTATAATGTTTGTTATTTTTCGTTGGTGTGTTTTAAGTTGGTTAACGTTATTGTCATTTAAGTATTTTGTTGACTTGACTTATGTAATCACCACTTGTTAAAATAGTTAAGATCTTGTCTTTATCTGCTTTATATGAATTAGGCCACTGTGTTCATTTTTTCTTTTAAATTGATCATGGTTTTGATTTGCACATAAATCACTAGAACTACTGATGAAGTGCTAGAAAGTCAAACAAATAGAAGTCGATTCATTCGTACAAATCTAAACGTTAATAATGCTGAAAATGCCAAAAAATGTCAAAAATCTCACAAATAAAAATGTTAAAAAATTAAAATTGTCAAAAAAATGTAGATGTGGAAAATGTTAGATGAAAAAGTCGATTTCAAAATGACAAAAAATATCAAAAATAAAAATGTCAAATGTGTCATAAAATCAAAATTGTCAAAAAAGTTTAATAATGCAGATGGACAGTTTTAAATGAAAAAAATATTTGAGACAAAAAGACAAGTCAGCTAGTATATAAATAAAATTCTTGAGTCTCTAAAGTAACTGGCTCAGGCCAGTTCTGCGCTCAGGGGCCCCCACCAAATTAAATCCGGCCCTGATTAACATAACAAAATGTTTATCTATTTGACAACTGCTAAGAGCCTCCAATTGGAGGATCCAAGGGGGCGGCTAAGGGACGTTTTATGCTCTTATAGTCATTAATCTCGCCAAAGCCACAGCCAGCGGGGTCAAGCCCTACCCCAAAGGAGGTCAAGACCCCCCCCCAAACGACAGTCCAGCATACGCCTCTGGAGCGTAGTTAAGGGACTATAGTCACGCACACAATTAATAGTCAAATTATCCACAAAATAACAAAGATCGAGAAAACTGGATCCATTTTTTCAAACTAATTCTCTGAAAATATTTGCAATTCCGTAGGAACACGTTGTTATTATTTTTTAAAGATTAATAAAGGCTTTTTAGGCTTTCCGGTTTTACCTGATCTCTAACTATGTTCTCAACTTCCAAAGCACACTGCACGTTGTTAGGATACGGCATCCCATGCGTTATTATTGTTGATTCGAGAGCAACGACAGGTCTGTCATGTTCCAGTGCAAAACTAACCTCATCCGAAATTTTTATATATGATTCGTTCGGTAATTTACTTTTATTAAACAAATAACGTCGTCCGACGATTCGACAAATTTTTTTCGATATCGCAAACATTTTATTGCTGTTTCGTTTACTGTAATTAATGATCTATTTATAAAAACTTACTACCGAACCGGTCTACCGAAATATATCACTTCGTTGATACACGCGAGACTAGAAGATTGAAAATTTGTAATTTTACAGAATAATTTAAGCCAGTTTTGCGCAGGCTGTTCGTTTGGTTGTATATTAATTGTAATTTTGGATAATAATATAAATAAACTGGTGTTTTTAATAAAAATTATCTGTATAATACGTAGACTGATAATGATAAATGCGGAACAAATATAGATTTGTCTTACTGTGATAGTTGTACTAATGTTAATCTACTAATAGACCAGTCGATGTTGACGTTACAATTGTTTTCACAAGAATCAATGTTGCTCTTTTATATTTTTCGAATTGTTTAAAGAATTCTAATATGTGAACGACTGTGCTGTGCGATGTGCTCCCAATTGTAATGGAATTCTCTACTGACCTACAAATAGTTTGGACAGGACTACAACTATGAAAGACAAATATTTCAAATAAAATAACTTTTTTTTTATTGGTATGACGAATTCAAACCTGTACCTACGGGTGAGTTTTGACGATAATTGAATATCAGACTGACCAAAAGCGATCACCCAGAAATATGTAGATGCTATGTGTCAACTCAGTAATCTCACCAAGAAAAATTGACATGTTATATATTGACATGTTATATAATATCTCGAAATTGAGGCATCTCTGAGGATTTTAAAGACATCAACTCAAATAATTTTTCATGAGCAATTGTGTGAAATAATTAGTTTCCAGTTGGATACCGTAACTGGTGACCGAAGAATAGGATGAAGAGTTAATGGGTATTAAAAAATTCTAAACTACTTCAACGCAAGAAACGCTAAAAACGTATTGATCGTCAGTGATGTTACCAATTATCTATTTGAATGTTCCAGAAAGATGAAAGTGTTTCCAAAATGATGGTCGTATAATATCTCCTAAAAGCAGGCCATGTAGCAATACAGCTCAGAGATTACGCACAGTTAGCAAGGCAGTTAAGCTTTAAGAGCAACAAAATATCGCGTTATTAAACTGACTATCCTCCGTACAGTTCCAAGCTAAGTCCCATCGATTTTTTAACATTTTCGAAAATAAAGAACACACGTGTTCAAAGTTTCCAATAGCCGTAAGAAGCAGTTGTTCCGTGAAAAAACACAATTCTGAAAATACGAACAAATGAGTGATTTCCCTGTGGACAATATTCCGTAGATTCCAATTTAAAAAGTGTATGGGAACCCAATATTTTCTGTCACTTTAAATTCACATAGATACCTACCTACACATACAAGTTTATAAGTATATTTACAATAGAGCTGTTAAAAACAAAAAACATTAAATGTTTATTCTGTATTGGGAAATACAGAAATTACATAATTCTAAACGGACTGCAATAAAAAGAGATACATTCCCTCAGGTAATGTCCATATACAATCCATACTCTGATGGGAATTTATCCGATATTTCGTGGAATGCAAGAGGTAGTTTGTCTGGCGACTCGAGGCTGGCAGCTAGCACTGCTGAAATTCCTCGAATCTTCTAGAATCCATGAAGGAAATTTCAGTATTCGGTAGCCGTCTAGTAAACAAACAACAGGAGAATATAAAAGTAGTGGTAATAAATTGTAAGAGGTTTTATATAAATCCAAGAAACATTAGAATTCCATTACTTCCCATAACCAAAACAGCATGCAAAACAAAAAGACAGCCCTCGAAGTAAGCAATCTCAAGAATCAACCATTCCACTATGAAGAACCTAAGAACAGAATTTAAAAGAAGAGTAAGACTTGTTGGAGGTCAGTAAACAGTAAAGACATGCTTCAGGTTATTAACATTTTAGTATAATTAGTTAGTATAAAACTTACCATAGAACAACAGAATTAAGGCCATAGCCAGAGGGGAGGGGGTTACTCCCACTGAAATTTGAGATTCAAGATTCAATTTTAACAAAGTAACAGATTTTTTTAATAAAAATATTTTTTATACTATACATTTCTTATATATTGATTTTTTAAATTTGTTTACGAATAAATATCCCGAGGACACTAGTGAGCAACGACAAAATACCTTTTTCAATGCAAATTATTTGGAATTTGTTATTTTTCTTCATATTACCTTGCATCAAAACAAGCATCTAATAGGAGTTGCATATAAAATATAAGAAAATAAATATTAATAATTAAATAAAAATTATTCTTTTGTAACAATGCTTTTATAATTTTTGAACTTGAGTAATGAGCTCCTCGACTATTATTTACTAAATATTAGAGATGTTGACAAATTATTGATTACGAATTATAAGTAGGCTAATTTTGGCATCCCACCTGTGAACATTTGCTTTTGGCTTTAGACAATGTAGCAGTCTATTGAATACAGCATGTAAATTGTGACAACTGGAACAGTACAACCCCCTAAAGAACTATATGAGCATTTTTAAAATAATTATAAAATCGATAAAAAATAAGGGTGTTTCATTAGTAAGGGGACACAGAATAACAACTAATTTTTAGTTAGTTAAAGTTGAGTTTAACCCAAACTATCTTGGTTAATATTCAAGGATGTGAAATTTATAATTCGCTTCAACATCCTAATGTTAATTTTGGGGGACATTAGAAAATTAAATGTAAATATAAAATGAAAAAACGGTTCATTTTATCGACAATAAACAAGAGTATCTTTTTAGTCCAGATTTATGTTTTAAATTCGTTATCATGCAATATTTTAAGAGGCCCTTACCAGTATCCATTTCTTATTAGACCCATATCTCCCGAAATATAAAAGATTTTACGGAACCCTTAATATACGGGTTCAACTCATTAACAGTGGGTCCGGTACAAAAATATCCAACGACTTCTCGTTTCAGACTTTGATCCTCTATCTTTAAAAACATACATTTTACAGCTAGAATTAATTATCTGGAAATAATATTAAACGCATGTTGTAAGAAGCCTTAATACGGAATATTATTTTTGTTCTATTTATTCCTTATAAACAATTACAATATTTTTAATGTTAGGTCTTTTAAATAATAAATTAAAGAAACACCAAAACCGACTTAAAAACAGAAAAGTTAATTACAAAGCAACATTTTTCTGCAACAAGTAAATACTTATTCTGAAGTCGGTGCCAAGTTAAACAGCAAAGTTGCAAAGTATGAATTAAAAATATGCATACGTAATTATTTCCTGTTTACTTTGTCACTGACTTCAGAATAAGTATTTAACTGTTGCAGAAAAACATTATTTTTTGCTCTTTAGTTAAGTTCCTTTTTAGGGAATTATTTCCTGTTTACTTTGTCACTGACTTCAGAATAAGTATTTAACTGTTGCAGAAAAACATTATTTTTTGCTCTTTAGTTAAGTTCCTTCTTAGGGAATTATTTCCTGTTTACTTTGTCACTGACTTCAGAATAAGTATTTAACTGTAGCAGAAAAACATTATTTTTTGCTCTTTAGTTAAGTTCCTTTTTAGGGTTAACATGACTCCGGATTTCTCCCTCTCTCACATACAGCAATTTTCTCCTCCTACTACTACTACTACTACTACTGGACGGAAAAGGTTAAAATTTGGTATCAGTGTATAGTTTGGTTACCCCATGCAGAGTACATATCGCAAATGCAGAAATTTTCATTTTAGGGGTACTTCTGGGGGGAAAACTAAAAAGATCGACCGTCCCCCCTTATCTTCGAAACTATAAGAAGTAAAATTTAAAAAAAAATTAGAGCTATTGGGCGTCTGAATTTCACCGAAAAAATAAGGGGAAACCTCTAATATTAATTTTGTGGAGCAAATTACCAAATTAAATGGAAAATATAAAATTAAATTGTTTCTAACACACCATCAAATGAAAGGGCTCATTATGTCGAAAACAAATATATTTTTTTCATATTTTTAAAATAAATTATTTTAAAGATATTAACAAAAATATAAGAAATTTTACCCATTCCCCCTACCTTATCTCCGAAACTATAAGCTGTAAAATTTTGAAAAAAAATAGGGATATAGGACCTCACCTGAAAGTTAGTGGAAAAATAAGGAGAAACCCCTAATATTAATTTTAGGGGGCAAATTACAGCATTAAATGGAAAACAAAAAATTAAAATTATTTCTAACACATCATGTAATATATCAGATCAAAGGAATTATGACGAATACAAATATATTTTTTCATATTTTTAAAACGAATATTTTAAAATATATTATCAAAAATATTTTAAAAATTACCCATTCCCCCTTTATTCCCCAAACTATAAGACTTAAATTTTTTTGTTTACAGGAAAAATACGAAGAAATCCCTAATAATAATTGTGGATGTCAAATTATAGAATTAAACGAAATATAAAAAAATATTTTTTAATGCATCATGCAATACATCAAATGAAAGGGCTCATTATGAGGAATAGAAATATATATTTTTCATAATTTTAAAATTAATTGTTTACAAGATAATAACAAAAATATATAAAAAATTCTCATTTCCTGCTTTATTTTCGAAACCATACTACCTAAAATTTTTAAAATAATATATAATTTATAAGAAAAATTAGTAGAAAACCTCAATATTAATTTTTGGACAAGTTATAGAATTAACTGGAAAATAAAAATTCTATTTTCAAAGGCATGATGTAATATATCACATAAAAGGCTCATATTTTTAAATCATTTGTTTAAAATATATTAACAAAAATATTAAACATCGACATAATTCCCACTTTAGAAACTACACTATCTAAAATTTTGGAAAATATATTTTATTGGTTTAATTATTAGTTTATTATCTAAAACTTGACCTATTTTCCCCTTTATCTTCGAATCTACATAGCCTAAAATTCAGACAGTAAATTATAAAAGGCTGCTGTGAAAGTTTATTATTCAAATAAAACTCGAATGTTAATTTTGGAGGCCAAATTAGAAAATTAAATACATATTTATATAAAAATTAAGCGAATCATGAAGCAGATAAAATAAAAAGTCTATGTGTGGAAAATAAAAGTGTATCTTTTTTATAAATTTAACACGCTTTCTTTAAAATATATTAGGGTAAATATAAGAAATGCAGTCATTTTCTGCTTGTCTGAAACTGGAAAATTAGAATCTTTAAGGAACTACGATACCCTTAGTATGCGAGTCCAACTCGCACTTGGCCAAATTTTTTTTAATAGCTATATTTTACAATTTGGAACCATATAATGGGATATTTGATTGCAGTTTCAAATCTAATTAGCTTTTTCAACATTTCCGAAAATAAGGTATTTTACTTCTAAGCAACATTCATTGTTGGTCTAACCTCATTTATTATTGAACAGAATAGTCTAACTACCTACTGCATATTCATTAAATACTCTTCCTTCCTCCAAATTTTATGGTAATATCCGTTTCTTATTAAAAAATATTATTTTGCCATTTTTAATGATATATCAGTTTTCAATACTAATTAACTTATGTTTTATACCAAATCTCTATATTACAAAAAAATAAAGGTGTTTATTTCACTTTTAATGAAAATTAATTCTTAACAAACCTCGTATACAGTTAAAAAAAAGACATGTGATAATTTTAATTTAAATTTAGGCATGCCGACCTTTCTATGACGAATAACTTTATTTCTAATAAATATTATGCATAAAATAGTTTTTCATTTGATCCCAACTTATGTAGACAAACTGTATATGCAGCCCACTGCTACTAATATAAATGGACCCGGCACTCTCATATACGACCAAACTAAAAATGGGTTGAAACATGAGACAAAAATAGAAAGAGACACAGATATATTTGTTTACAAATATTCCGGCTCCAACAGTAGCGTCCAAATTACATTAAATCAAAGGTCATGTTATTCAGATTCAAAATAATAGAACTACGTACCTAATCCACAACTATAAATATATTAAAATGCATTAAACGAGGTGGGCAATAACAAAAACAATTAGTGGCTTAATTACTAATATGTAACAGCAATTATCAAAACATTTATCTCTTCCCGTAAAATGTAGTTTTATTTACTGCTTAGATGACCTATTGTAAAACTCAGTTAACACGTTTATGATCTGACACTAATGGTGAGAAGACAATTGGGCAAACAAATATGCCATTTTCCTGCAGGTAAAACACTGAAATAACACTTTGTTATTGTTTTTTACAATTATACAAAATAATTACTGATTTCAAAAAAGTTTCAACCCCAAAACACATTAAAAATGATAAATTACGAAGTTAACCTCAAATCAAAATGTAAATAAGCAAACTTGCGCTGTTACCTGCTGGACATAAACGGCGTAAAGTATAGCGTTCAGGCAAGGCGTACATATATCTACATTTACGTCTTAGTGGTTACAGCGGAAAGAAGTTTGGCATTGGTAAGGGGCTGTTTACTATTTTCGGGTAAACATCTTTCAACCCATTTTTAATGTAAACAGGCAGGTCCATTTATAGTGGTAGTCATTAATGCAGACGAATCTTCAACCTCCATCATGAAGTTGGTTAACTAACATTTACTTTGATTTATTACCAATCTATTTTATTTACTGACACCCCAGGTTTGTCTTAATCCTATCTATCGCCTTCCCCAAGTCAACAATTGCCAATTTAAACTAGCTAAGTTAGTTGAGCCACTTTCGAGTAATCGTTGAAAACACAAAAAAAAAAGATACAATGTGTCCCAATTCACTTCAGTTGGTTTTGGAATAAATTATCGGTGAAAACCGAAAATGGCGGATTTCGTTTCTCGCCATTAAATCCGAACTGCCAAAATGTGACATTATTCCAACAATTGTCTTTTGTTATACCGCAAACTTTCATTTTTTGTATGTAGCCATATTGCATTGTTTTATTTTTGTAAAGAGCAAAAAATTTCCAGTCTACTGATGTCTTGTAAGTGCACAAAAGATTTGAGTATCGTCAAAATATTCACCTTGTCAAGTTACGTCTTAATTTTTCTATGGAGGTTATGATTTATTTGTCGCAAAATAACATTAATAAGTATAATGTATTAAACGCATTTAATGTACAATAGAACATGAACGACTTCTCACCAAGTCAGAAATAATAAGTACCTACTAATTCCATTTAAGTCCATAATGTAAAATCTAATTAAGTCCTTAACTGCTTCGTAACTGGGTTTAATTTTCTGAGTTTGAAAATGAAGTCCATTGGCATCGAGACATTTTTGACAATTGGTGACTGTTTTGTTGTAGGTACAAACCTAGCAAGTGTATTTCCATTAATACTATTTCTAAATGTTTAAAAAATCTGTCCGAATTTCTATGGTCGATGTTCAAATGCATACACCTCACACTTTGTGTGACCCCAGAGGTACAATCCAAGGGCGAAAGGTCAATGGATCTAGGTCAAGAAATTGGAGTTTTTAATGAAATAATTCTTTAGTCATATTGCTCTATTAAGATGTCCCTGTTTCGAATATTGTTGTGAGCCGATTTAGGTTGTATCAAACAATAATTGTCCTAAAAGTCGATTTCATGAAATCATAAATATTTTTATATGTGTCCAATTAAAAATGGTACGTTAGATTTAATTACTAATGACCCCACACAAAAAGTTACTTCTAAATCTGGTCTGTCGACTTCTCTCTGCCACTTCGTTTATTAAAAAATGCACAATTCGTAAAACTACTCTCTTCGGACCACAAGACACGGCACTCACAGAAACGCCTTCGTCTTGTCCTTGAGCTATTATCGGTTTGTACGCATGGTACTTATTCTTTTTAACACTCTCTGTACCCTTGACTTTCACAGACGAAGGTCCCGTTCTACAGTACTTACGAAGGAACACAAAAAAAAGAACGATGAAGGACTACCCAAAAAGATAGTACCAAGATAGGCAATATGCTTACCAATTGTAGTGAAGAAGAATATTTGTTAATGCTAAACTTGTGGCTTTTCATACTATATTTGTAGTTGAATCGATTATTTTAGAGTTGAGTAATTATTTATTGATTCACATTTTTTACTGGTATATGCTATGTCTTAATTTGAGTGTATCGTAAACTTACTTTTTGTACTTGATTTTTGGAGCAATTCAAAGTCCAAGTTTGTAGCACTGTGGTTCCCCGACTTGAAATAAAAGATCATCAATATTTCATATTGTATTGACAAAAAAATAACAAAACTCACATAAACAAAAGTGTATTATAATATAAGGACATTTAAATTATACATAAACTGAGGTAAACAGATCATCAAACAGTTGAAACAAAAGCAATGGTTGTTCCATAACATTCAAAAACAAAATTTTATAAACAAACTTATCAGTCTTCAATATCTTTACCAATATACATTTTCCAAATGTTTGAAAGCAGTTTTCACTAATGCTTATATTAAAAGTATGCGGAATAGCAACTTTAACTCTTAACCAACATAGTGCGATAAAATTTAATACCAACAATTTTAAACAATAATTGTCGCTGAGAACGCCTACAGAGTACGCCTGAGAACGCCTACAGAGTACAACGTGCTCATTTTGATAACCCCAAACCAAAATATGTTGCTCAAACGAAAAATTATAAAATATCAAGTTCTAGTAAACATACCAAGCGTTTAAACACAAAGAATGAGAAACGCTGAATTGAAACCCATTTGGAACAAGAAATTGACGCCAAAGTAAAAAAAATAATAAAGGTCAAACGGAAATTAGTGAAGATGACATCTTAAAATGATTAAATAGTCTGACAGAAGGGAGCGTTAGTGATGTCTTATTGGATCATAATAGTAATCACAATATAGTTTTTTTTTATACAAATTGGAGAAAATTCCTTCTACTCACAGGGCACACCGACAAAATTTAATTAGTCAGATACTTTGTAATATTGGAGTAGTATATATTATTCAATAAGTAAAACTAATATCTGTATCAATCCTAATCACATGAAACGAAAACATTTGCCAATGATGGAACCGGTAGTGATATATTTAAAACATCAATGACAGTGAAGAGTATTCTTTTTCCTTTCAGACCTGTTTTGAGGAACCACCAGTTTATTAGAATTTCAAATAGTGACAGTTTATTCCAATTTTTTAATATTAATTATTACCAACTGCTAATAAAGAGTTCCTGCCTCACCATAAATGCAATGCTATTAGCAGTTGCAATTTAGAATATTCTTAAAAGGTTAACTGTAGAAATTTGAACTAAAAAAAAGTTTAACTGACCAAAAAATACATTATTTCGTCACTAGATTTGTATATAAGCAACTCAAAAACAATGCTATGTGGTTAGATTCAACCACAATTTCAAATTATGCAATGAGATATTTAAAGGACAGTACTCTGATAACACCGAAAACTACTATGCTACTAAAATGGAAAATGAAGGCGATTTTTTAAATATAATCCAGAAACAATAATGACAATAACCAGTTCAAACAGAAAACGTTAATATTCAATATTTGGAACTAACCTATTACCTCACAGTTCTTTACTTCCAAACTTTTGGATTGTTAACACAATAACTAAATCCTACATTTTTTGTAAGGGAATTAACAGTATGAAACTAATGTTCAAGTTTAAAAGTGTAATTTAGGACTTACGTGAGGATTCATAACCTCTAATTTGGTAAAGTAATATTTCATGATTATCAATAATTATAAAAAAGTTTTTAAATAAAACCTCATTTGAGATGATAAAAACATTAATAAACAATTCAAAGACAATATTCAAAGCCAAAATATCAATACAAGTGTTGCCGTTTACATTTCAGGAACTAAAGTGCTGCCATATGTCAACCGACGCCCCTAACCTGTTTGATTTTTTTTACACTACTTACTCATAATGTTTTGATGTCTATGCGCAGTTTGTGTTGTATACAGTGACATGAAAAATTGATACAAGGCCAAGACATGAAATTAAGTCGTGAAAATTTAAGTGAATTTATTTTGTACAACTTTCGGCGTGGATTATCTCAACAACCGTGCATCGATGAACTTAATTCGGCTTTTGGTGACGAAGTTCTATCAAATCCACTATATATCGAGGGTATACGGAATTCAATGATGGCCGTAATTCGCTTAGCGATGAATTCCGTGAATGTAGACCAAAGCCGGGTGTTGTTTCAGAAATAAATGAACTGCGGGAAATGATAATGCAAGATGGTCATGTGATTTAACGTGAGTTTGAGGTATCCTTGAACATCCGTCGGACCAGCATACATTCATTATTGCATGAATATTTGAATGTCAAAAAAAATTGTTAGCGTTAGATCCCACATAATTTAGCAATCGCTCAAACAATTAAAGTAAATAGTCGATGACTGTATGGGTCTTTTAAGACGAACCAAATCAAAACAAAAGTTGTTCCCGGAAATACGAAACAAAGGGACATGTGAGAACTATATCATTAATACAATGTCGGGCGGTCAATACTGAATGATTCAGAACCATTTGATTGTCAAAACTGTACGAGAAAATGAAGGAAACCAACCGCTCTCATATATCGACTCCAACAGGAAACTTTTTGAGAAATGAGTAAGTCGAATTCATGGGTTACCGAGTTACAGCGCTGATTTGGAACCCAATGATTTATTTTTATTTCCGAGAATTGTTTCATGCGCATGCAAAGTGCATTGATCTTCATGGAGAATATAAACCCATTTACAATGATTAATTTCCTTTTTTTGGTTCACTACTCCCGAAATATAAACGAAACCTTTGCAAAATTATCAAGTTTTCATATTAATGAGATTCAATGATATCGTATAAGGTAAGTAAATTAGTGGAATGTATTGAAATTCCTATCAAATTTAACTTTATTTGTTTTGAAACAGGCCATTTTCAAATTTGTAATCAAGCCCATTTACAAGTAACGTTAATTTTACTAAAATTGGTAAAATATCAAAATGACCATAATTTGACTTACAAAATACTTTTAGTTACATTTCCAAATAAGACGAGATATATTTTTTAAAAATATACTGATAATTCCCTATGCAAGGCAATGAGATGAAGGTTCTTATAAGACTAGCTAATATTTTAGCTATAGAGTTATTCATATAGTAAACAAAATAGCGAGCTAGTGAGCACCGTTTGCGGCCAAAATTCCAATTACCAACTAAATGGTAAAAAGGACAGAATATAAGTCACTGATCAAGGCAGAGATTTAACTTTTGTTGAGATCAGAGGGATACATATTAAATGCATAACCGTACCCCGTACATTACACAAACATACTCTATCTACAGTAATTTTTTTTTCTTGTATTTGATTTTAACCTTAATTTTTATTACTAGTTATCTTTCACATAATTTCTTACATAAAATGAGCACAAACAGCTAGCATGCCTGGGGTTATAGTTTCCCCCATTTTGAAAAAATACCATTATCAGTTAGTACATGACTTTTGGCAGTTTAGTTTGGTTTACTCCATGAACATGATAACAAGAGTTGTAAAAACATATGTCAAGTGTTTTAAATAAAGATTTGGCGTTAGGGTGCAAAACTGTGTTTTTTACATTTGTGAACACAAAAGATCCCACAGCATTTCCATTACATGACTTGCCAATCTTAATTTATACATGTATTCTTGAGACGTTGCATTAGTGTCCTTTTTTTCCTTATTTGGAGAGGTTTCACGCGTATATGTCTTGCCGCACAAGATACACTGTTTCCACAATTTTTGGAATTTAGATTAGCATTTTCCGCTTTTTTGTCAAATTTGAGCATAGTGTATTGCTTGCCTTAAAAACGTTTTTACTTTGTATGTATCTTCAACACATTTATTATTTTTTAAGAGATGAGAAAATAGGATAGACTTTCATAATTTCCGGGTTGTTTTCAGTGTGTTCGTTGTTATTTGAATTAGACGTTTGTGTTGTTTGTGTGGTTTGTTGGTTTCTTTGATTTTTCTTCATTTGAATAATCAAGCGCGCAAACCGAAACAACTAGCGAAAAATCAAATGTGTTCAAGACAAATACAAAGTAAAAGCGATGTTTAAACGAAACAATACACTAAGATTAAATTCACAAAAGCAAAACCCGAAATCGCTATTCAAACTTCCAAAAATTAGCTGGAATTCATACACCAGTGAAACATTACCATCAAGATTTCTCCAAATAAAGAAAAAAGAACACCAATACTACGTCCGAAGAAGACATATAGATAGATAAAGATTGGCAAACCATGTACTAACGGATATTGGTAAACATAAATGGATTGTCACAAGGCCAAGATAGTAAGGAAAGGAGAACAGGTCAAGAAAAGAAAAATCAGAGTGCCTGTATGTTGTTAAATAATATAGAAATTGGGACACCTTTTATAAAGATAGATGCATCATGGCCACAGATCGTGACAAAAGAACATCAAAAAAAGAACTACAAAATCAAATAGTCAAATAATTGACAATTGCAAAAAAAGTACAGCATAAGTACTATTGCTTCAAAATTATCGAAAAAAAAAACATATTGAAAATGATTCCTGAGAAGGAAGTATCATACATTATACCTTCAAAAAAATATCTTTAATTATACAGGAAAACTAGTTGACAATTCCAACGACCTACTTTGTCTGTTAATTCTGAGAGAAATTTTTCTATAAGAAGGCAACTAGTGTGTGTACAATTTCCACAAATTGCCTAACTACACTTTGATTTTTCAGTTAATTAACAAATCTGTTTTCAAGCATGTGCAGGTAAACCCAAGTGAACAATCAAACTACCCGGTTTCATTATTGAATAATGAAACTTAATGGAAGCCTGACTTATAAGTCGTAGATTTAAACATACTTCATAAGTTGTTTTTTAATTGATTAACTCTATAGCATAAAACAAAATAGAGGAACTTAATTTTGGAATCAATCCAAATGTGTTTCAATTTAAATGAAGCTAATTTCATCAATGTAAATATTAACTTGTGTGAAACTGGAACAGATCCAAAGGAGGCAAATCCAAATTCAAACTACCACCCAAAATGTCCAAATCGGGTTCTGTTATTTTCTTGAACCTCTCGTTCACGAACTGATCCACGTTCATGACTTCATCTGAACTGGTCGAGTTATCTAAAAGAGTGCTAGTGGTATCCACAGCCGTAAGCATAAGGTCATCGACGGTAGTACGCAGATTTGGCAAGTGAAGTAAAGAATTTTCGGTAAGCAGATCTTGATGTACTGATATCCGATCGTCCAGCGGTCCGGCTAAAGGTTTTTTGGTAAATTCATTCGACAAATTCGAGTTTTCGGTTTGTTTATTATCACAGGGAGTTTCAGTTGATTTGGCATTCGACTCCGGAACTGAAAGAAAATCTTTATTATGGTAATCGCAATCACCAAAGAAGCCTGCAACATAGTAAGGGTGTTGTTATTAAGATAATCACTTGTAAAATAATTGGTTAAATAACCAAAAATCAAATATCAAAAGTCTCACTATCGAAACTGTCTCCATTTTAACAAATAATAGAAATGATATAAAGAAAAAACCCTATCATAATACAAGATGATATTGATAGAAAGTTGAGAAAAGTGATCTTATTTTCCAAAATAGTAACAAAAGAATTAACACAATTTTATCAAGATATACCGGGTGATTAATTTCAAGTATACTAAGTTGGCAAAACCCAAATTGTAGTGGCAACGTTGAACGGTTGGTACCTAAAATAAGGATACCATGTGTTAATGCCTTTGCGGCATTTTTAGGTTAACTTTTACTACACTCCCAGTTTCTCTAAATCTCTTGACAATACAATTTAATTTTGATGTTGTGAAAATGTTTGGATGACAATTTATACATCAGGATATTCAGTAATAAATTGTTTGAAACATGAAACAGGTGATATTTTAAGTTTTCAACACAGTGTCAACAATAGTCGAACTGAAAAATATCCTAGTCTACATTTGCGTTGCCAACTCAGTTGAGATTGGTCACCTTTCGTACTCTACCCTAAAAATGTAATATTAAATTTATAATGCTTAAAAAGGAAGCTCTAAATATTTGCAGTCTAGCGACGTACATTTTTATATAAAAAGATTCTATAAATTATGTTTTCTCAAAATAAATTTTGACAGATGCTTTTTTACTTGACACTGTAAAGGATGCATCATAAGTTCTACATGTGAAGCACAAAAACATTGTTTATCTACATTAAAAGCTTGTGCTATATCTGTAGAAACCGATTTATCGAAGACCGTTCTACATCACTACTACCAGTAATACAACCTTATTTCCTTGGTTCAGTTGGATTAATAATTAATACTGCATTATTATTAAAATAATTGAAAAAGAAATGGTTGAAAAATTAAACAAAAATTATGAATATTTTCAAAATAGGGATGTGTTGATTCTGAACAAATTCAATATAAAAAGAAGTTTAAAAATAGTTTTAGTGCCTTTAGAGTTAATTTTTAGCGCTAATAATAACAAGAATATCTGGCCTATCTGTTCTTGATACTTTCGACCAATGAGACTGAACTCTACAAGAGAGTTGACAAAGATTAGTTATTTTCAAATGTACTGAAATAAACAACAGTTTGCAGTGCAAGTACTGCAAAATCTGTGGAGCACCATGAAAAATTTCAATGACCCAATACAATCAAAGAGTATCAATGATATTGTACTGCATTTCACTTGATCTACAAAGTTAAATGGATTTAAATAAAGAGTAGTTACAGAAACATCAATCAAGAAGCTTTTAGAAATAAACTGTGGTACTGTAGATGATCTAAAACGTAGTTTCGGAACTACAAATGATTCCAAGATAAGTCGAAGATGTTTTGAGAATGCACTCTGAAATCACATATTCAATTAATTTACCGTCTAAAAAATTGTCCTCGAAGTCTCGTTCAGCGGTGTAGAGTTGTATTCATAACATCCGACTGCCCCCATATAATAAAAAATTCTTACACATAAAATGACGTAGTACCTATAAGACCAAAGCTGACAAAAAACAAGTCTGTAAGGATATATTAAAGATCATCATTTCCATAGGTCTTTTAAAGAACAAGAACCCTCTTTAAAAAGACGAAAGTACATTTGAATATTCAAATATATTTTTAATTTTCAAATGCATAACTATTATTCAGTTTAAAACACGTTTTAATTGTTTCCCAACAACAATAACAATTCTTTCAATGTACTGAAGAAGTAACACATTTTAATTTTTCTGTTAAATATTATATTCTAGCTTAAATAACAATTTAAACTTCATAAAATTAAATAGAGACTGTTTTAGCAGTTTATTTGAAAACAATACAATTACTCTTACTTGTTGAAGAATCCGAAATCAGCATACGAGTATATTCAACATGAAGTTTAGGCTGGGTGATATATATCCGACAGTTTTGAATTTGCTGCGATTTTCGAATTACATTTTCTGAATTGGAATTTGGCATTTATATAGACCATATGTCCATTTAATAATGAAGCCTTACTCATGATTGTGCCAAGTGCCATAATTGTGCCAAGTGCCATAATTGTCAAAATGTACTATAGAAGTAAATGGCGTAAGCTAGAGTTTAGATGTAGATGTCACTCTACGGAGATTTGAGTTGGAAAACTGTCCATAAAAATGAGTTAATTTAAGATGGCGTTACTGTAGGAGAATGCCAAATTTCATTTTAGTTTTACTTCAGCAGAAAGAGTGAGTGAATCTTGGGAATTTTGCTACGGCAACGCCATCTTAAATTTACCCACTTTTCCAAGCACTTTCTATACACGGAGTTTCCTCCACCTCTGTACTCTATAATAAATGTATTAAGGCAAGTTTTAGACCGCAACAATAAACCGAGTAATTTTATATTTATACCTTTTTATATCCTGCAAATACATGAATGAAACCATAAATTTCACAATCCTAATTAGTCCATCACCCATAAAAGAAATCATCCAACCCCCCTTGTAAAAAATTTCTGGCTACAGCTTTGAATATACCGTTTCTAGTCAAGGACTTCATCAGACTTCAACCTTCTAAGTAGACACCTTATATTGTAAAATATTGTTATGAGAATTCATCCGACAGCTGGTGGAATCGGCCATCAACCAATTCGTGGAAGGGACATTATTCCGGTGCTTCTGGGAATCCGAAATGTTTCGTCTCTCAACAGGCCGACCGCTGCCGTTACTGGGAATTCCCTTAAAGCTTCCAGAAAATGAAAGAGTTTCCCGATGGTTCGTGGACTTACCAGACAATTCGGAGAGAAATATATAAATATGGACAGCTGGCGATAGGAGGCATTCTGTTTTCGACGGTCGTATTGTATAGTTAAGATAAAATGTAAATAGTTTCTGTGAACATAAATTGTGTTAAAGTAGTGGAAATAAATTTGAGTGAGTTGGACTGTGTTTTTAAGTAAATCCAAGAACTGAACTGAACCCGAGTGTGAAAATAAAAACATTACAGTGGTGACAGGTGTAGGTGTATTTGTGGAACTTTTGAAGTGAAAAATAAATAGACTGACAATGTTTAAAAACGTGAATTTGGACCAATTGAAAGTGACGGACTTGAAAAAAGAACTTGAGGAAAGGGATATAGAAATTAGTGGGAAGAAAAGTGAATTAATACAACGAGATGCTCTAATAAATGAAGGTAACGACCCCGATACTTATTTATTTGAAGTTTCTGGTAATGGGGACACGAGTATGCTATTAAAGAAAATAGAAGATAAACTAGGTACAAACATTACAAGATAATTCTCATATCATGAAAGAGGTGTTAGAAGACAAACTACTAGAAAATTCTAAAACCCTAGAAGAGAAATTACTAGAAAATTCTAAAAACTTGATCGAGGTATTAGCAGAAAATTCTAAAACGCTGGAAGACAAGTTACTAGAAAATTCTAAATCCTTAGAAGAAAATTTGAAAAGCATGCTGGAAGAGATATTCGAGAATGAGGCTCGGATGGAACAGCTAAAACAAACAATGGTCGAAGAGTCAGTCAAAAATGAAACGCGGATAAAAGAGCTAAAGCATATAATGGAGGGTGAGATCAGCAAAATAAAAGAACAGGTAGTCACAATGCAAAGAGGAGAAACCGAAAGCAGAAACAGTACAGAGGTAGCGGATTCAAAAATTGGCCTCGAGGGGACAAGACACAAAAGGAAACCTCCCCAATTTGATGGAAAATCATCATGGAGTAATTATCGTCGCCAATTCGAGGCTGCAGCTAAGCTAAAGGGATGGTCGGCAGAGGAGAAGGCCATAGCACTAACCATAGCCTTGAGAGGGGATGCTACAGATATCTTATAAACGTTGAATACCTCGGAGCAAGAAGACTACGAACAACTGGTCAAACATTTAGAACTGAGGTATGGCCAAACTCATTTGGAGTACGTTTATCACTCCCAACTGAAAAATCGCCAACAGAAATGTAATGAATCCCTACAAGAGTTTGAAGTTGATATTGCCCGTCTGATTCGCCTTGCCTATCCAGCCACACCGGAAAATGTAATAGAAAGGTTAGCAGTGCAAGCAATTTTGGATGGACTTCGGGACCACGAAGCCAGACAAGCATTGACCCTAGCTCGACCGACTCAATTAATACATGCACTGGCTCGAGCTCTGGAATTCGAGGATGCGAAAACTACCTGCAGAGGTCAACCCAGAGTTCGAATCGTTGACGGAGAATCCGATAATGGCGGAAACGATGAAACCTCTGTAAGAAAGATAATAGAAGAAGTCCTTACCAAGAAAAGACTAGTGAGATGTCGGAAGTGTCGAAAGGTAGGACATGTCCAGAGTCGTTGCAAGGAGAGCAACGGAGTACAGTCTTCCTCGCCGGAGAAACTAAAGAAGATCAATAAAACACGGACGACAGCATTACACCCGCAATCTGATGGAATGGTAGAACGGATGAATAGAACAATTAACCGCCATTTGTCAAAGATAGTCTCTGACCACCAAAGAGACTGGGACCAGTATCTGCACTTGTTTCTAAAGGCATATCGTTCGTCTGTGCACGAGTCCACAGGTCAGACCCCGGACAGTATTATCATGGGATGAGAATTAAGACTACCATGCGATTTGAAGTTTGGATGTCCCCCAGGAGAAGAGACCGCAGGTGAAGACTATGTCAGCCAGCTACGTCAAATGATGAACGACATCCATGAACGAGTCCGGTTAAACATCGAGAATGTCAGTGCCCGAATGAAGGAAGCCTACGACATCAAAGCCGAGGGTGGAGAATTCCAAGTTGATGATCTTGTTTGGTTGTATAACCCGCAACGTCGACGTGGATCTTCGCCCAAGCTACAGAGATCTTGGGAGGGGCCGTACCAAATTGTGAAGAAAATCAACGATGTTGTCTACAGAATAAAGAAGCTACCTCGGGGAAAACCAAAGGTCGTACATTTCAACAGGTAGCTCCTTATGCCGAAAGTCATGACAGCGAAGATGACCAACCCCAAGTCCGCAGCATCCAACCACCCGATGACGAGATAACCTTCGAGCGGTTTATGGCACTGTACTCTGATGGGCAGAAAATGCAGCACAACGTAACGAAAGAGGAACCCCGAGACCTGTTTGAGGTGCCCATACAATATGCCCTGGCTCATTGTGTGGCTCGAGATCTCCAGATGTCCAAAAGAATACCCAAGGTGTTTGCCAAAAAGTACGGCCAGTTCCAGAAGCTACGTGAACAAGATCCAGTGGTAGGAAAGGTGCTTCATCTCGAAGATAAACAACCAGTAGGTACCAGAGACATCTTTTATTTGCTAACGAAAACATTCTCGCAGGACAAGCCAACATACAGCGATCTTTGGAAGACTCTTGTAGAATTGAGGAATGTGATGATGGAGAAGAATCTGATGAAATTGGCGGTCCCAAAGATAGCCTGCGGGTTGGATGGACTGAATTGGAGGGTGGTGAGAAGTATGATGGAAACAATCTTTCGATTCAGTGGCAACGACGTCTTGGTATGCTGTCTCAATATTCGCAGCCCACTTTCGAAGACCGTTAACTGTTACTTCCACCAAACTTCCCGTTGTCGAAATGGAGAGTCCTGCAACTATCGTCACACCGGAAAAGATTCTAGGACATTCCGGGAGGAAATGGTCTTAAGGAGAAGGCAATGTTACGCGAATTCATCCGACAGCTGGTGGAATCGGCCATCAACCAATTCGTCGAAGGGACATTATCCTGGTGCTTCTGGGAATCCGAAATGTTTCGTCTCTCAACAGGCCGACCGCTGCCGTTACTGGGAATTCCCTTAAAGCTTCCAGAACATGAAAGAGTTTCCCTAGGGTTCGTGGACTTAACAGACAATTCGGAGAGAAATATATAAATCTGGACAGCTGGCGATAGGAGGCATTCTGTTTTCGACGGTCGTATTGTATAGTTAAGATAAAATGTACATAGTTTCTGTGAACACAAATTGTGTTAAAGTAGTGGAAATAAGTAGTGGAAATAAATTAGAGTGAGTTGGACCGTGTTTTTAAATAAATCCAAGAACTGAACTGAACCCGAGTGTGAAAATAAAAACATTACAATATCGAAAAAGGTATTATCAGTTTAGGAAGGTTTTAGGAAATGTACTAAATATTTTGAGCGATTTATATTTTGAGCGATTTATATTTTGTGGCATCACAGTTAAACAACGTTAAACACAGTACGACTTTGGAGTCTCCCGGAAACTCATTATACTTTAAGTTATTTAACCCAGTTTTATGAGTGAAATTCAAAAATAGTTATTTCAGAATTCGATCAGTTGAGGGAGGCGCAACTGATGAAGGTTCTCGACTAGAAACAATAAATTGTCTTGCGTTGACTGAATTGTAAAATCGCAAAAAGATAGTTCGTTTTTTTTGGTTTAATGATATTCAACGACAAACACGGTTAGCTATATATCACCCACTCTACATTTTAATCAAATAAGAAAAACAGCCAATTACTCACCTGTTTCAAAGACTTTCTCTGCAGGTTTATCAGTCCCATTAAAATATAACAGGTCTACATGCGAATTACTAGTCTTAACTTCTATATCACAGACTTGTTTTGGGTTTTCTTTATCAACATCTTCAGTCCCATCTTTAATTTCCTTAATATCACCTTTGCTGCCAGAATCGTCCACTTTAACTGCTTTTTTAACAGTTTCGCTATTCTCCTTTGATAAACTAACTGATTTAAAGAAATCTGTATTTGTTATCAACTTAAAAACAGTAACGTCTTTGTATAATTCGCTATCGTTGAATTTGTACTGACCCGGGGGAAGCCCTATCGCATTACCCAAAACTTTATCAACTTCAACGTAACTTTTGTTAGCTTCGACTTCTTTAAAGAGGGCGCTGGTTAGAAGCAACACATTGTGCAGCAAATTCGTCAATTCTCCGCAAAATTTTTGCCCTCGTTGTGCAGGTGGACATTTCTGCGTTATGTCTACTAAATAATTCCAAACGTCAAAGTTGTTCTCGTTGCGTGCTATAGGTAAAGGACCGTGATCGGGATATCTCTTGATGTGTTGTATCAACTTCGTTTTACCTAAGTAGACTGCTTGGCATTTCGGACATCGGTATTGAGCAGCTATTGTTCGTTTCGTGTTTTTAACTGGCTTCGGAGCCGGCTTTTCCACATTTTCCACGGGTTTCGATGGAGATTCTTCAACGTATTGTTCGAAGTCAGTGGTTTGGATTTCCATTTGTCCATTTTCAGAAACAGTCTCCTTTGATTCTATATTTTTGAAATCCTAAAATCATTGCATATATTGGAAAAAAATGCATAAAATTTAGTTTTAGTAATCAATAAATAAAAAGCTATAACTGCAAACATGGAAGGAGCATATTGAACGAAGCAATTATGTGACCGACGGAAGATCCAGTCATGACGCCCCCCCCCTAACCGGCTAAAGCGTAATACAAATGGAAAAATGAATCACAGTAAACTAATAAAAAGAAAGAGTTAAGTCATATGATCTTAAGCGGTTATGCAGAAAAGTAATAACTTATAAACTGAAGGAGTTTATTAGTAAGTAATAACACTTGGATATATTGTCACATTTTCTTGTTCTTTTCTTCTTGCTGTTTTAAATTCTGAAAAGCTGAAACTGGTCAAGATATTGTAAATCTTGTTTTGCATTTTTTAATTTTTGTATGTATGACGATAGACCTTGTTCCTGAGTTTATATCTATCACAGTAAATTCAGTTAACATTCTATCTGATTTTATAGCATGCAAGTCATTATTATTGATATTGTCAACTTGTCCACACATCCGCAGATACATCCAATTTACTGATATCACAAGTAGAGTTTCATTACTCCATTTCTTAAAACTAGCAAGTCCATTGACACTACACATTATAGAATAGTTTGCATGTTTAATTGCTAAATTATTATACATTGAAACAAAAATAACCTCATTGAATTGTTGTATGCCATAGAACACAAAGTGTACAGTTTATACGAAATTTGTCATTATGAATCCTTTTAATTTTTTAATTTCTTGTCCCCCTGCACTTTTTGAAATATACAGATTATCAAGTTTATGTGGTGTTATTCCCAAAGAAGTCGGCAAAAATAAAAGACATTATGGCTGTGATTCAGCATTCTAGAGCTAGTATCTTTATCAATTATATAAAACCATGGAATGTCTTGTTATCCAGTGATGCTCCTATTTGATATGAATGCTGAGATTGAGCAGACCTCAATAATTGATCTTTGAATATTACCAAATGTGTTTATAAAGGATCCAAAATGTTTGAGCTCAATATTCAGTGAATAATGTAAAACTTCAGTATGTTGAAGTTATAAATAACCTGGGGACATAGTTTAATGAGCACATTTTGTATGTTTTATAATTACTTATTAGTAAACTTGTTGATTTTATTGCTGAAAAAGCACAAAATAATGCCATAGAATTCACTGTGACTTAGTTAACAATGCTTGAGTTCTCTGATGTATCTGATTCAAGATAATCTATCAAATACTTAAGTTTTTCAATCGAAAATACCAATGTCCCTTGCTCTAGATTATGTACAGTAAATCCAGTTAGAGATTTTCACCCTTTCAAAGACACCCTGAATTTACCAAATAATTTCTGACAGAAATTGACAAAGATCATTTTAGTTATTACTAAACACCCTATTATTCATAGTATTTTAATTTAACCAGCAATCTACATCCATGGTTAATTATCAATATAACCTTTATTTTACAATGCCTAAAGTATTTACTGGCATATAATGAGAAAAATAATATATTGGAAATTGGCTTTACCTTCTCTATGTGCTTTGGAAACCGCACAACTCGACCTGACCTTGTTTTTGGGGCAAGCTTAGGGGGCTTTGGAGCAGGAATTACTGTGGCCACAGGTTTCTGGTTTACACTCTCTTCTGGTAGTTCATCTGTTTTAGCTTTTTTAGCCTTTTTGGGACGACCCCTCTTCAAACCTTGAAACTGAAAAAAATATATATATAAAAAACGTTGTAAAAGTGATTCAGTTTTGTGTCAATGTTTAAAATATATAAGATCAGTTGTAGAATATGCTTGTGAGATATGATCTACACATCAAATTGAAAGGATACAGAGAAAGTTTATTAAGTTTGTGGGCTTCAAGATGGGAATTCCAAAAGAAGAAATTTTATATTGTTACGAAATTTACTTAAGCCCGCCCTGTTTCATTCCAGTACGACATCGATCGCTTTTAGGACAAAAAAATTGTTCTCGAAATGACTCGGCAGCAGTAGAATTGATAATGAATTGTATGAGAGTTTTTGATACTGGTTTTAAAAGGAGCGGGAGTTAGTTAGACAGCGACGGCGAGCGTATATTGTAATGTTATTGTGATATTTGAATCAGCTGTTCTGTATAATTTGATGTAAATAAAAGTTCTAGGAAAGTGAAAATGAATATTAGTTTTGATCATTACTGTGATCAATACAATATGGAAATGCCAGTATTATGTTGATTAGTGTCATTCTAGGAGTCAGGTTAGGATTATTACTATTTAACTTTTTTATGCAAAAAATATTTGAAATACTTTTTTTTAGAAATAACAATGAAAAATTACTTATATTTATTACAATTAGACTTGCATATAGGCTTCCTCATTGATACACAATAAATGTTCCCCAGTTAATTATTTATAAACACACATTGTGTGAATAAAATAGCATAAAACTAGATACCCATAAAAAATAAATAATGTACAATTAAAAAGATTTCATTCTGAATTTTATATTTTGTGCTGGTATTACACTACTGATGTTATAATAAAACAGTGTGGTTTCCAAATTAAAAGGTTTACAATGAGAAGTTTGAAAAACAAACTATTTAATGCAGAGATTCTGAATTTTACTTTGTTTTTATTGAAATAATTTATCAAATGAACCATAACAAATAAGACATTATTTTAAATTGCCAACATGGGATCCTCGTTTTTACTGAAATTTTAATTTAGTTTTATTTTGTCAAAGTATTCCTTGACAATACAAATAAAAATATCAGCTGCAAGTTAGATGTTTCTCACCAACATTGCAAATTTAACTTCAAAAAAATTCAGGAAAGTACTTCAAAGGATAAACTAGTGTTCAACTAACCTGCAAGTTCAGTTGTTCTGGGTACACTACTTCAAAAACAACATTGAGCTTATCATCAGAGTTGTTGCCATTCATTTTATTGTTGTTCTGCTTAGATGTTGTATTTTTCTCCAATACTTGTACATTTTTATTTCTAATCTGCAAATTCTCCAGAATTTGAATATTGTTGTTAGTGCTTTTCTTATTCTTATTTATAATGTGACGTTTTTTGTCTATAATGTGATTATTGCTCTCTAAAATTTGTATTCGATTATTTATAATTTGAGGATTGTTATCTAACAAATGTCCATGACTGTCTATTATTTGCACACTATTATCTACAATTTGCATACTTTGGTCTATGACTTGAACATTGTTGTCTATAATTTGTGTAATTGGCTGAACACACATTTGTTCTCCTACAGCTTCCATATATGTGTTACCATTACCAATATAATGAAATATTTGAGCATCCTCAACTGTTTGAGCAAGTCCATTAAAATCAGTTACTTGTATGGCATTTACGCCCTAGAAATAAGTCATTACCCTAACGATCAAAACAAGTTCATTATTTTACTTACATCTTTTAGGTGGAGCACAAATGGAACACCGATATCGCCAGACATATTTTATTGTAGTAACAGTCTTGAAATAGATTTTTTTACTAGCAATAAATGTTATATTGATACTATTTTCGTTTCGCAACTATGCAAAACATTGGGGTTATTATTATTATTAAAATGTCAAAATTTGTCTTTAAACTTGTTTCCCACCACAAAACAGCAAATACAGAGAACACCAATGTTATGTATTTAATTTTGGTAATTTAAAAAAAAACTCCGAGAAATTTTGAGCATACCGTAAATCAGGAAAATACATTTTAACGTGACATATAGCAGTTAATTATAAATTTCTATACAGAAATAACTAATTAACCTTTTTCAACTAACATCTGTCATTTAATCACAAAACACATTGCAAATTGCAAATCTCATTTCATCATTTCATGGTATGATCTATGATTTCATGTTTTTTTGATTGACAAACACCTGAATTTTGTTCTATTGTATGATCTGTGATTTTGTTAGTGGTGTATTTATTTTCAATTAAGTGGTTTCTCTTTCAGTTTAAATACTATAAAAAACAAGTAAAAATGCCATTTGCTAATCAGCCCTCTGTACACATAACAGATTTAACAGATGATAACTGCAAGTTTTACATTGAAGATACCGATCTCAGGTAAACCAAATTAGCATTACCTTCAATTCTGTACTCTAGATTTCACCATGTTTTAGTGTTGCGAACAGCATTCGCCGCGTCCTTATTGCAGAAACACCAACATTAGCAATAGATTGGGTTAAATTAGAAGCAAATTCAACAGTGTTGAGTGATGAATTTTTAGCCCATCGAATAGGTTTAATACCACTAATTTCTGATGAAGTAGTCCAAAGATTACAGTATCCCAGGGTGAGTGTTGTAGTTCTTATATTTTTTATGCACTAATTGACGAAAGGGCATTATTTGTATAATGTCCAGACAATCAATCAATCAATCAATCATTTATTGGTTTTGTAAATACAAAGTATAAAACAGGTCACAGAAAAAAGACAAATTACAAACTAAGTACAACAATACAAAGTAGGTAGGGACAACACTAATATAAAGCAGATAAAAGTAAATCAGAAAATATAATTTTTTGAAAAATCTAATATAGTTGGCTTCCAAGGGATCACCTACTTGAGAACATCTGTAATATCATAAAAAATGTTTTCATGTAAGTATTTTTTTAAGTATCTCCTGAAAATGTTGTAACCCTCTACTTGTGTGATATTTTCTGGAAGTTTATTAAAGATTCGAATTCCCATACTTAGTGGGCCATTAAATGTAAGTTTCATTGTATTAATAGGGGTTTTAATCAGATATCTAGTTCTGGTGTTATAATGATGTGTATCACTCTGAGTGATTAGTGTATTTTTATTCCTGTAAATATAACTAGCAGCCTCTAAAATATAGAGACTTGGTAAAGTTAAAATATATAATGAAGAGAAGAGAGATCTGCAGGGATCATTCCATTTTTTCATCATAATAATTCTAATACATTTTTTCTGTAAAACAAAAAGCATTTTCTGAAGTGAAGAAGATCCCCATAATAAAATACCATAAGTTAACCTTGATTGTACTTCTGCATAATAGAAATTTTTTAATGCTTCTAAGTTTAAAACTTTCACTAGACATCTCAACTGAAATACCTTAGTATTTACTATTTTTATTACTTCATATATATGTTCTTTCCATGTTAGGTTCTCATTTAGTGTAATGCCAAGAAATTTTGTTGTATTGCTGCGTGATACTATTGAATTTTGGGTTTTAACTGTTATATCTTGGACTACCTTTTGTTTGGTATGAAAGAGTAGAAAATGTGTTTTTTGCACGTTTAGATACAATCCATTATTTGAAAACCAAGTTTCCAACTTATTTAGTAAATCAGCGCATGATAACTGTATCTGGTGAAGAGACTTTCCAGATATTATAATTGAAAGATCGTCTGCAAACATAATAATTTTATAATCTCTAAGATGACTCACTATATCCGCTATAAACAAAGAAAACAATGTTGGCGATAGAACCCCCCCTTGAGGAACTCCCATATTTATCTGCGTAGTATCTGACGTGTAAGATTTCCTGATTCCATTGTTTGAATGTTGAATCTCAATGAACTGACTTCTACCAGTCAAGTAAGATCTTAACCAGTCAAAGACAGCACCTCGAATTCCGCAGTCCCATAATTTATCTAATAATCGTGCATGGGGAACACAATCAAAAGCTTTGCTGAGATCACAGAACAGTCCCACAGGACATTGTTTTTTATCTAGTTCATTCAAAATTTCAATATAAAAATCGATCGTAGCAGTACTGGTTGATTTGTTCCTTCTAAAACCATGTTGCTCTGCTGGTATTAGTTGGAATTTGTCTATAAATGCATTGAGTCTATTCAACATACAATATTCAAATATTTTAGAAATGCTTGAGGTGAGCGAAATTGGCCTATAATTATTAACTTCTGATTTAGAATCTCTTTTATGAACAGGAACAACTTTTGCCACTTTTAATCCTTCTGGGAATTTTCCTTTTTCAAAAGAATAGTTAATTAGATGTACCATTGGACTTACAATTTCATATTTGCAGTCTTTTATAAGTTTACAGGGTAATTCATCTGGGCCACTTGAGCTTTTATTTTTTAATTTTGACAACATTGAAAGCATTTCCTCCTCAGAGAAAGGAATTAGTCCAATTGTATGTTTATTTGAAAAGACATTATGAATAATGACAAGCTACATTAGGCCTAATTATTATCTAAACGTGATTACCACACTGTCTGGACATTATCAATATTGCTATGTAATCCCCAAGCAATCTGGTAATATAGATACATTGGTTGGCTGAGGGGAACAAACCTGTGGCATGTGACTAATCAGATCATGTGATAGCTAGGTGCTGAAATCTTGGTTGCTATGAAGTATTTCAGTAAATAGCATATGCCACACCCAATCAGGAGGAAACCACTGTGGCAATGGTGCTGGTGGAACAGCTCTTCAGCATATTTGGGGTTCTGCTGGAGTTACATTTGGAATAAGGTGGTAACTTTGAATCTAACATATTTCAGTAAGTCTGTATGATGTTGGGCTTCAAGAAACTCCAAGATATATCCAAGGTTGTGAGGAATAAACAATGTGATTGGGATATAGGCATATTCTCCTATTCCTGTTGTGTATCCTCAGTGGTACACAACAGCAGAGGATTTGCCCCAGCCAGAGTAATATTTGGAACCTAGCTGAGACTAACATGTGAATTGCCTTTTGGTTCACCAGAAGGACTGTCCAATGAAACTAACTATTATACCTACCAACTCTGAAATGAACTAGCCCAGACACAGATGTGGGCCATCAGCGATTGAAGAAGATAAGCTATGATCTCACGGCAAATTCAGTCTAGTTCCAAGAGAGAGATAAGGTCTCGCTATAGAACTCCCAGAGGAGGAAGACCAAACTCACCCCAGCTTGAGATGCGACATATGAAGTAGTTAAAATTATCAATGATGAGGTTTGTCACATTCGCAGGAATCCGAGGGCCAAGATGAAGGTGGTCCATTTGGATTGACTGGCCATCTATCATGAAAAAGGCCCTTCTGATCTGGAATGTTTAATTTGATATTACTAATGGAGGAGGAGCATGAACAAACCTAAAGTGCAAATTGTCTGAAGAGCATACTGAATTGTCTTCTAAATACTTAATGTGCTTAACAATATATTTTAATATTCTATAAAGTTATTCAAGTAAATAAAACTAGAGAAATGAAGACAAATTCAACCCAAAAGATCTCAACATCGCAACAAAGAAATCCATCTAGAAAGAGATGTTTAAATTTAATATTGTTTTGCTAAAACATAGCTGCTATAGTAAGGGCTAAATGATTAAAATTTTTATAAAATATACCAGGGAATCTAGATTTTTTTGATTAATTTTTTTTAAAAAGGTATCCACCGTGATCTGTACACTCCCCATTATGTTTTGGCCTTGATTCAATAATGTGGTCTATTTCTTTTTGAAGAATATCAGAGAGTTAGGGCAAGCACTACGTATCTGTATTGGTAACCTTAAGGCGATACGTTTACGTATACTTTTGTAGTTAGGACATCTACAAATTTCACATTATGATTGTTTTTTGCCTATCTCCAAAGAACAAAAAGGTTTACTGAGTATAGAGAAACTGATTTCCTTGTTCTGAGGTGCTTCTTTTCATAAAACGAAACGGAATACGTAAGACGTATACATAGAAAGATACGTAATGTGGGAGGAGCCAAACGCATCGCCTTACGTTTACGGTTAAGGATACGTAATACGTAGTGCTTGCCCTATGTCCCTACTATCCTGTATTTCATGTCTTAGAACCCCCTTGTACGGTTTTACGATGATACGAGTTATGAGTACGAACATTTCTAAACGTGACGTCACTTTTTGATTCTAATAAAGTTTTCTATTGATCGGAGTCCCACTGCTGGGCGGCCATGGCAACAGATTCACATGAGTCTCTTCAAAAGAGTTAAAAGCAACTCGAGCAACATGAGCCGATTAAGGTAAGGGAGTACATACGGCTCCAGTACTTCCTAAAGATAACTTGCGCTGTCATGTTTCGTCGAATAGACTAAAGGTGACCCACTTCCATGTGCAATAGCACCCCATACCATAACTGTTCTGTGTACATTTCGCACAACATCAAATTGAGGTTGACGTCTTTCTCCTCGACGTCATCTAACCCTTCTTTGGCCATCATGTCCACCCAACCCGAACCGAAATTCATCAGAATAGACGATCGGGTGCCATTCCACATTCCAATGTTGTCGTTGCCGTTGATGCTCAGCGGTCAGAGCGGTAAACCTTACGGACACTTGCAAGATGGTCTTGTTCTAAACCACATCACCCAAATTTCGAGTTGTCGAATATCGGTCTAAGACGTCGATTTTGAACTTCATTTGTGCCCCTTTGACGTCCGGTGCCTACTCTTCTCCGATTTTGGGTATTATCAAACCACGCTTGACAACATCTCATAACAGTAGTTGGATTGCTGTTTGTGCGGTTAGCGATTTCTAATTGAAACACCAACCTCTCGTAAACCAATAATTCGACCGCTTTCAAAATCACTTAGCTGACAATAACATTCAGTGTATACGTACGTACTCAATGCATTTTAACATTACGAAACATCGATTTTGGATCCCATCAAACAATTTGTTTTTTGGTAAATTTCAAAAAATGAGCAATATTAATTGATAAAAAAAGTTTACATAATTCATTCTTTGTCAGTAAGTATTTTTTTCGAATGCTGTTTTAAACGATTTTTGATAACACCTGACGAATTTAAGTACGGTGACGAAATTATACCCGTTCACCTTCGCGACAGTTTTTGTCAGAATATGGAGCTGGTCTCCCGCCGAGATAATTAAAACCAATTAAATAGGATCCAATCTCAATTATAATGTGCGTCAAACTTTTAGGATTGCGTCTGTCCCGATTTCTGTCAAGAATGCAGCGTCGAATTTACTTTGGACGTCAAATGCACCGACGACCAGACGCGACACGTGACTACGGCCGATTTGAAATCCAGCGATCCGCGAGTCATTCCGGCCACGTCGAAACATCGCGATGACGAGTCTTCAGAATACGGAGAAACCGATGAAATTCTAATCATCAAATTACGTAAAGGACAAGAACTGAAAATCAAAGCTTTCGCCAAAAAGGGTTTCGGTAAAGAGCACGCCAAATGGAATCCAACGTGCGGCGTCGCTTTCGAATACGATCCAGATAACGCGATGAGGCATACGTTGTTCCCGAAACCCGATGAATGGCCGAAGAGTGAGTACAGTGAGCTGGACGATGATCAATGTAAGTATAATACAATTTTACTTTGTCTTCAGAATGTACAATGTCAGTCAAAAATCTTCTCTTCTATTGGTAAAAGTAATAGATGACGTCACAGGGACATTGAGGCATTAATTTCAAATAGGATAGTATAACAAATGATAGCTCATTTGAAAGGTATTGACAATACCTACTCAGCCGTATTAATTTTGTTTAGGTTTAGGCCAATTTTAAAGGAAAAATTAAACACTAAAATTATTATTTCACTTGTCGATTGTGATTGACTAAACGAATCCATACAGCAAGTGTTGAAAATGTACTCCTATTAGTAAATTCTTGACGTACTCGTTTGAATGTGTGAGCTGAAATTGCCCTCCATTCTTCAATAATTCGTAGTTTTAAAACGTTAGTATTATCCACAGCGTAAACCTTGGATTTAAAGTACTCCCTCAGAAAAAAATCTAATGATATGACGTCCGGTGACAGAAGCTGGCCATTCTATAGGACCTCGCAGTCCAATCTACCTATCACGATATTCTTCATCGTCTTATTTCACAAAAATAATTCGCAGGAGCAACATTTCTTGAAATGTTATTTCCAAATTCATCTGGATTGCCTTCCAGAATTTCAAGAATTAGCTGCTTAATTGAGTATGCCTTTCACGAAGTATGTACAGATTTGTGTCACTCCAATGCCGTACATTTTGTGAGTTCACATTACCATTGATTGAAAAAATACCTACATTACAAAAACAAATAACAGTTGTTTAGTGGGGGTTTCCAGTAATTTTATTTGTCCTAATTTCACAAAATTCCGATTTTTAATTTGTATGGATGAATTTTGTTTTTTGCCAACACCCTATGCTACTTTGACTAACTTTGCAGATAGACGCACTATAGCTGTGGATGAAGTAGGGTTCACTCCCATTTGTTTGATTATGTCTATTTTTTGTAATTGTTGTCATCACTAGTTACCTTTAACACTACCTGTTGCTTCAAACTTCTGAAGAAGCTCCTTCAAGTAAGTCCTCGATATAGTACGGTGTGGGTACTGCTCATTAAATAAACGTTACGCTTCATAGAGAATCTAGATTCACCAGTTCTTAAAGACTGGGAGGTATAATTTTTTTATAAAAATTTTGAAAAGTAACAATTACTAGGAAATTAAAAACATCAACTTTTTTGACAACTACAACATAGACTGAATAATCTTCATTAATTAAATGTCAAATAATAATTATTTAATTTAATAATCAAATTTGGCCTAAGCTCAAACAAAATTAATATGGCGGAGTAGATATTGTGAATACCATTCAAACGAGCTCTCACTTGCCATAAAGTCCTATTAAAAAGGGGTGACGTCATCTGTTACTGTTACGTAATCAGTTACCACTAGTCTATTTATTTTTACCCTCCAAATAACGTTAGTATAAATAAGTATTCGAAGGGGGGGAGCTTTTGACTGACACTAGACAATTCTAAGCACTTACAGAATCCCTGGCAGTCGCATAACTAAATTATTTGATCATTATTATATATGTTTATACATTTATTGAAATTTTATTATTAAAATATATATATATATATATATATATATATATATATATATATAATGTTTTTATTTTGATGTAATTAGAAAGTATGACATAAAAAGGAACACAATTGGATTTCTCTGTAAATAAAGTTTATTATATTATGAACACTATTTGCAACTTACAAAATTCTCACCTGTAAATGTCAGTTCCTAATTACAACTACAAATACAATTCAACGATAACAGCAAACACATAAAAATTCACAATTGTGATTATGACTTGTCACTCGAACTGCCTATATATCGATCTGTCTTACCGGCGTTCGGATAGATTATAATATATAATATACCGGCGGCCTCATTCAAATTTAAATTAAATAAACTAAAGTTCCTTTACATATATTTAATTTTATGATTAAAATAATGTATATTTAATATTTGGGTATTATAAATCTCAATCTTTTATAAAATCTTTATAACTTTTTGCACACACCTAATTATTGTCTAATTTTGTGAGCTTCAACTTATCGGTAGTTGTAATACACAAATTGTCCAAGTAATTGGGAAATTTTTAGGTGGCCTATAAATTGACGAATTTAGATATGTAGACATTTAATATTTTCCATTGCGACAAGCATGCTTTTGTATATAACATTTCACATATATTGGGACTTGCGACGATATTAACCCTTAACCGGACATGTGAACTTCAGTAGCACAGACGGACCAGAAGATTGAAGAATAGTTGCCTACGATTTTTTTCCTTACAGATGCACAAGGTTTATTGAAAAATATATTACAGGGATTAAATACATCTAATATGATATCCACTTGTGTGTAAACCAATGAAGATACAGAACCATATATAAGAAAGTATACAAATGTATACATTCTCTTAATTTAGGTTAAGGCTGAACCTAATAAATGATTTCTATTGAATGCATCAATATTTTATTTTCAGATGAAGCACCGTACAACTGGGAACTGAAGCCAAACAAATTCTTCTACAATGTTGAAGCAGCTGGATTACTTAAACCGGAAAATATCGTCACCATGGGAGTTGCTATGCTAAAAGAAAAATTATCCAACCTCCAAACCCAACTCAGTCATGAATTGCAAAATGATGCTCTCGCTATAGCATAAGTTTGCATTGTAGATTATAGTTTTAGTTTTAAGTACCGAATAATAAAGCTTTTGTTCTTAGAAATTACCTTTGTTTTACTTTGAAAAACCCTACCGAAATTCAAATACAGTAATCAAAACATATGCCGACAGACCAACAGAAAATAATTACTGAACACATGAAGATATGCTTACTTCATTATCATTATTATATATGTCTTCTAATGTGACGCTTACGTTTTAGGAAAAAAACTGCTGATACACTATTTGAAACCAGTATCTCGCAAATGCTTTGACCTTGAAGATAACAATTAAGACTAAAATAATTCTGAAGACAATGAGGAAGACGAAGAAAATATTGAGTACCAAACAGGGGCAGTGGCCCCCACTGAGAACTTCAAGATGATTGAGCTCACATAATAAAATTAGTCTTACATCCACAAGCTTAAAAGAACCGCCCATTTTTGTTAGTTTGAAGAGAACGTCCACTATTTTTTAATACAACAAGCTTGGAAAAACAATGTTTTCGAAACTTTGCAAAAGCCATCCATACTAAGGTAAATTTCGTACAAGATTGCCCCCCCTGCCAGCCATTTCTGATCCCCCCTGAAGCTCCACTCTAGATCTGGTACCAAATAATTTTGAGGAAAATACTTCAGAAAGTCAAAAAATTCAGTAAAATGAAAATAATGACTAACATAGGGATATACTAGGCACAAAAAGTATCAGAATCAAGAACACCCACCCACAAACAAAAATTCTAGCTAATCACTCAATAGTGACAAATATTTAGAGTTACAGGTGGCGAGATGTTTCCAATAACACAAAGAAATATTTTTTTCCTGGAAGTTTTAATGAAAAAACAGTTCTTATAATCTGTAATTGATTCTGTTTGTTAAAAAATGCCATCTAAAGGATCAATAACATTTATCTACTCAAAGATAAAATGTAAATATTAGAGTTTGGAAACGAACCTAGGGTGAAAGAAAAATAATTCTTGTTCAGATAAGGCAAATAACAGGAACCATTGCAAATCAAATCAAATGCTAATAATTTAAATTTAAAAAAGAACCGACCTGCACTCAATCACTATTTTCAGACATATCTTCTTTTTTTTATCTAATTTAGGGTACAATTCTGTTGAAGATTTTAGCATATTCTCTCTCTCTTTTCTCACTTTCTAATTTGCATTCTTTTTCTATATTTGTCAAAATATTTTTTAACTTTTTTCTTTGCTTTATTATTTAGGCCACTTTCTATAAGTCTAACTCTAATTTACTCTATGTTGGTCACCCCTATATAACTCATTTTCTGAACCACCGTGTACGACTTTAATTCAACTCTAGACAATATCGCAACCGTCCTGATATCTTTAAAACCACCCTGTAGAAGTATAAATGCTCTCCACACTATTGACTGTTTCTATTGTTTAAATTACTACTGTACACCTATGATTTTAATTCGCTCCTTATGTCTAGTATTCCAGTTATGCAACTGCTCATGGTCTACCTACCCTATAGAACAAAATTCACATTTTATGACTATAATTCTACTATACTCAACCATTTATTTGAACCACCCGGTATATACAACTGCTTCTAAAATTGTTTCAACCCATGTCTATAATTATATTAAACCCCGTCCTATAATTCAAATATGCGAACTGTTTATGCTTATATAACACATTTTTGATACACCCTGAAAAACCATAATTAAACTCATATAACTTTATTTAACCGCCCTGTATAACTGCAATTCTACTCTACCTTATATTTCATTCTAACATTTTTTGAAGCCTTCTGTACACCTGTAATTATACTCCGTCCTATAACGCAAATATCCTGCTCTGTATAACGATAGTCATATCTTATTTCAACCAGAACGTAAATAAAAAATAATGTGGCTCGCAATACAATATTTTTTAAACCACCCTGTATAACTGATTCAATTCCACCTTATGTTTCAATCATTCTATAGATACAACTGCTTATGTACTAGCTAATATCACATGCACGAACGCACACACCTACAACTGTATATCATATAGAAGAGTTCGCTCACATAACAAATTTTCGTTTCGATAAACTAATGGTATATTTTCTGGCAGTTCACGTGACTATAAGCCCCCGTTATTTAACTTCGTCTCTAAAAAGCTGACTTCAAATGAATCAAAATGAAAACCATTACAAAAACCCTGTACGATATACTTTCATGACATATCTTGACCTGTAAACTAGATATTTATGATGAAAATTTGACATTTACATTCATGTTTACAGTTTTTTTTGCACACAGTTTTCCGATTTTCAGAAAAATGGTATGTTTTACATTATAGAAAAATATACGGAATCAAACTGTAATATATCTTTGAAGAATACAATTTATAATATTCAAATTGCTTGAGCCATTTTGGAGGAATCAGTGGGGGTTCATTAAAAGTCACTGAAATCTAATCCCGTATTTACTTTTTTCTGATTTTCTGGATAACCGTAAATCTCATGTTATAGACAATTATATGGTACCATTCTGTAATGTTCCTTAATATAATGCAGTTTAAATCATCCAAATGGCCCTAGCCGTTTTTAAATAATGGCTGGTCATACATAAAAAACAGTTGCCGACGAATTGATAACCTCCTCGTCCTCCTTTTTGGAAGTCGGTTAAAAATGAAGTGGAAATTTATATGTTCAACGTAAACGCGATATACGCCGTGCGTGTGGTGCGTTGCATTAATGTGACAGCCGTAACTTGCAATCGCTGGCGACAACAAAACAAGTGAACGAGACAACTCAAAATTGCTAAAATCGCACTAATTTATTAATTGTCCAGTAAGGAATGCTTTTTAACCGATATCCAAAAAGGAGGAGGTTATCACATCGTCGCCATTTTTTTATGTATGCTCAGTGATTATTCAAAAACAGCTTGTGCAATTTTAATGATTTAAACTGCCATTGTATTACGAAATATTGCGGAAAGGTTCCATATAATTTTTTATAACGCAAGATTTACGGTTTTCGAGAAAATCAGAACAAACAGTAATTAAGGAACTATACTTCAATAAGTCTTCACTATTTTCTCTAAAACGGCTCAACCAATTTGAATATTTTAAATTGAATTCTACGAAGATGTATTCCACCTTTATTCCGTATATTTTTCTATAACGTAAAAACGGTAATTGGAAAAATATGTGCAAGAAACGGTAAAAGTGAATATAAATGTTAAGCACTTTTTGGGAAATAACACCACAATTCACGAAATTACTATACGTTTCCAGACGTTTCGGGGTCTGGATCAGCCCCCGTTGTCAATGGCAAAGAAACCCTGAAAAATGGTTCAATCCTAAAATTTAAAATTAAATGTTTAACAATAGTATTTGACTTATGACGTAACTTAGAGAATTTAATTTGATAATATACAAGGTAGCACAGAAACTTCTAAAGATCATATAATAATAAAATTTGAAATTGGTCCTAACACTTTTGTGACAAACTTTGTAGAATACAGATGTTTGCTGAGCGATAACCTATCCGTAGAGGTTTGTTAAATGAGAACGAGGTTTTCGCAGAGTCATAGTTGATTATGCTTTTTCCGGATTTGGACCGCGTCTTTTTTTAGAATTTGTTAATTTATATACCTTAACCAGCATATAAACAAAACTTTCCGACGTTTCGCCCACACTTATAAGGGTTTTTTTCAAGAATTAGCAAAAAACCAAAACAAATGTTACATACCTTGCGGCGACTCCATTCGTTTAGTCTTTTTCTTTAAAACACACTTTGAAACTTCACTTTATTAAACTTGTCACACTGACTAAATGACTAAAACTTTGGATCTAGCCAACAAAGAAATAATAATTGACCCCCGAAACTTCGGGTAAAGGAAGAGTTATTTTGGATTGTTTATGGTTGTGATGATATGTTTGAGTGGGTTCCTCGAACTTTATTCGTAGGTAATGTAAGTGATTTATTTGTTGATGAAATTTCTGTTGAAATTTGGATGTAGAGTTGCTAGATGGGCGAGAGTTCAAAACTTTTGTCTCCATTGAAATTCTTGGGATTTTTGACGATTTCAAAGGAGAATTGGCCACGACAGAGGAGCTGTCGAAGAGGATTTGGTGGCCGGGTTCGTGACAATTTTCGGCTACAGCAGAGTTTGAAAGCAGGCCCGTTTTTAAACAACATTCGTGCTCATCAGATAGACGGGTGTTTATAGATCGACCTGTTTCCCCTATATATAGTGCCCCACACGAGCGTGGAATGGAATAAACACCCTTGGATAAAATAGGATTTTATTTATCCGTAACATTTGTGAGATTTTGGATAATGGTTTGTAGACTGTTTTCACTTTGGGCTTATTTAGAAGCTTCCCAATCCTATCAGTGACCTTGGTGATATATGGCAAATATGCTACTGATTTATTAGGTAACAATTCTTTCTTAGGAAGGGGACGAGAAATGGAATTACGAATCTCTTGTTTACTGTAGCCGTTGTTTAGTAGGCTACCCTCTACCCAAGCTAATTCCCTCCTCAAACTTTTAGGTTCGGAAATTGATATAGTTCGAAGCACCAGGGACTTCACGACAGACCGTTTCTGAGATGGATGATGATGGGGCCGGGCGTGAAGATATCTGTCGGTGTGTGATGGTTTTCTGTATACAGGGTGGCCCAGGCGACCATTTGGCAACCCTGAAACCAACACGTCCAGGAAGGACAGGGATCCATTGGACTTAATTTCCATTGTGAATTTTATATTTGAATGTTGGGTATTAATGTGGTTGAAGAACAATTGGAGAGCCTTTTGTCCATGTGGCCAGATGACAAATGTGTCATCAACATATCTCAACCAGATTTTGGGTTTATGGATCGAAGACTGCAGAGCTACTTCAAAAGCTTCTATAAAGATATTTGCCACTACCAGTGATAGCAGAGATCCCATGGCGATGCCAGAAGTTTGCATGTAATATTTATTTTGAAAAAGAAAATGAGTGGACGTAAGACATCTTTCGATCAACATGAGTAAATCCAAGGTTTGTCCGTCTTCTGACAGCAGTTCTCTAATAATTGATAGGGAGTCTGAGATAGGAACTTCAAAACTAAGTAAAATGTCGTTGGGTTCAATTGATTTCTTTGACAGAAGAGTTACGAAAGGGGATGAGTTTAAAACATTTCCGATTCTTTTATCATTATACTCAAAAGGCGCTGAATACCCTAGTTCAGCAAATAGTGAAAAACAGTGGTAAACTTTTCTTCACACACATTAACTCCAGATGAAAATTCCATTCTCTCAAAAGGACTCAACTTTGCAGTTGCCTCTAGAAAAATCCCCATCGAAGACATAATTAGCTCAATTGAATCGCCTATCCGAGGTGTTCCAAACCCCACAGCATACATTTTGAATCGAATAAAATTCTCCGAAGGGCAAAACCTCCGCCATCAAACAACCCCAAAACTGAACGAGTCGCCCTTAGCAATCTCCGGGAAAACCGTGACATTATCATTCTTCCGGTGGATAAAGGCAACGCAACGGTAGTCCTAGATTTCCCAAAATATGTCAATAAGGTAAATCATTTACTTCAAGATGGATCCTATTCTGTCATTCATCTGGATCTATAACTGGACTTCATAAAATATATGCATTTCTTACGCTTGGCATCAACTTCAAACGCAGTCCTTCAGAACATATATCATATTTCGTTTTAAATGGCCAATTGAATTATTTTTTACTTTTTACTGTCATTATTGTTGCTATGCATTGAACTCGGTGATTTTATTCGAAAGCTATTTATTTCATAAGCTTCCTATATCACATTCTGTATTTCAAAGATAAAATTAGAAATTGCGAACAATTTTATCATTTCTGATGAGATAAGTATAGGCACTACGAAATAAATCATTTAATTTTAATTTCGATATCACACTGCACTTATATACTTCACTTTAAATCAATCACTGAAGGTTTTCTGATTTTTAAGATTTTTTAGAAGACGGTTCTATCTCTGTTAGCGAGTATTGGCCTATGTTAAATATTCACTGATTTAATTCTTGCACTAAAAGTGTAGCGATGTTAACATTTTAATAATTTCATAATAAACTTTAGTCAAAAAGTAAGAAACAATCACTTGTTCCATATACTATTCAGTATACATTGGTGATAATCATTTAGCTCCTTGAATCGCCCTTATAATGTTTAATAATGAATAATTCTTTATTTAGTAAGAAATTCTGTTGATTTGGCACCCGCACAAACATAAAACAGCAAAAATTAGTCGTTTTGTGGTATTTGGAACGTATATCGTTTTAGGATTCGCCAAAAGGATTACCGTACTTTAACCCTGCGTAGGGCGCGGTCTGGGATTCTCAAGATCGGGGTGCGGTGAGCCTGACAGGCACATCACGGGAAAAAATCCTTAAAATCCCTAAAATGTCAAATTAAATTAAACCCAAATTCACCGATGATCTTCAGGGTGTAAACAATAAAGAAAACTTTTTTTTTAGTTTTGAGTATATATTTATGCACCTACAAAAACAAATCAAGAAAATGTAAATTCGTAAATCATCTTTCAAATATAAATCCAAGTAGGGTATTTTATCCTCGAAAAAAATTATAAAATCTGGTCAGACATGAAGTTGAGATGTTTGGGGATTAAAATCAGTCGGAATCGTCTTCATTCAAAGCCGTTTGAGGTTCGCAAGTGCAGGCGGAAAAGCATGCTGTGCACAGTGGTTTCGCATGAGAAAGGCATATTCCTCGGTTGCATTTCCCACAGGAATAGTTTGTGAGTCGGCGTTTTCCCGTTTCCACCGTGCAGTCACAGCATCGTGACCTTTTTTTGGGGGGTGGGGGTGATTTTGCACTATCACCAACCGGAAGGAATCTCTTGAGACGAAATTGTAAGGAGGTGTGTAGTCCGGATGACATCTGACTCCTCCGCTGGAGTTGTCCAATACACAGTTCATGTGCCAATACTTTGAGAAAAACTCTTCGGGGCATTGGTTCCAAATTATTCCCGAGGTGAATAACCAAGGAATTGATCCCACCCAGGTTCAACATGGCGTAGAAAATAATCATCGGCCATCGCTGGGAATTTCTCTGAACGTTGTATGTGGCGCACATTTGGTCTGCCGTGTCCACTCCACTTTTGTGAGCATTGTAGTATGTGATGATCTCAGGTTTTGCTTGTTCTCCAGTACTTCCATCAATAGCGTTGGTATCGTGCGTCGAAGAAACGAGGATCACACATTTATTCTTGCGTGGGACATAGGATGCCAACACTTTTCCTTCACTGAAGCCGAAAAGACTGGAGTATTGTGCTCTCCCTCTTGTGTTGACAAACTCTGCAGGCAAGACTCGCTTATTTTTTCTTACTGTACCCACATAAGAGATCTTTTTCTGTTTCAATAAATTGATGAGGGCGAAATCGGTGAAAAAGTTGTCTGCTACGATGTTACGTCCACTTCCAAACACAGGTTCGGCCAGACGCATCACCACATCACTGGGTTTGTTACTCAACTGGAATGGACCTTCTGGCTGCCGTCCCACGTATACCTCTAAATTGAGGGTGTAAAACATCCTGGAATCCACAAGAGCGTAAATCTTAATGCCATACTTATTGGCTTTGAAGGGATGTATTGGCGGAAGGGGCACCGTCCTCGGAAACCAGGTAACATCTCATCAACTGTGACGTTTTCTCCAGGAATGTAACACTTCTTACAGTTCTGGACGAACATTTCAAACACATCACGAATGGGGGCAAGGCGATCAACTTCTTTTCGTTCTCTCCTGGTACTTCGGTCGTCAAAACGGAGGCAACGAAGCAGGAACTTGAATCGTTTCACATTCATAACAAGCCCAAATTTTTCTATGCCATCACCATTCTTACCCCATAATTCATCCAGAAACAGACGGTTGGCTTTATAGGCCCCTGCCAAATACAACAAGCCAATGAAAGCTTTTAATTCAGTCAAATCTGTAGGTTTACCGTCTCTCTCCCTGGCAAAATTATCCTTCACGGAATCGATGTGATCGTTAGTGCATTTGACTATTATTTCCAGCATTTCGTCTGGAAACAGATTTCTCCAACATTCTGAAGCAGTTTTGGCACTCTTTGCAGCTCCTTTCACTCCAGGAAGGTGAGTGATCACGTTATGGCTCGAACGCCGTCTCCTAAGTGGTGGATCCTTGTACCACTTGGTGGATTGGTCACGCCCCATAAAAAAATCTGACATACCTTCATCTTCCTCTTCACTTGGGGGCTCATCAGCTTCCTGTTCACTTTCCGTGCCCAACTCTTGCTCTTCAATTTCATCCTCGGAAGAAATGTCGCTCTCCTCGCCAAGGTCTTCAGTAAATGCTGGATCCTCATTATCTTCTCTCAGCAACAAACTCCTTATTTCGTCCATGTGAGTTGGGTTGGATAAGTTATACATTTCATTACTCATTTTGCACAAGTCTATAACAAAGGAGAAAAAAAACAATAAAAATCACTGAAATGATGACAAGAAGACTACAGGAAAAAGCAATTTCCTAGGAAAGGGGCGCGGTGAGCCTAACAGGCACATGTCCCCATTCTCACTAGGTAATATTACACGAACAAAAATTTCAATGTTATAGGTTGTAAAAAACACAAACAAAACAGTTTTTTATATTAAAAGTGAAAAAATACTGACCTTGAATTTGCAACGTAATTGAGCGCGGTGTGCCTGTGAGATCAAAATAGTTGTGACGCTCCTCCTAGACGGTCTGAGGTGGACTGACTGTGCAGTTTGGCACTACCCCGCTAAGACAGGAAACTACTAGAAGAGGGAGGTTTCGCTTGACCCTTTGAAGGGAGGGATTCGGGAAAAACCGAAGCCTGTGCCTGTCAGATCGGCCGCGCCCTACGCAGGGTTAAGTTCTATAAACCAGCCTTGAATATTTTCAAACCCTCAATACTAGTTTTATTACGTTGATGACACCTTTTTTGTGATTTGGAGTCACGGAGGAGATTCACTGATGGATTTACATGGCTTTTAAACCTAGGATTCAATTCACAATCACAACAGAGATTTAAAGTGGTGATTTTTGTTGGTCTGTTGCGTCAGCAAAATTTCCAATCATTATCCTTGTCAAAATATGACTGTATCCAAGGCTCGTGGACCGAACTTTCATAATTAGACCTATTTAGACCTTGCATTCCAAGTAAATAATTGAATAATTGAACTAAATAACGGGTCTCGCAGGAAACCTGCTCAGAACATACTTAGATAAATAGTTTTCAAACCGCTCAATAATTTCAACAGATGTTACGATCTCGAAAATTCCATTGATATAAAATACAATTCATATACTGCATCTCAATGTTGGAAAAATGCTTGTGTCGTGGGATTTTGTGATTTTTACCTATTATCTTTGTTAGCAACAATTCTAACAAATTGTAAAGAATTGATAATCTTCTTAAAACGTTTATTCTTAGTAGCATAATCTAATGGTAATAATAGAAAAGTTTTAACTCTATGTGATTTCATTTCCGAAGTAACATGTAACTCCATTAGCAAATTCTGCATTACAAATGAAATTCTTCTGCCAAAAAACATTAAATAGCCAGTTTTTCAAGTGAAAACATTGAAAATTATTACAAAATTCAAAACCCAAATTTAAATTTTAAGCATATTGGAATCCATCAATATTTGTATAAGGCCAATTGAGCTAAATCATCATATTTTATGCTATTTAGAATCACTCTGTACATCGCCACATCGATACCACCCAGCGGAGTGTCAACACACGTATTTCTGAACGCAAGTGAACTTACAGATTATTATAACAAGAAAATTTTCAAAAAAATTGTACTAGCTCTTACGCCCTTCCTTATCAGATGCAATTGGTCAATAAGGATAAGTCGTGCCTCAACAGACAGGTGTAAAAATCAGTGCTCCACCCACCCCTTAGTCCTATTCAACTCGCGGGTTCTGTGAGGTATCACCTACGCCTGTGCTGTTGCAGTTTAAAAGTTAGGTAAAACCCAATAAACCACTGCAAAACAGTCCGAAAAATCTTAGTTACAGACATATGTAGACAACGAATACGAATAGGTAATGGTGCATTGGTCAGTGGAGAAGATTTTGAACATTTATTATAAATTGTATGTTATTTTTTATTTGTTTTAAGTAATTCTTTATATTGTATTGATTTTGTAAAATAATTAAATTATTTTCATATTTTTACACTCACATTAAATGTCTTTATTTACCCAAAATTAACTCACTTATGTACAAAACTAACTAATAACTAAACAGCTGATCGGCACTCCCTGTCTAAAATACGAGAATTCGATGGTCACTTGTTGTATGCCAGAGTGTATAATATTCCATTCAGGAAATGAAATCGAACTGTTCGGGAAAACTGTTCTTGCTCTTGTTTTTATATTCGGTCGGTTTTTATTATTGTATCCGCAATTTTTTTATTAGAATGGTTAACTTCTAGATAGTTTTTTAATTTCTGGAGGCGAAATATGAATGTTATAACAATATCTACTCCCAACTTGAAGCAATTTATGGTCCAATTGTGAAAATGGCGCTCCAGAAATTGTAAATAAAATGATGTGGTCAGTTAAAAAACGTTAACGTCAACACTTCAAAGCTCCTTAAGGGAGGCCCACACTTACACTAGATGAGTATGGTAATGAATTACAAAAATTGAAATTGCATTTGTTTCGACACTTCGCCACTTTGACCGACCGACTCAAGACAACTTTGATCTTGAAATGTCATACAACTTATTTTTAGGGTTCCGTATATACAATATACGGATACCCTTATAATATCACTCCGGATTTCTGCCTCTGTCACATCACAGCAATTTTATCATAAACTACTGGACAGAAGAGGTTGAAATTTATCATCAATGTATAGTCTGGTGACGCGATCAAGAGTAGGTACATATCCTAAAAGAAGAAATTTTGATTTTAGGGTACATTTGCGGGGAAAAAGTAAAAAAATCGACCGTCCCCCCCCTTAATCTCCGAAACTACTGAGCCTAAAATTTTGAAAAAATAGGAAATATAGAACGTTGCCCGAACTTTAGAAGAAAAATAAGAAGAAACCAATAATATTAATTTTGGGGGACAAATGATAGAATTAAATAATTTAATTTTTTTTTTCAAACGCATCCTGTAATACACCAAATGAAAGGTCCCATTCTGAGGACCGCAAATATATTTTTTTCATATTAAAAAAACAGTTAAAAAAGATATTAACGAAAATATACCAAAATTTACCCATTCCTCCCCCCCCCCTTATCTCTGAAACTAGAAATCGTAAAGTTTTGCAAAAAAATAGAGGTATAGGGTCCGACCTGAAGTTTACTGGAAAAATAAGGAGAAACCACTACTTTTAATTTTGGGGTGCAAATTATAGAATTAAATGGAAAATATAAAATTAAAATTGTTTCTAACGCATCATGTTACAGATCAAATGAAAGGGCTCATTATGGCGAAAACAAATATATATTTTTTTCATATTTTTAAAATAAATAAATTAAATTATTTTAACAAAAAAAATTTAAAAATTATCTATTTCCCCCCCGCCCTTATCTCCGAAACCATAAACTGTAAAATTTTGAAAAAAATAGAGGTATAGCGCCTTACCTGAACTTTACTGGAAAAATAAGGAGAACCCCCTAATATTAATTTTGGGGGGCAAATTATAGAATTAAATGGAAAATAAAAAATTATAATTATTTCTAACGGATCAAGTAATATATCAAATCACAGGGCTCATTATACAAATACGAATACAAATATGTATTTTTTAAATTTTTTAAAATTAATATTTTAAAAAATATTTAAAAAATATTTCCCCCTTTATCCCCCAAACTGTAAGACCTATGTTTTTTATTTACAGGAAAAATATAAATAAATCCTTAATATTGCAATATAGTCCGTGGGTTCAATTTAAAATTATAAAACTAATTTTTACTTTCACTTTTCTAGAACTTTATTTACATTAAAACAGCTGATTCAAATATCACAATACATTCTCATATACGCTAGTCGACGCAGTATATCTGAACTCTCCATCGTAGCTGCTTCCTTTATAAGCCAGCCTAGAAAATTCTCGTAAAATCAATCATCACTCCTTCCGCTGCCGAGTCTTTTCGAGAACGGCTTTTTTTATCGCAAAGCGTTTGTTGTCGTACTGAAATGAACCAGGGTCGGCTTTGGGTAAATTTCGTTACAATATTAACAATGAGGCCAAATTATAGAATTGAACGGAAAATAAAAAAATATTTTTTAACGCATCATGCAATACATCAAATGAAAGGGCTCATGAGGAATACAAATATATATTTTTCATATTTTTAAAATTAATTGGTTACAAGATATTAACATACAGATGTAAAAAATTCTCATTTCTCGCTTTATTTCCGAAACCATACTACCTAAAATTTTGAAAATAATTAGAGGTACTGGGACTCACTTGAAATTTATAAGAAAAATTATTACACCCATAGTAATGTTAGGGACAAATTATACAATTAAATGTAAAATAAAAATTCAATTTTCAAACGCATCATGTAATATATCAGATAAAAGGCTCATTATGTAAATTACAAATATAGCATATTTTTAAATCATTTGCTTAAAATATATTAACAAAAATATTAAACATCGACTTAATTCCACTTTAGAAACTACACTATTTAAATTTTGAAAAATATATTTTATTTGTATTTTTAAATAATTTGAATAACAGATTTAATAATTTATAATTTAAAACTTGACCTATTTTCCCCTTTATCTTCCAATCTACAGAGCCTTAAAATTCAGACAATAGATTGTAAAAGGCTTCCCTGAAAGTTTATTAGTAAAATCAAACTCTAATGTTAATTTTTGGGGCCAAATTAGAAAATTAAATACATATGTATTCTTATAAAAATTCGAATCCTGAAGCAGATAAAATAAAAAGTCTATGCGTGGAAAATGAAAGTGTATATTCTTTATAAATTTAAAACGCTTCCTTTAAAATATATTAGGGTAAACATAAGAAAATGCACTTATTCCCTGCTTGTCTGAAACTGGAATAATAGAATCTTGAAGGTGGTACGGAACCCGTAGTATGCGAGTCCAACTCGCACTTGACCAAATTATTTTTATATAAGAAACAGGGACCAGTTTATATAGGTATTAAGTCTCTTCGTTTACGAAAATCAATAAACTGTCGCAAATAATCAAATGTAACATTCAATTAATAAACAATACTTGCACAAAATTTGCTCCTCGTTCAAATAAACATTCCAATTTATTGTTGTCTCTAATTTAAAATAAATTAGAGACTTGATATACATCATACGTCAGTATAAGAACAGGTCAAGGTTGTGGATGGTAGCGACAAAGATGACAAACTGCAACTCCTCAAAAAAGGCCGAGTTTATAAATGGTTAAGACAAGGATGACAAACATATATGGGGATTAAACTGAAAAAGTATCCAGCTGAAAACTTTAAGTAATAAGTTCAGGAAGTGACGAGACTGGTGCTATTGTAGAAAAAGGGTGATGTGAATTCCTAAATATAAAATAATATTAATGTTAAGTCACTGGTTTTGTTTTTACACAGAGAGCCCACGCTATATATATTTTTTTGATTAATAACAGGCTAAAAAATTGTGCCTTAATTTCGACGAGACGCCCAACTTTCTCCTCTTCGAAAATTTTTAAACATTTCAAAATGATGAGAAAAATATTTTTATTAATATCAGTTTTTCAGTTAAATCTATTAATAATTTGATAAAAAACGTGAAAACACTCTAAAAACGTCAATTTAACGTGAGCAAAATATTTACTAAAAACAGTCTATTTTTTTATTATTGGTTGGTAATTATTGTAATAAGCGAATGGCATCTTTGTCCTATAAGTTAAATTGAATGTTTTCCTAGTCCTACATAAGAAGCATGTAGGTTTTATGGACAAAGATGTCATTCGATTGTTATAATAATTACGAAGCAATAGTGAAAAAATTAGGTTGTTATTAATAAATATTTTGCTCACATTAAATTGACATATTTAGAGCGGGGGATGCAGCGGCCATAACATCGGGGGTGTTGGACAAAAGTGCTTTCGCGTTTTTTATCAAATTATTAAAAGATTTAACTAAAAAACTAACATATATTAATAAAAAAATTCTCTAACCATTTTGAAGAGGAAAAAAATGGGCGCCTCGCCGAAATTAATCCACTCAAAATTTGTAGCCTTTTATTAATAAAAAAACGTGGGCTCCTGGTCTATATATCCATTGCAATTATGTTCAATTAACACTCAAATCCTAACAAAATATTGACAGTTATTTTCATTAAATTTATGTTCATTACTAAGAATGACACAAGAAAGAGAAAAAGAGACATGAAAATAACGAGCATTCGCTTCCGTCGTTCAGTCTGAATGAGTGACGCTCTTTCTTTTACCATTACTTTATGGATTCACCGTATTTGCAGATAAACATTATTACATATACTTAGGCGCATTTTTTGAGTTTTAGTTCACTATAATTCATAGGCTACCTCTATAGTCGAGGGCTGCCTTTTATATTTCGGGATTGGACAACCCTAGTGTTGCAATCTGACAACTGAGAGCTCTATCTTAAAGTTTGACATTTTTGAGGTTATACGTACTCAGAACGTTTTGACATACGAGCGCTATGTGTTGTTTACAGTAACTTAAAGGATTCATCTCGGCCAAAAAATGGAATTAAATCGTGAACATTTTCGTGCGATTAGAAAGAGAGAGAGAATAAGCGTGTCGTTCCTGATTGGTCAGTGTCAGTGGTGACGCCTACTATTCTTAAGGTAGAGACAAAGCAAGCGCTCCCTGATATTGTCTTTCTCTTTCTATTGATACTACACTGCCACTTACAGTAACGCCCATACCCAATTCACTCTACGTATAATAGCTCTATGGGATTAAGTCAGCAAGAGTGCATGGATGAACTTAATTGAATTTTTGGCAATGACACTCCATCAAGGACCACTGTTTATCGATGGTATGGTGAATTCAATCGAGGTCGTAGTTCACTCCAAGCCGAATTTCGTGAATGTCGTCCAAAATCAGTTGTTGTTCCGGAAACCATTGATGCTGTGCGCGAACTGATATTGCAAGATCGCCATGTGACCTATCGTGAGATTGAGTCAACCTTACACATTTGTGGGACCAGCATACATTCAATATTGCATAAACATTTGAATGTTAAAAAAAATATTTTCGAGTTGGATCCCACACAATTTGTCAATCGTTCAAAAAAGGCTCGTGTCCATTGGTCGAAAGAAAAGCTCAAAAATACGATTGCGGTGCTTCAAAACGGGTTTATGACATAGTGAGAGGTGATGAATCGTGGATTTACGCGTATGAGCCCGAATTTAAACAGCAGTCGACTGTATGGGTGTTTCAAGATGAGCCGAATCCAACAAAAGTTGTTCGCGCACGAAGCACTTCCAAGCAAATGATCGCCTGTTTTTTTTGGAAAAACTGGACATGTCGCAACCGTACCACTAGAACAACGCAGAACAGTCAATTCTGAGTGGTACACAACCATTTGTTTACCAATTGTCTTCCAAGAAATGAGGAAAACCAACCGTCGAAGACGGATCACTCTTCACCACGACAATGCGAGCTCTCACCCATCGCCTCAAACAACTTCATTTTTGACCACTCAAAACATCGATTTGATGAGTCATCCGCCGTATAGTCCTGACTTGTCACCAAATGACTTCTTTTTATTCCCGTACGTTAAAGCAAACTGAGAGGTCAACGTTTTTCGACACCTGAAGAAGCGGTTGCTGCGTTTAGAATTCATGTTTTGGAGATACCTCAATCAGAGTGGAAAAAGTGCATCGACAATTGGTTCAAACGCATGCAAAAGTGTATAGATCTTCATGGGGAATATTTTGAAAGACAATAAAGCGATTTTCGATGATTAATATGTGTTTTTGTTCTCTAATCCCGAAATATAAAAGGCAGCCATCGTAGTTAATGCAAAAGCAATGTACTACTACTGTCCCTGTTTAGTTACTAAATCTTCCAGATTTTCTACCAACTTATTTTTTTTTGTCAAATTGTCTTTTGTTAGAAGTCTGGAAGCATTTGTCTTCTAAGTGCTATACAACCTGTTTAAATTTCTTGTAGTATTACATTTGTAAGTAGATTTAAAATTGCATAACGACATAAGGCAAAATATTATTTGCTCATGCTCTTATCCTTATTACATGAAATAGGCAGTAGTGGGCAATCTTCACATAAACTATCCTTTCCAATCTAAAAAATAAACAAAGCAGAACAAATATCACAGCCTGACAACGCCAAACAGGACACGATGTTGGTGAGCGGCGATCAATCGCCAACAAGAGCGAGGAGAAACGTCGGTAGGTAGGTAGGTAACAAATTTATAATCCACCCCATCTATCGCGACCGGCCGAAATCATCCCTCTATCTCCTTCTCCTGCCTTCAAGTCCAAGGACCAACGTCGTCGTCGTCGCCGTCCGTGGTGTCCGCGTCTGAAGGAAGAGATGAGGATAGAGAGTCGGCCGAGGAAAAACAGAAAAGAAACGCGTTCGTAGTCGTCGTCGTTGTAAGGCCGAATCGTCGAGAGTGTCGTCCCCGCCGACCCCGGGAAAATCTCCACCTAGGCAACAAACCCCATCCGTCGGTCGTTCGGTCTTCGGGACGAAGCCGACGAGGCGCGTACGCAAAAGCAACTGTTACCATAAGTGACGTAACGACGCCGGGACGTCAGTGCAGTGCCAGTATCTGTGAGTGCAGCATAGCGTCGACCCCGAAGGCATTAACACAGACTTAACATTCAGCTATTCCTTCGGTTGATGTTCAATTGTTTGTTGGTGGTTAGCTGCGTACCTTCTGGTATACTTTTCTGCTGTGATTATAGTGGACTAAGTAGAACTAAGTGCCAGTAGCTAGCTGACCAGATACTTTAGTCAGAGTTTTTATTAATGGTAAGCTATACATTTTTAACGTAAGGCTCATTTGACCGAATATTTGTGACATACTGTATAAAGCAAATTCGGTATTGGTAAAATAATCAGTTTAACTTAGGCAGTACTTGAAAACAGAAATCTGTAAGAAGATACTATTCTTTAATATCAGTGATAATCATTTGAAAATAATCAAATCTTAAGGAATTGTTAGTATATGTTAGCATATATTTATTAAACTAAAGTGTCATCGCTATATCCCAATTATAGCTGGACAACAGTGCTTTTATTGGCAATGTGATGGTTGTTAAAAAAATATACCTATCATATAAAATATTATAACATTAATAAATAATCTTGGTTAAGGTTCAATATTGACCTGATGAATTAGTACTGTATTTTGGTTGCAAAGTGACTTTAATTCACTAAGATAGTCAAAGGATGTAAAACATCTATAAAAAATCTGGAATAATCTCAATATCTCCAATGTGATGGGTGCTGTGACATTAAATATAAACCATGAAGTAAGATATTAGAGAAAATACTCAAACTAATGCTAACTTTTATTCTTTACATAAACTAATCTCGATCTGGTCCATCAATGAGGATCTTTCAAGTAATTTCTTGAAGTTTTGTAAAATACTTCAAATTATTAGTAGTTTCTCTTTTGTATAAAAAGCGTTTGTTCATTTGTTTTTTGAGATTTGGAGAGACATAATCAATGGGCGTTAAATCAGAACAGTAAAGTGGATGACAACTTAACTAAGCATCTATTCACCTAGTTATGCGTCTTATTAATGCTAATATTCTAGTTTCTTCTAGTTGTCGTAATAAGTTAGTAATACACCTGATGAGTTCCAAAAAAAAGAATTCATAAATTTAGAAATTGCTATTTTGGTTAAAACATGTGATACTCTAACCAAATATCCTCCATTAAAGGAAAACCTGTTTAAATTATCCTGTGGCACTTATGTGGCAGATATTCTATTAATTCATTTAAAAGATATGTCCACGTTCTTATGAGGAATCTTAATATAAAAAACAATTTAAATTTAAAATAAGTAATGCACTTTAGTGACCAACTATAGAATGCTGATTCAGATCGGTTCGTCCTCAAAGTGCTCTAGAGAAGTGAGAGGGTAAAGAAGAGGAACGTCCAAGTTCATATAGAAAACGACAGCAGAAGTTGTTTGTTAATTAAAAGTGTCTAGTTGATCAGTACTTCAGTACTATTTTTTTTCCTGCTTGTGATGTTTCAGGATATCTAGAGATTCTAGATTTAAACCATTTCGGCTAATGTTCAGTTGCTTGTTGGTGGCTAGCTGCGTACCTTCTGGTGTACTTTTCTGCGATGATTATAATGGGCTAAGTAGAACTAAGTGGCAGTAGCTAGCTGACCAGATACTTTAGTCTGAGTTTTTATTAATAGCTCACTATGAATACATTTTTTACTTACTTTTACTGTTTGACCAAATATTTGTAACATACTCTAGAAAGGAAATTCGGTATTATTAAAATATTAGTTTAAGTCGAAGCTTAAGGAATTGTTAATATATGTCAGTATATAAGATTTATTAAACTAAATACACCATGTGTCCCTGATAAAAGCAATTACATGAGGACTTCCGAAATGGCAAGGGATACACGGTGACTTAAATGAGAAAAAAGTTGCGCTATTCCAACCCTAACCAGGTGCTGCATAAAACTTAAAAATATCCAAAGGGTTTTCAAACCAAAAAAATTGTGGTTTTCGAAAAATTGCAATATATTTGCCATCTTGTTGTTTTGTGGTAGCGACTACGGCCAATGGATTGACGTTAACGAGTTTTTTGTAGGCTTTCTAGATTTTTTGCAACCATAGCCAACTCAGTTATTTCCGACACGTTGAATTTATACCTCTTTGAATAGTACGTAAAAATAACTTTTGAGCAATGTACAACGGATGAAAAAACACAGTTTTGCACTCTAACACCAAACCTTTATTTTAAACACTCAACGCCATTTCAATAACTCTAAGTTGTCATCATCAAGGAATAAACCAAACTAAATCTAAATAACAATTTTCTCTAATCTATACCTACCAGTAAACAATTAGCAGTTTCTACTAGGGAGTTAGCCTTTGTACTAATTACTGCAAGTTGATAATAGTTTACTAGAAGGTATAAATTAGAGAAAATTGTATTTTAGACCTAGCTTGGTTTACTTCTTAACGATGACAACTTAGAGCAACGGCATTGACTGTTTAAAATAAAAGTTTGGAGTTAGGGTGCAAAACTGTGTTTTTTCTTTTGTGTCACACCAAAGGTTCCAGAGCAAGTCTATCAAGGGCGTACCCAGTTTTTGGTTTAGGAGGTGGCAAAATTGGGAAAAAAATTGTCTAAGAGGTGGGCAAACCGAAAAAATTGTCCTAGGAAGAGGGACAAATCAATTTTTTTTTGTCCAGGGGGCAAGCTTTAATGGCTCTTGGCAGGTTTTTCCGGTCCAGGTACGCTCGGTACGCCCATGAATAAGCTTTTATGTTTATGATACAAAAGTAAACAACTAAAACATTACGTATTTATGATTTAACTCAAAACAAAAAAAAACTAAAAACCGATGACAAAGCCTTGAAATAAATCACATTAAATTAAATGTTCGAAAATTCAAGATCGACGAATTAACGATATACTATACATGCATCTATAACCATTTGTCTAGGCATTTCTGCAGTGGCTCCTACAACGGCTACCTCTACCTTATTATAATACAGTAATTCAATAAATAAACATCCCCAAATGAAAAAGGGCAGGCAAACGAGCATGCCAGGCAACCAGAGCTCGATTTTCGGTTCAGTTATTTACATATTGCTGACTCAAAAAGTTAGTTATAATTTTTGCATTATATGGAGGTGTTACATGTACTAGAACCACATGTTAGCCACATCTTGAAGAGGCAAGTTTTCTCAACTTTGGTTGAATTAATTTTCTAACATCTTAAGATATTGAGGAGCAGTCAAATTATCATAAAAAATGTAAAACAGTAAGTGTCCGTTTATGATTCCTAGCCATACATTAAAACCCCACCTCACGTCATGGTGCACCTCACGATTTAAGAACGAATTTTGCTTGGCTCATTGCACGTTGTTGTTTCTGTTAAATACTCCGCAATTTGTAAATCTGTTTTCATCGGACCACGGAAACTTAAGTCGAAATTCAGAATTTTTCTTGGCGTTTTTTTACGAACCAATTGCAAAATCTTCTCCTTTCTAAGTCACCAACTCTGTGTCCTTGACTAATATTTTCTAGATGTGGATGATATTTGTACTTAAGAATTTTCTGGGCAGTCGATTTAGGCACTTCAATATTATCTTCCATTTAACGAAGGTATGTACGAGGATTGTCGATAACTGTAAAATAAGATTTTCAATATTTTCATTACAGACCATATTTCAATTAGATTTATAAATTAACCATAAGCAGATAAATTATTTTTAAGCATACTGAAAATGCCTTGTTTTCTCGATATTCTTATGTCTCTGAACTTTGGACCTGTAAAAAGCAAATCTTAGTCGGATAGACGATTTGAAATGTAGGATTTGAGGAGAATGTTAAGAGTTTCATATACCGTCCACCGAACTAATGTCTCTAAACGAAAGGAACTAGGTAAAATCCTAGAGACCTGTTTGTCTTACATTCTTATGGAGAAACTGGTTGTTCAAGGTCATGCCCCAATTGGACGATGTCGTAGCCTTTCCCCAACTAACTGGGAAGATCTAAGAAACAACTCCTAGATGGGACTATTACAAAAGGGGCAATCTCTAGGGCACTTGAAAAAATCCATGTTGAGAGCTGTTCAGTGCTATAATTGTGATTATGATGCAAACACGCAAAGACCCTTTATCAATCTACTATAGCCAGATCCCTGATCTGACCCAGTTAGATTTTTCTTGTTGGGTTATCTTAAAAGGAAAGATATGTAAGTCGACAGACAGACTAATATTTACGGTGGGCAACGGGGTGGCAGGGTCAGTTTGAAATGAAAGGACCTAGTAAAAAGATGTGTACCTACATATCATTCTATATTTTTTTGGCCCTCCACATGAAAACGTAACAGTATTCCTAGATTAGTGACACTAGTTCCTGACTCTTATAACAACTCGATATGCTCGATCTTGGGGTACAGTCAATCAAACACTTATGGTATTGATTATTACGTACGTTTCGGTTCATTACTTAACCATCAACAGATAATATAAGAAGTAATACTTTCATAATCACTATATCAAAAGACATATTTTAAAAATTACTTTTTATACAAATTAATATTTATTAAAGTACTAACCTACATTAATATTTACTTAAAATGTTCAGCAAAAATTACAATTTTAAAATTATTTCGCCTAACACTATGCCAACTCAACCTTTAACTTGGTAGTATTTAAATCCAACAACTGTATTAACATTTTTACATAACTCACATCACATTGTGATTGTCATGAGTATAGTCTTGTTTACTGTTTTTACGCCCGTGCAACGTTTAAATAAATAAATAAATAAATAAGCAAATCTTCCTTATTATTTGATAAATGTTGAGCTTATCGTATGCATGTTGGGGCTTTATTACTTAAAACCCTTTTTTAAAAAACAACATTATTTGAAACACAACTATCACTACTTATTACAAAAGGACTATTTTATAATTATTAATACAGCAAATGAACAGACTAAATATTGTGACTCTGAACAAGGTCTGATGAAGATTATGAGCGTGTGATGAAGATTATGAGCAAATGAGCGTCTTGTTTAGGAATATTCTCCTATTTATAATCTCTGCTGAAATGGGGAACTATGCAGAATCATCATTTATGCAGGTGCATCTAGTAACATAATATAAGTATTGTTTTAGTTTCTGCGTAATTCCTTTACAATGGATTATTGTTTTATTCTAGACATTAATCAGCATATTATTATTTATAAGTCATGAAAGGTGATATGTAACACTCCTCCCCCTCTTATTTAAAATTTGGAGTCTACATTTGACACAAATTTTTTAGATTTAAAATTGAAAAAATTACAAAATTCAAAATTAAAATTAGTAATATTACATTTGTTGAAACTTACAATTTGTTTAATTAGATTGTGGGTTCTTGCATTTCCATTATGTTTTCATCTCGAATTGAAGATCTTCTTCGTGGTCTGAATCTTCTTAATAGGCTTCTGGATTGTCCTGGTTCTGCGTTTATTGTTGGGAATATAATTGCTGGGAACTGCTTTCTACATTTTTTTCGACATTTGTAAATAATAAAAATTGAAATAATTAGTACAATTAATACGATACACAAAATTGTTAACCACTGAGTATGTCTTTGACTAAAAGGTCTATTTATTATATCATCAAGTTCTTCGGAATAATGATCTAATTTATGTTCTGCAATATTAAGTTCATCAAGTTCAAGTTTTTGAATTTTTAAAGGCTTTAATTTAAACACATTTCGTGCACTTTTTGTTTCTTCGCAACATTCATAAGGAATGTTTGGAGTTTCGATAACTCTGGAATCTTCTGATTTGTAGTTTTTGCTTGACTGTATTCTGATTGAACCAATGTAACATATACAATGAGGTTGTAACTTCAGGATTGAATTTGTATTTATATTTATTGTTTTCGTCGTATCTTCTTTGCATTGGATACTGATTGGTAAAAGGGCATTGGTGACGATTAACCATTCATTTTCAGATATATGTTGTACCTTGTAGTCTTCAATATTGACTTCAATGGTTTGGCAATTTTCTGGTAACTTTATGGATTTGATTACTTTTATTTCGCAGGGTGCGTGTTCATCGATTGGATATGCGATTAAGTTGTAACATATTTTTGTTTCTGATTCGATGCTTTTGCATTTTTCCAAATTATCAATTGTAATATAAAGATTATTATCTCTGCTAACAGCTATATACTTATATGTGTTTAAGATAAGGTAAGACAATTTGGTTTTTTGATTAAAAATTGGTAAAGAGTAAACATGTAGGAGTTTGTATTCTTCAGGTTCTACTAAAGGAATTGGTAAAATAAAGACGATTTTATTATCGGATTGATGGGCTTGAAGTTCAATTATATCAAGGTATTTTGGAATATTTTCTAGATTTGGCAACATTGGTAAAACATGTGTGCTTAAACTTGTGGAAATTAGTCTTAACTGGAATATAAGGTCTTCGGGTTGAATTACCGATGGATGGATGCTTTTGAGTCTTGCGAATGTGACTGAATCAATGATATCGTTAAGTTCATTTTCTATTAGAATGAATGACTCTAATAATTGTTCACATATATTTATAATTTGAAGCTTTGAATCATAAAAATTTTGGTTATCTGATATGTTGAAAATAGCGTTTTCTATTTTGTGAAGATTTTCGTTGAATGTTTGCTCGTCTATTTGTAATTTGCGTATTGTATAGTTAAAGTTTTTTATTACAGAATTAGTTACAGTGATTTGATTTTTCATTAAATTTTCTAGAGCTCTTTCGTCTTCTTCGACTTCATTTATGACTTTATCGTAATATTCACCATCTGTACTATCGAGATTTCCCGTAATTGCTTTCCATACTGAGCCTATAAAATTAAAAGCTCCTCGTTTCGTACGAGTGTTATTTAAATTAAATTCTTTTGGGTCATAAGGATTAATATCATTTTTAATTTCACTAAATTTTTGACTGATTGCCATGATTATTTTATTTAACATTGTAATATGAGGTTTGACTTCAGTGTAAAATGCTATAAGTCTTGGAGTGTCTCTTTCAATTAATTGCTTTATGTGATTTAAAATTGAAATATCATTTTTGAAAGAATCTAATAAAATTGTAATGTCTTTGACAACTAGTAATTTCCATTTTTCATTTGATACTTTTAAGTCTGATTCATAGTAATATTGTATTCCTAAAGTGTTATTTAGAGTTGAAATTTTATAATTACTTGTTTGACTTACTGTGATTAGTACAGCAAGAATGATGATGTATTTCATCTGAAAAGAAAGAAAATCTATTTTAAGATTGAGCTAACTTGATCTGAGTTAATTGTGAATTCTCTGTTCGTTTCTAAGTCTTTGATTTTTAAAGCATTATTCCTTAAAATTTGTATCACTTTATAAGGACCATTCGATTTGTTACTTAGTTTATGTTTTATCTGTGACTCTTTTATGAATATAAAATCATTTACTTCAATATCTTTTGGTTTTGGTTTTGCTTTTTGATCATGACGTTCTTTAGATTTGAATTTTTTCACAATTGTTTTTTCTCTTGCTACTTTATAAAAATATGAAATTTTATTATTTAGTTCACGTACATACTTTGAGACTAGTTCTTCTTGATTAAATAATTTTTCAGGTGGTCTTGAATTTGTGTGACCAAAAATTAGTTCGTATGGCGTATAACCATGTGTACTACTTATAGAATTATTGTAGCATATAACGGCTTATGGGATACACGTTAGTGGATGATCTCCCGGTTTTTCAGTAACTGTTGATCTTTCCAATAGGGTACTCATAAATCTTTCAATTGAACCATTGCTCTGTGGATGATTGACTGATGAAAATGTTAGTTTAATATTATAAAGAGTACATAAATCTCTCATTAATTGGTTATCGAATTCTCTACCTCTCACAATGTATTCTTAGCGGCGTACCGTAGTGCATAAAATATAATAATAGTGTATTGACAACATTTTTCGCGGATTTAGTTTCAATTGGATAAGCTTGGGTAAATTTAGAAAATTCATCTCTTATCACAAGTACATAATTTTTCTCTGGTATTTCTAATATGTCGAGGTTAATGCGTTCAAACGGTGTTTTCGGCGTTTCTGTTATCACTAAGGGATTTGATAAATTTTTTCTACAAGCTTTGGATTTAATACATACTTCGCAATTTTTTATGAAATTTTCAACGTCTTTGGTTAAATTTTCCCACTGATATTTTCGTTTTATTTTTGTTACTGTTTCTTGGATACCTCTATGCATGTTTAGTTTTCCGTTATGATTTTCTTCGATAATTATATTTCTTTGTTCTTTTTCTGGGATTATAATGTTTGGGTTACAAGTTATAAATTCTATTTCATTATCGGAAAAAATGAAAGATAGCATTTCTAAAATTGGTACATTTTTTAATTCTTCCATATAGTATTTATCGTTTTCTAACAATATATCTTTATTGTAGTAAAGAATTTCAAAGATTGCTTGATCAGGATTTAAATGTGGAACGATGATAAGGTAATACTTTCGTTTAGGATTGGATTTTGATGTGACAACGTTTATTCTGTGTTCTTCATACATTGTATTTAAGTCAATTAAATCATCAGCTATTTTAAATTGTGAATCAGTTAATTCGCCTGGCTTTAAGAATGATATAATTCTCTTTTGATGTTTGTCTAGAAATTTCTCATTAGTAAAATTACATTTAGAATAATCAATTAATGATTTTGATTCGTCTAGTTTCTTAAAAATGTTATATTCTTCTAAGATTGTTTCATATCCGATTTCTGTATTTGGAATATCCGGTCTTTCTTCGTTTTCTTCTTCTTCTTCTTCTTCTTTCACTGGACTTCCGTAGAATATTTTTGAATAATCTCTGAGATGATTGATTCTTATTCGAGATAAGGCATCGGCATTGGTATTTTGTTTACATAAGGCGGTAATTGCTTCTTTTTCTTCAAAATTTAAATGTTCTAAACGCAAGGATTGTTCGACTCGTTGTTGTCTTGAATATAAGTTTTCTTTTTGTAGATTTAAAATTAATGTTTGATTCTTATTTACTGGACTATTTTCAATAAAAGGTTCAATTATTAATTCATCAAAAATTATTCTTTTCTTTTGTTCGCTTTTATTTAAAATTGACGTTAGGAATTCACCTTTTTCATTCGTTTTGATTACACAATTTGGCAATATGACATTTTCTTTTTCCTGTGAATGTAAAATTAGTTCAGCATTTTTTTCATTACAATTTAACTTGAATATTTGTTCAGTTCTTGGTTCTATAGTTATTTCATTGACAATTTCATTTTCTTTGTATAATGGCAAAGTTATATATTTGGTTATTAGTTTTCTATTTTTTAAATCAACTAGACACTCATATTGTTGTAAAAAATCTATACCTAATAAACCATCAAATTCTATATTTAAGTTATGTACGAATACTTCCATTTCGTCATTTTTCAAAAAGAAATCAAAATTTATTGCTTTATTTATTTCAAAAAATTGGTTAGTTACACCTTGAATTCTTATGGGTTCTACGCTTTTTATTTTTTCTTGTTCAAATAAATTTGGTTTCAAAATTGATATACTTGCTCCGGTATCAATTAAATAGCGATATTTTCCGTCATGAGTTTTTATATAAAATAAATTATTTGAATTGCTTGTGTTTACGAATTCTGATCTTATTCTTGGCTTTCTAAATTCTGGGCTTGACTGGTTGGAATGAGATGAGTAGAAGTGCCAGTCTTCATTTCCACTCTTTGTTCGTTTAAATGAAACGTTTTTCTTGGAGGATTTTGCATGTTTCTTGAATTTGAAGAATTGCTTTGATAGTTATTTTGGTTATAATTATTTTGGTTAGGTGGTCTTTGATAATAATTTTCTCTTTGATTTGGATTATTATTTTCATGTCTATTCACAAAGGTATGATTTGGATTGAAATTTCTTTGATTTCCCGAATTATATTGATAATTTCGGTTTTGATTATAGTAATTATCGTTATTTTGTTTTTTGCGACATTCTGAAATTAAATGTCCCGACTTTTTGCAATAATTACATGTCTTTTTGTTTTTACTATGAAAGTTTGGAGAATTTACCTGTGGTTTTTTACTTTCTAGATACGTTAATTGATATTCGGTTTTAACTATATTTGCAGCTTCTGCGAGATTGCAAGGTCGCGATGCTCGTACGATTGCACCTAGCTTGTGTTCGAGACCTACTAAAAGTGTCTGTAAAGCTACCTTATCGACTAACGCTTGCTGTGCGGTTTTCTGTTCTCGAGTTAATGTTACTTGCTGATTTATCGGGGCGTAAAGTTTTGAATGATGTGCGTTTATGCGATGCACATAGTTTTGAGGATTTTCATTGTTTCCCTGTTTTATTTGTTGTAAATCGTAGATTAGACTTGTTAAGTCTCTCGAATCACCGAAATGTGTTTTTAAAATAGTTTTGATTTGATCCCAATTTTTCAAGTCGCGTGAGTTTATTAGTTGAGATGCTCGTCCTTTTAGTTTGTTTTTTAAATGTACAGTTAAGAGATATGTTTGTTGGTCTGTTGCTACGTCAAATGCTGCGTCACAAGAATTAATGAATGTATTTAATAGTACTGAATCTCCATCATATTCTGGAGTAAAAGTAAAATTTTACTTTATAAATTTATATCCATTGAAAACGAAATCCGACAGGATTTTGAAACGTTTGGTTTTAAAATATACACAAGTTTGAACTCTGATGTGGTATTATTCCCAAGAAAATCTAAAATAAACTAGAAGATGCCACAAATAACATTCAGAAAACCACTGTAATCGTTGCCGTCTATGCTCAGCGGCCAGAGGTAGAACAAGATGGGGTCGATAATGCTGCAGTCTAAAAGACCTTATACGGCGGTATAACCGCTCATGAGGCAAATTTCGAGTTGTCGACTTCGGTTGCCTACTCTTCTAAGATTTTGCGAATTATCAAACCACGCTTGACAACATGTCATAGCAATAGTTTGCTTTCTGTTCGCGCGGTTAGCGATTTCTCGAAATGAAAAACCCGTCTCCGGTAAACCTACATGTACTTCTTTCAAATTTACTTAGCTGGCGATACATTCGGGGTACACGTCCTCTAGGCATTTTAACATTACTTAACACCTATTTTGGACCCCTTCAAACAGTTCGTTTTTTTTATTAAATTTAACAAAATGCTTTACCAAATTTCAACAATTTACTCCTTACTATAGAATCTACGTTTTACCAAAATAATATTAAATTTGAACATCTTCTGTTGCGATTTCTTTGTTAGTGAGTATACAGGGCTTTCATTCAAAACTAGCCACCCAAAATAACTTTTAAAATATCTTTAAAAAAGACACACTAATCGTTAATTTATATTTACCGGGGGATACATTTTACACATATCACTCTGCAATTTCAACCCCTAAGCGGGGCTGAATATGACAAGTTTATATACAAAGGTGTAGCATTTGATACCTCAATTTAAAGGTCAGTTTTTTGCCAATCTTTGACCACATCTCTTTTTTTAAATCAGTTTATTTTTTATAGAGTAATGACCTAGAAACCGCAAAAAACATAAAATTTTGAAAATAATTGCCAATTATACCAAAATTGCTTTCGAGTGGTGATCACAAATCCGAGGTCAGATTGGCAAAATTCACAATGGCTAATCCAAGATGGCGGATGCATTTTTTAAAAAATCAACCGATATGTGCCATAATTTGTATGTAGGGGTTCTTGGGGTCTCTGATCATGAGTCCGGAATAAACAAAATTCAAGATGGTGGACGAAATTTTCGTCTCGTGGGTTATTTTCATCGTCGATATTGAATCCCCATCTTGAATTTTGTTCATCAGATTACTTCTCAGCAAACCCAAAAACCCCATTATAAGAAGTTTGGTGCAAAACAAAACAGTGAGTAAGATGTATTTACTCACTGGTGGAAAACGGCTGATTTTTTAAATTTTCATTCTCTATCTTGGATCCACCATTTTGTATTTTGAAAATCTGCACTCGGATTCGTGATCCGAGACCCAACAAACCACCCTACACAAATTTTGATGTAATTGGCATTTATTTTCAAAAAATATTTTTTTTACGGTTTCTAGGTCATTTCTATGAAAAAAGAACCGGTTGTTGATGTGTCAAAAAATTGGCAAAAAAGAGACGTTTAAAAAGAAGTATCACATGATACCCTTTTAATTATTATTTAAACTTGTAGAAGTGATATTCACCCCGGCTTATGGGTAGAAACTGCAGTAAATATCAATTAACGTGTTTTTTTGTGTTTTTATTTTAAAGATATTTTAAAAGTGATTTTGGGTGGCTAGTTCTGAAATGAAAGCCGTGTATAATAGATTATACCACTCCCAAGAGGTTAATGGTTATCATATCGAACACTTTTTCAACTATAATTTGGAATTTTTACTATTGTTAAGTTGTAACTAACATATTTTTACAATAATTCTTTTTTTTTAACTTTTTGATATGAGGTGTCATGTTACCCGCTTTTCTATTTAAAAATTAAGAGCGTAATTGTCACCTGCAGTGGATTTACAGGAATACTGAAATTAAAACTTTTATAGTATGAAAATCAACGTGCTCCAAGGTTTTTAACTTGTAAAAAAAACATGTTACAAGTGGTAGAACTATAATTTGAAGCGCTTGAAAGTCCTTAAAACATTTCGTAAATGTATACCTATAATATCTGATAGCTATGTTGAATAGTTGTTTTTGCCTACATAGTTCTAGCCGCTTTATATCTGGCGTGGTGAACTCGGCCCATTAAACTAAAAGTTTAACCGTTAGTAGCCCGGTCCCTGTCAAATATTAAATACCCAATTAAAACATAAGGCAATTGTTATGTTCCCTGATGAAATGAAACGAATTAATAGCACTTGTTTAAATGTGCCAAATACCGACACTCTCACTATATGTGTGTGTATGTACGTACGAATGTATGAGTATACTTAACGAATTAAATAGTTTGCGTGCGTTTAACACCGGTGTAACGATATATGTATGTATCGTGTCGTACTTAAAAAAAATTGTGCATGAGTGTTTAACAACGATCGAAGGATTGTCTACAAATGAGGAAGCATTTAGTAATTAATCAGTGTATGGAAAAAGCTTTGATGTAGGTATACATTAATCTTTCGTACGTAGTTTACGTTAAGTGCTGTTTGTTGAATGAAATTAATTTATTTAGTTTGAATCGCATTAAACAAATGTGTTTGATTTCCGATTTCTTGGGTTCTCAGTTAACTTTGGGTTTTGAATTGCTATCCCATTTTTTTATGTGTAGTTCGATAAAGAGATTTTTGTGTTTGTTTGTACTCAAGGAAAAATCTGTGGATTTACTGAAGGAGCATTCAACATCAAGTCGATTTCAAGTAGGGTATTTCGATTTAGCTAAACATTTGAATACCTATTCTAAAGGGTGTTCCAGTTTGAGGTTAATTTTTAAATTTTTAATAAAATACACAAATTATTTGAGAATGATTAAATCTAAATATATTGTTTCAAATGATAGTATAGTTGTTTCGGTTTAATAATGCAAACCAATATATTTTAAGTGATCACCTGCTGCTGTACGACAAGCTTCTAATCTTTTGCCAAAATTTTCGATAACTTTCTGGCATAACTGCGGTTCAATTACTTGAAAACAGTCAATAATGTTCTCCTTTAGGAAAAAATCTAGTGGTGTTAGATCGCATGATCTAGGGGAGCAATTAATGTTTCCTCTTCGAGCAATTATTCGATTATCATATTTCTGTTTCAAAAGATTGATTGTTTCTGCTGCTGAATGACATGTTGCATTTCCATTGTCATCTTCAAAAAAGTATGGACCAATCACTCCACCACCCCAAAAACCACACCAAACAGTTGCTTTTTGTGGATGCATCGGTCTTTCAATTATATGAAGATATAAATGAAGATCTTTGTGCAAAATTCTGAAAAAAGTGGTTTTTGAAGTGTTCAATTGCTGTGCACCATGACTAATTGATGTTTTTCATTGTTCAACAACACTAGCAGTAACTGTTGTAATATTTTCTTCTGAACGTCCACTACGATATGTTTTGCTTTTTCCATCTTTTACTGAAGCAGTTTCCACAAATTTTTAAACAATTTTTCCAATGGTAACATTTGATGGAGAATTTTCTCTTCCATATTTTATACGAAATTTTCTTCCAACTTCTGCACAACTTTCACCAAATTCAAAATAATTTTTAATAATAAACACGCGTTGCTCAATCGTATATCTCTCCATTTTTAATAACCGGAATATTCTTACTTGTCATCTGTCAAATAACATATGATATTCTAGTACCAAAAATATAAATGGCGGCAAATTTAAAAATTAGCGTCAAATGGGAACACCCGATATAAATATTTCAATATGGCGTCCACAAAATTTTGCAAATTTTGCCATTACAAGAGTAAACTGAAATCGTTTAAACTAAATATGTATCTAAAAAATCAAAACAATTTTTTTTCGGTTTAAATTATGTAAAAAGTTATAAAATGATGTCTAGTCCAAGATGAAAAAAATTTAAAACGTGATTAGGGTTCAGCGTATTGAACCTAATAGATGTCGGTGACATCTACCGTCTAGTGAGTAATTTAAATATATGAACGCATACTATGCTATTACATATACCATACTCTTGACAGATGGCTCGAGTGTTTTATATAAAAACACATAAGTAAATATATGTACAGATATATATCCACATATTTAGAACTGTATCATTCAACGTATGACAGCCGTTTCGAACCAGGAGTTCTCGTCAAATACGCTTACTTGAATGACAAGTTCTAAAGTGAAATACTTGGATGTAATACAGATCAGTAAGACGTAAGCGTATCGGACGAGAACTCCTGGTTCTCCTGTTTTTATATAAAACACTCGAGCCATCTGTCAAGAGTATGGTATATGTTATAGCATAGTATGCCTTCATATACTTAAATTCAATAGGTTCAATACACTGGCAGTTGTCTTACTGATGTGTATTACATCCAAGTATTTCACTTTAAAACTTGTCATTCAAGGAAGCGTATGTCACGAGAACTCCTGGTTCGAAACGGCTGTCATACGTTGAATGATACAGTTCTAAATATGTGGATATATATATATATATATATATATATATATATATATATATATATATATATATATATCTGTATATATGTGATTAGGTTTAGAAAAAGCTAAAGGTTAAGCTTATTTTTCGCATTTTTATGTTTATTTTTCATATTTTCCTTAGTTTCTTGCACAGCAGGTTAAACTTGATTTCCTCAAAGTTTGTGCTTGAAAAGAATAATTTTTTAAATTATTATATTATTTTCAGGATAATAAAGTATTTTCTACCGTTTATCTATTAATAACTTAGTTAATAGTTATTTATTAGGGTCAAGGTTTGTAAAATATTTCCAAATTATTTAAAATTTCCCTATTTAGCTTCAATTAAAAATAACATGATTTAAATTTCCCTTTAGTAATGCTTAATTTTATTTTGAATCATTTTTGATACTAGTGTTCATAGAGTATTATTAAAATGTATTCTTATAACAAATTCAGTCGTTGTCTGGTTGTAGAAGGCGTTTTCTACAGAAAGCTTGGAAAAACTGCAGAAAATTCTATTTCGGATTTTTTGGAAAATAAATTTAGAGTTTCATTAAGCAATATTTCCTTAACGAAATACTGAATATGTCGGAAAATTTAATTAACTGTTTGAAAGTGTTACATTATGCAGAAAATAAAATAATATTTACAAAAGATAAAAATTATCGATATATTGTTCTTGCGATTACCAAAAGAAATTAATTAGTCTTTTTAATTGGAACTATATTTTGTGCCTACAGCAAAAAATAGGTTATGTTTTTTTTAAAACGACTTCATAAAGAAGAAAGTTTTCGTTTCGTCTGTTTATCTTTTTTTTTGTGTGTTCGGCGATTACTCGGAACAGCTCAAGGAATTTGGATCATTTAACCTGGATTCTGTTAAGGGATTCCCGAATGGGTCTCATATTTTTTTCAAGTACCTAGCTTACTCGGATTTCTAAAAAAGCGTCAGAACTTTTTAACTGAATTCTTATAACCTTTGGTTAAGGCGATAGTTTTATAAATGCAAATGTCTCTGTTAAGAGGTATAATAAATTCAATAACACATTGGAACTAAATCGAAAAAAAAACATCAATTAACCAACTTCAAGAAGGAGGTTCTCACTTGATCTCTATATACAGTGTGCCTTCATAAGTTGGAATCAATTGGAAAACTTTCTTCTTATGAATAATATTTAGAAAATAAAGGTATTACTCAGAATAGGATTTGCATAGTTTAAAACGTATACTGTACATTATTACATGTCACTTTTTCAACTGTAGAGGTTTGTCACCAAATTTGAATTTTGTTTAAAATTGAAGTACTTTTATTTTTGGTAATAAAAAACTGCATATAATTATGCCCATGCAACAGGGTAAAAACCTACATTCATTGTAACTGGTATCCAACTATATAAGATCAGCTGTGCAAAGCCATTACTTGCTATAAAGTATTAATGTCATTAAAATAATGTAGCAATAATAAAATCTCAAGCAAATTTAAAGTAGGAAAGCAAACTAGAACATGAAATGGATGAAAGCTAATGCTAATTCAGAAAAGTTCACTATAGATAATCAAAAAGGAAAGGTCTAGTGTTTATATGGATACAGAAAAAATGTAATTGTTAATTCTCAAACTGCATTAATTTATCAAGCTAAAAACTCCTCATTTTATTGCACACTACTTGACCCCAACCAACGGGGGGAAGAATAAGAAATGCTCTAGTAACAAGCTCTAGAAGAAAACGGTTGGACGAGAAAAAGTAAAAAGCTATTCAAGAAAAAGTTTTCATAAAGGAAACAAGATGCCACTAACGTGAAGGACAGTGATACCTGAAGAAGCTGAAGAAGAAAGCTTAGAGCAGAGTGAAGAGATTGAAGTTACAGACAGAAAAAGATTCTGAAGTGGTAAAGATTATTCCTGAAGAACACATAGATTTGAGAGTGATAATATCTTGTATTATCAATCTAGATAAGAAGATTGAAGATAATAATATGCAATTAAAATAATAAAAAACAGGAAGAAAATAAAAGACAGAAGCAAAATTATAGTGATTTAAACAAGAACTGGAGCAAAATCAAACCAAGATAACCAAGGAATTGAAGCAGAATGTAAAGCAAGAAATGAAAAGTAGGATAAAAACTTTACAATATGCTTTTTGAAACGGGTACTGATAGATTTACGTGTATGTCCTTAATACTTTAAATCACAATTTCATAATAACCCAACTTCTCGAAATCAGCATGTTTATCTTTAGGAATACCCAACAATTTCTGTAGTGTTGTAGTTGTTCTATACAACGCCTTCACATTAAGTACTTTAAAACTTTTTTTGTGTTCGTATGACTCATTACGAAATGTGACACTTCATCCATTCTTAATAGAAACTGCTTCTTCCTAAATAATGTATCTATAATATCCGTTGGATAACCATTGAATGCAGCTATTTGTCTTTTCTTTTTCAAACCTCTCTTTGTTAAGAGGGACCGTCAACAACCGATGTACAAGGTTCTCCGGCATTTTATATTATTGACATTGAGAAGAAGTGTTAGGTAAATATCTATATGTGCTAATATCGTTCCTTTATACATCAGACTCTAACTTATTACTATCATTTCTTAAAACGAATACATACAAAAATGGTAAAGTACCACAGACCTTAATTTTTAGGTCTGTGTGAAGTACCCTTATATGTAAATTCAATAGAAGCAAATCTACTGTTAAGATGCATGACAAAATCGTTAACATTAAACTTATTAGTATTAAATATTGACATATATGCAAGTTTGTCTCTGTTCCGTACACTCGTTATACTAGGGGCTTTAAAAAAAGGTTTAAAGTACTTATTATGAAGGCATTGTATAGAACAACTACAACAATACAGAAATTGTTGGGTAATCCTAAAGATAAAGTTGCTGATTTCGAGAAGTTGGGTATTTATGAAATCAAATGTAACGATTGTGATTTAAAGTATTTTGAACATGCAGATTAATCAGTACCCGTTTCAAAGAGCATATTGGCCATTTGAAATACAGAAGAGCAGATAAATCTAGTGTTGCACATCATGTTTTAGAACATAACTTCTTTAAAATTAGTTAAACAAGTTAATAATTTTAGGGAACTCGGGAATTTGGACAAGAGTCTTATCCCATACAGCTCATTGTATAGTTTACTTTATAAGAATCAATAAAATAGGTATTAAAATGTCATTATATTATTTTGTAGGTTAAAAATACGTAGGAAATTAAGGATTATCATAATTTACATATTTTCATTATACAAAATCTTTGCATTATCGGTGAAATATGATATTTAGAATTCAGGTACTTGTGATTTGCCCTTTGTACTTTATAAATTAGAGAAAATTATAATTTAGATTCAGTTTGATTTACTCCTTGATGATGACAACTTAGAGTTGTCGAAACGGCGTGGTTTGGTGTTAGGGTGCAAAACTGTGTTTTTACATTTTTTATAGATTATTCAATTTGAGATACCCTGTAATATCCATAATAGGTATTGTCGAAAATGCTATATATAAACCTACCTTATATACGGGATTCTCTACTACATAATGGTTTGCTTCTTTAGTTTATAGTATTACTGTGTACATTACATAAATCGTGGGATCGATAAAAGCTCGGGACCTTCGAATAATGCAAAGGCAAAAAACCATCAACTCAACTAAATTTATTCAGTGGAAGTTGAAGCTCCGGTGGTTTTATTTGAATCGTCGAATCGAACAGATGCTCTGAATGAACGGCAATTTCAGCATGTTTTATTAATTCTACCAGTTGATTTTAAATCATTATTGATTTTGCACGGCAAAAACAAGCTCTCAGTGTTACAAGAGCAAGGTCAAAATTTAATGATTATATATGAAATGTATAACGAGAACATTTTTCTTTTCGTTGTCACGTAATATCTTTTCGACCTTTCGAGTTGATTAATTATTTCTATTATGTGAGCTACACAAGAACTTTGTAGAAACTCCATGACATAAAGCAGGCGCCGTCAAATACATCAAGTTTGAGTGGCTGGAGTTGCAGTCACGAGTTTTTCAGCTCGGTAAATGGTATTATAAATTTTTAAAGTGTATACAGGGTGTAAAGGTTGCAAAACACAACAACCTGGAAACTTATGCTATAAAAGATTCCTTAATTTTCAAGACGCTATATGTTCAATTAAGAGAACTGACTGATCTATTAATTGCGATAGTGTTTTCCACAGTTCCTTGGAGGTTCTTTGGATCGATGATTACGGTGAGTGAGTCGATTAAGCTCCATCACATCAGGTTCAAGGTCATTTGAGATCCCGAACCAGAATCCGTAGTTTGTGTGAACCTACCATCTCTCCTACTCCTAGAGGTCATTTAAGGTCATTTTAAGGTCATTCAAAGGTCAAGTTGCGAAAAAATCTGAAAAAAATTTTGAGATCCCCGAACTCGAATCCGTAGTTTGTTTGAACCTACCACCTCTCCTAGAGGTCATTCAAAGTCATTTCGAAGTCATTTGAATACAGACCTCAAAAAAAGTCTAAACCAAAAAAAGTTGGAGACAGGGTTCCAGAAATCTAGAATCGGCGGCTGGTCAGGGTGGAAAGGCGGACCCGCAGACGTCGTTATCAAGCAACCGTAGCTCTACAGACGAGGGAAACTTTACTTGTATAGAATAAAATGATACAAGAAATTTGTCATGTCGTGTTGATGTGAACAATTTTTGTGTTGTTTGTGGGAAGTTTCATCCACAAAAGCAAAAGTTTTTATTTTCAGATTTTTTGAAAATAAAATATAACCAACTGTATAATATTGATACAAGCTCATTGGATAACTCCCAAAAGTATATGAACGGGATGCCGCAGTGTCCTTAATAAAAGTAAGCAACAAGTATTTTCTAAACCAATGATATGGAGATCCCCAACAGCTCATGCTAGTCACTGCCACTTTTGTTTAACTAACTTGCAGGGTTATAACAGAAAGAATAAAATCTGCTAAGATCCGACTCAGGTGATAGAGGCGCAAACTAGCCCGTAAAGAAGATCCCGGATATCTCGGCCAACCCGGTAGAACTACAAGAATTTTCTCAAATTTTATCTATGATTACTTCTTGGTTTGACTTATAAATAGCCTTGATATATTTGTAAATAATGCTTAGGGGACACAAGTTTAAGCAAACTACAGATTTAAATTCAGATACATGAACAGTCAGTTACAAAAACGTAACCCTAAATTTTTTTAGAATTTTTCCACGGTTATTACTCAACTTGGCTTTTGAATGACCTCAAAAGGACCTAGACTGACATCTAGGAGATGTGGTAGTTCCAAACCAACTACGGGTTCGGGCTCAGCTATCTCAAAAAGCTACCCATGAAATTTTCCAGTTTTTCCACGGTTATTGCTCAACTTGGCCCTCTAATAACCTTAAATTGACCTTGAATGACCTATAGGAGAGGTGGTAGGTTAAAAAAAACTAAGGATTTTGGTTCGGGGATCTCAAAAACGTACCCATGATTTTTTTAGATTTTTTCCATGGTTATTTCGCAACTTGGCCTTCGAAGAACCTCAAAATAACCTTGAATGACCTCTCGGAGTAGGAGAGGTGTGGTAGGTTCAAACAAACTACGGATTCGGCTTATTTTTCAACTTGACCTTCAAGTGACCTTGAACCTGATGTGATGGAGCTTAACAGACACACTCACTGTAATTAGCGACCCAAAAACCTACTAGGATCAGTCGGGGTTCAGTGCATTTGGGTAGATCAAATGTTGACCTGTGTTGTTAACATTTTTAATCTACTTTCAATTAAGGAGATTTTTTGTTACTCATTTTACCTCACACGTTCGCATGGGCTATATATCGAACGTATTTCTATTCACAAAAATTGACATGTAAAATAATGGGAACCATGGAAAGTTAAAGTTGACGTTTAAATTGATATGGACATGCCATATGAATCTGATACTGGGACCCAACACAACGAATAGTGAAACAATGATAGAAGTATGCAGGTCGAAGATTGGGAAGATAATAGAAGCTCGTAGCTTGGAGACAAAAAAAAGGGTACTGGTGTATTCGACTAACTATACTAACCCAGAAAGATATCGTTAATTTATCAGTTTTAATAGAGGAACATTGATAGGCTAGCCAAGGTTTTTATTTCGGTAAGATATTTATTAAGCGAGCGCCCTCTTTGTCTTTTTCAACTTTTCCCCGGTTGATTAAATATTCCGTACCATCTCTTCGAATAATGTGGCCGAACTTTGGACTTTGCCTTTGTATTGAAGGTAGTAGTCACGTATTATTTGTGGTACTAAGTTGTTTTAATAATTCGTGGGACTAAGTTCTAGTTTTTCTGGTATCCATGGTACTCTTCGCATACTATCTAATAGCACGTCTCATCGAAGTCTTCTTGGTCTCTTTGCTAACGTGGTTGTCATTTCATATTTTACTTACTTACTTCTGCTTCTCTTTATTTCGTTCTCATTGACTTGTATATAGCGAATACATTGGTGGGGTCGAAGGAATTTGCTAGTCTCAAATTCAATACTCCAATATTTCGTCCACACTAATGGTAAAAATACAGTGTCACAGTATATCTGGGATTTTAGATGGCAATTTTGAACACTCCGATAGCCTTCCATAGATTCCTGGTGTATAAGGTCGTTATTAGTTGAAACTGATGGTACGGAACCGCCATTTCTTATAAGACTTACCTTAGTTCTAGTTCACTGTACCACTGCACCACTGCTCAACCAACAAGAAAGAGATCCTCTTACATTTTTCTCCCTTCTGCTATATAAGAGAACGATGGCATTTCTGTGCTCAAAAAAGTTAGGAAATAGCCTATTCTAACGATTAAACGATATTTATCGCAGGAGAAGAATTTCTTTTATTTCTAACCTGATGAATCTGACATTTGTAAACACATGACTTCTGAATGAAACCAAATCCATTTGAAATTAACTATTCACCTTAACGACAAACCTAAGGACCAAAGTTTTAATGCCATCACTATAAGATAAAAAAATAATGTCTTTGGCGTTGCCAGACTTTAGAAACTTACCAAGACAACAGGATACAATGTACTCAGGATGTACAGAAACTCAAATTAGCTCAGTGAATCTACAAAGAACATGTCAAGACATCACCTTTTTTAAATAAATACAAAAGGTTTGTTAGTACCAATTATCTTGCTGATAAATCTGCTTCAATATTTTACAAGTGACAACTTGTCCACTAGGGTGGATCGAAAAAAAGTATTTATCTTAAATCATCTTCTAATAGCAGTCAAACGTAATTATACCGTCTAACTAAAAAGTGTACGAAAGATTTACCCGATTAAATGAGATCTTCTGCTCGAACCTGGAGAAAAGTCAGGTTTTTGGCATATTTTTCCGAATTTCCGACTTTCTAATCCTTCTTCTCCAATAGTTGTTGAAATAACCTCACAAATATGTTTTTCCCCCAGGGGTCTCAATAAAACACTATTACCAATATATTTTGCATATACAGAACTAAATAAGGGGCCTAAATTTTATTTCAGCTCATTCAAACAGGATATTTTAAAAGTTTTCAGCAAACTGTTGGGAATTTTCAAAATTCTACCACAAATACAAACTTGTTTAGAATTATGCCTACCACATGGCGAATGCTTTGTTTTCGAAGAATCTTTCAAACAAAACGTGGACCGCTCGGGTACAACAGTCGGAAAAAAATATACACGAAGTTTTGGGAGACATCTTTTTTAATAATCGTTAATGCGTCAAAATGACGATTATAATGTCTAAGTACTTCTTGGGAAATAACACTAAAGTTAAGAAAATTGCTGTATATTCCAAACGTTTCGGGGTCTAGGTCCAGACCCCGTTGTCAATAGTTAAGAATTTTTCTTCAACACCAAAAAATTAAATCTAAATAGGTAACTATATTTTAAAGTTGTTGTGAAGCTTAAGTTGTAGATAATATAATCGTAGAATTGGATTATTAGTAGCATGATTGAGGGTGGCTGTTGCATCTTGGCTTAAATCATAAGAGTATGAACCAGATTTTATGATTGGAGAAATATTTGGCAGATACTTTTGATTCTGACTAAACAGTAGTTGAAATTTATGACGTGCATATTTTAAACTAAGATGCATGAAGAGGGTCCTGAACAGCAGCTCATTAAAAGGCAACAATTATATACTCGACTGTAACGTTTGTTCAACTTTTCGTTCTAAACTTCTTGTAATGCCATTTTTCCTACATGTGTTAGTTGCAGTAGCATCACAAGCACTAATTCCAGATCAATAGCTCCTCCATTTTCTAAATAAAATTAAAATATCTTTTACACTTCCTGCCGAAGGAATAAAATGGTCCAAAACATATTTATTCTGGTTCGGGATAGAACAGATGTATGATCTTCTTTTACGTTTTCTTAGTTTAGTATCAAAAAATACTGTTTTTTAGGGAACACGGTTTTTATTAAATTCTTGGTGCAAAGATATATTAATCTGTACTTTTCCCGCGTCAAATTTTATTTCTAACTAAAATCAAGGATTTATCGTGATACGATATTAAACCTGCATCTGCTATGGTAAAAGAAGTAACTGCTGAGAGAGGAACAAATTGATAATAATCTTTGATAATGGCATAGCCTTATAAGTGATAAAACTCAGTCAATTTGTTTTCATTCATTAAAATTATGGTTCAATATCCAAATGGAACGTTTCACATTCTTTTTTTTTAATTATTAAAAATTACTAATATTTTAAACAAGTAATGCATATGAATCTAATTATTACTTTAAAACTAGAACAAACAAAATTTCTCCTAATTATCAAAAACTGCCTTGTTTTTAATTTTAATGCCGACAAGTTACAACAGTTGAAATATTATTACACCTACAAAAAGACTAATAATATTTTTAATTAAAAAAAATATTATTATTAACGTCATTTTAAGTCACTGTAGTATTGTTCCTGGTGGAATTATTTGAGTGAGCTGTGTTTTGATCGAAGGACACTTCATAAGCAAAGCATTCAAGAGTTGGTAGATCTAATTTAATACAAGTTTATATTTGGAGGAGAATTTTGAAAATACCCAAAAGATAGCTGAAAAACTTTAAAAAACCTTTTTGAATGAGCTGAAATAAATTGTACACCCCTTATTTGGTTAAGTATATGCAAAGATAATTTGCGTAATAGTATATTTGTTGAGATCCCTTGGGGAAAAATATTTTTATAGGGATATTTCAATAAATATTGGGGGAAAACGATTACAAAGTGGAAAATTCGACAAAATATGCAAAAAAGGGATTTTTCTCGAGGTTCGAGCGGAAGTTCTCATTTAATTGGAAACATCTTTTGCAAACATTTTAGTTAGGGTGTTAGATAAAGTTTGACTGCTATTAGAAGAAGATCTGAGAAAAATGCCTTTTTTCGATCCAGCCTATTGTCCACCCGGTACAAACAAGGGTGCTTACAACTGAATAATTTCACTGATCAAACTCATCACTGATAAATCCTTACATTTTAGCAAAACATTTCAAATTCATTTCATTCTGATGAAATCCCAACGAAAATGTAATGGAGAAAAAACAACGTGAAAAAAATGAAAACTATCACATCGCGTAATGCAATTTCGTTGGTTCGGTTTAGTTTTTTTTTCTCGTCGCGTCCACTCTCGTAAAAATCGCTCTTTTCTAATTTTTCAATTTCCCAAACTCTCCCTAGCTTCTCCATTCTGTGCGTCTAGCGAGCTTCAAAGCGCACAGTGACGGTTTGGCATAATGTTTTTGTGGATAGCGTGGTAAATAAGATGTCTGTTCATCGGTCCCTTGAAGCAGAAAATTAAATTTGGGGCGAAGCCCTCTGATTCTGTCGTGATTGCCCTTCGCCTTCTAAGCTACTCTGTGCTGTCATGTTAAAAATAATAATCTGACGCATGATTATGGAAAGTTACTTTTGTTTTTTGTCTATTGTTAAGCTATCATCGCTTAGGGTGGTGTTAAAGACTACGTTACCCTTTAGAAAATAATTGATTAATTATGTTCAAGATTAATGGTTTTCTAAGTCAATTAAAAGCACGTCAATTTTTATTAATTTTTTAGTTCTAAGATATATGAAGCTTACAGGAGTTTCTCGAGCATGAAAAATGATACAAAATCGTAGAAATATGATGGACTGTTAAATAACATACCGCTGAAGGATGAATATAAATTAAGTACAAAATGTTTAACACGACAATACAGTGAGGACGCGTGGGTTGGAACAAATTCATTTAAAATCCAGGTGTTGTTTTGACGTTTTTTTTTTTTTGGACTGCGGTTTTTGTGATGTAAAACTCATTTATACAGGGTGGGCCAGAATTAAATTGGGACTATCAACTTCTTTTTTTTTAATCGAAACATTTGTTTTTTATTTTATTTTTTAATTCTGCATTGAATTCTCATGTACCTATACCGAAAATTAACAGTTATTCAAAAAATTACATTTCTTTCTAAAGCGAAGAAACCAACGGTAAAAATAAGGTGTTTGTTGGTTTGAACCTATTTATTTACGTTCGAGTTTTATGATTGTTGCCGTTATTTTAGTCGCATGAATGGAAACCCTTTTTTTAATGCTGGAGTTTTTAACACTTGTTTATTTCCATAGAAACTGTACTATAATTTTACTTCAAATAAGTAGTTGTCAAGTGCAGTTGCAAAGTTCCAAAGTATGGAGCGTTTAACTGAAAAGCAGCAAATAGAAATTTTGACAATGCTAGGATATGGCGACAGAACTCGAACACAAGAAGAAGTTTGCGAATTGTTTAATATGAAGTTGACGGAGCGGCCTATTATCGATCGGTAGTTAGCAAAATAGAAAAAAAAGTTTCTAGAATTTGGCCACGTAAGAGGCATTACAAAACCAAACATCTTCCAGAAGATACACAATTAAATGTTTTGTTCGATTTGCAGGAAAATCCTCACAAATCCACTAGACAAATAGATGCAGAACAGTCAATAAGATAATCTTCTGTTCATCTAAAATGCTTGCATACATATAAATAGCACCCATACAAAGTTCATTTAGTTCACGAACTTAGTGAAGATGATTTGCACAGGAGAGTAGAATTTTGCGAAATAATGATGGATAGATGCAATGCCAACCCGCACTTTCCAAGTAAGATTATTGTTTCCGACGACGTAACATTTTGTTTAAATGGTTCAGTAAACAGGCCACATTTTCGATATTGGGCATCAGAAAACCCACATTGGATTAAGGAAAGTCATACACATTTTTCCACGAAAGTTAGCGTATGGGCCGGAATTTTGGGTACTTCAATTGTGGGTCCTTTTTTATTGAGGGAACATTTAACTCGGAAAAGTATTTAGACCTATTACAAAATGACATAATACCCTGTTTAACAGAATTTTACCCGAATTATGTAAAGCCCAATATACTGGCAGATTCGGTATGGTTTCAACAGGATGGGGCGCCCCCGTACTATTCGCGAACAGTGCGAGATTATCTTGACAATATTTTCCCAAATAGATGGATCGGAAGGAGAGATAATATAGAATGGCCAGCTCGGTCTCCAGATCTAAGCCCGTTAGATTTTTATCTTTGGGGTTACGTGAAATCGAAAGTCTACTTCAATAAGCCGGAAAATATCGAGAAATAAAAGAATAGAATTAGGGCCGAAATACAACGAATCCCGTCACAAACGCTAAATGAAGTGTTACGAGAATTTGGTACTGTCAGGAAGTTAATGGTCAACAATTTGAACGTTTAATTTGATACGTTGATGTTTTTTTTCTTCAATTTCGAAATAAATGTAATTTTTTAATAACTGTTAATTTTCTTTTAATACTTAGAATTCAATGCAAAATTCAAAAATAAAATAAAAAACAAATGTTTCTATTTGAAAAAATGTAGTTGGTTTCTGGCCCACCCTGTATAAATGAGTTTATCATCACAAAAACCCCAGTCCAAAAAAAGGACGCCTCCGAGCGTTTTTTTAAAAAAAACAAAACCTGAATTTTAAATGAAATTGTTCCAATCCACGCGTCCTCACTGTATATAAATATGTATACATGTGAGTAGATAAATGATGTTGACGAACAAGAAATAAAAGGAGTCCTGCTTACATAAACTTATAACAAAATCATCGAATTTATATACTACTACTACTACAATGTGTCTTTATCAAAAGAAAATACCCAAAATTGAAGAGTACCGCAATTTGATGGGCTGTAGTATTCCGGGTTGTTTTGCGGTCATTAGAATAAAGTTGAGAGAATCACTTAGGACTCGATGCTGACTGTAATGAAACATTCAACAGATTGTTAAAAGAAGAAATTTCAACTTTTGAACAAACTCATGTTGTCGGTCTCCAACGGACAGTAGTGAATCTGTCACAATATCAGTTAGTATCTAAAATGAATATTCTATGTTAGCCAAGTTTAAAACCTTTTCAGTCGCGCAAAGTTCTTCTATTAGAGAATAGCATCGACAAAATTGAGTCGGGCGTTGGCAACCTTCCGTCGGGCGTTACTGAGGAAATTTGTCGAAATTTCCCCAGAGTTTTGAAAAATGCCAGGACATTTGAGAGCAACATCACAAATAGGGAACGGTTGACATTGAAAAAATCTCCGGAAAAACAAAGAGATCATGCTCACGGCAGACAAGGGTATGCTGCCACGGTAACACTGAGAATTACAAGAAAATTCGTAATCTACTTGACTTAGTTACATACCGAAAATTTTCGAAGGATCCAACATAGGAAAACTAATAAATTGATCAAGGTGTCAACAATACCAGTTGAAGATCATAGAACAATAAAAAATCACAGGCCTTACCAAAAAGACTATGGTTTACCTAACATCCCGCTCCGGCACATCGTGAGTGCTATCAACTCCTTGACCCACTATATTGGTCGATGTCTATGAGCTTTTAAAGCCTTAGGGTGGAATGACGAATTCACATATTAGAGATTATGAAAATTTCATTGAAAAATTTAAAATCTTCAAGGTCAACCTTTAGACATGTTAGTTAGTTTTGACGTGGTCTTTCAGTACACCGTGCTTCCGGTAAATGAAACGATTAGCAGCTTCAAAACAACTTTCCTAACGACATCTCAGATCTTTTTCGACATTTTCTGACCACTACCTATTTTCAATGGTATCAAGAACTTTAAGAGCAGGCGGATCGCGTAGCCGTGGAAATCCGTCATAGCCCGCTCATCACCAATTTTTATATGGTGAGATACGAAACCAAAAACTTTAAACACTGCTTCTTTCAAACTTTTGTGTTAGATCCTTTAGATAGGTGTTACATTTGTAGTTTGAAGTCACTGAGGATATCTATGTATTGGAATTCACAGGAAATTTGAGCACCATCCATCCACAGATTCAAGTTACTATGGAAAAAGAAATAGACAACTGGCGTTTCTGGATCATCTAGTTAGAAAAATCAGTATGGTACCCTTGGCCACAACATTGACCAGAAACCAACACATACAGATCGGTATCTCCATAAACATTCTAGTCATCACCCCACTTAAAAGATGACTAATTAATACTTTTGTGGATCGAGCAAACAGAATCTGCGAACAACATCATCTAAAAGACAAACTAGTCTATTTTGACCGTGCTTTATAGGTGAGTGTTTATTCGAGGAATGAGATAAAAAGATGTTTTAAGTCAAAACTAACATCCACCCACCTTAAACAACAATCGACATCTCAGAACTTGAAACTACTAAGAAAACTACTCAGAAAACATTATCTTAAAACAGTTTACAAACCTACCAAACAATGTCGCTATATACTCTGCTCTTGTAAAGATCTCAGTGACCCTATATCCTCATCTGGAGTTTATAAAGTACTGTGTTCTTATGGCGCCATTTGCAGAGCACAAATGTATTTGCGTTTGTGGCAATCTGTTTTGCTGAGCATTCTTTACTCTCAGAAGGCCACATTACATAATACCAACACACAGAAGTACTATACAATACATCCTAGTATCATTCCCGTCTCCAGTAGAAAGCTATCTAAATATACAAACAACAGAACAATTTCTATTGGAAAGAAGAAGGCTCCACAAAATTTTACACCCCGCATTCCGATGCACAATATCGGAACCTTCTACCGTCTCGTAGTCGCCGCCCACTCCGTGTGGCCAATCAGGACAGACTACACTTCTCCCGGTTGGCATAAATACCAGAGCTCCACCACTCGATAGTCGCTTCGAGCATACTACGAGGCATTAACTAAGCCCGCACCTCTGAAAATGTCTGCTGCAGACAAAACGTTTGGAAGAAATTCCAATAGACCACAACAAAACCACCCGGATAACTATGGTGTATCCATTGACACAGACTGTGATAACCCAGGTACATACTTTGTATTGTATTATTTTCTTAATTTGCAATATAGTGGTGAGTCTGTGAATGGTATTGACACATTATAGCAAAATAATCAAACCCTGTGTAAAAAATGATGAATTTCATCTATATTGTAGAAACAAACAATTCTTGTGTTATTTAGATTTCTAGTAGGCGGCTGTCATATTAATTTTCTTATGGACAACTCTAATCTAATTGTTGTTAATTTGCTCTCGTTGATTTTTACTGACACCCAGTGATAGTTGTTTTAACCAATATGGCGGTTTATTGAAACGCAGAAATGGTTGTATACTCAATGTGTAGCCCCTCATTACACTTTGTTTGGACGACTTCATCAGCGACTAAGAGAAACAGGTGGCTTCAAACCTAGAAAACATCATGGTGGTCGCCACCAGGATATTATAACACTAGAATTAGAAGAAGCAGTACTCAAATTAATTGACGAGCATCCAGAAACTAGTACTTAGAAAATTGCTTTACAGCTACATGTTGATCATATGACGGTATTTTCCATCTTAAAGAAACAGCTGTTATATCCATATCATGTACAGCGAGTCCAGGCACTGTTAACTCGTGATTTTGCTAACCGTCTCGCATGGATATGATTAGACAATACCCAGAATTTCTTACACTCAGTTTCTAAACGATTTGTTTGATGCGATTCCTTTAGGTGCCAAAGGGAAATGTACGAAGGCGCTACTGCCGATTTTACTATGAGAGCACGTCAATATTTGAACGAAACATATCCAGATTGGCCAACTCGTTCACCTGATTTAAATTCGATAGACTTTTCAACTTGGGGACATTTAAAAACGAAAGACATAAAAGACTTAAGAAACCACATAATTTTTTCTTGTTGAATTAAATACGAAAATCTATGTGTCTATGTCTAGACTCCTGTGTAGTGGTTAAAAGTTGTCATTTTGATTACATAATTTGATTTCTTCGTTTTCAAAGTTAGGTAAATTTGTTTTTTTAATGTTTTAAAATAATAATAGCATATTGCATCACAGAAGGATTGTTTGTTTCTACCGGTTACATGAAATTGATAATTTTTTACACAAAAACAGAGGCAGATACCTAGAAATCCAAGAAATGAAAAAGATTGCAATTTCATAAGAGATTCGTTTACAATGTTTGTCAGTTGCCAAGGGCGTACTGAAAACAAGTTGTAGGGCCAGAGAGAATACGTGACCCCAGAAAAAGTACCACCCTGTAGATTTTCATAACCGTTTCTGTGATTTTATTATGAAGACTTCATAGAGGCATTAATGCTCCACAATTAAACTAAGTATCTCGAAAATTTTAGTAGTCAGAAGAAAAAAACTGAAAAAAGATTTCAGCACCTTGTTCATCGGTAACGAAGCTTTAGAGCATATATGTTCAAAGGAACTTTTCGTCATATGTTAAAATCTTTCGCACTTATTCATTTACACCCGGTAGAGTTGAATAGAGTTTTTGGTTCATAAGTAAATAAAGTTGAAAGTAAACAAGTATACTGTAATGTTATAAAAATAATCATGAAATTACTTACTTGAACGTAGGTATAAGAAGTAGATTATGCTCTGAATATTTTAAGCATAATATTGTAATTTATAAAGTTTGTCTAATTACGAAGTTTCTCTATTTTTCACAATTCATCATCACCACCTATAAAAAGAAAATATTGAACGTAACGCTCAACATAGTTGCCGTTCAGAAAAATTGAGGACCTCTGGCACTTGAACAGCAACAATACTATCGAGAGATCTTCCTATTAATTGACCCTTCAAAATGTTTCGTCCTGAAGGGCCAATTATATTCCGATAAGTTCCGTTGTGATGCAAATAATTCGGTGTGTTTGAGTCCTCGACAATCGAATTGAATTCGAGAACGTCATTGCTGTGTAGTGGCGATTCTCAATTAGTTCCATGTCTGTTGTGGAAATTGGAGACACGAGAAAGGGATTCTGAGCCTGTTACTGGTGTAAATACAAACATCGAACCAGCTGCGTTCACGTTCTCTATTTTTCGTTTATCGGTATGTCCATGTTAAGTAGTAGAAATAAATTATAACTGAAAACGACGGTAAAGTAATAGAAGGATTACAACTGAAACTGTTAATATAATTAAGTCTGAAATTACTAATTACAGTTAAAATATTTATTTAATTAGTGATATATTTATTTAGAAAGTTTAGTCTTTTAAAGTATACTAAAATAAAAGTGAAAGCTAAATTGAATTGTAATTGGTGACAAAGTAAAGAAATATATATTATGTTTAGTATAGCAATATAAGCAACTTTATGAATTGATTTTTTTCTTCGTCAAATTTTATCATCAAATAACAAACTGGAAGTGTATTTTAAAAAATTGCCAAATTGGTTCATAACCGAAGGAGTTTAGGAGTTGAATTTGTATCAAAGCAAAATTTTAAAATGAACCTCGAGCTAAAACACATAACGACTTCAGACTTGGACTTGAAAAGTTTCTAAAAATAAAATAAGTATTACACTATACAGTGTGGACACGTGGGTTGGAACAAATTCATTTAAAACTCAGGTGTTGGTTTTTTGGAAAAACGCTCGAACATCTCGATTTTTTTTTTTTGGACTGAGGTTTTTGTGATGATAAACTCATTTATACAGGGTGGGCCAGAAATAAATTGCGATCATCAACTTCATTTTTTCAAATGGAAACATTTGTTTTTTATTTTATTTTTGAACTCTGCATTGAATTCTAAGTATTTTCCATGTATAATGTCCTATACTGAAAATTAACAGTTATAAAAAAATCCGTTTATTTCAAAATTCAAGAAAAAAAAACATCAACATTTCAAATTAAATGTTCATTTAGCGCTTGTTGCAGGATTCGTTGTATTTCGGCCCTAAATATATTATTTAATTCCTTGATATTTTTCGGCTTATTAACGTAGACTTTCGACTTCACGTAACCCCAAAGATAAAAATCTAACGGGCTTAGATCTGGAGACCTAGCTGGCCATTCGATATTACGTTTCCTTCCGATCTATCTATTAGGGATAATATCGCACTGTCGAAAATAGTGCGGGGGCGCTCCATCCTGTTCAAACCATACCGAATCTGCCAGTATATTAAGTTTTTCACCATTCGGGTAACGTTCTGTTAAACAGGGTATTATGTCATTTTGTAATAGGTCTAAATACTTTTCCGAGTTAAGTGTTCTCTCAATAAAAAAAGGACCCACAATTCCGGTCACTACATTAACTTTATTGGAAAACTGTGTATGACTTTCCATAATCCGCTGTGTGTTTTCTCATGCCCAATATCGAAAATTTTGCCTGTTTACTGGACCGTTTAGACAAAATATTGCCTCGTGGGAAAAAACTATCTTACTTGAAAAGTGCGAGTTAGCATTGCATCTATCCATCATTATTTCGCAAAATTCTTCAGTAAGTTCCTGAACAAAATGAACTTTGTATGGGTGCCATTTATTTTTATACAAGCATTTTAGAGCAGAAGATTTACTTATTGAGTGTTCTGCGGCTATTTGTCTAGTGGATTTATGTGGATTTTCTGTAAATCGAGCAAAATGTTTAATTGTGTATTTTCTGAGAGATGTGTCGTTTTGTATTTGTCTCTTACATGGCCAAATTCTAGAAACTTTTTTCTATTTTACTATCTACCGATCGTGTAATAGGCCGCTTCCGGTACTTCATATTAAAAAACTCGCAAACTTTAGCTTGTGTTCGAGTTCTGTCGCCATATCCTACCATCGTCAAAATTTCTATTCGCTGCTTTCAGGGTTAAACGCGCCATACTTTGAAACTGCACTTGACAACTACTTATTTGAAGTAAAATTATAGTACAGTTTCGATCGAAATAAACAAGTGTTAAAAACTTCAGCATTAAAAAAAGGGTTTCCATTCAAGCGACTAAAATACCGCCAACAATCATAAAAACCAGACGTAAATAAATAGGTTCAAAACAGCAAACACCTTATTTTTTCCGTTGTTCCCTTCACTTTAGAAATAAATGTAGCTTTTTTAATAACTGTTAATTTTCGGCATTGTACATAAAATATACTTAGAATTCAATGCAGAATTCAAAATAAAAATAAAAAACAAATGTTTCTATTTAAAAAAATGAAGTTGATGGTCGCAATTTATTTCTGGCCCACCCTGTACAAATGAGTTTATCATCACAAAAACCGCAGTCCAAAAAACAACGGACGTGTCCGAGCATTTTTCCAAAAAAAAACAACACCTGAATTTTAAATTAATTTGTTCCAACCCACGAGTCCTGACTATTTATAAACAGGAATAGTGGTTGATCATAGTGTTTTAACATTTAATTTTACACTTCTAAAAAAGGGACCCCTCTCGACATTACTGATCGGTAACAAAAACCATCTATCTGAAATAAACAAATATCGACAATGCCATTTCATAAACTCAGGATTGATGTTAAAAATGTACCGAAGTAGCCAGTTCTTTTCTCGAAAGACAAGATTAGTACGGGAATATTCGAGAGTAAATGCGATGGATTACATACGGGCCCGTACAACAGCAGTGTAATTAAGTAGATAACGAAGACATGAAGGATAAAGAAGTATTTTTGGTGTAATTAGATTGTTTGCACCCTCGGAGTTCTGTGCAATATTGTAGATATATATCTCTTTCTCTCAGAATATCTGTAAGGGGAAATTTTTGTTGAGAAAACAAGTATCTGAACAATTTTGCGAAATTGCCTTAACTATATTTTGTTACCCATTCACAATTTCAAATAGTAGTAGAAGAAATCCCAAATGACCAGGCAAAATTCAGAAAATGTAGTAACTAGTTTCAAACAATAGTGAATTGAATGAAGAAAAACGAACAAAAGAATTAAATAAAAAATAATGCAATAATAATATGAGTAAGACACTAGTGATAATTGACACCCAATGCAATCGACATCCAAAGATGGATAAAAATTGTTAAACTTGTTCACAAAACTAAAAAGGAAAAAATAATTAATTAACTGAAACAATTTTTTAATATACCCCATTTTAAAACGGAATAATTAACATAAAATACATTATTTTTCACAAAGATTTGTATCTCCATACAGATTGTCCTGAATATTTGTTATTGTCAATTTTAATTTCTATAAAAATAATTATGAGGTTTAACCGTATTATTTTTTAGCTTTTGTGCCATTATTAACATCAATACTGTCTTAATTTAAATAAAAGCGTTTAACGTAAAAATTTTTTTACTTAATTTATTTTCAAGTTTTTAGTATTTTATTTTGTTAGATTAACTCCTCATTCTATTTTTAATCTAGCCTCATGTTTCTCAGGTCTTTCTGATTCTAACTGTTCTTTCCGTTTTTGTACTCGACTAGGAGTCTCATTTTTACTCTCTTTTGCACGTTGTGCTCTATATTTTTCTTTAACCTTTTCAGGCCTTCTTTTTTTGGTTGCAGTTTCGGTTTTAATTTTATTTGTTTTTGTTTTATTATTTTTGTAACTAGTAACCATGTTGTTCCCACGAGCAATGGCCATCAAATGGTCGACCCTTTCAAAACTTTTTAACCTTTTACCTTAATTTGAATGGTCTACCGCTAACGACGTATCATTTTTAGCCACTCTAAGGCTGTGTTCCACGTAAACGCGATTTGCCCGTTGCGGGCGGTGCGATACGTCAACGTAACAATTAAAAACTGCAACTAAAGGCTAAAACAAACCAAATAAACGATGCGACAACACAAAATCGCTACAATCGCAGGAATTAATTTTCCAGTAAGGCCACACAGTTTTCGACGCGATACAAAATCTTGACTTGGGTCGGAGATCATGCTTGTATCAAAGCTCTTTCATTTGATACTCATATTGAAGGGGTGTGAAAAAATATACTCAATCCGCTATTTTGTTGGCGGCCATATTGTATTTACTTTTTTTCATAGTAAATTTTATCTTTTTATTCTAGCCCATATTGAGGTAGTTGTGAAAGAATATGTAATCCGCCATTTTGTAGTGGGGGCCATCTTGGATTTACAAAGGAACAAAATGTATTAAATTGTATTGCCATCAGAACTAAATATGTGCGCCAAATATCAGAACAATCTGTCAGGGCAAGTTATATAAAATCGTTTAAAAATAAGTAACTAGTTTTTGAGACGTATCTTAATAATATGTTTCCATCGTTTCGTAAATTTAACGAAGTTTTGTAAAATTATTTGCTAAATTGGATAATTGCTTCCAATTTTCCCCAGCTTTCATATCATTCTTTTATTTTATGAATAATATAAAACAGTTATTATAATCAGACTGAGGCTATCGTAGTTATTACCTTGGGAAAGCAAAAGCGATTAACTTAATAGGAGTGAGTAATTAAATCAACGGGAAACGCTGCGAGAATTCAGAAATGTTTTAAAACACACCAGTAATTAATTGAAAACTGTTATTGGTTCTATTCATTAGTAAATTGCTCTAGATTTGATTTTTCGTTAAAATGTTAAAACCACTTCAGAAAAGCTCTTAAGTATCCAAGAAAAGATTACGCTTGTGGATGTTATAAATGAAGATTCTAGCTCAAAACTATTTTACAAAATTGGAGAGAAATTTATAAATTAACTTATTTTAAAATAATTATCATCTCAATACTACAGTGGTAATATTTTTCCTGGCCTTTGTAATTCAAAAGAATTTTGACATTCTTCTTTCAAATTAATACATTTTCGAACTTCTTAACTCATTTTATAAAAACTGACGTTAAAAATGAAACAATGCAATTTTGTCATATATTCAAAACTGTATATAGAGGTATTAATGAAGTCACAAATTACTAGGATCCAAATATTATTGGCCAAAAATGTTAGAAGACATGGAAAATGTGAATTCTGCTTAAAAAATAAATATGTCAGAAATCTTTATATCAAATTTACTTTGAACCCTAATACAACTAAAACTTTTGAACATATACATGTTGACCTTTTCCAATTCCTAAAGAATGCTATTTTACTATAATCAAATGTGACAGATTTTAACTGTCAAATATGTGAAAAATATCAAAAATGTCGAAAATATTATAAAAATGTCAGATATCAAAAATTTAAAAAAAAGTAAAAAATGCCAAAGTAGCCAAAAATGTGAAACACTTCAAAAAATTTAAGAATGTCAAAAAAGTCAAAACTGTCTAAATGTCAAAAAAGACAAAAAATGTCAAAAACGTCAAAAACCTTAAATAAGTCAAAGATGTTAAAAATGTCGAAAATGTTAAACCTGTCAATAATTTCAAATGTCATAAAAGTAAAAAATGTCAGAAATGACAAATTTTTTTTCTGAATCTTATTTGTGGCATATTTTTCAATATTTAAGTACTTTTTGGGAAATGACACCACAAGTCACGAAAATTGCTGTATATTCCAAAGGTTTCGGGGTCTAGGTCAGACCGCGTTGACAATGGTTAAGAAACTATGAATAAAAAAGGCACAATTCTAAAATGTAAAATTAAAATGTTTATAAATATCTGTTATTTGACTGCTGACGTAACTAAGAGAATTTTATTTGATAATATACAAGATAGCAGAAACTTCTAAAAATCGTGTAATAATAAAGTTCTTCAGAATTTTATGTGGCGCTCCTAGGTGCGACTTTGTTATATTTTGTTGATTCAGTGATCCCATTAAAATCATAAGGGAAAACCTAGGAAAAACCTTATGAACTATCCCAATATTGGGTTGTTCACAAGGACATGACCATTAGCAAGTTCTTCCTTAATCATCGGCAACCAGGAACGATTGAATTCTACGGAGTTAGTAGCGATACAATCGTCTTCATTTAACAAAATTAAAGCAGACTCTTTTAGTTTTTTTTGGGTTTGTGTTTTTCTTTGCGTAATGTTACTGAATTTTGACACTGTATTTTATGACCAAGGTCCCAAGCATGTTTAGAAATTTTGGATTTTTCAAACTGTCCTTTTTTATATAATTTTTGTGTTCGTTTATTCGAACATTTAGAGGTCTATCCGTTTCTCCAATATAAAATTTATTACATTCAAAAATTTTCGGAAACGTCGAAGTTGTCAAAACTGCCAAATGTCTAAATGCCATAAAAGTATAAAATATCAACAGTGTCAGAAATGTCAAAAATGGCAAAATAACAATAATACATGTCAAAATAACTAAAACACAAAACGAGAACAGCACAATATCAAAAATCTTAATATAATATAAATTTCGATCATAAATTATGAATTTAAAACGATTTTACAATTTTGTATGGGATGTGAAAATTACCAAATGAAAAAAATTGTTCAAGATAAATACGTAAAATACGCCCATTTGTCTTGCCCATGCGAAGCCGAGACGGGTCAGCTAGTGCTTGATATACTGAAGACAATTTTTTAACAAATGTCTTTAGATCAAGAAGACCCACCAAGCAAGTGGAAAATGTCCTTTTTAATATCAATACATAAAAAAGAGTCAAAAGAGGCTGTAAATGGCTTTGGTGTTATTACTATAAATACTAAATATATAGAAATAATCTTCGTTGGAATAATTACTCCTATTACGCTTCATATAAGAATAATTGGCAATTTTCAAAAACTGAATGGCATTTTGAAGCCTTCAGTTATTTTTCTAGCGGCCACGGCTAACTTGATTTTTCCAAGCAAACTGGACATTATATTTTAACGAGCGAACAACGGTTTTTCGTAATTAAATCGAAAGTAATGAGGTTTAGATATAGGGAACGTAGTACAAAGTTACTTTCATTTTTAGTGCTGAATAAGATCCCGACAAAAAATTTGGGAGTTTCCATTACAAAATTTTGGTTTTAAGCATTTCATTTTGACTATTTTTTAAGAACACCCTGTAGAAAAAGGGGTGATTCTTTCAGCCCTGTTTGCTGGCTTCAGTCTTCAAATCAGACATGCCAAAAACCGTTTTAAAACAGATGGTTGTTTAGCGAAAATTGTCGATTATCCGTAGGGCTACATCTGTCATTTTTGTAAATAGAAATGCAAATGTCCTGAGTAAGGTTAAATTTAGAGATATGTGGTTAATAAAATTTACCTAGAATTTAACGTAGCATCCAAATATCCAATAAAATACAAGGTATTCTATTTGATATAAGACAGTTGTGGTCTACTTCCGGTACAACCGGAAGTGTCAAAGTTCTGAAAATATTTTAGTTACATAGAACCTATAGGCTTGCCTATGTTGCCAAATTTTCAGAATTTTAATATCAATATTTATTGAGTTACAGATAACCGGCCACCTTTGTGGGACACCCTGTATAGGTATACGGGGTATGTTCAAGTTACACAATCATTTACCATTATGAATGTTCTCAAAATAATCTTATCATGCAATTCCAGTTGGTGGTATTCTAGCTTGTGGTGAGGGTTTTTTTAAATCATTTTCTCTTTATACCTGCTATACCTGCTCAGCAAAAGAGATTCCACGAATGTTGTAGATAAACAACCCACTTTAGTAGCTTCTTAATGAGATCCTTGCATTTTCAACGATGTATACGTTGCACTAAGAAAAATTGGATAAGTAATCTGAGTACTCAAAACTTTTAATTAAACCAATTTAGTTAGTCCAGAAAATTTATTCGTTACCAACAAGAAACTTCAACACGAATTTCAACGTCAAAGCATTCGCGATAAATGAATCATTTTATATGTTTTTCTATTTAATGGAAGCAATTAAACGTTTTAATTGCGGTCGGTCGTTTACTTTTAGTAACAAGTCAACAAATATAGAGCGAATTTTTGTGAATATATTTAGCACGAGAAAACCGAGAAGTAAAAAACATCAATTAAGTGAATTAAATTACTCTTGTTTTACTGCATGTTAATTGGTCATTTATATGTTGTGCATAGGAAAATATTTTGGCTAGTATCAGGATGATGCAAGTCAGTTTTACATCCATAAATCGTAAGAATCATAACAATATTAAGGGATTTTTATTTATTATATAAAATCCTACAATCAACTACGTAGAGTTATTAGCAGGGAAACATACACAAGTAGTAATGATATATCACTTTAAATTTATACAAGTTAAATTTTGTTATATACATTATTATCCTAAGATTGATTGAGTTTATCTGTTGGCCATTTATTTATAAGTTTCTGATATTGCTCTCTCAGTTTCCTCAACACAGATTCCATATTTTCACGATCTTAGGCAACTACGATTTAATCATCGGTATATAATAAGGAAAGCAATGTATGTTTGTCTATTTTAAATCCCATATCCAAGCATTGACAGTAATAGGTTTTCAGATATTGTTCAATGTACATATTGAAGAACAACGGCGATAAAGTACTCCCTTGTTTCAAGCCTTTGTTTATTACGAAGGGTTTTGTGTAGTGGTTTCCTATTTTATACTTTCGTTGTTCTTATACGTTTTTTAAATTATATTAATCCATTTTTCTCTTATATTCACTCTTCGCATTGCTTGTCAAACTTTACATATTGATACATTATCATATGCCTTTTCCAGGTAAATAAAGGCCATGTGTGTTTCTATTAATTTCTCTCTGTTTTTCTCTGTTACTTGTCTAATGCAGTGAATATTGTCTAAACATGATCTTTATCTTCGGAACCAAGGTTTACACCCTCGTTTTCTATTTTTTTCTTGATCGTACTTGCAAATAATCTGGCTCTTAATGCTATTACCGTTATTCCTCTATAATTTGAGTAAACCCTTTTGTCTCCTTTTTTGTATATGGAGCTTAAATGAGATGTTTTCATTCCTGAGGAATGTCATCGCCTTCTTCTATTTTATTCAATAATTTCGCTAAAAATTTTATCACTTTCTTGCCTCCATATTTGAATAGTTCCATTCGTATATTTCGTGGACCAGGAGCCTTATTATTTTTTGCTCTTTTCAGGGTTTCACATATATCTTCCTCAATAATTTCTGGTATCTCTTCATCTTCAAATATCTCTTTTTGTTGTTGGTATGTTTGCTCTTATAACAAATCGGAATAGTGTGTTATCCATTGTTTCGGTGCTATTGATTGTATTATTCCTTTAGAATTTTTGTTATTTCTTATTTTCTTGATTGTTTTCCAAGCCATAGATGATCTGTTGTATGGTAAAGTGTTGTCTATGTCTCTACATAGTCTATTCCAGTGTTCATCTTTTTCATCCTTCACTCTTTCCTTGACTTGTTTTCTTAAATTTTGATACTCTTTTCTTATTGCTGGTGTTTTATTGGCCAACCATGTCATTTAAGCTTTTTTCTTTTGTTAAATAAGATCCTCTAGCTCTTCTGAGAATTGTTCTGTGTATCGCTTTAGTTTGTTCAGTATTCCTAAAAATCATATTATTTCAACTATTCACAGTTGTCAAAATTTAAAATACAGGGGAAATATATACAAGTGATTTCTTGGTGCTATATCTACTATTTACTAGAAAAGATCAAGTAAATGTAATTTATTTTTCTAGTCACTACTTGAAGGTTTTCCGTGAAACCGCCCCTGTTTCGATCCCCCCGTTTCCTATAGTAAAATTGCTTTTGCTGCTTTACTAAATAAATTATTATACGGCCAACAATTTCATTTAGAACATACCCCAAGCTGTTTGCAACAAGATTTTGTTATCTTAGGTCTATGTGCAGGGGGAACCTTCAGTTTCGCGAGGTCAAATTCGACGTGTAAACAATTATTTTGTTTTATATACTTCATTCATTTTGCAGTAAGGATGTAAAGTTCTCTGAAATTTATCAACTAAAAATATTCTTACATATAGCGAATGAGTTTTAATACGGAATTTTTGAAAATACACCTTGTACTACTATTATGTAATACCATCTGATACAGTAGGAACTTGAACCTGACAAGAATTTTTCCAAAGCCAAATTTTTAAAATATGAATGTATTCCATTTAAAAAACTTTCACTAGACCTTCTTGATCAGTCATGATGTTTATGTAAAATTACGTTGATCAACGCAATTTCTTTACATCTTATGCGTTAATCCTTATGTTTTTCTCTACAGGCGCCGAATTTGAAATCTGGTAATTCATATCACCTTCAGGTTTGACCCAATTAGACCGAGTGCGATACTTCCCTAGAGTTTGGAGAGGTTTTAAGTAGGTGTTAACTAGCTTATATTTCTTTGTTTTCTTTAAAACTTCTATTCTAGGCTTTTGTACTATTAATTACGAATTAATATCATACAGAAGTTTCAAGGCAAACTAGCTCACAAAGTTCTGAAATCGAGAGTCCTGTTTGTGTCCGGTGAAGGCTAGTATACAAATCTCACGATGGTGCTGACCTTGTTACTCGCTGACTTCTATCTGTCTATCAACGTCTATTGCTATTTTTTAATTAAATTCAGAATTCATTATTAATCAAATCAATATACTAAACCCTGGGGTTGTTTAAAAAAAATTAATTCTTCTGTATACATGAATTGACGGTTCTATCTGAACCAAAGAAGCACTTCCGTTTTCTTTATGGTAAACCCAATGCCTTAACCAAGTCATTTAGCTTGGGGTGACTGAACAACTTCAAGTGGGACTCCACACTGTTTAGTATGCCACTGAAACTTGCTGTTCCATACCTCACTAAATGCATTACATGTCCGTAATATTAGTATCAATAGTCTCTGGAGGTTCTGGAACAGGAAGATCGGAACCACGGCCTATTGAATGGCAGCTGGTAGGGTAGGGCCGAGGGCACCAAGTTTAAGGACTTAGTTATAATTTCAATAAGTTCCAAGGGAGAAAACTGTTTTAATTTTGTTGGCATAGACCTCCTCTTTCAAATAGCTCCATTGGAAAAAATCTAGAGGTGTTAGATCGCAAGATCTAGGGGACCAATTAATGTTTCCTCTTCGAGCAATTATTCGATTACCAAATTTCTATCTCAAAAGATTGTTGCTACTAAATGACATGTTGCACCCTCCTGTTGGAACCACATATTCTACATATCAATAGGCTCCAATTCATCCCATAAAAAATTAGTAATCATCGTTCGATATCAATCATCATTCACAGTAACAGCATTTCCATTGTCATCTTCAAAAAAGTATGGACCAATCAGTCCACCAGCCCAAAAACCACAAAAAATTGATGTTTTTGGTTGGTCAACAACACTAGTAGTAACAGCTGCAATATTTTCATCTTTTACTGGACCAGTTTCCACAAATTTTTGAACATTTTTTCCAATAGTAACATTTGACGGACAATTTTCTGTTCCATATTCTGTACGAAATTTTCTTCCAACTTTTGAACAGCTTTCACCAAATTTAAAATAATTTTTAATATTAAACACGCGTTGCTCAATCGTATATCTCTCCATTTTTAATATCCGGAATATTCCTACTTGTCATCTGTGAAATAACATACGATATTCTAGTACAAAATAATATAAATGGCGACAAATTTAAAAATTAACCTCAAATTGGAGCACCCTTTATATATCTACATCGAATATCACGCCAATCACTTTCACTTAGATATAAATTTTCGCACAAGAATCGATACACCAAAAAAACAGTCGTGGTGGCGGTCAGCTGTAGTTAAAAGTAAACATGTGCTAAGCTAGGCGTGTTTATATGCCACGTTGCCACATATGTTCGAAGAAACGTATGCCATATTATAACAGAATATTTAGAGTTTAAATAATATACTTTTTGTTAATACAGTTTTTAAAGTTGTATAAACTATTGAGTATTTACGTCTTTAGCTTTACCAGCATTTTAAAGCCGGAAATAGTCTATTATTCTCTGTAATAAAGGCTACCTAACATCTAACTTTTTTCTTTTTCTTTGGCAAACCTATAGGATATTTCTGAAAATGTTATACAGCTTTTTGATTTGTTTTGAGACAAGGCATTGATCCTTAAAATCTTTGCGCTCAAATCGTTTACACCCTTTATATAGTCCGCTTTGGTGGAGGTGCTCGTATTACATAAAAAAATATGGAAATGTTTCTGTTCGGAACTTGGGGTATAATAAATGAAAAAGAAATTGGATTAATCAAAATACTTTTTCTGAAGTCGATGCCAAGCTAAAGTGGAACTAAAGTGGGAAGTACCTTTATAAGTTGTACTTTATAATTTCGCTGTTATTGTTGCAGTAAAAATATTTCATCCTTTTTAGTTAAATTACTTTTTTTAAATCAGTTTTTGTTTTTTTTTTTGTAATGTATTTTTGATTTTTTTGTTGACGCCAATTAAATACAGGGAAAACAATCTTATTTGTTGAAGTTGATTAACATTTATTTTTATTTAATTTCGTGAAATTTTCAATTGATTTCATCCCAGAATTGAAATAATAGAGGTATTTCATTCAATTGATATTTGTTTTATGCGCCGGCAAAAATTCTTTCTAAAAGTTTTTTTTCCTCTTTTAATAAATACATTTGAATTAAACAAACCAATTAAGGTGTTTTCAAGTAATCGCTGTACATTCATAAAAAAGTAAAGTCCGTTAAATATAACAATTTTTTATATTTCCAAAAGTATCTAATGCGAGTTTAAAAGCTAGAACTAATATAAAATAGCGCATTATCCCCATTAAATCCAAACTGGCTCAATTTGATTTCCATTAGGACATTCGAACATCATTTCAAATTCCACTCTTTTCCTGGCTGGTGAATTCCACTCCGGTTTATTTTTTCTCGTTACAGGGTCATGTTTCACGTCGCCGTGGAAAATGATTTTTCCACTTTGCAAATTTGTTTAATGTTCCCGACAACAGTAAAAATACATGATGCAAAAATGAAGGGCAGTAGTAACGGTTATAGTTTGTTTACGCCGGCTTTATAATGAACATAACAGTTTTGCTTGGCCGAAAATAGCAGTTTTATATATTCATTTGAAGCGAATACGAATATGGCGATAAAAACATTTTGTTTGTTCCGTTCCACAACATTGAGTTTTGTTTGTTTGTTATGAAGGGATTCTTTGATGCTTCACTACGCGATACTGATTCCAGAGTAAGGCTGATGCTAGAGGTTCCAACAGAGGGGGAGCTTCAAAGTCATTGAAGTAAATTGTTTGGGTTTGCAGATCGACTATTTTTACTGGAATAGGCTAAATAATAGAATGTGTCCAAAATCATAGAAAAGCTTCATCCCTTTCTCTGAAGCTTGTCTCTAATCTACGCCTGGAAGGTTCTTCTTAACTATGTTGTTTCAGTTGTAACAGTCTTCCAAAAAGGAGGAGATTAGCAATTCGGCGTGAAATTTTTTATACATTTAAATAATAATTTTGCCTAACTTTGACTCTTTCTAAAATCTGACAAATAATTTGGCAGGAGATTTACTTTCGGAAACGAACGGGTACCCCAAAGTAAGTACCGATTGGTAGAGCAACAAGGAATACCTTCATGAATTATCTACTTCAAATGATTGGAAATTAATTGATCCATAACACATAAACTGGAAAATGTAATTTATTTGTAGAAAAAACACCGCAGTTTAGTTACAGAGTCAAAAATTTAACTACTTCTTTAGAGTACCAAAACGGGAATACGAACATCTTCAACTACAAATTAATTAGCAATTAATACAATATGATTAAAAAAAACATGTGAGAAAGGTCTAGTAATAAAATCAAAACATTAAAAATACATTAAGTACTCGATTCTATATTTGTTTATTACGCTATTGAAGTGAAACTTCTTAGGCGCTTTCTTTTGGCTGTGAATGAAATTTGCTCGTCAGCAAGTGTCGCTTACATAAGGCTAGGCGCAAATTGAGACGCGTATAGCGCGTGTGACATGACACAGCACAGCGCGAACTTTTGTAACGTCTAGTATTGAATGGAATAACGCAAATTGGCAACAAAGTGCTGCGAGGCGTCTACTGGCTGTCGCGTCGCGCTGTAGTTGAAACACAGTTTCTCGTGGCGCGCGTGTAAACAAATTGTTAATAGTTTTGAAAAGTGGCAAGATGAGACCTTAACGGAGGCGGTAAAATATCATATAGGGTATTATGATACAAAAGATAGTAATTATATAAAGACAAAATTGAAATATCAAATTTATTAGTTCGTAAATCATACATTTTCTGACGCAATTGGCAACGAACTGCGTCTCAATATGCGGATCACCACTCGACGTGTGTGAAAGGTTCGGGTCGCGCCATTCGTGTCATGTCACCTCGCACGCGCTATACGCGTATAGCTCGTGTGAAGTGACATCACACGAGTGGCGCGACCAGCTCGTGTCACACACGTCGCGTGGTGATCCGCATATTGAGACGAGGTTCATAGCCAATTGTATCAGAAAATAAATGATTCACGAACGAATAAACTTTATATTTCAATTTTGCCTTTATATAATTAGTATATATTGTATTGTAGCAGCCGTTTTGATATCTTACCGCCTGTATTAACGTCTGATCTTCCATTTTTCGAAACACTTGACAATCTGTTTACACGCGCGACACGAGAAACTGTATCTCAACTACAGCGCGACGCGACTGACAGTAGACACGTGTCGTGCCTCGCGACACTTTGTAGTCAATTTGCGCTGTTCTATTCAATACTATACATTACAAAAGTTCGCGCTGTGCTGTGTCATGTCACACGCGCTATACGCGTCTCAATTTGCGCCTAGCCTAAGACGTGTATCTGGCCTGTGAACGAACCTATATATTTCGTCACTAGAGGCTTACGTATTTCTTAATGTAGGTACTTGGTTATTAATTATTTAGAACGATAATTATTTAGAACGATAATTGATTTTCATGTACAGTTGATACTTTTTAGTTGAATTCTGAGTGATTTTGTATTTTAGACTTAGATTTAGTATGAATTTTGTAAACAAATAATGAACCGGTAAATACAACGTATTGGTTATATCATTTAATAAAATGATGTACCTTTATACAAAAATTGATTAAACAAAAGTTTTTGAGAACAACGGGAGCCATCTTCCTTTCATATTTGTTTTGAGCTTGAGATTGATTTGCAAGTTCATTTGAATTTCAGAGTGATTTTTAAATGGTAATTCCAATTTCTGACACTGTAACTAAAAGAGTGGGAAATTTGACGTCACAAATGAAAATTTTACATATTGTATGGCCTTTAAAATACCAAATCAATTTTCAAAAAAAAAAACATCTGGCGTATTTTAGACATACTACTAAGGGTACTTTCTATGAACTAAAAAGTATCATTTTGCAGAATTCGGGGTCAAAAATAAGGTTTATCATTTTGGAAACCTTCAAATGACCTTGGCAATTAACTTCAAGGTCAAAATTGTCAACGGTATTGGGGCCCAAATCAAACATTTAGTCGCTTACAAATCTTAAAAGCTTGGAGAAAACGGTTTTTGAACAAATTTTCAATATTTAACACAGATTTGGTCGTCTAAAATTCCTCCTAAAAAAAATGATCTTTTATGATTCGGTGTCTAAAATACGGGTTCCTATCTAATAGAATCACTCTGGCCCCTATTATACTCATCAACTTTTATGCTTTAAAAAAATTAACTAAAAAGCTTAAAATATTTTTTGCTAGAACAATTAAATACGTTCTCTGAAGTCGGTGATAATTTGAACAGCGAAGTTCCAAAGTACAACTATCAATGTACTTCCCAAAATACTTTCACTCTGCCTTGGCACTGCTTTTTTTCTTAATTTTTTTGTAGTCGATTTTTTAAAAATATTTATCTATGTAACGAACTAAAAGGATATACAGTAATACTGAGTTTCGGAATACTGAATGGTAACTCTAACGTCTCTATTTTGTATATATGGATTTTTTTGGGAACAACATCATACTTGAGGAAAAGTATGTATAATTTAAAAATTCCTAAAGCCTAAATCAGACTTCGTTCTTAATGGCAATTAAGACAAAGAGAAAATGAAAATGTTTGCTTTTGTAAAAATATGAAAATGTTCAATTCGTTATTAAGTTTTCAAATAGTTTAATATCAAATATTGTTAAATTTTTTGACCAGAAATGAAGATCTATATCTGGGAATTGCAAGTAAAACTGTCTCACAGGGCCTTTAACTCGGGAGTTGTATTGTTGTATTGTGTGTAACACCACCTCCCTGTGATTCAAAAGAAAAAATCACATGGTATAATTCTTAGGTTAACTAAAACGTATCAATGCAATTCAGTTATTAACTGTTCGAGATGTGACAATCAATATAGAACCAATATATTGTTTTGTGTTCAACGGACTGTGAAGTCTCGAAAACATAGTAGTAGGAGAAATAAAGCGGGATTTTGCTCGTCATCCTGAAAATTGATAGAATGTATCGTATTAAGTTCAATTCCTGAACTACATCACGTTTCTAGACAGGCGCCAGTGGAAGTGATAACTGAGGATAGTTACAGGGTGTGAAAATGGTAATTTTTTTTGGTCATGCTCATCATCGAGAAAACGTTCCAAAATTGGCTGCATACAAGATTATGATATATTTAAGCAAATTCCCGACAGGCGTCTGTCTAAAACGTTACTATCAAGCTGGCGGAAGGGATAAACGTGTCAAAAATAGGGGTGAACTTCGTCATTAAGTAAAAAGACCGCCATTTGCACCATTTTTTTGCTTACAAAAAAGAAATCATAATCCAAATGGACGTACAGCTAAATTTATTTTTCATAACTTGATTAATGTGGTCTGTATGACGTCATTCACAATTTTTTAAATGCGGAGCCACATTTTTTGTTAAGAATTCGGAAAGAGCGGAAAATTTCATGTCCGAATATGACATTCACCATGACCTTGAACTTGATCTTCCGGGTGATTCCAAGATCAATTTTTTTTGAAATTATAGCAAAATTAGGTGTACGGAGTTTTCGATATTGCTGATTTCGAATCTGAAATCAGGTTTTCAAAATTCACAATCCAAGATGGCGAACCAATTTTTTGATAAAGGTCAACCAATTGATGCACAACCAATTAAAGGTAATCGATGTTTTTAATCCTGATCCGAAAGATTTCTGATTCAAAGAGGATATTCCACATTAAAAACAAATTTGAAGTTGAACTTGGCCACTACTTGTTTTGAAAATTTTTAAAAACTGATTTCATATTCGTAATCATCGACGTCAAAAACCCCCATGTACCAAATTGGGAGTAGGTTGGTTGATTTTTTTCAAATTGCCAATTTTCAAAATCTGATTACGAATCTCAAATTAGATTTTAGCAATCCAAGAGAGCGGACCTGTTTTTCAAACAAAAACTGATTTCAGATCCGAAATCAGCGACGTCGAAATCCCCCCGTACACCTAATTTGGCTATAATAGGTTGATTTTTCAAACAAACTTTGATCTTGGAATGGCCTTGAAGGTCAAGTTCAAGGTCATTGTCAAGGTCATAATCGGACCTGAAATTTTCCGCTCTTTCCAAATCAGTAATGAAAAATGTGGCTTATTTAAAAAAATTATGTATGACAGACAACATTAATGACGTCATAAAAAATATGTTTATCTCTGTAACTATCCCCGGTTATCGCTTCCACTGGCGCCTGCCTAGAAACGTGATGCAGTTCAGGAATTGAACTTAATACGGACATTCTGTCCACTTTCTCGATGACGAGCAAAAACCGGCTCTATTTCTTAGACTATAGTATCAGAACTACTTTTTTTCTTTTTAGTCAACGATAGTTTACAAAGTATTGCATCATGTTAAAAAATTTCGAATAGAACCAACCACCTTGAGATGTATCACTGTCTCCTGGGCCCGCTCTCGAGTTCTTTAGACGCTTTGTCTGTTGACAATTGAAGAGTTTTACTGGTTTTGTTTCATCTATTTAATGTGACATTAGTAACAACTTAATTAGAAAAGGTTATGGTGCAAATATTAGCCGATACTTTTGTTGTATGCTTTCGGAAAAATTTACATCTATCGAGCAATCCTTATGTACTATCCTTGGGTTTTAGATACCCTATCAATACATTGATTTATTTCCTAGGAATCACAGGGAGGCGGCGTTACATACAATAGAACTCCTTATTTGGAACTGAAAGCATTAAATAACAATTTCAAGAAATGACCAGAGTGGCCTTTGTATAGAAAGAGAATGTGCTGTGAATTGCTAAATGTAAATATTAATGTTAAGCCACCGGTTTTGTTTTTTTTTTTTTTTCAACAAAGGATATACATATTTTTCCTAAATATCTAGGAGATACTTTAAAAGCTCTTGGCGTGCTATCCACCCTCTTGCCACATCAGTTCCAGCCCACTTTAATTTGTTATAATTTAAGTGGCCTCATTATATAGGGTGTTTTAAGGTTAGCCAAACATCTGGAGAGGTTACGGTTTTTATTTGTTTTTAATTTATTTTTTTACAAGTTACAATCTCAAATTTTATTATGATACTAATTACTTTCCAATACATGTGGTTTATCGTTGGCAAGGGGCTGAAGTATAAAGGTTTTTGTAAGCATTCGAAATTCTCGATGTGCATTTTATTTTTTTGTAATTTGATAGTGTGCTTAACTTGACTTTTTTTCGGACCTTCACCATTTGTGGACTCATTTTTTATCAAATTATTTGTGTCAAATATCGATTGCAGAAGAACAAACAAACATCCTAGATTATATTTGAATTTATTTGGTGAAGTTACAGTGGAAAATAAATAAGTTACAAAAGTTCATATGAAAAAATCTGGGAATTAGAAAAAAAATTGATTAAAACAAAAACCTTAAGCTATCCAGATGTTATATGGGCTAAATAATACAGCACAAGAGCACACATGGTAACAATTTAATTCGCCTTTTCGCCCTCCATGTTTGGCGATCCTTCTTCTTCAAAACACCCTGTAAATATTAAATTGGTGAAATTGGTGTAAACTACTTATTATAATTCTACAAAAATATTTTAATTAAAAATTAACTAACACGCCATATGTTCCTTTGCATTTATAGTTAAATTAAGAACTAAGTCACACTTAATTCACCTGAAACTTATATCAGTTACAATGAATAACCCAAATAAAGACAACCAGAGAGAGGGAGATAACGAGATACATATGACTGCCACTTTTTTTTTTCTATAAACGTTTGGATTATATACACATATACGCCCTCAGAAAACTGCATATGCTCTATGCAGGATTTCCCTGCTGTGAACCTTCTACCTTTTTCTATTTTATTGACTATTATTTCTTCCAGTCGATTTTTATAATCTTCTGTCTGCTCATTTCTTTACAATTTTTTTATCGCCGTTTCTAAATTTGGATCTGGCTTAAGAACAATCTTGTCGGCGGTTTTTTCCATTTATAGCTCTTGCGAATATCTGTTTTAAAATTCGGGATAGCTTCTCTGAACCATATGTGAATATATCTAGAGGTATTCATCTTGATCCAATTAATTTTCGATTGCGCATTATATTTATAGCCTGTTTCATTTCTTGTATGGTTATTATAATTCTATTGTCTTCATCAGATTCAATTTTTCAGTGTTTATCCTGAATTCATGACGTTTTTAAATGTATTTTTTTATAATACTTGAAATATGTACATTTCTCCATATTAATAGTTCTACAGCAGATTGAAAGCTTAGGTCACAATTGCAAATATTTAGGAGCATCTAATAACGATTACTGTTAACACCGGCCTTGATAATATAAAAGAGAAATATCTGGACATAGAATTTAAGGTGCCAGCTAGCAGGTGCATGTGCACAATTGATTTTGCGATTATTTCTCTTTATTTTGAGATCATTACTTAAAAACAATACTACCTGCATTACGTAAAATTGTTCTGTGCATAGCGAACCCAAAACAAACAAAAGTGTAGCAGTTACCATTTTTGCATCATGCATTTTTACGATGCGAAAACTTTTTTATCTCATTTTCGTTCAAGGAAAACCAGTTGCCCGAAACATTAAACAAATTTGCAAAGCGAAAAAATAATTTTCCGCACCGTCGTGCAACATGACTGTGGAACGAGAAAAAAAAGAGCTGAAGCCCAATGGACTCACGTAACAGAAGAGGGAGAGATAGAGAGGAATTCGAAACGGTGGTTCGAAGTTCCTAATGAAAATCAAACAGACCTTTCCTCGTTTAAATGATTCGACGGGTAGAATTATCCGTATCCGGTCCGTCGTTTAAATGAAAGTTTATGACTGGCAATTCAGTTTTAATAGAGATAATGTAATAATCTTTAGAGATTCTAGCATTTATGCTCTGATTCGAGATGTTTTTTTTTTGAAAGATAACAAACTAATTTCAAAATAAATAGCTGTCAACTTCCAGAACACAGATGATTGGGGAATAATTGTCAGATGGAAGTGAACAAAATAATTGCCGAAATCTTCTTAAGGCGGACATTTTGGCAACCACTATGATAAGTTAGACCTGCAAAAATCTTAATGTAATTTAAATAAAAAATATTTTTAAGTTAAACGGTTTTATTTAAAATTAAGACAATATTGATGTTAGTGATGTACTAAAAGCTAAAAAATAATTTGGTACCACTCACTCTCCTCATCAATCTAGGGCACTAATCAGACAAAAAAATAAAACATGTAGGTAAACAGCATTTACAGGGATATAGCTGTTGACTTGGTAGAAATTTCAGGCGCCCAACGATTCTATTTTTTTGTTTGATTAATGCCCTGGATGGCCGAATTATTTTTTAGTACATTATTAATATTAATATTGTCTTAATTTTAACTTTTATACTTTACTTATTTTCAAGTTTTTAGTTTTTAATTTTGTTAGGAAAAATAATACCTAATCCACCATTTTGTTGGCGGCCACATTGGATTTTCTTTTCTTTTTTTTCATAGTCAACTTTATTCTTCTATTATATCTCTTTCATTTGATACCCATATTGAGTTAGCATATTCTTTCACATATGTAATCCGCCATTTTATAGTGGCGGTCATATTGGATTTACAACAATACAAATGTATTAAATTGTACTGTCATCGCAAATAAATGTGTGCACCAAATATCAGATCAATCTGTCAACAGGAAGGGGGTAAAATTGTAATTACTAGATTTGACAAAAACAAACAAACAAATAAACAGGGCACGTTAAATAAAACCGTTTTAACCGTTTAACTTAAAAATCTTTTTTAATTAATTAATTTTCAAGTTTTTAGTTTTTATTTTGTTTGAAAAAATATTTACTTAGACCCTCATTTTACTGAAGGTCATATTGGATTTTTTATAGTGAACTTTATTATTATATTCTAGCCCTTTTATTTGATACCAATATTGAGGTAGTTGTGAAAGAATATGGAATCCGCCATTTTGTTGTGGCGGCCATCTTGGATTTACAATTATACAAAATTTATTAATAGGTGTTGTCTGTGTGCTGCAAATGTCTGATCAATCTGTCAACAGGAAAGGGGTGAAACTTTAATTACTAGATTTAACCCAAACAAACAAACAGGGCAAGCTAAATAAAACCGTTTAAAAAGTAATACAATAGTTATTTTGATATGCTAATTTAATTCTTATCGATTAATCATTAAAAACAAAATTTTAATCTAGACTATCTATACTTTTATAAAGAGGGAAAGTTTGTCTGTTTTTTTATGTATATTTGGAAGATGTGAACTGATTATTTCACTAATAGGAAACTACACCATCCGTGTGTAATATGGTCTGTATTTTATTTTGTCAAAATGTTTAATTACACGATGGAGGCGAAGGGGTCCCTATAGTTTGTGATTAAATTCAATGTCTTAGAAACTAAAAGTAACATAGGCGTGAAAATTGGTGTATATATTCTCCTCCTATAATAAATAAAACGGCGTGTAATCATTTTCCAAAAATTTAGTCATCTCATAACGGGCAGGTGAGGGAATTATTTTTTCATAATTTTACTATTTTTTTTTTTTTTGGAACCAAAAGTAACAAAGGCCTAAGAATTAACATGTTGATTCCTTTCTTTAAGTGAATAAATACGTGATTCGCCATTTTACGAAAACCGAAATATTGAATGTTGAGAAAGTGAGTTACTATTATTGTCAAGACTTTTTTTTAGTAATGTTTAAAGAACAAAAAGTGATGCCGGCCTGAAATGACTATGGCGAAAATTCACATAACCGATAATAAGTTCAAAATAATTTGGTCAAGTGCGAGTTGGACTCGCATACTTAGGGTTCCGTACCACCTTCGAGATTCGAATATTCCAGTTTCAGACAAGCAGGGAATGAGTGCATTTTCTTATACTTAATCTTATATCTTTTAAAGGAAGCGTTTTAAATTTATAAAAAATATACACTTTGATTTTCCAAAAAAGACTTTTTATTTTATCTGCTTTAGGATTCGCTTGATTTTTATCACAATACATATGTATTAAATTTTCTAATTTGGCCCCCAAAAAGTAACATTAGAGTTTTATTTTACTAATAAACTTTCAGAGATGCCTTTTATAATCTACTGTCTGAATTTTAAGGCTCTGTAGATTGGAAGAAAAACGGCAAAATAGGTCAAAGTTTAAATTATAAATTATTAAATCTGTTATTCAAATTATTTAAAAATATAAATAAAATATATTATTTTTCAAATTTTAAATAGTGTAGTTTCTAAAGTGGGAATTAAAGCGATGTTTAATATTTTTAATATCTTTTATACAAATGATTTAAAAATATGATATATTTGTAATTCACATAATGAGCCTTTTATCTGATATATTACATGATGCGTTTGAAAATTGAATCTTTATTTTCCATATAATTGTATAATTTGTACCTAAAATTACTATGGGGGTTTCGAGGCCAAATAAAAGAATTAGGGATTTCTTTTCATATTTTTCCTATAAACAAAAAAAATGAGGTCTTAGAGTTTGGGAATAACGGGGAGAATGGGAAATTTTTTTAAAATATTTTTTTTAATATATTTTAAAATATTCATTTAAAAAAAAAATAAAAAAATATATTTGTATTCGTCGTAATGAGCCCTGGGATTTGATATATTACATGACCCGTTAGAAACAATTATAATTATTTTCCATTTAATTCTATAATTTGCCCCCCAAAATGAATATTAGGGGTTTCTTCTTATTTTTCCAGTAAAGTTCAGGTGAGGGGTTAAACTTCCAGTTTTTCAAAATTTTTCAGCTTATGGGTTCGGAGATAAGGGGGGAATGGGTAAAATTTTTTATATTTTTGTTAATATCTTTTAATTAATTTATTTTATAAATATGGAAAAAATATATTTGTTTTCTTCATCATGAGCCCTTTTATTTGATATATAACATGCTCTGTTAGAAACAATTTTAATTTTATATTTTCCATTTAATTCTATAATTTACCCCCCAAAAAAATATTAGGGGTTTTTCCTTATTTTTTCAGTAAAGTTCAGGTGAGGGGCTATACCTCCATTTTTTTTCAAAATTTTCCAGCTAATGGTTTCGGAGATAAGGGGGGAACAATGGGTAATTTTTTTATATTTTTGTTAATATCCTTTAATTAATTTATTTTAAAAATATGAAAAAAATATATTTGTTTTCGTCGTAATTACCCTTTCATTTGATATATAACATGATGGGTTAGAAACAATTTTAATTTTATATTTTCTAGTTAATTCTGTAATTGGCCCCCCAAAATTAAAAGTAGAGGTTTCTCTGTATTTTTCCAGTAAACTTGAGGTCAGAACCTATAAATCTATTTTTTTTCTTCAAAACTTTACGTTATATAGTTTGGGGTAAATTTTGGTATATTTTCGTTAATATCTTTTTAAATATATATTTTTTTTTAATATGAAAATATATTTGTATTCCTCAGAATGAGACCTTTCATTTGATATATTACATGATACGTTTATTTTTTTTTTATTTTTAAATTTTTATTTAATTCTATAATTTGCCCCCCAAAATTAATATTAATGGTTTCTCCTTATTTTTCCTGTAAAGTTCGGGCAACGCTCTATATTTTCTATTTTTTTCAAAATTTTTGGCTCAGAAGTTTCGGAGATCAGGGGGGGGACGGTCGATTTTTTTAGTTTTTCCCCCCAGAAGTACCCCTAAAATCAAAATTTTTTCTTTTACGATATGTACTCCTGATCGCGTCACCAAACTATACATTGATACCAAATTTCAACCTCTTCCGTCCAGTAGTTTAGTTGAAAATGGCTGTGATGTGACAGAGGCAGAAATCCTGAGTGATATTATAAGGGTATCCGTATATTGTATATACGGAACCCTAAAAATATCAAAAATATCAAATGTTAGAAATGTCCAAAAAGTAAAGAGATATCACAAATGTCAAAATTTCAGAAATGACAAAAATATGAAATATGTGAAAAATCTAAAATAAGTCATAAAATATCAGAAATATAAAAAATGTCAAAAATGTTAAAAATGTCAAGAATGTCATAAATGTCAAAAAAGGCAAAAATGACAAAAATCTGAAAGCATCTACAAATCCGAAACGTCAAAAACATCAAAAACGCTATGTCTCAAATGTCAGAGATATGAAAGACAAAAATGTCAAAAACGCAAAAAGGAAAGCTAGAAAATTTGAAACGTCAAAACTATCGACATGAAAAATGTTTCAAATGAAAAACGGGCAAACAAGAATAACATGTGAAAAATTGCAAACACGTCAAATATATATATATATATATACAGCTCTTCAGAAAAATGAAAATAGGCCGGGTCATGAAGAGAAAACTATTTTCACTATTTTCATTGCTCATTTAGGGTAATTTATGGTATTTCCCTACTTAACTAAAAAGTAAAAAATACATAATTCATTAAAATATTAATTAGTATATTATTGTTACTCGATGGACCTTTGATTGTATTTGTTAGCTAGTAACTGTTGAATAGAAACTTTTGGACAACAGTAAGTTGAAGTTACCGAAAAGTCATAAATCTAAAGACATCAAATTTCTCAAACAATTCGTGTGTTTTTCTAAACATTAGGCGAGTGGAATTGATAATTTACAACTAGACAAAGCGTATTACATTACCGTATACGAAGATCAGTGCAACTACAAAACAAAATTTATAACGTGTTTAAAGAATAAAACTTCTGTTAACTGACCTAGGGCAAAGAATTAAGAGGCGCCTTTTGCAAAATGGTGGTGGTTTTAAACATTTGTAAAGGTTTTTGTTCGAATGTTCCATGGTTCATAAATAATTTGTTGCATAAATAAGTTTAATATTCCTGTTCAAGTCACATAATCATTATGTTTGATTTTGTGACTCATTCTTAAGTTAAAGTTTTAAATATAATTTTTTTGGCAATAACTCCAAAACGCAAGAAGATTTCAAAAAGTGGTAGTAAGGTTTTGTAGTGCAAATTTAATTTACTTTCTGATTATGATAGAACAATTCAACCATTCCGTTTAAAATTCCGACGCGAAATAAAAAACATAACATAACATTTTCGAACATCGCCCTCAGAAGAGGGCTACATTAATCAATATGCGATGATAATTTTTCACTTTCATAAAGTAAATACCCCCACTTGACGTCTGTCTTTATTTAATCCTCCGATAACACTTGTTAAAGCGACAAGCTTTTAATTAAAGTTACATAAAACTGGTATTTTTTTCTTACCATATCAATAATGCCAACTAGCGGTAGAATGAGAAACTTAAATCTTATTTCCAGCCACTTCTCTTGACAACTTTCCCTATAATAACTTTTACCCAAAGCTTCACGACTTGTTATTTCTTCAGATACGGTACCTGGCCACTCTTAATGAAACACACGGTACTTCACTCCTTATTGGTTTAACAGAGAAGTCGTGAAATTGATAGATAACATCGAAAGAATGTTTTCTATGTTGTACGAATTATTCAACTGCCCAATTCCAACGTACATACTACTACTACTCCAAAAACTGTTATAAACGCAGTTACGCATTTTTTCGTACGACTTTGTTATAAGATAGCGCAAAGACTTTTGCTGTTTCAATGATCCCATTAACGTCATAAAAAAAAATCTGGAAAAACCTTATGAACTATCCTGATACTGGTTTGTTAAAAAGGAGATGACCATTAATAATTTCTTCCTTAATTGTCGGTAACCAGATACCATTGAATTCTACAAAATTAGAAGCGATACAATCGTCTTCATTCAAAAGAATTAAGGCAAACTCTTTTATTTTTCGTTTTTTTTTGTTATGTTGTTCTTTGTGAAGTATAGTTGACATGTCAAATTGTATTTTATGGCCTATTTCCCATGCATGTTCACAAATTTTCGATTTTTCAAATTGTCGTTTCTTTATGTAATTCTTGTGTTCATTTATTCGTATGTTTGATGGTCTCGATATTTCTCCAATAAAATTTATTGCATTCGCAAGGAATCTTATATATCGAGTTTTTTGAGTTCTGAGTTTGTTAGTTGATTTTGTTTTCGATATTAGTAATTTCAGTGTATTTCTTGTTTGGAATGTTGTTTTAACATTAAATCTGTTGCCCACTATTTTCACTCTTTCTGACAGACCCTGTATGATTGAAAAGAGTGGGCAACAGATTTAATGTTAAAACAACATTCCAAACAAGAAATACACTGAAATCACTAATATGGAATACAAAACCAACCAACAAACGCAGAACTCAAAAAACTCGATATATAAGATTCCTTGCGAATGCAATAATTTTTGTATTGGAGAAACATCGAGACCATTAAACATACGAATAAATGAACACAAGTATTAGATAAAGGAACGACAATTTGAAAAAAATTGTGAACATTCATGGGACCATAGGCCATAAACTACAATTTGACAATTAAACTATACTTCACAAAGAACAACATAACGAAAAACGAAAAGTAAAGGAGTCTGCCTTAATTCTTTTGAATGAAGACGATTGTATCGCTTCTAATTTTGTAGAATTCAATGGTATCTGGTTACCGACAATTAAGGAAGAAATTATTAATGGTCATCTCCTTTTTAACAACCCAGTACCAGGATAGTTCATAAGGTTTTTCCTATGTTTTCCCTTATGACTTTAATGGAATCACTGAAACAGCAGAATTATTTGATCGTATTTATGGCGAATGGGCTATCTTATAAGAAAGTCGTACCTAGGAACGTCACTTATAAATTCTGAAGACAACTCTTTCAAATTCTTCTAACTTGAAAGCTGTTTAACTTAATACATTGTCTTTAGAATTTTTTGTGCCACCTGTATATTTAAAAAAAAAAACAGAAATCTTATGTCAACTTAAATGTCATAAATCAAACTTTCAATTTGCAATTTACATTTTCATTACATATTTTAACGCCATTGACAACGAAGTCAGAATCGACTTTGAAACGTTTGGTGTTTTCTTTCAATATACAGTTTTTTTAATCCAATTGTGGTGTTATTTCCAAGTAAACTTAAAAATAATCAAGAACATGCCACAAATAACATTTAGAAGAGAAGTTTTTTCCCTGTTGAGGCGATTGTAACTAGTTTCAGATCTATTGACCAGTCATCTGAGGATGAATCAGAAAAAATAACACAAATTTAGACGATCTTTTCGGTTTTTGGCCTTGCTACGACTTACTGACCTGTTGCAATTTGTTGACCATTACACTCCTTACAACTCTTTTACCCAAAACATAGTGCTTCAAGTTAATGACAAATGGCAAATAGAGAAAAAAAGTCAATAAGGCTGGTTTTTGCTATGATTTTGACCAGCAACTTTTTCCTGTGGTTCCACCGTTTGACAAAATTATTACATAAAGCTCATAAAGGTATATGCAACAGACATGATTTGTCGTATCAGGATTTGTTAATGTATTTCGAATATACACCTACATATTTTTCCCTAAAACAGCAAGAAGCACAATCTGTTGACTGGGATAAAATAATTCTTGAAACATCAATAATAGGCACTTAAAATTTCCAACTCACAGTCACATACGAGACGACATATAAAATTTATTTCATTTTTCTGGGTTTATAGCTTTCCTAGCTGGTAATAATATAATAATAGTTGTGGTACTAACAGCTTTATGTGTTACAGGAATAATATAACTAACAACTTACACTTGTAAACTGCAAATGGTATTTTCTTTTTCTTTAACATAAAACATAAAATAAACCTTTATATTTACTGTTATATTCTAGACTAAAACTGCTTTAAACTCAATATCCCGACTATATTTTTAGTGGGTTTTTATTATTTTTTTCAAAGTATGAATATATTCAACAACGTGAGCCTGCATATTAGGTTACGAAAAAGCATTTTTTGCAAATAACATTTTAATAGGAACCGAACATGATACCTCTAAAAAGGCAGACTCAAAGATACCTTCTACTTTTATGAGACATTTCAACGTGTCTCTGAGTTTCTGAATATTTTTTGATTTTACTCTCTTTTATGACAAGATCTGATACTGCAAACTGATATCAACAAAGAAAAATAATACTCTCTTCGAGGTGTCATTCCTTTGTACGCAAGACAATATATATTATATATAAATATAATACATATTGTTTCTGGTTAGGGAACCTTCATCAGTTGCGCTTCCCACAATTGAATGTCCTCTCGAACACTTCTTTATGCATTTGATGCATTTCGTTAAATTTGAAGACGCGAGATGTAAGAAGTGTTCGAGAGGACATTCAATTGTGGGAAGCGCAACTGATGAAGGTTCCCTAACCAGAAACAATATTTATTATATTTATATATAATATATATTGTCTTGCGTACAAAGGAATGACACCTCGAAGAGAGTATTCAATATCTCTGACAGGTGAAGTAACCTGAAAATTTTATCGTGACATTCTGTCCTAGGAGTTAAGGGAGAACAGCAATTACACGGAACGGCTCCAGATTCGGAATCTCTGTGTGCTGATTCTCTCGAAAATCCTAGATGTCGTTCTTACATCTCGCGTCTTCAAATTTAAAGAAAAATAAATTATTAAACTTTATTTTTTTCTTTTTATAAAGTACTTTCCATCGATTTTCTGAAATCGTGAACGCTAAATGGACAAATCTCTTAATATAAAAAAATGCCAATCCGTTCAGTGCTTCCGAACTTCTTCTGCCTTCCGAATGATTGTCAGTGTACTGCATTTTCTTACTTACTTACTTTTCTCTTCCTGATATCGTCGAGTTTTGATTGAAGGAGTTGTTAGTGTATTACATTATTACTTAAATTATTTTTCTCTATTTCGGAGTCGCACTAGAATGACTTATTGGGGTTATTACCTTCCTTTCCCAAGGTCTCATCAGATAGAATAAAAACCTTGATGTGTTGGTACCCTTTTTCAGTAGATCTATTTACTGGTGTTAACTTGTGTTCCAAGATTGAAAATCAGCTAATTGCATTTTTAAATTTTCGAGCAAGGCAGTCCTAGCTTATAGATTTCTAAATTGATTTCATCTACTTTGATAGTATTGAATATTCTGTTTGCTGAGCAGGGTTTTTGTCTCTTCACCCTTTGCTGTAAAAAAATAAGTATTTAAAATATAAATATAAAAATGTGAATTTCAGCACTGACACTGATTGACAACCTCTTTAAATTTCGAGTTGAACCATCTACAAAACTGATAATTGTACATAATATACAATACATGTATTGGTAGACAGGAAGACTGCTTGATCATATTATATAGATTTCTTTCTCCTAGAAAATATATGAGGAAGATTTTCTATAAGAGAGAACCAGTAATTTGGGCAATTGTTCGACATTGTTTTATTACACTTTGTTTCCATTGCACTTTTTGAATAATTATCTATTACAGAAAAGAGCTAGGAGAGAAAACTTTAATGTGTAGACAGTATACTATGATGGTATCAGTATTAGGATCGAATATGACTTTCGATATTTCTGCAAACTGTCTTGACGAAAATCCATTTCTTATTGCCTGAATTATTCCAGAAAAACCACAGACTTGTGATAAATAAGACATGATAAAAGAATTATCAAAAAAAAAATTGTCAAATTAGATATAAAATATCGGTCTCACTTTCAACAAGTGGTGTTTTTTGCTCTTTGAGAATTCACTTAGGCACAATTACATCGATTAGTTCAACCATTCGTTCCAATTTAGTCAGAATACAGCGTGAAAATACAGGGTGGGCCATGAATTAGTTAACATTAAAATTTAATTTCCCGCGCAAACCTGCGCGGCGCGGGGCGTGGGGATTGGTCTAGAGCTGGCTCGTTTCTCGGAAACTTAGTCGCAATTAGTGTTACCAGATCTACTGTTAAAACAGTAGATCTACTGTTTTGTCTCTTCTTCTACTGTTCTACTGTTAGAGGCTCCTTTTTTACTGTTTTATTGTTAACAGCAAATTACCGTATCGCCTTTATGTTTTTAAAGAAAAAAATTGGTCATAAGGAGCATTCGACCATTTATATAGTTAAACTAACTTGACCTGTCAAGCGATAGGTGGCACCACGTATCTGTTGTTTTGGAAATACCTACTACGCGCGACACTTTAACAACTATTTAGGAAACAAAAGCTAAATAGTTGTTTGAAATGTTAACCAAGATAAACTTATATAGGCTAAAACAAATTTTAGACTAATACAACATCTGAATGATTGTGCCACCCATCATTTAGCAGGTCGAATTTTCAACCATCAATTCAGAACTGTATTTTTAGAATGCGCTTTAATATTAAGCTGAAGCATATACGTAGTATATGAGCTCAAGTTACAACAGTTTGAATCTATGAAATTTTATACAATATTACTGATTACTGCTTTCTCAGTATTTTACAATATTTAAACAGGATTGAAAATTATTTATGTTGGCAAATCAAACCAAAAAGTAGTAGTAGGGAGTAGTCAGGAATTTTGTTATTTTATGAAAAGAAAATAACAAAATTGCAATATTGGACATAATAAATTATTTATTATCAAGTACTAGCGACATTATTTGTCCATTTTTATGGTTTTTCATCATTTTAAGTAAGTAATACACCTATTTATACTTAAATATTATCAAATCTACTGTCTTGATGTGCCATCTACTGTTATTTCATGGAGCTAACTACTGTTTTCCTGAAAAATCATCTGGCAACACTGGTCGCAATAGATGTTCACGGGGCCACAGCGCGCTTTTTGCGTAAAGCAATTTTATTTAAATAGTGGATCTCTCGTTACTGTGAGGCGCTTAATTCGTATTGAAGACGATTTACATGACTTAAATCAGTGTCCAAGTGCAGTTTTAATTGAGAAATGGGTAAAGAAGTTCGAAGAGACGGGATCGACACTAAATATGAAGCAAAACGGAGGTCCACGGACTTCAAGAAATAAAGAGAACGTGCAAAGAATTTCGGCTTCAGTTCGACGTGAACCTGATTTATCGACGCGCAAACGTTCAGCTGAATTAGGAGTATCGCCCACAACAATACGCCGTATTATGAAGTTAAATTTGAAAATGCACCCATATAAGATTCAGTTAGTGCAAGAATTAAAGCCTAATGATTTAAATTTACGCAAATTGTACGCGGAAACAATGTTGAAACGCTTTCCTAACTTCGACAACATCTTGTTTTCCGACTAAACCTATTTCCACCTCAATGGGCATGTTAACAAACAGAACTGCAGATATTGGATCAGCGAAAATCCCAAAACTAAAGATCAAAGACCTAAGGTAACTGTATGGACAGCAATTTCAGCAAAAGGAATAATTGGATCCTATTTATTTGAGGATTTTCGCGGCCGTACGATCACCGTTAACTCTACTGTGTATGTGAGAATATTACGGGAGTTTTGGCTCTACATCTATAGGAGTTTGATGGTTATAATCGGAACACGTGGTTTTAGCAAGATGGAGTCACTTGCCACACTTCTAATGAGGCACTGCCGGTCGTTAAAGAGATGTTCCCCGAAAAAGTGATTTCTCGAAGAGGCAACATTCCGTGGCCACCCAGGAGTCCTAATTTGACACCAGCCGATTTTTTTTTATGGGGATACCTTAAGCACCTTGTGTACACTCATAAGCCAACTTCATTATTTCAATTGAAGGCAAGGATCACGGAACCGATGTCAGCGATTCCTCGGTCTTTATGCAGACGAGTACTCGAAAATTTCCGTTCTCGGTTAGAAGAGTGCCGAACTCGCGACGGAGGTCATTTAAATGATCTTATTAAAAAAAAATCCTGTTTATTAGCTATCTCGGTAATAAATTGTTTTTTAAGTATGTCTTATTGATTATATATATATATATATATATATATATATATATATATATATATATATATATATATATATATATATATATATATATATATATATTTTATATCACTTCTTTTCAAAATGACTTTTTAAAAAAAATTATTTATTATTTAACAAACTTTAATACTTGATAACTTGAGTACAATGATATTAAGACTATGAGTAAAGGAAATCATCTGCTGGACTGAAGGTCGTGAATAACAATTTATAATAAATAATGTGCTGACTCTATATAAACTTAAACAATGAAATTCTGTGAAGTTAAAACAGCAGATGAGCATATTTTAGCTATACGAGACGAAAGTAATTTAATATGAAAGATTAAAATATGAAATGAGATCTGCTACGTGACAATTTGAAAGAAAAGTATAATATTACATTATGAGAAAAAGCTGTTATGTGTTATGAATTACAATGTTATAAAATATAATATAGAATTTATTATTTTAAAGAGTCTATTAAATTTCTATATAACAACTCCATTTATCCCGAAAAAGTTGATGCTATGCTTCAACTTTTCAGAGCATTGGTTTGAGTTCATCTTCTTCTATGGGTTCTTGGAGTTGGAGGCTTGGGCGTCTTCTGGGGAAGAATCTGAAGCGTCTGGTTTCGCTTCGACTTCGCATTGGTGGAGGTGATGGCGGGTCATCACTCGTGGTGGCTATGGCTAGTAGTCTGGACTTCCTTCTGCTTTTGCACTTGTAGAAAATGTACAAAAGTATTAATGCGATGATGGAAGTAATGGTTAGAATTGTGAACCAAGATGTATGTTTTTTAATAAACGGTTGGTTTATTAATTTGTCTAATTCGTCGGAATATTGGTTGAGCTTGTGTTGCGCTATGTTGAGGTCGTCGGCGTCGATCTTGTTTAATCTGAGGGGTTTCAGATCTGGAACGTACTTCTTTGGTGGGATGGATTCACAGCAGTTGTAGGGTATTTGAACTGGATGGCTCTTGTATGTAATGTTTTGGGAATCATCAATTAACCTTTTTGAATGGATTCGAGTATTGCCGATGAATGCATTGCAGTCTGATTGCAATTGGAGGATTGAATTGGTTGCAATGGTTTTGGTTACAACGTTGTTGCCGCTACACTTTATGGTGATTGGTAGAAGATCGGAAACAGAAATTAGCCATACATTTGAACTGATTTCGTAAACATTGTAGTCTTTGGCATACAGTATCGAAGTTTGGCAAACTTTTGGAAGGAAGGTGGACTGTTTCAAAAGCTGGGCCTCACAGATGGAATCGCTGTCAATAGGATACGGGAGAACATCTGAAAATATCCATTGAACTCGGCTTAAGGGCTTGCAATTGTCCAAGTTCCGAAATGTGGTATACAACAATGAATCATCATTCTTCGCGATATATTTAGTTATGGTTGGTAAAATATGATGGAATCCTGTTCGGTCGTCCAGAATGGGGATTGGGTATAGACGATAAAGGATAAAAGTTTCAGGATTCACTAAAGGGATTTTCAAAACGAAAATTATTTTTGTATCTAACTGAAATGCTTCTAACTCTATAATGTCAATATATTGTGCAATATTATGGGCGTAAATTGATAAAGGTAAATTATTTTTATGCAAAGATTGAGAAACAAGTTGAAGAGATTCGACTAAATCGGCGGGGTTTATTATTGAACTGTGTAACATTTTAATACGAGCGAAAGATATTGCTGACAATACATCATTTAGGGCGTCTTGGATAAAGACATAGCTTTCCATTAATGATTCGCATAGATCTAATGTTTTGACTAATGCTTCGAAGAATGCAAGATCGTCTGAAATGTACATGATAGATTGTTTGATTTTGGCAATGTCCCTGTTAAACATTTCTTCGTCTATTTGAAGTTTCTGAACTGTTGCATTGAAGTTTTTGATTACAGAAGTCGTTACTGAAATTTGGTTCTTTAGTAAATTTTCGATTTGGTGTTCGTCATGTGTTATCTTGTTGATACAATCATTAAAGTATTCACCATCACTAGCGTCTAAAGTTCCAGTTATTGATTTCCAAATTGTTCCTATACCGTTAATAAGTCCTCGTTTCTGCCTCTTGGAGTTGTAAAGTTTAGTGTCTGCGAATATCTCTTGATATTTTAAGTTTACTGTGTCAGATATTTGTTTTAGGAGGCTAATATGAGTTTGTACTTGAGGTTTAAATATTGTCATACGGGTAGTTAAGTTTGAATGGATAGTATCGATTAAAGTGTTCAAAATGTTGTCATTGTTGGCAATTGCGTCAACGAAAGGGTGAAGATCTTTGTAGACAAGTAGGGTCCATTTATCATTTGATATTTTGACAGTTCCTTCTTCATGAAAGAAGAGTCCTACTGTGTTGTTTATAGGAGTTATTGAAAATTGGGACGTCACGATTGTGAAGAGTCCAAGTAGTCTGAAATAAAGTAATTTCTATTCAAAATACGGTTTCAATCTGTCAAAATTTACTTTTGTAGATTGATTCGTTTCGGGGTTTAGAAGAGTTGCAGAATTTTGGAAAAGTTCAGTTATCTGAAAAGGGCCATTAAATTTGTTTTGTGACTTACTTGAAATTTGGGATTCTTTTAAATATACCTTGTCGCCTATGTTATAAGTGGGTCGTTTTTCGGGTACGTGTTGATCGAAACGTGCTTTGGCTTTTTCTTTTTGTTGTTCGGTTTTGGCTCGCGCTAATTTGTAAAAATATTCCATACGGTTATTGAGATCTTTAACGTACTTGGAAATGAGGTTCTTTTGGTTGTAAAGCGTTTCCGGTGGTCTACTCGAGGTGTGACCAAAAATCAACTCATAAGGAGTGAAACCATGAGTCCTATTTTTGGTGTTGTTATAGCATATGACTGCGTATGGCAGAACATTAAATGGGTGTTCGTTTGGATTTTCGGCGATATTTGCCCGGATCATTTCCGATAGTGTCGCATGGAAGCGTTCAAGGGAACCATTTGATTGTGGGTGACTTACACTAGAGAAAGTTAACTTTATTTCGTAGAGTTCACAGAGGTCTTTTACTAATACGTTATCGAACTCACGACCGTAGTCACAGTGAATTCTCAACGGAGTGCCGTAGTGTTGAAAATAAAGGATGAGTGTGTTAACGACAGTTTTTCCCGTTTTATCCTTTATAGGATATGCCTGTGTAAATTTCGTTAACTCGTCTCTAATTGTTAGAGCATAATTTCGAGTGGGATATTCAAAGATGTCGATATTGACTCGCTCGAAAGGTGTTTTCGGCGTTTCTGTGATGACTAGAGGGGAACTCAAATTTTTTCGGCATATTTTGACTTTTTGACAAATTTCGCATGACTTGATGAAATTTTCAACGTTTTTTGTCAAACCGGTCCAGTTATACTTCTCTTTTATTCGCCTTACTGTTTCATTAATTCCGCGATGCAAATTGTTTTTGCCTTGATGGTAGTGTTCTAAAATCTGAGGTATTTCATCCTCTGAGGGTGTAGTTATGACGTTTTGACATATTTTTAATTTAATGTCTTTGTCTGCAAAGACATAAGAAAAAGTTTCAAGGATTGGGAGTTCTAAGTTGTTTTCGACGTAATATGTGGTTTCAAGATCGAATTTATCTCGTGATTTGTAAATAATGTAGAACAGAAATTGTACGACTATTTCAGGGTCAAATGGCAAGGGGATTATAAAGTATTTGCGGTCTTTGGCTGATTTACTTGCGAAGGTGTTGATGGAATTGTTTTCGAATGTGATATCTTCTTCGAAAATATCGTCCATGATTCGTTCGTGTAGATCAGTTAACTTGTTTTGCCAGAAAAATGAAATAATTTGTTTATGGGATTTGTCCAGAAGTTGGGAATTAGTGGTTTCGATCTTTGAATAGTCAATTATTGATCTTGTTTTATACAAGTCAACAAATTTATTAAATTCATTAGTAAGGTGTTCGTCAGTAAGTTCAGGTTCTGGTTCGGGTTCGTCTTCTGAGTCGGTGTCATTGAAGGCATGGATTTTTGACTGAAAATTCGCGATTTGTTGGAAGTGGTTGACTTTAATTCGCGAGAGAGCATCGGCGTTTCTGTTTATCTTGCCTGGTTTATGTTCAATTTTATAATTGTACTCTTCCAGCTTCAGTCGCCATCTGGCAAGTCTACTGCCTGGATCCTTGATCGAGAAAAGCCACGTAAGCGGGCGGTGATCGGTAATTAAAGTAAACTTACGACCAAATAAATAAGGACGGAAGGCTTTGACTGCCCACACAATGGCAAGCAATTCCCTTTCAATGGTGGAATATCTGGTTTCGGCGGCACACAAAGTGCGGGAGGCATAAGCAATCGGAAGGTCTTTTCCAACTGGGCCTTGTGAAAGGACTGCACCAATCGCGAAAGCGCTGGCGTCTGTGGTGAGAAGAAAAGGTTCTTCAAAATTTGGGTAAATAAGGATGGGGTCTGAGATGAGAGCTTTCTTTAAATCATTGAATGCTGCCTTACAATCGGAATCAAAGAAGAATTTAGTGTCTTTTTGAAGCAGTTTTGTTAAAGGTTTGGACACTTTAGCGAAATTGGGAATAAATCTTCTATAGTATCCGGCCAATCCTAAGAAAGATTTGATATCTTTCGGGTTCTTTGGCTCTGGGAAGTTTTGGATACAACTGATTTTTTCGGGGTTCGGTTTTACACCTTGTTGCGTAATTAGATGACCAAGATACGCTACCTCTTTTCTTAAGAACTCACATTTGTCGGGTTGAATCTTAAGATTTGATGTGCGAAGACGTTTGAAGACTTCGGTCAACCGGGAAATGTGTTCGTGAATCGTTGGGGAGTATACTATGATGTCGTCCATGTATACTAGACAACGTTCATTTTGTATTCCGAGGAGGATGTTGTCCATGACACGTTGGAATGTGGACGGGGCGTTCTTTAAACCGAACGGCATACGAACAAACTCGTAATGGCCGTTTTCGACTGAAAATGCTGTCTTGGGGATGTCTTTAGAGTCGATCTCTATCTGATGAAAACCGGAGGCGAGATCTAAAGTCGAGAAATATTGGCATTTGCCAAGTTGATCTAAAAGATCGGAGATGTTTGGCAAGGGGTATTTGTCGTCGACTGTGACTTCATTCAGTTTCCTGTAGTCAATGACGACACGCCATTTTTGTTTGCCTGAGGCGTCTAATTTTTTGGGAACAACCCAAACTGGGGAAGACCAAGGGGAGATAGAATGACGAATGATGCCTTGATCAAGCATTTTACTGACTTGTTCTTTAACCTCTTCTTTATGGACCTGCGGGTACCGATAAGATTTGGTATAGATGGGTCTGGAGTTATTTGTCTCGGTCGAATGTTTGATTTCGTTCGTAAAAGATAATGCGTCGCCTTCTAAGAAAAATATGTCTTGAAAGTCTAGACAAAGGCTCGTAATCATATCTTCTTCTTCAACGTTTAAGTGATCTGTCCTGAGTTGTTGTCGAATTAATAAGTTTCTGTCAATTGGTTCAGAGTCATAAGAGTTGTTAAAATTGAAGCAGGGTTGTGTTTGAGTAAGGGGTTCTATAGTGAAGTTGTCGAAATTAATTGTTTTTGGGATGGCGTTGGCGTTTATAACTGAAGTGAGGAATTCGCCATTTTGGTTTACATATACCAAGGAATTGGGTAATCTGACTTTTTCTTTTTCTATAGTATGTAGAACAGCGTCGGTATTAGCAAGGTGACATCGCAGTTTACATACTTTTTCGGTGCGGGGTTCTATAGAAATATAGTTCGGAAAATTATTGGGTTTTTGTGTGTTGGGAATTGTTGGAGATGCGATATCTGAAGAAGGCAAGGTAGGGACCTTGTGAAGAGCGATATCTTTAAAATTTGTTCTAAGTTGCTTAGATTTTAAGTCTATTACGCATTCGTAATGTTCCAAAAAATCTAAACCTAAAATGCCATCAAAGTCGATGTCAAGATTACAAATAAAAACTTTGTGGGGGTTACCAGGAGCAAATGGTACAAGGGTTGACTGGGAAATTGAAATTTTTTGATCAGTGATGCCCTGAATAATTACATGTTCTTGGAATCTTTGGGGAAAGTTTTTGACAGTTTGCTCTTTGAAAATTGAAATTCCTGCGCCTGTATCTATAAGCAATTTGTATTGACCAGTAGCGTCGTTTATGTAGTATAAGTTTTTGGGGTTGACAGTGTGAAGAGTCGTTACAGGAACGTTTGTTCCGGGAAGTTTACGTTCGGATTCATGTCGTCTAAATTCATTGTTTGTATTTGTGATGTGATGTTGGTTGTTATGTCCGGTGGATGAACTGGATTTGGGAGAGAAAGAAAATCCTGGTAGTTTTGATTTTCTAGTGGGTCTAAATCATCAGTTTGTTCGCCGAAGTTATCAGCAGTATGATAACTGTTATTTCCTGTGTCGTATGAATAACTATTATCTGTATAATAGTCATAATTTCTTTGATTATCAGCTGTATGATAATCCTCATATGGGTGATTATTAGCTGTATAATAATCGTTGTAATCATCGAAAGAATTTGTGCAACTTAAATGATGTGCCCTGTTTGGATTCTGGTGGAAATTAGGGTTCTTTTGAATCACTGACTGACGAGGTTGTTGCATATTTTGTTGGAATTGTCTTGATTGATTAGGAGGATATTGATTTGGTCTAAAAGGTGACTGATTTTGCCTGAAAGTTGGCTGATTCTGCCGAAATTGTGGGGTCTGATTTTGCCGAAATTGTGGAGGTTGATTTTGCCGAAATTGTGGAGGCTGATTTTGGGAACCATTATTAGCGAAAGGGTTTGGTCTCATATAATTGTTGTTACCGTTATTGTTATTGTAAACGGGTGCTTGGTAATTTTGGGAACGACATTCGGAGGTGATGTGTCCGAATCTACCGCAAGATAAGCACTTATTATTTGGAGGATTAGGCCTTCGGAACGATTGGTTGGGCCTCGGGGGAATTTGTTTTGTAGTTTTCTGATTTTCAAAGTACGATAACTGGAGTTCGCGTCTGATTCTTACATTGGCTTCTAAAAGGTCTTTAGGGTTGCCGGCACGGATGATTTGTCCGAGACGCGGTTCTAACCCGGTTAGAAGGGTGTTAAGCGCCATAGTGTCTATTAGACTTGTTTGTGCGACCATTTGGTCTGCGTTTAAATTGGATGCCTTTTGAATATTGGCGTGCATTTTTGCTGTTAGGACTTGTAGTCGGTTGTAGAAAGTAAGTGGTGACTCGTTAGATAGTTGCTGAAGTCGTTGTAGATCTTGTATCAGGGACGTCAAATCCCTGGAATCTCCGAAATGAAGATTCAAGAGTTGTTTTAATTCTAAATAAGACGCGGGGCTACGCGAATTTATTAGTTGGGCCGCTCTGCCTTTTAATTTATTTTTAATATGGATAAGTAAAAGGTATCTTTGATCGCCCGTCGACATGTTGTAAGCACAGTCGCACGCATTAATAAATGTTCCCAAGGAGATCTGATCTCCTTCGAACTCTGGGACGATAGAGAATATTTCGGATAGCCGATAGGGCTCGGGTTCAGAGCCGTCTCTGGGAGATTGTTGTGCCATTTTTAAATTTATTAAATGGGAGAATTGAAAAATTTCAAAAGCAAAAATAAAATTTGTTCAAAATAAATGTATAAATCGGTTAATGTGCAATAAATTTTTCAAATCGTTACAAAAACAATAAAACAGAATGGAGGAAAATAGTTAGTGTGCACTGTTTGCAAACAAAATATGGTAAATGGTAAAAATAAAATAAAATAAATCGAGAAATTCAAAAATATAAGGTACAAAAATAAAATTGGTATGGTTAAAAATATGGTTCGGGTTTTTGGTCGTCCGAACAGAAAAATAAAAATAAAATCAAAATTATTGGTAAAATTAAAAATTGCGAGATGATTCCTGTTTGTACTCACATTAAATGGAACATCGATGCTGCCGTGTTCTGCAGTTGTAGTTAGTTGCCTTGTTCTACGGTTACAGTTGGGACGTCTCGAGAGGTTCTTTCTTCCTTCAAAGGATTGGAATCCACCGCTACCAGTTAAGCTTTTCTTCTAACGCCGGTTCTAGCAGCGTAATGGAATCCTACTGACTGCGCCACTTTTTATATCACTTCTTTTCAAAATGACTTTTTAAAAAAAATTATTTATTATTTAACAAACTTTAATACTTGATAACTTGAGTACAATGATATTAAGACTATGAGTAAAGGAAATCATCTGCTGGACTGAAGGTCGTGAATAACAATTTATAATAAATAATGTGCTGACTCTATATAAACTTAAACAATGAAATTCTGTGAAGTTAAAACAGCAGATGAGCATATTTTAGCTATACGAGACGAAAGTAATTTAATATGAAAGATTAAAATATGAAATGAGATCTGCTACGTGACAATTTGAAAGAAAAGTATAATATTACATTATGAGAAAAAGCTGTTATGTGTTATGAATTACAATGTTATAAAATATAATATAGAATTTATTATTTTAAAGAGTCTATTAAATTTCTATATAACATATATATATATATATATATATATTAAATATGAGGTATGGCTATTAAATAAAGGGACTGATATTGTAAAAAAAATTATTTTTATTTTATACATAATTACTTATTATCGCCTTCAATATACACCCCTTCTCTATCCCTACAACGCTTCATGCGAATTTTCCATTGTTGGAAACAGTGCTGGAAGTCATCTTCTGTCAACTCTTTCAGGACTCTTGCCGCTTTCTTTTGAACAGCTTCTACGGATTCAAATCTCGTACCTTTCAATGCAGATTTCACCTTAGGGAAAGGATAAAAGTCACATGGTGCTAGGTCTGGTGAGTAAGGTGGATGTTCTAACACTGGGATGCTGAACTTGGCAAGGAACCGCTTAACAGATAACCTGGAATGAGCTGGCGTATTGTCTTGGTGCAAAACCTACCATTTGTCCTTCCACATTTTGGGTCGTTTTTTTCTTACTTTTTCACGTAGTTTATCAAGTACCTCAAGGTAGTAATGTTGATTAATTGTTTGAGCTTCAGGAACCCAGTAAAGGTACACAATCCCTTGAATATCGAAAAAAACAATCATCATTGCTCTAAATTTTGACTTGCTTATCTTTGCTTTTTTTACTCTCGGTGAATTTGGGTTCTTCCAATGCATACATGCAAAAAACTACGATTCATCACATGTTATTATCCTTTCCAATAAATTTGGGTCATTTTCAATGGCATTCAAGTGTCAGTACAAACATTTTTGCGAGCTGCTTGTTGTTCGATCGTGAGAATTTTTGGTACCATTTTTGCACACACTTTTCGCATGTTCAAATTGTCACGTAAGATTTGCCGTACACATTCTTTATCAATGCCTACAGATTCAGCAACTGCTCGAATACTTAATCGACGGTCAGACCGAATAAAATTAGCAACTTTTTCCACATTGCCATCCGTTTTTGATGTTGAAGGACGACCTGGCCGCCTTTCCTCTTCAACGTCTTGGTCGACCATCTTGAAAACGCTTAAACCATTCAAAAACACGAGTCCGCGAAAAACATTCACTGACATACACTTCTTTTAGTATATTATAGGTTTCGGTAGCAGTTTTTCCAAGTTTAAAGTGGAATTTAATAACAATTCGTTGCTCTATTATTACGCTAACCATTTTTCCGGCAAAATAAACTAACACTAACGTAAATGAACGTTATCTCTCAAAGATGTTGTTTACAGAAACGAGACTAACTGCATTTTGAAGGGGAAGCCTCAAACTAAACAGCTATTAGTCAATGTTGATTGGCGCATGCGCACTCGTTCCACTGCAGTGTCAGTCCCGTTATTTAATAGCCACACCTCGTATATTAACTAATTCAAGGCCCACCCTGTACATAACGATTTGAGTATCATCATTATTTAGGTCTGTTAATTATATTGGCATTCATTTAATAATCTCTTCTCCACGGAATCTCATAAATCATTATACAGTTTTAAGAGATATAGCATAATACATTTTCAATTCTAATGAACTTTGTTTGATGACCATTTGACTTATTATTAAAAATAAAGGTATTTGACTTTCAAACAACATTTATATTCTCTGTCAGACCTAGTTTACAATTTGAAAAAGTGACATAAATATTTAATATACAATTTTTAGTGATGTGGCATAATTAAATGCATTTCACAATTCCAATTATTCCTGTTTGATAGGATTTTTAGATATTTTCAAAACACTATAGGTATTTTACTTTTAACCTAAATTCATATTTGCTGACAAACCGCGTATATAGTTGAAAAACTGACAAGTAATGATTACAATATAGGTTTCCGAATCCATCTTATGAAGTCTTACTGTATATAGAGACCCACTGAGAACCTACATCTTGATATTGATTAGCTGGCATTAATTTTGATTTAATTCCAATCAATTTTCAATTTATTACATTTTTTAGTGATATAGCATAAATTGGATGCAGTATTAAATTCTAATAAATTCTGATTACATTTTGAGATATTTTTAAAAAATAATGGTACCTCACTTTTATCCAAAATTGGTATATTTTTTTAAACCCAGTATATGGTTTGAAGTTACATAAAAACTTATTATACATTTTTTAGTGCAATGGCATAATTAGAGGCAAATTTTAATTCTAATTACTGCAATTTGATAACAATAATATCTAAAATATTGCCAAAGTAAAGGTACTTCAGTTTTAAGCAAAATTCCTATTTACTGACAAACCTCGGATACAGTAAAAAAGTGCAGATAATGATTACAGAATACGTTTTATACCATTTTTGTTTATGAAGAATAACTTATTCTCTTAATATTATGCATAAAAGAAATTCGTTTCATTTATGAAGACACACGTTATATATACAGACTAATTGAGAACCTTCACCTTGAAAAGGATTAACTGACATTTATTTTGTTTAATCCATTTTCTTTTCAATTATCAATTATTATATCCCAAAGTTGAACAGAAACATTTCCAGATTTTTACAATGCCTCCACCAAAGCTTACTATATAAGAGTCCGTACATATTTTTGGCGATTTTCTAAAACACTGTACGGTCTTTGAAAAAGAATAAGGGATCACTTCATGGTTCCATGGAACAAGTTTTGATTAATCCAATTTAGTTGCCATCAGAAACATTTCCATATTTTTATAATAGCAGCCCCTCCACCAAAGTTTACTATATACGAAAGTGGGTAATTTTTTGCCGATTTTCTAAAAAACGGTACAAGCTATGTCATTGAAAAAAAAGATGCGACCACATCGGGGTCACTCGAAACTGGATCCAGTATAAACCGTCAAAATTCCTTCAGCCGTTTTCGAGTAATCGCTGAACAAACATAAGATAAAAAACACGAATTGAGAACCTCTTGCTTTTTGAAGTCGATTAAATATAAACTTGATGATTTAGGGGAGGGGAGTACGTGCCCCTGGAGCCGCCAATGTCTACAATATGGCTACAGGGGATTGTCAAAGCAACCTCAGAACGAAATCTAGCCGACAATCACTGGCCGACTACACAGTCATGGAGCTTACGAGCTCAAAATCGTCTAATACCATAAACGGGCTATAAAAAAATTTAATTATAAATAAAGTTTACATCTTATTGTTTAGAAATAATATCCCTGTTATTAAAAAATGTTCTTACTTTACTTTAACTATCAAGTTTAAATCTTCTCTACCACCACTAGCTCTGACAATAATTAATAAACAATTATTTTATTTATTGAAAAGCCTTTTCCAACATCGTTCCTAACACATTTGAATGTTTTTATCTCTTCCTTGTCATAATTTCGGGGTTTTGGTAAACACAGAAAGTCCAGAGCAGAAACCGGGCATATTTCTTTAGAATCCGCATTCAATAAATCAATCATTGGCTCTTTGAAGAACAAATGACATAGGAAAAGGCCTGAACGACAGTTTTTGTTTGGAAAACAACAAATTTATCTGTAATTATGTAAATAGGGAATTTGTTCGTAGGCTATCAGATACTCTGTAAACAAAGTATGTCTTCAGTATTTAGTTGCCTTACCTTCGTTTCGTTTTTATTTTTCTGGTTTCCAAAAAGGATAAAAATTTCTTAAAGATATTCAAAACAATGTATTTTCCCAGAAATAAATAGTGCAAAAAGGGAACGTAATGATTTCAATAATACTTTAATCCCATAATTTAATGCGTTTTTAAAACTGTTTATGGCATATATTTTATAATAAAATAAAACTCCCACTGTTAAACTCTTTATCGTATCCGCTAATTTAATCCCGCTTGACATCGTATAACATATTTATGTCTGGATTTACGTTCAAGATAACAAATATATATTTCTGTTGACATTTTAAGTTATTAAAGGTTAATTGTTCATATCAGATTCAGGGGCAATAAATTGTTTTTTGCGAATATGTTGCATGTAACATTTAAAGAAATTATTCATCAAGTAGCCTTTCTATATACCAAGCTTCAAACAAGATGGGCACATTAAGGGGTTGACAAAAAAATCATAAAATGTCATTTCTATATTTTTTTTTTTTTGATTAATTTTGGCGGTGAAATTATTTGTTGTCTCTCAAAAAAATCTTGGACATAAATACAGTAAAAAGATTTGCCACTATGTTTATTTTGCAAATATTTCGTTCACAATAACGAAAATAACAAATACATAAAACTACTTAATAAATACTTATGTAGGTGTAGGTGACTCCTAAGTATGAAGAGGCAAAACATTTTTCACACATATTAAATACAAACAACATGTGGCTATTGCCTACCTATCTAGTACATTTTTGAAGTCAATTCCAAGCAAACCTAAACATTCATTAGATATATACTACTTGATCAAACTTGTAATAGATTTTGGATTTTTGAATTGATAGATACATGGCACCCACTTCAAAACTGAAATATATAGGTAGGTAATTAATTTTTATTTTGGGGGTTTCACTCCTCAGGTGTTTCCTGCAACAAATACGTATTTGAATTGTAAATGTGGAACAATTTCGAAAAATTGCCTGCATTACTGTTGGTCTGTGCAGAAATTTTTCCCCAAAGATATACTGTGAGAAAGAAATGTCTAGAATATGATCAACTAGTATTCGTGTACATAAATAGTGTTTTGTATATTGTCTGATACTTATCTCTGTTTGGAGAGATTTCAACCCCAATTCTGGAGCCGTTTTTGTAAATTTCCCTGTTTGTCAAAATTTTTTTAACAGTGACAAATTTGGTGATTGATGATCACTTGATTCTGTTCTAGCAATAAATTTCTCCACCCCAAATGAAGGTACCCCTATTTCAGCCTTATTTAAATTGTCATCTTTCAACAAAATCGTTATTTTATCTCAGTTTATCCTATGGGTACCGATGCTGGTTAACTCATGGTTGGTCAAATTTAATTTGCCTACATGTTCTCTGGAAATGTTATATTAATGTTCTTTTTTCCGCACCTCTAAAGGTATTAAAGTTTCACCACTATATGTATGGTCACAATGACAAACAGTCTGTACCCACAAGTGTTGAAATTCTGGGCTGTGTTAAATGGTTTGGTATGTGAAAGGATAGACTTAAAAACAGTTTTAACATCGTCTTTATTTTCTAAACGCTTAACACACATTAGTGGTGTGTTGGCTGTTTATTCTGCTTTGTTGTTGCACTTTTAGGACTGAAAAATTTATATTTTAGTTCATATATTTCCAGAATATATAAAATTATATAAATATAAAATGTATTATTATGACAAAGACCATCAATTGGTTAAAATTGAATCTTGAAACCTAAAATTCCAGACCCCCCCCCCCTTGAAAAACTCAGGTATTTAACACGAAAGTCAAAATTGTCAAAGGTCATGTACTTAAAATCAGAATCCAGGAAGTTTTTGTAAATAACAAAAAATAATACTCTGTAAATTTTTTGCTTTCATAATAAAAGGTTTCTAAAATTTGGAAATTCAAGGTAAAGGAAACAACTTGTTATTTTTGTAAAACTAAAAGATATATACTATATATTGGGCGCCTGGAGACCTCCGGCTGTTAAAGTTCTGGGGTGATACCAGAATTACTGAAGGAAGTATCTAGGCGGCTATATGGTCTTCTAGATTATTCGGAGAAGAAATATATAAATGCAAGTATCCGACGAATTGGATTATTAAGTATTCGGTCACCGTCTAGTAGACAAAAGGTGTTCACAAATAAATTGTATAGAGTTGTGTGAATGTAAAATTAGCCTAAATTAATTATAGTAAAATCGAGAGAGTGTTTAACGTACCCAGAGTGTAGAAAAATACAGTGCAGTATTTAAATATGATTAGAGTATGATGTATAAAAACGCTGCAGATCACTGCTAAAAATATTTAAAATAATAGCTTTGGCCACTGCACGTAATAAAGGTATTCTATATTTACTTGCACCGGAAATTTATCAAAAAATTCATCATTATTTCAGGTTTGACAGCAATTACAAGTTTCAATTTGTTACCGATAAATTGATTTCTGCTCTCCTAGTACATAGATTCAAACTAGATAAAAGAACTGTATTATTTTATAACCTTGATATAATTACAGTAAATCTTTAGCATCATATTAAAATTTTGCACATTGTCTTGAAAAAAAAGGTCATAATTTTCGAAAATCGGATAAAATCGTCCTCATATCGTCGGCTTGGAAGAAGAAAGACTGTCATAACTCAAAAAAATGCATTTTTATGTTTTTGTAATGAAACAACTTCAATTTGTCTATAATTTTATGTGGAAGAGAGTTATACGTTATAATTAATTTGGCGGCCGCTAAATACCACTAGTGACAGTATGTGTTTCTGACAAGTCGACACATGTATTCTGTGCAATAGAGTCACATATCAGTTGTGTCTAACATTGGTTTCTTTAACCCCAAAAAAGACCAATGTGAACTTTGCCTTGCTTTTCTAAATGCTAGTACAGATGATAAAACTCAACTTCAGGAAAAGTATGATACCCATATCAAAGAAAAAGTGCTTTCCCGGAGAGAGAAAGAAATTGATAAAACTTCAGGGAGTACAGTTGCCGTATACGACCTCCAAGCAGTTTTGCCATGTCCCACGGGCAATGCATCTTCATATTATTATACATCAAAATTGAATGTTTTAAATTTCACCGTATACCAGTTGGCAAATAACGAAGTTAGCTGTTATGTTTGGCATGAAGGACAAGGACAAAGAGGGGCTAATGAAATTGGTTCCTGTGTGTGGCACTATCTTAATGCCATAAACACTAAGGCTTCCATTGAGAACAAATTCATAGACGTCATATTCTATAGCGACAACTGTACGGGGCAAAATAAAAACAAATGCATTTTCGCCTTGTACATGTTCGCCATTTTAAAATTAGCAAAAATTTGCAATCAGTGACCCATAAATATTTCATAACTGGTCATACCCAAAACGAAGGAGATAGTTCACATTCAGTGATTGAACGACATATCAACAAATTCAAAAAGTCTGCTCCGATCCATGTTCCTGAACAGTATGTGATACTCATCCGGCAAGCAAAGAAAAATGGCAAACGATATTCAGTAGAAGAAATGTGTTACGACGATTTTTTCGACTTAAAAAAACTTGTTGTGGAGATGGGCATCAATAATATATTCAAAAACTCTGAAGGTGAAGTAGTTAAAATCACAGACATGAAAATGTTCATGATGAAGAAGGATCAGGTCGGAAAAATCTTTTATAAAAATTCTTACCAGCAGCAGGACTTCTTTACTGCAAATATTGTGAACTCAAGGCGCCAGAGAACAGACTTTAATTTACTTGAACTAAGTAAAGCTTATAAACAGAAATTACCTATTGCAGAAGCAAACAAGAATGGAATACTGTCCTTGATAAATAAAAAAGTTGTTCCTCGATATTATTATGAGTTTTATAACAATTTATAATAATGTATAGTTGTTCTCACAAAGGTTTTGTTTACTTAAAATAAAGTTTTCATATTGTATCCTTTCAAGATACAACAGTTGTTCCACGATATTATTATGAGTCTTAGAACAATTTATAAAAATGTATAGTTGTTTTCAGAAAGGTTTTGTTTACTTAAAATAAATGTTTCATTTTGTATATTTAAATTTATTTCAGAAGTAAACAAATAATCGTAACTTCTCTAAAATATTATTCAAAAACATAAATATTATTTGGAACAAGACTGTCACATGTTTGAAAATAGGGGTTGAATTTGTACAAACGTACAAAACAAAAGGCAACTTAAGGCAAAACAATGCAACTTAAGTTGTCTGCAAGCCATCTGTAAAGAATATGGTTTCTAATTATTTAATGAGATCGAGATCTGAGTACATTTTATCCAGTAAAATGTTTACATGCTTCCCCTGAAAATTTGTGTATTTTGAGTTATGACAGTCTTCTTCCAAGCCGACGATATGTTCTATGATTGATTGATTTCAAACAACTTTAGATAAGAAACTTTTCCTCTGCAACCTATAACATAGTTATAGAAGAAAAATTGAAAAACGTCCATTTTACAACCTTTGTTTGTTTATAAATAGTTTTTAACAATTTTCTGGCATTGGAACAGAATAGAGATATTTATACTCATTGACAAACAAATTGCAACACTCAAAAGAAGATGTTTAAATTTAGTATTGTTTTGGTAAAACGTAGATGCTATATTAACGAGAAAAATTTGGTAGGGTTTGTTAAATATTTTTCATATACATTTTTTTAGCAATTAATATTGTAGTCGTTCTACTACATTCTACTGTCGACCGTCAAGGTGTCCGGACGTGTTTTTAATCTGTTAAGTGCTGTGTAAAGCATTTCTAGGTAATAATCTAGTATTCGTATTTAAAACTAGTGGAACTATAATTATCATTGGCTAAGCATTAGTACAGCGACATTAATCTGATATAATTTGCCGCTGTTTTGTACTTATATATTATCTGGAATGTTGGAGACGTCGTATCTTTAATCAGTCCCAATACATTATATCAAAGGGGCAGGAAGTTACCTTAACATTCTCTTTGAAATGCATTTGAGACCCATTTCACTCTAAAAACTGCATAAGGAAAAATTTTATTTCAATTTTCTTGTGCTATGAAGAACTAACACAGTATAAAACAAAAACATCAACATTTACAACATTTAACAAAAACCTAAAAAAAAGAAATTTAAAAGCAATGTAGTTTGCTCTTTCTTACAATTCATCACCAGAAAATGAAATATATACTTCACTAAATTAATACTAACAAAACCAGTATTTCACCCGGAATATAATATCGAAATAATACTTCAGCTTGACAGATTTCTTTCTTTCTTGTAAATAAATATAACTGGAGTGATTGCGCACGCATTAACATATATTGCCATATATCGGCTACCTGAGAGTAACCATTTTACTCGCAATTCCAATTTATTGCATCTTTTTTAAATTGGCCGCAGCATTAAATCGGCCAAAACAGACAAATAAGGCAACTGCAGACGAACTACTTGAGAGTTGCTTTAAAACAAGCAGAAATTATCAGCATAGGAATCTACCGATCGTCTATATGGGGCACCTACCAAGAGGGTGAAATCACACTAGTGTACGGTGTTGAAAGTTGGAAGGTATTGTGCCATGTTTTATTTTAAATACTTCTTTATCCTGTGAATTTTATTTTATTGACTTGTGTCTTTGTAAAAATTTATAAATATAAAGTATTACTGTATCGTGAGAAATTATCGATCGTTTTAAGAATTAAAAGTGAAATAATTTTAAATCTTAATTTGGTTATATATCTGTATGTGACTTATTATTTTATGTGGTTTATGAATATTTAATTCACATTCAGTACTATGGGCGATGAACGTGATAAAGTAAGCGCTGTCGCGATAAGTTGCAAACATTGCAAAAAAAGTATTGAAAAATCTCATGTCTCGTGCGTAAAATGTGGAGGGTCGTTTCATCCTTCATGTGCTCTAAGAGTAAAAGGTCTACTGGTTATAGGGGGGCGAAAAAGTGAGGTGAACTGTTGCTCTCACCAATCTGAACCTGAAAGTAGGGCCAATATTATTGACGAAAAATCTACATCTTCAGAGCTTGTTTCGGTCGATAAAGATATTTTTAACAAACTTTTGAGAAGTAAAGACATCATTACTGAAGAATTAAAGGACAAAGAACTCATTCTACAGAAAATAATTGGGCTATTGGAGGACAAATTACATAAATTGACCATTTCATCAGCTAAACAAACAAACAGCGTGGCAACCCCGTTTCTATCCTCCCCATCGTCATCTTCGACACTAAGACACTCAAAACAGGCCGTAGATCAAATGCAGCCCTTTCAGAGTACGGAATCTACCTCCAAAATTGACGAAAGTAACACAAATCGCCTTGAGTCAACAAGTAGGCGTAGCAAGAAGCAGATCCAGCGAGCTTCCATTGAAAATGACAACTTTACTTTACAAGAAGATGATGTAAATAAATTAATCCAAAATAACTCTGCATTGCAAGGAACTGACAATAACAGTGAAGATGAACTTCCTAGTGCTGCTATACCTAATAAACCAAATTTATCTCCATCCAAATCTGATCTGGTTGATGAAGATAACTGGCAGCAGGTAAGGGCAAAGGGACGGAGAAACCGCTCTCTTCGTCATACCTCAGCAACGACCCAATTAGGGGCATGAATGAAAATGAAACTGGACTAGAAATTGCTCAGAAATTCCACAGGATTTTTGTTACTGGACTATCCAGGAAAACCGATGAAAAAGACATTCTCAGTTATCTAGAATCCAAATCGCAAGACAAAAACATCATTACTTGTGAAAAAATGCGGACAACCAGACAACAAGTAAGCTCATTCAAACTCGGGGTACCACAAAACTTAAAAGAAGATTTTCTTGACCCTAACTTCTGGCCAAATGGGGTTATTGTGAACCATTTCCTGATTCTTCAACGCCTGCAGAAACCATCCAATCACCAAATAAGGAACGGAGTCGCAAGGGTCTAATTATCAATAAAAACTTTAAATTATTTTATGCCAATGTACAGGGTATTAGGGACAAAATATTTGACTTTGAATTGCTTCTCAATGAATCAAGCAATCTACGCTTTTGCTCCAATGAACACTGGCTTCAATCAGATGAATTCTTTAAAAATAAAGGGTTTAAAGCTATAACTAGCTTTTGTAGATCGGATAAAGTGCACGGATAAAGTGAGTATTTATATACGAGAGAACTTAGAATGTCAAAAACTTAACCTGTCAAAACTTTCGAAAGAGTTGCAGTGTAAGGTGGCTGGGATCTATATTTCCTCTATACACACCCAAATAGTAACAGTATATAGATCTCCTAAAGGCGATCTGGATAGATATCTAGAGGTCATGTCTCTGGTCCTGGAAAAAATTGATCATACAGAGAACATTATAGTCATTGGCGACTTCAATGTGCATTATGAACGGCGGAACTGCAAGGAGGTTGACTATCTCAACTTCTTTTTTAATTCCTATGATTTGTTTCCAACAGTTAACTTCAAAACGAGAGGTGAATTAACTTTGGATAATATCTATGTTAACTTCAGAAAGTCCAATCTAGACATCAGTCCCGTTGCTCTAGAGGGCATCTCTGATCATTCCAGATTACTATTCAATACACCACTCAAACTCTCATATAATCATAGCACTAGAATTACTTTCAGACCAATCACTGATGAAGGTCTTTCTTCTCTGTATAATCAACTATAACTTTATAACTGGAAATCAATCACGGAAGGTACCAAAAGTGTGGAGGATCAGTTCTGCAGTTTTTTTAAAGTCGTAACTAACGCTTTAGATAAAAGTCTGCCACAAAAGACGAAAATGGTTCGGAAAGTCAAACAAGGCCCTAAAATTAACTGGTTTAATGACAACCTTAGAGACATGTGGGGGAGACTTCAAACTCTCAGTCTCCTTCATAAGCGAAATCCAATTTTGGTACCCAAAAACATGGTCAGTTATTACAAAAAACTGTATCGGACAGAGATAGCAAATTCTAAAAAGCTACCCATGACAATTTCATTGCTAATGCATCAAACAAGGTGTCAGCCATGTGGAGTATAATAAAATCTCATAGGAACTCCGCTCCAGCACCGAAAGTCAGTCACCTCAATGCCCAGGTTTTCAATGATTTCTTTGTGTCAATTGCAGACGAGCTGATTAAAAATCTTTCTTCTTCTAATAGCTCCTTCAATGAGTATTTATCAAATCAATACATTGGAGATAGCTTCAAATTTTACTCAGTATCAGAAAAAATGGTTTCAGATAAAATTTCCGACATCAAAAATAGTGGTAGCAGAGACTGTTATGACATCAACTCTAGAATCCTTAAATATCTCACAGATATAGTTAGCAAACCCCTGACTCACTTGTTTAATCTCTGCATCCGAGAAAGCATATTTCCTTCTGTTCTCAAACTGGCAAAAGTTATAGCTGTTTTTAAAAATAAAGGAGATCCTGAAGATGTAACTAATTACACGCCTATATCTCTATTGCCACTTATCTAAAAAATTCTTGAATCTTTATTGAAAGACCAAATGATTAACTACTTTGAAGTGAATCATATCTTTACACCAAATCAATTTGGTTTTCGTAACAACAAGAGCACAACTCTGGCAATTAATCGACTAAGTGAGTTTGTGGCAGAGGGCTTTGAAAATAAGCATAATACATATGGTACATTCCTGGACTTAACGAAGGCATTCGATTGTATAAGTTTTGAAATTCTTTACAAAAAGCTATCTCACTACAACTTTGATTCGAGCAGTATTACCTTTATACAGTCCTATTTAGAAGCAAGAGAACAGTATGTTCTTTTTGAGTCTCAGCAGTCCGCGAATCGCAGGATTCAGCATGGCGTACCTCAGGGCTCTGTGTTGGGTCCTCCGTTATTTCTCATATACATAAATGACTTGCCAAACTTTAACAATCTATTGAATCACCTGATAATTCTGTTTGCTGGTGATACCACAACATTGCTGCGCTATCAACCTCCAGACCCAATATTGCAGTGGACTCAAATCAAATCAGCGTGAAATAGAGAATTGGTTTTTAGCCAATAGGCTTAGTCTCAATATTAGTAAGACCCAGAACATTAATTTTACATTACAATCTTCACCATCGACTCTAGAGAGTGATGGACCAGTGAAGTTCTTAGGGGTCTACCTTGATCCTGGGTTGAGCTGGGAAGCCCATGTTAATTTCCTTAGCTCCAAATTATGTAAAATAACTTTCCTTATAAGGAGCCTGTCAAAAAATGTATCTAGGGGTACATTACTGACAGCGTATCATGGATACTTTAGCTCCAATATGTCCTACGCGATTCTAAATTGGGGGCATTCACCGTGCTCTGCTCAAATTTTTAAGTTACAACGCCGTTGTGTTAGAATTATTGCAGGCTTAAAATACCGCGAGTGTTGTAGAGATAGCTTTGTGGGGCTAAAACTACTTAACCTACCTTGCACTTTTGTCCTTCAGTGTCTTGTCTATATGAAACAGAACCAAAACAGCTACAGAACACACAACGATATTCACTCCTATTCAACAAGCAAAGGTGGAGAATTAGTTCTCAGCTACCACAGATTGCAACGAACGAGAATGGGTACTGACTATTATGGCATTAAATTTTTCAATGCACTGCCAGCAGAAATAAAAAATTTAAACGTACATCATTTTAAAACAAGAGTAAAAAATTATCTTTTAAAACACGCCTTTTATTCTTTTGAGGAGTACTTAGGAAGTGATTTCAATGTATAAATTTTTAATGTGTTTGCCTCTATAATGTACAGTGTTGTCTATATATTAGTAAATAGGACATTTTATTTTCTTACCATTTTAATAACATTTTATATATAGGCTTTTGTATACATATTTAATACATTTCATGCTTGTGTACCTTTGACTTGTAAAAACACACAGTTGTAATTCTTTACCAATAAATAAACTAAACTAAACTAAACTATGGATTTTTTTGCCAAAAAACAAACTGTTTGATGGGATCCAAAATCGATGTTCAGTAATGTTAAAATCCCTAGGTCGAATTATTGATATACGGGAGGCGGGTTTTTCATTTATAGAAATCGCCAACCGGACAAACAGCAATCTAACTCCTGTTGTGAGATGTTGTCAAGCGTGATTTGATAACACCCAAAATCGGAGAAGAGTAGCCACCGGACGTCAAAGACTTATTACTTTTAGAGACCCATTTTCGACAACTCAAAATTTGAGTGATGAGTAATTGGGAGAACAAGGCCATGTTGTAAGTGTCCAAACGGTTTACCACCGTATAAGGTCTTTAGGATTGCAGCACTATCGACCCCATCTTGTGCTACCCCTGATCACTTAGCATCGACGGCAACCACTACAGTGGTGCAGAGAATGACAACATTGGAATGTGGAATGATATCAGGTCGCCTTCGCTGTTTAATCTCGAATCTGCTTGGGTGGACATGGTGACTGAAAAGGGTTAGAGAACTTCGAGGAGAAAGACGTCAAGCTTAATTTGATCTTAAGAGACATGTACACCGAACAGTAGGCTTTATAGCATGGGGTACTATTGCACATGGAAGTAGGTCACCTTTAATATTTCTTCGAGCTAACATGACAGCGCAACATTATCTTCAGGAAGTAGTGGAACCGTATGTACTTATGGATCCCATATCTCAATAAGATAATACTCTGTCTCATGTTGCTGGATGTCTATTACGCCACATCGGACAATTCACAACGCTAAATTCGGAATATGTGCATATTTTATTGCTAATTTATTGCTGCTAATAAAAATTTATTCCTCCTACCGTTTCCGTGTAAAACTTCCGATGTGGCTTAAGACTTAAGCTACATCGGACATAGTTATATCTCAGCAAATAATAGAGATATCAAGGTGCTCTTGGTACCCAATTTTAATGTTAATTAATTGTTCATTTTTTACCCAAAAGATTTTTTTTGCTCTAACCCCTCCCGGAAAACACATCGGACACCGTTTCTCGGAAACGGTAGGAGCAATAAATTTTTTTAGCAGCAATAAATAAGCAATAAAATATACACATATTTCGAAATTGGCGATGTGAATTGTCCGATGTCGCGTAATAGACATTGTCGCTGGAGGTAATTTAACCCTTTTTGAAGAGAAACGTGTGAATGTGTTGCCATGGCCGCCCAGATACTCCGATCTTATGCCCATTTGACATGTTTGGTATATGGTGGGTAGAAGGCTCGGAAATTTACCCCAGCCCCCACGAACTTTGGAGGTTCTAAGGCATGAAATACAGATAGCTTGTAATAGTATTCTTTGTCGTATATTATACAACAATATATTCTTGTCCTGACAGCTCTTGCAGCAACATTGAAAAATCCCAAAACATGTATTATAACAGTGTTAAAATATTCTTAATTGATGAATCTCTAAAATAATAAGGAATGAGACTAAACAAAAATAGTTTTTGTTTTATCCAAGAAGGTGATACTTCTAAACATTCTGTTATTACTTTCCATTGCATTAGTATCGATCCCTTTCCATAGCAGAAATAACGAAATAAAGAAAGCCTTGGCACACATCGAAAAGTTAGCACCAATATTTTTTTTACTAGCACATGCTTTAAAATTTAATAACTGTAAAATTGACCGAGTCAGTTAGGACGCGAAGCCGCCTCATGAAATTTTGAAGTGGTGTTACACAGGACGGTCATATGAAAGCTGTTGCATAAAACATCGAGCTGTTGAATAATTGAGTTACTTTGTTCGCACTGAAAATAGTTGCTGATTCTTTTTACTTTATTTATTCGTTCAGTTGATACATGTTAAGACTATTTTTGATACGAGGTTGAAAAAATGAGTTGTGAATAGTGTATCGTTAATATCGTTCGTTCTGTCGATACTTTTAATTATCAAATACTGTAAAACAATTCAAAAGTTGATTGCGTTACTGCGTGCAGAATATAATACCGATCAAATAATACCCTCTAGAAGGTTTCATATCAGTTTCAGTTGGGTTTTCTTGCAGAATTTTTCTTTAATTTGTCAACATACAAACGTTTACGTAACTCAAATGTGACTAATTACTGTTTAAGTACTTCTTGGGAAATAACACCACAGTTATGAAAATTGCTGTATATTCCAAACGTTTCGAGGTCTCGGTCAGACCCCGTTGTCAATGGTTAAGAAACTATGAATAAAAAAGGCAAAATTCTAAGATGTAAAATTTGATTTCTGACGTAACTAATAGAATTTTATTTGTAATATTTAGGGTAGCACAGAAACTTCTAAAGATCATATAATAATAAAATTCCTTTCAAATTAGAAGAATTTGAAAGGGAAATCTTCAGAGTTTTATGTGGCGCTCCTAGGTGCGACTTTGTTATAAGATAGTGCATTCGCCAAAAATGCGACCAAAGAATTTTGTTGATTCAGTGATCCCATTAAAATCATAAGGGAAAACCTTATGAACTATCCTGATATTGGGTTGTTCACAAGGACGTTACCATTAGAAATTTCTTCCTTAATCATCGGCAACCAGGAACGATTGAATTCTATGGAGGTATTAGCGATACAATCGTTTTCATTTAACAAAATTAAAGCAGACTCTTTTAGTTTTCTTTTGGTGTTGTGTTCTTCTTTGTGCAATATAACTGAATTTTGAAACTGTATTTTATGACCAAGGTCCCAAGCATGTTCACAAATTTTGGATTTTTCAAACTGTAATTTTTGTGTTCGTTTATTCGAATGTTTAGAGGTCTAGAGGTTTCCCCAATATAGAATTTATTACATTCACAAGGGATTTTATAAATGCAATTTTTTGTATTTTGAGTTGTGTTTTTTGGTTTGGTTTTTGATATAATTGATTTTAGTGTATTTCTTGTTTTAAATGATGTTTTAAAATTATTATTGTTTCCCACTCGTTTTAGTCTTTCTGATAGACCCTGTATGTATGGTATAGTTATTGAATTATCTTGGGAGTTTGATGTTGGTTGTTAGGGATTGTTTGGTATTCGATTTTGTTCAACTCGTTATTAATATATTTTTTTGGGTATTGATTGGCAGAAAGTACATTTTTTATAAACGATTTTTCTTCATTGAATTTATTGATGTTAGAACAGTTGGTTTTTGCTCTGTCATATAAAGATTTGATGATACCTCTTTTTACTGAATTTGAATGATTAGAGGTAAAGTTGATAAACCTATTAGTATGAGTGGGTTTTCTGTAAACTTCTGTTTCAAATATCGATTGTGTTGTGGTTATTAAAATGTCTAAGAATGGTAATTTATTATTCTCTTCAAGCTCTAGGGTAAACTGAATAGTTTGTTCTGTGTTGTTTATGTCGATAAGTAATGCATATAAACCCTGAAGATTGTGTTCCTAAATAACGAATATGTCATCAACATAACACCACCAAACCAAAGGTTTAATCTGTTTTGAGAAAATTGTTTGTTCTTCAAATTTTGCCATAAAAATGTTGCTTAAAGCAGGAGACAGACAGGAACCCATTACCATGCCAAAATCTTGTTGGTAGAAGTCATCATTAAGTTGAAAATATGTTGTCTTTGTACAAAATGTTAGCAGTTCCATTATTGTATTAATGGACAAATGAGTGCGTTGAAATAGTAAAGAATCTTGTTCTAATCGTTCTTTTACTATGGCAAGTGTTTTGGTGACAGGAACATTATTGTATAGATTCTCAATGTCAAAACTTGCTAGTGTGAAAATATTTTTGAATTGTATATATGATAATTTTTCTAAGAAATGTGCGCTGTTTTTAAGATGTGAGTTAGACTTACCAGTAAGTGGTGAAATAATGTTTAAAAGGTATTTTTAGAGCTCAATGCTTGGAGAATTTATAGAGCTGACAATTGGTCTTAATGGAATGTTGGGTTTATGAATTTTAGGTAACCCGTAAAAATGTGGCGGTTTAGAATAGTGTGGAGTAAGATTTTTACGTTCTTGTTCTGTAGATTCATGTTTGTGATTGTCAAGTAAGCGGTATATTCTGTTTTCTATAGAAGTTGTTGGATCTTTGTTTAATTATGTACCAAAACACAATCCACATTTAAAACAGAAGTTTACAGAAAACCCACTCATACTAATAGATATTTCAACTTTACCTCTAATCATCCATCATCTAATCATACAAAGTCGAACCTAGCAGCGCCACATAAAATTCTGAAAATCTCTCTTTCAAATTCTTCTAATTTTAAAGGAACTTTATTATTATATGATCTTTAGAAGTTTCTGTGCTACCCTGTATACTTCAAATAAAATTTTCTTAGTTACGTCAGAAATCAAATAATACATATTGTCAAATATTTTAATTTTAGATCTTAGAATTGTGCCTTTTTATAGTAGTTTCTTAACCATTGACAACGGGGTCTGATCTAGACCCCGAAACGTTTGGAATGTACAGCAATTTTCATAACTGTGGTGTTATTTCCCAAGAAGTATTTAAACATTGAAAAATATGCCACAAATATCATTCAGAAAATGACTAATTACTGTTACTTAACACCAAACTAGCAAACAAGAAGAACTGAAATACCGACAACTTTTTATGCTACAAAATAATAAAAAGTCTTTGAATAAAATAATTCGGTCAATTTAGACATTGAAATAACACAAACCCCCGGAAAGCTGAAATTTCGTGGAAAGCTTGGGTTTGCCATGAGAAAGGAAATTTTAAAAGTTCCCATTAATCCCATGTGCGCTACAAAAGTTTTTCGGGAAGTCAAAATTTGAGAATTTTTTTTTCGGAAACGGTAAGTTTTACAGAAAAAATACCTCAGACTAAAGTTGTAGATTTAAAAATTATTTACAAAAATGGTTCTTTTATTTTTTTTTATCTAAGAGTCACCATTTCTGAGATCACGATTGTAAGAGTCATATTATACATGATATGCACCCATTTCCACGCATCCTGTAAGGTAGTATATACACATACACTCGACACGTTTTTAACGTGGTTTCCCCAGTATGCCTGTATAATGTTGTCTCTTCATCAAAATCACATGAATCTTCCATTGTCGTATTTAATTGGACTTTTGACCAGGACTGACATCGGCAATTGGAGAACACAGTAATCCTTATTTTTTTGCAGGCTCATTTGCCACTGCAACCTTTTTGCAATTGCAAAAAATAGAATTAAGGAATTTTTCTGGTAAGGGTGGCAGTAAATTTTGAATCGGTTCCAAACTGTTATCTATGAATTTCTAACCCCAGTCTATGGGTTAAGTTGATTGCCTAGCCATGTCTGAACTTGCTGGACTTGATAGAATACACGATACAAGTGTTGAATATCAGATGCCAATTTTAGGGGAGACATGATATTTGTACTTGTTTCCTGTGTCGAGTATTTTTGACAAAGGTTAAATGTTTGTTTTTATCTAGACAATTATTTTTTTAGAGCTCAATAAACTGCAACGAAAAGCGAATCCTTGCTGTCATTATTTTTTGCGGAGAAGAATCAGATTCTTTAAATACTTTTGTGAACTCAATCAAATATATTTTTTTTTCGAATAATTTTACTACTGAAGTTTTGCCTCTTCTATACATTGCTGATGTAATATCGCAGCCGATTATTGCATGTAAAAGTAAAATATGCTTTTGGTATTTTGAATAAACAGATAAACTTTTTGAAGAATATACTTCTGTTCGCCGTTGAGTTTTTCCAGGCCTCTGAAAGTAAATAATTTAATCAATAGAAGTCTTTGCAGTGAGTAGTATTAACTAGTAAACATTTTCACCAACTACAATTGTTGTATTTTATTTTTTGATTGCTGTTTCAATTATAAGGACTACTGCTGCATTTTGAGCATATTTAACTGCAATACTTACAATTGTCAAATATTCACCTGACAGAAAATTGCTGAGAAAAATACGCTTCTCAGTCATCCAGTGAGGATTCTCATTAGATCAGTAGCGGCAATTTTGACGAATAACATGATCGTGAAGTGTAAATGTGCTGTCATCAGAAAACAAAACATGTTCTATTTGGATCACATTGTTATCTAATCTTACCATCATTTGTTCATAGAAATACGTTCGCCTATCGAAATCGTCTTTCATGAGCTCCTGAGTCGGCATCATTTTATAGGGATGCATTGTACTTTCCTTCTGCTGCTTTTAGACCAGAATTATGTGGGATTCCTTGAAACTCAAGCATAATATCCAATTTCGTATTATCACTTAGAGCATTGCCGGCTATTTTTTTATCTGTCTTAGATGACCAAGCTCGCGGAACTGCTTTTCTATTTTGTTAATTATTCCTGAGGACACAGGCGGCAAATTTGGAAAATTTTCGTGAAACTTCTATTTGTGTCCATTTTTCTGATATTATTAAGTACAGTTAACGAAATTCAAACAATAAATACATTAAAAAAAAAACAAAAACCGACTTCAAAAGAAAATTAACTAAAGGCATGAAATAATATTTTGCTACAATCAAATACTTTTTATGAAGTCGGTGCCAAGCGAAAGTGAAAATATATTGATGAGTTATACTTCGCAACTTCGCTGTTCAAATTGGCACCGACTTCATAAAAAGTATTTAATTGTAGCAAAATATTATTTCATGCTTTTTAGTTAATTTTCTTTTGAAGTCGGTTTTTGTTTTTTTTTTTAATGTATTTATTTTACAATTTTCAGTGATGCAATATCTGTAATTGTTAATGATTTATCCTACAGCTGTAACATTCTATTAACATTTTTTTAACCATCCTTCATAACAATATTTGTACTCTGTATGTCAGCTATCATAAATTTCCAACTGCTATGAGCTACCTTATATAATTATTTTTTCTTGCTTTTTACTAACCATCCTGTATGATATAATTACATTCGACGTTATATTTTAACCATCTTGCATAGCAAATCTTCTGGATCACCAACATTTTAATAACTACCCTATATAATTTTATTTTTACACCACATATGTATATTTATATGCATGAAATTAATATGCAAACTCATAAGATTTTACTCATTCAAAAATCGCCCGCCTCGGCAATTTTATCACTTTGAAAAGTTGAAATCTCCAGGTGTAAAAATATAATGCTAGGAAAATATGAGGTAGACATTAAATAGTTACTTGTTCGGAACATACAAATATATTTTGTATTGTAAAAATGACAAGAGCAGTTTCACTCTCAAATCACCCTGTATTGAAAGAATTTTTACAAGACGAATCTCACTCTTACGTAGGTTACGAAATCACCCTGTATTGAACACCTTTAAATTAAACCAATCGATTTCTATCTATTGAAACTTCTAAATAAGAAAATTTCAACGAAATCGTTAGAGCCTTTTTTCCAGAACTCAATTATATATATATATATATATATATATATATAAACAAACCTTGTTCGTAATATAGTATTAGATTATTTCTATTTAATAACAATTTTATATCTTAACAGAAATGAAGATAGTTTAATTTGTAATTAAAAGCCCTCTTTGAAGGCAAACTTTGTCTACAGTTAATAAAAATTAACACGGAATGATTACTGTTTATGTTTTAGGCCATGTAAAAAATCTGTTTGTGAAGAATAACTTTTTTCTCTGAAAATTATGAATAAAAAGAAATCGTTTGATTTATGAATACACACTGTATATTCATATTAACTGACACTTATTTTGATTTTGATTCATTCATCTTATTTACAAGTTACCCCAAGTTCCGAATAGTTAATACCAGTAACTCCATCTAATCTTATAATACCCGCGACTCCACCAAGACATAGAATATAAGAAAATAGGTAAAAAGTTTTCCCCATTCTATAAGAAACGATAGAAGCTACGTTATTTCAAAAAAAAAATCCAATCCCTTTTCAATTTGCCCCACGTTCCGAATAACATTTTTCAAATTTTATATAATAATAGGCATTGACTATATGAGAATAGGTAAAAATAGTTTTTCCCCATTTTCTAAGAAATGGTAAACTCTATTTTAATGAAAAAAATATGGGACCACTTCGCTATCCCCCCAAACAGGATCCAGTAAAATGGTCGAAATTCCTCGAGCCGTTTCCGAGTAATCGGTGAACAAAAATAAAAAAAAAACATAGATACAGACGAATTGAGAACATCCTTTTTTTGAAGTCGGTTAAAAATAGCACTGACATTGATCACCACTGCCACCACCACAGACAACAATATGTTAAGGCTATGAGTTTTGACGAAAATAAACAAAACTGTTTTTTTTTAAATCAGTAAAAAGGAACGTAGGAATGATTGTTGCTTACTATCTCAATATCAAGACTTAAATAGGAATTAACTATTGAGTGTAATGTAGCCAATTTGTGAAATAAAATAATTTTCTTTTTTAATGTTAATTTTTGTAATAAATCTGAAAACACTTAATATTTCCGAATCTTGTAGTACATTGTACACGAATTATGCCTAGAATTTTCTGGAGAATCCAAAAAATAAATAATATACAGTGACTTGCATTTAAAATAAAAAAGTTAGTATTGGCCACTGTCACATGATACACCCTATATATTATTTTGTTGAAAAATGCGCATTTAAAAATACAAATCGACGTGTCCAACGTTTCTCTCCAAGCCCTGATTTATTTGTTATCGAATTTATTCCATTTGACTGTGCCACACTGTCGAGGGCTGCCTTTTATATTTCGGGAGTTGGTTTTCCTCATTTCTTGGAAGACAACTGGCAAACAAATGGTTGTGTACCACTCAGAATTGACTGTTCTGCGTTGTTCTAGTGGTACGGTTGCGACATGTCCAGTTTTTCCGAAAAAACAAGCGATCATTTGCTTGGAAGTGCTTCGTGCGCGAACAACTTTTGTTGGATTCGGCTCATCTTGAAACACCCATACTGTCGACTGCTGTTTACTTTCGGGCTCATACGAGTAAATCCACGATTCGTCACCTGTCACTATGTCATAAACGTGTTTTGAAGCACCGCGATCGTATTTTTTGAGCTTTTCTTTCGACCAATCGACACGAGCCTTTTTTTTGAACGATTGACCAATTTTGTGGGATCCAACGCGAACAATTTTTTTGACATTCAAATGTTTATGCAATATTGAATGTATCCTGGTTCCACTAATGTGTAAGGTTGACTCAATCTCACGATAGGTCACATGACGATCTTACAATATCAGTTCGCGCACAGCATCAATGGTTTCCGGAAGAACAACTGTTTTTGGACGACCTTCACGAAATTCGTCTTGGAGTGAACTACGACCTCGATTGAATTCACCATACCATCGATAAACAGTGGTCCTTGATGGAGTTTCATCGCCAAAAATTAAATTAAGTTCATCCATGCACTCTTGCTGACTTAATCCACGTCGAAAGTTGTAAAAATAAAATGTTCATGATTTAATTCCAATTTTTGGCCGAGATGAATCCTTTAAGTTACTGTAAACAACACATAGCGCTCGTATGTCAAAACTTTCTGAGTACGTATAACCACAAAAATGTCAAACTTTACTAGAGAGCTGTCAGTTGTCATATTGCAACACTAGAGTTGTCCAATCCCGAAATATACATATAAATATCATTTTTTTTCTTAATATTGTTATAACATTTTATTTTATTTTACTCTGCTAAAATAGTAATCATTCGAAAAATTATTCATCTTAAATAACAACCACTCGAATAAACAATGGCGACAATACGGGGTATTTCGAATAAGTAAGAATTTGGAGTCCACTCCGCAATTAGAAATTACACAGGTACCAGAAGCAGACGAAGAAACATCGAGAACACCTATGAGGGTATAAATGTGGGTGAGTGATAGAAGGAGACAAGTGGAGCAGCTGATGTACTTTCTACTCATCGTTGTAATATTTACAGGAAGTATTAGCCTAGTAATGTTTGTGAATTTTTGGTGTGAAAATGAAGCACATATAGTTTTGGTGATAAAACTTGTATTGAACCCACACATAGTTTATAACTGAAGCGTTCTAAATACACTACATATTTTCCCTTAGAAAAAACAAATTTGTTCGGCACATCCTCTGTAGAGAAAATGTTTTCAATATAATAACTCTTATATTCATATTCCTTTGTTCCGATTTATATTTTCAATTTAGGAGCATTACTGTACAAATCTGTTAGCTGGCTGTCGTATATCTTTCCAAATTTTACATATGTTAACCGGAAAGTTATATACGACCCAGTTGCAGTTCGATGCTTATTCCGTTTCGCTTCAGTGAATCGTATGCCGTCAGAAATAGCGTTTGCTCGATACGCTTGTGCCTGACAATGGCTGGCGGCTCTGTCGACGAAATAGACTTTAAAATTGAGTGGAAGGTTTTATATAGAGACAGTATCCTTATACGTAGGATGTTTTGTCTGGTCGAATCCGATAATCGCGGATGCACCGCGTCGACTTGACCCTCTGACCTTTGATCTTTCGAATGTTTCCATTATTGCCGCAGTTAATTTTATCGCACGGTCGGTCGGCCTAAAACGTAATTTGCGCCGCACCACACTCTGCCTGCCAGCCATGCGGGTTACTCGTTGAGTTATTGCCCTATTTTCTACGTTCAAACTGAAACTCCACCGAACGACAGCCGGCTGGGCGGACAAGCTCGTATTTATGCCACACAAAACTGAATTTTACCCTCGAAATCTCAAAAGCCTGCCGACAAACGCCATGAAATGAAGATGGCCCAGATAAGGAAGGACTCCGTGGGACGATGAAGGACCTTTTCTAATGTCCGGGATTGTAGTCAAAATTATTTTGGTCTGATTTTGGCATCCTAGAAGCGGTTGGTACAGTTAGATAATGTCCAGTACAGAATCCCTTAAAATGTAGTGGCTGTTTCAAAGGTTTTGTACAATTTGAGAAAATTTAAATCACTTTAAATACTGGGATTTAACATATTGAAAACAGTATGTCGGATGTTGCAGAATAAAAAATGTCATCGATCGGCAGTCTGAACGCGAATTTATTTATTCTGAGAAACCTATTGTAGTTCTCTGGTTCAGTAAGGCACAAAACGTTAAACAAATGTTCATGGGTGCAGCGATGTTTCAACGTTGGTCAAAAGGGTAACCACCCACTTTCGTTTCCTCTTCTTGTGCTTGTTTTTGTTCCTGATGGTAAGTGAGGTTACTGAAAGGAATGCAAAATCAATACTTTAAGGAATTGTTCAAATGATAAGAAAATATGGCAGCATGTAGGTGTAGACAGAGGGATAACACAGCTAGCACAATCACGGTACAAGAACTTAACTCCAAATTTTAGAGCTTCCGGAGATAGCCTTCAATGCACAAATATGGTGACAAGACTAGAGTAGAAAGAAAGGGCAATAGAGAGAGTAATAGGCTATTTCACTGAGTGGGTGGAAGCAGCTCCCAATCGAATGAAATAGCCTATTACTCTCTCTATTGCCCTCTCTTTCACGATATTTGTGCATTCCGGGCTACATCCAGAAGTATATGATCTAAGATTAAACCGAAGAACAACAGAATTAAGGCGGAAACACACTGTTGAAACGCTTCGCTACCCGATATGACACAACGCGTAGTGAGTCAAACCAAATGGTTGTATTGTTATGGCTAGCATCACACTACAAACACCCAGTCCGACATGATGTTGACACACGCAACATGATCCCAGAGATCCAGAATGACGTGCTGCTGTTGTGGACGTACCAATAACTCCTGACCAGGCCCACACAGCATGTTTCTAGGGAAAACGAAAATCTATGGGTCTTTCCAATATATACGCCTAACAAGGATTTTAAAATTTTTGCAAATAATTGAAAAAAAAATTCGCCTGAAAATTTTCATCTGACTCGGTATTTATTAAATTCACAGCAAACAACCACACACTTTCACTATCGTCAGCTTGTCAGTTTTGACATATTGCTATTGTGTTGTGGTATAGTGTGTTGGTAATGGGCACGGTGTACGTCGGGTGTCGACACGTGGCATCTCGTCGCGTTTCAGCACTGTGTGTCCGCCTTTACTGAAGGGTTAAATGAGGAGCCATAAATGCACTTAATTCAAAAAGTGATTCGAATCAGACTGATTTTCCAACTAATGTAAGCTTTTATTAACGATTATTACAACTGAGCAATTCAAAATGCAACACAACTCTCATTTCAATTTCCCCATCGACATTTACTATATAGTTTCATCGGTTTCAATTTTTTCAGTTAACTCTTGTACCTTTCATGTCAGACACTTGTCTCAAATATTTCTCAACTTACCACAGTTTCTACAAAGGTGACAACATAAATTAGTAGCTATAAAAAATCCTTGAACTGCGTTGTATACACTACTCAACTTAATTAATTCCTTGATATGGGTGCAACTTCGGCTACTTGACCTTTGTCCTTTTTGATTGTACAAACATGCTTTTAATTTATATTGAGTTTTCTTATACTTGTAGCAACTCAATCCCATTTGAGTCATTTATTGGCCTTGGTCGGAATGAAGTTCCAGTGGTACCCGTAATTAGCTTCTAACACCGCTGTTATAATAGTTTGCGATTTAATTTGGAATGGCAAACACTTTGGCCACTTACTGACCAACACCAACATGGATATGGCTGTTCCGGGAATGGTGCAACTCTATCAATTCTTCCAATATGAATACCCAGTTTGTATTCTTCATTTTTCTAATTCCCAGCTAACCCATCCCTTACTGCACATTCTCTTACATTTTCGTAATAGGTTACACAATAAAACCGTTGTCATAGCCTGGCAGATATTTTACTCATTCATGGGTGACCCCCAGCAAATTCATTGTAAAACTTTTTCAGAATGGGATGAACCTTTTTCTGTGAGACAACTCGCTGAAATTTTTCCTTCCCATCGGCATTTTCGCAGATATCTGGATTTTCTTCAATTTTGGCAGACAATTCTATTGGCCCCACAGTGATTTTAAGGTAATGCCTTCGATATTTCCTTTCGTTCTTCTTTGTTTAAATTGATGTGATATCAGTCTAGTTCGATGTGCACTTTTTATATTGTAGTCGTTATTGTCAGTGATTCTAATTTCTCTGATGCAACTGCTTTCCCCCTGTGCAGGGAATTCTGGACAATGAGTTGGCATTGTATGAGTAATGAAAATCAATCTGGAAGTAAAACTGTTTTGCAAGTCTTTCATCTACATGACGAAGTGTCCTTGGAGTCTTCATATTTAAAAGCTATTTTAGAGGGGCATGTTTAGTTCCCATGAGAATTTCAAGAATATATAGGCATTTGAAATAATCAGCAGCTATATTTAAGGATAATAATTCTTTCCTGGTGGTTCTTCTCTTGATTAGAAAATCGTTACGATAGTACTGAAATAGATAAATTTGACTAAGACTAATTGCCAGAAAGGACTGAGAGCCTCTTAAACTAAATGTTTTTATGTTGCATGTCAAATACTAGACCTTTTACCAACTTTCTCGAACTGGCAAATAAAAGTATACAGGATATTCAAGTGTTTTAATAATTATAGTTAATGCCTTCATTGCCTTTTCCTTGGAGATTATGTTGTGTGGAAAGTATGATTAATCTTATCATGGATCTGATTTTCGTTTTATAAATTATTTTTTTATGGTTAGGCCACTGAATAAAACAGAGCGGCAGTCATTTGAGACTGAACGATGGAAGCGAAAGCTTCTTACGAATTATTCTTCCCGTCTCTTGTTATCTCCTGTCTCTGTTTCTATTGCCTTGTGTTATCATTAAGACTCAAGTATTAATACTAATTTAATTCTTAATTTAAATTTTTATAAGTGCCAAATAAAATTTGTTGAATTATTAACTTGCAAGTTGAAGCTCATATCCGATGAATCGTAAATGCTGCAAAAAATTTAATTTCTGAGTTGTGACGTTTGTGAAGTCCGTAATGCAATATATCGCCAAGATAGAATTGGAGTTTTTATTAAAAAAGCAAATTTTGTGCAGGTTTTCTATATTAATTGGATGTTACATTAGTTTATCCTATATATTATTGATATTGATTCTGTAAAAGACGGAACTCATAATGTATTTATGTACTTGGCCTCTCTTTCTTACACAGTGAACTGAATTGTATGGTTATTTCAAGATCAACGTAGTGTGTAGTGTCGGTGTCGGTGTCGAAACCAACGAAATTTCAAGTTATCCAATCATTCCCTTGCTCATCTATTTTCATATGTGTAAATGTGGGCCTCCTTTTGAGAAACTTGTAAGTTGGTAATAATAACATCTCTGATTGAACAACATTCATTACCTATTTGGAAACAAAGAATGAATTTTGTTGCTTTATGAACTCAATTAATTACAAAGAATTATTGACTATTCTCTTAACAGTATTATCACAATTGTTACGAATTTTATTAATTAAAGGAATGATGTTATACAGATAAGAACAAAAGAAACATATTGCCTTTGTATTGAACATTGAATGTTACAATTATTAAAAAGTGATTTAACTTACAATATATTGCCACAAAAAATAATAAACACTCAAATATTTTGAAAATAATGTCCTTGAGTGGCTGACACGGGAGAACGACCTCTTCGTCAGGGATATTTAGGGAGGTGGGTGAGATAACAAAACACAAAAGTAAATTTAATAAAGGCGGCAGTTTTAATAACCTGGAATTTGAAACATATCTTTTGACTGACAAAACAGATATGACGTTAAGTTCTTGAACACCCACCGGCTATATTTACAGAAACATGATCCCTAACATTAACTTATCTACGGTAACATGTATCGTCACATAAATTTATACTCATTATAATATCACAGTATTCAATAATTTCAGTGTGCAATCGCAAAAAAACAAATATTTACTCAATCGATAGAATCGGATAGACACACAATGTACGAGCACAATAGAGAATTTAAAGAAAAAATAATTTGGTCAAGTGCGAGTTGGACTCGCATACTTAGGGTTCCGTACCACCTTCAAGATTCTAATATTCCAGTTATAGACAAGCAGGGAATGAGTGCATTTTCTTATATTTGCCCTAATATCTTTTAAAGGAAGCTGTTTAAATTTATAAACAACTAGCAGACCCGGCCACGCGTTGCTGTGGCTAAGTGATTTAAGACAGATTTGAAAGACAAATTTAACACAAATTAACATAACATTTTAATAACATTTATTCAATAGTATATATACTCTAAATATCTTTAATCGTAATGAATCACAGTTAATGTTCAATGAAGCGCCAGTGGATGTACAATATTTTTGGTCAAGGCGCCATCTGTTCCTGACTTATGGAACGTACGATTAATAACAACAACCAACGTTGATAATCAGTTTATTATTAATTATTAATTATTAAGACCATTAATTTAAATAATAACTATCCTATCATCTAAGTTGGACCAAATTATATATATATGCCAACTTTCATGAATATCGTTTTTGAGTTTATTCGGAACATACACAGTGACACGGATTTTTTATATATTAAGATATACACTTTCATTTTCCACACACTTTTTAGTTTATCTGATTCAGGATTGGCTTGATTTTTATAAGAATACATATGTATTTAATTTTCTAATTTGGCCCCAAAAATTAACATTAGAGTTTTATTTTACTAATAAACTTTCAGGGAAGCCTTTTATAATCTACTGTCTCAATTTTGAGGATGTGTAGATTGGAAGATACAGGGCAAAATAGGTCAAGTTTTAAATTATAAATTATTAAATATATTATTCAAATTATTTAAAAATACAAATAAAATATATATTTCAAAATTTAAATAGTGTAGTTTCTAAAGTGGGAATTAAGTCGATGTTTAATATTTTTGTTAATATCTTTTAAGCAAACGAATTAAAAATATGGTTTATTTGTAATTCACATAATGAGCATTTTATCTGATATGATGCGTTTGAAAATTGAATTTTTATTTTCCGCTTAATTACATAATTTGTCCCTAAAATTACTATGGGGGTTTTCTAATAATTTTTATTATAAATTTCAAGTGAGCACCAGTAGCCCTAATTATTTTCAAGATTTTAGGTAGTATGGTTTCGGAAATAAAGGGAGAAATGAGAATTTTTTATATCTTTATGTTAATATCTTGTAAACAATTAATTTTAAAAATATGAAAAATATGTATTTGTATTCCTCATAATAAACCCTTTTATTTGATGTATTGCATGATGCGTAAAAAAAATATTTTTTTATTTTCCGTTTAATTCTATAATTTGGCCCTTGATATTAATATTAGGGATTTCCTCGTATTTTTCCTGTAAACAAAAAATTTAGATCTTATAGTTTGGGGAATAAAGGGGGGAATGGGTAATGTTTTAAATATTTTTTAAATATATTTTAAAATATTTATTAAAAAATAAGTAAATTAGTATTTGTCATAATGAGCCCTTTGATTTGATATATTACTTGATCCGTTAGAAACAATTATAATTTTTAGGGTTCCGTATATACAATATAATATCACTCAGGATTTCTGACTCTGTCACATCACAGCCATTTTCTCCAAAACTTCTGGACGGAAGAGGTTAAAATTTGGTATCAATGTATAGTTTGGTGACCCGATCAGGAGTACATATCGTAAAAGAAAAAATTTTGATTTCAGGGATACTTCTAGGGGGAAAAACTAAAAAAATCGACAGTTCCCCCCCTTGATCTCAGAAACTACTGAGCCTAAAATTTTGATTAAAATAGGAAATATAGAGTGTTGCCCGAACTTTACAGGAAAATTAAGGAGAAACCATTAATGTTAATTTTGGGGGGCAAATTATAGAATTAAATAAAAATTTAAAAATAAAAAAATTTCAAACGCATCATGTAATATGTCAAATGAAAGTTCTCATTCTGAGGAACACAAATATATTTTTTTCATATTTAAAAAAATATATAATTAAAAAGATATTAACGAAAATATACCAAAATTTACCCATTCCCCCCCTCTATCTCCGAAACTATAAAACGTAAAGTTTTGAAAAAAAATAGATTTATAGGTTCTGACCTGGAGTTTACTGGAAAAATAAGGTGAAACCTCTACTTTTAATTTCGGGGGGGGGGGCAATTACAGAATTAAATGGAAAATATAAAATTAAAATTGTTTCTAACCCATCACGTTATATTTCAAATGAAAGGGCTCATTACGACAAAAACAAATATATTTTTTTCATATTTTTAAAATAAATTAATTAAAAGATATTAACAAAAATATAAAAAAATACCCATTCCCCCCGTTATCTCCGAAACCATAAGCTGGAAAATTTTGAAAAAAATGGAGGTATAGCCCCTCACCTGAACTTTACTGGAAAATTAAGGAGAAACCCCTAATATTTATTTTGGGGGGCAAATTATAGAATTAAATGGAAAATTAAAATTAAAATTGTTTCTAACCCATCGTGTTATATATCAAATGAAAGAGCTCATCATGATGAAAACAAATATATTTTTTTCATATTCTTAAAATAAATGAATTAAAAGATATTAACAAAAATATAAAAAAAATTACCCATTCCCCCCCCTTATCTCCGAAACCATAAGCTGGAAAATTTTGGAAAAAAATGGAGGTATAGCCCCTCACCTGAACTTTACTGGAAAATTAAGGAGAAACCCCTAATATTTATTTTGGGGGGGGGGGCAAATTATAGAATTAAATGGAAAATTAAAATTACAATTGTTTCTAACCCATCATGTTATATATCAAATGAAAGGGCTCATTATGACGAAAGCAAATATATTTTTTTCATATTTTTAAAATAAATTAATTAAAAGATATTAACAAAAATATAAAAAAATTTTACCCATCCCCCCCCCCTATCTCCGAAACGATAAGCTCGAAAATTTTAAAAAAACAATCGAGGTATAGCCCCTCACCTGAACTTTACTGGAAAAATAAGGAAAAACCCCTAATATTTTGTTAGGGGGCAAATTATAGAATTAAATGGAAAATATAAAATTAAAATTGTTTCTAACCCAGCATGTTATATGTCAAATAAAAGGGCTCATGATGAAGAAAACAAATATATTTTTTTCATATTTATAAAATAAATTAATTAAAAGATATTAACAAAAATACAAAAAAATTACACCGAAACCATAAGCTAAAAAATTTTGAAAAACTGGAAGTATAGCCCCTCACCTGAACTTTACTGGAAAAATAAGAAGAAACCCCTAATATTCATTTTGGGGGGCAACTTATAGAATTAAATGGAAAATAAAAAATTCCCAGGGCTCATTATGACGAATAGGTACAAATATTTTTTTTTAATTTTTTTAAAATGAATATTTTAAAATATATTAAAAAAAAATATTTTAAAAAAATTACCCGTCTCCCCATTATTCCCAAACTCTAAGACCTCTTTTTTTTTGTTTATAGGAAAAATATGAAAAAAACCTAATTCTATTATTTGGCCTCCAAATAATAGAATTAAACGGAAAATAAATTACTAGAAAACCCCCATAGTAATTTTAGGGACAAATTATACAATTAAACGGAAAATAAAGATTCAATTTTCAAACGCATCATGTAATATATCAGATAAAAGGCTCATTATGTGAATTACAAATATATCATATTTTTAACTCATTTTGTATAAAAGATATTAAAAATATTAAACATCGACTTAATTCCCACTTTAGAAACTACACTATTTAAAATTTGAAAAATATATTTTATTTATATTTTTAAATAATTTAAATAGCAGATTTAATAATAATTTAAACTTAGACCTATTTTGCCGTTTTTCTTCCAATCTACAGAGCCTCAAAACTCAGACAGGAGATTATAAAAGGCATTTCTGAAAGTTTATTAGTAAAATAAAACTCAAATGTTACTTTTTGGGGGCCAAATTAGAAAATTAAATACATATGTATTGTGATAAAAATCAAGCGAATCCTAAAGCAGATAAAATAAAAAGTCTATGTGTGGAAAATCAAAGTGTATATTTTTTATAAATTTAAAACGCTTTCTTTAAAAGATATATAAGGGTAAGTATAAGAAAATGCACTCATTCCCTGCTTGTCTGAAACTGGAATATTAGAATCTTGAAATTGGTACGGAACCCTAAGTATGCGAGTCCAACTCGCACTTGACCAAATTATTTATTTTGTATTTAATTCTATAATTTGCCCCCCAAAATGAATATTAGGGGTTTCTCCTTATTTTTCCAGTAAAGTTCACGTGAGGCGCTATACCTATTTTTTTCAAAATTTTACAGCTTACGGTTTCGGAGATAAGGGAGGGGGAATGGGTAATTTTTCTTATATTTTTGTTAATATCTTTTAATTAATTTATTTTAAAAATATGGAAAAAATATATTTGTTTTGTCTTAATGAGCCCTTTCATTTGATATATAACATTATGTGTTCGAAACAATTTTAATTTTATATTTTCCATTTAATTCTGTAAGTTGCCCCCCAAAATTAAAATTAGAGGTTTCTCCTTATTTTGCCAGTCAGACCCTATGCTTCTAATTTTTTTCAAAACTTTACGTTTTAAAGTTTCGGAGATGGTAAATTTTGGTATGTTTTCGTTAATATATTTTTAATTATTTTTTTAATATGAAAAAAATATATTTGTGTTCTTCAGAATGGGACCTTTCGTTTGATATATTACATGATGCTTTGAAATTTTTTTTATTTTTAAATTTTCATTTAATTCTATAATTTGCCCCTAAAAATTAATATTAATGGTTTCTCCTTATTTTTCCTGTAAATTTCGCTGAACGATCTATATTTCCTATTTTTTTCAAAATTTTAGGCTTAGTGGTTTCGAAGATCAGGGAGGGGAACGGTCGTTTTTTTAAATTTTTTCCTCCCAGAAGTACCTACCCCTAAGAACAAAATTTCTTCAATTACAATATTACTCCTGATCGGGTCACCAAACTATACATTGATACCAAATTTCAACCTCTTCCGTGGAGTAGTTTAGGAGAAAATTGCTGTGATGTGACAGAGGCAGAAATCCGGAGTGATATTATAAGAAATAGAACCCTAACAGGATGCACTCACAAGGTAAAATCACAATCTCGTAACAAACCGCTCGATTTGCTTATTCTACGATCGCTAAATTAACAAGATTGAAATTTTCTTGATTCGATGCCAAATTGTAAATTTTCTCCCCATTCATGTATCAAAGAACGATAACATTTCTGTCTTTTCCACGTGTTTAAAAAGGTCACCTAAAACCTGTTCTAACAATTAATCGACATTTCCCTAGAAGAAGAACTAACCCTTTTTTTCTAACCTCATATATCTGATCATTTACAAACAATTGATGCCTGAAATTTTAAATTAAGTATGCACTTTAACGACGAACACAAGGTAGGAAATAGTTGCGGGTATTATTAGTTTAAATTTAAACACTTTTCAGAGATATGAATATAAACTCCATGGATTTTCAAACTACAAATAGAATTCTTATGGCAGTTCTATCAGTCAGAGGATAAAGTAAATTCTTTGCTATTGCCGGTCTACAGAAACTTACCAACGCGACAGGATAGAAGGTACTCAGGAGCTACAAGCATTTGAATTGGTTCAGTGAACCCACAACGAGCAGTTCCAGCCACACTTTTACTTATCTGTCAATACATAACTATTTCAAAATAAATAAAAAAGATCAGTAGGTACCGATTATCTTATCGCTATAACCTGCTGCAATTTTTTTAAACGCTACAATATTATGTGAGAATTTTCGCTTAGTTTAATTGTTAGAGAACAACTAGTTTAATATCCTCTTCTTACAATGTTTTTTTTTTCTAATGATCAGTTAACACCATGCTTTCAAACGTGTGCACGCTTCTTCGCTACAGAAAATCGTTATACGAGTATCTTCCACCAAATGAAGGAATGCTTAAGGGATATAAATAATTGAAACGCTCACGATACGAAATACCTTAAGCAGGAGGCATTATTTATTGCGTCAGGTATAGCAGTTGAAGGCTGTCACTATGTTTCGGTTTAGTAGTAATTACTAACATAGTTGTTTAACTTGTTTATTGTAAGTCAGACCTAATTTTAACATAACAATTGTCGAATTATAAATAGAAATTACTAGATTTTAACTGATTTTAATTTAAAATATTCACCTGTGGAAGTAAATACGTACAAACATAATTACGAAAGGATTACTGAAGGGGTCTCTTTGATTATTCTGTCTGTTTATCGGAATTTCTCCATGAACTCATTTTAGTATCACATTATGTGGTTGAATTTATAACCGGATTAATGGATGTCTGAGCAACTGCGATAAGTTGACTGGCTCGATTTCTGGTTCTAGTTTACACTTAAACGTCTAATTATACCAATCATGTTTTTGAAGTACATAGTTTGTTTTCAAGGTTGCTGTCTTTTGAGGGTATTGCAACTGATGACCGGTGTCGCCTAGACACGATATATTGTCTTGGGTTCAAAAGCCAGTAAAGTTTTCAAAGGCTAATAACATATTAATTGCTTTGATTATTCATTCGCATGTGAATGACTAATCGTGATTTATAACATAAAATCACAAGATAACACATAGCTTTACACTTGACACGACGCTGGATTTGGGAGTCTCCTGAAGTTGGAAATATAGTTATTGAGTCGCACTCAAATATCTAACAAATATTTATGCGTTTGAGGCGGTATACGACGCTTTAGGTACGTTCTCGTTCGTCGTTTTTGGACATCCTGCCCCCCATAAGGTATGAAATATCAATCTGTCGGAGGTTTTGCCCGCAATTGGTTTATCATAAATGAAGGCACAACAGCAAGATGATCCTGACTAGCCCCCCATCCTACACTCCTCCCCCCTCTCCCGTGGTGTATGAACTATCATAAAAAAAAATATTGCTTTATTAGTGCTTCCAAGTATACAGTTAACGAATTGTCTTTTATAAAATACACAAACTAATAATTGTTCAAGATACACTATGTCATTATTGTCTTTAAACTACAGGATATATTTCAGTAATTTGAGATAAAATAAATATTGTGCCTGTGTGGTTCCCTTAAAATGTTGCTTCTACATTAACTGATCTATATACCCAGGAAATATTACAGACTTTCAGACATTAAATTGCCAGAAATTTTCCACTGCATTTGTACACTTACCAGTTTCGGGGTTTTTAAAATACTTGTTATGATTTAACATTATGTGTGGGTGGGCCGAAACATTGGCCATGGTGCTCAATTCGCTATACTCTTTCCATCCGTTGGTCAAGATCTCTGTCCCTAGCTGGACAAGTTTTACTATTTCTTCTAGTGGAATCTTGACTCACGATTAGGAATGTTGATAATAACACATTTTTCTGCACTACGTCTTACATTCCTAATATCTATTTCTGTTTGACTAAGCGCCCTACGTTGTATATGCGTTTGCTTATGACGCTTTGATCAATCTGCGACACACGTCCTGGGCCCCCTAGTAAATGAATGTTGTCCTCATACAGGTTTTTTTAAGAACAAACATCTCTGATAAATCTTTGTGTTGTACAACAGTTTATACTAGTGTCCACAGCTTGTCGCATCAGCTCTGCTTTTTGCAACTCACATATTATATAAAATTTAATTTGCTTGTGCATATGTTCAAAATGTGCTTTTTTGGTTTCGACGTACCCTTTCGTTAGTATATTAGGCCGTAAAGATATTATTACCAGTAAAACTGGGCAATAATCATGATGCCCGTTTTTTGTTAGAGACAAAAACGAGACATAACGGTCAAAACCTATACTTCACCCTATTTCAATATTTATGGATTATTACTTTTTTACTCGCGGCAAACCACATACGAAAACAACCACAAGTGCTATTCCGACATACTTCGCTACAATCCTACCCACTTGCTACATTGTAAATTGACTCCTACTCCCTGTCATATAATTCTCTTTCACCCTCAGTACCTTAGTGGATATGTATTTTATTACCTTCTCTCGTAACCATAACTTGACCATAAACTCAACACAATGTGAAATGTCTCTCTCTCTCTCTCTTTGCATTTGCTCTGTAGTTGTTTCATTGCTCGCCATGATATCAACGGCCCTACTATGCTCTCTCTCTCTCTCTCTTTGCATTTGCTCTGTAGTTGTTTCATTGCTCGCAATGATATCAACGGCCCTACTATGCTCTCTCTCTCTCTCTCTCTCTTTCTCTCTGCATTTGCTCTGTATTTTGATTTCATTGCTCGCAATGATATCAACGGCCCTACTAGGCACACATCTCTTGTATCGTACTTTCTGGAATCTGTGCAGGTAATAACTGAACAAACTGGTTCATCAAAAACTTGGACAAGTAACAGTTGGCCTTCTTGTGTGCATTAATCTGAACCCATGTATTTATCCTATTACCACATGCTTACCGACCTCATACATCCTCATCCTAGTGTATGTTTTTTTTCTAAACAACCGTGATAACCCACAACGCTACGTACGAGACAGTCCAGTAGGCTAACGCCGTCACAAGTATCATCTACGTGCGTTCTCATTATTATTTCTTTGTTCCATACTGCGGGGCCATAAATGAATATCATGCTCACTACAGGGCACAACGGCCTTCTTTAAGTCTCTCAGCTACTCATATTTGGAAGAATTGTCGAAGACATGCGCGAAGAAAATATGCAAACAACAAAATTTAATATCTTTTCTATTCAGGGTGCATCAAAACCACTCTCTGAGTTTTACTTGGTCTGACGTGATTTGTCTCAAACTAATAGTTCGCTATGATAACTAAGTCATCGGCTACTGCAATAGATCCATTTGTTGTATTCAGTTTCAGCTCCGTGTCGTATAAGGTCAGCCCAATGACAGATCGCTGATCAACCCCCTGAGATAGCGGATCTGCCACCTTCCCTATGAGAATCACTCTATGCACCATGAACTCTCTAAGTAAATTGACCATCTCCCAATTTATCTATGTCCCAGCTAACTTATGAAAAGCATTCTATGATTATCAGCACCGCCCATTTGTATTGTTGTTCTTTTACCAAACCCTTACTTCTCCTGTTTCTGAACCCAAATTGGTTATTCATGAAGTCAATTGCATCCTGTTCTGGACGCTTTATTAAATACTCATCCAGTTTTCCGGCATTATCCAGTAAATTTAGAACATTTAACCATTCCGTCACCCCCATACGTATTCTTCAGTTGTATGAGGAGCTCGTACACATTAATAGACCGAGAGATCTGAATTAGAAGTTCAACCACGTTTTCCTGCCTTCTGGAGCACTGAAAGGTTATATGAGGTACTTACAATTCGTGAAAAAATCCTTGGCTTTCATAGCGGATTTTCCTGTGAAAATTAAATTTTCCAAAAAATAGTATGTGCTGCGACTATTTTCTCAGTGCTGCCATGTTAATAAAACGTTAAGTGTTGAAATCGTTAAATGAACATGTAAAGAAAATGTTTAATTCTTGAATGATTTTCCTTATGAGTCCTGCCAACTATAATAATCAAAAATTTGTATCTCAAAATGATCAAAAAAACTAATATTACGGCTGGTAGGGACATCCTGCCAAAAAAACTTTCTTGGTATAATCTACCATTGATCGTTTTATTAACATGGCAGTACTCAGAAAGTCGTCGCAGCACTTAATTTTTTTTGGTTGTAAAATCCCCTAAGGAAACTCTAGGATTTTTCCATGAATTGTAAGTACTTTATAAAACCTTTCAGTACTCCAAAAGGCAGGAATCAAAAAATCGTGGTTGAAATTCTAATTCTGATCTCCCCGTCTTAGAGTAACGGCACACTACCAATGGCAACCTCTCCCCATGTACCATGCCAGTATCCTAGGCGCTGCTACCTCGAACTCGCTTGTAAAAGCAGTGCTCTGCTGGGTAGCCTTAAAACATACCAACTCGCGTGCTGGGCAACAACTCCTTATCTTCTTCCATTCAATTATAAGGATATGTTCCGCACTCTTAGCAGTCCCATTGTGATTATGTATTCCTTGATTATAATAGTCATTGTTACCTTGTGGTGCCTCTAAGATTCATCCATAAAACTAAGTCTGGTCTACTGTGAGCAATAGTTTGATCGGTTAATTTGATACAATTCCCGAACAGCTTGTGCTATTTTATAAAACAATAGTTTGTAGATTATAGTAAGGCTACACGTTTGTTGTATTCTGTTGGAGAAAACGCCTGACAGCTTTCTGTAAAATTCTAAATTGATTCTGCTGTGCTGTTTGGCAGGCATTTCTGTTTCTGTCGTTGTTTATAGATAGTTTATAGCAGAAACTACTTGATCGTGGTATGCCTCTAAAAACCTCCCGTTTCTATAAACATCCAATCAGGTATCAACTAGAAGTTTTACGCTAAACTGTTAAATATTCAAATTGACATCTTTTATATCTGCTCCATGTAGAGATATTCTTTACACTTGAACTGTTTCTGTTCAGATGAACTGTGGTATGTTGTTGTGTCTGATTGTTCTCTCAATCACTATGGTATTGAGTTATCAACCCGAGAATGATTCTGCGGATATCCGTTCGAAAAGGCTCTTTGATTTACCTATGTAAATTTTCAATATCACCATTGCCCTAATTAGGCTTTGAGCGGGCAAAGATATTAACAGCCTGAAACAAATTTTTACTATTAAATTTGGTCTTTAACAATGATCTTACCCGTCTGTAAAACTTTGTATGTCCTCCCACATGGTGGAATGGTAGATTAGTCGTTTTGTTTTAAGGAATTTATAGGTGTTCCCGTCTTCCATTTTACAGGGCCTTGCTGCATTTTGACATTAACTAGCGAATAATTCGACGTAGACCACATTGCCTCCGGACTCAGTACGGAAGTCTTCTGTTAACTTAAGCATTTCATGCAGCTGTTGTAGCTGCCACTAACTTTACGTCGTCCATATACAAAACATGAAGACTGAAGCCAAAGTTAGTCGAGTTCAGTTTATGTGAGAGTAGAACCTAAGCGGCTAAAAGTAAATATTGCTTCTGATGGGAATAGGATACAGTCTGAGCGGTAAAGTCGGCCTAATTAAGAATTTGATTGCCAGATGTATGAGTTGTATAAACTGACACAATGTCTGGAAAGGCGATTATTAATTAGTGATATATATAGTTGTAGATGTACATGATCACAGGCAAAGCGTAATGAAATCAAATAGTAAACAAAATGCAAAATCAAGAAAAGTATAGATCTAGGTAAGCTAAAAATTAGTTCATCCATTTTTATGAGAAATTTTGTTTTTAACATTTTTGTATCGGACTTTTTTTCAATTCGGATGGTATATAAATGTTGTCCTATGTAATAATATCTTTGCAATGTCCTATTTTTTATTAAATATATTATAGCTGATTTGTAGTAAAGATGAGATAAGCACAATGAATTACAATATTTGGAGTTGTAGGTTATCAGACATTCAAGCTGTGTATAATTTTTAGTATTTTTTCCTATGTCTAATGAATTCAAACGATACAAATATGCTCTCCCCCCCACCAACCTACTATGCCAGACATTAACAGAGATTCTACAATAGAATCATATAACATTCTCCAGTTTTCTATTTCAATTTTCGCATCATTTACTTAAAGAGATAAAACATTTTTTAGTTAAACCAGTTGTATAATAATCCTATTTTAAAATACTACCAATGGAAAATTCTAAATATTTTAGGTGATCAGCCCTGCTTAATGTTCAAATACATTTTCTAAAAGGTAAAGTATATGTCTATGTATCCGTTTCAGGGTAAAGTTGTTTTACAGTTAGAAAATGTCATATATATCGTTTTGTTAAGATTGATGCTCAAAAAGTTATTGTTCAGCCACTGGAACTCTTTAGTTAAATTTTCAATAATTTATATTTCGACTGTAGTCCAATTATAGCTTTCGATGAAAGTGATTGGTCGGTATATGGGTCGTGTAGTTCGTTAGGAGTTATGTAGCTCCATGCGTCAAGAAAATGTAAGGATACATAATTATGCCTTTTCTACGTGTCGTTAATGTTTTGTGTGTTAGGTACCGCTACTTTATCCAGTAATTTTGCACACACTCTGGGTCTGGCTTCTTCCAGTTTTGAGGATTCCTCATTATACTGAAAGTTCCTTCCCTAATAAACGGATGGCTGTGTAATTAATCTCCTTCGCATTAATCGAGATCAATCGAGATCAATTCACATTACTGTTGAGGTTAACTGCGCCAGTGAAAAACGCATGCTACATATAAATATGAAAACAAATAACGGTTTCGTAATTTTTATTTAATTAAAATTAATTGCGTTGAAGCCTTTTTACATCTTTCATAGTTCCACCAACTACGGTCGAGCTAACATGACCTCTATCTCATGTATGGAATAATGTCTGGAGAAAATATAAAGCTTGCTGACAAACCGTAAGTCTGCCGTAGACTATATTATCGTCGCAACAAAGCCTTCTCTGACCTTCGGCCGCCTTCATAAATAACTCCAAGCAATTACTCCCTAAAGGCATCGAACAAGGACACGATAACAAATTCAGAAAAACAGTGATATAAACCTAATATGTTCCAATTCCAGATCCAGTAGAAACCGGAAAATAAAGTTTTATTGCCACGGAAAGAATATAGCTTATGAATTTTTCGTTATTATTATCGTTATTTCTATTCTACATTATTATATTATAATGCAACTAGAGAATTCGTGACTCTATGTTATCAAAACGTTATATCTGATTCTATTACTTTAATGACATGTGCTGTTTATTGTTCTGCATTGTTAGATAACGTGCTTTTACAAGGTAAATTTTTATTTTTACATGATGAAAGTAACAGGACGACATTGTTATTATGTCAAACGAATTGTCCAAACTTTTGTTTAAACTCCAACAGCCATTTTACCCCAATTCTTTTGTTATTACAAAGAGATCTGAACAATGATTAACGGCATCAGACGCGGCCTATTTTTCAGCTTTTGATTTGAAAGTTCCTGAACAACAGTTCATATTATGCCTTTAATGTGAGCACAAAGAGTTATGATAGACGATAAGTATTGGTTCTTGTAGTTTAATTTAAGCATCATTAAATGTGTTTAAAGTTGCTAAACCACCCTTCACTATTTGTCATAGAGATGAATAGATTTAACAAATATAGTATAGAACAAGTGAACTTGTGTAATACAAAGCCAGTCAAAAGTCCCCTCCCCCAACCTTCTATGTTTTGAAAGGTTGACGATTTTATATTTTCTAGTAATTTTTACTTTGCAAAGTGTTTGTAAAGAACTTTATACCTTAAATATTTTGTTTTCTTTTGATTTAACAAAACGTTTAGTACATAGGCAAAGTGATGAGTACTCAAACCGAGTAAATACTAGCTATGTTAATAATTGGTGAATGTAGAAAGAATCTTCATGATGCGGAATGTCAATTTAATGAGTAGTACCCAGATCGTACTATATTGAGGACTTACTTGAAGGAGCTTCTTCAGAAGATTGACTCAAAAGGAAGTATTAAACACGCCAGACGATCTGCTCAACCAACAATTATTGATGACAAAAAAATTCCTCTACAGCTAATGTTGCTTCTATCTGTGAAATTAGTCAAAGTTCAGTACATAGGGTGTTGGCAAAACTGAAATTCTATGAAATTATGACAAATAAAAGTAATCGAACACAACACTACACAAAAACCATTCGTTGTACTGATGAAGGTACTTTTCCCATCAATGGAAATGTAAACACACAAAATATAATGTACTGGGGGGACACAAATCCGCACATTTTTGTCAAAGACATACTTAATATCCAGAAAAAGAATGTTTGGGCATGCATTTTGGGAAATTACATACTTAGACCTGTATTCCGCAATACTCATCCGGTGCGTCTAGAGATATTACAAAATGCTAATATTTCAAATTCTGGAAGATAACCCGGATCAATTCGACAATTTGCAAATACCATTTCAACAAGATGGTACTCCTGCGCATTATCATCGTGCACTAAGATGTTACCTGGATGAAGAAAATCGTGATAGATGGACTGTACGGCGAGTTCCCATAGAATGGCATGTTCGATCACTGGATCCAACACGATTAGATTTTTTTTCTGTCGAAGTACTTTAAACCCAAAGTTTAAGCTAGGGAACAAGAAAACATTAACATTTTAGAACAATGAATTATTGAAGAATGCAGGGCAGTTTCAGCTGACACATTTGAACAAGTACGACAAGATGCATTTATAATTATTTTTAAGTTTTTTCGGGAATAACACCACAATTGAATTAAAAAAGTTGTATGTTGAAAGAAAATACCAAACGTTTCAAAGTCGATTCTGACTTCGTTGTCAATGGCTTTACAATATGTAATGAAAATGTAAATTGCCAATTGAAAGTTTGATTTATGCCATTTAAGTTGACATACGATATTTTTGTTGGTATTAAATATACAGGTATAATATTGGTTCATTCATTAAATAAAATATAATAAAAATCCATTATTTAGGTACATACTGTCAACGCCAAACAACTGACAGTGCTGCCGACGCCAGACGGTCAAAACTCAAAATCAAAACATTGAGTAATTATATATATGGAGCGATCGTTCTTAGAGCATGTACTTCTGGAAGTGGCATGCAAGCGTTGTTATTTTTTAGTGGTAAAATGGTCAATGTTGTAGATCAGTACTGAATGTTTGGACACGTTGCAGTAACTTTCATATTAAATATTCTGTTTTTAATGTGAATTTAATTATTTGATTAAAATATTATTATCACAACCTTCCCGAAGGTGTTGTGTAAAAAATTGTCAGACAGCGGACAATAGAGAATGTATTAAATATTTAAGTTCTCTTAGGGTTGTTGGTCCTCTCTTTTCTTTAATATTCCTAAACTTGATTGAAACCGCAAATGACGAAACTTTTAGGTTGCAAAGCAATAAACCTTCCAATTATTATATCGAATTTTTTGCCAAGAACGTTTCCAGCCAAAAATTTGTCTATATGCAACTTACTAAACATAATAAGAAGTATAAACACAGGAAATTGCAGAAAATAATATTTTCCTATCGGCAACTAAAGAAGATGATAACAAAGTATTATCTCACTGGTTAATGGTTAATAAGACCGAAAGATTAAGACCACTCTGTCTCTTAAGAGTTAGCAAGTAGACGAAGTACATTTTAAACATTTATTATAAGAATTCCTTTAATTAATTACAGTGTAGATGTGTAATAGTAATTTTGATATTTATTTAATTTATCGATGAAAATTGGCCAAGTCCAAACAAAATTAATAGTAGGTTTCAAATAAGTAATCACTTGCCATAAGGTCCTTCTAAGGTTAGTGGTCACAGTGCCTTGTGACGTCCTCTATTACTGTTACGTCTTCTGTTACCACTAGTAAAGAAAGCTCTACTTTCAGAATTTCACCTTTTAAAATATCAAATACAAGTTTGGCAATACATGTGGTCGTGAATGCCCTCGTCGATTGCGCTTTCCACAATTGAACCTCAGATTTGACCACGAAAATATGAGGTCATCAATAATCGGCAGAGAAAATCTGTCAACCCTTGTTTTAATCATTTTCCTTTTCAGGGGGGGGGTACCTTCTGAATTAGGCGGAATACGACACTTTCCAAAAACCCTGTATATGAACCCTTTAGCTATATAGCTGTAGAGTTGCCCTAGCTCTTATCTATTCGTGTGATGAGTACTGTGCCCCTGTATGGTTAAACACCACACCAAATTAATTGACATTAAACTAAACCAGACTATGAGACTCATCACAGGCGCAATAAGACAACCCCAACTCAATAGCTGCCAGTACTTTCTGGAATAGCCCCACCGCAGCTCCAAAGGATTGACGCCCTTCGAAGGGAGTATAACAACATCAGGCAATCCCACCGCTGAGAATAAACAGACTTAAATCCCGACAACCGCCAATAAGAGATGCAAAAGCGCTTAGAACCAACAATTTTAACTCCTTGAATCAATGGCGCTCCCAGTGGCAAGATTTTGCTGAACAACACTCACAACGCGCATTTATAGGGACAACCCTACCTCCTGCATCTGAACTTCTCCGGGAAGAGTGGGTAAAACTTAAAAGGGTCCTATCAGGCAATCTCCCTCATGTGACTGTGGCGCACCCCGCCAAACTATAAACCATATCGTGAGAGGCTGTGAGCTGCGAGCGTTCCGGGGAGCGAGAGAAAAATTCCTCACAACCACTCCGCTGGCGCTGAACTGGATAAAACAGCTGGACATAAACCTGGAATGTATTTTAACTTGTTATGTATCTTAATTTGTAGCTATATGTAGGTTTTTATAATGTGTTTTTGTTTATATAGCTTTATTTGTACCCCGTTGTTCACTTTATCTATATCTCTTACTATTATCATGTTATTGAGTCATACGATAACAATGACATGGAACGACTTCAGAGATCAGATCCTCTGTATGCCACTTTTCAGAAATACCCAGATGTCGAACATTACATCTTGCGTCATAATAGATTATGAAAGAACAGAGTTTGAAGTAAATTGAAATAGAGTTTAAAATGCTGCATCACGGTATTTTAAAAATGCCCTCATTGATTTTCTTAGCAAAACCAGGAAACTATGTAAAATGGTCCTAAAAGCATTCAGATTGTTTTTTTTTTCCTGAAAGTCGCACTCCAAGTACATCTTACTTTAGGAAATTATGAAAAAAAAAACTAGTCGATTGTTTTCTGCCATCTTCAAGTTTATTGTAATACTTTTTTGAAAAAATAACCACAGTTAAGAATAAAAAGTTGTAATTTTAAAAATCCAAACATTTGAACATCCGATTCTGACCTCGTTTTCAATGGAACTATGATATCTAACAACATTATCATCAAGACCAGACCTTGCAAGGTTTGGATTTTCAAACAAGCAGCTTTTTGTTCTGAATTGTGGTTTTATTTCCCCAAAAAATGGAAAAAGAAAATAGTCAATAACAAAATACCGTGTCAATTAATTAACCTATAGAAAGTTAAATTTTATCAATAACTTAATAGGCGCTATTATCACTTTGGAAAGTACATTATTGCTGATGAGTAATTATTTAATCGCAGCTATGGTAAACTCCAAATGACCACTAAAAAAATGTTTATACATTATTATTGCAGTTAGAGTTTAGCTTAACAGTAATGACTTTGTTAATTATCTGTTATGAACTTTACAGGGTGCTTTTCACTTTAGATTATTTAAGGTAGCTATTTGGCTATTATTTCAAATGGTGTTGTAATATTACATCACATAACTTTGATAGGCTAGTCAGTTTGATGAATTTTGATTAGGTTGTAAAATCCTTTATGTCAACACGTAGCAACACCTGAGGTTTTGTTCTATACATTTATTCATTGAAAACTTAATGATTGTCTATACTACTAAACCCTTTAATAGACTTTATTTTATTGAAGAAAAGTCATTGCAGAAATTACTTATTAACAACATTTTAAACTTGTGTATTATACGTTTCTAAAGGCTGTAGGGAATACTAAGACGACCTAACGGAGTAGGTAAAAAATACTCAAGCAATATACTGCAAGTCACACAAAAACAGTATTATGACGCAAGTTGATATCCAAGTAACACTTTTTGGCTTGGATTCAATGTGTCTATTAAAGGCATGGCGTCGTTTCTCCACGCCAAAATCGAAGTGGCAGGATGATTATAATAATAACATAACAGGCAGTCGGTCGAAGATTTTGAACAGTTGTTATAGTCCTTACAATCTTTGGAATTTTTTGTTCTACCCTGCATATCCAAAAATCAACAAATTTCTATAAAGATATATCATATAAAATTGTCAGAACGCTTGCTTACATTTTCAAATTTATATTTTATCGTTATTTTGATGCCAGTGACAACCAAATCACAATGACAATTTGAAACATTCGATTTTTTTGAATATACAACGTTTTCTTCTCAACATACTATTATTTCCCAATAAAACCATCAAACAAACTAGCAAATGCTACAAATAAACTTCAAAAAACAATAAGTTTCAGAAAACAATTAATCATTGACGGTTTATTTTTTGTATAAAAATTTGTCATTTGTTCTTTTAATAATAATGAATTCTGATTTTAGTTATAGAAAGCGCTTTATTATTATGATATAATATAAAATATTCTTTTTTAAATTATAAAAAAATCATTTACAAGATTTTTCTTGTCCCCAATTGTGCTAATAACAAAAAAATAATACAGTAATGTTTTTATTTTCACACTCGTTCAGTTCTTGGATTTATTTAAAAACACAGTCCAACTCACTCTAATTTATTTCCACTACTTTTATACAAATTTATATTCACAGAAACTACTATTTACATTTTATCTTAACTGTATAAACGACCGACGAGAACTGAATGCCTCCTATCGCCAGCTGTTTCTTATTTATATATTTATCTTGGAATTGTCTGGTACGTCCACGAATACCATCGGGAAATTCCATCATGTTCTGGAAGCTTTAAGGGAATTCCCAGTAACGGCAGCGGTCCGCCGGTTGAGAGACAAACATTTCGGGTTCCCAGAATTTATCGGAATAATGTCCCTTCCATGAACTGGTTGATGGCCGATTGCACCAGTTGTCGGATGAATTCTCGTAACTTTGCCCCCTCCTTAAGATCATTTCGTCCCGGAATGTCCTAGAATCCTTCCTGGTGTGACGATATTTGCAGGACTGTCCATTTCGACAACGGGAAGTTTGGTGGAAGTAGCAGTCAACGGTCTTCGAACCTGGGCTGCGAATATTGAGACAGCATACCAGGATGTTGATGCCACTGAATCGAAAAATTGTTTCCAGCATACTTCTCACCACCCTCCAATTCAGTCCATCCAACCGGCAGGCTATCTTTGGGACCGCCAATTTCATCAGATTCTTCTCCATCATCACATTCCTCAATTCTACCAGAGTCTTCCAAAGATCGCTATATGTTGGCTTGTCTTCCGAGAATGTTTTCGTTACCAAATAAAAGATGTCTCTGGTACCCACTGGTTGTTTATCTTCGAGATGAAGGACCTTCCCTACCGCTGGATCTTGCTCCCGTAGCTTCTGGAACTGGCCGTACTTTTTGGTAAACACCTTGGCTATTCCTCTGGACATCCGGAGATCTCGAGCTACACAATGAACCAGGGTATATTCTATGGGCACCTCAAACAGGTCTCGGGGTTCCTCTGTGGTCACGTCGTGCTGCACTTTCTGCCCATTAGAGTACAGTGCCATAAACTGTTCGAAGGTCATCTCGCCATCGGGTGGTTGGATACTGCGGACTTGGGCTTGGTCATCTTCGCTGTCATGACTTCCGGCATAAGGGGCTAACTTGTTGAAATGTACGACCTTTGGTTTTCCCCGAGGCAGCTTCTTTATTCTGTAGACAACATCGTTGATTTTCTTCACAATTTGGTACGGCCCCTCCCAAGATCTCTGTAGCTTGGGCGAATATCCACGACGACGTTGCGGGTTATACAACCAAACAAGATCATCAACTTGGAATTCTCCGTCCTCGACTTTGATGTCGTAGGCTTCCTTCATTCGGGCACTGGCATTCTTGATGTTTAACCGGACTCGTTCATGGATGTCGTTCATCTTTTGACGTAGCTGGCTGACATAGTCTTCACCTGCGGTCTCTTCTCCTGGGGGACATCCAAACTTCAAATCGCATGTTAGTCTTAATTCTCGTCCCATGATAATACTGGCCGGGGTCTGACCCATGGACTCGTGCACAGACGAACGATATGCCATTAGAAACAAGTGCAGATACTGGTCCCAGTCTCTTTGATGGTCAGAGACTACCTTTGACAAATGACGGTTAATGGTTCTATTCATCCGTTCTACCATTCCATCGGATTGCGGGTGTAATGCTGTCGTCCGTGTTTTATTGATCTTCAAAAGCGTGCAGACGTCTTGGAAAAGAGTAGACTCAAAATTTCTACCTTGGTCTGAGTGCAACTCCAAGGGAACACCAAAACGACTGATCCATTCCTTGACAAGGACATCAGCAACGGTAAAGGCCTCTTGATTCGGCAAGGCATACGCTTCGGCCCATTTACTAAAATAGTCCATAAACACCACAATGTATTTATTTCCACAGTTGGATTCAGGAAATGGATCGGCAACATCAATGGCTATTCTTTCTTTCGAATGGACTGCCCACGTTATATTGCTTCATCGGAGCTTTTGGTCGCTTCTGAGGCCCATTACTTGCTGCACAAATAGTACATTTCCAGCACCAGTCCTTGACATCCACTTGGCAGTTTACCCAATAACAGCGTTCTCTTAACTTCCCCAGGGTTTTCGTTACTCCCAGATGTCCTCCAGTTGTACCATCATGTAGTTCTCGTAAAACCTCTGCTCTCCTATTTCTGGGAACTACAATCTGTTTTCTGTCCATTTTCCAGGATGAGGGAGTTCCACTGAGCCCAGTACGACTTAATGGTTGGTGAGTATCGGGAAATCTCCTGCCACGTAGGTTTGCGATCTTCTTCCTTCCACCGGATAACCTCCTTCAACTCTGGATGTAGTTTCTGGTCTTTTTGGATCTCCACAGATTGCCAATGGTCGTTGATAGCGGCAGTTCTACAGAGAACAGCCCTTTTTCTTCAGCTCGCTGGCAATGTTTGCAGTCATCAGGGCATGGTCTTCCTGATATAGCATCAGCATTCTTATGGCTTGTTCCAGCTGGATTCTTGCAACCGCTCAATCCACCTGGCCACTTGTCCTTCGGGGTTCTTAAACTGCAAGAGCCACTTCAGTGCTGCATGATCAGTCCTCAAGAGGAATCTTTTACCATAGAGGTACTTATAGAAATGTTCTACCTCCTTTACCACAGCCAAGAGTTCCCTGCGAGTAACGCAGTAATTCCGTTCAGACTTGCTCAAGGTCTTGCTAAAATAACCGATGACTTTCTCCTGACCGTCTTGGATCTGCGAAAGCACCGCATCAATTCCGACATTGCTTGCGTCGGTATCCAAAACGAAGTTCCCATCAGGCAAAGGATAACTTAAAATGGGGGCACTGGTCAATGCTCTTTTCAGTGTCTCGAATGATCGCTGACATTCCTCGTTCCACTGGTACTGCACCTTCCCCTCTGTGAGTCTATTAAGTGGCTTGGCTATTTTGGCAAATCCGGCGACGTACCGACGATAGTACGTGCATAATCCCAGAAAACCTCTTAACTGGTGGATATCTTTAGGTATCGGCCATTCCTGGACGGCTTTGATTTTCTGTTTGTCAACAGCTACTCCCTGTGCGGAAACTACATGTCCAAGATATTGTACCTCTTCTTGGAACAGCTGACACTTCTTCGGGCTTAACTTTAGTCCGGAACTTCGAAGTCGCCGAAATACCTCCTCCAGGTTCCTCACGTGGTCTTCAAAAGATTTTCGAACCACGATAATGTCGTCAAGATACACCAGGCACGTTTTCCATGAAAGCCCTTTTAACACCGTTTCCATCAATCATTCAAACGTCGCTGGAGCATTACACAACCCAAACGGCATCACAGTGAATTGGTAAAGTTCTGAGCCGATGGTAAAGCAGTCTTTTCTCGGTCTTCTTTAGCAAGTTCCACCTGCCAATAACCGCTTTTCAAGTCCAGGGTGGAAAACATCTTCGATCCAGCCAACGTATCTAGGGTGTCGTCTATTGTAGGGAGGGGATAGCTGTCTTTCTTTGTAGCGTTGTTTATTTGCCGATAGTCCACGCAAAATCGGGTCGAACATCTTTCTTTTTAACAAAGACAACTGGAGAAGCCCAAGGGCTATTGGATGGTTCAATTACACCTTCTTCCTCCATTTCGCGGACTATTCTGTCGGCTTCTTCTCTTTTAGCTAGAGGTAGTCTTCTCGCCGACTGTCGAATAGGTTGAGCATCCCCGGTATTAATTTTATGTTTCACCAGGTCAGTCCGTCCTCTTTTTCCGTTTCCTACATCGAAGATATCCTGGTAGTTTCTAACGATGTCCCTCAATTTTGCTTTCTGGTTTGGTTTCAGATTCTTAGATGAATCGGTGATGAGTTTTTCCAGTTCCTCAGATAGTTTACCTGGTGGTATTTCTGCATGCTGTGTGCTTCTGACTACAGAGGAAACTGTTGAACAAGGGCCCAAAGTTGTTCCTTTCTTTAGCAAAACCAGGTAATGATTCAGGTTCATTACTCTTACTGGCACAATCTCCCTGGCACGAAACAGAGTCTTCCCCAGTGCGACTCCTCTGCCTACATTTCCGTCGTTAAGTTCGGGATCAAACATCATTTCTGTTCCAGCTTTAGCTTTACCATCTAAGCAAGCATCTATAATGATTTCAGCTCTTTCCGGAACATTGACATACTCTGCTAAGATGGCTCGCAGCATTATGTCATCCCTTCCATGAAGCAGCACTTCTTCGTCATTCACTCGCAGAATTCCATCTTTGAAGTTTAACTGGAATCCCTTGGAGCTCATGACATCCATTCCAATGATTACTTCGTCTTCGATGTCTGCCACTAATGCTCGATGTAGGAAGGTTGTGTTTCCCAAGGTCATTTCAACCTCTATTTCACCATGGACTTTCGCTGCTTCTCCTGTCGCTGTTCGCAGTTGCCATTTTGTTGGTTTTATCATTGTCTATAAAACCATGTTGGGCCTTATTACTGTTTTCGTCGCACCAGTATCCAGCAGCACTGCAAATTGCCTCCTATTAATAAGGCCATCTACGAAGACACTGTTAACGTGGTTGCGTAGCGAAGCGACATATGCGTTGATAGTTGACACTTGTTTGCTACAGGTTTTTAGAATTTTCCAGTAATTTGTCTTCCAGGCTTTTAGAATTTTCTAGTAATTTGTCTTCCAAGGTTTTAGTAATTTCTTGTAAGGTTTCTAAGGTTTTCGAATTTTCTAATAGTTTGTCTTCTAACAACTCTTTCAAGATCTGAGAATTATCTTGTAATATTTGTAGCTTATCTTCTAAGGATTTAGAATTTTCTAGTAATTTGTCTTCTATGGTTTTAGAGTTTTCTTCCATTTTCTTTAATAGCATACTCATGTCCCCATTACCAGAAACTTCAAACAAATATGTATCGGGATCGTTACCTTCATTTATTAGGGCATCTCGTAGCCGTTGTATTAATTCACTTTTCTTCCCACTAATTTCTAAATCCATTTCCTCTTTTTAAGTCCGTCACTTTCAATTGGTCCAAATTCACGTTTTTAAACATTGTCTGTCTATTTATTTTTCACTTCAAAAAGTTCCACAAATTCATCCCACATCTGACACCACTGTAATATTTTTATTTTCACACTCGGGTTCAGTTCAGTTCTTGGATTTATTTAAAAACACCGTCCAACTTACTCTAATTTATTTCCACTACTTTTACACAAATTTATATTCACAGAAACTACTATTTACATTTTATCTTAACTGTATAAACGACCGACGAGAACTGAATGCCTCCTATCGCCAGCTGTTTCTTATTTATACATTTATCTTGGAATTGTCTGGTACGTCCACGAACCATCGGGAAATTCCTTCATGTTCTGGAAGCTTTAAGGGAATTCCCAGTAACGGCAGCGGTCCGCCGGTTGAGAGACAAACATTTCGCGTTCCCAGAATTTATCGGAATAATGTCCCTTCCATGAACTGGTTGATGGCCGATTGCACCAGCTGTCGGATGAATTCTCGTAACAATACGAATATGAAAAATGTATGATTCAATGTTGTTTTGTCTATGGTATACAAGACGGTAGAGAGCGTGCCTTTCTCGTAGACAATTGACCATAACTTTTGATATACACTGTATAACATAAGTACACCTTATACTGATAGCATGGGCGAGATTACCTTAATCTATGTTTGAAATAATATGTAGGGTGTCCCACTAATGAAAGTATGTTTGGTTCGCTGTTGTAATAAGTTACACCCTGTGTTTCGTCTTCATTGTTTATTCGGTGAATATTTATTTAGTTTTTTGCGGGTTATATAAATTGGATACTCAAGGGCATTAGACTGAATGTATTATTTGTTTATTTATTGGAATTATCTTTTGATATCCTTAAATTCCTTTTATTTTCCTTCCTTTCCTGTACTATATGTTGGAAAAAACCACATATTTCGTCGTTGAATGTGTCAACGGCGACTTTCGCATCGACTCTTATGCCGAACAGTTCGAACTATAATAGTTATGGTCCGTGACTTTGTGTGCACATTTTTTGGACGGAACTACATACTGAATCTACACCTAGTATTTGCATACACCCTTTTACCTTTCCGGTAAGCAGCCTAATTTATCTTACTAATTGCCAATTGTACCGTTACAATTTATGCACTGGAAACCTTCTATGCACTATAAGATTTTAACTTCTTCAAAATTGTACAACTTGAATCAACACCTCATATAAAATTACAGTCCACTTAATTACATATGCAGAAATGGCGCTAAATGTGAGACCCTGTATTTATGAAAATAATTTTAAAATGTTCAATTTTAAGGTGCCTATAATTCTTGATATTAGCTATTTGATATCTTCTATATTAACGGAGATATTATTCTTAGACACTTGGTATACTGTGACAGGTATTCATCTATTATTTTGTAGAATCGGCATTCTTCGAATTTTTCGTCGAATCCAAGACATAGTGTGTCTGACGCCTCGATACCGGCCGCTAGCGCTATTAAAGTCCTCGAGTATTCGAGAATCCATGAAGGAAATTTCTCGGCGGCTATTGTGTCTAGAACTTTCTGAGAAGAAATGTATTAAAACGAGAATCCGATTAAAGGATTCATTAAGTATTCAGTCTCTATCTGGTATACAACAGATGTTCAAGATAAATTGTATGTAGTTGTGTGAATGTAAAGTTAGTGAAAATAAATTATAGTAGGTTGGACTGAGTGTTTAAATAAATACACGAAGCCAGAGTGTAAAATAAAATCCTAATAGGTGTCACAAATTTACAAAAATTTTAAGGTGAGTAGGTTAAAGGTTTGCGTTTGTGTAACTTTATTGTTATCAAGAATTAAGCTTAAAGGTATCTGCTCAAACCATAAGCTAGTTTCCACGATACAGTCTTTCCAGTTGGGAACACATACTGATGAAGAAGCAGAAGTGTCCGATGGCCAAACATTGACATTTATGTACTAACAACCTGTGACTGGTCAATATGATTTTTTTTTTTCATATTATTTGTTTGCCGATGATCAATCAAATATCGAGTTTATTACGGTCTGCCCTAAGTTACGGTTATAACGTTTCATTTTTTACGGCACTAAAGAGAAATCTCCTCAAAATTAGTCGATATAATAAAAAATTACCCTTCCGAATAAACAGCTAGTAATGGAGTTCTTTTTTTCCATCCACCTGAAAAATTAAATTGGTGGAGCAGATACAAATCGTACGTACCCAGATGCAAATGGTGTATTATACTAAGGTAAGTCTATGATGTAAGTCCCCACTGCATTCCCATTTTCACTTTGGGACTAACCTGCAAAGGATATTCATCTTGAATATGCCGTTTTTATATTTTTTGGATTGTTCCCTCCTACAAATTTCATCCAGTCAAGTTATATTTTATTATGGTATGTCTATTTTATTACACAAGAACTGACGACAAAGTTAATGGAAGAATACTCAAAAAGGTGACTCAAAAATTAACCCAAATAATACCAGACATCTTTAAGTCCAAAAAGACTGTCAAACATCATTAAAAAATTATGCATAGTCAACAGTTGTAGAGCAAATAGCAATGTACGGAAACATATATTAAAAACAAAATTATGCTAGGGTGAATCAATAACTGAACTCCATTATGTGTTCAAAAAACACCTCCATAAAAACAAAAATTAATTTTTACAATGCTTTTTATAATGCCATCACCAAGTATCGAACAGAAAATTTGTAAACAACACCTGGAAAGACTCAAAACTGTAGAAATGGACTTTTTAGGACGAGTACCTAGGAGAACTCGAATGGTGCATATTCGAAAGTTGCAATAAAGAATTGTAATTTTTTATTTTCATTACTTTATAAACTTTAACTGACAATTTGACTTTCCTCTCAAATGAGGTATACATAAATGTAATGATGACCCTGTAGTTCCCTCCATTTTGATACCCCATTTGATATCTTTAGATGAATAAGAATTGGGGAGGCACATTCTAGCACCCAAAAGCCTCATTTTGATTTTAATTATAAATTTAATCTAACGTAAAACCCTTGAATTTGAAACTATTGTGGCACATTTCTCAAAAATCTTTACTGATGTTTATTTATATTATTTATTTTCAGGTGTACGAACTGCTATAGATGTGTATCTTCCCTACAATTATGACACTTTTAGTTTAAAGGTAAGTGTAAAACAAATAGTTGTGTATGCAGCTATATATGTATAAGTAGCAAATGGAGAATTTAAGGTCTTAAGGAAAACCGAAGTAGACAGATAGTTTAAGATCTGTGGGAAAAAACTGAAGAACTGTTATAAAGAGAACTGAATATTTGTAGAAATATGGTATTTCAAATGACTGAAATGAAGAAGAAGAACTGAATAACAAAAGACTGAGAAGACCATATTTTTTGGCATTTTTTATTGAGCACTCAAGATTAGAGATTGATAAACTCCTCTTATAGAACTAAACAGGTGAACAAATGTAATATTGTACAGGAGTCATTAGTGGGTCTATAGGCTGTAAACAGTTTGAGGGCGTATATTTTAGAGATAAAATATACCAAATCAAACAAGTAAAATCTTATAGCACTAAGGTCTATAGGCTTTAATAACCAAAAAAATCCAAATACTTGTTAATCAAATTATTGTCAAAAAAAACTTCACGTTTCTTCAAGAAGTCGTAAATAAAGATTCGACGAAAAAATAAAAACCTATAATTTTTATTCAGGAATTGAGTAATTGCAATTGTTTTGTCAACGATAAGATTTCTTTCGGTAAATAAAACATTCGTGACATATTTCTGTAATAGATTTATTCTTAAATAATAATTTTGACAGAAAAATGCTTTTTACGTATTATTTAGACGTAACTCGACATATTTAACAGAATATACTTTAACAGCTAAATTATTCCTAAAACACATTAGTTATGAAACTATATTATAGTTATTATTTTCAAACAAACACTACACCAAACTGCAATTTTCTAAATTTAAAGCTTAACAAGCAGTTTAGGTGCAAAATTATCTGTTTGTGACTATAAAAATGGGTGCAAATTCTTAATTTTTTTTATTTTTTGACGAACTAGAACCCTTTTTAAAAATATTATAAGGGTTATTGATTTAACTTCACCTGCAGTGTTATTATTGACATTATTTGCAGTTATACTCTTTACATAAAATGGCATAATTATTTTTTTCCGGTGTGGTTACCTTATCTCGAAAGTAGAGAATGTTCAAGAATGAAACCTCATTACGAAGTAATACATAATATACCAAAAGAAACACAAAATTATTTAAAATACTACCAACAGGTTAATTGTGAACATTACGAACAGATTTTAAAATAGAGTTTTGAGTCTAACTGTAAATTATCGACGTGACAGTTGGAACTGTAATGTTTTTAGTAATAATTGAATTATTGTTGTAATATAGCTTTGATATCTAACAAGATTACAAATGCAGACGAGGTGTCAAAGGCTACACTTTGTGCAATTTGAAAAAAAAGATGACGTTTTTCTATAAGGCTTAATCATCTTACGTCTACATATGTTTCCATATCACAATTTTATTTTTGTAAAAAACAAGCTGTTATCCACGTCTGCATCTACTTATGGCATGTAATATCATATGAATATACTTGAACTCGTCCTATATTGTCTATACATCCTGTATATATACTGCTACAAATAATTTATTGGGCATATTTACACCTCATATACCTACGTACCTTATATATTAACATCCCTTATAGTTGCACCTTGTATATTGCCACACAAGTTTCACCTTCTTCACAAACATCCTCTATTCGTATGGTGTAATTCTGTATACTTGCACCCCGTATGCAGTATTGCATATGCTTGACCTTGACTCTGTTTACTATGACGCTATATATTTACTAGGGTGTCCGTTATTTACAAAGTTGATAATTTCTCTCACGTCCTCTAAATTTTTGGTTTATTGTCTAAAACATATATCAGATCATTTTATCCTCTTAATATTGACAATAAACCTTGTCCCAAAGACGATTCATTTCACATTTAAATTACACAGGAATTTGCCACTTTTTGCAAATATTGTTTTCTCTGGATATTGTTCTCTCGCAGCCACGACAATCATATTCTTGTATAGAATTGAACGTTCTACAAAAAAGGTCTCTACAATTTTTTCGGTGAATCTACTCCTTCAACAGTTATTCACTGTTAAAGTTAACCATTCGGTTAATTAAAAATTATGATTATTTTTGTAAAATTTAATCTATTATGATAAAGAATTTCATGATAAAGAATTTCATGATAGAAAATTTTGAAACATTGCAAATAATTGAACGCATGACAGGTAGCTAATTCTAATACTTATTATTTTTGAGCTTGTATTCTTTTGCAGCACTTAATTAACTAATTTTAAGTAAGTTTGGTAAATTTCTGTTATTTTTTTTTCTATAGAGTTGACTATTTCAATTTATTCTTGTAAACATACGAAACCAAAATCAAAATTGTGCTTGATCTGCTGCAAGGGTTTTTAACCAAAACCACCCCGAACGTAACGTTCGTCATAAATACGTATTGGAGTTGATTTTAAAATTTGTTTAGAAGGGCTCAGTAATGAATAAAATAAAAGGTCCCATTGGAATTGTAAATGATGAAGGGGTAGCTGTGGCTACATTGGGCCATGTCCAACTTATACCAATCACGCAATCTGTCCAGCAAATCTCTGCAGCTTCCGGTATTAGCAAAACTAATGTTTTTAGAATTTTGCATAAGTACAAATGCCATCTGTACAAAATTAAATTACTTCGTGAATTGAATGAGGATGATTGGGATCAAAGGCAAAAGTTTTGCGAAATTATGACCCAGCGTATCATGGAAAACCCGAATTTCTTGTACAATATTTGCTTTTCGTATAAGTGCACTATTTCATTTCATCCCCATAAAGTGTCCGTAAAAAGGGCTTTCAAATGATATACAACACCTATTTTCCCTATCTCAAATCTCAAGGTCATTGTATTGGGCTGATGTTTAATGCGCGCAAGCGCTAATTTACCTCAAAAAATTTCCCCCTAGAAACAAACATCGAACTGTTTTTTCTTATAGTTTTGAAAATAACCAATATATTCAAGGTGGCTCTTTTGAGAAGGAATACCCTGTATATTGGACTCATGCCCAAATACTACCGTCTAAATAGCTTTCCAACTACCACAGTATATGTGAGCGTAGTTTAAACATGGAAATGGCATAGTAAGCTGTCCTTAAAAGTTAAACATATGCCATCTCGTACTTTTCTGTGGAACAATTTAATCATGCCTGGTTTTGTTATCTCTTATTATTTCAACCAATTTCCATAAAACTTGAATGATGCACATAAACCCTCTTCTTGGATCACTCTATCCATTGGTGAAAACTACACGAAAATCCGTTCGGTAGTTTTTGAATTTATAACGTACAGACAGACTGATATTGTTTAAGTTTTATAAGTTCAGACATGGAGAAAGTTCTTTTTCATTTTTGCTAGAGCAAATAATGTCACACTGTAACTTAAAATAGTAACAAACTATATACATCATTTCCAAGAAAATGGTTAGTTTACTTACTGGAAAAATGTAATTATACTTTAAGCAAAATATCCAGGGAGTATTAAAGTAATTCCAATGGCCGCTTTCTGATTTAAGGCTGCTGTGTCGCATCTCAGTCTCTGAGCAAACGATAAATTATTTCCGATGCCTGCCTCAGAAGTGTCCTCTTGTGTCAGCAGTGCAAAATCTCGGAAGAAAATCAAACGTACCCGCTTTAAAATTCAAAACACTTTTGCTCCAGCTAATGGCAGTCGCTGTAAATATGCCAGAATGGATGAACTTGTTTCACAGCACATTATTTTGTGATAAAGTTTTCGTCGCATTATTCTCGTCACGTACCATATTAGGGAAAAACTTGAACATAAACTTCGCTGCAACACTCTCTTCCACTTCGTTCACGCCGGAGTTCTCTTCTGCTCTCTCTATTCTTTATGACAATCTACGCGAGAGGCATTACTTACTTGCCACTTTTACGCAAGGCCGACTTTTAAACGGTCACACTTTTTCTGTATAATGAATTGCTTTGTTGTCGTAATTCCAGGAGAAACTAGGCGGGAAAGGCCCTAATTCGGGATTATGCTCCTAATTGCGACGTAAAAGTATATACAGTTGACTTTTATGGTGCAGATTTAGCGTCTGGTAGGTGAAACTTTATTATATATCTCTAATAAGATTACGGTTAAGCGAGCGGAACACAAGATGTTGCTGCTAGTTTTTTCTTTCAGTTTTATTCCTTATTAATCTTTATTGTTTAGTAATAAATGATCAATCATGGTATTGGATTCACAGTACAATAATTTGTGCTATTTTAATACATTCAGTTTTATAAACTACTAACATGGGTTCTTTACAGAAAATATAAAATACCCTATTTTACTCCGAAGAGATGCAGTTTTCGGTACAACTGATTGAGTAGTTTTTGAGTTAAATCAAACAAAAAATCAATAATCTTTCCTCGTTATTCATAATATTAATTTAGATTATCTTTGAGTGGCAATTATTTATGAGGCAACCAAAACAGAAAACTGTTAGATGAGTTTCTAAGTTCATTATTTTAAAACTAAAAAATATATATTTCTTTGTTTACGAGATTAAATAAACTGATCACGTGTAAAAAATGAACAAATTTTGTTTCAAAGTAACACATGATAGGGCAACTTACAATTGCCTGTGAGAAAAGCACTGTGTGCTTAAGTCTACCCCCGCAACTTTTTATGTTTATGTTCCTGCATTTTATTAATTGCCATTCCAAACTCTATTTGTACGGGAAACTGTAGCCGTTTAAATTAGAAAGGCATCATGGCAATTCTTGACTTAAAAACACTTTCACCAGTTGCGTTGGTATAATACATTCGATCTACAAAAATTAAATTGATTACTTTGCGTCTTTTACCATTGCACAGTTTCGGTGGACTCAAATTTCTTAGTAAGATAATAGAGGTACGTACTTTTAATATTGATTTGAAGCCAATTTAGTGTTTTAGTGGATATGTTACTAATATCCAGATAAACTTTTCAATAATTTCTTCCACATTTTGTACTAAAAATTTACTTAAGCATTTCGGATTGAAATTCACCATTTCCTAATTGGAGCAAGTCGTTAGAAAATTGCCTATTATCTTCGCTAGAGGATAAAATCCTCATATTAGTTTTAACTTCTCATTTCGTTATATGTGGCAAAATATGCGATCTTTTGAGCGATGCATTAATTTAATCTGCTCTCGTTCCCCTAGTTATAACTGACAAAAGTTGAAATCTGTAGAGAATACAACAGTACAACCACCCATTGGGCAGTTACAGCTGGGCATATCTCGCATTGTCCTATCTAGGGCCTCAACTGAAGCCTTTATGAGACATAGAAGCCTCATCCCAAGTAATCAAACTGCACTCCCTCATTACTGCACTCTTTTTAGAAATATTGCAATAAATATGCAGGGATGACGTCATTTTTAACTACGATTTGAATGTGGAATGGGCGGTTGACCCACCTTCTAAATGTTTGGTTGCAATGCCGGACGATGCCATAGCTAGGGCCATTTTTCTATCGGATCGTTCTTTTTCTAATAATAAATTCATAAAAAATATTTTACTTTTGCCTCCAGAGGCATCTGAAAAACACTTTACCTTCATTACTGTTATTAATTGAGGTCAATATTAGGTCATAAACATTTTTTTGTTCAGAATTTAAGCGACATTCATCTTGAATCTCGATTGGTTATAGTTAGTTTCTCGTTAATCCTCTGTATTGATTTTTGCAATTAAATTGAAATTTAATGGGAAGCTGAATACAAATTTTTCTGGCAGAGATTCCACTTCAACTTCTTTATTCAATTCAAATAAAGCTTGATCAAAAATAGTTGAATCAAAATTATTTATTGGCAATGCTTGACATCTGTGATGCATACACACAGAAATCTTGGGTTATGCTTTGGCGATAATTTTGCCAAAGAAGATGTAGGTCGGTAATTTGACTGAAGAATATCATGATAGTAAATAAATGTCTAATTGATTTATCTGAGCAGCATAAGGCAGCTTTATAAAGCTTACTTTCCCAACGAGAGTCGTCTTTTAACAGACCCATTGCTTTACAAACTCCTTGAAATGTTTCATAAGTTATACCTTGAAAAGTACGTAGACTACTGAAAGAATTAGGGCCTTTTACTACATGGCTCGGACCCCGCCTGCATTTTCATATCCAAAGCAGCTTGTATATTAGCGAAACACATTTTATAAGCCACGTTCGTAATCGCACATCACTTTGGCGATACCGCACCTGGAACAATTAGTACTCTTTAATCCTCACATTTTTGAAATTTTAAGTTAAGTTATACCATTTTGTTGTACCTATTTAAATTACCAAGATATACACAAATTATTGTTTAAGTTGTTTGTATTCGAATTTTATTTTACACAATCAAAATAAATAACTGTTTTACTTCGAAAATATGTCATAAATATAGTCTTAAAAGCCTTGTTTTCTGACTTCAAATATTACCAAAAATTTATATACAATGAAAGTTGAAGGTAGTAATTAATAATGAGTTCGATTTAGAAAAATCTTGAAAATTTTCTTGACAGTTTCTTCAACAACAAGCTACTAAAATGTCATTTTACTATCCCCAAGTCAACGTTTATTTCTACGCGTTCAAATAGTGAATGTATTCACTATAAACCGTTTTAGAGAAAATAGTGTAGATTCGCTGAAATTTACTGAAGTGAGTTAGTCCCTTAATTAGTGAATTCTGTATCTTTCTGTAATATTCCTTAATACAATGCCGTATAAATCATCAAAATTGCCCGAGCCGTTGTTGAATAATCACTGAGCTTACAGAAAAAAAAACATGCCGAGGAATTGATAACCTACTTTTTGGAAATCGGTAAAAATCACAAAGAATGCTTGAGAAGAATCATGACAAAAATACTAAGAGATGGAGTAAGAAGTGCAACGTGAAAGGGCTGGATATTGAAAATTAAAAAGGAAAAGGGCAGGAATAGGTCCACATAGTAAAAGATAGAGCAATAATATAATACAAAAAGGACAACCCAATAAAGGAACATGCAGAGGAATATTTATGTCGTTTGTAGCTAGGTACTTAATTAACAAAGAGTTCCATGTATGACACCGACAGACGATCTACTTTACCCACGGCCACGCTGCTCTTAGTTAACCTCTCAATAACATACGAGAAACCATTGTCTCATCTCCGGTTCAAAACCTCCTAAGCCTTATTATCCTTACAAACAGGTATCTTAGATTACAGTCCCAGTATCTAACTAGTTGGTATCCTTTATTATTGAATAATAAAGGACAATACTTACTCGAAACCTTTCTGAAAACCGGAAGAAAATAAACCAAAGGTGGGTATAAATGCCGTGACTGATCCGTTCCCAAAGACAAGCAACAATTAATTCTTTACTGTTTGTACATAAACGGACAGGACAAAAGTAGTCATTCCATTGACATTAGGCCTATGACTCCGATACGAACAATAACGTGATTTGTGTGACTCTATCACAAGACCATGATGAAGAAGAACTTGAAATAATGTTGCACCTCAGAGGAATTTCAAAACCAGAGACGAACTACCAGGACAAAAGTATTTCTAACATTCACAGCTATTGATCATACCGCTTTAATATGGCTCCCGAAAAAATATCAACAATATCACTTCAAGAGCACATCAGTATTGTTCCGACCGTCTACATAAGAATGCCGACAATTTGTCGAGAAGACAGAGGAGGCATTTTAGACACATTAGAGCGACAGAGAATGTCGAGTAAAATATAGCTCAGGTCATTTACCGAGTAAAACACCTTTTGGTATAGTAGAACAAAATCAACATCAACGTGTTCTAATGATAAAACATGACTAACTGACATAAAAGTCAACATTTTTTATCGACGTGTTTTTATGTTTAAAAAAAAACCTGAAAAAATTGGTATAAATTTCGTTTTATACCTTTCACACAAAATCCACCGATGAAACCGTGTTTGTTACTATGGGCAATGTTGAAGAGAAATTAAAAACCTACAAAATGAGCTACTATACGCTCAACTGACGAGGTAGATCTGGTCATACCCAATGCATGTTCCAAATAAATAAATAATGTAGCCCAGGTACTTTTTGCAATTCACTCAATCCTATGGAAGATTAATTTTGTTGAAAGGCTATATTACCTCACCGTATGACACTAGCTGTTTTCGCGGTAACGATCCGTTATCGATCCAGGATTGAGCGCTTGCGCACACTCATTCACGGCGTTCGTGGTAACAGAATTTCGAATACCAGATGGGAAATTCAGTGTTCGCGGAGCTCAAAGAATGCATCTTGGATCGATTCAGGACGAGTGAAATGAATCCGCTGACGTGAGGAAGGACGAAGAGTTCGAACATGCGCATTATGAGAATTTTTTAAACACTTTTATATTTCTGTGACTTTGAAGCTTTATACCAAAGTACAGAAACGTTTAATTTAGAATCCCTTCTTCATTGTATGATCTGTAATCCATTCAACGATTCGACAAATTGTATTCATATTTGTCGGATTGTTTGATATGTGTTAGCTAGCTTGTGTCTTGTGTTCACAACTTCTTTTATTTCAAGTAATAGTTGCGATGTATATAAATACAAAATCTGCTTTTTCGAATTAAGTACTATTATACAGTCTCGTTTTATTATAGTTCTGAAATTGTTCGTGGTACAGAGAAGTCTGCACTTGCGCATAAAGCCGATCCGGGATTCGTCACGCATCCATACCGGATGCATCCTGAATCGACACCGCGAAAACAGCTATTATCATTATGAATAGACCACCGTTGGAAAGTAGAAGAGTTGATCTAGAAATCTATTTGGCCCTTCCGTTTCAAAGTTTCTGGATGAGTCCATTCGAAAAATTACTAAGGGGTGGTACCTGTATAACGATATCCTTTTAATAAATAACCTTAATTTTAATTTCAAGCTGACACATATTTATATTTCTTGCATAATATGGATTTGTGTAATAAATTTAGCAAAATGGAATTCCTAAACTCCATTTAGATAGACACTGATGCTACAGCATTTATTTTTAGAACATGAATTGTGTATGAGAAGATCTATCTCGTCAGTTAATAAGAAAGTTTTAGCTAAAAAATATAAAATATATAAGCCATTACCTATTTTTTTGTACTTTCGGGTGCAGGTTCCATTATCTTAGAAACCAATGACGAAGTTGAGCGTATCGTAGTCCATGTTGAAGGTTTTTTATTTTTCTTCAACATAGTTAACACGAATACTCTCTTCGAGGTGTCATTCTTTTGTACGCAAGACAATATATATAATATATAATGTTTCTGCTTAGAAAACCTTCATTAGTTGCACTTCCAACAATTGAATGTCCTCTTTAACACTTCTTTATGTATTCAATATCTCTGACAGGTGAAGTTAACCTGAAAATTTCATCTTGACATTCTAACATAGGAATTACGGGTAACAGCAATTACATCGAACGTCTCCAGATTCGGAACCTCTATGTGCTAGTTTCCCCGAAAATCCTAGGGGTCAGTGTTTACATCTCGCGTTTTCAAATTTTACAAAATGTATCAAATACATAAAGAAGTGTTCGAGACTACATTTAATTGTGGGAAGCGTAACTGATGAAGGTTCCCTCACCAGAAACAATATATATTATATATATTGTTTTGCGTATAAAAGAATGACACCTCGAAGAGAGTCTTCAATATCTCTGACAGGTGAAGTTAACCTGAAAATTTCATCGTGACATTCTAACCTAGTAATTACGGGTAACAGCAATTACATCGAACGGCTCCAGATTCGGAACCTCTATGTGCTAATTTGCCCGAAAATCCTAGATGTCGGTCTCTACATCTCGCCTTTTCAAATAGTTAACACGTTTTCATAAGTAGATTTTGTGTAAAAGGTAAAAACTAATTTGTTACCGATTTTTCGCGGTTTTTTTTGTTAAAAAACAAAAACCCATCGATAAAAATGTTGAATTTTACGTCAATTAGTCATGTTTTATCATTAGAACAGGTTGATGTCAGGTTTGTTCTACTATTAATTTCGTCATGTATTATCGTAAATGACCTGGGCTAATACAGAACAGTGCAAAGCAGACTAGATGAAAGACCCGGACATCATACCAACTTTGACAAAGGTGAAATGTCTCATTAGAGCAGCTGTTTAGCCGATTTCTAGTACCACTGGACCCTTATTCATACCAAAATCGAAATGTGTTCCAGAAGATGTGTGTTGCAGATCCCGTAGGCTCAAATGCACAAGTATTGACACTCACTTTAAACGTCTTTACTTTACCAAAATAAACTTACATATTTAGTGAACAAATTATCGAAACACCTGATCGTTACTGTTGATTCAATTCACGCCACACTCACTATACACTGCCCGCCTCATAAGCCAATCGGGCTTAAATAGGTATCGCCGAAAATACGAGAATTCGATGGTTACTTCTTGTATACCAGTGTATTGTATTACATTCAAGAAATGAAATCGAACTGTTCGGGAATCTTATTCTTGCTCTTGTTTTTATATTCGGCCGTTTTTTGTTATTGTATTCGCAGTTTTTTAATAGAACGATTAACTACTGGAAGGTTTTTTACTTTTTGGCGGTGTAAAATTAATTTATAACAAAACCATTTATCACTTCTGCAATTTTTTAAGAACAATTTAACTTCGTTCAACAATGTAGATGTCGACCACAGGGTCTAAAATATGGATTGTCAAGGTTCCAACATCGTAACAGTTATGTGACAGTTATTAATGTCTAATTTGCTTGAAATAAAGGGAACAAATTCGGTTTATTAACGTCAATTTGTAACACGACTCGAGCATTAACACCCGGAAACAGTGCACGAATGGTGACCTACATTATACGATTTGTCAAATATTATATTGATTTCTAATACATACAAGTATTTGTACTTTGAGAGTTCGAAGCCGCTAAAAGCTTTCGAACAAAGGACGCCGCAGAGTTTCTAAGTATTGAATCAGGATCACCGAATAGTGGTAAGGCTTCAAAGTTGAACTCTTAAAGGGGAATTTTCTAAAGCTGATTTTATTTTTCCGGGTAAAAGTGTTTCCCTTTGGTGTGTTCATATTTTATTTTGCCTGTGGAAAATTAATTTAGTTCTTTCTTGTGGTTTTTTCATTCCATAGATTCTCTTGTATATAAAGAATATTATAATGTACTTCTTTTCTGAAAGCGCTGATTGATGATCTTGGTGTAAGTACAAAGCGATTTGTCACATTAGAATGTACACTGTTAAGTGTTTTTTGTCTATTCATGTTAACTGGTACAGAAGGCGTAAATTTTTCTTGTTAGTATTCTAACCTAGCACCTGATTTATTAACATACAGAAGAAGTAGCATTTTTAAATCTAACTATTACAGAAATGAGCTGCATTAAATTATTTTTGCTGTTATTGAAGCTATAAACTAAAATTGATGGCAGCAACAGGCTTCTAAAATACCAGAATATTCTTGGTTCGGAATTTTCCTTTAGAACTGTGGTTTTTCCGAAAAATGCATTTTTACAAACGTTTGATTTAGGAGTAATGTTATATGATAAAAAAGGTGTTAAAAACATCATAGACCTTAAACATGCCCTAGAGAAAGAAATATTTTTTCGAAACTCTGTTCATTAATAGTTCTGAACACATGGATTAAAATATTAAATATCTCAACGAGCACTCCTTTGTTTTCGTACTAAAGAGTGTAGATTATTTTAATGTACCGGGTGGGGTATTTATCTTGAGACAAGATGATATGTCAAGTGGATTCCATTAACCCGAAAAAAAATGCAAATGAAAGTTGTGAGGTTTCGAGTTTCCAGATTACGAGTTTAGGTTTTTACAGGAAAAGAACTTTTCTGACAGGGGGTTGTTTTTAAAAAGAATTACCCAATTTTTACCATAGTTTTCTACAGAAAATTGATAAAGAAACACTTCTTCTTGTCTGATTTTCGACTTGATCCATATTTTATCCTGAAATTGACCATAAATAGTTACGAGTGTTATATTTTGAAAGAAGAAAATATCTAGACTGAATTCTATTATTTCAAAAAGGTTCACATAAAAGTTGTAGGGTTTCATTTGAGCCATCAAATCTTGTTTGGACAGAAAATGAAATTTTCTGACCGGAAATGTTTTTTAAGGAAGTACTCCATGTTTACTATGGATTACGAAATGAAAAACAACCCAAAACGTATAAAATATGGATCAATTCGAAAAAAATGGCAAGAATAAAGAGTGTCTGGTTTTCATTAATTTATTTGTGTTATTGGATTTTAGAATAAGTATTATTCCTTGAATAGAAACGCCAAAAGTTCTGTTCGTCATTTGAACAAATTCATATAAAGAACCAAATGTAGATCTTATTGAGCAAGTAAATGTATCCAGTTAAATGAGAATCGAAGTTGAGGTTCAAAAGTTACTAGTTATGTACATATACGGATTAAATCCCAACTACAACTCTAACAATCCCACAGCAACAAAAACTGTCATTAGTCAACATCTGCAGTGCACCAGATGTCGTCAAACATGCCAAAGTGAAACTCAGAGAAGATTCATATAGGTACTGAAATCATTATCAACACATGGCCTGACAAACCAACAGGAAGAAGGAATCATGACAGCTATTTTAATAATACCCTATATCAAAAGCATGTCTAAAAAAATCTAATTAAAATGGTCGTAACACCACCATATTATCTAGATCTAGGTACAGGTTTATAGTCCACAAGTAGGAGCAGACAACTTTATAAGCGAATCAATCGTCCAAATAAAAAAAATCATGGATTTCCCAACTTGAACCATTATTGATAGCATCGGCTGAAACTAACTACTATTGAGGGCGATACAACGACGCTTGTTGGTCCACCAGTTGCGTAGCCCACTGAGTTCAACCAATGATTAGTATGAAAAAAATTTTGACAGATCTTCAGAATTCCACATCATCCACCTGATGATGATAACAGATCCAAAGCGGGTGAAACTTTATGAGATCAACCAGATTCAAGAAGATGGAAATTGAAGCAATTTGACCAACACACACTTTGAGTTGTTTCTGGAGAAAAACGTCATAAGGAGCTTAATATATTTATTTCTCTCCTAATGACTAATTTTTTTCATTTCCATGAAGTTATTTTCGCTTTACCGAAAAACAAATTACCCTAATAAGAACAATAAACATTTAGATTGTCAGTAGATTTGTAATTGCATTTTCTCTCATACTGAAGTAATTTACATAATAGTCACAATTTTATCTTAATTTATATCAGGTATAAAATGGCTGTAATAATCATATTAACAGTGTCTTGAGTTATATTTAGTTATCATAGAATTAAGGCTTTCAAGACCGAAATCTAACTGAGAGATTTTTTCGGGGCTATTGAGTCGTGGCCTGTTCAAATATCTTCTACCTAACTTTTCAACATTTTTCAATCGATTGAACGCAATACAAAATATTGCGTCTAGTCGAGAACCTTCATCAGTTGCGTTTCCCTCAACTCATTGAATTCTGGAATAATTATGTATGTTGTACGTTATTGGACTTTCTTGCCTCAGAAACTAAAGACCATTAATTCAGATGTTATATATGTATATATATGTATACATAAATAGTATTTTTTATAGTTATATATTTTAACGGCAACCAAATATAAAAATAATACCTATGTATGCGTGTAAATTTTGAAGCTCATAGACAAGTTTTTAAATAAACTTTTTTGGGCTTCTTTTACTTGTTGAGTTGTATCCCAAAAATAAACTTTAATTAGGTTGTAAATTTTAACTGTATCTTGAAATTGTATCTAACTGAATTTCAATTTGAATAAATTTATTATTATTATTCCGACTTGACCATACAATGTATAGCAGCACACTCTCTCTAAGGCACGCATGCCGTGTTTGGAGTCCTGGCGGCACTTTCCCATAAATGTCCTGACCGTCCGGGCTGTTCCTAACAAGACGGCTTTTTGCGTTTGTTGGTAAAGATGTTCGTCCAGACCGAGGTATTTTAAATTGTTTAATAGAGGTTTTGGGACTAGACCTGCCGTTGACACAACAATTGGTACACTTCGTGTGTTGTTCATGTCCCACTGAGTCTTTATTTGAAATCCCAAATCTCTATATTTGGTTATTTTCTCAACCAGGTTGATATTTATATTATTGTTGTTAAGAATTGCTACGTCAATTAAAGTTGTTTTTAGAGAGACATTATCTACCAAAACTATATCTGGTCTATTGTGAGCAACAGTCCGATCAGTCAGTATCGTGCGGTCCCAGTACAGCTTGTAGTTGTCATTTTCTAAAACAGATTCTGGATTGTATTTATAGTATGGTAATTTCACAGACTGTGATAGTTCAAGTTTCAGTGCTAGTTCCTGGTGCTCTTTTGTTCTAATTTGGAGATGTCTTGATGTTTCACCGGTATATGTTTTTCCGCAGGCACAAGGTATACTGTATACACAATTTTTGGAACTTTGAGTACCGTTTTCCGGTTTTGTTTTTGTCAAATTTCATCTTAATGCATACCAATACAACGTCTCAAGAAGACATATAGACAGATCAAGATTGGCAAATCATGTACTCACGGATAATGGTACACACAAAATGGTATTGAATAAGACAAAAATACTACTTAAAGAAGAACATACCAAAAAAAGAAAAATCAAAGAAAGTGTCTGCATGTTGTTGAATAATGGAGAAATTGGGACACCCTCTGTAGACATACCGGTTGCATGGCAACAGCTCCTGACGAATGAACATCAAAAAGGAAACTTCAAAGTCAATTAATCAGTCAAAACGCAGTCAAAACAGAAAATACATCCCAACATATTATACTGGAATACTAGTTGACAAATCTGTAGACCTACTTTCTCACAGTTGATCCTGCGGGATAGTTTTTTCTATAAGAGGGCAACTAGTGTTCCGGCAGTTTCCACAAACTGCCCTTAGATACTACACCTTGATATTCAAGTACTTAACTTATCTGTATTTTTCAGAAACCATTGCGAGAAGAGAAAATCCCAGATGAACATTCAAAATAATCATTTATCTCCTCAATCATTTAGAAACTAGCAGTAAATATCAATTCAAAAAAATTTTCTCCTCAAAACACTGACAAATATCTTTTAAATAAAAAGTAGCCGACCCAGAACGGATACCTGGGTTACATGAAACTTAACTGTCCATTTGTCTGATACACAATTACTAAATTTAACCTGTTGTCACCTAACGTTCAGGTAACTGTCAACAACTTTAGATCATTTAGATTTTTAATCATTTAGGTACTCCTTACTATAGCATCTATGTTTTACCAAAACAATAATAATTTAAACATATCCTGGGTGTTGCGATTTCTTTTTCAGCAAGTATATATTATTTGATGTAAAATTATAAAAAAATTGCGTCTTAATACTTACAAATATTGTCTCAAGTTGTGGTAATGTATTTGTGGGACGGCGTATATTTCTTTGTTGATTCAAAATTAGTGAGTACCGAACTTGTGACAAATTTGTATTGGCCAGTGATTTGCTAAGTAATTCTTGTTCAATCTGAATACTACCAATAGTTGTGTTCAGCTTTTGTAATAATCGCATTGTTACGAAAATATATTTCTTAAAGCTGACACTATAGAAAGCCATTAAGATTATGGAAAGCTACTATAAAACGCAAACATAAGCGAATTCAATCTGCGGATATACGATATGTTGAGTTCCCTGTCATAGTAAAATAAATATCCTCGCAGAGACGTTTACAACACGGTCGTATATGTTATTTATTCGTCCATATATTTTCACATATAGAGCGCCTTACATAATATAATAATGCATAACAATAATTCAAGGCACAATGGCATATTTGCCAGACGAGGAATTTAATTACCTCAGAATAACGACGAGTCCCGAACAAATCAGGGCTGCGACGGGAACAATATTGTTAGAAATTCCCATTGTGTTCTAAATGCTGTGTTTTCGAGGGGCGTCTATCTGATTCCCGCTTTTATTAAATATTTCCGTTACCTATAACTTCTCTTCTGTTTTGTTCTCTCTCCCTCTATCGCTGTGTGTTCGCTGATGGTGTGACGGTTGACATGATAATCAATTCAGCATACGTTCGTCCTCGTGTTCCGTGGTTTGGTTGCTCTTTTGCCTTGCCATCTCGTGCTCTGTGGAGAGTAATTCGGATGTGGAGTCAGAGATCGGGGAATGTCTGAATTGAATTTTGCCGCTTGTAATGGTATTGAGTAAATTGGCGCCTATTAAAGTCAGAAATTCGTAAAGGCAACTGACTGGTCTTTTGCAGATACGGGTTAAAGGATTAACCTCAATTCTACCGGATAATTAGATGACCGTTTACAGATAACTAATCGAACAGTATACCAATTAAATTGTATACAATGGCTATCAAAAAAATTTAAACACCCAGTAAGAATTTATCAGGTGAAATAAAATGTATACAGTTTTTTTGAGGCATCTCTGAAATTAAATATTTATAATATCCACAGATCCAATAAAAATATATATCAATAAAACATTAAAAATATATATAACCGACTTCCACCTATAACTAAAAAGCTAAAAATATCTAATTATAACAAAATACAACTCTAGCAAATAAATAACACATTCAATGTTGTTAGGTACCTACCCAGGAAGTAAAAAATGTAAACAAAAAAAGGTGCTCATTCTGTACAAATTAATTACCTACCAATCTAGTATATTTTTGAAGTCGGTGCCAAGCTAATCTGAAATCCCTCATTGCGTACTTATCTAGAACTTCTTCAAAGTTGATTCCTGCTTGGCACCGACTTCAAAAATATACTAGATTGGTAGGTAATTAATTTGTACAGAATGAGCACCTTTTACTTTTTACATTTTTTACTTCCTAGCAACATTGAATGTGTTATTTATTTGCTAAAGTTGTATTTTGTTATAATTATTTTTAGCTTTTTAGTTATAGGTGGAAGTCGGTTATATATTTTTTAAAAATGTTTTATTTTCAACTTTTTAGTTTATTTGAACTCAGGTAGTTTTCATTCTTTATTTATTATTTTGTATGTATAGCCTTAATAGACAGGACCAGGTAACATCGAAAGCCTCAACATTACACAATGATACATTTTCATTTAAATTGACAGGTAAATGTTTACAAACAAAATGTACTAGTACGCGTTGACTTAATAAGCCCAAAATATATTTATGCCTTATGGACTACGCCATGTAACCTTTCTTCAACTTTTTTTGACAACTCTGTGTACCTATAGATAATTCCATTCCACCCTATGTACTAACCATCCTGTACATACGACTGCAATTTGTTAGCTGCCTTCTGTAAACTATAGGACGGAGGAGAATCTATCCCATATTTATGGAGTCAAATCCGTCCTATATTTCAACCATAGTATATAACTCCTTGTGGGCTACCTCATAAATTATTTATATTATCGCCCTGTGTAACATTAATTACTCTCCACACCTTATGCAACTTCTTATGGGCTATAAAATAAATATTTTTTTAATCAAACTGTATAAGTATAATTCAACTCCATATATTTCAATCATCCTGTATATGATTTGTTTACGTCCACATCATATAACAGTTTTTTAATCACCCTATATAATTTCAATTTCACATTTTTTCCAACATTTTTATAGCACCAAATGTCCACTCCTCCCTATATTCCAACCGTCCTGTATATACGGCTGCCTATGGACCACTACATCTTATATTTCAATGATCATATAAATGCAACTCCTTCTATCATTTTTCTTTGTGATTTTGTTTGCGATAACTAAATACCCTCTGTATAAACGCACCAAATAGAAGTTTTTACAGTTTGACATATGTTGTCACTGAATTTTCTATTAGGCCGGGAGAATGTGACAACCAAAATGTATAAATTTTAATTTAAATAGGTATTTGCCTGGTATACAAACCAAACGAGCTTGGTACTCACGGATTTAAGGAGCCGAAAATACTATGCTTTGCTACCTATATGCTTGAGATGTACATAGAAAATTTTCAAATTCGCAATTAAAACTTCCAGTGCCTAAAATTCCCGCACTATTACGTTGGAATTAAAATTTTTAGGAGGAAATGTCCCTTATGTCATTTAAATGAAATTTTTGATAATAATTTTGTAATTTTTGGCGATTTTCTGAAAAACTACAAGTTGCACGTCGCAGGAAAGTATATGAGATCATCTAGGGTACTTCCTTAATAGATTAAACGCTAAAGAACTATGTACATCCATAAGGAGTTTTCGAAAAATCGACCAATATGTTAGGGATAATGATCGATTTCCATACACGCATGTGTTCATTCACAAATTTCATCACTTTACCAATAGAATTCTTTTCCAAAATTTGAAGTTTCACCAATCCGGATTCATGCTCTATTAAAGAAGACCATATTCATTCAAAACGGTTCACCACAGGAGAAGAAATCAGGTAACATACAAACACAAGAAAAAATACGCGACGAATTGATAACTTCCTCCTTTTTGGAAGTCGGTTAAAAAGCCACTTACACATTTAGACGAAGATTCAAATAAGATACCAATCCCTAAAGAAATAACTTCAATGGGGAAAGGCTCTTCAAGTTAAGATTTGCAGATGATCTGACGAAAAAGATCTTACAGAAGGTTTATTAGAGCTATAAATGTGTCGAGAAATGTAAGGCTAAGAATGAATCAAGATAAAACGAAAATAATGAGCTCAGAAAAGATACGGATTATAATAAATTGAAAACAGAAATATATAAATAGGAGAACAGATAGTAATTGGTAAACTAAATAGGGACAGTGAAAATAAAAGCCATTGGTTGACACATTTTGTTTTAGTCACTATACTACTGCTAAGTGTACAAGGTGGTCACATAGGAACGACTCTAGATCAAATATCTGTCTCAGAAACCGCTGAGAGTACAGTAATAGAGGAAAATGAAATTGAATTGACAAAAAATACATGAAAATTATTTGTAAAATCGGAAGATAACCCCCAGATGTCACTACTGAACACTAAAATCGAAATGCTCATATCGATTTACTAAATTGTAATATAAATATAATAATAATTTAAAAAATTGGAATTTCTCTTTATTATTCGAATAATTGGAATCAAAAAATTAAAATTTAGGGGACGCTGTAAGAGCTTTTATATGTTTTCTGTTAAGGATATTAAATACAAACATTCAGTTTAGAAAAAGGCATAAGATAGGAAAATATATCAGCGAAACTGATCAAAGATATCGTAAATATTATTTTTAACCGACTTTAGCAATAGGAGTTTTTTTAGGCATATTCACCAATTATTCACAAAACATAATCGATTGGTTAGTTTAAACCGGATTTTATTAACGTTGATCTTGAGGTGGTTCCATACATTCTTCTATAAAATTGGTTTAAGTCTTATATGAGCAAGAGAAAAATATGTGTTAAATTAAATGGTGTTATTTCAGAAAAGTATAGTCTGGATGTAGGGGTGCCCCAAGGATCTGTACTGGGGCCCATACTGTTTTTAATCTATGTAAATGAACTGCCAAAATGTATTGATGCTGAAAAAATTTGTAATGTTTGCAGATGATATGTCGATGATTGTCTCAGCACATACCAATGAGGGCTTACAACATAAAGCAAAAAATATATTTCATAAATTTCAAAACTGGTGTAAAACCAATTCTTTAATCATGAATATTGATAAAACTGTCATTATTAAGTTCTCAATGAAAAATCATATAAATCGTGTATTTGTTTTAGGGCAACACCTCTCTATAATATCTCAAGACTACTGTAAGTGTATGGGTATTTATGTTAATAAAACTTTAAACTGGACTGAACAAATTGACCATATTTGCGCAAACGTCAACAAACGTTATTTTGCTCTTGCTCGGATAAAAAATTTAGTGAACCAAAAAACTCTCATTGATCTCTATTATTCTCTTGTAAACTGCTATCTAAGTTTAAATATCACTTTATGGGGTAGAGACACACAATTAAGTAGAGTATTCGTATCTAAAAAAAATGCCTCAGACTTATTTTCAGTCTAACTTCAAGGCAATCATGTAAACCACTTTTTATATAACACTCTATTATGACGCTGCCGAGTATCTATATTTACAGGTCTATTTTATATATAAAGGAAAATTAAGATAAATTTGAAACAAATATGTCCACCCACACATATAGCACAAGAACAGGTACCCTGTTAAAAACTGTAGCCCACAGGACTCGTAAATATGAAAACTCACCGTCATATATGGGTGTAAAACTATTTAATAGGCTGCCTGAACATTTCAAAGCAGAACCATATCGGGTGTTCAAAGCAAAACTAAAAAAACTGTTGCTGCAAAATGCATACTATAATATAGGAGAGACAAATACAGACAATAACAGGTGCTTACAAAGTTCCAATTAATTGTTTTCCTACCCACTAACATTTTTTATGTATGTGGCAAGCAAAATTAAACCCGGGACTGCTTACATATTTACGAATTTATCAAACTTTTTTGAATTGACAGCTGTCTGACACCGAAATCAAAAATACGGTTGAGGGTTATTGGTTTATTTTTTTGTGTAAAGTGTAAATTTTGTTGATTTACTTTGCCTTCCACGTACTGATCAATCGATCTTACGATTCTTTCTACAAGCAATCTTACAGTCCTCCTGTCTACTATTATGTGTTTGACATTGGCAGTATGAGTATCACATCGAGCTCATATTGGTCCCGAAGATAGCGTTCAATGCGCTGGGATTGGCATATGCGAGTCCATCAATGATTATTATTATAAATGGACCCGGCACTCTCATATACGACCGAACGAAAAATGGGTTGAAACATGAGACAAAAATAGAAAGAGACACAGATATATTTGTTTACAAATATTCCGGCTCCAAAAGTAGTGTCCAATCAGCATTAAATTAAAGGTCATGTTATTCAGATTCAAAATAATAGAACTATGTACCTAATCCACAAATGTAAATATATTAAAATGCATTGAACGATATGCATAGAAACAATTAGTGCATTAATTACTAATATGTAACAGTAACTATCAAAAAAAATTTATTCACGTAAATGTAGTTTTATTTACTGCTTAAATGACCTTTGGTAAAACTCATTTATTACGTTTATGATCTGACACTTACCGGTGGGAAGATAATTCGGCAAACGAATATGCCGTTTTCCTGCATGTAAATTGCTCAAATAGCACTTTATTATTGTTTTTTTTTACACTTATACAAAATAATAAGTTTCAACCCCAGAACACTTTAAAAAATATCAATTACGAAGTTAACCTCAATTCTATATCTATATATAAATAGGCAAAGACAAAACGATTATGTACCATTTTCTCCTCTGTCTCTCAACCGATTCTCTTCATTTTTGTTTTGTTTAATAGCTACTGACAACCTTCAGTGCAGAATGCTAATATTAATTTATAATATTGGTTCATTCATTAAATAAAATATAATAAAAATTCATTATTTACGACCACAATGTCAACTGAATGTGCCGCCGCCGCCAGACTCAAAACATTGAGTAATTATATATAGAGCGGCCAATGCTTTTATATACTTAGAGCATATAATTCTGGAAGTGGCATGCAAGCGTTGTTATTGTTTAGTGATAAAGTAATCGTTGTATATTATAATTATACAGGGCGATTCCAGATATGTTAGAAATCATTTTATCGTGGGTGGCACAGAAGCAGTTGCATATATAGGGTGTTTAAAATATAGAGTAGAGTGCAATTATAACTAATAAAATAATTATATATTAGCGTTTAAATTTACAGGGTTCTTGGAATAGAAGGAGGCCGTAGAATTACAGTTATACAGGGTGGTGCAAAAAATATTGTATAGAGATGCATATACAGGGTGGCGGAAATGGAAATGCAACATTTCGTAACCCATAAGCAGTTGTATGTATAGGGAAGATGAAATATAGGGTGAGAGGAATTATAGATATACGGGATGATGATAAAAAATGTTAGAAAAGGAAATGATTTATAGAGTAGCCCACGAAGAGTTCCATATATATGATGATTGAAATATAGCTGGAAGTAGAATTATAGTTACAGGAGATAGTTAAAAATTTCATAAACAAAAAGGGTAAATACGGTGGCTCATAGGCAGTGGCATATACAGAATGGTTTACCGAGCGGTTCAAAAATGTTAAAAAATTATTATAATGAGGATTTTAATAAATGTTAGAGAATTGAGTGGAATCATAACTATACAGGCAGTTTAGAAAAAATAAATATGTAGGGTAGCCCATTAGCGGTTGCATTGTTGTCATATTAAATTAAGAATTACGAATTTGAACACAAATAAAGTCCTATGAATTATATCTGAAAAAAAACTTGAATTTCGTTACTTATTTGTTGAAGCGAGATGTAAGACCGACATCTAGGATTTTCGAGGAAACTGTCACACAGAGGTTCCGAATCTGGATCCGTTTCGTGTAATTGCTGTTATCCCTAAAGTCGTAGGTTAGAATATCACGATAAAATTTTCAGGTTACTTAACCTGCCATAGATATTAACAAAATTGGTCAAATTTCGACCACTGGGCGACAGCTAGTTTAAATAAAGAGACTTGCGCTGTTGTCTGCTGGAAATAAACGGCGTAAAGTATCGCCGTTCAGGCGTTCAGTCAATTCATACAATGCATAGATTTACGTCTTACTAGTTACAATGGAAAGAAGTTTTCCGAAAAACATCTTTTAACCCATTTTAAATGTAAACAGGCAGGTCCATTTATATTAGTCATTGGAGTCCATCTATACTGATAAAAAAAGTCATCGACAAAGATAAATGTTGTAACTCTCTCAATCAATTTTGGGTAACGCGATAGAAGTATAGTACGCTACGTCCATTTACATATAAGTTGGATTGAGCGTAAACAATAGATCTGTTCCAACATGATAAATATGAGTTATGTTGGAACAGCACCAATGAATAGTTTATTTAGTAAATGAAGCCATATTATAAATAAATTTTAGGATTTTGCACTTCTTCTCCATATCAACTTTGAGCGTTTCAAATCTCACACTCCTCCGTACAACCAATGTGCTTAAAAACGAAGTATTCTATATTTTTAGAGTCGGTTCATTTAAAACAATATATATCTGTGTATCAGAATTTCAATGTTTGGAGTTGAAACTTTTTTAAAAATTACAGCATAATGCATCAACAAAATTTTAAAAGCGTTTGTATTGCCTAATTTTCTACCGTCAAAAAACTCTTAAAATCGCAATAACGCTAATTCTCACGCACAAAGATAAAAACGAAATCACGAAGAGTAGCTTCGTAAAAAATCTGTTCGAACGTTGTCAAGCATTCTTAAATCTCTGTTTCGAGATTTTTTAGGGGCGAATTCGAAACATTATAAAGCCCATTTTCATTCCGATAAGAAAACGTAGCGCAACGTTTCTCCCTTTTCTTTCGAAAAACCCGTAGTTAACGAAGATGGGCAGTTTGTAGGAAAATTGTAAAATGTATTATGCGGGGTTGTTCATCGATCGGTTGCCGGGGCTTTCTCTAAATTGCCGGCGGCGGCCCGTGTTGGGACTTTCCAGGGTCGTATTTTCTTTGTAATGAAATTACGGACACATAGAAGCACCGAACAAATCTTAGATTAAGTTAAATCGTGACGATTTGTGCTTGCAGGTTGCTTACCAAATAGAATACTGAATTCTATTTATTGTGTTCTGAACTATTTCTACTATTTGAAATGTTATTGTGCTCTGGCTCTCAAACATACTATCACTTACACAATGTTGACAACTGAGTGCAAATGACAGATATGAATGACGTCTAACACATCAACAGAAAATTAAACTAATTGTAAACAGGCTGTCCCAAAATATGGTAAGATTAGTAGCATCAATAACAAGTGCAAAAACAGATATAGTTTGTTTAATAATCTTAAATCCTAACGCCACCTCTTTGGGTATTGGCAGTTACATCTAGATCATTCAGCATTTTTTACATAATTTGATAAGCAAAACTAATGACTTAAATGGCAAAATGTTGTAAAATACACTTTAAATTAGGTCAACCAGTGACGTACGACTCGATTGTCGAACACCTTTTTCTTCCCTAACTGACGCCACTGAATAAATTACAGGTTGAGGGTAAGAAACACACTACTATAAAATAAGTATTTTTCGAGATATTGATCCTTAAAGAAATGATTTCATTGAAATAAAGCGTCTTCAAAACAAGAAAAATTACATTGAAATAGAAATATTTGATAATAGTGCGATGCGGAAAAAATAAGAAAGTAAAAGAGTAATGTTTCTTTAGCACAAATAAATAAATACATAAAATATACAAAATACATAAAATAAAGTCACCTATTGATTGCCATCATCGTCTTATTGCATAAGATAAGTATTTAAATATGTTTAGCATACTTGTTTATTTATTTATATTGTAGTCTTCTGGTAGTTTGACTTTAACTCGCAGTCGCTCAGTGGTCCAAATTCGACCAAAATTATTACCAAAAATTTGAAAATACTATAACTATATGAATTAAGATGTTTCCAAAATTGTTTTCTGCTATTATAAGTAAGTCAAAAATTGTTCAAAAGCAAAATCAAATAACGTTCTTTCCTGAATAAAAAAAATATAAAAATTATCACGCTATCATATTATCTTTGAATAAATTAGAAATACATATGAAATATTCGATAGTTCAAAACGTTAATAAAAAACAAGAATTTATAAAAAGCCTTGATTTGAATTACGTGAAATGATATGAAATAATTTTGTCCTCTAGCGGTGGAATGTTTAATGGCGATAGTTCGGCTATTATGAAATAAATGGTGCCAATAACTATTATAAACTAAAAATGTTACCAATTTGTTTCATTTTTTTATTAGTAACACTAAATGCCGTCAATTAGCAATTAAAACATTCAAGAAAATCGATTGACAAACAGAAGAAAATGGTACCGAACTCTTTTGCATTTGCATTTTTATATTTAGATTTTTAATAAATTGCACATCTCTAAAATATCAATATGTTCATTTTAGGTAAAAGTCATCCACCCTGTATTAAGAGGCAACATTTTGCAAAAGAAAACAGTATCAGCAGGTAGATTACTTAAGTAAAAATAATTGAAATACAATTTCCCCTTTAAACATGTATTAATAACTAACCATATAAAAAATTTCAAATACATTTAAAAATGTTAACAGTATATCAAATAATTAACTAATATAATATTTTTAAACTTTAGCGTTTCCAAAATGCTTTGCGGTTATTCAGATATTTCACAATTACCATTTCATTTTCTAAGAAAAACATCCTTGAAACCAAGTCTTAAGTAACTATAAAGATGCAGTATAAATAACAGTACTTACATATTATTTCACCTTAAACTGCAATATATGTGAGGATTCAGT